>JAKELP010000040.1:7794410-9141792 GCA_029929735.1 Mimosa pudica
TCTTCTTCCTTCTTCACTGCAATATATTCCTTCACTATCGTCTTTCTCTTCAAAATTATGTCTCAAAGCCCTCCTTCCACACCTCCATCATCCATTAATGCCTTCTCTCAAACAACACCGCCACATGCCCCATTCAAAAGCAAGTTACCTTCTCAAAAACATCATACTTTTTTGTTACATCTCATTCTCAATTGCGAAATTGGTCCTGATGTGATGCTGAAACTTCTTCTAATGAATGATGCTGATGTTTGGGAGGTATTTGCGGCTCAGATTCGAGCTAAATATGGTGTCAATGCTGCTGACACCATGGACGCAAAGAGACAGCGCCACCTTAGGGTTTTGAGATCTCTGCGTTAGCTTCTTCTTCTTTTTTTTTTCGGTTTTTTTGTCTTCGCAGGTCCAATTTCAGATAGTAGAAAAGGATATGGCAACGGGCGAAAGATGCGTTTCGATAAACCTTGCTTTTCAATTGTTATTCACTGTTAGCTTCTCTTATCTCATCATTCATGCTTCTTATTATTTTGCAGGAAGATTCACAGATTTCGGAGATGAAAAAGACGTGATGAAGAGATTATCTACAGGGACCTGATCAGAGGAGAAGGTATGGATTTGAATTTTTTACTGTTTTTCTATTTCTATTGCTTTTGATTTTAACGTTCATATCAAGTGTTTAGTTTTTTGGTCGACATCTAAATGTAGTAGAGCTTTTGGTAAAAAAAAAAAATTAGGGTTCACAAATCACAAACGTGTTCATTTTGAGAAATTTGTTATTTTCTTTGTAGGTATCTTTTGTTTAGTTCATCAGCTTCATATGTTGCTTATACAGGATAAATGGAGAATTACATTGAATATTCTAGATGTATCTACAAGAATTACTGGAGAAAACTAAATTGGTCCCCTTAGGGAAAGAAATGCATGCGTGAAAGTTTTTTAAATTATACACAGAATAAAGAATAAAGGAGAATTGAATGAGAGATCATTCTATATTTGCTATGGACTGTTTTTCGATAATTGATACCTCAATGAATTTTTTTAAATGTCTTAGTATATGTTTGCATTACCTGAAATTGCTACTATGTGTGTCATAATTTATGCTCAAAACTTTGGCTTTGGTATAACTTTTTCGATCAGTGGCTTTGGTATAACTTTGCATAAATAATAATTACAATTACAATTTTGTTCACAGGGAGCTTCATAGCTGTTGGCACAATGAACCCTTCCATAGAAATTTGGGACTGATGATTTGTAAGTGGATTGTGCTCATAAATTCATTCACTTTGCCAAAATTTGTAGGTGACTTTTCAGTTCCAGCTGAGCAGCTGTAGAGAGTTTGGCTTGGGATCCATATGCTAAGCACTCATTTGTGGTTTGTTCTTTTTGATATAGTACTTCTATTTTACCCAATTGTTTTATGTTTTTTTTGTCATCGTTTCATGTAGTATGACTGTTTCTAATGTTAGAAAAAGTGGTTGATTAATTCAAATTGATTGATGGACTTTGTTAAACTATTTATGGCTCCGTTTTCCCCCTAAAAATATAAAAAACGAGTAATACTTGCCTAAAATTCATGCTAGGTGAGTCTGGAAGATGGTAATGTCATGGGTTTTGATTTTTGTGCTGCCCAGTCCAATTCATCATCTGAACCAACTTTTGTTTTCACTCTTCATGTGCATGATATGCTAGAATTGATTTTCAGGTCATTGTCAAGATACATCGACCTGAACAATCCGTGCAGAGTGGAAATGCTAAAGAATTTATGCATGAATTGATAATTGCCTGTTTTGATAAATAATCTGTTGATTGATTCAGGTACTATTAGGCACAGTTTTTTCTGTTAATTTCACTTCCGAATACATCTCTGCCTCATGTGTATTCTAATGTACAACTTCTCTATAGTTGCATTTTACTATGCTTATATTCATTATCTTAGCTACATATTGATATAGATTAGGTGAGTATTAAAATTTTGGACCAGCTTGCAACTAACACAAATCTACATTTTGGTTGTTGAACATGCAGGTTCTTTTGTTGAATGCCTTTTTTTGAACAAACCATTGTACTATCAATTTCCTTCAAATATCTTTGCAATGGACGTAGCATTTTGTGACTCTTTGTAAAAGGGCGAATTGGAAGGTCTTGCTAGAAGGGTATTCAAATTTTACTCAACTCTGGTCTCTTCTTATTCATGTCATCAAACTTTTATGCTTCCTGTGGTATTTTTCTGAGGTACTATATCTTTTAGATACTGAATTTGAGAAGGGACATTCTTCCGTTGAAACGGAATTAACTGTTATGGTGTTATTCTTTGCTTTTCGGGAAGATTATGCTGTTAAGCTTGAATTTTCTTGTGCTTCTTCCATCACCCACTTTGAAGAGTTGAAGTAGTTACAAGTTTTAAACATTCTTCTTAGTCAATATGATCCTAAAGGAGGGATTTTTGAATCCATTGGGATTTTCCCTATTGTTTCCCATCCTTCTCTTGCTGAAAATATTTGTGATGTTCAAGATGAAAAATATGTAGCAACAGGAACCATGAATTGGAGCTGTACAATAGGGTCTTTTGCAAGGGAATGGTTTCAAACTGGAATTATATACAGTGGAGTCATAGTCCCATATTACTTCGTAATTGCAGATGTATTGGAATTTTTTGAGAAGTATCTGAGGCATTTGACTACTGTAAGATGTTTTGTTGTTGGATTCTTCAAATCATTGGGCTTATTAAGGAACAATTTTGCAATAGCTCGTGATGAGCCCAAACAGAAAATTTCCATTGTTGATAAAATGCTAGGCATGCCTAATTCGCTTGCTAAGAATGGGAAAGCCGAATAATTCATTTGTATGGACAGTTCAGGGTGTTCTGGAGTTTGTGCCTGCTGCCATGGAAATTAAAAAGGGGAGTGTATGGCTGTTTAGTTTTGTTTGTGTTGAATGGATGCAGATGGATCTCATTTCTTGTAGATGGAGAGTCTTATATTTTTGTTTTATCAATGATATGTGGGCACCTTCTATGATATCTCAGAATCGATTGGACCCTCCAAAACAAGTTGCTGCTGGACTTCTCTTTTTTTTATATTCATTTCAAGTGCCTGGAATTGCAATGGAAAAGCTGACACGTGCAGCAGCTTGTAGCCTGTTTTGTTGGCTAGGAATGTGCCACTTCCTTTGTGGCTATAATTGAAGAGATGTTAATAATTGTCCAGGCAATCAAAATTGTGACCACTGCCACTACATGTTTGTTTGGGACTTGGCTCAAGAGCTTTTATATCAAGAAGCAGAAATTGATCTTGATGTTTGCTTATCACCTTGAGGACAAGGTGGCTATTCATGTGGGGGTAATGATGGAATATGGGAAATAATAATGTGCAGTGAGAACCATGTGAGTGAGGGGTATTTGTGGTATTTCATATGTGTCAGTTATAAAGAAAGAAGATTGTATAAAAGGGGGTCTTGTGAAAAATAGGTATGAATGTTTTAGTGAGAATTTGGAGAGTTGGAGATGTCTCTCAAATACATTCCTAGGGCATAACTTTAGGGCTATTGCATTGTTTCCTTTTCATTTCCTTTGTATCTCTTTCCTCCATTAGATCATACTCTATGGAGTTGTTTGTTTTTCCATTAATATCAGTATATTTTGGTTTGAGTTTCATCACTCTTACTACTAGTGTAATTTTGAGGGAGTAGAATTTTGATTGCCCTCACAATTCTGTACATAATGTATGGTACCCAATTATTTTGTGTGCATATATTTCTGGTGGAAACAAATGTTCCACACTTTATTAAGTTTTTAAACATATGCAGAATTAACATTGTAGTCAAGTTACAACTTAAAATAAAATCCTCCGTGGAGATTTACCTCGTTGCAGGGAGTAACTAAACAAATTGGTGTCTCTATGCATGAGTTGGCAAAAGTTGATGTGTATGCCCGTGGCATGATCAGTGGTTCTGGATCAACACTATTTGAAGAGCTTGGACTCTACTATATTGGTCCTGTTGATGGTCATAAAATAGATGATCTTGGTGGCAAATCATCAAGCGAACAACACAAATTACTCATCTATATATCATCAAAGCCTTATCCCAACTAAGTGGGGTCGGCTACATGGATCACACGGCGCCATTGTGCAATACATGTGTCCATGCTCAATAGATTCGACATATTTTTACGTTGGCTGCCGAAGCCTAACACAACCCTACTCCTTAATCCGGGCTTGGAACCGGCTATAAATAGAGGCGGAGTTTTCCAGACGTCGAAGAATTTTTTTTTTCCCTTGTAATTTTCTCGAGAATTATTACTCTGAATATACTGCTCCTGAAGAGGACCGACGGAATTGTGTATTCAAATTACTCATATCTATGTTCTAGAAAAATTACAAGAGCTTGCATGTTAATTATTTTCATATTATAACTCAATTTTATTAAGAATTAGATGAGTAATTATGTATATCAAAAGGTCTGAAAAGTTTTCTCAAATGTCAACAATCAACAACTTATGTAGTCTTTAAAATCTGTTTGGTGTTTTTAGTACAAGGTTGTTTTGGCGTATTTTGTATATCATTGCAACTCATGCTGTAATTTTGATTTATTTTTATCCTATGCCATTGAACTTTTGATGTGGCATTCATAGCAGCTCGAAGCAAAAACATATCATCCTACAACTAATATAGTTTATTAGTTTCAGATATCACTATGTTCTCATGACTTTCTCACTATTGAAAATTCTTCTGTGGGTCTGATCAAGGATTGAATGTGCAAATTTATGTATACATTCTCTTATCATATAGATTTATGCACAACTGGGAGATTTCAACTATCGTACTTGTATAATATTTTTATATGGATGGTTGTTTTTATGGCATTCATTTCCAAGTTGGTCATTTTTTTATGCGTTATGATTAACACACATAGGCTTTATTTCGCATGTTGACCTATTGTCATTGTTATCGATGTATTTCTTGCATAGCTGCCATATTGCACTGCATTCCAATTGTGATAAAAAGTGCACACGCAAAGAAGAGAACAAGAAGAGAAAGAGAGAAAATAAGAGAACTCAAGATTTTTATTCACTGAACACTGAGTAATACACTCGATAATCCTTTTATAATGGAATTATCTCCTAACAGTCTCTAACAGAAAGTAACTAAGGCAACTAATTCTGTTTACAATCACGTGCCCCTCCAATGGTCACTAATACCCATCCCAATCAACTAATGTTTACAATACAACTAAAACATATTAACACGTATCAATACATCCCCCTCAGAAAACATCCTTGTCCACAAGGATAGTGTTAGTTGGAGGCACTACTATCTGAAAATAAGGATACTGCTGTTCAATGGCCTGCAAATCTTCCCACGTCGCATCTTCTGGCTTGGAATGTTGCCATTGAATCAGCACTTGTGTCACTGGTGCATTCCCACGCTTAGTCAATTTACTGCCCAATACAGCTAGTGGTTCCAAGGTAAATTGTCCTTCATCATTTACTCTTGGCAAGGAAGTTGACACTGAAACTCCTTCTTTGGGACACCTCTTAAGGAGTGACACATGAAAAACAGGATGCATGCGACACTCTGCTGGTAATTGAAGCTCATAAGCGACTTGTCCGACCTTGTCAATAACCTCAAAAGGTCCAAAATACTTGGCTGCCAGTTTGTGTAAAGAAGAACTGTTGATCACATTCCTTCTAAATGGCTGAAGTTTCAAAAACACTTTGTCACCTTTAACAAACTGCCGATCAGATCTATGTTTATTGGCTTGCTGAATCATTCGATTTCTTGCTTTAGCCAAATGTTGCTTAAGAGTCTGGATTGTAAGCTCACGAGACCAGCACACCCTATCTACCACATCATTTTTCGAATCACCTAGCAAATAAGGTAAGTGTAGAGGAGGAGCAACCCCATATACCGCCTGAAAAGGAGTCATTCCAATGGAGGAATGAAAAGATGTATTATACCAGTACTCAGCCAAGGAAAGCCACTTGGACCATTGCTTCGGAAAGTCTCCAGTCATACAGCGAAGATAACACTCCAAACATCGATTCAGCACCTCTGTCTGACCATCGGTTTGGGGATGATAAGCTGAAGAATATTTGAGGTTAACTCCATGAATTCTAAACAATTCCCCCCAGAAATTGCCACAGAACAGCGCATCCCGGTCTGAAACTATGGTTTTTGGAAAACCATGTAACTTCACAACCGTATCCATAAAAACACGAGCTACATCTACAGCTGTATAGGGATGATGAAGGGCAGCAAAATGAGCACCTTTACTCAATCTGTCAACTACCACCAAAATAGTTGTCTTACCATATGACTTCGGAAGTCCCCTAATAAAATCCATAGCCAAATCACTCCATATATGCTCAGGAACGGGTAGGGCCTGAAGAAGACCCAGAGATGCCACTGTTTCGGTTTTAAAACGTTGACAAACTTCACAATTCCGTACAAATTCCCGAACTTCCTTCTCCATGCCCTTCCAGTAATAAACCGCAGCTAACCTTCTGTATGTTGGTGTCATCCCTGAATGTCCACTGATAGTGTCAGAATGGGCAAAAGAAAGTAATTCTTTTCGCAAATTCTGATCCATCCCAACTACCAGCCTGCCCTTATGCTTCAAAGTGTCATTATTCCAAAAATAATGAGAATGTGATGATGGATTCAGTTCTAAATCAGCGATAAGATGCTGAATATTATCATCTGAATTCCAAGAGTTGCGTACTCGCTGCAGTAGATTAGTACTCACACACGTAATTGCCATTAAAGAGGCGTCAGGCAATCTAGATAAAGCATCTGCTGCGGTATTTTCCCTACCCTTCTTGTATTCAATCTCATATGACAATCCCCACAGCTTGCTCAACCATTTAAACTGATCCGGCGAAACATCCCTTTGCTCCAACAAATGCTTCAAGGGCAGATGATCAGTTTTAATTGTGAAGGTCCGTCCCACCAAAAAAGAACGCCATTGTTGTACAGCAAAAATTATAGCACGGAGTTCACGTTCATAAGCAGACAGAACACGCGCCTTACTACCAAAAGCCTTGCTTGCAAACGCTAAAGGATGACCTTGTTGCATCAATACTGCACCCATGCCAGTCATAGAATCATCAGCTTCGATCACGAACTTCTGTGACATATCAGGGAGTTGTAAAACAGGAGCTTCCAACATCTTTTGCCTCAATGTTCTGAATGCCAAATCTGCCTCATTCGACCACTTAAATTTGACATCCTTCTGCAGCAATAATGTCAGTGGTTTACAAATAGAACCATAATTTTTGATAAACTTTCGGTAATATCCCGTGAGTCCCAAAAATCCTCGAAGTGTCTTTAAATTGGTAGGGGTAGGCCAATTTTGAACTGATTCTATCTTCTTGGGGTCAGCTGATACCCCTGCAAAAGAAATAACATGACCAAGATAATCCACTTGGTTAGTAGCAAAGATGCACTTACTAGGTTTCACAAATAGTGAATGCTGTCGTAAAATAGACAGAGTGATATTAAGATGCTCCAAGTGTTCCTCCCATGATTTACTGTATACTAGTATGTCATAAAAAAAACTAGAATAAACTTCCTCAAATAAGGTCGGAATATATCATTCATCAAGCCCTGGAAAGTAGCTGGAGCATTACTAAGACCAAAAGGCATGACACAAAATTCATAGTGGCCTTCATGTGTCCTAAATGCCGTCTTATGTATGTCTGAGGGATGCATCCTGATCTGGTGATATCCTGCTCTCAAATCCAGTTTTGAAAAATAAGAAATTCCATGAAGCTCATTCAAAAGATCTTCAATCAAAGGTATAGGGAACTTATCCTTCACATTGGCGTCATTAAGGCGGCGATAGTCGATACAGAATCTCCAAGATCCGTCTTTCTTGTTCACCAAAACCACCGGAGCTGTAAACGGGCTATGGCTGTACCTAATTGTTCCTGTATGTAACATTTCCTTAACTTGTCTCTCAATCTCCTCCTTCTGCAGGGGTCCATACCGGTAGTGACGACAACTAATGGGTGTTTCATTCTTCAGATGGATCCTATGATCATAATTTCGGGCAGGGGGAAGATGTTGAGGTTCCTTGAACACATCTTCAAAAGTACTTAGCAATTTCTCCAGAGTTGTTTGCTGGGTACAAGTCAAAGAAGGAGGCAACCCTGTAATATGATGACAATGGGCCTCTGAAATCATAAAGACATGAGCAGCTTGACATATGTCCTTGCAAGAAAGCTGTTGTTCACATGGTTTCATACTACCTCCTCGCATGCCTGTCACTTCAAAGAATTGGCCCTTATAATAAAAAGCCATGATACATTCCTCCATATCCAGCATGAACCGACCCAATTTCTTCAACCATTGTGCCCCTAGAATCAAGTCAAAAGACCCCACATTCATGACCATGAAATCATCTTGAAAAAAATGATTTGCCATGGACCATTCCAGATTCTTGCACAACTTTTCAACCACTACTACTTCACCTCCAGCAACCCCCACTCTCATCCCAGGATGTGGTTGGTAAGGAATACCCAAACGTTTGACCAAACGCGAGTGTATTACATTATGAGTGCTACCTGTGTCTACAAGAATTTTCACAGATTGCTTCTTGAGAGTGCCAGCGATTCTCAAGGTTGAATGCTCTTTGCTATCTTCAATGGCATTAATAGTTCCCACCACAGTTTTATCTTCATCCATTCTTAACAATTCCTCTTCTGCATCTACAAATTCTTCATCCTCATTTCCTTGGATGATTAACATCGTAACTGAGGATTCTTGACATATGTGAGAAGCCGTGTACTTCTCATTGCACCAGTAACAAAGGCCCTTCCTACGTTTTTCCTCCATTTCTTTCTTTGACAGAGTAATGGACGATGATTTAACAGCCGAATTTGCCCCTTTAAAATTGGTACTAGCCATATTCGAATTCTTGGAAGAAACCCCCATCAAAGAAGACGATTTCGTTCCGGAATTGAACCCCAACCCCCAAGATTTCACCGTCGATCTAGAGCCGACCTCACAAAAAGCCTGTATCGACCTTTCTTGAATCTTTGCCATCTGCATCATGCTAACTAGACTCACAGGTTTAAAAGCCTCAACCGCCGCCTGTATATCCATTCTCAAGCCTCCCAAGAAACAACTTCTCGCCACCTCATCATCTATATCCAATTCAGAAAGGAATTCATCAAATTCATCAATATATTCGTCCACCTTCTTTGTTCCTTGTTGTAATTGTTTCAATTGAACCATCGGATTAGCGTAATGCACATCCGAAAACCTGATTTCCATCTGTTTGATATATTCATCCCAAGAAAGATCTTCCTCCCTTCGATTCTTGACAAAATTCAGATGCCATCGCAGAGCCTTATCTTCTAGATGAATACTCAACATTCGAATTCGTTGCTCTACAGGAGTTGCATCCACCTTAAAAAACTGGCGACATCTATAGGCCCACCCTCTAAAATCAGTGCCGTCGAATCTTGGAAATTCGACACGGCTATGCTTCGTTGGCGCAAAGTATTGCGTCCCTCCAGTTCCTGCCGTACTAAACTGAAGACTGGAATTTCCTCGTTTAGATCCTCCGCCATTGCTATCCGACGAACCCTGCGGAATAGGCCCCTGGTTCGATGGAGGAACCATTTTGCCAAGGATATCTTCAATACGGGACATTGAGAGTTTCAAATTTCCCAATTCCGTGATCGTTTGCTCCAACTGAACTCGCTGGGTCTCCGCCTGTCTTTCAAGATCACCCAAACGCTCTCTGGATCGTGGATCTGGTGTCATGATTTCCAGATTTTTGCTCTGATACCAATTTGATACAGAGTGCACACGCAGAGAAGAGAACAAGAAGAGAAAGAGAGAAAATAAGAGAACTCAAGATTTTTATTCATTGAACACTGAGTAATACACTCGATAATCCTTTTATAATGGAATTATCTCCTAACAGTCTCTAACAGAAAGTAACTAAGGCAACTAATTCTGTTTACAATCACGTGCCCCTCACATGGTCACTAATACCCATCCCAATCAACTAATGTTTACAATACAACTAAAACATATTAACACGTATCAAATTGTTATAAGGAATTCTGCATCAAATCATGTCATGCATGTGGAACTAGTACGTTTAATCATTGATGACAATGGGGGGTTCTTTCATTTTTTTTAATCGTTACAACACAGTACCAATTGCCAATGCAATTTTTGTTTATTTCCATCAATAGGAAGTAAAACTTGTTGATGCCAATGATAAAGTTATATATCTTGCCGCTCTCTTGCTGATGCAAAAGTTGATATGTACATAATGACATGGCTATTTTTGAGATAGACAAACAAACACATAAATGGTACAACAAAAACAATTGGTCATGTTGAATTGCTGAAATTCTAGAGTGATTTTTATTCTTTAAAATGAAAAAAAAAATCAAAAGCCATCACCAAATGTGGATTATTATAATTTGAAGTTAAGCAGAAAGTTTAAATCTGATATACTTTGGGTTGAACTCTTATGGCTAGTAGCAGGTCCCAAAAACTCTTAGAATCAATTAAGATAAAAAAATATTATAACTAATGAATGTTTGGTTGAATATATAATCTATTATACATGACAAAACTTCAATTTTGAAATGGTTCTAATCCATGAATTCCCTGGAAGAATCCTGAAAATAATTTATATGGCATTTACATTCCATGCCATCTTTGGATGAATATTTCTAGTACCAATTGATACATGCTGTGTCACCAAACTTTAAAACTAACCACCCCATGAATCCCCTGCTGCAGGTTACTATTTGCTACTTATAGTACTTACTTTGCAGCTTCTTACAATGGTTGGTCCAGAGATGATTGTGAGAAATTTCAAGTGATATTTACAAAGGTTGTTTATTGTTAAATCCATCTATAGATGTCACCTTCAACAAATTCTGATCTATCATTAGGCTCATTTCATTGTGGCAAACTAACATTCCTTTCCATCAATGCCGTATTGACGACCTTGTTGCTGTCTTCTGCTGATTTGAGTTGATTTCATTTGATCCATGCTCAATGGCTTCCCTTGTAGCAACTCTGTCATATTTGCACTTAAACAGTCTTATAATTTGTTCAACTCATAAGCAAGTGTAAGATCTGTACATTAGTATGCTAAATGTATTGGCTGCATGATTTGATGATGAGTGTGATGACTAGAAAACAAGCATGAAAATCCGTGAATATGATGTTCTAATAAAGGAATGACAATTGAATTTTTTTAGTGATTTTTTCTATTTCTATTGCTTTTGTTTTTAATGTTCATAACTAGTGTTTAGTTTTTTAGTCAATATCTAAATGTAGTAGAGCTTTTGCTAAGAGTTAACAAACGTGCTCATTTTGAGAAATTTGTTATTTTCTTTGTATATATTTTTTGTTTAGTTCATCAGCTTCATATGCTGCTTAGACAGGAAAAATGAATAATCACATTAAATATTCCTCATATATCTACAAGAATTACTGGAGAAAACTAAATTGGTCCCCTTAGGAAAAGAAATGTATGCCGTGAAAATTTTGTTTAAAATATATACAGGATAAAGAATAAAGGAGAATTAAGTGAGAGAACATTTTAGACTTGTTATGGACTGTTTTCGATAATTGATACCTCAATGAGTTCTTTTTCTAAATGTCTTAGTATTGAAAATGGTGGGACAATAAATTTATTAAGAACAAACCTGAAAATTAGTGGTGACTTCAAGAGTTATGAGGTTGAATAGCCACTTCTAAAATGCTGCATTTTCTTAGGCTTCTCTTTAGAAGGGAGTTCATCACTTTGCTTAGTTGTCACAACAAATTCTCAGTTTGAAAACATTGTCTAGGTTCTTCCAAATGTTGGCTTTCTCTAGATACTGCTTCATTCTCCTTTGAATCATCATCATGTTTGCCTTCAAAATTATCAGAACATGCCTGATTCTCTAATGTTAGGGTCTCAACTTCTTTCTCTTTGATCAATGAAACCTGTTCAATCTATACCATTACATCAGCTAAATGTCGTTGCTTTGGAGCTCTGAGATATCTAATGCGGTTTTGATAAATGTTCACTATGATGGCAAAAATAAGAAACATATTTTTGCCTAAACTAGCAAAATCTTATTCTTAGTTTATCTATTGTATCAGTCTTCTTGAAACATTTATTTTAGTGAAAATAACTTATGTACTAAGAAGTGACATTCACAAAAAGTAATGTTTGAGATATGTAGATACATACAATTCATGACTGAGGATATTGCAATAAAAGAACTTAATAACTTTTTTTTCTGCTTGATATTCAATCTCTTCCACAATATTCTTACCTGAGAATTACCCAGGTCAGCGTTATGTGAATGAAGTTCACCACTTGAAGTTGTGTTTTCCATACCATCCATCTTAGATTGTGAGAGTTGTGTTTGTCTCTGTTGATCAGAAGCAATTGAAAAAACTTCATCTATTGTGGTCTTCTTTGGTAACACAGGCCTTGGTGGAAAGGGAAAATTTGATTGTACAGAGGTATCAACATTTGATTTTTCCTGCAGATTTGATAGATCATGATATCTATTGCTTGTGTTGCTATCTACGTGATCTGTGTCAATTGTTGCTGAATCATTCATATCTCTAACACCTTCCTCCTCGTTTTTGTAATCATCATAATTGTTACACCATTCCTATTTTAAAAAAAATGCAAATGACTTTCTTATCACCCTTTGTTACTTGCTACAAAAGTCTTCAAATGATTTGGATGCTTGATCCTCTTTCCTTAAAGAAAAATGGTAGTTGCATGAGCATGCCTTTGTGTTTGTGTTAGTTCATTACTTCACCTGAATTTGACTTTACAGAACTTTAAATTACACAAAAGTTTAAAAAAACACTTACCTCTAATCTTTCTGAGTTTCCTTGGGAAGAAGATGGAACATCTATAGAGATCAAAGGCTGAGCTGTTTCATTTTGCATATTGGTCTCTCTCATATAACTGAAAGGGTTCTGATCAAAACCTTTTGTACAAGTTGGTGTATCTCCAGGTAACCCGCATGTGGATGACACTGAACTCACATCAGATGAAATTTCCTCATCTACCTCTTGCAAAGGAAATGCTGTGAGAACATCCTTATTAATGTTTGCTTTTCTTGCAAAACTCTCAAATTCACCAATTCCTTGGATTTCTCTCTTATGGACTGAGTTCCCCCATATATCTTCACTTCCTGATGAATAATTGTCTCTCTCATTATCCCCATCATATAATGAAGATTCTTCATCTGAGCATAAGCTGGAGTCAATTAGTCCTCTTGTTGGTGAACCAACTTCTGAAACCTCTACTTGTAAGTCAGAAGCTATAGAGTTGGTTGGAGTTTTACGGATTTTCCTCCCAGAAAATAACACGTTTCCATGGTTCTTCTCAGTAGGAGCCGCAAGAGATTTGAAAAGTGATTCATTTATAGTAGTGCTACTAGATATTGGAAATTTGAGTCTTTTTTCTGGAGCCATATGGTGAACTTTTGGTTCAGGCTTCTCTGAAACTCCAGCTTTCAGACTTGAAATATTCTGATTAGTTTCTGCAAACTCATTACTCCTTTCAGGTTCCTTGAAGTTGCTTTGTGGTTTGGGAGAATTCAGATCACTTTCTTCAAAAGTACTATATTGGGAGAACAATTGTTCAATCAAACTCTCACGGTTATCCTTTTCTTTATCTGCAAAAATAAAGTGTCCTCAAGTTACACAGCTGTACCAAAGTTCTAAATGTCCAATAAGAAGTGTACTTAAGTGTACTTATGTACACTTCTTATTGGACATTTACTGTTTTGGTATTGTTGGCTGTAAAAATTCAATTGTGGAAAAAAGGAACAAATGGCATTTTAGTCTCAGAATTGAATTTCGCTGTCTTTTAGAATTTTTGCGGTTGAATGAAAATTATGTTGCTTCATTGAAAAAATGCTGCCTCTCTTGTTTAGGTTTATAAGTTACCTGCAAATCTTCCAGATCTGTCTGGATTGAAGCTTGCATGCCTGGAGAATAATGATGACCTCTCTTTGAGGTTTGCCCGGGGGGAGTCTTGAAAGAGAGCATGTTTCCGTGGAGAAGAATTATTGTACAGAAAATTAAAAGTTCTCGAAGGTCGAATTATGGATGGAGCAGATTCAGGCATTTCTGTTCCATCAACTCCAATTCTCTTTGAACCTTTAAAATTGTTGTTCCTATTCAAAAGCACAGGAGCAAGAAGATGGGTTGGATTTACACCTTTTTCAAGTTGCATCTTCAATTCTTTTCTTACTTTACTATTTGCAATGAGATTCTCAATCCTAGTTTTTCTTTCTAACTCGAAAAACACCACATCAATGGAATCGTTCTTACCTTCTTCTTTAATCCTATCATCAACATCAAAATACTCATCCTTTAACTTTTCATTCTCATCATTTTTCTTATTTCCTTGCATCAAACCATAGTCCACCAAATCACTCATTGAAGGCTCCGAGCGCAGGGTTTTTCGATTAGGACCTATGGAAGATTTCTTGGTGGGCAAGCAATCATTATCATCAGAAGAACTTTCTCTTGATCTCTCAAGAGACCTAACAATACCTTTTCTCTCTTTGTTTATCTCAGAAAAGTCATTATTGAAATCATTACTACCACCATGCAAACCCCATTTCTTGTCTCTAGAATTCCTTCTTCTACTTGTGCTATGATGATGTGATGAGGAATCTGTATAGTAACTGTCAAGAACAAAGTCACTTCTGCTAAACTTAGCGAGCCTCGAATGCTTGAAGTCACTCCTTCTCCTTTCTCTTTTGGCATATATGAGCTGAGGTTGCTCAGAACTCCAAAAGATTCTGATGAAAATGGCTGTGACTATAGTAAATGGGGACAAATAAACAAGGAAGCTGTAAATGTAAGAGAGAAATATGTAGAGGATGAAGGAGACCGAGAAAACGCCCGAAATCACTGGATGCTTTTGTACAAATCTGTGGCTTGTGTTGTAAAAGGCCAGAAGCAATTTGCACAAACGAATTGTGAGTTCTTTTGCATTTGCAGTATTCAATCCCATGTTAATTTCCATGTTTCTTTCTCTAGATATAAAAAAAGTGAAGCCTGAATTCATTTGATGAGGCTGATGGGTTGTTTTCTTGCACAACCAAAAGTCAGCAAAGCAGCCATTATCATATGTGTTTGTTACAAATTATCTCCATTGATAAAAACATGATTTTCTGTCATTGAAATGCAGAGTAATGCAGCTATTTTGTGGTTTTCTCATGGGTTCTTGGTGGGAAGTAAGGGAAAAAATTAAAGCAGAATGATGTTTTCCTCAACAAATGGCTAGCCATTGAACAATGTCAGTTTATCTTTTTTTGGAACCTTTTGCTTGGCTCTTAGTTTTATATGATCCTGTAATTCAGGAGTTCTTATTCCATTTATTTATCTGCCACTTGTAGTGAATTAAATGAAAAATAAAAGAAACAAAATAAGATGAAACAAGCTATAAGAGTAGATAATAATGTATTAAAACAGTATTTTTAGAAAACAATGAGTACACAAAGTGCATTTATTTATTGCCTTTGAATTTGCGAATTTTATTTTTTGATTCAAAATAATCATTTCTCTGTGTTTTTAATTTACGATAATATTTAAATTTTTAATTAACATGATTTTTATGGCAAAAAATAAAGGAAAAACAACACCATGGTTATATATATCGAATTACAAATATTACCTAAATTGGGATTTTAGTTGGGTAATGATTTTGTAAAGTTACCTTAAATTTATGATCACAATTTGTCAAAATTTAGTCTCTTGACTTGTTACTTGTTAGGCTTAAACTTTTTTTTTTTTGATATGGTTATTCACCGCCTGGTTTAATCCGGACTCGAGGGGTAGGAGTGTTGCCCACATAGGTTAGGCTCAAACTTCTAATAGCAAAGAAAAGGTGTTTTTTTTTATGAACAAAGAAAAGGTGTTTTAATGTTTACATATTTTAAAACACTATAATGGTACGGAGTAAATACGCATAAAAATCGCTTACTTAAGCAATATATAAAAAAAATACTCCGTACTACATAAATTTAACCAGCACAAGATGTATTTTCCGTGAATATTTGCACTCTCTGTGTTAATCATACAAAAATCAGGATTAAAATGGTATTATAAAAAACAAAATATTTTGCACTCTCTGTGTTAATCATACAAAATTTGTCTTAAAATTTTCTCTCTCCATTTTCTTCATTTTTAAGATTACTACCACAAAAATTCTGATAAAAAAATATCTGATAAAAAAAAGTTTAGGGCAAAGGCCAAAAATGACACATAACTATTGGCCAAGGAACAAAACTAATACATAACTATTTCAAGGTACATCAATGATACCCAACTTTCATTATGAATCAAAAATGATATTTTCACTAATATGACAATAAAATTGGACATGAAAAGTCCAAAATGCCCTTATAACTTAAATAAATTTTTTTGGGAAAATTAATTGCAGGTCCCTGGTAAGAGACATAATACTAGAAAAGTCCTAGCTTTACTCATATTCTTGATTTTTTTATCTACACAAATTATTACTCACCCTAAACCACCCTAACACGCACCCTCTTCTCGCAATTTATGTTTTAGGATGGGGGCAATTTTGTCTTTTCGCAAAATTTTAAAATGACAGGTAGATGTTGGTTCCTTCATAGTCCTAGCTTTACTCATATTCTTGATTTTTTTATCTACTCTGATGACATATAAATTGGAAAATTCAAACTTTCCCATGTTCTTGTACTTTAGAATGCAAGTTATAGTTCTTGAAATTCTAACATTATTATCACAATGTTGGAGGTGAATATCTTTACCTCTTGAGTCCATCCATTTTAGAATCATTCACATATTTCTAACAATTTTTGTTTTCTTGGTGGACAAGAAATGTTATGTTGATAAGTTTCTTCATCTGTACTTGTAGGTAGGGATGGAAATGAGCCAGACCGTAAACAGGCGGCCTACGACTCGGTCTGGCCTTTTTAATAAAAAGGTCAGGCTCAGCTTAATTTCAAGTCATTTTACCCAAAAAGGTCAGGCCTATTTTAGTAAAGTCTGGCTCGAAAGCCTTCAGGCCTTGCCCGTTTAATATTCATTACTAATAATAAAATAATAATATTAATAAAAAAGCCTACAACCAGGCCCAGACTTTTTTTTGAAAAAAAGTCTACAACCAGGCCCAGGCCTAGGCCTAAGTTTTTTTATTGCCTTACGGGCCTAGGCCTATTTAGTCAAAGTCTGGCTCGGCCCGGCTCATTTCCATCCCTACTTGTAGGTGATGTACATTGCTTTATTTTGCAAGATAATATATCTTTTCAATAAGTTTGATCTTCTGTTATGAATGTGTCCAGCAGGTTCCACTTTTGTAACCCATAATATTGATTTTTGGAACTCTTTCTTTTGAGTTTTTTATTTCTTCACGATGGAGATAAAGATGGCTGATGTAAATAATCCCCAATTATATCATGAAAGACAACGACGGGGAAATAAATTTTTTTGTTCACGTGGCGTGTGTATGTGGCAATTTTTGGTGACGTGACGTGCTTATGTGGCGATTTTTGCTGACGTGGCGTGCTTATGTGGCGATTTTTTCTGACGCGATGTGCTTATGTGTCGCTCCACGTCAGCAAAAAAAAAAATTATTTCCCCTGCCACGGCAGCTTTTGACGGTCAACATCGGTCAAACTAAATGGTGTTACCTATATTGCACCAATATATATTCTTCAATCCCAGAATTGAACCCGAAAATACTTGTTACCCCTACGTGCTCATAGCGTAATAGTTGGAATTCATTTTTGCACCTTTATCCTAAATTTTAGGGACTTGTATGATTTTGTTGCAATAGATATTCTTGTTAATGGGCAAAAAAATTGATCAACAGATTACAGATTTATATATTAGCTTCCGTCTTTTATGAAGAAATCATGTAATTTGCCAATAAAAAGTTGTGTGCATCTTTGTAATGCAACTTTCATTGTCATGTTTAGCTACTTAGATATAGAGGGAATGCATAATTATGTTGTAGTTCTATAATAAAGTGATTCCATAGGCTTCCACAAGTTATTCAGCAATTTGTTATTAATACTAACATTTATTAAGAAAACAGAAACTTTATCTTATCTTATACCATTGCTGACATTTCCATAGTTTAGTTTCATGTTTGAGATCCCAGCAACCATTTGCTACATCAGAACCTAACATAATAAAAGAAGCTTGGTTTAACTTATTTAAGTGATATCGCTCTATGAGATAAATTTCTTTTTAAGATATTACGTACCCTATTTTATATAGTGGGATGACATTATATTTTATGAGTTCAAAATATTATAAATGTGTGAAATGTGACTCACTAATTATTTTTGTTTACTTTCTTGTCCAGCATTTACAATAATATAGACTTTACAATTAATATAATCTTTTTAGTGGTCACCGGTAATATTATTTTTAAATTAACAATTGGAATTCAAAAGTATATAGTAAAGTAAAGACCTTTCTTTTCTTTTCTCAATATTTTTTATACAATGGGGAATATTTCAACTAATATCCTAATATAATTTCTCCCATAATAAACCTAATTGATAGGTATCTTACTTTAGCTGAAAATAAAAATAATCCCTAATTAATCATAATTGTTGCTTATAAATAAGCTATTTGCTAATAATATTCCCATACTAAGTTTTCTAATACCAAAGGATTGTTTTTAGTCAAATACCAAAAGGTTTAGTCTTCAATCATTTGTAAGATGTTAAAATATTCTCCTAATATATACAAATCAAATAAAATTCACAAAAGTTTTGAAAATTTTGTTGGCAACTTTTTTAAAAAACTTTTCACTAAAATGTATGACCTTATAATAACAAAAAATAATAAGACGGCGCACAGCTAATATATATATATATATATATATATATATATATATATATATATATATATATATATATATATTACACACACACATTGATGTTAGTCTTAAAAGAATCTTATCAAGACCGATTCTCTTTTCATCTGCACTAGCTTCACGTTGCCAAAAAGATTTGGCAAATTTGATTCAGATTCATATAATCTATGTTTGAAACTGGGTATTTATTCTTTCCAAATGGATTTTTTCACACATTTTTCTTTTCCCAATGAACTATTTTGTTTATTTTTCCAAATCACTTGAGATTGAGTGGCCTATTCAAACTTTCCATATCATCAGTAGCTCGAAAATTATCTTATTAAACTTTCCCACTTTAGTTCTTATTCTTTCTTTAGCTTCATTTGGATTCTTGATTGATTCTTTTATCACTAATGGCATATAAAATGGAAAATTTAAACTTTTCCAGGTTCTTGTAATTTAGAATTCAAGTTATGTAATTCTTGAATATTTCACATTATTATCATAATGCTAGAGCTGAACGTCTTTACCTTTAAGTTCATAAATTTTAGAATCAGTCACATATTCTAACAATCTGTTTTCTTGGTGGACAAGAAATGTTATATTGATAAAAAACCATTATTTGTTCCTTCAAATGTACTTGTAGGTGATGTATTTTGCTTTATTCTGCAGGATAATGTATATTTTCAATAATTTTAAAGTTCTTTTTTGCAGCCCATTAAATTGATTTTTGAAATTCTTTTGAGTTTCTTGATTTCTACGAGAATATCATAGGATACTGGAGATGGCAAACGAAAATCCCCAAATATATCATGAAAGACAAAGACGGCAATATTGCTTATTACATTGCCTGAACAATCTCTTTCAGGTGCTTATTTCATACTTTCTTTCTCTTTCATAGTCCTATAGTAACTCTTAGTTTCATTGCTTGTTTCATGATAAATGGACACAGTCAAATCAAACTTTACCACTTTTCTTGAATGTTTAATGGGTAGGGGTTTATTTGAAACTTTTATATTAGTTGTCCTAAGATAAGAAGATCCAGTTTGTTAAAGACCACTTGTATGTATCAGCAAAGAAGTAGGTTGTAGAACACAGTTAATTTTCTTTTTATTACTCATAGAATTTCTATAATTTGATTTCTTCTTTTATTTGTGTTGCTTCAATTCCAACAGCAAAAGGATACCTTTACTGTGGCAAGTTTGGATGAAATTTCTGATAGAATAGCGCTTGATGAAGATCCTGAAATAAAAAACCGTAGATGTACACTGTTTTCATCTATTTGTAAGCCTCATCATACTGTCTTCTTGGGAAACTATGACGTAAATGTTCTGATGGTGGCCTTGGAAGAGAAAGGGAAGAATTTAGTTTGGCATGATCATCGAGACGGAGTATCCTCTATTGATCTCAACGCACCTAATGGAAATTTAATGGGGATTGTGCTTAATATTGTCGTCACAAGTCGTTCTGTCACAAGTTGTTTTGGCCGTCGTAAGGGTAGACACTGGGTTGCATTGAGAGAGATTGATGGGGACTGGTATAACTTGGATAGCATTCTTGCTTTACCAAAACGTTTCAGAGATACAGATGAAGTTTACAATCTTTTGGACTATGTTAATGATCATGATGGTCAAATTTTGCTTGTTATGAATGAGCAACAGCCCTAAAAGCTTTCAAACTGAAAGCTTGAATGTCTAAAGATTGTGTTTATTTGTGTACGGTACTAGCTTGATGGTTAGTCTTTTTGGAGTATAAAGTGGTACATATATTGGAAAACAAATTGGTCTTGATAATGACAGTAAATTACTAAATTTTAGTGTCTAGGGAATTTGCTTGTGAAAGATATTTTGATGGTAAATGTTTAACGTCAATTGTCCCAGCGTGAAGCATTCTTCATCTCTAGCAAGATGTTTTAGCTGATCTTCATAGTTGAAGTATATACTTTAGGTATCTGTATGATTTTGTAGTAATAGCTATTCTTGTTAATGTACATCGAATTTTTTTTATCACAAATGTACATGGAATTCGATCAATAGATTAGTGACAGCTCAATTTGTATATAAGATTAGTTCATATATGTTTCAATAAAGGGATGTGACAATGAAAAGTACTCTTCATTTTTCTATTGCAACTTGTTTGCTATGCACATCTTGAGCTACTTAGAAATAATTATGTTGTGGTTCTCTAATTAAGAGATATAAACCTCCACAAGTTACTCTTCACTGTTTAAAACATTTAAGTAAAACACAAATTTTATCTCAATCAATTGCTGATATTTCCATACAAAGGCATTGCATAAGTCCATTTCATATTTATATTCAATTCCTTGTTTAGTTTCATGTTGGAAATCACTGTAACTATCAGGTACACCAAAACCAAACATAATAAGGGGGAGTTCGGCAATTGATTGAGATAGTGGGTAATTGATTAACATAGTCCAAAAGATTGAATCATTTAATTAGTATTCCAACATTTATATGGTATGGGGAAAGTGAAAGTGGGTGAAAGGGGAATTTTCTTAAGTTAGATTTTTTAAAAAAAATAAAATTGGAGGCTTAAATTTTTAATCAATTTTTCTTTAGGGGTGCTCCCTCTTATCCTTATTATAAGTCACTAATTACCTATAATTTTTTGTTCTTAATATAAGGAACCAACCGCCGCATTAAATGTTTTTTTTGTCTCACTTTACCCCTGTTTTTAATGGAAACCATTAAAAAATGTGAATCACATCATTTAATAAAGGGTGAAGTTGAAACAAGCGACAATTTCAATATGAATTGTAAGACCCAACTACTTTTTTTTATAACAAGACCCAACTACTATTCCTTGGTATGTAAGAAATATGTAGTTGTTAACTTATAGAAAAGATTAGAGGGAGTGAATAGTTTTCACTCCCACCCATCACACATAGTAAAAGAAAGGGGGAAATGACAAAATAAATACATTCAAATATCCAAAAAAAAAAAAGTAAGAAACTCAAATTTCCAAAATAATAAGTAAGGAACTTGAAATTCTTAAAAGAACAATTAAGGAACCAAGATATTTTTAATTGTTATGTTTCAAATGTTAATAACTATGTTCCAATTGTTAATTACTTAATTTTTTATTGAAAAGTTTGAATTCCTTACTTATCCTTCTGACAGAGTCCTACTAAATGGCATAATTAAAGTAGAATTATGTTCCAAAATGAAATTACCCTTATACCCCTATAAAAGAAATAAAATTACTGATGAAACCCTTCATCTTCCTCGTGTTCCCTCAGGGCTACAAACTCTCATCAGAGAAGCATCGCATTCCAAACCATCGCATCATTCGTGTCTTCATCTCCGGTGTCCATTACATAAATACTAATCTCTCTTCAGATCATTTGACGCCATTGTTGGTGAGAATCTTGTGATTTATAATATATGAGGATTCTCATTCTTCATTATTTTCATATGCCCTGCCTAATTCGGTTCAAAATTATAGTTTCATTTCAAACACTCCTACTAGCTAATCCTCTCATAATATGTTAGAGGATACATAGTTTTATCATTGCAATAAATCATATGCTTAATCCTAGTAATGACCTCAAAATAGAATAGTAAATCATATGTTCCTACAAATATTTACTAGTATGTTGATATCTTTTGTTTTACTGTGTCATATTATGTGTTACTACCTCCGGTCCTAAATATAAGACCTAGATGCCTTTTTTTTTGGAGAGATTAAGGTTGCGAAATAGTTTATTAAATTATGATATATTTGATATATTTTTAGATTATCCATTGGTTTATAGGCAAAATATACTAGGCTAAGGGAAAAATTAGGTAAACCATTAATTTTAGGATTTATAATTAGGTCTTATATTTAGGACCGGAGGGAGTATTTTAAAAACATGAAAAACAAATTCTCTTTCCACTGATTATCTGCAGATTCCAATTTTGAAGCTTATGGTATAGATTCTTGCAAAATTTTATATTGAGAGTTTCTTGATTTCTGTGAGGTGGGTGGATAGATGGCAAACAAAGATTCCCAAGTGTATCATGAAATGCAAAGGCTGCAGTATTGCCTGTTACATTGCCTCAACAATCTCTTTCAGGTGCCTATTTTATAACCCCTGTTTCTTTTTCGTAAATGTTTTAGTTTCTTTGCTTGTTTCATGAGAAATAGAAGCATTCAAATTAAAAGTTAACTTTATTCTTGAATTTTGAATGGCTAGGTTTATCAGAAACTCTTCACTTGTTGCTCTAAGATAAGATGATCTAGCTTGTTAAAGATTTCCTAGTATCAATAGGGAAGTAGGCTGTAGAAAAAAAAAGGGTCAACTCAGTTTTAGTCTTCACTTGATGAGGGTAATGAGGAAAGAAATATACTAGGCAATGTAACTCCTACTTTTTGCAGAGTGGTTGATTCTAACCCAGACCTCAGACCCCACGAGCTTACTGTTAAGCCAAGCCGGCCCTTTGGAAGTAGGCTGTAGAACACAATTGATTTTCTTTTTTCTCATGGAAATTCCGGCTGAAATGAATTTTAGTATTTCAGAAATTTACATAATTTGATTTCTTTTATTTGTGATCCTTCTCTTCCATCAGCAAAAGGATGCGTTTACTCAGGCAGGTTTGAATGCAATTTCTGAAAAGCTAACACTTGAAGATCCTGTAGAAGCAGGTTGGACACCATTATCAATTGTTTTTAAGCCTCATCATAATGCCTTGACTGGAAACTATGACATAAATGTTCTGATAGCGGCCTTGGAAGAGAGAGGGAAGGGTGTAGTCTGGCATGATCGTCGAAACGGAGCATCCTCTATTGATCTCAATGCACCTGAGGAAACATTAATGGGAATTGTGCTTAATGTCCCAGTCAAGAGGATTTTCGGCTTTTGGAAAAGTAGACACTGGGTTGCTTTGAGGAAGGTTGATGGGATCTGGTATAACTTGGACAGCGATTTTGCTTCACCAGAACCTTTCAAAGATACAAATGAGGTTTGGGTTTATCTGGACTCCATTATTGCTCATGGTGGTGAGGTTTTGCTTGTCATGAATGAGAAACAATCTTGAAAGCGTTTAATGTTAGCTTGAATGTTTATAGATTGTGTTTGTTTGTGTACAATGTACAGTATTAGCTTGATGATGAGTTTTAAAGTATATGGCTGCACATCAAGAAAAAAAATATCAGGCCTGATTATATCAGTGTCAAGGAATTTGTTTTTGTGAAAGATATTTAGATACCCATTTTGGCATACATATAAGATCAAGTTGCTTTTCTTGTGAAGATTAAGGATGTCATATGTAATTAGATTATGTATTAATTTATAAGAAACATATATTAGTTTTTTTTTAAATGATGAATATAAGTGATGTAGAATGCCTTACTTTGCATCCATGATATCTCCAAAATAATCAAATTGGTCTTATTTTAAGGACCAGATTAAGTAGTAAGTAGTAGAGGGTGTAAAATTGATATTATTTTTAGGACTAAAGGGAGTAATAAATAAAAAAATGTGTGGAGAAGGTTGATGGTGGTAATATTCGACTTGAATTGTCTAAAGTCAGCTTGTAGCATTTTCATCATTGGCTACGTGTTTTGACTTATTTTCTTACTTGAAATGTATATTAATGGGAGTTGTATGATTTCCTGGTATTAGCTATCCTTGTTAGTGTACATAGAACTTGATCGACAGATCACTGACAGTTTAGATTTGTAATGTTATATCAGCCTCGGACAACTATGATTTAATTGTGGAACTTGACTGTGATACACACTGTGTGGTTGTTGATATGATAGTTGAATGAAAATTCTTCCAATAATCCTTTGTAACGTATTCAGGATCTTTCTATTTCAACTTTCTGACCATGTGATGCATCTTGAGCTACAAACAGATTGAATGAATAATTAGGTGATGTTTCTATAATTTAATGCTTATCTACTTGTATGTACATATACAACCCTCCATAAGTTAATCTTCAATCTGTTTAAACCATTTATCTAAATAAAACAAAATATTTATCTTATATATTAATCAACTGCTGACATTTCCTTACCAAAGCATTGGATCGATCCATTCCATGTCTGTTTGACTAATTGCTTTCATGGTGGATATCACTATACCATTAAGTACACCATAACAAGATTTACCTAGGAGAGTTTTTGGTTCAGCTTATTTTCTGAGTTAAATTGTTGTCACATGATAGCATGCAGATATTATAGCTTTGAAGAAATTGCTGATAGAGATGAAGCGTGCTGTCCATGACTGTCACCACTTATTTGTAGGCGCCATCCTACTTTCTTTGTAGGAGCCTATCACACTCATGTTGTGACTCAGGCCTTGCGTGAGAAAGGGAAGAATTTAGTAAATCATGGTCTTAGTAACCATGTGAGGACTATTAGGGTCTGTTTGGTACGAGGGATTTGGAGGGGAGGGGAGGGTAGAGAAGGGAAAATTTTTGTAAGATGAATTTCTAAATATTGAAGAAGAGAGGTTGTGATATTTTAATAAAGATAAGATGTTAAATATAAAAGTTATATATATTAATTTAAAATTTCTAAACCCATTTCTTAGATTTTTATAAATTCATTTCACAAAAATTTTCTCCACCAATTTTCGCTCACCTCCCATCTTTCCAAACAGACCCTTAATCTCAACCCAACTGATGGAAATTTAACGGGGCTTCTGCTTAATGTCATTCACCCAAAATATCATGGCTGTTACATTTATAGACACTGGTTTGCATTTAGACAGGCTGATTAGGATAATTTTGACAGCTATCTTCCTTCACCGCAATCTTTCCCAATTACATTGCATGTTCACACTTTTTTGGAACGTGCCCAAGAATGTCAAGGCGCTGGTATCTATCTTGTCATGAATGAGCGACAGCCCTGAGAGCTTCAATGTCTAAAGCCTGTGGTTATTTGTGTACATATAGGAACACGAATTGGTCATGATGAAAGCAGGATATTACGAAATTAATGCCCAAGGGGTTTTGTTTGTGAAAGATATTTTGAAAGTAAGTCATAGAGGGTATGAAGAAGGTTGGACCTGCTAAATGTTTGACTTGAATTGTCTCAGCTTAATGCATTCTTCGTCATTGACAAGGTGTTTTGACTGATTTTCTTAGTTGGAGTATAAATTTTAGGTATTTGTATGATTTTGTAGTAATAGCATCAATGCTTGTTAATGTACAAAAACTATGATCAATAGATTACAAACATTTTAGATTTGTATATCAGCTTCGGTCTTTTATGAATAAATCATGTAATTCGCCAATGAAAAGTAGTTTACATTTATTGCTATGATGTGAGGAATATGTATAGTAACTTTGAAGAACAAAGTCACTTGTGCTATACTTAGCGAGCCTCGAATTCTGGATGCTTTTGTACAAATCTGTGGCTTGTATTGTAAAAAGCCAGAAGCAATTTGCACAAACGAAGAGAATTATTTTGCATTTGCAGTATTCAGACCCATGTTAGTTTCCATGTATCTTTCTCTAAATATTAATAAAAAGTGAAGCCTCAAATGATCTGATATGGTTGATGGCTTGTTTTCTGGCACAAATAAAACTTGGCAAAGCAGGCATTATCAAATGTGATTGTTACACACTATCTCCATTGATAAAAAAAAAATGATTTTCTATCATTGAAATGCAGGGTAGTGCAGCTATTTTGTGGTTTTCTTCTGGTTCTTGGAGCCGGGAAGGTTTAGAACTTTAAGGAACCAACAAAGAGAAAGAAAGATGAAGTAGGATTTTTCCAAAATTTGATATATTCCTCAACAAATAGCTAGCCATTGAACAATGTCTGGTTTTTTTTTCTGAACCTTTTGCTTAGCTCGTAGTTTTATATGATCCTGTGTAGTTCATGAGTTCTTTTTCACATTTATTCATCTGCCAGTTGTAGTGAAGTAAACGAATAATAAAAGTGACAAAATAAGATGAACCATGCTATAAGAGTAAATAATAACGCATGAAAACTGTATTTTAAAAAAATGAGTACACAGTGCATTTATTTATTTCCAAACCCGATAGCCTTTGAGCTTGCGAATTTTATTTTTTGATTCAAAAATTACCATGTTTTTTATGGAAAAAGGTAAAGAAAAACAGCACTATGATTTTATATTAGAATTACAAATATTCTCTTTATTCCTAAATATAAGATCATTCCTTAATTTGATTGGATTAAGGATGTTAATTTAGTTATTAATACATTACATTACTAATCTATCCTAACCATATACATTAATTCTCACATTACCACTCTTGTTTGTTTATTATATATAAGGATTATGAGGATTTATTTGGAAAAAAAGTTGAGAAAATTAGAAAGTTACTTATATTTAGTAATAAATTGAAATCGGAAAGTGATTTCATATTTAGGAACAAATTGAGTATTACTCCCTCCGTTCCTAAATATAAGACCTAGATAACTTTTTTTTTAAAGATTACAGTTGCAAAATAGGTTATTAAATGATGACATATTTGATATCTTTTTAGATTATCCATTAGCTTATAGGTAAAATAAGGGAAAAACTTACATCAAGTTCCCTATATACAGGTTCTCAAGTTCTCCAATCATTAAATGTCACGTGGATTGATATTTACCACACTCTCATGCACCCACTCCACTGTATCCCTCTCTCCCTCTCCCTCTTATCCCTTCCCTTTCGTCTCAATTTCTCAATTCCATGTGACCACCCACCCACACCGCCACACCTCTCTCCCCCTCGGCAGCTACATCATCACCGCCACACCTCTCTCCACCACCATGGACAGAATTTGGGAGGTTACATGAAGTGGTCAAGAGGGAGATCTGGAGGGCCCACCCGAACTGGACGCCGAAGGCAGCGGCGGACGGCGGGGGAAGGACGCTAACCACGGTGGTGGCAAGAAGGCAGCGGCGGACGGCGGCGGAACGACGCTAACCACGGTGGTGGCAAGAAGGCGGCGGCGGACGGCGGCGGAACGACGCTAACCACGGTGGTGGCAAGAAGGCGGCGGCGGACGGCGGCGGAACGACGCTAACCACGGTGGTGGCAAGAAGGCGGCGGCGGAACGGCGCTAACCACGGTGGTGGCAAGAAGGCGGCGGCGGACGGCGGCGGAACGACGCTAACCATGGTGGTGGCAAGAAGGCGGCGGTGGAAGGACACTAACCACGGTGGTGGCAAGAAGGAGGCGGTGGAACCACACTAACCACGGTGGTGGCAAAAAGGAGGCGGTGGACGGCGATGGAACGACGCTAACCACGGTGGTGGCAAGAAGGCGGTGGACGGCGGTGGAAGGATGTTAACCACGGTGGTGGTAAGAAGGCGGCGGTGGACAGTGGTGGTTATGGAGGGTGAATGGGAGCCGATGATTTGGGGAAGATGAGGAGGATAAACATGGTGAGGTGAGAGAGAATAGATATGGTGAGGTGGGGTGTAGAATTGTGTATTGTGTGTGAGCCATTAGATCAAATGGAGGGTGGAGATGGAGAGAAATTGAGAGAAATTGAGAATGAAAACTTGATGTAAGTAAGGTCCTAAAATAAACTAGTTTAAGAGAAAAAATAAGGTAAATCAATTTATAATTAACTTATTTTTTTGCTTTTTTTAGGATTTTTCAAAAAAGTCATCTAGGTCCTATATTTAGGAACGGAGGGAGTAATTAAATTGGTCTTTTAGTTGGTTATGATTTTATAAAGATACTTTAAATTTATGGTCATAATTTGTCAAAATTTAGTCTCTTAACTATTTTGGCTCAAATTTCTAATGACAAAGAAAATGTGATTTAATATTTAAATATTTTAACACACTATTTAATACAGAGTAAATACGCATAAACATCACTTAACTTAAGGAAAGTAACAAATATAAATTTGTCCGGCACACAAGATGTATTTTCCATGACTCATAAGGAGGTTTTCAAGAGAGAGAGGGGGAGGGAGAGGGAGGGAGAGACGGAAACTATCTTTTCATAGTGTTCATTAAGGACAAAATGAATAACAACCCAACCAAACATAATAAACATGCTAATGCAATAAAAATTACCATTGCATATGCAATCAAACCAAATGGTCCAAACAAAAGTAAGTGAATGGTTAGCGATTTACAATTACATTATCTTCATTAACAACTGAATCATTGAAATCAATGACAACAACATTTTAATTAACTATTGGAAATGCACATCTGAACGGTTAGCAATTAGCAACTGCATCATTAAAATTAGGCTAAATTATACCTTTAGTCCCTTATGTTTGCATCAAGTTTCAATTTATTCCTTTATATTTGAAAAGTACACTTTTAGTCCTTTAAATCTAACACCATCCACACTAGTTTCTCCTCCGTTGTCGTCTTCTCCTTCCCCTCTCTTTTTGCAGAAAGTAAAACAAAGTCAGGCCATAAATAAACTTGAATTATTGCTTCGTCAAGATAATTGGCAGTACATTCAAGTCATGGACATTGTTGATGATGTGGGGTGTCTGGAGGTGGAGTCATTGCAGATCCAAGGCGTATCTGTTTTGGCCCTCAAGTCTAACCCCAATTTCATTTATAAGCTCTTCGACATGTGATTGTCTCTTCCGAAAGCAATTGTTTGGTTTGGTTTGGTACACTTCATTTCACAAATTGCTTTCTCTCCATTTAATGGATTATGCTTCCTCCTTATTTTTCAAAACAAAACATGTTGATGAATACAAAGTATTCTTTTAAGAAATCAAATAGAAGATTTTTGTTCTGGGATTGAAATTTTTTTAAAGGAGAGATGAAGGTCTAGTAGAGAGACTTGCATACCAAAGAGAAGATGAAAATTTGGGATGAGCCGTCACAAAGAAAAAACCCTAGGAGAAACATCATATTAAAAATGATTATTATTTGGGATGATTTTTAATTTCCATGATTGATTTTATTTTTTACTTAAAATTAATATTTTTATGTTTTATCATCTTTTAATTGAACAGTCACCACTAAAATTTGATGAGTCACCACTAAAATTTGATGAGTTAGCAATTTCCGTTAAGTTGAGTGACAGTGTTAGATTTGAAGGACTAAAAGTGTACTTTTCAAAGATAAGAAACTAATTTGAAACTTGATGCAAACATAAGAGACTAAAGGTTACTTTAGCCTTAAAATTAACAACAACATTTTAATTAATCATTGGAAATGCACATTTGAAAAATTACTAATTTAACATCTGCATCATTGAAATTAACAACTAAATCATTGAAGTTAACCATTGAAAATGTGCATATGAACTGTTAGTGATTAACCACTCCTTCATCCATATTAGCAACTTAATCATTGAAATTAACAAGAGTAGCATTCTCATTAACCATTGAAAATGCACATCTGAATGGTTAGCAATAAACAAATGCATCTTCCACATCTATCATTAATTTCAGTGATTCTGTTTTTAATTTAGATGATGCATTTGTTAATCACTAACTATTCATTTTTTTTGTGAATAATTAGTTAAGGGCATTTGAGTCTTTTATCCTCATTTAGTAATGTGAATTTTGTGTTTGTGACCTTATTTATCCTTTTGAAAATTTAGCAAACCTTAATTGTCCTTTAACATATTAAGAAGGTTTTATTTGTCTTTTTTCCTTAAAAATAAATGCAAAGTTTTTAGCCGTTAGTATTATTTTTGTACTAAAATAGTGGGAAAATTTGGAAACAAGAAAGAAAGAGGCAATAAAAGACCCCATTGGAAAATCAACTATTTTTCTACACTAGCTTCACATTGCCAAAAAATATTCAAACTTGACTGCCTTCTTTCTCAAGTCCGATTCAGATTCATATAATCTGTTTTGAATCTTCTTTCTCAACATTGCTGGTGGATCATTCAGTGGGGTGAGTTATTCTTCTTTGCTACCATATGTCTCACACATTTTCTTTCCCAATGGATTTTCTTGTTTCTTTTTCCAAATCTCTTGGGATTCAGTGGCTCATTCAAACATTTTTATCATTAGTAGCTTGAAGTTATCTTATTAATATTTTCCATTTAAGTTCTTAGTCTTTCTTTAGCTTCACTTATATTCTTGATTGATTTTTTTTATCTCTGATGCCATATAAACTAGAAAGTTCAAACCTTCCCATGTTATTGTACTTTAAAATGTATGTTACAGTTCTTGAATTTCCAACATTATTACCACAATGCTGGATGTGAACGCCTTCATGTCTTGAGTCTATCAATTTTAGAATCATTCACATATTTCTAACAATCTTTGTTTTCTTGGTGGACAAGAAATGTTATGTTGATAGAAAACCCATTATGTTTTCCTCAAATATCAATGTACTTGTAGGTGATGTAGTTTGTAGGATAATGTATCATTTCAAAGATTTTGATGTTCTGTCTAGAATGGTTATGTGCAGGTTCCAGTTTTGTAACTCATAATATTGATTTTTGAAACTTTTTCGTTTGAGTTTCTTGATTTCTTCGAGATGGAGATAGAGATGAATAACATGGATAATCAGCAATTATATCATGAAAGACATAGGAATCGGTTTTCCGTGTTACATTCCTTGAACTGTCTCTTTCAGGTGCCTATTTCGTAATCCCTCTCTCTTTATATAGTCCTATAGTAACTCTTAGGCTCATTGCTTGTTTCATGAGACATGGACGCAGGTTGTAGAAAATAGTTGATTTTATTTTACTTTAGAGAAATTTCTGGTGTACAAAGTTTCATCACAACAATAACAAAGTCTTATTCGCCTACATGAATCTCATTAATCAATTTCCATAATTTGATTTCTTCTTTTATTTGAACTACTTCCTTCCAACAGGCGAGGGCATTTACTGAAGCAGGTTTGAATGAAATTGCTGATAGCGATCAGTGCTGTCCACTGTCATCATGTATTTTTAGTCGTCATCGTACTGTTTTGATAGGAGACTATGACTTACATCTTGTGGTTGAGGCCCTGCATGAGAGAGGGATGAATATATATTTGCGGGATAATATAGGCCTACTCAATATGGATATCGTTGGTGGAGGATTAATGGGGATTCTGGTTAATGACAAGTACCATGTAAACTGTGGCCTTTGCATATATAGACACTGGTTTGCATTGAAACATGTTAATGAGGAGTGGTATAATTTTGACAGCAAACTTCCTGTACCACACCGTTTCACAGATGTAGCTGAAGTTCTGGGTTTTTTGGCAGATGTCCTTGGTCGTCAACATAGTAGAATTTATATTGTCCATAATCAGCAACAGCTCTGAAAGCTTTCAATGAAAGCATGAATGTCTAAAGATTGTGGTTATTTGTTCACATATAGGAAAATAAATTGGTCATGATAATAGGAGAAAATAATGAAATTTGTGGCCAGGGAGTTCTGTTTGCCAAAGATATTTTGACAGTAAGTAATAGAGGGTATGAAGAAGGTTAGCCCTGGTAAATGTTTGACTTGAATTGTCTTAGCTTAATGCATTTTTCATCACCAGCAAGATGTTTTGACTGGTTTTCTTACTTGGAGTATAAATTTTAGGGATTTGTATGATTTTGTTGTAATAGCTATTCTTGTTAATGTAAAAGAAATTTTGATCAACAGATCACACATTTCATATTTGTATATCAACTTCGGTCTTTTATGAATAAATCATGTAATTTGCCAATGAAAAATAGTTTAGAGTACTTTTATTGTTATGTTGAGCTACTTTTTAACGAAGGATCACCATGAAGCCATCGGGAATACCAATATCATGTTGAGCTACTTAGAAAGAGATGGATGAATAATTATGTTGTATTTCTTTAATAAAGTGATTCTATAGGCCTCTACAAGTTATTCTACAATCTGTTATTAATACTAACATTTATTAAAAAAACAGGAACTTTATCTTATCATAATCTATTGCTGAGATTTTCATTCAAATGTACTCTGTATTTGCACAAGTGCATTTCATATTTATATTTGATCCATAGAGGCCAGTTTAAATTTATATTTACTTCCAGAAAAGAAGACCAAAGTCAACAATAGGATTGATATTCTTTAAAAGAGAGGCCAGAGAAGTAAACATCATGGCCTAATGATTCAAAGTAATAATACAGAGAAACAACAGTACTGGTTGCATTATGAAGCATTATCATTTCTTGGCAAACAATCCAAACCCACCATTCTTCTTTTGAGGCATGGCGACCGAGTTTTTACTGCCACCACTCGTTTCCTCCACCTTCTTGAGGAAAGGATTAAGCCATGTTTACTTAAAAAACCTGCACAATATATACAAGGTAACTTTTCTATGAGAATGACAAGATGAGGCAATAGTAGGCAATGGTAATATAAATATATTTGTGTATATATATTGCTTTTGAAGCTGATAGGCATGTAGGTCTCCACAAGAATCTTATCTATGATTTCTTGCCCTCAGATTGTCAGGTGAGGCTGCGTACCAGTGGGGTTTTGGCATTAGCAGCTAGTGGCCCCTTGAACATGGCCCTTTCTTGAGCTTTAATTTTCACCCTCTAATATTAAATTCCAACTTGGTCGGCCTATGAAACTAATGATCCAATCTCTGACAGTTTTGATTGAGAATTTCAAACAGATCGACTAAGTTGTAAATTAATTTTTTCTTATTGATCGAGAAATGTAGTCTTTTTTATGTTAAAAAATAGTGATATGTCATATTTTAATAGTTCAAAAAATTATTTAATTGGATTGTGTGTGACTTGGTTACATACATATGTCTACATCAATGAGTCTTTTCACCCAAAAATGGGGTAATGGGAAAAAATGCCCGAAAAGTTTCCATGCAAGGGTGTTAGGCACCCAACAGTTTTATTGGGGGCAAAAATGTCCTGGAAGATTTCATGGAAGGGCGCTAGGCACCCCGGGAGTTTTTTGGAGTCAATTGTGCCCTTGAAGTAATAAAAATGGATCAATCTTGTCTCTGCTCTCCATTACATATGTTAATTTTAGCTATTACTTTTTACTTATATGTACACATGACAATTGACATCTATCATCTCACGTCATTAAAATTCATGTCAAGTCAAAATAACATTTAAGATTATTGTTAACAGCAAGTAGAGTTGAATTGCCCCATTTTTAACACTTTTGGGACATAGTTGCCTCCTAAAAAACTTCTTGATGCCTAGCCCTCTTCCATGAAAACTTCCGGGACATTTTCACCCCCTAAAAGACTTCTAGACGCCTAGCACCCTTCCATGAAAATATTTGGGGCATTTTTGCCTTGAGGTGAAGTGACATTTCAGAATTTTTTTGAAGGCTATTTGAAATTTAATATCTCTAGAGGGGTTAAATAAATTTCTCCTCAATAAAATTGCACAATATAGCACCTGAACCATTCATCATCATTTTATGTCATTACCGTTGAGTTGCTCAGCGTTCATTTTCTCAAACGTCAAGAGAAATAACTGGAATAAGAAATAAGAGATGGAGACTGGGGAGGCTGAAGAGGGCAGAAAATGAAGAGAAGGGGTGAAATTTCTTTTTTTCAAGACAAATATCATCAAAAAGAAAATGGTTCTACATCATGAGTGTGATTGATTGAACTTTTTTTGAAAAATAAGTCAGCTTATTTTCAATAACCCAGCTTATTTTGTTTGTGTCTTATTTTCTATGTTTAGCTGAATTTAGTTTTCACCAGCGTATTTTTAATAAGTCAACTTATTCATAAGGCACTTTGGGTAGCTTATTTCAGAAAAAAGTCAGCTTATTTTTCTACATGACTTGAAAATAAGCCAGATTAAAAAGTCTCTTTTTGAAACAAAAAGTCATTCAAACATGTTTATAAGTAAAATGGGAAAATAAGTCATTTTTTTTCAAAGTTCATCCAAATATAAAATTAAGTTAACCTAGAAGTTATTTTCTAACTAACTCAAAAATAAGTGAGCTCAAAAATAAATCACTTTTCCACAGGTCGGAGCCAAACACACCCTAAATATAAAAACAATTAAAACTAAGAAGGAAAATAGAGAGCCAAAGAAGCCACATTATTCTGAGGCTTGTCTTGAACCTTCTCAGCAACCTTGTAAGACTAGATTCAAAATCACCACATACATCAAACGATATTGTGAGTCATCAATTGAAAGTGTATTCTTCCATTGACATGTCACCAATAAAGGCATTCGCGTTAGATAGAGGGTGTTTGATATAATCCTTGTAAACAAAGCTCGCAAGAGCCTAAAAAATAAATACGAGAACTGAGTTTGTCTTACTGACAAGTAAACAATAGGACTTCTGTTGATGGTTGTAGGTGTTGTGTATGGATCTGAGCCGTATTCCAAAATAGAGTTGAAATAGTAAGCTTGCAATATTTGTTGGACCAGCCTAATATATTTTTCAACCTAGTCATTAAAAATAAATTTCCAGCATGAGAATCAATGACAGTACAGTGCAACGAAACCATCTTTTTTTTTAAAAAAAAACGGTTAGAATTTCTCAAACGCCACGTCTCTCTTTCTACATACATACATACATACATACATATATATAGACACATACACACATATATATTTCATTTTTGTTAAGCTTGAATATATTTTCTCAAGAGCTATTCTGTTCTCACCTACACTAGCTTCACATTGCCAAAAATTTCAAACTTTCCTCTATTCTTTCTCAAGACCGATTCTGATTAGTATAATCTGTTTCAATTTGAATCTGGGTATTGAGATTTTTGGTGGATCATTCAGTGGGGTGGGTTATTCTTCTTTACTGCCATCTTTCTCACAAATTTTTCTTTCCCAATCGATTTCTTGTTTTCCTTTCCAAATCACTTGAGATTGAGTGGCTTATTCAAACTCTTTATCTTATTAATCTTTCCAATTTCAGTTCTTATTCTTTCTCTAGCTCCGCTCGGATTCTTGATTGATTCTTTTTATTTCTGATGGGATATATAAACTGGAAATTTCAAACTTTCCCATGCATGTTTTTGTACTTTATTCCAATTCTTGAATTTTTAACATTATTATCACAATGTTGGAGCTAAACATCTTAACCTCTTGAGTTCATCTATTTTAGAATCATTCACATATTTCTAACAATCTTTGTCTTCTTGGTGAATAAGAAATGTTATGTCAATAAAAGACCCCATTATGTTTTCCTCAAATATTATTGTTCTTGTAGGTGATGTATATTTTGCAGGATTATGTATTTTTTCAATAATTGTGACGCTTTATTTGAATGGTTACTTGCAGGTTTCAGTTTTGTAACCCATAATATTGATTTTTGAAACTCTTTATTTTGAGTTTCTTGATTTCTTCGAAATGGGGATAGAGATGCCTAATATAAATAATCACCAAATCTTTCCCCTCCCATTTCCCCCATTATATCATGAACAACAAACGAAGCAGCTTTCCGTGTTACATTCCTTGAATAGTCTCTTTCAGGTGCCTATCTCTACCCTTTCTCTTCATAGTCATATAGTAACTCTTAGTTTCATTTCCTATTTCATTATAAGACACGTACGCAAGTTTTCGAATATATTCCCTTTGTTCCTAAATATAAGATCACTTTCCAATTCAATTATATTAGGTATATTATTTAAGGTAGCTATTAGCACATGATATTACTAATCTATCCTAACCATATACTTTTATTCTCATTCTCCCTCTCTTGCTTGTCTATTATAAATAATGATTATTTGAGTTTATTTGAAGAAAAGTTAAGAAAAATTAAAAAGTGACTTATATTTAGGAACAGATTGAATTCTGAAAGTGTTCTTATATTTAAGAACAGAGGGAGTGGTTGATTTTATTTTACCTCATAGAAATTTATGGTGTTCAAAGTTTCATTACAATAACAACAAAGTCTTATTCGACTACATGAATCTTATTGATTAATTTCCATAATTTAATTTCTTCTTTTATTTATACTACTTGGCTTCCAACAGGAGAGGACCTTTACTGAATCACGTTTGAATGAAATTGCTGATAGAGATCCTGGACAGTGTTGTTCACTGCCATCATGTATTTTTATGCGTCATCGTACTGCCTTGATAGGAAGCTATGACTTATATATTGTGAATAGGGCCCTGCGTGACAGAGGGAAGTATTTACTTCCACGTGATCCTCAACTCCAAATACGCAATATTAATCTCAATCCAACTAAATACAAGATTAATGGGGATTCTGCTTAGTGTCAAGTACATTATAGGCCCTTGCATACACTGGTTTGCAATAAGATGTGTTAATGGGCAATGGTATAATTTTGACAGCAAACTTCCTTTCCCAGAACCTTTCATAAATATAACTGCAGTTTACGATTTTTTGGACGCCCTTAGTCATCAACATGGTACAATTTATTTTGTCATGAATGAGCTACAACCCTGAAAGCTTTCAATAAAAGCGTGAATGTCAAGAGATTGCGGTTACTTGTTTACATATAGGAAAACAAATTGGTCATGATAATAGCAGAAATTACGAAATTAGTGTCCAAGGAGTTATGTTTGTGAAAGATATTTTGATAGTAAGTAATAGAGGGTATGCAGAACGTTAGCCTTGGTAAATGTTTGACTTGAATTGTCTAAGCTTAATGCATTCTTCGTCACTAGCAAGATGTTTTGACTGATTTTCTTACTTGGAGTATAGATTTTAGGGACTTATATGATTTTGTTGTAATAGCTATTCTTGTTAATGTGCAAATAATTTGATCAACATATTACAGATATGAGATATTTCAGATTTGTATATTAGCTTTGGTCTTTTATGAATAAATCATGTAATTTTCCATTGAAAAGTAGTTTGCATTTTTCTAATGCAAATTTTTTTCATGTTGAGCTACTTAGAAAGAGACGAAATGAATAATTATGTTGTAGTTCTATAATTAGGTGATTATATAGGCCTCCGCAATGTATATTGCCATATGTTTATACTGACATTTATTAAAAAACAGAAACTTTATCTTATCCTGATCTATTGTTGATATTTCCATACAAAGGTACTTCGTATTTGCACAAGTGCATTTCATATTTATATTTGATCCATCGTTTAGTTTCTTGTTGAAAATCCCTTCAACCATTAGGTGCACAAAACTAAATATTATTAAAAAGGAGCTTAGTTTAACTTAGTTAAGCTATATCACTCTATGAGGTGAATTTTTTTGTACAATATTACGTAGCCCGTTCTATATCGTGAAATGACATTAAATTTTCAAGACATATATGCTTTTTTTAAAAAAATTAACTCTTGTCCATAAATACATTTTAATCCTAAATGTATCAATTGAATATTTTACGAGTTCAAGATATTATAAATGTGACGACCCATTAACCATTTTGGTTTACTTTCTTGTCCAGCATTTACAATATAGACTTAAACAATTAATATAACTTTTTAGTTGCCATTGGTTAGTATTATCATTTGTATACTGAAACAGAGGAAAAATTTGGCAACAAAAAGAAATAAAGAAATAGAGGTCAAAAGCTTACCAAAAAATGTAGGAAATATAGAAAAATAATATCAAGGGTTCAACTTTATTCATTAACTTAATCATATATTTATACAATAGAGAATATCTCAACTAATATCCTAATTTCTCCCATAATAAACCTAATTGATAAGTATCTTACTTTAGTTGAAAATAAAAATAATTCCTAATAATTAATCGTAACTGTTGCTTATAATATTGGGTCAGAGTAATAAGCAATTTTATAATAATCTTTCCTTACTAAGTTTTCATTTTTTGACTTGATTTTACTGAGTTTTCTAATACCAAAGGATAAATAATTCGCGTTAGATAGAGATTGCTTGATACTCCCTCCGGTCCTAAATATAAGACCTAATTGACTTTTTTGAAAAATCCTAAAAAAAAGCAAAATAAGTTAATTATAAATTGATTTACTTAATTTTTTCCATTAAACTAGTTTATTTTACTTATAAACTAATGGATAATCTAAAAATATATCAAATATCTCATGATTTAATAGACTCTTTTGCAACCTTAACCTCTCCAAAAAAAAGTCATCTAGGTCCTATATTTAGGACCGGAGGTAGTATAATCCTTGTAGACAAAGCTCGCAAGAACCTAAAAAAGAAATACGAGAATTGATGCTTGTCTTGCTGCAAAGTGAACAATAGGACTACTATTGATGGTTGTAGACTTATAGGTGTTGTGTATCGAACTGAGCCATATTCCAAAATAGAGTTGAAGTAGTATTCCAAAATAGAGTTAAGTAGTAAGCTTGCAATATTTGTTGGACCAGTAGTCTAATAGGCCATGCTTTGCTTCCTTGATGAATAATGTTCTAGCGAAACATCCATTATAACGTTGATCAAAAGAATAGATTTTCCAACCTAGTCATTAAAATTTCCGGCATGAGAATCAATGACAGTGCAACGAAATCATCTTTTATATTTAACTAAATTTTCATTGTGTCTGAGGAAGAGAGAGTTGATAGGAGGGAAGGAGAATTTTCTAACACTGTGGACCGCGCAAAAAAATATAGCAACGAATACTTAATGGAGTTGACCAATTTACATTAGAATTAAAACGAATTGAATAGGATTTTAAGCAGCATGCAATAAGACAGTAGGTCTCAAATATGCCAAAAGCTCTTCGAAAAATTATTCATTGGTAATTTTGTACTTTTCGTTTCATTTCATAACTTTTAAAGATGTCATTTCAATATCTGGACATCAATAGTTTTGTTTGGTAATCGGACTATAAGACAGTAGGACTCAAATATGATTATTTGTTGCATTCGTTATTATTTTCAAATTTAAAATTTCCATAATTTATCTATATCTTTATATCAACATTTTTTAATAACAATTAGAGTTGATAGATCAAACTGAATTTTTATATAAAAGTCTTTCAAGCAAACCAAATGTATACTTTTAATTTATGTTATTGATAATTCTATCCTGTCATCTAAAAAACGACTGTATTTTATGAATTCATTTGTAAATTCGTCATCTTCTAAAAGTGTAAATAAAGCATTGAATTATTGTAACTAATCACCTGTAAACCAACTATTCAAAATCAATAAAAATGTCCAATAACTTGTCATTCTTTCTTGAATTCTAAAAGTTTCTCGTTAGTTTATATATCTCCTCAACTTCTCTTCATCATCACTTCATGAATCCTCAAAAGATCATAATCATAAACTTCCATAAAACTAGGATCATTACACCCATACCCAAGGATTGATGGTTTAAAAATATGGGTAAATTCAATTTTTAGTTCTTGAACCTTCAAATTATTACATCTAGTTTTGGTTTCTAAACCTTAAAATCGAATTTGTTGTAAATTTGATCTTAGTATTTGGACAATAAAATCAATATCTTGATCTCTAAACTGTCGATCAATTTTGGTTATTGTCTCTCAATTTTTATTTAATTTTGGACTTAATCCCTAAACTTTAGAATTTTTTCGTAACTTTTTATAACTGACAGCTCAAGAATCAAAGACATTGTTTTTCTAGTATAGAGATCAAAACCAAAATTAATTGAAAGTTTAAGGATAAAAAAAATCTATCAACCCTAAAAGAAATCACTTCAATTTTCCAAAAAAAAAATACTTGTCTTGGTAAATTTAAACAAACGTATATATTTTGACTAGAGTTTCACAAATTACAACCTCAAAATAAAATTCAAAATCCATTGAATACCTAATCAATGAGGATTATATCATATTATACTGTCTCTTTATGCCACTAGTGACAAATAGGCTAACGTACATGGCTCACAACCATGAAGCTCAACTAATTCCTAGTCAGCAAAACAGCGAAAACCAGCGTGGGTCTAAAACATACCAAGGCACAACCTTGCTTGGTTGGTAACTTGGTCTCAACCAGCTGCATTAGATGAGTCTCCAGATAATTGTGGCCGCAAGTTGTAACATCCCAGCGCCTCACTCTCGAAATTGTCCGCTTTGGGGAATACTCACCCCTCACGGTTTTAAAACGCGTCGAGAGGGGGAGGTATCCAGGCCTATATATAGCACCTTGCGTTCTCCTCCCCAGGCGATGTGGGACTTTACAATCCACCCCCCTTGGGGCCCAGCGCCCTCGCTGGCACACCGACCCGAGCCTGGCTCTGATACATAACATCTCAGCGTCTCGCTCTCGAAGTTGTCCGCTTTGGGGAATCCTCACCCCTCACGGCTTTAAAACGCGTCGAGAGGGGGAGGTATCCAGGCCTATATATAGCACCTTTCGTTCTCCTCCCCAGCCGATGTGGGACTTTACAATCCACCCCCCTTGGGGCCCAGCGCCCTCGCTGGCACATCGACCCGAACCTGGCTCTGATACCATCTGTAACATCCCAGCGCCTCGCTCTCGAAATTGTCCGCTTTGGGGAATCCTCACCCCTCACGGTTTTAAAACGCGTCGAGAGGGGGAGGTATCCAGACCTATATATAGCACCTTGCGTTCTCCTCCCCAGCCGTTGTGGGACTTTACACAAGTTCTTCCTCAAGAATTCAGACGCTAACACTGGCTGCAAGCCTTCTTTCTAGGCAATACATATTATCATCCACTTCAAAGAATTCAAACAAAAATATCATTCATGTCAAGAATGAAAATTTAAAACAATAAAAGGAATAGATAGATTAAGTCATGGTGCTTGATTGGATTGGGGTTTTGAAATTCAAATCTAACATTCGAATCTTGATTATATTCATTTTACAATGTAAATAATTTATGTGATGAATGTCTTCATCAACAATTTAACAATTGTCAAACCGTTTGTCACGGTTTAAAATTGTGAAACGAGACAAAGTTTCCCACAGTTTAAAATGTGACGATGGTCCATCATGTTTCTAAATTGTGATCAACACCTTTGTCACATTTTCAAACATGACATGCATCCCTAAACTATGACAAAACCACATACGGACTCCTATATAAACCGCCATTTCCATTCATTTTATACACATACACTTCTTGATTCTCTATCTTCTACTCTCTTTTATGGGCTTCTCTACTAATTCAATATTATTTTGCTAATTCTTAGTTTAATATGTTTGCTTAAATCAGTTGTAATACATAAATTTCTGTATATTTTTCTAAAAAAATTATTTCTAAACAATAATAATATTCTCTTGTATTTTAAATAATAAAAACAATTAATCCTATACATGATTGAATTGAAAAAGCTTTTGACATCAATTAATATAACACGTATAAGAATAATAAAATTTAATAATAATTAATTGCATTGAGAATCTATCAAAACTCATTGATATTAAAATAATTAACTTAAAGTTCAAAAAACCCAACAAATAAAAAAGCTATCCATATAAAATTATTTATTTTCCATATTTACATTTTTGCACGGTTTAGACTGTGACAAAAGTTTAAGTCGTGACGTTTTTCGTCACGGTTTAAACTGTGACAAACACTATCAAGGACAAATACATGACAAATCACCAATTATTCCTTATTGTCAAGGTTTTTTTGTGTTTTGGGTAACAATATCTTAATCCATGATTGACTAGTTCGCCACAGATGGTTTTATCACGGTTTGAAACACCATGATAGATGGATTTGCAACAGTTTTAACCAACAAATACATGGTTTTTTTTGTTAAATACTACCCGGTAATTCGGCGTCGATTGACAACAGATTAATCCATACTCGAGGGGTAGAAATGTTGCCCATATATAGGCAAGGTTGTCCCCTCTCCCAATAAGAGAGATTAAAACGGGATTCGAACACGCATTCTCATCCTTATGTGGGTTGTAGTCCACTTATCAGCTCAACCAGGTAAGTTATTGAACCTCTGTGCTAAAAACCATATTGAACCGCCCTTTTTGTTTTTTTGTTACTGAATATATCTAAGGTTTTATGGTATACAATCCCCAATCATTGTACACATACATGTAAAAAAATTGATTGCACCGCATTATTTAATGACAACAGATTATATTCCTTTTTCGGCCACATAATGATAATGATATTGGATTTTGTAGAAAACCAAAATAATATAATGCATCGAAATCAGAAGTCATAAATTCATAATGTCATGGATCTCCAAATATGGTAATATTATAGAGTATAAATAATGACTCCAAAAATGGTAATATTATAGAGTATAAATAATGACCTCAAGGTTATGTTCTTCATCCACAGCAATATACAAATCTTCCAACTCCAGTGCAAATGGCAAAGGCCTCAATCCTTAATTTCGCTTTCTTTGTTTTCATGCTTCTCGTAGCATCAGGTAACTCCATATTATAAATTTAATTATCCATTTTTAAATCTTTCGGTTTGGTTACTAGGCATAATCGTTCCAACAAGTCGCAAAGATACTTTGGTTTAACTAATTCATACATATATGATATATAGAACATGTGTTATTTTAGTCTTACTCGTGTCAACTATATTAATGGAAGGAACTAGTTACATTGCTTGTCAAAAAATTAAAGATAGATTTCGATCAAAAAAAAATTAAAGATAGATAACCAAGAGTATTATAGTCCAATGGTATGAAATATACCTTTTAAGTGGGAGGTTGTGAATGGGTTCAATCCCATTTATATTAGAGCTTTCTTTAATAAAAAATGAAAAAGAAAAGTTAAATATAGGGTACTCACTGTGACTGATCCATATTAAATATTAAGATCACAATTTTAAAAAGAAATAAAATCTTTTCTACAAAATGATATTTCAAATAATATATTTATTTTAGATTTTATACCCATCCAGATTGAATCACAATTGTCTAGAGCTAAGGAGAGTCCCCTACTCATATTATCAATGAGCAATGAAACTGGCAAAATTTAGAAACCATCGTCCATCCATGTTAACCATAGTAGAGTTGGAAAAATGTCGACACTACAAGATTACTTGTATTTTGAATTAAATACAAGTTCCCTTAATAAATTAATTTTCCCTAAATAGAATTAAGAGTCAGAAAAGACATATATTTTGATTCTAAATATATAACGTCAATCTAATTTTTATTTACTACTTTTATAGCTTTTCAAAATTTCATTGTTGAATATTTATTGCACATATTATAAATACTATATAGTTTCCATCAAACAATTTATCATGATTAAAAATTGTATTTTAAAGAAACCAATACAGATATTATTACAAGTGTGTGTATGTTTTTTTGTCAAGGCTTGGGAGTTAAGTGTAATAATAGAATTAAGAATTAGCTACTAAATATGATGACAAAGTATATTGAGATTAGTAGGGGTGTTCACCGGATGTGACGAGATTAGGACACCCCTGTATCGTGTATGTCCCGTCCCGAAAAAGGCTTGGGACGAGGTTTTCATCTTGTGTCCCGTCCCGTCCCGATCGGAAACGGGAAAATCCTAGAAAGTTTTTTTTGAAGTTTTTTATTAAAAATATCTACTTGTAAAAAAAATATCACATTTTTGTATCTATCAAACAAAGAAATTAATTAAATATTACTTCTGCAAGACATCTTATACAACATAGTAATCTAAAAACTTGTTGGAATTATATTTTTCATAAAAAAGTCATATATACTCATATGTGATAGAAATGACACATGTATTTTTTGTAAAAATATTATATAAAATCACAAAGATATATATTCGAGACGGGAATTTCCCGTCCCAAAAAGTCACAAGATAGGACGGGATAGGAGGGACGGGAAAAATTTGTACACCCCTAGAGATAAGTTTTTAAGAGCAGTGAAAGAAGTAGGTGTAGAAGACACAATAACCAAGGGCATTGCAATCTAATGACTAATGGTATAAAATTTCCCCTTTAAGTGGGAAATTGCAGGTCCAATTTGCTTGTAACCTCAAACCATTAGTGTTTCCTTTAATTAAAAAAAGAAAAGAAAAGATAAATATAGGACTTCTCCACCGCAAATGATCCATATGAAATATTACGATCATTAGTTTTGAAAGGAAATTATGTTTTTGACAAATTGATACAACGACAACAAGATAGCCATGTTTTGTTGTTGATACAAAGACAACAACAATAAAGTCTAATCTCACTATGTGGGGTCAGTTATATGGATCTTACCCACCATTGGAATCTATCATTCACAAACTCTTTGGGTATATCATTTACCAATAAATCTCGTTCTATAAGTTCATCGAGTGTTTGTATTTGTCTCTTTCTACCTCTTTTAATTGGACTCCAAATTATTTGGTTCACTCTCCTCAGTGGCACATCTATTGGTCTTCTTTGAATATGTTTAAACCATTTCAAACGGTTTTCCACCAAATTCATCACTGTAATGGGAGTCACTTCAACTCGTTCTCGTATATAGTCATTCTAAATTTTATCCTTTCAGGTATGACCACACATTCATCTCAACATCTTCTCATTTCGTCAACCCCATTTTATGTTCATGTCGTCCATTCACAGCCCAACATTCACTACCATATTTAAAATAATATATTTATTTTAGATTTTGTACCCATCTAGATTGGATCTCAATTGTATAGAGTAGAGGAGCGCCCCTTCTATTATTTTCAAAAACGATGAAACTGGCAGAGCTTTGAAACTATCCATGTTAATCACATTTAGTAGAGTTGGAAAAAAGTCAATACCACAAGATAACTTTCATTTTGAACCAAATACAAGCTCCCTTGATTAATGTAATTAAGAGTTAGACATGACATTTTTTTAAAATTCTAAATATATAACGCTAATCTATTTTATTCCATTACTAATTTTATAGTTTTTCAAAACTCATTATTGTATATGGATTTCACATATTATAAATACTAAATAGTTTCCATCAAACAATTTATCATGATTAAAGTAAATTTTAAGGAAATCAATACAGATATTATTACAAGTGTGTGTTTGTTTGTGTTTTTTTATCAAGGATTGGGAGTTAAGTGTAATAATAAAATTAAGTCAATAAACAAAATGAGATGACAAAGTATATTGTAGGTTGGTGTTCAAGAGCAGCGAAAGAAGTAGTAGGAGACACAATACCCATAGATGAACGGTGTAGTGGTGATTATGATTGTAGGAATTACAATTATTGTGGTTCTTGTAAACCTTTTTGTAATTTATTTTCAGGTTTATGTGGATGTTGTCCCCCCGTGAAATCATAGTTTCCCTCTCAAAAACCCTTCTTAATCTTGCTTATGATTGTTGTATTGTACTGCTCTATATGTTGAGTTGAGGGGAGGTTTCCTTCAACAAGCCATTCAATTCATGATGTTTGCGTCACTTTAATAAAAATATGAAATTACATATGTCCAGGCGTTGTCCTTTTATAAGGCTTTATTTGACTGAGTACTAATATTGTTTTTCTCCTTTTATCTATGCATTAATTCCTCTAATACACTTTCCATACATTTTCTTACATTGCTTTCATCCATTTTTGAAAAACATTTGCATTTCTTACACATTTAGTGATTCTAACTAAATTTAACCTATTTTTCAGACAACTGCAATAGATTAAAAAGATAGTGTGTGTATAAAAGAAGAAAGACATTATTTATCTTCCGCTGAGGAAAGATTTCTTCTCCATCAAGTGAGATGATCCACGTAGAATCATTTGATGATTCTGTAAAATCACGAATCATTACTTATCTATCACATTCTTTTGGCAAATGATATTATCGATTTGTAGACGCAGACTAGATTGCTAATTGCTCATACTACAATAACTTGGTTCTAAGGAGAAGGACGACTCACCGTTTCCATTTCAAAAACAAAATTTCTACCATATATGCATGTAAAAGGAAATAAAACAATAACATATTGGGAAAATTAATTTGAGGTACCCCACAAGGGACTTAATACTAGAAAAGTCCCAAAAGTTGGGAAAATTAATGTAGGGTCCCAAGGGACCTCACTTTAATATATTTGAAAAGTAAAAAGACAGTTTTGCCCCTAGCCTATTAACACTTGTCACATGTGCCCAGTAACGTGTCAAGGTTTGCCCAAAGAGTTGTCAAGCGTGCCCAGTAACTTGTAAAGAGTATTGGCCATTAACTTGTTATACATGTCCAACTAGTTGTCACATGTACTCAGTAACTTATCAAAGTTTGCCCAAAGAGTTGTCAAACGTGTCCAGTAACTTGTCATTTTGCCTTGCCCATTAACTTAAAGAGTATTGGTCATTAAGTTGTTACAGATACCCAACTAGTTGTCACATGTGCCCAGTAACTTGTCAAGGTTTGCCCAAAGAGTTGTTAAGTGTGCCCAGTAAGTTGTTACACCTTGACAAGTTACTGGGCACATGTGACAAGTGTTAATAGGCTAGGGGCAAAACTGTCTTTTCACTTTTCAAATATATTAAAGTGAGGTCCCTTGGGACCCTACATTGATTTTCCCAACTTTTGGGACTTTTCTAGTATTAAGTCCCTTGTGGGGGACCTCAAATTAATTTTCCCTGAAATATTTAAAGTCATTAACAATAAAATATTAAATTATTGTTGGGATAGGAGAACAATCAAATAAATGTGAGAAATGAATAATGTATAATAAAGGTAGAGAGAGGAACTTTGAATCAAGGCAAAGGTAGAAAATTTCGTCAACAATATGACATCTAAATTGATTTAATAAACAATTTTTTGTATGAAAGAATTAATTAAATTGGATTTCATATAAAGAACAGAGTAGGACATGCACATGAAAAAAGCATAGCTTATATATAAGAACAAATAACTTGTCCATGATCTATAAATATGACAAGAGAACTTTTGTAAGTGTATATGATAGGACTATATTTGAATTCAAACTATATTATCCCATTGATTAAAACGCCAAGAGAGATTTACAATAGATCTATCAAAAATTCACATATAATTGATGAATGCTTTAATCGGAATGCACAAAAAATCTTAGAATGCAAGTTTTTCACGTGACAAATTTTTTAAAGAATTGAAAATCCAATGAAACTGAAGACCAATTCCTCTGCTCCATATGTAAGCACAACTGTTTTTTTATTTTTGCCGTGATATGTAAGTACAAGTGTACAACTTTTACATTTTAAAAACAGAGAAGTTCAAGAGTCAGCAAATTAGTCAACCTACATATGCATTCAATATTCATTAACCATCATCACCTTATGTGTTAAATACTCTAATTTATAGTTTTATACCGCCTTACATTTTTTACTCACTCTAAAACAAGTACGTATGATGAGAACTGCCACCCCAGCTTCAGAATTTGTATATGCAACGCTTCTCATTCTCAACCGCCTACTGTCATCCATTTCTTCGAAATCATTCTCCAACATTCCCTTCAACAAGGAAAGCTTGTAAGTTCCTCTATCAATCTATCCCTCTAAATTGTTCTTCCCTTGTTGTTAGGATCTATAGTTCTGTATAAAACCATGTAATAAGTTTGTGAACTTCATGATATATGGTAATTTCTCTTCCTAAATATAATAGCTAGATGACCTTTTCTTTTGAGAAATTAATGAAGTAAAATGATCCACTTGATCATAACAAATTTTGTATATTAATAGATTATATATTACTCCCTCCGTTCGTAAATATAAGACCTAGATAACTTTTTTTTGGAAAGATTAAGGTTGCCAAATAGGTTATTAAATGATGACATATTTGATATCTTTTTAGATTATCCATTAGCTTATAGGTAAAATAAACTAGTTTAAGAGAAAAAATTAGGTAAATCAATTTATAATTAACTTATTTTTTGCTTTTTTTAGGATTTTTCAAAAAAGTCATCTAGGTCCTATATTTAGGAACGGTGGGAGTAGCTTATAAGTCAAATAAACTAGTTTAGGTAAGTACTGTATTATATTTTAGCTTTATGATTCTCCAAAAAAAAACGTGAACTACCTCTTATATATTTGGTAACAGAGGGAGTATACAGTAATACTAACATCAAATTCTACTCAGAAAATTCCAGATGCCTTTATATGAAAATATGGAAGTGGTATGCCAAATCCAGTGTACATAAGGCCTCCAGATGGAACTAAAAGTTGGAAAAAATATGAAAATGGTGAGGTTTGTTTGGAGAAGGGTTGGGATGAAGTTGTTAGATACTATTCTTTAGGTCATGGCCATTTGGTATTATTCAAATGAGAGAACTAGAACTTGTTACTTTAATGTGAACATTTTTGACAAGAGTGCAGTAGAAATAGACTACCCTCTTCATAGAAAAAACATCTAACAAATTAGTGATGATGATAATGATTCTGTTCTGTTGAAATCATTCATACGTGTGTGTTTAGATTTAGAGCTCATACAACCTTTATCACCATCTTCTAGTCACCCTTGAAAAATAAATTTAGAGATCAAGAAGCTGACAGGAGGTCTAATAAGCAAAAGATTCATTTAGATGGCAATAAGCTTAAGTCTGTTAAATCAGAAGGTATTATCTCCTGCTTTACTCTTCTTCTTGTCCATCACTATGTCACATTTTAATATGATATGTGTGTGTTTTTTAACTCACAAACAACATTGATATCTCCTTCCTAGTTCATGTTTTTGGAGATTCTGCAAATCTATATGCTGAAAGTTCCTGTGTATAACATTGTTTTCCCTTTTGTTGATGGAATATGGCAATACTGATAAGATTATATGTGCTAGAAATTCACAGACAATGAGATTTTGGTTGTTCTGATTCTGGCCTATACATATGCAGTATAATGCATAATGTACAAGGTTCTTTCCTCTACTGTGGAAGGACAAGAGTTATGGCCTATACATATGCAGTATAATGCATAATGACATTATGAATGTTAAGTTTTTTTTGTTAGCTTTTATGTGAACAAATCAATTGGTAAGTAATCTTTCATGTTTATTGACAATGAAAATGTTAAAGTGCTTTTTGCCTCCATATGTTATTTCATTGCAAACTGATGCTCTCCGTGATTTTGTCAAACGCTTGATTCATTAGTTTGATCAGAATAGGTAGCTTTGCTTATAATCATACGGATTAATCGAACAACTTGCAACCAATGCGTATGTATGCATTCTTCAGCTTGATTTATTTGCGCACCTCTTTTTTTTTTTTGGCGCACCTCTAGATACAAGTGTATATTGAATCTCTAACTTCATGAAATTCGATTTCATTCTATAAATTTCAAAGATATCCTTTTAATATTTGGACCATAAAGTTTTGTTTGGTAAGTAGACTGCAATATAGTTAGTCTCAAAAATATATCCTTTTAATATTTTTGAATAACGGAGTACTTAATGAATATCATATATATTAGAGTACTAAATGAAATTTTTTTTCAAGCAAACTAAATGTATACATTTAACTCTTATTAATGCTTAATTTGTTCGTAAATATAAGACTTATTTACTAAATCCGATTAAATTGAAGATGTTAGCTAAATTAGTTGAAATAACATGATATTACCAATACACTCTAACATCTACCTTTAACCCACCTTCATCTCTTATTTGTCTATTATTGGGAAACATTGATAAGAATAATTTTGGAAAAGTTGATAAAAATTATAAATTGGTGTTATATGACTTATAATAACTAAGACCAAATTGATATTTCCAAATAGGTCTTATATTACTCACGAGAGGAAGCAATAAAGAACCATTATGCCATCTTTTATAAAAAAAAAGCAATCAATATATAATACTTAAAATGTGGGTTTAACCCCTTTGGTTTTCACACTCTGAACTAGTTTATTATGTGATTTTACCTAATTTATGTATAATTATGCACAAATAAAACTTATAAAGTAATTAAATTTGGTGAGTCCTCTCTCTCTCCACAATTACCAATGCCCTCACGAAACACCTACCTCAATTAAACTAAATGCTTATTATATTAAATGCTTATAATCAATTCTACTAAATGCTTATCAAGAAACATTGATTTGTAGTGCATTCAAGAAATAATTTGGTTTTTTAAATTTAGTTTATTGTCTTTTAATAAGAAGAATTTCAAACATAATAGGAGAAATCATATTAAACTTGATCATGAATACTTATATAATAAATCTTAAAAATTTAATTACTTGAAAAGATCAATCGACAAAACAATTTGGTTCAAGGGTACTTTTAAATGGGAGGTGGGGGGGGGGGGGCTCTGATGGGGGTGTTGGAGATAAGGGAGGTTGGAGATGGAGTTAGACTCTTATTTTGTTTTTATTAAAATGTGAGTTTGATTCTTTACCAAGTTAAGAATAATCCATTTAATGCAACTTAAAATTATTTGAAAAGATCAACTAAAATTCTACTAAATGTTTATCAAGAAACATTGATTTGTAGTGCATTCAAGAAATAATTTGGTCTTTTAAATTTAGTTTATTGTCTTTTAATAAGAAGAATTTCAATTATAATAGGAGAAATTAGGTTAAACTTGATCATGAATACTTATATAATAAATCTTAAAAATTTAATTACTTGAAAAGATCAATTGACAAAACAATTTGGTTCATGGGTACTTTTAAATGGGAGGTGGGGGGGGGGGTTTGATGGGGGTGTTGGAGATGAGGGAGGTTGGAGATGGAGTTAGACTCTTATTTTGTTTTTATTAAAATGTGAGTTTGATTCTTTACCAAGTTAAGAATAATCCATGTAATGTAAATTAAAATTATTTGAAAAGATCAACTAAAATTCTGAACTAAGTGAAGTTTTGGATTGAGAGATGCTTAGGGGGAATTTAGTATATTTTTTTTTGGAGGGGTCTACTATTGTTTTTTAAAATGGTGAGTATGATATTCCGCCAAAATATAGAATATTACATGGGATCTAATATTTTTTTAAATGATTTGTTGATAGTAATCATAAATATTATTGGTATATAAAAATGGTTGGATAACACATTGAATATCATTTATGAGACTCTCATTCACTTAGAACATACAAATACTTTTATATTAAAAAGTTAAAACAGTATGTGATATTTCATCATAAATAAAACACTTCGTGCATCGCACGGGTAAGCTGCTTGTTATATTAATTTACTAGCAATGTTGCCATCTCCTGATATGTAAAAGTAAAACATTGGATTGTAACTCATGACCAATAAATCAATTAATGAATTCCATAGTTAGGTACTTGGGTTCCAAATCCCATATCTTGCCCTTTTTTTTTTCTTAGCTTGAATTCTGAAAGTTTTTCATTGACTTCATATATCTATTTAACTTTTCTTTATCATCACTTCACATATACCTTGAATTTTTTTTTTGCTGTACTTCAAAAGATCTTAATCATAAAACTTTTTTAGAAGTAGATCACACATCTCCCATCGGTCCCAAGCATTGATGAGTTAACAAATTCACTTCAACTTTCAAAAAAAAAAAATGTGCTGGCAAAATAAAATCTCTGTATATGTTTTGATAAGAGTTACATAAGTTACAACCTGAAAATATTATTTAGAATCCATTGAATACCTAAACAATGAGGAATAAATCATTACACTAACACTTTTTTTTTAATAACCATTACACTAACCCTTTCAAGAAAAGATGTTTCTGCGCCATTAGTGAAACATAGCCTAACGTACATTGCTCAAAAGCATGGAGCTCTATTAACTCCCAGTTAGCAAAACTGCAAAAGCAAGCAGGGGTATCAACCAGCTTTAGATGAGTCTCCAGGTAATTTTGGCTGCAAATTTTTCCTCAAGAATTTAGACATCTCAGCACTGGCAGCACGCCCTCTTTCTAGGCAATGGAGATAATCACCCACTATAAAGAATTCAAACAAAAATTTTATTCAGGACAAGCATTTAAAATATCAAAAAGATTTAAAAAAAAAACTAAAAGAAATAATGTCATAGGTGCTACTTTAGATTGGCGTTTCTAAGCTCCAATCTGACTTTCCTATATTTTATCCTTTACAAGGTAAACATATCAAGAGTTTTGTCAAAGCTACATGAACATGCTTATCATACTTTGAAGTTTGAACTCCTAATTGGGATTCCTGCCAAATTCTTTAGAAAACAGGATAATACGTATGTTTATGTGCCCTCTAAGACCATGTTAACATTGCCAAAAGCATGATTGGAAGTATAAGATTTAGTCAGAGTCGCATGACAGTCGAGATCGAATAGTGGAAAAAACCAAGACATACCCGACATCGCACCATGGGTTACAGATGTTATGATCCCATGTTCCATAGGTTCCTTATTCACCTGAACAGATCCTTCCGATAGAACCGAAACACACGTATTTGGGAAGACTAAATAAGCAAACGCTTTCATTTTCTGACATTAAATATGAAATAGGAATTAGATTTGTGTCCAAGCAAGAGGCAGCGGCCAAGGATCACAGGATTCAAATCACAGACTTAGCAAGAGGAAAATAAAAGAAACAACTCAACATATAATTAGCAAACCAGTAATGCCTATTGTAAAGTAACTAGTAAAATTTAAGATGGAAAACTAAAAGATAACATTCACAAAGCTAGAAATTTGAGTAAAATACATTTTGACTTCATTCCCTCAAAAATATACATAATCACTTTAATTCGACAACATTCTGCCAACTTGCAGTGAACATGACTTCAAGAGTGATTCATGAACAAATTGTAGCAACACTTGCCCAGAAACTATCAATATATAATCTCAAGTTTAAGAACAGTTTAAAGGCAAGTGTGAGCATAATTGATTTTTCTTGAAATTGTATTTGATGCATTTCATGAAACACCTCTGGGATGAATGTTTCCCCACCAACACCAATACTTAGAGCAGATACATTAAATTGACACACAGTGAACTTGGGAACAGTTACAAACATCATCAAATTGAAGGCCGAATCTAGGCATCTTAACTTTAACTAAGCATAATGTGCTATTGATGAACAATGTAAAATCAGAAAAATGTTACAAACCTCCTCTTCCAGTTTATTAGGGTCCAGTAGAACATAACCATTATCAGCCACACAACAGCATATTGCAACTGTAAAGACAAGCATGAGAAGATCAGAAATTCACTATGCTTCACTAGTTAGTCGGCCAGTACACAATATGAATAAATTTTATTACCAGCAAGATGCTTCAGTGGAATTCCAGCATCTACAAGAGCAGCACATGCAGCATTTATTGCACATGGAAGAAGCTACTTATGAAGTAAAGAAAAAGCAATAAAAAGATGTAGACTAGAAACAAATATTCCTAATATTGTTCCCCTTCAGGCATCAATTGGATCTAACTGTGTAAGGGAATATCCTATGGTTGCCCAATTTTGTCCCTTAAATTCACAGACAAATAGGGTAGAGTTCACTTCTTAAGAAAGTCACCTACCAGGCTACCACCAAAATCTATTAAATTGAAAGTTATTACCAGAAAACCTTATTTGGAAGTATTAAAACTCAAGCATAGAAGTTTTTGAAATGAACATAAGCTGGAAAGAGGGCATAGTAGATGAAATCCTTCCATTGCTTTCCACCTATTATTTACCCAAAACTTTTTTCTCCAGAATTGAAAAGAAAATTTCAAATTGAAAATCAGTCATGACGTGAAGTAGAATAAGTTTCTCAAAAGAGACCAAATCACAACCACAAGCATATCTGACAAGGGATCCAAAGAGGAACTCTGATATCTTCACTAATAGTTTCAGAATAGAAGTTAACAATTGTATTGAACCAAATCAGAAGAAACAGTGAAACAATCATGATTAAATTAAAAATCATAAAATCTTTACAGTTTCTAATAGAAAATTGAAGAGGAATGCAAACACGAATTATTAGCAGCCACTAAAACTTTAACCACAACTTGCAAAGGTGAAATATTGTTTTAGTTTTAAAAATAATTTCTTACAAAGTGTGTGGTGTAACAATTGAACCAAAATAATCACCAAATGCATCATAATAAAATTATCTATTCCATCAGGATACCGCACCATCATCATGGACAACCTGCAATAGCCACAAATAGTATACAATCATGCCAGGACCATACAGATGATGCATTATATATGAATATCAAAATAATAACATACAAAGAACACTTAACCGTAGTTACAAAATAAAAGAAAAATACTGCAATAGACTAATCTCAGATAAGGGAGAGACGGTAAGAGAACCAAATTTCTTTCATATAGATCAATAAGCTCAATACAAACTATTTACATTATCTTCTGTCACAATGCTACAGAGTTCCTTATTTTCCTACTGTGATGAAAGAACAGATTGCTCTATTCATTTTCAGTTTAGAGCACATGTTAAGCATAAATAATAAAAATAAATTTAGACAAGACTAAGTGACCAAAATCAATTAACACAAAAAAGTTGGAGTGTGTGTGTGCGTGTGTGTCTTATTTATTAGAATACCAAGAATCTGAAATCCAGAAGATACTCATAGGTTTTCCATAGATATATCAGAGGTGGGTTAGATAAGCAAAGGTATCCTACGGCCAGGGTGAAAGCAAAACTGACCTGAATAATAACTGAAGTTGTAGTATTAGGATGCATATTTCGAATGCAAATGCTTTCAAGAGATTTCTTTAATATCATCTCAGACTCCCTCTCCAATTTTCCTAAGCCATGAACATATTCAAGCAATCACAATAAATCATTTGAGATTGATGCCTCATTTGCCTTTAAACCCATGTAAAAAACAATTCAAACAAACAAATGATTTGCAAAAAATGACAATTCTCACCACTCTGTCCTGTCTTAGGCTTCCATATAACTTCAATGCAAGCTTTTTCTGCGTTTTCATTCTTCCTTGTCCCAGCTTTCGGCCCATAAACTGCGGCAAGAACCTTGGTCTCCCCTTAAAGATAAAATGAAATCCAAGACAAAAATTTCAATAATATAAAGTGCCATAAATGAGCAACGAATGCTTTCTACAATGCCTAATACTCAACCACAACAGTCATTTCTCATCCAAGATGGGTCCATCTTCCCTATCAATACTAATTGAAGCTTCACTGTCTAAAACCGTAAAAAATGCAAACATGAATTAAACACACTATGAGGACAACCTCCACTTAAAACATAACTTCAACTAACATCAATAATAAACATGAAACTGAAAGAGAGATACATAGAAAATGAAAGGAAAGGAAAGGTAGGGGCATAATAACCTTGAGTCCAGCTAGCTGATCCATGGGCACGATTAAGGATGCCGCGAGAGCAAGAGAGAGACCTCAATTGACTAGGCTTACGGCCATCAGGCCTAACAATTTCCATTGAGGAAAGACCAACAGACTAGTGTCTCTCTCTCTTGTATATATTTGAAGTTAGAAATATATAGAACAAAGTGAGACCAATAGACAGTCCTATAGGAGAGACCACAGAGGCCAAGATTGACAATGTTAAGACAACTGCACAATAAGGAACATAAGATTAAGAGTTCAATTTCATTTCTTCACAGATAAAATCAAAACCCAAAAAGAATAAAAGGGAAAACATCATTTCAGAAAACTTAATCATAGAAAATAAGAAACCACTACTTGAAAGTCCAACTTGGAATGCTAATTAATGGGACTGTATAATAAGGAAAAACGGATAACTAATCTAAAAATAGACCAAAAATAAGCAAACAATGAATCTTCAGTCAAAACCCAGAAGGGTTAAATATCATTATGGCCGATAAACAAACAATTTTGAAAGGGTCATTTTCAAAAGTACCAAAATTATTTTATTAATTGGGCTATTTTGATATTTTCACGTAACTTATTGGCCAAAATGAACCATTTTTATTAATTGTTTGTTTATCGGCCAACCCGGAAACAATAATCCACAAAAGAAAGCAACAAATGGAATCCAGTAACAAAGTTGACGTTTTTATATGAAGGGAGAAATGAAGTAGACAGTGATAAAATGGTGGGTAGAAAACAACTAAAAACTAGAATATCCATGCAAAACGAGAAATACAAAAGAACGTAAAAACCAAAGATGAATAAGGAAGTAAGGAGTGAGGAGCAGAAAAGAGGGAAAATTACACGGGTGGTATGAACGTTTTACAACGGCGACGAGGAGAGAAGAGAGAAGAGACTGAAGACCAGTGATTATTCAAAGGGGCAAACACTAACCGCTTGAGGTTACAAGCGGGATCAAACCCGCAACCTCTCACTTAAAGGGGAGATATCATACCACTGGGCTACAAGGCCCTTGGTTAAAGACCGGCGATTACTAGTTGGCGTTTAGGTGGGTTTAAGCAAAACCTGGGCCTCTCTTATTTTTCTTAAAAAAAAAACCTCCATGGTTCCTAAACAGATGACTTATTTTTGGAAGGTCACATTGTTCCCTAATATGAAATACTCCTTTGAGATATTCCATTAGTCCTAAATGTAAAATATAGTTGACTTTTTTTTCAAAAGATTAAGGAAGCAAATAAATTATTTGTTTATAAAATATTTGATGTGCCTTTATATTAACTATTAAGTAAATCAATTTATAAGAAATAAGGAAGTATCCTATGGTACTCATTTGTTTTTGTTAAAAGAAATCTAACTATAATGTCTTGTGGTGGAAAGGCCGGTTTAGTTTAACAATGAGCTCACTTGTTGTGGGCCTTAGGTTGTGGACGAGTTTGAATAATGTTGACTATTATATTCTTTACAACTGGATTTGACCCTTTTTATAAGGCAAAAGTGTAAAAATACTCATATAATTTAGTCCAAGGTTCATCAGCACGACGAATTTTTTTTAGGGTGAAAAAAAATACCCACATAGTTTCTTAAATGGGTCAAAAGTATCCATGATTTCAATTTAGACTAACGGTGTCGAATTTCCAAAGCTAGAGAAAATAAAAGGTGCTAGAATATTCTTGAAATTTGGCCTGAAGTGCAAAAATACCAATGGAAAAAATTCACTCTGTTGGATGCACTTGACACTAAACTTCATAGGTGTTTTTTCATCTAATGGTTTCCACTTTGAAAAATTCAACACTTGGTCTATATTGAAGTTATGGACAATTTCAATGGAATTTTTTTTTTTTTTTGGACAAATTTCAATGGAATTACATAAGCAAGCACTACAACATTCATTTCTCCAATACTTTCTTTCTAAACAATTTTTAATTTTGATTTTTTATCCCTATTTCTATTAATTACAAACTAAATCCCAACACCCATTCGGTCCTCTCCAAAAATTCCTCACTCGTTTTGCAGAAAATTAGAGTAGAAAGGTTCGGAAATTCTTACCAAAACTTATAGCTGAAATTGAAAAGTTTGTTTGTAGGAAATTTTCAGCTAGAACCCTCCAAGGATGAAGCTGAATTAGAACAAGGGAGGAGGGACTAAATAAAAATTCCAACTTTCAAAGAATAAATAAATACTCCTACTATGTAAAATTCCTTTCCCAAATCGGTTGCCCTTACCCTCAGCCCAAACGAAGAAAACATGAATTACATATGTTAGAATCGCTCATCTGAGTTCTGTCACTCACTTCGCTCAAGCAGAAACGAAAACAGTACACGTTGGATTCAACATCAAACGAAGCTGGGCGAGTACAACTTGAGATTAAATGGAAAATTGGGTTTGTGAGGGGACCCACGGTGAAGGGTAGGTTGTTAAAGAATGATATGGCTAGGGTTTATTGGTTGATAAAAAAACTATTTGTTTATTTGTATATATGTGCTTAATGCAGACTGATTATTGTCAATTGTGAAAGCATGGTCAATCAATTACTCGTGTTTCTAATACATGGTCAAAAGTTTGCCATTAATGGTCCTAGTGTGGTTATAATTATAATAAAATTTTCCTACTTTCTGTTCTGAAATACTAGAATGGCTATATGCAAATAACTCAAAATAAATATTTATGTTGGTTTCTTTCAGGAAATCTGGTGGAAAGATTGAAGGAAAGAAATAATATTCTGAGATGATTCATGGCTCTAAAACTTGAGTCAAAAATAATAATCTGATATGCCCTATTCCAAAAGGCAAAGCAAAAGGAAAAGCAAAAGCAAAAGCAAAAGCAGTCCAATAAACCATTCAGCAAAACTGATAACATGAATAAGCATTTAAGCAGTAGCAACAGATCTTCTATAAGCATTAAGCATTTTTGTTCCAGATTGTCAGCAAACTACATTAGAGGAGACACATGCATAACATTCTTTAAGCACCACATATAAGGCTTTCCATGCTGATTTTGGAGATTTGAAGAAAAAATCAGTGACTGAAGTGAAACAAAAAAATGAAGATGGTAAACTTAAGGTGTTGGGAGAGGGATTGAGAGGGTGAGAGATAGCTACCATAATTCCACATGTCCAATGGCAATAATCACACCAAACTATAACCTATGCTAGCTAAAGGACAAAAAGAAATGCATGATAACACTTCATCTTATTCTCATAGCATCTTTCAAAAATATAAACATTCATGACATTTTACTTTCAGATGAATAAAGAAATGTAAGATAACATTAAACCCAATAACCAACAAAAATAATATATGAATGATGAATCCCAATTATAAAAATTGAAACTTTGTTTGTAAGATTATCATTAACCAATGGATAAAGAACTCAACAATTGTAAGATTACCTCGTACTCAAAGATAGTGGCGGCAGCGGCTGCAAGGGCAACGCAGATGGTGGACTTGAGCTGGTGGAGAAGATATTAGGGCTGGAGTTCAAGGAAGAAGATGAAGGGGTTTTGTTTTGCTGAAGACGGGGAAGATTTGTTTCATTGAAGGGTAGAAATGACATTTGACCAACATTTCATTTTGGACAAATCCCCAATTTAGAATTGGAGACCCCATTTTGTCCAATTAAAATTTAAGTGCCATTTTTCTGCCATTTTCCCTTAATTATATTTCTGTCATCAAACTCTTATATATCAATCACACTTATTCTCCTTCCTTTCTATTTAACTCTTTTCTTCCTTTTTATTTAATAAAAACTTTAACTTATAATTTATATTCCTCATTTCTATCTAATTTAATTATATTTTAAAAATAAAAAAAAAATTTGGTAACAACTTGTTGACAAGAATCTGAGACTAATTACGTGATTTCATGACACCTAATTCTAATTAAGTTCAGTATATGGGACTTTTGGTTAATTTGCTAATTTGTTCTTTTTTTACTGATAATTTGCTAATTTGTTCAAATAAGCCAATTCATTTGGGACCCTAGGATAACTCTTTTTCTATTTAAAGAGACTTCCATATTTTTTTTACTTAATATCCACATAGTTTTCATGTTTTGTGCAATTTTGCCTAAGTTTATTAGCAATCATTGTGGCAAAAGACCACAAGGAATGACAGAATGTTTCTGCCTTCTTAAATAGTTCACACTTCACAGACCAAGCAAAAACCGAAAGCCAACAAAATTCCCATAATTTTCTATAAATACACACACATATAATTTAATTTGAATCATAAAATAAAATAATAAAGACCATGTGTGTAAAAGAACAAGGGAAAATGAAAATGATAAATAAATACATCCGAATGTGCAAAAGGATAAATAAAGAACTCAAACTTCCAAAATAACAAGTAAGAAACTCAGAATTCCAAAAGGACAATTAAGGAACCAGACAATTATTAATTAGTATGTTTCAATTGTTAATAGGTATGTTCCAGTTGTTAATTTTTCTATTTAAAAATGTGAGTTCCTTACTTGTTATTTTGAAAGTTTGAATTTATTACTTCTCCTTTTGAACAATACCGAATTGGGTAATGTCACACAAGTCTCAACTACTTCTAATTTTGGTTCAAATATAATTTTAATCCTTTGTGTTTGGTTCAAATTTCATTTTAATCTTTTATATTTGAAAAATTCACTTTTAATCATTTTTTCTTAACACCGTTAGCTTTACTTCGCGCAAAGTGATAACTTATCAAACTGAAAAGGTGATTTCATAGATAAAAATACTTAAATTTAAATTTTTAATAATTATTCTTATATTTTAAAAATTAGCAATTTTTATCCTCATTTCAATAGAAAATCACCTTTTAAATTTAATGGGTTAACAACAGTTTCCATTAAATTAACTAATGTTGTTAACAAAAAAGTACTAAATGACTACTTTTCAAATATAAAGAACTAAAATAAAACTTGACGTAAATTTGAAGAACTAAATCTATTATTTAACCTTTAAGTTTTTTGCTAATCAAGTCCTAACTACTTTGAATTTCATCATATTTATTGAAAAGTACAAATAAAATAAGACCACGTGCATAGAAAATAATACAAAATGGGGGAATGATACACAAGTAGTCTTTTTTAAGGGGAAAAAAAGCATAACTGTCTCTTAAAATCAACAAATTGATTTTTATTCTTTTTCCCAATTGTGTAATTCTCCCTAAATTTATTAGTTCAACAATAATTGACACATGCTTTCATTATACTCCACAAACCAAGCAGAGTAAAGCAAAAGTAGCAAACATGAGCAACACTGAACTCATCTTCATCCCCTCACCAGGAATTGGTCACTTAGTTTCAGCTCTCGAGTTTGCAAAGAGATTAGTCAATCATGACTCTCGCATTTCCTTCACAGTCCTCTGCATCAAGTTCCCATTCACCCCTTTTTCAGATTCATACATCAAAACACTTTTGTCATCCCACCCTCAAATCACACTCATTGATCTACCAGAAATAAACCCACCTCCTCAAGAGCTTCTGAAATCTCCAGAATACTTCATCCATGTCTTCATGGAAAGCCTCATACCCCATGTTAAATCCACCATACAGAATATATTGCATGTGGCACATTCAAAACATATTGTTGGTTTGGTCCTTGATTTCTTTTGTTTGTCCATGGTTGATGTGGGAAAGGAAGTTGGTCTTCCTTCTTATTTCTTTTTGACATCAAATGTTGGGTTTTTGGGCACTGTGTTTTCCCTTCAAAGACGCCAGATTGATGATGTGTTCACTGATTCTGGTCCTGACTTGTTGATCCCAGGATTCTCTAATCATGTTCCTCTTAAGGTTTTGCCTGGTGCACTTTTTAGCAAAGATGGTGGATATTATGCTTACCATAAGTTAGCTCAGAATGTCACTGAGACAAAGGGGATTATTGTGAATAGCTTCTCAGAATTGGAACAGTATGCTGTTGATGATATACTTACAGATGAGAAATTTCCTCCAATTTATACAGTTGGTCCTGTGATTGACGTCAAGGGTAATCCTAACCCCAATTTGGATCAAGCTCAGCATGACAAGATAATGAAATGGCTTGATGATCAACCAGTTTCTTCAGTTGTGTTCATTTGTTTTGGGAGCATGGGAAGCTTAAGTCCTTCTCAAACAAGAGAATTGGCAAAAGGGCTTAAGAGTAGTGGGGTTAGGTTCTTGTGGGCTATGCATTCACCACCAACAAAAAACAATGAAGACAAAACCTTAACTGAAGGTTTCTTAGAATCAACTCAAGATAAGGGAATGATATGTGGGTGGGCACCTCAAGTGGAGGTTCTAGCACACAAATCCATTGTTGGGTTTGTGTCTCATTGTGGGTGGAATTCCATATTGGAGAGTTTGTGGTTTGGAGTACCAATTTTGACATGGCCTTTATATGCAGAACAGCAGCTGAATGCATTCAAAATGGTGAGGGAATTCGAGTTAGCGGTCGAGTTGAGATTGGATTACAGGAGGGATGGTGATCTTGTGATGGCAGATGAGATAGAGAGAGGGATTGCAAAATTGATGGATAAAGATAGTGAGATGCAGAAGAAGGTGCAAGAGATGAAGGAGAAGGCTAGGAGAGCTGTCATGAGCAATGGATCATCATTCCTTTCTACAAGGAAACTTGTTGAGGATATAATTGGTATAAATAGCAGCTGATGCACGCTCCTGATTGCATTTATAGATGGAATTGCTGTTTTCTTGAAAGCCACTAGTCTTCAGTATATCCCACCTGACATGTGGTTCCTCTATTGACTCAAATGCAGCTATAGAACAGCATACTTATATCATATGAATTTGTGATTGAATTGCCTTTCAATTTGGATTGTTTGCGGTATATAAGTGTAAAAGTTGTATTTTGGATTGTCTTGTAGTTTTGCAGCATGTGAATGTTTGTGTATCATTGTTGAAAATTAATTAAATGTATATTGAACAATTATCTGCTATAATATTTTCTTTGCATATCATTCATGTCTGCTGCTTCTCAATTGATATGTGTCAAAGAGGAAAGATGGAATGAATTATTTTTTTCCTTGAATTTCATGTCTGAGTACTAAAACCTGAACTTGCTGCATCCAGTCTTTCCCTCATGAGAGCATATTTAGTTTGATACTAGTTTTCCAAGTCTATATAAGTGATTCTATTTTCCTTAAAGTCAAGGGTTTTTTTTTTAAACATCTTCTGTTATGACATGCTGGTTGTTACTAGTGAGATGAGAAATAGTGGGGGAAATCTTATACTGTTATGAGTCAACGAAAGTTAGAGAGTATAGGAAAATTTTTCACGTTTTTGAAATAATTAACACCTATGTGATAATGGAAGTTATTGTACTTTTTAATGTTTTGGATGGTTCAAACATGTTCAAAGATGGTCGTATTGTTGTTAATAAGGATGGAGTCCTTAATATCATAGAGGAAGAATAATAATAGTTGAAATTATAGAATGAGATCTTTTGTTAATTATGTAATCCTTATATTTGGTCTTAGATGGGATGCAATAGTGTCATTTGATGCATATAACCATTTGATATGCTCTTTCTTGTTTGTGTTTTCCAGAAAAAAAAGTAAACAATCCATAGTATATTTTTTCCATTTGGTTTTTTGTTTTGAAAACCAATGAGGCGTAAAAATAGCTTCTTTTAGTGTACTTCTTGAGTAGCATTATGTTGATTGGTCTAAAACTAAGCTTCATGCTAGTCCTGCAGGATGTGACTCTGTCCCAGCCTGCTTCCTTGAACCATTATCCTAAATATCACGTATAGATAGTTTAGATGGTTTAGTGAGTTCAAATTCTTCTAATATATCAAATTATTTTTAGTGAACTAATTAATTTAAATTGAACAAGAACTGGCATTGATTTTTCTTGCAGTTATTAATTTCTGGGCTAAATATCGTTTTAACTAATAAAAAATTACTCAAATATCAAATTGACACAACAAAACATTTATCATTTCAGCCAACATCATCATGTTTTGCCTGATTCTGAATTTAACATCAAGCAGACAACAATTATATAAATAAATTTGGAGCCATAATTATACAACCGGAACAACAATTTATACAAGAGACTTAAAATCTTGTGTGTTGTGTCCACATTTCTTAAAATCAATAGTTGAGGACAGTTGGATGCAAAATCTTGCTTCATACCGTAATGTGGAGGAGATCACACAAAACACTAAAAAGTTACAAGAGCAAAAGCGTACATTCCTCTCCAAGTTAGAAGGAGGGATCCCAACGGTTACCTTCTTGATCCCTTTTCAACTCTCCTGTCTGAATCATATTTTACATTTGGCTCTAATCTATCCTTATCATGTCTGTTTGATCTGTCCCGTTCCTTTCTATCAAAATTTTCCCTAGATCTTGGTGTAGAATCATAATCTCTGTGCTGCCTTGATCTCCTATCTTCCCTGCTAATATGATCATCCTTTGACCTACTACGAAAATCATCATCCTGCCTTCTAATCCTCTTTTCTTCCATCATATCAGAATCTCGGGTCTTCAATTCAAGCTCATCGTGAGCTGGCTTCCTAGACCTATTTGCTCTTTCACGTTCCCTTCCCTCGAATTTGTCAAGACTGTTTCCATATTTTTTCTCTTTTTTGTGACTGTCAAATTTGTCATGTCCCCACTTTGAACTAGCATCTTCAGGGGCACCCCAGCCGGTGTTTGCAGCTCTCTGGATAGACACATCAAGGAACTCAAATTAGCAAGAAATTTCACACAAACTTATGTCTTGAATTACACAAAAGATTAGTTTCACAGATTTCAGCACATTTACAACTAAAAAACTCTTAAATCATGAGCAACACAAATGAGGAGAAAGTCTAAAAAATGCAACAAAATCCAACAAAATCCAATCTGAGTAAACAGACTAAAAAATGCAACAAAATCCAATCTCCTGGCATAACAAAAATGGAAATCCACTTAAAACAACCATGTCAAGACTCAAGAACGCGCAACCATATATCTTGAAGATCCATGCACTGCATTTGAACAAAAAAAAATGTAAATCTGTCCTCCATTATATCATTAACAGCTTGGACCATTATATGAGACTCCAAGGTGAAAGAACATAATCAACATGAGAGATGTTTACTAGAAATGGTGGCCAGTATGAGCATGTGAGTGAACTTTGAATTTTCAGTAGCTCAAACAAACCAAGATGAGTAAGCAAGAGGTATCATGACACATTTTGGTTCTGAAGTATCAATTCTGAAAGAGATAGAACCAGAAGTATCAATTCTGAAAGAACCTGAAAGTATTGCTTAAACTTGGAATCATGATATAAAAAAGCATGCAGAAGTTAACCTCTAAAAGCGAGAAAATTTGCTTCTAAATTTAAAGAATGCTTGCAAACTCTTCAATTGTTAAAGACCGAAATGAAGAATAAATAGAATATTGGCTTACTTGCTCATCATGAGAAAATTTACAGCTAGCTCCACGTGTGCATTCACCCCTTTGGAAAGCCCGACAAACTCCACGCTCCTCCCTTTTCTTCCTCTCTGTCTCTTCATCTTCCTCTTCTTTCTTTTTGTATTTAGTCACGTGATCAACTCGAATGACTCGACCCAAAATCTGAGCTCCATTCAAATTATCTGAAGAAAAAGCATTAGCAAATAGGTTTATTGTTCTGGAAAAAAGGCTTAAACCTATCACTAACAATATATTATGACACGGCAGAGAAACCAACCTACAGCAAGATTTGTGCTCCTTTGATCTTCATATGCAAGAAATGCAAAACCTTTGGACTTGCCAGTGCCTTTATCGCGGACAAGATTTACATCGACAACTTCGCCATATCTGGATTCACACAAACACAATCATAAGTAGATATTTGAGAAAAAGCATATATCAGATTGCATAGAGAACAAAATTAGCTGAATGAGATATTTGAGAAAAAACATAGATTATTTTTCATAGAGAACAACATCAGATGAATGAAACTGACATAATACAGATTTCTTTTCGCTTTTTTATTTTTTCTCTACACATCAGACATGTTTTACTTAAGACTTGTCATATCTTGGTCACATGTACATGTATCCGTATCCAGTAATTGACAGCAATTCCATGTTTAAAATGCCAGTACAAAGTCAACGAAGAAGGGGCCTATGGATACGTAAGTGTTCACAGTATATGCTAAAAGAGCTTAAGATGGTGCATAAATACATGTTTCAGAGTTGCTAAGTTGGTTTTATTCAGAGTCACCAAGCTGAATGAATCATGGGATTTTGCAAACTAACAAGTGTTCCTACAGCAATGATAGCAGAGCTATTTGGTTTTATTCATGATCTTAATATATGCTACACAAAGGGATTTATGAAATTGTTCTGTTATCAAATTGTTTAGAGGCAATCCACTATGCTCTTAGAGGGTGGGATGCCAATCACCCTTTTAAGGACATAGTTGAGGATGTCAAATTAAAATTTCATAGACTGACAGGTACTGATTAATGATGCACATAATGAGAGTTTACATGTAACTGACCAATTATCAAGGTTGTCATACAGATTAGATGGGAATTTTGTTTCTTTGATTAACCCCACATTTTATTCAATAGACACTTGGTAGTACTCTCTCCATTCCTAAATATAAGAGCTAATTAACTTTTGGAGAATCCTAAAAAAGCTAAAAAATAAGGTAGTTAAAAATATGTTATGATTAAGTGATTGATTTCGCTTTCTTAGAATTCTCCAAAAAAGCCAACTAGGTATGATACTTATAAACGGAGGCAGTATTAGTTGGATGTATGTCCTTCTACTAAGGTAATGAATGCAGTATTTGTCTTTACAAAAGAGGAAAAAACTCATTGTCATCCTATATGGACAGGGTTTAAGTGTTGAACCTAACGTTTACAATGCAATAGCAATAGCAATTGGTGTGGCTCAAAGTAAAGAGCATAGGCAATAAAAACACATATAAAGACATACTGAGCGAAGACAGCGAGGAGATCGCCCTCGGTGAGATCGAAGGGGATGCCGCCGACAAAGACATAGGCGGAGTCTCTGTACTTGGCGTGCCACGAAGCGTCCTCGCTGATTCCGAGGGAGGCCTCTTTGGAATTGATATTCTGAATGCGCTTCACTAAGGTTAACGGATTCATCGCTCCGACTCAGAGCAAGACAGGACAGAACTTAACATTGCAAAACAAAAATTAGACTCACAAAACTCATTTCATTCTCATCAAGCAAAAAATAGAATCCCAAGCAAAGCAAAACTACAAACACATGCAAAGTCAACTGAAGATACAAGCAACTTGTAAATAAATTGGTGTAGTAACATTAACAACGTTACTACACCAATTTTAACATTGCAAAACAAAAATTGCAATGTTAACGTCACTAGGGTTAATGGATTCATCCCTCTGATTCAGATCAAGACAGGAGAGAACTTAACATTGCAAAACAAAAACAATTAATTTATTTCATTTCTCATCAAAACAGAGGAATCCCAACCAGAACTACAAATACATGCACAGTTAATTGAAGATAATCGCAACTTATATGCTCACTGATTTTAAAAAAGGTGAAGTTCTTAAAACCCTAAAGAAATCACGGATTCTGAACACCAAAAATTTGTGCCTTTGAACAAAATGCTACAATACTAAAACCCCTGCAATTTCCTCGTTGACTGATTGAACAAGAACAAGCCAAGAAGTGACTCAAGTCGAACCAGAAATGGGTAAGAGAAGACTCACCGAAGCTCCCTATCTGACTTCGCCGGCGAAATGAAGGAAAGGAAGGAAATGGGAATTGCCAAGGAGAAAGGAAGAGAGAAGGAGGAGCAAATGGATCTGTTTACAATATATGTTAGGTTATATGAAACTACCATTTTGCCCCCACCCTCAAATTTTATTAACTTTTTCCATTATAAATCGGTAAATTCATACCTTAAACTAATTTGTAAAAATAATTAATACTCCAACTTGTATTTTTCTCCCGCCATGTTGTTAGCTAGGCCTTCCAGTATTTTTCATAAACTTTTGAACTAATACTTCAATCTCTAACCATTTTTCTTTGATTTCTAAAGAAAATTGATTCTAAAATTCTTAAAATTATATTTATTCTCGTAAATTTATTTCTAAGACTTTTTATTTCCTAAATGACATTTCAATAATTCCGTATCATCCCTAATTTAAATTTTGGGCTGTTACATCAAGGCAACAAGTCAACAACAACAAAGTCTTATTCCAACGTTAACTCTTCAAATTTCATGGAGACTTATTTTCAATTTTTCACTAGCATTTACGACCTACAACAACTTCTATTTTGTTACTCAAACCATTTTCCAAAAAAGTGTATATAATCATTCTCATAAATTAAATTGGTTAAACATTTAATATAATTTTAGTTAAAAATCCACACAATTTCATGGCAAACCACATAAAAAAAATGTTAACAATGCATCCATATAATCTGTTGCACAATCAGATCTAATATACACAACAATTCCGATGCAATTAATCCAACAATGAAAAAGCTATGATTGCCAGTTTGAACAAAATAGTAAGGATCAGATGGCATAGAGAGACTTTCACAAAAAAACTTCATAAAATCAAAGAAGAAGAAAAAATGATGAACTTGACAAAGAAAAATCAGAGGAAGTTTTGGTGAGAAAATATTTACAATGGCGAGTTGAAGACTTACCTCGACCTCCAAATGGTAGCGGCGGCGGTGGGTAACAGAAACGCAGTCAACGACGGTAACGGCAGTGATGAAGAGTGCCCTTGAGTTCGACGAACAAGGTAGTGTTTCTTTTGTTTGATTTTGAGATGCAACAGCTGGGGTAAGCCAAAAGACGGTGAAGAATTTGATGAAAAATGGGAAGAGTAAGCTTGTTTTGCGAAGAAGAGGTGGGGGCTTCACAAAGTATAACCTCTCAAAGAATAAGAGAAGAGTAATTTAGAGTGAAGGGTAAAAATGACATTTGCCTTACATTTCATTTTGGACAAACTGGGGATAGTGTCTGCCTTATTTATCCAAGTTGGAATTGGAGACCCCATTTTGTCCAATTCAAAGTGTCACTTTTCTGTAATTTTTCCTTGAAGTTATGTTCGCTTGAGTAATAAAAAAGGCTAAAATATACTTTTTCTCCCTTATATTTGCATCAAGTTTCAATTTAGTCCTTTATGTTTGGAAAGTACACTTTTAATCCTTTTTTATTAACACTGTTAGTTTAACTTAACGGAATATGCTAACTTAACAATTTTAAATGATTATTTTATAATGAAATTGGACCACAAATGATAAATTTTGAAAATATAAGAATATTTACAATCAAATATTTTAATCTGAACATTTTTTTAGTATTTAATAATCATTGTTAACTTAACATTTTCTATTAAGTTAAATAATGGTGTTAACAAAAAAAAGGACTAAAAGTGTACTTTCCAAACATAAAGGACTAAATTGAAACTTCATGCAAACATAAGAGACTAAAAGTATACTTTAACCTGTAAAAAATAAGAAGTTATGTCTGCTTGATAGTTTTCAAGGCTAAAATGAAAAGGAAATTCTACAATTGACAGGTATATATAAAATCTTCATTATGTTATCTCACTACAAAATATTCGCAGATTGTCGGCGATGTTTTTACCCACGCATTTATTTTTCATTTAGTGTTTATTCCACATACCGATGTATGTGTAATGCCCTAAAAATCCTCTTAAAGCAATACTAATTAAATAAAGAACAATTCGATCACAATCAAAAGATAATCTGGAAATTACTTCTTAATATTAATTAAATGAGAGAGTTTACAAGATGTACTTCTTGAACAAAAAAATACAACATGCCCTATCTCAGTACAAGAGCTCTTATTTAAACTAAATTGCCTCTAGAATAACTGTCATAGCACGTTCTAGATCATGCGCTCTGGTAGGAAGTGTGAACCGTCCATGTGTCATCATGGATACTCCCCACGTCCAACGGTTTTATCTTTAAGTCTTTAGAGAATAACCTCTCACCTGGTCAATGATTGTCTTGGATATCTGGAAACGGTTCCGGGTTTTGTTATGTTGGGCTGCTACAAGTTGGGCCTGATCCTAGCATGGGCCTTGAAGGTGAACCAGACAAGAAGTAATACTGGGCATCGAGAGGCAGGCTTGTTGTTAATCCGGATTAGCCACGTGTCCCTGACTATTTGAAATTTGAATTAGAAAAAGAGAGAGAATGGGATAACGGGTCACCACATTAACTCCCCCACAGCGACACGTGTCTGGCCTTGGTTGACACGGGTAGGTGTGACTGCTCCCATCCGTTGAGATCTTTCGCAAATAGTCGTCGGATCGAGGAGTTTCCTTCTCAGGCACCTTTCAAGTCTTATAAATTTGACCTTTTTACAACCTCCTGTACTTTCGCTTTCCATGCACAATTTCTGGCATTTTGGTTTACTTAGGAGATCTGGTCCGCATTCCTGCATTGTCAACAACATACGATACTTTCTGGTAAGCATGAACTAATTCAGGATGTTTGTCTGGTTGTGTTAGTTTTGTTTGTTCTCTGGTTATCTCTGCGTTTTTGTAAAAGGTCTTTACAAGTTTTATTGCTTCTCATAAGGAGAGATTAGTCTGTGTGTTCTTATGAGTTTTCTGATAGAGACTAACGCGCCAACATTTTGCCAACTAGAGTAGTGAAATATGACTAAGGCTAGCGACGTTTCATCTTCGGGTACTAAGAAAATCACGACCAAGGGTTTCGACCCCATTCCTGCTGATCTGGTAGAGGAACTATGTGATGGGAAATTGCTGGAGAAGAAGAACAACGATGAGGCTCCAGTCATCTCGGATAGAGATGTGGCTGCACTCCAAGAAGAGTTGGGTCTTGACAAGTCTTTGTTGATTCGGGCACCCAGACCAGAGGAACGCTTAGACTGGGGCAGCGAGAACTGGACTACCTTAGGTGTGGACTATTTGAAGTTGTTTCCCTGTATCCCTCTCCCACCACTGATACTTGAAATTTGTCGCTTTTATGACTTGGCGCCATCGCAATTGATGCCGATGGTCTGGTCGGTGGTACTTAGTTTGGAAGCAATTACCAAAGACTGGGATAAGAAGGTCTCGTTGGCGGAATTGCTCACAAGTTACAGCTTTGGTAGGAAATCTAGTGGACTTTTTACTTTGACTCGGTTGGAGGGAGATACTTTGATCATTACCCCTTGGGATTCTGTTAGACGGTGGAAGCACAGATTTGTGGTTGTGCATAAGAGGTGCCTGGTCCCGGACGGTGGCCCTCTCCGGACTGAATGGAACAACTTGTGTAAGTACATGTTTTTGTGTTCAGGTTTTTGTTCTGGTCTCTGGTATCTGGTAATGTGTCAAGAGTTTTGTGTTTATTTGACTTGTATTTGGATTGATTTTCCTTTCGCTTAGTTAAAGCTGAGGAGAAGAAGGTGTCTTTGCGTCCGGAATCTGATGAAGTGATAGCGAGGATCATGGCTCTCCCTGTTGATAAGCGTACTTATGTTAAAATTTTCAAGATAGGTATGTTCATTGTCTTTTTGGCTTGTTTTCTTTTTCTGGAGTATTGTGTGACTGCGCTGAGTCTCCCATTTCTGGTGTTAGGTGAATCTGAAGTTCCTAAACTGAAGTTTAATGTTGTGGATGTTGGGAAGAAAAAGAGAGGAAGCACGGAGAGCGGATCTAGTAGTGATGTGGTCTCCGAGACAATAGCATCTCGGATGAAGAGAACCAGACGTGTTGCTGCTACCACTTCAAAGGTGCCTGTTGACCTTGACCCTATTGAGGAGGAAGTGGACAAGTCACAGGGAACTAGAGCCATTACAACGATTCCAGAACCCGTGGACATGGATTTGGACACTGTTCTCGAAGTTGGCCAGGGGGGAGGGGGTGAAGCGTCCAAGATTCTTAGTAACACTGATGGGCAGGATTTATTGGTTTCCTTGACCACTAGTTCCCTTAAGGTTTGTGGTGTGAGTTTTGGTTACAAGATGTGATTCTATGCATCTCGTTCTTGTAGGTTTGTTACTAAGGGTTCTGATTTTGGCAGGTCAACCAGGTGGCTGAGGCTGTGCGTAAACGCTTCTGGGATTTGGAGAAGTCAGCCGAGATGTTTCGTCTGGAACGTGATACTCTGGTGAAGCGTGTAAAGAATCTAGAATGGTTTGATCAGGAAATGAGGGAAAAGCAAGGGGAATTGGAGGCTGCACACAAGTTATACCGGAGCACAGCGGAAGCGAAGTTTCGCCAGCTTGAGCGAGAGATTGAAAATGCTAAAGGCGAAGCTGTGGATGCTCGGGAGGAGGTGAAGCTTTCAGACATCACAATCGATGGCTTGAGGAAGCAGCTTGCCGATTTAGAGGAAGAGAGGGATAAGAGCGAGAAGAAGGTTGCAGCTTTGATCGAGAGGGAGAGACGGGAAGTTTCTAAGTTTATGTTGTTTGAACGTATTCGAATGGTGAAGGAGTTTCGAGCGGGAGGAGGTGCGAATTGGGATTTGGAGGAGTTGGAGCAAATGTTTCAGGATGAGGGTTATTCTATGCCTTCGTCAGGTAGTAGTGGTGAAGGATCAGGGGATGAAGAAGAGGTCAACTCTCATCGTGAAGTCCCTGGCTCAGACAAGAAGCAGGCTCCTGATCATGAGGAAGGAACTGGAGATTCCCATGAAGTAGATGGAGAGAAGGCCGGCGGGAAAGATGTTTAGTATAAGTTCTTTTTATGTGTAATAACTTATTGTGTTTTATGTTGTGGACATGTTATTCTGGTAGATGTTGTTTTGGTATAACTAGTGTTAACTAGTTATGTTCTGGTGTTCTTAGAAGTTTTTGTCTGACTAGTGTTAGCTAGTCATGTTCTTAGATATTGTAATTGTTCAGAAGACTAATATTGAATATTTATAAAGTACAGGTTGCGTATACTTACTTGTGTATTCTTCTGGTATTTTGATTTGATATCTGGTGAGCGATTTGTAGATGCATCTTTCTGGTTGAGCGATCTGGTTAGACAAACACGATCAGGTTATGTTAGAAGAATTAGGATTAAAATGGGTACTAATTAGAGTCTGGGATTCGTGCAAGTCTAATTAGAGTTTGGTATACCTTAGATATTGGAATCAGGTTACTCGGGGATGTGGTGGATCGTCATCCATACATCTTTCTGGGTTCGGGATGGTCTATAAGTTATGTACCGGGTTAGTAGCTACTATGTACTTAGAATTAACAAGAGATTTAAAGCAACAAATGAATAAATAAATGAAGTAATTTAGGAAGAGTAAACGTAAGACATAAGTATTATGTACCTTTGGCTCCGGGAAGTTGTACCAAGTGAGATGCATTCAATTGGTGGAACTTGTGTTGGAAGTTAATTTTCTGACTCTGGGATTTCATTTGAGAAGAGTGGAGTTGTTTATTGTCTGAGCGTTGGCTCCGGGAAGTCATATCACCAGAAGTTTAATTTTGGTGATAGAACTTATGTCGGGGCATTGCTAAGATATTTGCTCCGGGTAGTTATGTCGTTAGGAAGGTGTTCTTCTTGACAGAACTTAGTTCTGGGCATTGCCTGATGGTTGGCTCCGGGAAGTTATATCATTAGGAAAATGTTCCTGTTGATAGAACTTAGTTCTGGATAGTGCCTGATGATTGGCTCCGGGAAGTTGTATCATCAGGACAGTGTTCCTGTTGATAGAACTTAGTTCTGGATAGTGCCTGATGATCGGCTTCGGGAAGTTGTATCATCAGGAAAGTGTTCCTGTTGATAGAACTTACTTCTGGATGGTGCCTGATGATTGGCTCCGGGAAGTTATAGTGCTATAGTATTAGAGGAAAAAAAATTTAGATGTTATGGGAAATACCTTTTCAGATGTATTGCGTTCCAACTCCTGGGGAGCAATTTTCCTTTAGAGTCTCGCAATTGGTAAGATCCTGGACCTGTGATGCTTTCAATCTGGTAAGGGCCTTCCCAGTTGGGGCTGAGCTTTCCGTCTCTGGATTCTGGTGTATTTGGGAAGACTTTTCGCAAAACCAACTCCCCTACTTGGAAGCGTCGTTCTTTGACATGTTTGTTGTATTGACGGGCCATCTGTTGTTGATAGGATGTCATCCGGATTAGAGCCTGTTCCCGCTTAAGATCTAGTAGATCTAGTTCATAGTTCAGGTTAATGTTGTTAATCTCTTCGTTTGTCCACTTATACCTTAGACTTGGTAGCCCGAACTCAACGAGGATCATTGCTTCTGATCCATATGTCAAGGAGAAGGGTGTCTCTCCCGTTGGAGTTCTTGCTGTAGTCCTGTAAGCCCATAGTACTGCTGGGAGTTCATCTGCCCATTTTCCTTTGGCTTTTTCTAGTCGTTTCTTCAAGGAGGACACAATTGTCTTGTTACTGGCTTCTACTTGGCCGTTAGACTGGGGATTCCGGGGAGTGGAGAATTTCAACTTGATGTTCCATTTGGTACAGAACTTCCTGAATTTCGATCCAATGAACTGGGACCCATTATCGCATACTATTTCATATGGTAGTCCAAACCTGCAAACAACATTCTTCCAGATAAAGTCAATGACTTCTGGCTCTTTAACTTGTTGAAATGCTCCTGCCTCTATCCACTTGGTGAAGTAATCAGTCACCATCTACAAGAACACGCGTTTTCCTGGTGCTGGTGGTAACTTCCCGACTATGTCCATCCCCCATCTCATGAAAGGCCATACTGGAGTCAGGGAGTGTAGGAATTCTGGGTGTTGCTGGAGTGCGGGTGCAAATCTTTGGCACTTGTCACATTTGGAAACAAGTTTCTGGGCATCTTGTTGCATTCTAGGCCAAAAGTATCCTGCTCTCAAGAGATTCCTGACTAAACTTCTGGAACCAGAATGATTACCACACTCTCCTTCATGTGTTTCTCTTAATGCATATTCAGAATCGTCTGGGCCAAGACATTTCTGGTAGATGCCTGCAAAAGACCACCTGTAGAGTTCGTTCCTGAATATCCGGTATCTGGATGCTCGTTGTTTGATTCTTCTGGCCTCATTTTGATCATCCGGGAGTACACCTGTGTCCAGGTATCTGTAGATTGGAGATCTCCAATCGTCTGGTCTATAATTGGCCTGGACATGGTGAACAGGTGTGGTGGTTAGTACTGAGTCTTGTAATCGTATGATTGGGATGGCTCGGGTTCTGGAGCTTGGGATGGTGGATCCCAAGTTTGCTAATGCGTCAGCATGCTTGTTGCTATCTCTGGGTATTTGCGTCAATTTGAATTCCCTGAATGATTTTGATATCGAAGTGGCCATAGTATAATATTTTTGCATTCGGGAATCCTTTACCTGGTATTCTCCTTGGACTTGTTTTGATACAAGTTGAGAATCGCATCGCACTTCAACGTCTTGCGCTCCAAGTTCTACTAGTAAGCGCATTCCGATGATTAATGCCTCGTATTCAGCTTCGTTGTTGGTTGCTCTGAAAGTACACTGGAAGGATTGTTCCATGGTATCTCCGGTTGGTGATTGGATGACTACTCCGAGTCCGGTACCTTTCGAGTGTGTTGAACCATCAACATACAAGATCCAAGTATCTGGGACTAATTCATTGCTCATGCAAATCAAACTTCGAGCCACACCTATCTGGATGTCAGGTGCAAATTCAGCTGTGAAGTCTGCTAGTACTTGAGACTTTATTGCAGTTCTTGGGACGTATGATATATCATATTGGCCGAGTTCGATCGCCCACTTGACTAGTCTGCCAGATAAGTCTGGTTTCTGGAATATGGCTCTGAGCGGGTGAGATGTCACAACCTGGATGGGGTGACTCTGGAAATATGGTCTCAACTTTCTGGATGCCACGACTAGGGCTAATGCTAGCTTTTCGATAGGCGAGTACCTGGTCTCAGCGTCTATGAGAGTTTTGCTCACATAGTATACTGGATATTGTATTCCTGGATCTTCGCGTATGAGTACGGCACTTACAGCATGCCCAGATACAGACAAGTACAACTGAAGTAATTCACTGGGTTTTGGTTTGGAGAGGAGTGGCGGCTTGGACAGGTATTCCTTGAGGCCTTGTAAGGCTGTTTCGCATTCCGGACTCCACTCGAACGTTTTGTTCTTTCTGAGTGTTTTGAAGAAAGGATGGTGTAACACCCCAAAATTTTTATTATCCAATATAATTAAATTAAATAGGAATGAAGAATATAAATTATAAGTTTAAGGTTGTAAAATGGAATAAAAGAGAATTTTGGACAAACTTTTAGAAATTAGGAAAATAATGTTAATATTTCCTATTTTGTAATCATTAGACTATTTGTGTATTTTAGTTATAATTGTGAATTATAGGATTAGAAAATAATTAGAGTAGAAAGATGTTTGTTATTATTAGGGATTATTATTAGGAAAACTTGTAGGGGAGTTTATTATCCTTTAGGAAACTTTTGTATTATAAATATGTTTTATATAAATAAAATAGACATTAAACTATTCACTTATATTTGTTTCCACATACACAAACTAAGTTTTATTAAATAAATAGGAAAAATAGAGTTAAATGAAAAGAAAGGTTATAAGAGTTATATATAAGATTTTGGAGACAAAAGAATAGTAATTAGGATTAAAAATAAACAAATGGGGTAATTAATTAAAATTTTCTCTGATTATTTTATATAAGTACTCATACAACAAAAACCCTAGCCCTTACTAAACAAATCAGCCGTTCTCTCCTCTCTCCCTGGTCTACGTATTTCTGTTCTTCTTTCTTTTCTCTATTTCATCTGAAAAAAAAAAACACGGTTGTCAATTCCAATTTGTCTTCTAGCCTCCTCTTTCCACAAAACATCAGTTTTAATTCTACTACTCAACTACCTTAGTTCCCAAACAGTTCCTTATTCTTAAGAACTTCAACTAAGTTTATTTTCTTTAAAACTCGCAATTCTCGTTTGTCTCCGTGAAGACGAGCGCGCGGTTTTCGACAACAGCGGAGCTATTTGGCGCATGTAAAACCGGACTTGAACTTCTTGTGAGTCTCTTTTCGATATTCCTCACTTTATTCCTTCGGTTATCATTATTTAAAAAGAGAGTTGAGATGGGGTTTGAGATATGAGTTATATAACAAGTTGAAGCAAGCTAAGTTCTGATTTCTAATGATTAAGAAAGGATTTCTGGTGATTAATATTTCATGTTGATTGTTTAAGTTTTCTTGGATTAAGTTCTGTACATTAAATATTGCTGAATGCATTTCGGAATGGGAAGAAGGTCTTTGCTTAATTAATTGAATCTATGGTGAAATACATGTGATTGGAGTTGATTAGGTGCTCTTTAGTTGTCAATTATAATTGATGTTGAAGGTAATTTTTTTAATGTGTCCATATCTGGTTCTACTCCATGTGACAACTTTTTGAATTAAATGTGATACTTTTTATTCACGTTTGAATTGAGAATGTGGATGTGTTACTTGTGTGTTGAGCTTGTCTTCACATCTTTCCAAACGGAATCAGTTTTGTTGAAATTTTTGCTTAGTCAAATCTGGTTTTTTTTATAGGAACTTGCTTTTGTATCTGATATAGCAAACCATGCTTTCAAAGTCTGATTTCAATATATCAGATTTGGACATCACCCATGCAGTTAGACTTGCATTGTAAATATTTACATATGATATTGTTGCTAACTATTGTACTTTCTGGGTTAAAGAATTAATCCAAATTACAATTGAAGTGGAGTGAATTACTTGAAGTGAATAGCATAATGTAATGGTGTCTATTCTTTTCCATTTATTTTTTTTATTTGAATTAATTCTGTTTGGTCTGAATTCTAGAGAAGAAACCACAAAGTTTAAAGTAATAAAACAACAATTGTTAAGAGTATGTAATTAAGACTTCGTTGGGGTGCAAAATATTTCTTCTTTATATTAGCTTGATTAATCTAAGAAATGGGGTTAATTTGAGATGTTTGGCTTCATTGTGATATTGTATGTCGGTCATTTGCTTTATTATTTTTTTATTTATTTTTGATTGTTGTATGAGATGCTAGTTGAGATTGTTGCGGTTGTGGAACATGTTTGAATATTGAAGTGTTGGTTTTCGATTTTCCGAATTTGTTTCTGACTAAAGAAGGCAATTTGTCGTGAACCATTGATTTCGTTTGCTGCATATGTATGTGTGTGAGATTTGTATGTGTTAAATTAGAAATGAAAGAAAAGCATGAATGATATATCATTAAGGGGTGGGTAGGAGTATTAGGATTGAGAGCGGCGTTAGTTAAAATATGCAAATATAGTTATTCATATTTTTTATTATAATGAAAATAGGAGAATCTAGTAAGGAGGTGCTTGGAGACAAATTTCAAGTAAGATAAGGAGAAACAGTGAATTGCTCGCAACAGGTAGCGGTTTATTTCATGCACATTAGGTTTATTTTCTGTCATCACTAATATTACTGCTTCAGATATTGATAGGGTTTACTTTCAGCATTTTAAATTTATGTGGAGTACTCCAGGTATAAGGAGGGTCGCTCCCCCTATACCATATTGTTTTGTTGAATTTATTTTTCCTAGAAAATCCTGTCAGGTATGCCTACTACGAAAGGTGAATATATTACTATAAGTAGTGAGGTGGTGCAATAGGCACATGTATTTAATATTCTACCTATAACAAATATATTGTTAAGGTAGGGGCCCTGTATGAGTGTTTTACTAATAGACAGTAATCACCAACAGGTAGCGTCACTATCCTTATCTGAAGTAGGATTAAATGAATCAGCTTCTAGGTGAAGTATTAGAGTGTATGAAATAAACTGCGGTAAATTTGGTTTAGTTTCAGGTACACAATAAATAGGGGATTTTGGAGGGATGAAGGAGAAGGAGGAATGTAAAAATGTTTGCTCCTATTTGTAGTTTTAATTTAATATATATTTTGAAATGAATTTGTATATTTTTTTTTAAGTGAATTTGTATAATTCTATTTTGGCACGTAATATATCAATTTGTAGGAGATGAATTATAGAGACTTAAATTAATGTACTTAATTAATATTTTTTTAGCACGTTACCTTATAAATATTTTGAATTCATGTATAGACTATTATGTAATTATAAAAAAAAAACTACATATTTTAGAAGCAATATTTTCCTAGGTAATCAACTAAACTTCAAAGTAAATGATAAACATTTTAGTGTAGTAAATAATAGAAATATGTTTTTAAAACCTTTGTAATTTTATAAAATTAATATATATCATTTTATGTATCTTAAGTAACTTCATTTTGTTTTAGAAAGTTTATTCTCAAACTTGTTTTAGAAAGAATTATATCAAAAAGACATTTTCATTAAAAAGTTTTAATTTGAACAGTTTTTCAGTCACCTATTAAATATTTTAAAGTTCTCAATATTTATTTTATAACAAAAATCATTATTTTCAATTAAATTATATTTAGTATTTTAAGAAATTGGTAAAAATAAACTAGGTGTGACAGATGGCACTTATCTGAAGAACGGGAGATGAACCTGTTTAGAGCTGCAATCATCCCTGTTAGCTTTTGCACATCCTTTGCCCGTCTGGGAGAGCAGATGTTCTGGATGGCTGTTATCTGGGTGGGATGAGCTTCAATGCCTCTACTCGAGACCAAATATCCTAGGAACTTCCCAGATTTGACCCCGAAGGAGCATTTTTCTGGATTAAGCTTCATATTGTACTGCTTCATGATCTTGAATGCTTCCTGTAAGTTTGAGATGTGTTCTTCCTTGGACTGGGATTTAACAAGCATGTCATCCACGTAGACTTCCATAGATTTTCCAATCTGGTTTTCAAACATTTTGTTGACCAACCTTTGGTAGGTAGCTCCTGCATTCTTTAGGCCGAAAGGCATTACTTGGTAGCAGTATGTCCCTCTGTCCGTGATGAAAGAGGTTTTTTCTTGATCTGGAGGATACATCCTGATTTGATTGTATCCGGAGAAAGCATCCATGAAGCTTAGCATCTGGTGCCCAGAAGTGGCATCCACCATCATGTCAATGTGTGGTAATGGGAAGAAATCCTTGGGGCAGGCTTTATTCAGGTCTGTGAAATCTACACAAACACGATGTTTCCCATTCTTCTTGGCTACTACTACAACATTGGCTAGCCACTCTGGGTAAGTCACCTCCCTTATTGACTTGACTGCCAATAGTTTCTGGACCTCTTCCTGGATGATTTGGTTTCTGTCTGTACCGAACTTCCGGCGCTTTTGTCGGACAGGCTTGTGTTTAGGATCCACATTCAATCTATAGAGACTGATCTGGGGATCGATTCCGGTCATGTCAGAATAGGACCAAGCGAAACAATCTTGATTTTGGGTCAAGAATGCTATTAGTTGGCTCTTCAAGTCTGGGCTGAGATCATTTCCGATGATGAGTTTCTTGTCTGGTTGGTTTGGGTCGACCTGGATGATTTCGAGTCCGGTGGACGATTCATCCCTGATCTGAGGTCTCAGGGATGATCCCTGTAATTGCTAGGCTGGTAGTTTCTCGGACTTCTTCAGGGAAGTCTGGTAGCACTCTCGAGATGTTTTCTGGTCTCCCCTGATCTGGCGTACTCCCCAAGGAGTATAGAATTTAACTCGTTGGTGCAAGGTGGAAGGTACAGCCTTCATCTGGTGGAGCCATGGTCGTCCCAGGATGACGTTGTATGGAGAAAGGCAGTCCATAACATGGTAAGTAAATGTTTGATTAATTCCGGCAGCATATGTTGCTAGATTAATCACGGCCATTGACTTGTCAGCAGCGCCATTGCCGAATACCAGGGTGGTTGGATAGTATGACATGGCCGATTCCATGTTCATTTCCTTAATCGTATTCAAGTAAATAATATTGACAGAGCTACCTTGATCTATGAGAACTCTTTTGACTTCACAGTTGGCTAGGTAGACCGAGATGACAAGAGCATCATCATGGTTCTGGTCATTGATCTCGTGGTCAAAGAATGCCAATGGTCTTTCTTGTGCCTCTAAGTCTTCACCACCTATAGTCAGGGATTCTATCTGGTCAGTCAAGGTCATGATGTGTCTCTTAGCAGCAGAGTAACTGGTTCCCATGATGCAAGATCCGCCGTTGACAAAGTTTATCATCTTGGTCGGGACTGGCGGATTTGCAGGAGTGGGTTTCGTATTGCTCGCCGCCCTGTCTATCTGGTTCTGCTTCTTTGATCCCTCGAGCAAATGCTCTAGGTAGCCCCTCTTCAGGAGTTCCGAGACTTGGAAGCGCAGGGATATGCAATCATCGGTCTTGTGTCCGTGGTCTTGGTGGAAGTCACACCATTTAGATTTGTCTCGCTGCTCCGGGGGTACTTTTATTTTTCCCGGCCATCGCACTTGATCCCCCATTTTTCCCAGTTCTTTAACTAGTTCCTTCGCGGATAATTGCAAGCCCTGCTCTTCTATTCGGGGAGCCGGTGGTCTGCTTGGTCTGGTTGACCTCCCGGATCGTTCTGGTGCCTTTTTAGCATTAGAGTAGGACTCTGCTCTGGGAGGCTTTTCTGGTCGCTCCTTTCGTTTCTTGCTTTTTCCTGCATGACTAGACTCGGATTCGGGTGAGTCATAGTCTCGGTTCATCCGGTCCTCTTCTAGTCTGACTTCGGCCAATACCCTCCTCATGACCTCTGTCCATGTCTTAGGTTGGCATTTAGTCAGTTCTTCGTATAAGGGCATCCAGGTCCACAATCCCTTTCTGAACGCGTTTATACATGTCATTTCATCCGGGTGATCTATCTCCAACCTTTCCTTGTTGAATCTGGTAACAAAGCTGCGGAGGGTCTCCCCTCGTTTGATATGAAGCCTGTACAAGTCATCGGCGGTTTTTTCTAACTGCTTACTACTTGCGAATTGACTCACGAAAGAATCATGTAGTTCGGCAAATTTGGCGATGGATCCTACCTCGAGGTGCATATACCATTTGAGAGCGGGTCCTGTGAGAGTCATCCCGAATCCCCTGCACATACATGCTTCGCGTACTTTCTCAGGAACTGTGATGGCGAACATACGTTGTTTGTAATGTGCCATATGATGATCCGGGTCTGTCGAACCATCGTAAGGCGTAATGGCTGGATAAACCAACCGGGAAGGCAGTTTTGCTCTGGATATGGCCTCGACGAATGGTGAATCCGCGTAACTGGATGGATCGTTTTTCTCAAAGGGGATCGGTGCTCCTGGAAGTTGGAACATGGTTGCTTTCAGTTCATCTAACTCCCGTTGCATTCGCTTAATTTCCGGGTAGGTTCTCCGCATTTTTCGCATTCTGGGAGTTGAGTTTCTGGGAACGGTTATTTTGGATGCCAAGTGCCTTCGTGGCTTCTTGGGAGGGTCAGGCTTGTCAAGTGTGTCGTTGGAACTTCCAACTCCTTCTTCGTCCTCGTCAAAAAGTTCGACTCTGGGGTTATAATCCGGGTCGTCATACTCAGTGTTCTGGTATCTATCATCCATTCTGGTATCCTGTGGTTTAGTTTCTGGGTTCTGGTGTTTGTTTCTTCTTCTGGTTTGATGGTGCTTGTGCTCTGGATCTCTATGCCTTTCCTCAGGTGCTGCACGTTCAGGAATCCGGTGATCATCTCGTACTTCTGTGTGTCGAGATCGATGTTCATGTAGGTCTTCGTCAAGTTGGTATTGTTCTGGGTTCTGGTATCCAGGGTCTGCGTTCCGGTGATACATACTTTCGGAAATCACTCTTGGAATAGGTTGTTCCTCTTCCATATTGTCTTCTGGTATATGGAGTCGGGCCATCCTTAATTCGGTGATTTCAAGTTTCAGGTTCCTATTTTCGCTTGACAGCGTCTTCAGCATCGCAAAGTGTTCTCGCTGCTGCTCTTGTAACCGTTGCACGGTGAGCAACAGTGGATCGTTTTCTGGAACGTTATGGGGGGCTTCCTGAGTGTTCCCTCCAGGGTATCCAGTGGAGGAAATCTCTTGGATATTCGAGTGTGCAGGCGCGTCTGGGTTAAGCGGCGACATCGCGTCGTCTTCCATGGTCTGGGGTTGCAAGATAACGAGAAGAAATATGAATTTCTCCCCACGGTCGGCGCCAAATGTAATGCCCTAAAAATCCTCTTAAAGCAATACTAATTAAATAAAGAACAATTCGATCACAATCAAAAGATAATCTGGAAATTACTTCTTAATATTAATTAAATGAGAGAGTTTACAAGATGTACTTCTTGAACAAAAAAATACAACATGTCCTATCTCAGTACAAGAGCTCTTATTTAAACTAAATTGCCTCTAGAATAACTGTCATAGCACGTTCTAGATCATGCGCTCTGGTAGGAAGTGTGAACCGTCCATGTGTCATCATGGATACTCCCCACGTCCAACGGTTTTATCTTTAAGTCTTTAGAGAATAACCTCCCACCTGGTCAATGATTGTCTTGGATATCTGGAAACGGTTCCGGGTTTTGTTATGTTGGGCTGCTACAAGTTGGGCCTGATCCTAGCATGGGCCTTGAAGGTGAACCAGACAAGAAGTAATACTGGGCATCGAGAGGCAGACTTGTTGTTAATCCGGATTAGCCACGTGTCCCTGACTATTTGAAATTTGAATTAGAAAAAGAGAGAGAATGGGATAACGGGTCACCACAGTATGCATCCACCAGTATGAGAATGTTTTTAAAAAAAATAAAAACAAATGTACCGGCGTAAATAACAGCTGGTACAATGGCATTTTATAAAAAAATCCTCAACTTGTGTCAATCAATTTAACAGATAATTTGTTAAATTGAAGACGGAAGTTGACGTTCAAATAAACAAAAACATTACAAGAGAAGGTTAAACTCTATATAAACAGAATAAAAATCTAAAGAAATTGACAAAAAATGAAATATGATACCAAAAACAATCTTATCAGTCAAAATAAATATGCAATATTAATTTAAACACAGAAGAAAGAAATCACAAATTGAGAAAAAAAACAGAATATAAACAGAAGAGAGATTAACTCATGAAGAGGAAATTGACAAACAAATAAAATATGATACCCAACACAGATCTTGATAAGAGACCATGTGCTTCAACAAATAACAAGAGTAACAGAGCCACAAAGAAGGGAAGAAAGAAAGAAGAAAATGAGCAAAGACAACACTGGGGAGGGGGTATTTATAAAGAGTTATCGCCACTTAGTGGCGAAAACATGGGTTGCCGCGTTTTTTCAAATTTAAACATCGAGTCCACATTACCTGCTCATCTAATAAATGAGCACCTTGTGCTTTTCTCCCAAAAACAATCTCACTCATTGATCATATCTATCTAATCTTGACCATTGCTTTTATATTTTATTTTTTTTAAAATAAAATCCAAGAAAGTTGGAGTTTGTTATGCACCCCACATAACATAATGTAAAGGTCGTTGCTTCACATAACATACTGTGAAGCCCGTTGCTTTTTATGTGATCGTTGCTTCCAGAAACCGTTTTTTTTATCGATGAGGAAAACTGTGAAGCCTGTGCTCAAAAAATGATGAAAGAAACTGTGTACCCCATAGACGGTGAAGAAGAAGGTCCTTAGAATAAAGAGATTGCAATCACCATGGAACAAATAGTTATGTAGGGTGCATAACAGTATGTGGGGTGCATAAGAGTGGAACTCTCTCTCATCTTTTAAATCTCCCTCACGCGTGGCTATAGATTGTGTCATAAGCATGATGTATAACAAACTCCCACTTTCTTGGAGTTTATTTAAAAAAAAATAAAATATAAAAGCAATGGTTAAGATTAGATATGATCAATGGATGGGATTTTTTTAGGAGAAAGGCACAAGATGCTCATATATTAGATGAGCAGGTAATGTGGACTCTTTAAATACCATAGCAGCAGATACATCCGCTGCCACGTTGTTGGAACAACTTAAACATGTAATAATATATATTATATTTGTTTTTAAAATATAATATATATTACTCCCTCCGTTCCTAAATATAAGATCACTTTGGTTAATTTGGGGAGATTAAGGAAGACAATAAAGTTACATGATCTCCCCAAAATCCCCTCAATCCCTTAACTTTAAAAAGATGAGGGGTTTTCAATGAAAAGAAGAAGTATAAGGGTAGTTTAGGCAAAACTTGAGATAAAATATGAATTGATCTTATATTTAGGAACTTATCCACTTTCCCAAAGTGATCTTATATTTAGGAACGGAGGGAGTATATAATATCCACCACCACGATTATTATATTTATTTTAAATAAAAACAACATGGCGGCGGATATATACCTCGCCATGTTTTTTTAAAATAACTCAACTTTAATTAAATTTAAATTTAAATGTAAACCAACGTGGGGGCGGATATATACGCAACTACGTGATAATGTTTTAAAAATATTTAAATTATGACGGATATAGTGGCATATGTTGTAAACGCCGCTATGTGTTCTTACAATTAAAAGAGCATATGGATCAAGTATTAGTTGCACCTCTATTCACTAAATTTCTTTTTCTTCATTCTGATCTATACTTGTTTTAATGTCGGATAAATCGTGGATCACCTTACCTCGTTCTGCACCTAAATACATTTTGGGTCTCAATTATTTTTTAGATTTTGCGTTCATGTGGTCTGGTTTTCGGGGAAAAATTATTTGTCCATGTGAGAAGTGTAAGTTTCAACGCTGACAAACAAGAGAGGAGGTGTTTACTCACTGTAATAAGTAGTCGTTCCCCACATATTATGTAAGATGGACGTTTCACGGCGAAAGGGGAGAATTATGAGAATGTCGGGGTTTTAGAAGTTGGGTCGAGCTCTCAAGTGGGAATGCAAGTCGTCGAAAACAGTCAAAACAAGGTCGTCCGAGCAAATCCGTCAGTTAACAACAATGTGCTGGAAGCTTTTGATGTTCAAGAAACCATAGACGATAAAGACAAAGATGGGGGAGTCGAAAGACCAGTGGATGAGTACTTAAGAAATGAGGCCGCTAGAGATTTCTTTGAATTGATGATCGAAACTGACAAGTCATTATACCCAGGTATAATTTTTTCTCCTTAAATGTTTTCGATTAAATCATTATTATATCAATCTCCGCTTTATGTTGCTGAAATACGTGTTTCATATATTTTATAGGGAACGAAAGATACTCTAATTGTCTTTCTTAACAAAATTGCATAGTATAAAGTGTAAACGTTGAACATCTAACATTCTCATGTCTAACATGATCGATTTGCTGTCAAACGCCTTTTACAATAGGGTAATGGACCTAATCTGACCCCCAAGTAACCACCAAGGAGCGCTGAACACCCTGAACTAACAACAGACCCGTATCTGTACTCCAAGTAACCAAGGTGTTTAAAAACTACCCCGGTTGGACGGTCAACAACGTTTGACCGTTACTATGCCTATGTGGCTGCCACGCGAGCACCTGCTTTGCCACCTCTGCTTGCCACGTGTGTATTTTAAATGGACCTAATCTGCCCTCCAAGTAACCACCCAGGAGCATTGAGCACCCTGAACTAACAACAGGCTCATATCTGCACTCAAAGTAACCAATGCGTTTAAAAACTACCCCGGGCGGACGGTCAATGACGTTTGACCGTTACTATGCTTATGTGGCTGCCACGTGAAGGTCTGTTTTGCCACCCGGCGCCTTATCATCGCCACGTAAGATATGTTCATGTGGGTCCCACCCATAATAATAAACAATTTCTCTCTCCCACTTCATCACCATCACCACAGCCCCCCCAACACCCACCACCCCCACCCACGCCACCCTTAAACGTGGCAAGCAGAGGTGGCGTGGGTGGGGGGCTGTGGAGGTGAGGCAGTGAGGGCTGGGGAGGTGAGGGGGTGGCGTGGATGGGGGTGGTGGGTGTTGGGGTGTCTGTGTTGATGGTGATGAAGAGGGAGAGAAATTGTTTATTATTATGGGTGGGACCCACATGAACATATCTTACGTGGCGATGACAAGGCGCCGGGTGGCAAAACAGACCTTCACGTGGCAGCCACATAAGCATAGTAACGGTCAAACGTCATTGACCGTCCGCCCGGGGTAGTTTTTAAACACATTGGTTACTTTGAGTGCAGATATGGGCCTGTTGTTAGTTCAGGGTGCTCAGTGCACCTGAGTGGTTACTTGGAGGGCAAATTAGGTCCATTTAAAATACACACGTGGCAAGCAGAGGTGGCAAAGCAAGTGCTCGTGTGGCAGCCACATAGGCATAGTAACGGTCAAACGTTTTTGACCGTCCAACCGGGGTAGTTTTTAAACACCTTGGTTACTTGGAGTACAGATACGGGCCTGTTGTTAGTTCAGGGTGTTCAGCGCTCCTTGGTGGTTACTTGGGGGCCAAATTAGGTCCATTACCCTTTACAATATTAGTCTTGAATCCCGCCTTCATTCTACGAAGCGAAGAAGATAATATCCAAAATTGGGTTAAACTACATCAAAATTCATGTTTGTCAATTTGATTGTATGTTGTTTTGGGGTGCGGAAGGAGCACTGGATAAATGCAAACAATGTGGCTGAGACCGCTACAAGGTGGAAATGTCAAGATCTCTTTTTAGTAGCTTTTAGTAGCTTTTTTTCTTTTTCTTCTGTTTACATTTCGTGTACCATGTAACACCCGATTTTCAAAATAGAGATAATATAGAATTAATTATGGTATTAGGAGATCGATAATTAAGAAATTAAAAATCGTTATAACTAAATAAATGAGGATAAATATATTTTTAAGAAAATAATATGTCTATTTCTTTAGAAATCAAAGACAAATTGTAAGGAAGTGAATTTTTAGATTAGAAATTTTATGAAAGACAGTTTAAAGCTTAAATAAAATTTTGGTGGGAGAAAGTATGTAAGTTGGTGTGTAGAATAATTTTACAATTTATTTTAAGATAGGAATTTAAAAGGGAAAAAGAAAAATAAAGTCTTCCCAATTGGTAAAAGAACAATTAAGGTTGCTAAATTGAAAAAGGACAAGTTAGGTCATAGGCACTTAATACACATTAACAAATTTGGGCAAATGACTCAAATGCCCTGAAAAACACAGTTACCCCACCCCTCACAAAACACATCGATCGATTCCCACCTCACCCTTTCCAACCTCAAATTGTTAAGAGCATTTAACTCTTTTCTCACAAATTTGTTAATGTGTATTAGGTATTTATGACCCAACTTGTCATTTTACAATTTAACAACCTCAATTGTCCTTTTACTAATTGGTAAGACTTTATTTGTCTTTTTTCCAATTTAAAATAAGAAAGTAGTAATAAAGTTTAAAAAGAAAGGGCAAAATGGTCATTTCAATAACCATACTTTACCATCATTTTCCATTTCCACCCTTCCTTTTTCAAAAACACGAGCTCCTCTTGTCCTTGCACTCTCCTCCATTTCTGCCCTTCTCCGGTGACGTTTTCCGGCGATTCACGGCGGCTCGGCGCCGGAAACTCGAATGCAACCTCAGATTTAGCTTCAGGTGATCTTCCTCTTCACTTCTATACCCATTTCCTTCGTTTTTCTGTTAGTTTAGAAGAGAGGCCGAGTGGGGTTTCTGTTTTAGGGACAATAATTCATTAAAATAAAGTTCAAGCTTCAATGTAGAGGATAAGGGGATGGATTCGGGTAGTAATGGTAGCATTTGAAGAGTTTGGCCGAAAACCCTAAGTTTGAGTTTATTGATTCGATGGGTTTGAGCTTTTCTAAGACTTTAAACTTCAAATCATTGATTTTATAAGTTCAATGGAGTTACCAAGTGGTCTGTCTTGCATGTTTAATTATTTGAGTTTCTTTGGTTAGTTTGTGAAATGTGATTTTCTTCCTTCTTTGTTTGTCTGAATTGAATTTGCTGGTTTAAGGTAACTTATTGTTATGATTTAAATGTTACAATGGAAGATTTTGAGTGTTTATATACATTCCCTTGGTATGTATTAGCCGAAATGTTTTGTGGGATTATATTTATGTGAAATTGAACCAGAAAGCTATATGATTGATTGTTTTTGATTGTGGCCTTGTGTTCTGTTTGTACCTCCCAAGAATGTTTGAAATTTTCTTGATAAATATGCTGAGATTTTGTTACAATATATGGAACCTATATGTATATAAATTTTGTTAAAAATAGATACTTACTAAAAGTGTTTTTTTTAGGAAAAGAGGATGGAGGCTAGAAAGTATGCTTGCTATAGACCTGCAATATTTTATCATTTGTGATTTATAATGAAGGATATGTATAATTACAAATTTCTTGCTGCTGCCATTGTCAAAACCTAACTGATTTTAGGTTAGAAATTTCGTGTAATTTGTGAAGTGTTGAGAGGTGTGTTGAGTGCTTGCATGTGAACTTGGAAAATGATTTGTAGGATGATGATGCTGTTTGGGGATTTGTTTAACTGCTATAATTGGTTGTAGGTTGATTTATAATGAATCATTGTTTGTTGTACATAAACCAAAAATGATTGGAATAAACTTTGTATATTTCTCAGCAGTTTCATATGCGATGTACAAGTATATATGTGCTACAGTGAGCACAAAACCCTAGAGAGACAATAAGCAGATGATGACACGTATATATATTCAGTACAAGTTTCAGCTAATGGCTGAGATTAACTAAAGCACTACTGTGCTTTGAATGTTGGGCTGCCATTGGGCTTCTTTGTGTTTTGACACTATATATATATATTTGTTCAGCCTTCTCTACAAATTAAACCTCCTCCCATAATGGTTTCCACTCCTGAAATGGTCGCCCCCAGTGACATGCCCACCTCTACTTTGTCTTTGCCTTCTACGCCTCCTTCCTTGACTGACCTCCCAAGAGACATGGTTATGGAGGTGATGAAAAGGTTAGCCAGAAAGTCTTGTACCAGTTATTTCAGTGCGAGAGGTGCCTGTGCGCTTTTGAGGAATGTGGGGGAAGAAAAGGCCGTTATCAGGCACTTAATGGTAACTCAGCTTCCACTCTTCCTTGAGGAGCGCAATCCAGTGGTGAAACAGATCATGGATAGGTGCTTGCAACTTGATACTGCACGTACTGGCAAACAAAAACTTGTTAGTGAATGTGACATGTTTAATGCACGTGCCATGTTTCGAGTCGCCATCGTGAATCTGTTTTGTGATGGTGGTGATTACAAGATTGGTTACCGGCTCCTCAGAAGAGCTGCTTTGCGTAGCTGCCACGAGGCTGTTTACCTTTGGTCTTTGGCCTTGATTGCTCACCCCGGAAATGTGAAGGCCAACTTGGCCCTGCATGTATGGACTACGTTTTACACAGAGGACAAGGTCACACGCTTTAGGGCGCGCCTTGTAAAATGGTTTCCAAGCCTCAAGGCTAAACTCAGAAAGGGTGGAGTGTTCCGTGTGAAAAGGTTTACCGCATGTACCTCCCACCCACCACATGATAAAATCCCAAGTAAATGTGCCAGATGCCGCGTTGATCTTGAGTTGAAGTGGTTTGTTGAAGGTCTGGGCAGGAGCTATTTGGTGAATTAGTGTCGCTGTCAACTGTGTTGCCCTCATTTATGTTTTTCCTGTTGTTTTTCTGCTTATGTAATTAGAGACCATTAGAGCATCATGCACCTTTCCCATTAGGTTATGCCGTTTTAGTTCTGCCCTTTTGTAACTTATGTTTTTGTTGGTCCAATTATGGGCTGCCTCATGTGTGTAACAAGTAAAGATTTTAATATTAGCCTTTTTCTGGTGTGCTTATTCTCACTGTGAACACTGAACACCCATTTCTATTAGATGCATGCCGTGTGGAAATAAGGCTTTTTTTAATTGCACCTGGGCGAGCTGGTTTGCAGCTTTGTCTTTATTCCCTTCGATCGAGTTATCTATATGAAACGATGTAGTAACTAATTTTGATGTGTACATAATTTGTTTTGGTTGCAGCCACGTCAGAAATAAATTTCAGATGGTAATGTTTAATGGTAGGCTTCAAATATTTGTTATGGATGATAAGATAATTAGAACATGTGAAGGCACACGCTGAACCGCAGAATTTGCTGTCACTGTCAAGTTGGCTGTAATGTTATATATCAGTTCAATCAAAGTTTTGTTGATTGCTTGAGTTATTCAACCTTGAGTACTATAATGTTATATAAATTGTGAAATGTGTAATGTGCTGATGTGCAGTTAAATGCAGTGAGCCCCCACGCTTATTTAACTTGTAGTAAAATCAAGGCACTTTAAGTAAAATCATAGAGTGAGCTGCACACATTTTTGATTATTCAGTTTATAACACCGTGAGGCCATTCACTAGTATTTCCCATGAATTTTGTTATTTGCGGTGATGTCGGCATAGAGCCGTCAATATGGGCCGAGCCCGTAGGCCGGCCCGTTTTTGCTTAAGCCCTGTAGGGCCGGGCTTGGGATTTAGAGGGAAAAATAGGGGTGTGGGCCCTGAAGGGCCGGCCCTGAAGGGCTAGGGCTTTTGAGGGCCGGGCTGAGGGCCGACCCTGTTAGGCCCGACCCTTTTTCCTAAACTAAAAAAATAAAAAAATAGAGGTGTTCACTCTCAAAGTCCTTAGTCTCAATGGAAGTTTGTAATAGTGTAATGGGCCAAGTGTGCCAAGTTGCATCCATCTAATTAATGTTCAAGTTTTTATTTGCGCAAGAAATCAATTGCATGAATTTAAATATGATTGTGAGTTTTTTTATCAAATATGTTTGAAGGACAATTAATTATTTGCTAATAGATTCAAATATGCTTGAAAGACAATTTATTATTAGCTACTTTTTTTTGCAAATGATGGAGGTGATAATGCTTATGGTGTAAAGAAGAAATGAAAAAACTTGATATTTTTGTCAGTGGAGAAGATGAGGAGGAGGCAACTCATAGCCAAGCACAATCAAATGTTGTCGAATGATATTTATTGTGATTTTTTTTTTGAGTTGTAATTGTGTCTTGTGGATTATTAGTATTTGAATGTTTTTTTATTTCCTTATTAATGTTTTGGTTTATTTATATTAATACTTGAGTTTTATGTAGTATATTTGCGTATTAAAAGTTAAAACTTGTGTAGTATGTGGTTGAAATTTTAAATTTTTTATATGGGCCGAAGCCCTGAGGGCCGACCCTGGCCCGATTGCTCTAGGGCCGGGCTTTAGAAAACAGATGTTTTTTTGGAAAAAAGCCCTGATGGGCTTGGCCCGTTTAGCCTTGACCCTTAAGGGCTTGGCCCTTAAGGGCCGGGCCGGCCCGTTTTGACAGCTCTATGTCGGCATAAAACAGGGGTGAGCTTTTTTTTTTTGTCCATTGAACCCCTTCGTCATAGGAGTGCTGTGGATTTATCAATCGGTTATGCCATTGTGCAATTATTGATGGAAATCTCTAGGCTGGCCTTTTGCATGATTTTGATGGTTCTGCTACATGGATGCATAAGAAGATATATTCAAGTCATAAGAGAAGATCAACAGGTGCTTGCAGCTTGGAGAGTCCATTACAGAATACAGATGCCTGCCCTTGAAGAGTGTATTCATTTTTTCCAGATTTTAAGTTTACATTAATTTAATTAATAAGTAACTATCAATTGCTGTGTTAAGCATTACCTTAAGTAGTGCTAATTTAATTGCGGAAGTACATTCAACGATCTAAGTCTCCATGTTTCCACTTCTATATTCATTTTTCTAAAACATTTCAAGTTTGTTTAGTTAATAATTAATGAAAATAATTAATAACAATAATTATCAGTTATCCATTTGAGCCTCGTGAATTCCCAGGTACATTGCACTATACTTGAAAGCGAATTGCAGTGTCAAGCATGACCTTAGGTACTGCTCATTTAATTGCGGAAATACCTTCACCAATCAGTGTTATTGTTTCCTCTTCTATATTCATTTTTTTTAACAACAGTTCAAGTTTGTTTGATTAATAATTAACTACTCCCTCCGGTCCTATTTATAAGTCGCCAACAGCCACTAAATTTTGGTCCTTAATATAAGTCACCAACTACCACTAACTAACTCATTTATTATAATTTTCCAAATATACCCCACTCCTATCATTGAAAAAAGAGATCTTTTACTCCACTTCACTTTTCCTTGCCTCATTATGACTCAATTACTCAAAAACCCCCTCATCATGTTGGGTGTTGGGAAATGACATTGGAAGATGAGATTGAGAGGAGAGAGAAAATAAAAAACATGTGTAGGCATATGTAGGTGATTGATAGTGGGCTAAAGTGAAAAAGTTGTGAGGAGGGGCAAAGATGAAAATGAAAAATAAAGCAAGACCAACAATGTAATGATGTAACCGCCATTAATCATCATTCCTTGATATGTACAATATGGGCGGTTGACGACTTATAAATAGGACTGGAGAGAGTATAAATTAGTAGCTATAATTATCAGTTATAGTTATGTGTGGCAAAAGTCCCTTATAGGGAGGTATAAAGGCTTTCCTTATGAATGGGAAGTTTACCACATTGAGAATTTCAGAGTGAAAAACAACTAGGATCAATATCATGTGGCTGATCATCCTTGGAAGCTGCAAATGAATTCAACTTTGTCTCCATCAAAGAGTTATCGTCACACAGAGCCAAAAACATTGAGCTGATTGGTTCCATTTCATTTCACCTCAAGTTTAATTTACGCTGCCCTTTTCTTCTGTCACTATGTTTGTTATTCTCAATTAAAACCTTCCACTTGGTTCATTTTCTAGATGTAATTGGATTCCTGCAAGCTTTTGGCCGCCTCAACAAACCGAAAAGGGACTATGACAACAGCCAAAGGCTCACCTTCACCATTGCTGACCAAGAGGAGTGCAAAATATCTGCTTCCATTTGTTATGTTTAGCTGCTATTTTATTTTCCCATGTCTGATTTTATTTTGAGCTTAATGTCACCTCATTATATGTTTTCCAATCTACTTTAACTCTAAAGACAGAACTCCATCAATGTTGTGGTGTATGGGAACTGTGCTAATCCAAACTTCAGTGCCAAAACAGCGGAGATGAAGCCTACTATTATTGTGATGGTCAGATTTGCCCGCATCAACAAGAAAGATGGTATGTGTACCTACCAACAAATTTGATCAGTTACCGTTCCCTTTGACTTGTCCCATTTGATGCACAATGCTAGTTGATGAAGGTAGTAAAAATAAGAGACAGTAAAAACCGTACCAATGCATTCATAAGTGCAAAGTTTGGAACATTAGATGTATGTCTTAAGTTAAATTGAAAAAATTTTGAGCCATTACTAGAAATCACAAACTCATAACCACTGAAGCTCAGTGGCCAATTTCCATCACCCTCATTCCCTCAATCATTGTGGAATACTGAAACCTTGGAGATACTACAAACACTGAAACTGCCCTTACACTTCCCTAGTAACACCTCTCTAGTTTCAAATCCTTAAGTAATGTGCAACCAAAAAATAGTTTTCTGAGCTGAATGCTCATTGATAAATACAACATTATCTAACTACAACTTTTTTTAGTTTAGACAATTCAAATTTGATGCAGTTAATGGGACTAGACGAGGTCACTTTTGAACCCCTTTTTAGAATATTGAGGGCAGCTTTGAATCGCTTTTTTCTTAAGAAAAAAAGTGCTTAATGAACTTTTGATAGTTTCATAAAGGTAGTTTTAAAACACATTTTTTTTTAAAAAAATTGTGTCTGATGAACTCTTGATAACTTTATGAGAGTAATTTTGAATCACTTTTTTTAACAAGGTTCATGGTGAACTTATGACAATTTGATGAGGGTAAATTTGATCCTTAACCTAATTTACTAATTTTCCTCAATGCAGTGGGGTGACGGTGAGCCTGTGAAGACATTCTTCAGTTTTATTGTTTGACAAAGAAAAACCAGAGTAGAGTACTTTGATTCTTCAATTTCATTGTACTCCTCCGGTCCTAAATATAAGACCTAATTGACTTTTTCTAGAAAATCCTTAAAAAAACAAAATAAGTTAATTATAAATTGATTTACCTAATTTTTTCCATTAAACTTATTTATTTTACCTATAAACTAATGGATAATCTAAAAATATATCAAATATGTCATCATTTAATAACCTATTTCACAACCTTAATCTCTCCAAAAAAATGTCAATTAAGTCCTATATTTAGGACCGGAGGTAGTATTTTATTTTCCCAAAGGGTTTTCACATTATTTGCAGCTTGGCGTCTTTCATAATACTCAAGACACAGTAGCTTCATGGACCACTAAAAATATGAATGAAAAATGGAATGAAGGATGCCAGGTAATGTGAACTCTGCCTCTTGGTTAAATTTTGCCCCTACATACTGATAGATTTATTTGCAAGCCTGAAAACTCAAATTTGTTGAGCATTAATTTGAAATCCAAAATTATATATCCTATTGACTCTGGCTATTTTATTTATATGCATATGTATCGTCTAAATCTCTAATAGACCCAACGTGTTGTTTCTGCCTTTTCTATTCAAAATCATTCTTTACCGTCATCACTCAACTAATATGTAACAATTTATAATTTGCTTTTCCATCCATCAAGTCCTTATCAAACTATAGGGAACATTTGTTTTAACAAAATGAAACTTGGAGACTAAAACCTCTTCTTTCAAAGTATAGGGACTAAAATCAAACTTGATGTAGGACCAAAATCTCAACTTTTAAACTATAGGAACTAAAATCCAAATCACATCGAACTATAAGGACTAAAAGTTGGTTTGACCCTAAATATATACACAAAGAAGAAAGTACTAAATCAGCTTTACATCTGTTTAGTACAATATATTATGAGGGGAGAGAGGGCGAGAAAATTTGTGAGTTGAATTTCTTAAAGAAAAATAATTTTTGCTTTTTATATTGGGAAAATTAATTATAGGTCCCTGGTAAGGGACATAATATGGAAAAAGTCTCAAAAATTGAAAATATTAAAGTAGAGTCCCAAGGGACTCTACTTGAATTAGTTTGAAAATGCGGGCTCCACAATAAATAATAAAATAATTAAAGTAGAGAGGAGAGAGAAGAGAGGAGAGGAGAGAGGAGAGAAGGTGGGATTATTTTATTATTTATTGTGGACCCGCATTTTCAAAATAATTAAAGTAGAGTCCCTTGGGACTCGACTTTTAATTATTTTGAAAAGTTGGGACTCTACTTTAATTTTTTCAAATTTTGAGACTTTTTTCATATTATGTCCCTTACCATGGACCTATAATTAATTTTCCCTTTTATATTTGTCATAAGTTTTATTTTAACTTATTTAAAAGTAAATTATTAGTCTTTTTGTTAAGAGGTTTAGTTTCATTTTAGGGATGATGACTTATCAAATCTGCACCATTATTTTATAATTAAATATGGATGAAAATGACTAATTTTTAAAATATAAAATTAAGTACCGTAAAAATTTTGATTTAAGCCTATTTTTGTTAACATTTAATATTATATTGACCATTTAAAAATTGAAGAAGTTGGGTTTCAATATTTGAGAAAATATAATATGTAAAATGAGAGGGTAAGAATAGCAAGGGATTGATGTCACCTGACACGCGAGTGGAAATATAAAAAATGGGAGAGTAAAAAATACTCTCTCGATCCAGGTATAGAAGTCAAATTAGTCAAATCAAGTAGATTAAAAAAATGTTGAAATTAATAAATGTGTGTGAATAATTATATTTTCACAAGTTTGTTGTTATTTATGATACAATATATACAAAAAAGAAGCATGGTAAAAGTGACATGAATGAACATAAAGAGAATGTCAAATATAAAAATTTGATGGGCGAAATTGGAAAAAAAAATTCATTACATGCCTTGGAATATATGGCTAGGCTCTTATAAAAGAGATACACTAACTCAAATATTTTACTCTTGTATCTAGGGATGGGAGGAGTATCTATTATGTTGAGTCTATAAATATTCCTTTTTCCTAAGTCAATTTTGTCTATAAATATTCCAATATTTCAATAATTACTCTATTATGTTTCCAACCAAAAAAAGTAATTACTCTATTATGGGTTTTACGCTTAAAGTTGGTTTATGCCATATTTGATAATATGATAGAATCTACAGAAAAGAAATTCATTAAAATGATTGTCATTCTTCACAATCAAAGCAAATTAGCGAATTGATTAAATACATAATTTCATCAAGCACTTCAAATTCAAAATAAGATAATATCCACCAGTAATAAGTTTTTCAACAATATCTATTTTATGGTAAGTAGGGGAAATTTGACGCTTCTTTTGTTGTGGGGAGGTGGGGACAGTACATTTATACATTTTGGGTGCAATTTTAGGTTAATATGTATTTAGTTGTAAGTACAAATAGGGTTTCAAAAGAATTTTTATAAGTCAATGCTAAAATATGGTAAGAATATTTGAACTCTTTAGCTCTTTCAACCTTCAGATTCCAATATCAATTATAAGATTCAAATTCTTGATATCCCCATTTAACCTTACAAAATCATTTTGACTCCCTTTTCTTATTCTTCGTTATCATTTTCCATAATCCACATACCACCACATTCCCATTGAATGTTTTTATATAGTCCTTTTCATGTGACATAATCAATTTTTTTTATAGAAAGAAATCATCTATTTTTTTGGGTTAATCACCGCCCGATTTAATTTGGACTCGAGAGGTAGGAGTGTTACCCACATAGGCAAGGTTATCCTCTTCCAATGAGAGTGCTTCCCAGAATTCGAACACTCATTCTCTTCCTTACTAGGGTTGTAGCTCACTTACCAGCTCAACCAACTACGATTGAAATAATCTATATTACCAATATGTGCTTTTGGAAACTTAACATTGATTAATTCTCACGACAATTAGATGGCAAGATGAATGGAGAATACTATCATTTTTTTTTGTTAATCACCGCCCGGTTTAATCCGGACTCGAGGGGTAGGAGTGTTGCCCACATAGACAAGGTTGTCCCCTCTCCCAATAAGAGCGCTTCCCGGGATTCGAACACGCGTTCTCATCCTTACGGGTGTTGTAGCCCACTTACCAGCTCAACCAACTACCCATTGGTGAATACTATCATTTTTTAATACAAATGGAATAGCGTTAAACCTATATAATACACCTTCTATTTCTAAATATAAGATAAATTTTAAATTTCAATTTGTTTCTAAAAATAAGACAGTCTCTAATTTTTTTCCATACTTTTCCCAAATTAATCATAATAATGTTTATCTATAATAAACAAGAGAGGGAGACTTGAGATAGAGGTATATGGTTAGAGTAGATTGATAGGTCCTCATAACTAACACAGGTAACATATTTAATTTAATCAAATTAGCAAAAACGATCTTATAACAGAGTACATAAAATATAAACTAAACATAAAAAATAAACTAAACTAACATGAGGTTCAAAACCAGTGTCCTCTGCGTGGCAGGTTGAGGGCTCAAAATAAATAAACTTCCCACTCTACTCATGCCAATTTTGCCATCAACATCCGCTCTCCCCTGTGCTTAACACTGATCCATCAGTTTCAGTTTTTCCTTCTACAGAAGCTACAATAGGAAAGTGAGGCTTGGTCCCAAACTCTTAAGAAGTATCTACTACTAATACTCTCTGCTCAACATCCACTTTTTCGTCAAACTATATCCCGCATCTGGCCACCCAAATGTCCAAGAAATATATAACAAACATTAAAAGATGTCCTTTGAATCTGTAATACCAAAAAATAAAACAAGAAAAAAGGGTAGTGGCCTACTTACATGATGTGCAATATATTGGCGAATTTGATCCAACAATCACACTTTGAAACATCTTAAATATACCAGAGTATAAGCAAAGAAAATTATAAATGAATTCAAAAGGTAAAAACAAACATCCACTTACAACACTAGTGTGGAAGACATTAGGCAGGAACTAAAAAAATTTAACACTAGTTTTGTAACCGTAGTGGATACAGCCAACGAAAATAGTTTAGAGCTTTGCTTGATCAGTATAGAAATGAATAAAAATAAGAAAGGCCTCTATTATAAGGTCAGGGGATCACAAGTCAGGAATTTTTTTACTTCTATAACTAATTTTCAGCTACACGTGAATTCATGACACGATGACAAAACTCTACTTGATCATATAAAAAAAAACGGATACATATACAGGGTTTAATAGCCAAAATCTACTTCTGGTTCTTCTTGGAAATTATAGATAATCTTGCATTATAACCTGCCTATCTCTCTCTGATCTCATACACAACAGTCTAATCTTATACTGAATTTTTCTATGCGAGAGACAGAGTTCACAATGACTATTCAATTAAATGGATGCCACAATATCTTGAATATCTGGGAAGCTTCAACAGATCAACGCAGAATTTGTTTCTTCTCTCCTCTTCCACAAGTATACTAAACTCAAATCCCAATTTTACCAAGGCCATGGCATTTTTGAGTAAAACCTTTACGGCCATCAAGTCCTGGGCATCCCCTTCCCTTATGTATATGTGTATGAAATGCAGGCGGTTGAGGAAACATGGAGGCAGAGGGACCAGTATGTTACCCTCATTTGGATTAGAGGGCAACTTAACTCCCTATTTCAATGATATATTCAAATGTTAGCCCCTGTTTCTGCAATTGATTAACCATAAAATAAATAAGATCCATCGGAAGTAAAATTACCGAAGAGAACACTAGGAATCCAAGGCAAGGAATCTGTTGAAGCATCATCAGTAGGCCCATGTTTGAAAGATCAGATGTTTCATAATCCAACTCTAGGAGCGTCAAACCCTTGAACACAGGTATATGCATCAACACTTCTGGTATGTCAAGAAGGCACTGAAGACAAGAAATCCATTAGCAATCAAAAACAGAAGTCAAGCCATGCACAATAATACTCGATGAAGGCAGTGCAATGAAGAGAGAAAAAAGCATACCAAGGCATTCTTAAGCGCCAGGGTTTGAACATCAGATGCGTATCTAAGAATCTTCAAAAAGTGATTGATAACAACAGTTATTGGGCCATTTTCAGGTGGAAAATATCCGATAAGAACCTTTTCCAGCTGTTGAGAATTTAAAATGAATTCAAACTGAAATCCACCTTTGTAATGGAAGTACTTTAAGCCTTTGCTAGAAATAACAAACTCATGGCCACTGAAACTTGGTGGTGATTCTTCTTTATCCTCAATCATGGTGAAATATTGAAGCCTTGGAGATACCACAAACAAAGAAACTGCTCTAACAGATTCCCAACTACACTTCTCTAGTGTTAAATCCTCAAGTAGAGGGCAACCAGAAAATAGTTTTTGAGTCGAATGCTCATCCGAAAATTCAACCCTTTCTAGTTCCAACTTCTTTAGATTGGACAAACAAACTGGAGAGGGAAATTCAAGTATTGCTACTGAATAAATAGTCAAACTAGTGAGGGTTCTACAATTAACAAAGTTAAAAGGAAGAGTCAAGGTATCACAGTGCCACAAAAGATTGAGTTGTACATCTTGCACATTGAATCTCACAACATCAGAGATCCATGTTTCTATTTTAGACTCCATAACGTCCTCGTCAATGACACAATCGCAATCAAGATAAAAGCTAGTAATGTCGGATGATCCACGTAGTTGAAGTGATCTATCAACAATATTCACGAAATCCGTTAGTTCCTCTGTCCTCGCATGCACAAAGCGAAGTTTGGGGATGTTGGTCCATAAGTATTCCCATTTCTTGGATAATATGCTTGTTCGAATGGCCTCTTTCATTGGAAGAAATGAAAGAATGTGGGAAAGAACATTGTTAGGTAATTCACTCAATTTCGCTCTACCTTCATCATTCCCATCTTCCATTGTGTCTATTTCTCCTACTCTACTTCTTTTTGGAGAACATGGACCCATTATCTAAATGGCAACACAAATCCTAGCACACAAAAAGGGAAGAACAAATTTAAAATAAAGAACACACAAATACAGAGAATGAAACAGAAAAAGAGACCTGAAATATTTGTTTTTGTGGGAATCAAATGTTGAGGTGACATAAAAACCCTAATTATCATTCACTTTATTCCAATAGTTCTTACATTGTTTAAAATTTTCCATCCATATATACATTGTAGATAAGAATTTCATATGCAAAATGATGACTACAGTGCATGCATATACAAAAGTGATTTCCAATTATCTAACTCATCCCTCTAAGAGAAGCACACACCCGTGCAGTTTTTGAAATATACAGAAAATTAATATAGAAGAAAGAATTGGAAAGCAATTAATAATGAAGCGAAGTAAAGAAGAGTAGAAGATAGAGAAATGCACAAGTTTACCTGAAAGCCTATGGGGGCAGATGAAACTGTAGAGAAAGTTTCTCTTCTGCAGGCACAGAGTGAGTAGCGTGGTTTTATAAAGTAACACTACAAAAAAGTGTCACTGTACATTGTATCGCAAAGGTAGGGGCTAGAATTCGTACATATGCCAACAAGTAAAAGGTACCGTGCAAAAGTAAGCTTGAGTCAACTGAGATTTCTTGCTGGGGTGCATATTTTTTATTGAAAAATATTTTTTGAACATATTTCAAAGAATGTCTCTATATTTCACACCAGGACAGATGCACAATCGTTGGGGTGCATAATTGTTTTGAAAAATATTTTTTTATTTAATACTACCTCCGGTCCTAAATATAGGACCTAATTGACTTTTTTTTGGAGAGATTAAGGTTGCGAAATAGGTTATTAAATCATAACATATTTGATACTCCCTCCGATCCTAAATATAAGACCTAATTGACCTAATTGACTTTTACTCTTCGCTCAACCAAAACCAAGATTCACTGTCCACATAAATTATTGGAAACATAACAGGGTTTTCTTATTGATTGCACCATATATTTGCATATCTTTTCATGGTCAAATCCATTGAATTAATGCATGTTTTGATGATAATTGCACCTAATTAGCATAGATTCTAGCTATTGCTTAAGTTGTTGGAGTTTGTTCTAGTTAAGGGCAATTTTTTCATATTTAACTTGATTTATTATCAGTCATCTTTTTAAAAACTTTGTGATGCTACTTCAAGTCTTAATCTCTTGTAGATTAATGGCAAAAAACATTCAAAGAGATCATGGAAGCAAAGGAGAAAACATGCAAAATAAAGTTTCTGGACGAATTTTGAAAACCGCTGATGTGAGCCAAGAATTTCTGAAGTTTGCGTTTTATTCCCTGAGGCTGGCCAACTGGCGTGCCCCTGTCATGAATCCCACCACCTACTCACCAGTTGGCGCGCCACTGGCGAGTCCATTCGGGAATCTCGCCACTTGCTCGCCAGTTGGTGAGACACTGGCGAGCTTGACGCTGTCAAAAAAATCAGATTCGATTTTAGGCAAACACCGGTATGTATTATTTTAATATTTAAATGTCTCCGCATATCGGCGTTTGAGAAATCGCCGGTAAAATAATAATACAATATCACTTTCCGGCGTTCCTATAATAAACGCCGGTATGCTTCACCTTCCCTATAAATAGCGATGCCCCCCTCATTTTCCCTTGCTCATTCATTTCTTGCTCCTTCCTACTTCTTTCTATTTGTTTCTCAGCAATCATCCCCTGCTTATTGTCATATCTCTTTTTATTTATATTTGCTTAATTTTTGTTTATTTTTATATCATTATTAATTTACATATTTGATATACTTTAGTTACTCTTATAGGTATTATTTTCTTTTAATGTGTGTAATATGATTTTTCTGTCGTTATTATTTATTAATATTTTTTATTTAAATCTATAATACTAAATTTTCGTCCCAATTTAACGTTAAATTAAGACGAAAATTTATTTTTTTTAATAGTTTTTAAACACTTTTCGGCTTTTCTGTAAACGCCGAAAAGGTTCATATTAAATAATAGTATACTGGCGTTTCCCCAAAACGCCGGTATGTCAATTATTAAAATAATGGAATCATTGAACCATTGAATCACCACCAAAGCCCCTTTTCATTGCATTTATTTTAAACCTTCATACCTTTATTTGAAAAACACAAAAAACAAGCACTTACATTTTCTTACTAGTTTAATCAATTAATTTCAAAAACCAAACAAACCTCTTTCCTTTTGTCACTTTTAATTTACATTTAGTTCATCTTAGGGTAGTTAAAAGACTCCTCAAGAGAGACGACCCGAGGTTGCGCCATGTGTTGCAATCCTTGATTTCATAAATAACTTGCATTTAACCCCAAGGCGAATAGGAACCGGTTAAATCACTTATGCAAGCATAAAATGTTATATAAAAAATATGTTATGTAGATAGATAAATACATAACCGATAAGTCATTAGTGACTGAAGATATAAGTTTGCCTTCTTACACTGCATTTCTATGTAAACTATAAAAGCCTGTTTGGTTGTTGAAAAGTTTGACAAAGAATCAGAAATGGAAAGTGAGTGGGTGCATTCTGTAAAAAATTGTCTGATATATGACACATTTATAACAAACATCCTATATATATAAAAGCAATGAGTGGATTTCTGTTCATCCCACAGTAACTTTTTTTATTCTTATCCCAGCACGGTTCCCAACGCTATCATTTAAAAGTGCTCTTCTTTATTTTTTCAGGAAAACTTCATTTAGCACTGTTTCAAAAAAGAATTTTTAACTTTAATTTAATTAAATGTATAACATGTACTTTCTCCTTTCCAAAATTTAACATATTTTCTTTTTTTAGATGGTAAAATATAAGATATTTTCTAATTATTCCGAATTTTTTGTCAAATTAGTCGTAATAATGTTCATCTATAATAAATAAATAAGAGAGAAGAATTGAGATAAATATATATTTCTAGAATGAATTAGTAATATCATATATTAATAAATAAATTAACTAAAATCTTTAATCTAATCAAATTTGACAAAAAGACAACTCTAACATGTACATCCTCTCTTTATTCAGTCTGTGCTAATTGGCTTATCTCTAAAACAACGTATACATTGGCTTCTCTCTACTTTTATTGTTCATCTTAATTCTTAGCTGTTTATGTTTGCATTTCTATGTTATCACAGAATATGTTTATATATTATTACTATTTATAAAAGTCATGGACAATCACTAAAACAGATTGATCATTTTCTTCTTAAGCCGGTCTTCAGTTATGAACAACTTTATATTGTTTTGTCTCTCGGGTTAAAAGTGTTGATGGGTTGAAAATTTACCTCCCCAATGATGCTCATGTTAAGTCTACAATGACGCTTAATATTTTGTAGAAGGAAGTTTTCACGAATATCAGTGCTTAATTTGTCGATTCCACCTATACTTAATTGTTTTTTTACTTCGTACAAACTTAATTGCAAATATATTATCCTTTTTTGTGACAAAATATATTATCCTTTGCTTATACTCTCTTGCCTATTTTCTTTCAACCTATATTTACATTGTTGTTTATCGCTTGCAAGTTATTGACCTCGGGCATCGCCCGGGGTATTAGTGTCTAGTTTATGACAGAGGACAATTAATACACCACTATCCTTGTTTAAAATCGATTTTGTTGGCTCAAAATCGATTTTAAGTTGAGTTTCGACTTAAACTCGATTTTCAGCCAGCAAAATCGATTTTAAACAAGGGTAGTGGTGTAATTATCCTCTGTCATAAATGTGTCACATCAGACAACTTTTTACAGAATGAGCCCACCCACTTTCCATTTCCGATTCTTTGTTAAACTTTCCAACTACCAAACAATAAGAAATGGCTAGTGAAAGTAAGTTAATAAAACAGTCAATTATTGATCTTAATAACAAAAAACTAATTAAAAGCCTAACTATAAACAGGCATGATCGAATCATTGATCATGCATTTAGACATAAGTACAATATAGATACATATCATACATGAATGAGCATGTAAAATTAACATGGTACATATCTAAATTTTACAAAAAAATATACACTCTTTCAAGCTTTTAAAAGGGTTAAATATCATTTTGGCATATAAACTATTTCCAATGGTTCAATATGGCCTACAAACAATAAAATGACTTATTCTGACCTACAAACAGAATAAAAGAGTCATTTTTGCCTACGGGCTAATGGAAAATACTAAAATGTCCTTCGGACCTAATTAGGAGATATAAAGGAATTAGAGATCCTGCAACTCTGAAATTTCCATTGACAATAATCAATGAGCATCAATCAACTGAAAAAGAAAGGGGGAATACAATTTGGAGAGGTAAGAATGTGATGTTGAGTTGACAGTCTTCGCTAGGAACTCAAGAAGGGTTGGAGAAAAAGTGTTTTCAGTCCATCAAGGATTTTACCCTCAGTGATAACGGTTTCAGCGCGTTATTGTGTACATAACCAACCTTGATGACTCCACCCAAAGAATGTGCTTCAATTAAATCATGTAAAGAAAACACAAAAATAAGAAAATTAATTTATTATTCTGCAGAAAAGAAAAGATATAAAAATCACTAACATATGATGACTTGAAAGAGAGACCTACCTACGGCAGGATTTGTGCGTCTGTGATCTTCATATGCAAGAAACGCAAAACCTTTTTGTCTTCCCAGTACCTTTGTCAATGATAGTGTTCACATCAACAACCTCCACGTATCTGGATTTACAAAAATCATTAGCAGATAGTTGAGAAAAATCGAATATGATTCGTCAGAACAAAATTAGGTAAGGATAAGGTTGTCTTTAGCTAAGGATAAAGTTGTCTAATATATTTCTTTCCTCAATGCCCTCACCAATTAGGGATTATAATTGAATTGCCCCTTTTTAACCAACTCACCCTTTTTTCCCCTAGTACCAAAGAGACCTTTAACGTTGTTACTCCCATAACATGCTGATAATCAACCATTAAAACCCTTTTTAGCACTTTAGATGATTTTGAAGAATTAAGTTTCAATCCTTGTCAACATCATTGCTTTACTTCAATTGTTCAATAATTGATAATCTTGATAGTTTACGAGTTAAGAAGAATCATTTTTCAATCAATCTCATTTATAATTCCCATCATATATACTCTTTCAAAACTAATATGACACATCCAAACGTTTGCTAATATTTGGTTTCCAATTTGAACATTTTGTATGGAAGGCTTAAATTATACTACCTCCGGTCCTAAATATAGGACCTAATTGACTTTTTTTGGAGAGATTAAGGCTGCGAAATAGGTTATTAACTGATGACATATTTGATATATTTTTAGATTATCCATTAGTTTATAGCTAAAATAAACTAGTTTGAGGGAAAAAAATTAGGTAAATCAATTTATAATTAACTTATTTTGCTTTTTTAAGGATTTTTCAGAAAAAGTCAATTAAGTCTTATATTTAAGACCGGAGGGAGTGTTATATTTTGTGTCGGATAATACATCCACATCCTTCCTTTCTGATAAGGACAAGGCTAAAGTAAAAAAACGACAACGTAATTGTTACGAAAGTGCAAAAATGACTTTTAAAAATTGTTGGAGCAAAACTGTCCATCGAATTTCAAAATTAAGGCAAAAATGACCATCACAGTCAATTCTTTTGACTTTTTCACTCATAATCCTTTCTCGCATTGTCATCATATAAAGACAAATAAATACATAAGTCTACCACATATTTTAGTTAGAGATGAACCGGCAAAAGATGATGTGTAAAAAATTTAAAAAATTAACTGTACAGACCATTTTTGCCCTAGTTTTGAAATTTCTATTGTCAATTTTGCTCCAAAAAATTTTACATGGTCAATTTTACACTTTCGTGATAATTACATGGTCATTTTTGCACTTTAGCCTCAAAAGAGAACATGCTATCAATCATGATAATCCCCAATTCTATTCTAGAGGGAGGTTTTGTTTTTAACAAAGAAGGAAGAATTTTATGCATTATTTTTCTTAAAAGTAGATAAAATCAGAAAAAGTTGATTACCCTAAATAATATATATTTAATTATATTATCATATATTTAAGATCAGAAGTTCTACATTTTACTCTAACCTTTCATTATAATATTAACTTTCCATTATTCATTCATAATCATATATTTCTTGATAATGTAGTTCTCGAGTTAAGAGAGCGTTAGAACTTCAGCACCACATCTATCATGTAAACAAGAATTATATAATACTATAATAGTTGGAATTGCCTCAATGCTCCAGCACAAAACCATCGCTAATGATATCCATGTATGATATTAGAGCAAAGCTATAACCATAACACACAAATAATCTTTAAAATACATTGCAGTCATACATGAATAAGGGCAACATAGGGTAAGAATATTTGGGGGGAAAAAAAGAATATGTGTACTCTTTAGCCCCTTTCAAGCTTCAGAAATTTTGAATATCAATTATAAGATTCAGGTTCTTGATATCCCCATTTAACCTTACATAATCATGAGGATCAAAACCAGTGTCCTCTACGTGGGAGGTTGGGGGGCTCAAATAGGAAAATTTCCCACTCTACTTATATGTCAATTTACTACCCACATCTGCTCTCCCGAGATTCACACTGATCCATCAGTTTCAATTTAATGAGTGTTCATGTTCCTTCCTAGTTGGTATTCTAGGGACTACAGAAGCTACAATGGGAAAGTGAGGCTTGGTTCCAAGCTCTACAAAAACTATCTACTACTACTACTCTCTGCTCAAAATCCACTTGTTCGTCAAACTGTATCCTACATCTGGCCCCCAAATGTCCAAGAAATATATAACAAAAATGGGAAGATATCCTGTGAATATGTAATACGCAGAAACAAAACAAGATACAAGGGTGTTGACCTACTTGCATGATGTGCATTATATTGGGGAATTTGATCCAACAATCACACTTTAAAACATCTTAAATATACCAGAGTATAAGCAAAGAAAATGATGAATAACTTTAAAAGGAAAAAACATACATCCACTTACAACACTAGTGTGAAACACATCATGCAGGAATTTAAAAACTTTAACATTAGTTTTGTAACCGGAGTAGATACAGCCGGCGAAAATAGTTTGAGAGCTTCGCCTAATCAAGATAGAAATGAATAAAAATAAGAAAGGTCTACATTATAAGGTCAGGGATCACGAGTCAGGAATTTATGTACTTCTAAAACTAATTTTCAACTGCACGTGAATTCATTTGGCCAAAAAAAACTTTCAGGTTCTTCTTGGAAACTATAGATAATCGTGCATTATAACCTGCTTATCTCTCTCTGATCTCATACACAAGAGCCTAATCTTATACTGAATTTTTCTATGCGAGAGACAGAATTCACAAGGACTATTCAATCAAATGGATGCCACAATATATTGAATATCTGGGAAGCTTCAGCAACTCAACGCAGAATTTGTTTCTTCTCTCCTCTTTCACAAGTTCACTAAACTCAAATGCCAAATTTACCAATGCCACGGCATTTTTGAGTAAAACCTTTACTGCCATCAACTCCTCGGCAACCCCTTCCCTAATGAATATGTAAATGAAATGCAGATGGTTGAGGAAACATGGAGGCAGAGGGACCAGTATATTACTCTCATTTGGATTAGAGGGCAACTTAACTCCCTATTTCAATGATATATTCAAATGTTAGCCCCTGTTTCTGCGATTGATTAACCATAAAAGAAATAAGATCCGTTGGAAGTAAAATTACCGAAGAGAACACTAAGGATCCAAGGCAAGGAATCTGTTGAAGTAGCATCAGTAGGCCCATGTTTGAAAGATCAGATGTTTCATAATCCAACTCTAGGAGCCTCAAACCCTTGAACACAGGTATATGCATCACAACTTCTGGTATGTCAAGAAGGCACTGAAAACAAGAAATCAATTAGCAATCAAAAACAGAAGTAAAGTCATGCACAATACTACTCGATGAAGGCAGCGCAATGAAGAGATAGAAAAAAGCATACCAAGGCATTCTTAAGCAACATAGTTTGAACATCAGTTGTGTATCTTAGAAACTTCAAAAAGTGATTGATAATAGTTATTGGGCCATTTTGAGGTGGAAAATATTTGATAAGAACACCTTCCAGCAGTTGAGAATTTAATATGAAGTCAAACTGAAATCCACCTTCGTAACGAAAGTTCGTTAAGCCATTGCTAGAAATCACAAACTCATGGCCACTGAAACTTGGTCGCAATTGTTCCTCATCCTCTATCATGGTGAAATACTGAAGCCTTGGAGATATCACAAACATAGAATCAGCTCTAACATGTTCCCAACTACATCTCTCTAGTGTTAAATCCTCAAGAAGAGGGCAACCAGAAAATAGTGTTTGAGTCGAATGCTCATCCAAAAATTCAACACCATTTAATTCCAACTTCTTTAGATTGGATAAACAAACTGAAGAGGGAAATTCAAGTATCTCATCCATGTGAATCGTCAAACTAGTGAGGGTTCTACAATTAACAAAGCTAAAAGGCAGAGTCAAAGGAAAAGAGCAGAGAAGATGGAGTTCTACATCCTGCACATTGAATCTCACAACATCAGAGATCCATTTTTCTATTTGAGACTTGATCTCCATGTCCTCATAATCCATGCCCCCCAAAATGTCGCAATCGCATACAAGATTAAAGCTAGTTATGACGCATGTTCCACGTAGTTGAAGTGATCTATCAACAATATTCACGAAATCCATTGGTTCTTCTATATTATGCACAAAGCGAAGCTTGGGGATGGAGGTCCATAAGTATTCCCATTTCTTGGATAATATGCTTGTTCGAATGGCCTCTTTCGTCGGAAGAAATGAAATAATGTTGGAAAGAACATTGTCAGGTAATCCACCGAATTTCACTATACCTTCATCTCCTCCTCCTCTACTTCTTTTTGGAGAATGTGAATCCTAACACACAAAAAGGGAAGAACAAATTTAAAATACAAAGTATGAAACAGAAAAAGAGACCTGAATTATTTGTTTTTGGGAATCAAATGTTGAGGTGAAATAAGAACCTATTTATCATTCACATCCTTACAATAGTTCTTACTTTATTTACGTTGTAGATAAGAACTTCATTTCCACTTACAACATATCCAAAATGATCACTATAGACTATAGAGTACACAAACAAAAGTGACTACCAATTATTTAAGTTTTTGAAATATACAGAAAATTGGAAAGCAATTAACAGTGAAGCTAAGGAAAGGGAAGATGAAAGAAAAGTAGATAGAAAAATTCACGAGTTTACCTGAAAGCCTATGGGGAAGATGAAACTGTTGAAGCAAAATTGCAAAACATATTTTCTCCGTGGCATGGTTTTATAAAGCAACCGGTTTTTTTTTCTTTTGACCTTTTCAAAAGTGGCCGTTATTTATTTTTATCAGAATCAAAAGTGGCCGTTGGGTTAATTTTAATTTTTTTGAAAAATATTTTTTTCAGGCATCGTGGTTTTATTATTATAACTAACTAACATGTCTTTCTCCAGAGAAAATAAATAATATTAAAAAAAATTTTAAAAAATGATTCAACCTATTTTAGTTAGAAGGGCTGATTCAAATATACAGTACTATTTTAAATCACACACTTAAGCGAGCATGTAACTACACCAAGTTTACCCTTCACACAAAACAATATACTTCGTGATTAAGGTCCTAGATATAAATATAAGAACAAATTAACTTTTTCTTTGCGAGATTAATGTTACAAAATAGATTATTTTTTTTTGGTCTGAACAAAATAGATTATTAAATTATGATATATTTGATATTTTTTATATTATTCATTAGTTTATAGGTCTCAACTCTCAAATAAACTAGTTTGCGGTAAAAATTAGGTAAATAAAGTTATAATTAATTTATTTTTTAGGAATTTCCAAAAAAAAAGTCAAGTAAATCTTATATTTAGGAATGGAGGAAGTTAAAAAATTCTGATTCTAGTTTTAGATGTTATCAAGTGTATATTAAGAGAATAAGAGATTAACAATTTAACGTTAAATAATTAACTAGTCATATTTGAATGAAGCATGTGCTCCCCATTCAAGCTTTAAACTTGTAAATTGAGAGTCATTTTGATACAGAATTAATATTATTCTCACATTTATCACATTTTATCTTCATTAATTTTAAGTACCACTGCAAGTTATTTTAAAAGAATTATACAATCACAAAGTCACTGCACATCTTAGAGCATGGCATGTAAACAACAAATTTATGAAAACCTCCAAATACGATCATTATTTTGTTTCATTACATTACACCATCCACAATATACTGGTCGAATCTGAATACATTTATACTAAATCCTTCAATTTGATTTGAGTATACATTTATTCAAGGGCCACCTTTTAATCATCGCTCACCAAAACCTAGATTCACTGATAGATAAATACGTAACTGATAAGTCATTAGTGACTGAAAATATAAGTTTCCCACTTTTCCTTCTTAAAATGCATTTTTATGTAAACTATACGTCTATAAAAGAAAGGGCTAGTAAAACTATGTTAATAACAAACTAATTAGCAGCCTAACTGTTACTAAGCTTGATCAAATCATTGATCATGCATTTAGGTATAAGTACCAGTTAGATGCATATCATAGATGTTCGAGCATGTAAATTTAACATGGTTAATATCTCAAGTGTACAAAAAATTATAAACTCTTCAAAGCTTTCAAAATTTTGATATTTCCAACAGAGGAAACCCAGAGAACACTAGAATGGTGCTCTATATTTAGGAAACCATACACGAGATGTATGGTTATACTAGACAGGTGAATATAAAGGAATCAGATAGCCTGTAACTCTGAAATTTCCATTGACAACAATCAATGAACATCAATCAACTGAAAAAAGAAAGGGGGAATACAATTTGGAGAGGTAACAATGTGATATTGATTTGACAGTCTACTCCAGGAACTCAAGAAGGGTTGGAGAAAAAGTGGTTTCAGTCCATCAAGGTTTTTGCTCTCAGTGATAACGGTTTCTGCATGTTATTGTCTACATGACCAACCTTGATGACTCCACCCAAAATATGTGCTTCAATTAAATCATCTTAAGAAAACACATAAATAAGAAATTTAATTTATTATTCTGCAGAAAAGAAAAGATATAAAAAGCACTAACATATGATGACTTGAAAGAGAGACCTACCTACGGAACGATTTGTGCGTCAGTGATCTTGATATGCAAGAAATGCAAAACATTTTTGCCTTCCCAGTACCTTCGTCAATGACAGTGTTCACATCAACAACCTCCACGTATCTGGATTTACAAAAATCATTAGCAGATAGTAGAGAAAAATCAAATATGATTCGTAAGAATAATTATCCGCATATAGCAAATCCTTTAAAAACCATTACAAGGGTATAATATAAGCTCTGCATGGTGTGTGATGTCCATCTTGCGGTTCTTAAGTAACTAACAATGCAGTAATATGCAGAAATTCAATGTGAATTATAATTGAAAACTTGCCGAATGAAAAATGTGCACAAATATTCAAACAACTATAGCCAGTGCAAGGGGGAAAATTTACCTCTTAGCAGCTAATATCCAAGCTAATTGATAGGACATTCAAATCCAACAATCTTGATCGCAAATTTGATTTCCTTGTCACATAATTAATATGATGCTAGTTTCTGGTATTCTGATGCTTTTTAATCAAATAGTGGCTCTTTAACAAGGAGATTCATCTTGTCTTGAAGAAATTTAAGCACATCCTCTCTCCCTTCCTTAATAAGCAACTGTCTCAACTTCCCAAATGTGACACCTGATGGCCGAATTCCCTTCTCTATCATATCTTCCAATAAAACGCAAGCCTTTGTAACATTGCCCTTCTCACACAGCCCATTGATAAGAACTGAAAATGTATGCATGCTTGGAACAAACCGTTTTAATTTCATGTATCTCCATACTTTCAAAGCCCTCTCCAAATCCTTTCCCTCACAAAACAGTTTTATCATCATTGTATAGGTATCAGCATCTGGTTCGCAAGACTTGATCATCCTGCGGAAGAAACTATAAGCTTCATCACTCTGATCATTATTTATCAAGCTGCCAATGATTATGTTATATGTCCTTGAATTAGGAGTGATACCCTTGCATTCCATTTCATTTAAAACTCTAAACACGTTCTTCAGTTTCTTTACTTTACAAAAAGCACTGATTAATGCATTATAAACCACAATGTCAGCCTTAATTCCATTCCTTTCCATCTCTAGGAATGTGTCAATAGCATCTTCAATCCGAAGTTCAACCCCATAAGTATGAACAAGGACACTATAAATGAAAGATGTTGGCCTGCAATTGTTGGCATCCATATCCTTAACAACCTCAACAGCTTCATCAACTCTTCCTGCTTTACAAAGAATGTCAACCATTATGCCATAGGTGACTATATCAGGGTTGCACCCCACATCAACCATTTCTCTGAAAATCTCTCTTGCTTTAGGAAGATTTGGAGCCTTTCCCCATCCTTCAAGCAATATGCTGTAAGTTTTTGCGTCTGGAACAAATTGATCCCTTGATCGGTTAAAGATTTCTTGAGCCTTCCTCACATTTTTGGACTTGCACAAAGCGCTCAGCAAACCATTGAAGGCAGCGAGATTTGGAGATATGTTATATTTTTCCATGATATTAAATGTATAAACTGCCTCATCTACCTTCTGAGCCCTAGCATACTTTCTCATGATAATACAAAAGGTTTCAACATTTAGCATCTCTTTTTTCTTCATAACATTTACCAGGTCCCACATGATTTGATACTGCCTTATCTTTGCCAAAGATTCAATCATTGTGTGGTATGCCTTGACACTGTGTGAGTAACTATGCTGCTTCCCAGCCCATTCAAAAAACCTAAACGCTACCATGCCAGCATTCTCAAATCTCTTAAGAACATTCTCAACTATATCGGGTGAAACTCTAATTCCAGCTTGACTAAGAGCAGTATCAAGTGCTAATGTGGGAGAAGACATTATAACCTTGCATAATTTTCTAGTTGTATCTGAATCATCCTCCAGTCGTTCATTTGCACTGTACATTTTGGCAAAAACCCTCCATTTAGAGTATACCTTTCTTAGAGGGTCACAGCGTTTGATCATTGCTTAAAAAATCAATATACGCAATTTGCCTGAATAACTGAAAAATTTAAAGGGAGTTCAGATGCAATGATACAATTTGATATCATATAATTCCTCCATTTCTAAATATAACACTCAGTTAACTTTTTAGGAGAAATTAATAAAGGTAAATGAGCCACTTAATTATGTATTATTAGATTATATATTAACTTACAAGTCAAATAAACTGGGGTAAGAGAAAAAATTCAAGCACATCAGTTTATCAGCGACATATTTAGCTTTCTTGTTGTCATACATTGTTTAATTTTACTAGTTTCTAGAAATATTAAATATAATTTAGCTAGATATAGTGATTTTAGTTATAAAATAAACCTTAAGAAATCTAAAATTCTTTAACAAGTGCCCGAAAACCTGACCAAATTAAAACTTTTTCAAATGGACCTTTTGAAATATTCCTTCTAAAACAAGTTGAGAATAAACATTTTGATAAGAAAAAATTACTTATACTAGAGGAATAAACAGAAATGGATTTTATGGGATCTGACAACAATACAATTTGGATAGGCACATGGAAAAAAGCATTGAGCATCAATCATTCAAAGCATGGAATAGGAGGAAGCTCAAAATCTAACCATGAGAGGTTGATTGTTGTCACCCATATCAATGCAGTCATATAGACTCATCATCAACTTCGGCAGCAGTGGGGGGTGCAAAGCAAAAATGGGTTGTGTTTGTCATTGATAGTTTGTTTTGACTGTGATTTTATTTTTGGTGTTAATATGAGTTTGATGTATGGAATACATGTATAAAACACAAGGAACAATAGAAGGTAAAATTATACAATAAACTTTTAAAAATCTATCCAACATGTTTTAATATCATTATAATCCTGCATTTGCCATCTTTATCTAACAAATTTGAGGCACCATCGAGCCAAACATCAGCTCAGCCTTAAAGAAAGAAAGGAAGATGAGTTCTGGAAATTCACACAATCATATATATTTTAAACTCCATTCATGTTGGTAGCCACTCAAATCATATTCATCCACATCGGTTTTGAGCAATTCAAATAGGGTAGATTTCATTGCATAAGAATCTCATTTAACTCAGATTTCAGCAAGTGTTACAAACTGCAGAGGACATTTATTCAATGACAGCAAAATACTAAGCCAAATGGCAACTATCCTATGCAATTTCACAAAATATACCTTGAAAACAGAAGATACCAACACAAACACTCTAATCCCATATCACAATAATTCAATATCAATTAATACTCTACTTATAAATGAAAACACTGTTATTCCTATATCAATACCAAATTTGATCAAAAAAAAAAAAAATACCAAACCGAGGGTAGGGAATATAAACAATCAATACCAGATATTATTTTCCTTTACTGTTAAGACCAAACCAAAAAAAGTAGAAAGAGATAGGAACAACATCATACTTCATTATTCAATTCCATAAGTATCACTGTTTCTCAACCAACACAGACACAGACCATTTGCTTACTGAAATGTGAAAGCAAACTTTAAGCAATTTTTTGCTTCCTAAATCTCTAGGGCAATTACTGTACAAAATTGCAGAAAATTCAAAGCACAGATGCAAGCACAAAACATGAACAATGTTTCAAATAAATGGGAAGAGAAAACTCACCTAAGCTCGAATGTGAAAATGGGCGGCGTTTTGAGGCTGGAATCATCGGTTGAAGCTACTTGGATTCGAAGAGAACGTGGAGAGTGAAGAAGAGAGAGGTTTGGGAAGAGTGTGTTTTGACTTTTTGTGGAGGATGAAGAAGCTAAGGTGGGTGGGTTATGATGGTTGCCTGGGCTAAATTACCTTTCTGCCCCTCACTTATATTATTATGGGAAAATGACAAAGAAAATAAAAAATTTCTCCCAATACCCAAAAGGACAAATAAGGAACCTAAACTTCTAGGAGGACTATGAAGGAACCAGGTACCTACGTGACATTTCCAGGCAATCAAGTCATTTTGCAACATTTGAAAATGTCAGGTAGGAGTCTGGTTCCTTTTAGAAGTTTAGGTTTTTTACTTTTCCTTGAGGGTATTGAGAGAAATTTTTTTGTTATTTTCCCTAGAAATGTTTTTAAAAGCTCCAATTGTAGAGAAAAATGAATACTCCATTTTACCTATTGTCTTCCACCATAATTAATTTTGTTTAGGCCTCAAAGTATTTTTCCTATAATTTTTTTTGTAATATAAATTTTTGGGGTTTTACAATATGTTGATAGTTTAAGAACTAAATATTTCTACAATGAATTGATTGTGCAAACTTTTGACCCTAAAACAAATTGGTTAGGAAAACTAATCATTAATATTAAGAATGGTAGAAACCAGAAAAGTACATTAGGAAATATCAATTACCTTCGCCTAATTAAATAATAGTGGAAAATAAAAAATTTTAATTTTCATGTACCACAAATTAATATTAACCTCTTTATTCTTTAAGAAAATATAATTTCACTTTGATATGGAGTGGGGGTGGGGGGCAAAACTGTATTTTCACTTTTCAAATATATTAATGTGAGGTCCCTTAGGACCCTACATTAATATTTTCAACTTTTAAGACTTTTCCCTTGTGGCGACCTCTAATTAATTACCCCTTAAAAATTTGTCAGGTGCCCAGTATGAGTATGCTTGATGAAAACGAAAACTTCGGCATTTTGGCCCCTTAACCTTAACCACCTTAAAAGAATGTCTCAACAGTTTCACTTTTTCTTCTCTTCACTTGTTTTCTTCGCTACGAGGCTTTGAGGTAAGCTTGTGAATTTATTTATGTATCTTCTGTCCACTATTCAAAGCTTTCATTCTTTCTTTTATCCCTACTATCCATTTCATTTGAGCTTTCCAAGTTTCATGCCCTTATGTATGACCAACCAAGTAGTGACCTGCTTTCTCCTTCATCTGTTTTTTTCATAATCTGTCTATAGATTTCTGTATCTCAAGTTTGTGTCGCTATTAAGTATTCATCATTTGTATATCTTCTAGATTGATGCTGTGCAAATTAAATTCTTATCTGCATGCATGGCGTGTGTGTGTGTGTACACACATATCTATATATATGTGTCTGTGTGTGTGTGTGTGTGTGTATGGAAAACTCTAAATAAAGTAAGAACTATTGGAAGGAAGTGAAAGATATTTAGGGTTCTTATTTCACCTCAACATTTGATTCCCAAAAAACACATATTTCAGGTCTCTTGTTCTGTTTCATTCTTTGTATTTGTATTTCTTTTAGATCATGGATTCATGTTCTCCAAAAACAAGCAGAAGAGCAGAAATTGAAAGGATGGAAGATGGGAATGATGAAGGTAGACCAAAATTTAGTGAATTACCGGATATTGTTCTTGCCCACATTCTTTCATTTCTTCCAACGAAAGAGGCTATTCGAACAAGCATATTATCCAAGAAATGGGAATATTTATGGACCTCCATCCCTAAACTTCACTTTGAGTGTTCGTGGAGAGGACTACATACAGATTTCGTAAATATTGTTGATAGATCGCTTCAACTACGTGGATCATCCGACATTACTAGCTTTTATCTTGTGTGCGATTGTGACACAATACTACTTGAGGAGAATGTGGATATCATGCCTCAAATAGAAACATGGATCTCTGATGTAGTGAGATTCAATGTGAAAGATGTGGAACTCGATCTTTTCCCTTGTTGTCTTACTTTGAATCTGCCTTTTAGCTTTGTTAATTGTAGAACCCTCACTAGTTTGACTATTTACTCAGAAGGAATACTTGAATTTCCCTCTCCAGTTTGTTTGTCCAATCTAAAGAAGTTGGAATTAAAAAGGGTTGAATTTTCGGATGAGCATTCGACTCAAGAACTATTTTCTGGTTGCCCTCTACTTGAGGATTTAACACTAGAGAGGTGTAGTTGGGAATCTGTTTCAACAGCTTCTTTGTTTGTGGTATCTCCAAGGCTTCAGTATTTCACCATGATTGAGGATGATGAACAATCACCACCAAGTTTCAGCGGCCATGAGTTTGTTATTTCTAGCCATGGCTTAAAGTACTTTCATTACGAAGGTGGATATCAGTTTGACTTCATTGTAAATTCGCAACAGCTGCAAAAGGTTCTTATTGATTATTTTCCACCTGAAGATGGCCCAATAACTGTTATCGATCACTTTTTGAAGTTTCTAAGATACACATATAATGTTCCAAGTCTGACACTTATGAATGCCTTGGTATGCTTTTTTCTATCTCTTATTTTGGCTGGCTTCATTGAGTTGTATTTGGCATCACTTGACTTTTCTCTTTTTGACTTCGCAATGATTTCTTGCTTTCAGTGCCTTCTTGATATTCCAGAAGTATTGATGCACATACCTGTGTTCAGTGGTGTGCGTCATCTAGTGTTGGATTATAAGACATCTGATCTTTCAAACATGGGCCTATTGTTGATGCTTCAACAAATTCCTTGCCTTGAATTCCTAGAGTTCTCAGGGGTAATTTTACATTTAATGGATCTTTTTTGTTTTATGATTAAATAATCTTAACAGCAAGGGCTAACATTTGAATTTACTATTGAAAAAGGGAATCAAGCTGTCCTCTGATCCAAATGAGGATAACATATTGGTCCCTCTGCCTCCATGTTTCCTCAACAGCTTGCGTATCATTTACATATACATAAGGGAAGGTGATGACAAGGACATGATGGGAGTAAAGCTTTTGCTCAATAATGCCTTGGTCTTAGAGGAAATGCGAATTGAGTTCTGTAGCCTTGTGAAAGATGACATAAGCTGCAAATTCTGCGTTGAGCTGCTGAAGCTTCCCAAACGTTCAAAAGATTGTGAAATCTTAATAAAGGAATAGTTATTGTTAAAGATGTGGCGTTAAGGATGACAGAAATTTTAGTTTATTTTAATTAAAATTGTTAGCCAAGTTATAATGATTTATGACAGATTCTCAATAGTTTCATACTAGACCAAAGTAGATCTTGGTCCTGAAGTTATAATGATTCATGACAGGTTCTCTGTAGTTTCATACTAGACCAAGAAGTAGATTTTGGTTTACATGATCATACAATTGCATATTGTGTTAAAACAAGCTAGTGTGTGTGCGGGGCTAACCTCTGTAGTTTATTTGCTTTCTGCTTTTATATGACCAATTAGATTTAATAAATTCACATGTGTGGTTGACAATCAGTTTTACAAATCGTTAAATGAATTTACCATGTTTGGACTTGTGATCGATGACCTCAGAAGTGAATGTAGTGAATGTCTTTTTAACAACGATACTGTTACTATAACTGGTTTAAACATTTTTTCTTTGTTTTTTTCTAAATGATGTAGAATGTTTTTTAATGTAGGCATAGTGTGAAGGTATTCCTTTAACTTCCAAAAGAATACTATCATCCCATTTGCTTATATTCTGGTATTTAAGATGTTTTAGTATATGATTGTTGGAAGAGATCCGTCAATATAGCACTAGGGATTTTTATGCATGAAAGAAGTAAAGTTTTTTTTTTAATTTAAAGTTCACAATTATGTATGCTATTATTGGTATATCTTTATGTCAGACCAAAAAAAATTATTGGTATATCTTTATGGGTATTGATTTTGTTTCCCTCAAACTCATGGGAAAATCCTAAATAAATCTCTCCGAATACCCAAAAGGACAAGTGAAGAACCTAAACTTCCAAAAGAACTATGAAGGAACCAGCACCTAACTGTTATTTTAAAATTTTGCGAAAAGAGAAAATTGTCCTCATCTTAAAACATAAATTTCTACCCCTCCCTAACACCCACCCTCTTCTTGAAATTTGTGTTTTGAGATGGGGGCAATTTTGTCTTTTCGCAAAATTTTAAAATGACAGATAGGTGCTGGTTCCTTCACGATCCTTTCAGAAGTTTAGGTTCCTCACTTGTCCTTTTGGATATTCGGAGGGACTTATTTGGGATTTTCCCCAACTCAATGTCATTGGCTTATTGCCACGGGCTTGTTTGGTTGACTGAATCTGGGGCGAAGCAAAAGGGAAATCAACATTTTCCATTGAATTCACGTGTTTGGTTTGCAGAATTCCAACATTTTTCATTTCATGGGTCCACCATTTTTCCATTTAAGATTGGAAAAAGGATCCCACCCTATAGGTGGTTTCCCATTTTCTACGTGGGATGCTGTATAAGACCAAAATACCCATAGCCAATTGAACCATCTTCTTCAACCTTCTTTTTTTTTTATTCAAGTCAAAATGATATTAATTAAAGACAGTCATACAGAAATATTAACAGTAGGACAAGTAATGAGGTCTCTATATATAAATGCAGGAATTAAATCTAGATATGTAATCTTATGACTAGAGAAGCGGGATAGTTGAGAGACAATATCCCTGCTAATAGTATCTTGGCACCTCCTCCATGAATGGACTGGGAGCATTATCCTTCTTTTCACTGAAAACAGCATCAAGTCCTGACCGGTTGCAAAAAGATAGTTTTCTGTGGTCCATTTAAGAGCCAATCTGATGGTGTGGCTAAGGAACGGCTTCCAGCTGCATGGCTTTGGGGAGAATTTTAAATTGATCAGAGGTTGTCCGCAGTGTAGAACTCCAATTCTGCAATATTTTGATCTCTGGATATTGGAGTACTGAATCAAGAGAGTCCATATGGGTGAGGGTGTCTGTTATAGAATTTAATATTCTATAGTGTTGAATTTAGAAGAAGAAAGAATATCAGTGGTTCAAGATAAGAATCAGAGAAGAGAGGGTTCATAGAGAAGAAGAAAGAATAGAGGATTGATAGAAGAAGAAAGATGAGAGACTAGAGAGAAGAGAGAAGAGAGAACAAGAGGAAATATGATCACTCCATAAGACTAGTCACAAATGAATACAACACACTATAAAAATACAAGTGGGAAGGTCTATTTATAGCCTCTAATTCTAACGGCTATATTTTACTTAACTCTCATCTAACTAAACTACTCACTGACAAACTAACTAATTATTACAATTACATAACAATATCCCTTCCCAAAGAGATTTTTGCCCTCAAGGATCAAGTACAAATCAAAATAACTAAAATTTTCAATTATAGCTTGAATACTGCTCCACAATTTGCTTCTTTTCTTTTCTGCTTAGCGAGCGAAATCCTCCAAGAAGCATAGAAATTTATTCTCCTTTGAACCATTGTAAAACCAGAACTCTTGTAGGAGAAAAAGAAACCCATTTTAAAAAATGATCTTGCAGAATCCAAGCTTTTATCCAGTGCAGAAACCAACCTTTTGTACAGTGGACATTATGCTTAGCCAAATTCATTACACAATGGATCTTATGAGATCCCACAAGCATTTCTATTAGCTGACCCTTGAACCAAACGTGAATCAAGCATTTTGTGGGCACATTATCTTGTAATAATAAAATGAAGATGCAAGCTAACTGTAAAAGGGAGTTTGACCTTTCAAACTTAACTTTCTCTAATCACATAAAATCTGAAATCACCGAAGCTGGCTGCCACGCATCATCTTCATCCTTTCTCAACATGCAGATGTCTTTTTCTACAACCACTTCAGCTAGTGTTTTAGATGACTTCCTTTCATATGTTACCAACGAAATTGCTTCCAAAGCTCCAACAGAGTCAAAATCACAAGACCCACTCCTCAAAAATACTTTCTTGAAGATCGAGTGGTTCTTTAGAGGAAGAGAGGACACTGGAAAATTTCGAACAGGTTCAACTTTGGTTGTCTTCACTATCTTGGTACTAAAAGATGAGTTCTTGGAAGGACCCAGAAAATATTTCTCACCAGAAAAAGGTTTGGTAGCCATGAGAGCACTTGTTGATGAATCTTTAATTTCTTCTGGCATCATGGTTATGGATTTCTTGCGTTCTGATTCATGTATTTCTGGGAATTCTTCTTGGGATTCAATTTTCTTCAAATTATCTTCTTTTGAGGCTTTTCTTGCTTTCTCTGCTTGTATTTGCAAGATTATTTCTTTGGTTCTTGCAAATAATCTGGCTTGATACATGTTACTTGGGTTGAAGAAATAAACATGTCTCTTTAATTCTTGCTTAAGTGCCGATACATAAGCAGCAACAAGATAATCTTCAGGCAAATTCAATTTGGCAGTAATTAAATCAAAATCAGCATTAAATGAAGCCAAATCACTCGTTTGACGCAAATAAATCAAATCCTCCATAGGTGTCTTCAAAGGGGTTCCTACATAATCTTTAAGCATGCCAATGTACTCCTCCCATATTGGTAAACAACCACGCAGCCTCCGTTTAAGAGAACAATGCCATTAGTAAAAAGTCTTATTGTCCAAATAAGTTGAAGCCAATTTCACCTTCTGTTCTTCGGGGGTTTGATGAATTTCAAAGAATCTATCACACCAAAACAACCAAGAAAGAATGTCTTGCCCATCAAATTGAGGGAATTCCATGAAGGACGATTGTTGTAGCTCCATAAGCATATTATCTAGGCGGCTATGAATCCAAGAAATTGATTCTTGAATTTCATAGAGGGCAGAAAATTTTTCATTTGATATATATATTTTTCTTGCAGTGGAAGGGTCAAGGAAAGAATTGCTCTGATACCAATGTTATAGAATTTAATATTCTATAGTGTTGAATTTAGAAGAAGAAAGAATATTAGTGGTTCAAGATAAGACTTAGAGAATAGAGGGTTCACAGAGAAGAAGAAAGAATAGAGAATTGATAGAAGAAGAAAGAGGAGAGACTAGAGAGAAGAGAGAAGAGAGAACAAGAGGAAATATGATCACTCCATAAGACTAATCACAAATGAATACAACACACCCTAAAAATACAAGTGGGAAGGTCTATTTATAGCCTCTAATTCTAACGGCTATATTTTACTTAACTCTCATCTAACTACTCACTGACAAACTAATCAATTATTACAATTACATAACAGTGTCGTTGGCACTGATTGGGGAGGACTGAGATGAGTCGGGGTTCCCATGTTCAGATCTGTCAAACGGCTGAAGGAGACGCTGCAAAAGCGTAGCTCAGCTTCAATTTCTCTGAGTGTATCCTGGACTTGAACCGTTTTTTGTTCATGCAAAATCAGGTTTCTTTTCCTCCATATAGTGTTGATGATAATGATTGATCTATGTAGGGTGTCCAATTCCTTCTGATCAATTAGATTACAAAAGATAGATTTGATAATGACAACCAATTCCTCGAAAGAAGATGCAGTTATCCTCAATTTTGCTCCCAAGGACCATAAGCTTTTAGCAAATTGACAGGAGCAAAAGATGTGTAGTATGCTCTCCTCTTCTAGACAACCAAAAAGGCAATTACCTTGGACAGTGAGGTGGTGTTGGCGCAGAACATCCATAGCAGGAATTGCAAAATGAAGCAATTTCCAGATCTGAAGCAAGTACTTCATTGGGAGTGTAATGTTCCAAAGTTTGCGCCAGAATGAGTCATGGTCCCCTGAAATGTGGCTGGTTCTTACGATTTGATATCCCTTTTTTGCAGTATAGACTCCAGAATTATCTTTCTTCCAAATTATCTGGTCTTTGTTGCCAGATACAGATAGTTGGATGTTAAAGATGGAGGCGGCAGTGTGTTGGTCATACAGAAGATGGAGTAGAGGAAGATTCCATTTAAAAGGCATCAAGTGATGCGGTGTGTGCACTAACAAATCACCTACTGTCTGTATAACAGGTAGTAAATGGTGATGGTGCTGCACGGGCCACCAAAAGGGGTGGTTGATCTTCTTCAACCTTCTAACTCGTCTTCTTCATCAAATTTACCCTTCATTTCTCACGTTTTTTCACCTTCTCACTCTACAATCCCTTGTGGATTAAGAAATGAACAGGATGTGTGAGAAGAAAGATGATGTGTGTTAGTGAAAAATAGTGGGGAAGAAGAGTTTTTTTCCTCCCATCTACTACTGTTACTTTTGTGATTAGTAGAAATTGTTTATATAACCCAAATTTCTTACACCTAATGATTACACATATATACTCCATTTTATTAAATGATGCAATTTACCATTGGATTATATTTTTCAATCATTTATTATTTTTTTAAGTTCTTTATTGTAAGACCATTTTTCTCAAAAATTATAATATTTTTAAAATTTATTGTAATAATTAATATTTGATTTCAATTAGGAGAATATTTTAGTATCTTAGAAATAATTGAAGATTAAATGTTTTGGTATTAGAAAACTTAGTAAAGGAAGATTATCAAGAAATAGATTATTTAATGAGCAACAGTTATGATTAATCCGGAATTATATGATTTATTATTCATAAATGATCGAAGCTGATATACAAAATGTTTGTAATCTGGTGATTAAATTTTTATATACATTAACAAGAATGACTATTACTATAGAATCATACAAATCCTTTAAACTTATATTTCCAGTAAGAAAATCAGTCAAAACACCTTGCCAAATGCCAATGATGAAGTATGCTTTAAGATGAGACAATTCAAGTCAAACAATTACCACAGCTAACCTTATGCATACCTCCTATTACTTAATACTATCAAAATATCTTTCACAAACAAAACTCACAATTAAAGTCAAACATTTACTAGGGCTAACCTTATGCTAACCTTATGAACATGAGTCATGACAATGTCTCATAAGATACATGTAACTGACTCCACCTAGTGGAATCAAGCATTGTTATTGCTGTGATGAAACTTTTAACACCAGAAATTTCTATGGGGTAAAATAAAATCAAGGGCAATGACTCTATTTTGTCTTTCAAGTAACCACTTTGGACCACTGAGCACCCTAAACTAACACCAGGTACAATTTTACCCTGAAAGTAACCAAAGTGGTCCAATTTTGCCCTCATGCAAATGTGATGTTGACACGTGTCAACACTACATTCCACTTGTCAACATGACATTCATCAGAAGGTAAAATTTGACCACTTTGGTTACTTCAACGGATTGCACCCGTTGTTAGTTTAGGGTGCCCAGTGGTCCAGGCTTCTAGGGTGGTTACTTGAAGGGCAAAATAGAGTCATTGCCCTAAAATCAACTATGTTCTACTTTTAACATATAAATGGAAAACTTTCACAAAATGGATCTTCTTATCTTAGGACAGCTGGTATAAAAACCTCTACCCATTTAAGATTCAACAATAGAGATAACATTTGATTGTTGAGTCCATTTTTTATGAAACAAGCAACAAAACTAAGAGTTACTATAAGACTATAAAAAGCAAGGGGTTACGAAATAGGCACCTGAAAGAGATTGTGTTCAGACAATGTGGCATGGAATACCACCGTCTTTGGTTTTCATGATATAATTGAGGATTTTCGTTTGACATCTACAATATCCATTGTAAAATTCTCAAATAAATAAAAAAATCAAAAGAAAGAGTTTCAAAGAAACAATATTATGGGCTACAAAATTGAAACCTACACTACAAAACACTTGCCGCTTACCGGCGTTTATTTTTGCCTCTTTCCGGCGTTTTTTCCGGCGAAACAACTCTACGGCGTTTTTGCAAATCGCCGAAAAAAAAACGTGGAAAAGTAGCACATCGGCGTTTTTAGAAACGCCGTAGAGTACCCACAAACGCCGAAACGCGGGATGCAGAAAATAATATAATATTCAGACATACCGGTGTTTCCCGAAACGCCGGTATGTCCATTATTTTAATAATTGACATACCGGCGTTTTGATGAAACGCCGGTATGCTATTATTTAATATAAATTTTTCGGCGTTTGCAGAAACGCCGAAAAGTGTTTAAAAATTATTAAAAAAAATAATTTTCGTCCCAATTTAACATTACATTGGGACGAAAATTTAGTATTAAAGATATAAATAAAAAATATTAATAAATAATAATGATAGAAAAATCATATTACACATATTAAAAGAAAATAATACCTATAAGAGCAACTAAAGTATATCAAATATAAAAATTAACAATTACATAAAAATAAACAAAAATGAAGCAAATATAAATAAAAAGAGATATGAAAATAAGCAACCACCAAATGTGCAATGAGGGGGGAGCACCACTATTTATAATGATCGCTGAGAAACAAATAGAAAGTAGGAAGGAGCAAGAAACGAATGAGCAAGGGAAAATGAGGGGGGAGCATCGCTATTTATAGGGAAGGTGGAGCATACCGGCGTTTATGATGGGAACGCCGGAAAGTGATATTGTATTATTATTTTACCGGCGATTTCGCAAACGCCGATATGCATGGTTTGTTTAAAAAAAATATTATTTAATACTTACCGGCGTTTTTCTTACACTTATCGGCATTTCCAGGAAACGCCGGTATGCATGTTTTTTTTAAAAAAATAATATTTAATACTTACCGGCGTTTTTCATACGCTTATCGGCGTTTTCAGGAAACGCCGGTATGCATGTTTTTTAAAAAAATAATATTTAATACTTACCGGCGTTTTTCTTACGCTTATCGGCATTTCCTGGAAACGCCGGTATGCATGTTTTTTTAAAAAAAATAATATTTAATACTTACCGGCGTTTTTCATACGCTTATCGGCGTTTTCAGGAAACGCTGGTATGCATGTTTTTTAAAACAATAATATTTAATACTTACCGGCGTTTTTCTTACACTTATCGGCATTTCCAGGAAACGCCGGTATGCATGTTTTTTTAAAAAAAATATTATTTAATACTTACCGGCGTTTTTCTTACTCTTATCGGCATTTCCAGGAAACGCCGGTATGCATGGTTTTTTTAAAAAAATATTATTTAATACTTACCGGCGTTTTTAAGAATGAAAAACGCCGATATGTGTTATTTTTTTCAAAAAAAAAAGAAAAAGAAAAGCAAATAACAAATTTTTTGATTAAAATATACATACCGGCGTTTTTGTGTCCACAAACGCCGGTATGTGTGCGCGGGAAAGAAGGCGGGAAGCGTGCGCCAAATTTTGCGGCGTTTCTTTTAGGCGTTTTTTAGAAAACGCCGGAAGGCATGCCATTTCCGGCGTTTTGGATGAAAACGCCGGAAGGTGTACGCCGGAAAGCGCCGTTTTTTTTGTAGTGCTACAGTTAACCATTTAAAACATAAGATTAAAATTATTGAAAATATACATTATCCTCCAAAATAAAGCAAAATAGATCACCTACATGTACATTAATATTTGAGGAAATCATAATGGATTTTTTATCAACATGACATTTCTTGTCCACCAAGAAAACAAAGATTGTTAGAAATATGTGAATGATTATAAAATTGATGGACTCAAGTGGTAAAGATGTTCAACTCCTGCATTGTGATGATAATATTAAAAATTCAAGAACATAATAAACATGCATTCTTTTTTTTATCAGTAATAAACATGCATTTTGAAGTACAGGAAAACGGGAAAGTTTGAATTTTCTTGTATATATATGCCATTAGAGATAAAAAGAATCAATCAAGAATCCGGCTGAAGATAAAGAAAGAATAAGAACTGAAATGGGAAAGATTAATAAAATGATCTCAACTCACTAAATATGAAAAAAGAAGCAAAATAATCCATCGAGAAAGAAAAATGTGAGAAAAAATCCATTGGGAAAGAATAAATACGCAGTTTCAAAACAAATTATCTGAATATGAATCAAATTTGCCAAAAAAATTTTGGGCAATGTTAAGTTAATGTAGGGAAAAAAAAAGAATTGGTCTTGAGAAAATTCATTTAAGCTTAACATCTATATATACACATATGTATGTATGTATGTATGTATGTATGTATGTATGTATGTATGTATGTATGTATGTATGTATGTATGTATAGATGCATGCATGCATGCATGCACCGTTGGGGATTCTTAGGATTTTTTGTAAATGTCAAATTTTTTTACTGAAAAGTTTTTTTAAAAAAAAATTGCCAAAAGAAATTTCAAAACTGTTGTGAATTTTTGTGGTAATTATGTAAATAGTAATAATTCATATTTTATTTGGATCAGGGGAATATTTTATTATCTTAGAAATAATTGAAGACTAAATAACCCTTTGGAATCTGTCCAAAAAAAACCCTTTGGTATTAGAAAACTTAGTAAGGGAAGATTATTAGCAAATAGCTTATTTTATTATCAAATTTTTTGCACATTAACAAAAATAGCTATTACAACAAAATCATAAAAGTCCCTAAAATCTATACTCCAAGTGAGAAAATCAGCAAAACACCTTACTAGTAAACAAATAACCACAATCTTTAGACATTCACGATTTCATTGAAAGCTTTCAGTTTCCGAGCTGTAGCTGCCGTCTGACAAGATAAATTCTACCATATGGACGAGCAAAGATATATTTCAAATAAGCGCGAACTTGATTGCCATCTGCGAAAGGTATTGGTCCATTACGATTGCTGTCAAATGCATACCAGACCCCATCAACCCTTCTCAATGCAAGCCAGTGTCTATAATTCAAATGACCAAATCTTGTATGGTACAAGTCATTAACCAGAATCCCCGTTAATCTTTCAGCATTGAGATTAATATCGCCTACTGGGAGTGTATCATCGTGCCGAAATAAATTCTGCCCTCTCTCATGCAGGGCCTCAGTCACAACATGTAAGTCATAGCCTCCTATAAAGGCAATACGGTGACGCCTACAAATAAGTGGTGACAGTCGTGAACAACACGTTTCATCTCTATCAGCAATTTCATTCAAACGTGCCTCAGTAAAGGCCTCCTCCTGTTGGAAGGGAAGCAATACAAATAAAAAAGGAAATTAAATTATGAAAATTAATCATTGAGATTCATGTAGCCAAGTAAGACTTTGTTATTGTTGTGATGAAACTTTGTACGCCAGAAATTTTTTTGAGGTAAAACAAAATAAACTATTTTCTAGAATCTGCGCCCATGTCTCATGAAATAGACAATTAAACTAAGAGTTACTATAGGACTATGAAGAGAAAGGGATTACAAAATAGGTACCTGAAAGAGATTGTTCAGGGAATGTAACACGGAATACCACCGCCTTTGTCTTTCATGATATAATGGGGGATTATTTGCGTTGGGATTATTTGCGTTGGGATTATTTTGGGGATCATTTAGTATAGACATCTCCTCCATCTCGAAGAAATCAAGAAAATCAAAAGAAAGAGTTTCAAAAATCAATATTATGGGCTACAAAATTGGAACCTGCAAGTAATCATTAAAAATAGAACATCAAAACTATTGAAAAGATACAGTATCCTGCAAAAAGAAGTACAATAGATCATCCCTAAGTACATTTGAGGAAAGCATAATGGGTTTTTTTATCAACATAACATTTCTTGTCCACCAAGAAAAAAAAGATTGTTAAAAGTATGTGAATGTTTTAAAATTGATGTACTCAAGAGTAAAGACGTTCAGCTCCAGCATTGCGATAATAATGTGAAGTTTTCAGTTTATATGCCATCATAGATAAAAAAAATTAATCAAGAATTTGAGGGAAACTGAAGAAAGAGTAAGAACTAAAATGGGAAAGATCAATAAGATAAAAGTTTGAATGAGCCACACAATCTCAAGCAATATGGAAAAAGAAACAAGAAAATCCATTGGGAAAGAAAAATGTGAGAGAAAGATGGAAGTAAAGAAAAATAACTCACCCCACTGAATGATCCACCAACAATTTCAATGTACCCTTATTCAAATTGAAATAGATATACGAATCAGAATAAGTCTTCAGAAAGATGTGGCAGTACAATTTGAATTTTTGGGCAATGTGAATTGTGAAGCTAGTGTAGGCGAAAAGAGACAATTCATTTAAGCTTAACATCAATGAAAGATATATAGCCGTGTGCCCGTGTGCCATTTGGAAGTTAGTTCTAACGGTTTTTCTAGGTCGTATTTTTAGTGAATTTTTTTAAAAAATAAATTGACAAAAGAAGTTTCAAAACTTTTGGGAATTTCGTATTGGTTATGTAAATAGTAATCGTTCATATTTGATTTGTATTAGGATAATATATGATTTAGCATCTTAGATATAGTTGAAGATTCTTTTTTTTTTTTTTTGATAATATAGTTGAAGATTCTTTTAGCACATAAACAATGACATAATTGAAGATTAAATCCTTTGGTATTAGAAACCTTAGTAAGTAAGGGAAGATTATTAGGAAATAGATAATTTACTCATACAGTCATACCCAATTTTATAGGCAATGGTTTAAATGATTAATTAGGAAATATTTTTTTCAGCTAAATTAAGATACCTATCAAATCAATTAGCTTTATTATGTGAGAAATTAGGATATTAGTTGAGGTGATACTTTTTTGTGATGACTATAAAATCTCCATCCCTATTGTATAAAATATGTGATTAAGTTTATGAATAAAGTTGAACCCTTTGAGATTATTTTCCCATATTTCCTACATTTTTCTTATGCATTTTTCCTCTATTTCTATCTTGTTTCCAAATTTTCCCTCTATTTTAGTATAAAAATAATACTAACCGCTAAAAAGCTTTGCATTTATTGCTAAGGGTTAATATAATTTTTTTTTGGTTACTAAGGGTTAATATAATTTTTTATTAAAGCATGTGTCATGGTCTATCTTAAAGGGGAGAGGGTTTTCTCCTCATCCTCCCTCTCCTTTTCCCTGCTTTTCCTTTTGAAACCATTGGATCCAATGGTTCATATTTTTAATGTTTTTACAATACTAAAATAATTATCAATACACTTAGACAGTATTAAAAAATAAATTTAAATTTATAATAGTAATCTACAGTTTTGAACAGTTTATTACAGTTTTGGACAGTTTACATAAAATTTTGATAGATTAAATTTATTTATTACATTTTAAAATATTATTATAATTACATTATTGTTGTAATTAAAAACATTGAATTTGAACCACTAGATATTTAATCCAATGACTTATGAAAGGGAAAAGGATAGAAAAGGAGAGAAACCTTAACAGTAAGTGTCGGCTACAATGACTTTAATTTCGAGTGATGGACCAACAAATTGAGAGGAGCTAAAAGTTTTGAAAGTTTGAAAATGAGGCTGGGTTTATAGAACAAGTCCCATGTGATACTGTATTGTATTATTAACTGAATTGTAATACATAAGATCATTCTGATTGAAATTAAAGGAAGGACGAGCCAATATTGGTGCACAACATTTGTACAATTGTAACTCTTGTATGAGCAAAAAGCTTTACCTTTGTATGATTGTACATATTTTTTGATAAAATCTTCAACAAAAAAAGTGCAAGCAATTTTTATTTTATCTAAGAGAAATAGATTCTAATTGTGTAGATATTATATGTTGTTTGTTTACATCAGATCAATTTTGGAGGTTCTTTTTGCAACACAGTAATCTGTGGTAGTGTTTTAACTTGCAAAAATGTGGCAGCGGTAATATGTGTGTGTGTGTGTGTGAGAAAAGTGTGATTTAAATTGCAAACCTGTGGTATGACTAAAATTGTGGCGGCAGCATTTTCATTATAAATACACATTATCATCATACAGTTTTAAATTGCAACACTGTGGAAACAGCAGTAAAACTGTGGCAGCAGTTTCATTAATTTTTATTGTTTAAGAAAAAGGAGAGAAAATAAAGAATTAGAGGCAGCTTCAGTAATACCTTCATTGCTTTAATTTTCATCATACACCAATCATCAACTTTACTAACATTTCACATTTGTGCAGGTGACAATGAAAACGGGTGTATAACACATACAACTATCCATTTATGAGAAAGGCAAGAGCAGATTGGTACATCACGAAAATATACACCATGTACAACAGATAAGAAAGTACTGTGTACAACAACTGGAGTATACACTATATTGCCTCCTTCTGCTTCCCGCATTGCCCAAATTGAATCCCTTGAATCTTTTCTGCACCATTTTTTTTACTTTCTTCTAATTTGTAATGCCATTAATCGTCTTCCAATTACCCACTTCATGAGGGGTCGCTTGTGTTATTCAAATCCACTTCCATGCATTCCTTCTCCACTTCCATGCATTCCTTCTCCGTAGATCCAGAACTCCCAGACAGCTTAAGGAGCTCCGTTCTATCAAGTCTAGTCTCAATTCTCTCAAATTATCACAACTACAAATTATCACAACTAAAGGATTACGAAATAGGCACCTGAAAGAGACTAGGCAATGTAATATGGAATACCGCCGTCTTTGTTTTTCATGATATAAGTGGGGATTTTCGTATGCTATCTCCAATATCCACTGTGAAATTCTCGAATAAATCAAGAAACTCAAAAGAGTTTCAAAAATCAATGTTATGGGCTACAAAAATGGAACATGCATGTAACCATTCAAAACAGAACATCAAAATTATTGAAAATATACATTATCCTACAAAATAAAGCCGAATACATAACATATAAGTACATATTTTTTATAATTAACATACAAGTACATTTTAGGAAAACTTAATGGGTTTTTTTTATCAACATAACATTTCTTGTCCACCAAAAAAACAATGATTGTTAGAAATATGTGAATGATTATAAAATTGATGGACTCAAGAGATAAAGACATATAACTCCAACATTGTGATAATAATATTAAAAATTCAAGAATTGTAATAAACATGCATTCTAAAGTACATGAACATGGGGAAGTTTGAAATTTCCAGTTTATATATCATAAGAGATAAAAGAATCAAACAAAAATCCAAGTGAAGCTAAAGAACAAGAATAAGAATTGATATGGGAAGGATTTATAAGATGATTTCCATGTCCCTACTGATAAAAAAGTTTGGATCAGACACTCAAACTCGAGTTTGGAAAAAGAAACAAAATAGTCCACTGGGAAAGAATAAATACTTAATTTCAAAAAACATATTATATGAATCTGAATCAAATTTGCCAATTTTTTTTGGGCAATGTGAAGCTAGTATAGGTGTAATAAAGAGAATCGATCTTCAGAAAATTTGTCATTTAAGCTTAACATTAATTTTATATATATATATATATATATATATATATATATATATATATATATATATATATAATCAGTCTTGGGAATTCTTACAATTTGTTTTTGTTAAGTTTATATTTTTTTTAGTGAAAATTTTGTTAAAAAAGTTTCCAAAAGAATTTTCAAAACATTTGTGAATTTTTGTGGTAAATGGTAATTATGCAAATAGTAATCATTCATAATTGATTTGTATTAGGAGAATAGTTTAGTATCTTACAAATAATTGAAGACCAAATCCTTTCATATCTGTCCAACAAAAAAACCTTTGGTATTAGAAAACTTAGTGAGGAAAGATTATTAGCAAATAGCTTATTTCTCTGACCCATTATTATAAGCAACGGTTATGATTAATTAGGAATTTTTTTTATTTTCAGCTTAAGTAAGATACCTATCAATGAGGTTTATTATGGGGGAAATTAGGATTTTAGTTCAAATATTCCTTATTGTATAAATATATGATTAAGTTCATTAAAAAAGTTGAACCCTTCGACATTATTTTTCTTTTCCTACATTTTTTTTAGCTTTTGTCCTCTATGTCTTTTTTTTTTGTTTCCAAAATTTTCCTCTATTTCAGTATAAAAATAATGTTGATCGGTGACCACTAAAAAAATTATATTAATTGTTTAAGTCTACAGTGTAAATGTTGGATAGGAAAGTAAACAAATATAATTAGCAAGTCACATTTCACACATTTAGAATATCTTGAACTTGTAAAATAGTTGATTAATAAGTCTAAGATTAAAAGGTGTTTTTGGACAAGAGTTAATTTTCTTTTGTAAGACATTACGTACAATAAAGGATAGGATCCATAATAATAATTACATTTCGTGAAAGAGTTGGGTAGCATCAATTTCAGAGAAAATAGTAGAAAATCGTTTAAGGTGGTTTGGACATGTTCAAAGAAGAGAATTAAATGAGCCCGTAAGAATAGTTGATCAAATGGTATGTAATCCCTATAAAAGAAAGAGAGGGAGACCAAAGAGAACTCTTAACGAAGTAATTCAAAGAGATCTTTTAATGAAAGGTTTATCTCCAAGAATGACTATTGATCGTGCACAATGACGCCGTGTAATCCATGTTGCCGACCCCACCTAAGTGGGATAAGACTTTGTTGTTGTTGTAAGATATTACGTACCCGTTCTAGGTAGTGGAATGACATTATATTTTTTTATGGTAAAAAAAGAAGGAAATATAATGTCATTCCATTCTATAGAACGGGTACGTAATATTTTACCAAAGAAATTCATCTCATGGAAAGATATCACTTAAATAAGTTAAACCAAGCTCCTTTTATTATGTTAGGTTTTGATGTACCTAATGGTTGTAGGGATTTCCAACATGAAACTAAACTATAGATCAAATATAAATACGAAATGCACTTGTGCAAATACAGAGTACCTTTGTATGGAAATCTCAACGATAGATTAAGATAAGATAAAGTTTATGTTTTCATAATAAATGTTAGTATTAATAACATACTATAGAATAACTTGTGGAGGCCTCTAGAATCACTTAATTATAGAACTACAATATAATTATTCACCTGTCTCTTTCTTTTCTTGATTTTTCATTGGTTTTACAAGGGTATCCCACCCGCGTGTAAAGTGGAACTAATCTCTCACTATTTTCATATAGAGGATTGACAGCTAGCTTGTAAATTTGCTACAATCACAAGAGTTAGGAATTGACCCCCAACTACTTGCTTAAGGGACATGAATACTTACTACTCACGTCAATCCATCAGGTTCACCCGTCTCTTTCTAAGTAGCTCAACATGACAATAAAGTAATCTAGACTATTTTTCATTGGCAAATTAAATGATTTATTCATGAAAGACTGAAGCTAATATACAAATCTGAAATTTGTAATCAGTTGATCAAAGTTTTTTTGCATCAACAAGAATAGCTATTACAACAAAATCATACAAATCTCTAAAATTTATTTATACTCCAAGTAAGAAAATAAGTCAAAACACCTTGCTAGTAATGAAGAATGTTTTAAGCTGAGACAATTCAAGTCAAACATTTACAAGGGCTAACCTTCTGTATACCCAGGCCACCATTACTTACTATCAAAATATCTTTCACAAACAAAACTCCCTGGACACTAATTTCATAATTTTCTGTTATTAGCATGACCAATTTGTTTTCCTATATGTAAAAAAATAACCACAATCTTTAGACATTCATAGTTACATTGAAATCTTTCAAAGTTGAAACTGATTTCGAACAAGATAAACTCTACTATATGGATGACCATTGACATCTTCCAAGAAATCGTGAACTGCATCTCCATTTGCGAAACGTTGTGGTGCAGCGAGTTTGCTGTCAAAATTATACCAGGCCCCATCAACATTTCTCAATGCAATCCAGTGTGTATAATTGCAATGGCCACATTGTGTACGGGATATGTCACTAACCAGAATCCCCATTAAACTTTCTTCATTGAGATTAATATTTTCTACTAGGAGTGGATAATCCTGTCGAGTTAAATTCTTCCCTTTCCCATGAAGGGCCTCACTCACAACATATAAGTCATAGCCTCCTATCAAGACAGTACGATGACGCCTAAAAATACATGATAACAGTCGTGAACAACACGTTTCATCTCTTTCAGCAATTTCATTCAAATCTACTTCAGTAAAGGCCTTCTCCTGTTGGAAGCGAAGCAATACAAATAAAATAAGAAATCAAATTATGGAAATTAATCAATGAGATTTTTGTAGCCGAATAAGACTTTGTTATTATTGTGATGAAACTTTGAACACCGGAAATGTCTCTGAAGTAAAATAATCAACTATTTTCTATAGCCTGAAGTGCATGTATCAAGAAACAGGCAATGAAACCAAGAGTTACTATAGGACTATAAAGAGAATTGAAGGGATTATGAATTAAGCACCTGAAAGAGACTATTCAGGGAATGTAATACGGAAAACCACAGCCTTTGTGTTTCATGATATAGTTGGGGGGATTATTCATGTTAGCCATTTGTATCTCCATCTCGAAGAAATCAAGAAAATCATAAGAAAGAGTTTCAAAAATCAATATTATGGGCTACAAAATTGGAACCTGCACGTAACCATTCAAAACAAAACATCAAAGTTATTGAAAAAATACATTATTCTGTAGAGCAAAGTAAAATACATCACCTACAAGTACATTTGAGGAAAAAATAATGGGTTTTTATCAACATAACATTTCTTGTCCACCAAGAAAACAAAGATTGATAGAAATATGTGCATGATTCTAAAATTGATGGAATCAAGAGGCAAAGTCGTTCAGCTCCAGCATTGTGATAATAATGTTAAAAAATTCAAGAACTGTAATAAACTTGCATTGTAAAGTAAAAGACATGGAAAAGTCTGAATTTTCTGGTTTATATGCCATCAAAGATAAAAAAATCAATCAAGAATCATAGTGAAACTAAAGAAATGATAAGAACCAAAATGGGAAAGATTAATAAGATAATTTCAAATTATTACTGGTAAAAAGTTTGAATGAGCCATTCAATCTCAAGTGATTTGGAAAAAGAAACAAGAAAATCCATTGGGAAAGAAAAATGTGAGAGAAAGATGGCAGTAAAGAAAAATAACTCACCCCACTGAATCATCCACCAACAATTTCACTACGTCTTGAGAAAGATGGTAGTTAAGTTTGAACTTTTTTGGCAATGTGAATTGTGAAGCTAATGTAGGTGAAAAGAGACAATTCATTTAAGCATATCATAAATATAGCTGTGTGCGGTTTGCAAGTTGTAACGTTTTTTTTTTGTTAAGGTCGTATTTTTACTTTTTAGTTAATACTTTTTTAAAAAAAAAGTTGACAAAAGAAGTTTCAAAACTTTTCGGAATTTTGTAGTGATTATGCAAATAGTAATAGTAATCATTGTGTGCCATTTTTCGCTAAAAAAAAGTCATTATGTACCATTTGGGAGTTGTAACATTTTTTTTTTGTTAAGGTCATATTATTAGTGATTTTTTTAAAAGTTGCCAAAATAAGTTTCAAAACTTTTGGGAGTTTTGTGGTGATAATGTATATAGTAATCTTTCATATTTGATTTGTATTAGGATAATATAAATTTTAGCATCTTAGCCTCTTAGGCATAATTGAAGATTTTTTTAGCACAGAAACAATGACATAATTGAAGATTTAATCCTTTGGTATTAGAAACCTTAGTATGTAAGGGAAGATAACTAGGAAATAGCACATTTACTCACACTAATATTATATAAAAGCTTATATAAAAAAATATTATATGAATCTGAGGTGTGTGGTTGAGTGACAAAGACTCATTCAACCTTAACCAATTGTCTGGGTTCAATCCTTGGCGTCGGGTATGAAGAAACATTAAATCTCCCAGACCAGCTATCCCACCTTTTTTGAGGGTGTGATACCTTGATCATGGATAAAAAAATATATTATATGTAAAGAATGGTTATGATTAATTAGGAAATTTTTTTATTTTCAGCTAAATTAAGATACCTATCAAATCAATTAGCTTTATTATGTGAGAAATTAGGATATTAGTTCAGGTAATACTCCCTCCGGTCCTAAATATAAGACCTAGTTGACTTTTTTTAGAGATGTTAAGGTTACAAAATATGTTATTAAATTATGACATATTTGATATATTTTTAGATTAGTCATTAGTTTATAGGTTAAATAAACTAGTTTAAGGAAAAAATTAGGTTAATCAATTTATAATTGACTTAGTTTACTTTTTTAGGATTTTCTAAAAAAATCAACTAGGTCTTATATTTAAGACCGGAGGGAGTACTTTTTTGTAATGAGTATAGAATCTTCATCTCTATTGTATAAATATATGATTAAGTTTATGAATAAAGTTGAACCCTTTGAGATTATTTTTCTAAATTTCTTACATTTTTCTTAAGCATTTTTTCTCTATTTCTATTTTGGTTTTGTTATAAAAATGTGGCCTTTGGATGTTCATGAATTCCTAGCCTTCAAGGATTTCTTTTTGTGATTAATATCTATAAACTCCAATGGTTAAATCTTGTACCATAATGTATATTAACTTATGTTTATGACCTTTTATATCTTAGGGTAATGGACCTAATCTGCCCCCCAAGTAACTACCAAGGAGCGCTGAGCACCCTGAACTAACAACAGGCCCGTATCTGCACTCCAAGTAACCAAGGTGTTTAAAAACTACCCCGATTTGGACGGTCAACAATGTTTGACCGTTACTATGCCTATGTAGACACCACGTAAAGACCTGTTTTGCCACCCGGCGCTTTGTCATCGCCACGTAGGATAAGTTATGTGGGCCCCACATATAATAATAAACAATTTCTCCCCCTCTTCATCACCACACAGCCCCCCACCTCCCCATGGTCAGCCCCCCACCGCCTCCCTTCACCTCCACAGCCACCCATATCCCCAACACCACCACCTCGCGCCTCCACGCCCCAGGCCGAAAAGCCCCCCACCACCACGTCCCGCCCCCCACCTCCACAGCCCCGCCGCCCCCAGTCTGTTTTTTCCAGATCTTTTTCTTCTTCTTCTTCTTCTTCTTCTTCTCTCTTCCTATTAACCCAAAAACTGACGGCCTCCTCCTTCCCAAGCAGATCACACTCTGTTTTTCCAGTCTCCTTCGTACATGCACCCATCCCGACGACTTTGTCTGTGTGGCGCGTGGCCGGTGTCGTGGGACACGCGCCGACGACTTAGGATTAGGAGGTCGATGGGTTTGTCTTTCAGGTCGGGTTTTTTGGTTGCTGGTGGTGAGGGGTTGATGAGTTTTTGTTGTTCTGAGGGAATGAGGAGAGTTTGTAGCATGTTTTTTGAAGTGGGTTTTGTTCCGGCGTGGTTTCGCCGGAAAAGTCATCGCCGGCGACGGGGGAGAAAGAAATGGGAGATGGGTTTTTGTTGTTTTGAGGGAATGGGGAGAGTTTGTTGCATGTTTTTTGAAGTGAGTTTAGTTTCGGCGTGGTTTCGCCGGAAAAGTCATCGCCGGCGAATGGTGGGGATGGGCGGGGTGTGGTAGAGGTGTAAGGGAGGTGGTGGGGGCTGGGGAGGGAGGTGGTGGGGGCTGGGGTGGGTGGCTTTGGTAATGAAGAGTGAGGGAGAAATTGTTTATTATTATATGCGGGGCCCACATTAGCTTATCCTACGTGGCGATGACAAAGCGCACTGTGGCAAAACAGGTCTTTACGTGGCGTCCACATATGCATACTAACGGTCAAACGTTGTTGACCGTCAAACCGGGGTAGTTTTTAAACACCTTGGTTACTTTGAGTGCAGATACGGGCCTGTTGTTAGTTCAGGGTGCTCAGCGCTCCTTGGTGGTTACTTCGGGGGCAGATTAGGTCCATTACCCTCTATCTTATATGTGTGAGAGACCTATAAATAAAGGCTTACCACAAGCATTAGATTTACCTAGAAATGTCATGTAAATGAGAATAATTCCTTCTATTCATGTAATCTTTTCTCTCTTCTTTCTTCATTTATTTTCATCTTCTACGTCTTCATCGTCTTTATATTTTCTTTATTTTATAACATGTTATCAGCATGAAACACTAGGCAATTGATGTAGATTTTTTATACAATGTTTCTTACCCACACACACAGACCCACACACACTCTTATATATTATTCTAATTACTTATATATATATATATATATATGACTACCTATATATATTTCTATTTCATTGCATCATATCATCCTTATCTTTTTCAGAGGATTAGAGAGGTTGTCACAATGAATTCAATTAGTAGGTCCACCGCCTGTAACTCATGCACCCTTTAATTTCTCATGAAAACCCCTTTGAGCATATTTAATTTTAATGTTTTGCATATATATATATATATATATATATATATATATATATATATATATATATATGTATGTATGAATTTGATTAGTTGGTTCACCGCCTGTAATTCATATATATTAGTTATATCTATATATATTATAATATTATATATATGAATGGGTAATGACCCTATTTTGTCCTTCAAATAATCACTCTAGACCACTGGAAACCCTAAACTAACACTGGGCCTTGAAGTAACCAAAATGGTCCAATTTTACCCTCTGATGAATGTAATGTTGACACGTAGATGACACGAGTAAATAGTAATAATTCATATTTGATTTGCATTTGGAGTTGACAATCTATTTGGAAGATTAATAATCCCAAAGATTTAAATTTTATATGTGGGTCTCTTTGCATGATAGGTTGCTCACGAAGGAGTCTTTATATGATCATCACCTTCATCCTGATGGTGTTTGTGGGGTGTGTAAAACCAATATTGAAAATTTGTGCTATGCATTTTGAAACTGTGTTAAAGCTCGTGAGTTTTGGCTCAAGTTGGAGGTTTCTATGCATGATCTATACTTTTAGGAGAGTGATGTGGAGACGTGGTTGGAAATTAATTTGAAACTCTCTCGTAGGATAGATATAGAAAATTGGAAGACTATTTTTTTGTGTGGCTTGTTGGTTAGTTTGGAGACGGAAGAATGAAGTTGCACATTATAAATCTTGTTCTAGTGTTGATGACAGCGTGACGAAGACTATGGGTATTGTTCGGTGTATGGTGCGAGTAAAGAAGTTTCTAGGTGATCATGGAAGTTTTCTCAGGCATGGTCGGTTAAACCAAGCTGTTGAGTCAGGTTGAAAGATTTTTGTTGATGGTACGTTCTCCTTAGGCTCATCAGTTGTTGGTATTGGAGGTGTGGTTCGTGACTTCGAGGGAAATGTTTAAGAAAACTTCATGTATTCAGTTTATGGATCTTCAAGTGTTGAGGTAGAGTTATGGGGTTGCTTATGGGATTCTGGATTTCAATGTGTATCTTTATTTTATGATGTTGTCTTAGTGGTGGAAGGGTTAGAGCATGACGTATCTGACTTGCATGAGAATGTTGATTTATTTGTTAAGGTTGGTGAATTATTGCAACATCAGTGAATTGTAGAGCTTCATGTGATTAGCCGGGAGGATAATGTAGTTGTAGATTTTTTAGCAAGGAGCAGTTTCAACTATGACTTAGGCATTATTCATGTGGTGTCTAAAGAGAATGTGGTGCATCTTCTTAAGGATGTAGTTGGTTGTTAGTATTTTTTAACCTTATTTTCTTTTTATATATAAAAAAGAAACCTTAGTAAGGGAAGATTTCTAGGAAATAGCTTATTTACTCTCACACACGCTCAATATTTTTTATCAGACTTTCTCTAAGATTCTAAAGTTACATGCTCTATATTATAAAAATGATTATGATCAATTAGGAAATATTATTATTTTAAGCTAAATTAAGATACTTGTCAATTAGATTTATTAAGTAAGAAATTAAGATATTAGTTTTTTAGGCTAACGTATACTTTTGGTCCCTTATGTTTGCCTCAAAATTCAATTTAGTCCTTTGTGTTTGAAAAGTACACTTTTAGTCCTTTTTTGTTAACAACGTTAGTTTAACTTAACGGAAAATGCTAATTTGACAATTTTAAATAGTTATTAAATACTGAAAAATGTTAAGATTAAAATATTTGAGTGTAAATACTCTTATATTTTCAAAATTTATCATTTTTGGTCCAATTTCATTATAAAATAATCATTTAAAATTGTTAAGTTAGCATTTTCCGTTTAATTAAACTAACAGTGTTAACAAAAAATGACTAAAAGTGTACTTTCCAAACATAAAGGACTATTAAACTTGATGCAAATATAAGGGACCAAAAGTATACTGTAGCTATTTTTTTATAATGGATAAAGATCACAACAAACTACTCTGTATGAGTAACAGAGTTTACAAGACAAGACGAAAAAACTAAAATCTAAAAGCAAAACATCACAAATCAAATCGGGGACTGTATCATGCTTCGCAAGGCCATCATTCATAAGATGAGCAGCTCCCATAAGAAGATCAACAACACAATTGGCATCTCTAAGACATGATTGAATATTCATCGTCTATACCATTTTCATTAGTAATTGGATTTCACTAATTAAGAAGCTCGAACTCGGGATGACTTTTAGGGATTACATATTGAAGGAGAGCCGCCACAATATCACTACAATCATTCTCAACATTTAAGTAAAGAATTTGTTTTTTCCAAGCTAACCTAATTAAACGCTCATAAAATGCCCCACGCTTCACAGTTACAAGAGATCCATTGCAATATTAAATTGAAGGGCAAAGGTGCACTCAGTAGCATAGTAAATTCAAAATGGTGCATCTAGTAGCATACTAAATTTGAGGGTGCAAATTTAGGAGTTATAACATAAAATGGAGCAAATTTAGCAGTTATAACATAAAATGAGGCAAATTTAACATCCCGTTAAAAATGACAAACCATTGTTACTGAGAGGTGCATCTTCATTAATTATTTTTAGGATATCTTGTTTCAAAAAGAGGGATTGAAGCTAATCCAGCACAAATTAAAGCAATAGTGGAAATTCCTTCTCCTCAAAGTGTTAAAGATGTTCAGAAACTAACAGGGCGTTTAGCCGCTTTGACTCGTTTTATTTCCAGGTCATCTGAGAAATGTCAGCCATTTTTTGATGCTTTGAGAAAGTGCAAAGATTTTCAATGGAATGATAAAGCAGAAGTGGCTTTGCAAGATTTAAAAAGTTATTTGAGTAGTCCACCTTTGTTGATGAAGCCTGAAACAGGTGAGGTGTTGTATCTGTACTTAGCTGTGGCAGAAAGCGCAGTAAGTGCAGTGTTGATAAAGGAGATTGGAAAGAAACAAAGCCCGGTATACTATGTAAGTAAGGCGTTGCTTGACACGGAGACCAGGTATTCTTTAATGGAAAAATTAGCTTTAGCTCTAGTATCAACTTCAAAGAAATTGAGACCATATTTTCAATGTCATCCTATAGTAGTAGTAACTAACTATCCCTTAAGAAATGTTTTGCATAAACCAGATTTATCTGGTCGACTAGTAAAATAGGCAATAGAGCTTAGTGAATTTGATATTTCTTATTTGCCTAGAACAGCGATTAAATTTCAAGCATTAGCCGATTTTGTGGCTGAGTTTAGCCCAAATTTGCAGCAAGAAATAAATAAAAGTGCATTAGAAGAAGCAGCAACACTTTTGGCTTCAGCCCTAAATTGAGCTCTTTCAGCAGCAGACAATTTGGGAGGCATTTTCTCTGCATGAGATGCGGTAACTATAGTTATTATCTTTATAAAACATATTGAATTTGAAGGAGAATTTTTAATTTACCAGTCAGGATAGATAAAACACGTCTAGAATCTTTAGGAAGAGCGAGAATCTTTTTGATCTTGGAAGTAGAAGAGTCTTCAATAAGGTGGGTAAAGTTGAGTTGCTTGTCGCCTAAAAACAAGTTAGAGTAAGAAAGAGCATTAAGAAAGAATTTGAAATAAGAAAACAAAGTTAGTCGTCTTACTTAGACGACGCCACTCCCTTCTGAATTTGACACCAGCAGTTTCTAGGCTAGCAATTGGAATGATCAAAAATCTTTCATCCCACTGGCGATCATTAGGACCTTTATCAGAAGTCCAAGTTTCAAGCCCTTTGCGGTTGCGAACAAGGGTATAGATATCTACTCTAACTTCACCAGAACTTCCCTTAACCTCACTAATAGAGTAGGATGCTAAAACATCTAGGAGATCAAGGGGAAAACCTAAATATCGCCCAAAAATTTCAGCTATTACAGCCACCCTCCAAACATGAGGCATTAATTGGGACGGGGATAGATCAAAGTGTGTGCAAAGTTGTTCTATAATGAGAGGAACAGGAAAACAACTAGCATAACGAAAAGTTTCTACACTAAGTGCAATAGTGTTCTTTGAATAAGAATCTAGTCTTTCATCCTTGTTTGGGATCCTATAAGGTATCAAAGGATTAAGGAAATACAAATTTTTCTCTTCAAGTTTCTTGAGTTCAATAGTTTTTAGTTTGACAGGTTTCAAATCAGTCTTTAAAGAAGGCCTCTTTGTTGTTTCCTTAACTATTTCCTCAGGAATCACCCTAACTAATGACCTAAGGGGTGGTGATCTAGAGCTAGTGCCTTCAATAGGTACATTTTGACTACTAATGTTTTTTGGAGTTTCACTTGACCCAGAGTCAAACAGGTTAGAAGGATTATCACTTGGATAACCCACATGAGAAGGGTTAGAATCAGAATCAGACATTCTTACAGTAAGAATAGAAGAGGAAGGTACCTGGAAAAGAGACAAAAGGGAGCGCTTGAAAGAGGAATGATCTAAGGCGATGGAAGACGAAACGTGAAATAAGAAGAGGAACTTCAGATATAAAAAGAAAGAGCGCCAATTTTGCGAGAACAGCGCCAATTTCAGAAGAAATATATCTAAGCCGTCAGACGTGGGAAAATAAAGCGACGATTTAATCTCAGCCGTCGAATGCTCAATCGCTACTTCCCAATGACTTTCTGCAACGTCATTGAGAAGTGGGGGACTTAATGTTATGACATTATTTACAATAAGCAGGCCCATTAAACCCAAACGCAAGACAAGATAGAAGCGGCCCAGCGCATCAGAGATAGTCAAAATCATTATTTCATTAGTCGAAGATATCTACAGTAACCGCAAAGCAATTATTGGTAACCTCCACATTTATGAGGATTAAAACGGAAAAAATTGTAAATGAGTGAATTAATTACTCCAACGGGAAAGGAAATTTGTAATCTATATATAGAGGCTCCAGCCATGTAGAAGGGACATCCAATATCTTCTGAATCTTGTACTTTCTATTTCTCTCTTTCGCTAGTTGACCAAAGTCTAGGCGACTAATCTCTTGTATTATCGTTGTGGTTTGTCCACTCATTCATTCTAAATAAAGATACTATTCTTTTCTTTGATATCATATAATTTGTGTATCAACAATTGTAGACGAACAAGAAAGCAAACTAGAATGGTTAGTAGGGCATAGTTCACACATTTGTAATATCTTGATGTAGTTAAATATTCAATTAATACATTTAGGATTAAAATGTACTCATGGACTTGTATAAAATAAAGGTATTCAAGGACAAGAGTTAATCTATCTAATATAATCTCTATTACTCCTGCCTAAACCCCCCCCCTTGCGTTCACATGCATCCGGTTTACTGCCATGTTTTGCTGCCTTTTTTTTTAAACTATATTATCTTTCTACAGAAAATACATGTGTCCTTTCCTTTGCTGCATGTTTTTGTTTTAATAACAATGTTTAAATGTAATACTCTTCCTCGAGAAGTGATGAGGAGCCGTCTAATTTGCTTCTGGGAGCCTTTTTCTCTCTCACCCGACCCACCATTCGCACTTCAAACTGTCTCTCACCCAACAAGTGTCCTAAACCTGTTTCTGATTCACACTTCAAACTGGATAAATTATTGGTTTAATTATACAATAACACTCATTTTCCCTTCCAAAAGAGTTTTGGAAATAGGTTTGCGTTCACACGGAGTGCACACAATATTTGGTGTATTCTCTTTTGATGATTTTCTGTCTTAATTAAGCATCTCAGCCCACGCACCTGGCCATTAATCATGCATCAATGGAAACCAACTTCCAAAACACGCCTTATTTACTTCTTTTAAATGTTGGTCACCTATCACCTACCTCCACCCAAAATAATGCTTTCATTAGTTACTGCAGCCCCATTTTCGAAACTGTGCATTGATGAGAGCACCATATAGCCTCACATTGATGAGTTTTAGAGGGAAATTCGAATTCAAAGAACCTTCATCATCTCACCTTAAATTGGAACGATTTCATCAGTAGTAGAGGATTAATGTTTGTCTTCTTTCCTCTTACACCTCCAATTTACAGTTCTACTTTCTGTTTTCTCTCCTCTCTCAAAGACACCGGCAACAACTAGAGACAACCACCAGCCTAGCTTAAAAGTCCATAGTAGAAATTTCCAAATGTTGGAATAAATGTTGAAGAACTGAGTGTGGAACTCAGGCTGTATATCATATGAAGCTTACTATGAAACCCAGAGACCATGGTTAAGTACAAATAAAAGCGAAAAACTAAGCAAGGTTAGTTAGTTTTTTTTATTGCATTTGCTTCTAATTCTATGCTTGACTCATATTCATATTCTCTGTACACTTATTGTGCTTTTTCATGTTTAAGATTAGTATACATGATGAGATGAAAAGAATATAATCACGCATGGTCTCTGAGTTTCACACTACTAAGAAGGTAAGAAGATGTACCAATACTACTTAGTACTTACCATTCCCTGTTTATCTTCATACTTGCCTTTGCTGACGCAAATGAGAGGTGGCAGATAAAGAAGCTTTTCTTTCCTTTAAAAGAGGGTAGGATTACTAAGGGAAGATGTTCTCACAGAAAAACAAAGGGGTGATTTGCAAAGTAAGAATGGAAGATTTATGTTTTTTACAGTGAAGAGTTACGGTGTCAAAGGTTGGACTGGTGATCTGAATTTTTGATCCAACCTGGGTTTCATACCAACAAAGAAAGAGGAAGCAGGAAGGGGAAGAACAAAAAAACCAGAGCAAACAAGATCTAACTTTCAATTCAACGAAAAATATTGAGCGAAGAAAAAATTACACTGCCATCACATAGAGAAGGAAGAAGGGTCTGAAAATGTGCAAAGGAAAAGGGAAGTAGGACAATTAGTTTTTACTGTGAATCTCTGTATTATGATCAATTTATTTCTTCCTTTCTCTCTGTTTGCAAAATATTAGCTGCACACCATTACCCATACTGAAGATATTTTGTCACGACAGCCCATTGCCATAATTGTTGTCCTTAATTTTCGTTTATTATGTTTGAGCTTTTTTATCCTCTGAATCAAGTTTTTCAATAAGTATATTCACTGATTTCTTATTTTACCAGAAAGAGAGTGTTACTTAATTGAGTCTTCTTATTTACTAGGCGCATGTCTATCTCTCTCCTCATATGTATATTTCTTTAATTCTTTTTATTGACCGAGCGAGGGAGAATCATGTAAAATCCTAGCTTTTTATAACTCTATTTATAGCCTTCTAATCAATTTATAACCACTTTCTAATGTTAGAAGCCCAAAAATATGAATAAATTAAAACTTTTCTATTTCAAAAATTAGATTAAAAGAATTTCCTGCATAAACTTGGGCTTCTAAACAATTTATGAAATTGTAACCGTTTCTTGAAAACTGCAGCGGATTATAAATTCATTAAATAGCTACATTAGTAGCCACTACTTAGTTTTATTTTATACACCTATACTATCTAATGTAACTAAATACTAAACATATTTGAGTCTAACTATTACAATGTTATATAAATATAATTCGGCTATCGCAGGTGATAGCTTATACCTATATACACCACAAGCTATGAACTTGTATAGAAATACAATAACTAACATTTCACTATTAGCTTCGGGCCTAACAAGCATCCTTCCTACCTTCCTAGAGCTTCCCTCAGAATTAACTTCTCCCGGCTTATCTGTAAAAACATTTTAAAACAACAGTGAGATTCAAAGAATCCCAATAACAGTTTATTTCAATAGTTTACCTTTAAATCATGATAATATTCTCCTCTTTCCAATCTCTTATTGGAACCTGCCTCTTTCCAATCTCTTATTGGAACCTGCCTCTTTCCAATCTCTTATTGGAACCTGCCTCACTATACCAACCATTTTTAACGATATGTTCGTTAATTAATGGAGGTATTCTTTACCTGCAGGGTTTCTGAAAATGTTTGGCATAGGGGGAGCGACCCACCTGATGCCTAGAGTACTCTACTTTAATATTTATCTATCTGAGATAAATATACCTCATTCCTCTTGGGTAAACATTATCATGCTTTAAAAACAAAATATTCATGCGCGCTTATTACTATTGAATTAAACTGTTACCTGTCCTTCACTTTACTAATACTCCTCATTTCCTTCTTGCAGCTTCCAAACACTTGCCTTCTACCTTCTCCTATCATTACCTAAAGTAATAATAGCCATAAATAATTATTCTGTATAATAAGCAACGTCTCTCTCAAACCTATATTATTACCCAACTTTTTTTCATTTACACTATCTTATGGAATATCTTCATTCTTGTGTAGTTTAACTATCATACATCATCATAAAACAAAATAGTAGAACATCTATCTCACAAGCAAAGCAAAACAATCATAACTACTTGAGAAGGAGCTAGACATGTAACTTAACACAAATTCAGTTTAATAAAACTTAATAGAAATAATGCAACAATCCACTTTATTTATTCAATACTTTGTATGAATCTAACAAACAAAATTTTTCTAAGAGTCCTAAACACACTTTCAAACAAAGCAAAGTATAAAATACCAAGCAAAACTAGACATAACCAAATAACCTCAAGGTCATAATCACTTACTCAACTTTACCATCTTTAATATCATTATTATGAACCTGGAATTAATGTAGAAGAAATAGAAGTCTCTAATTCAAACACTTTGAAAACAACATCTCTTCTCCAACTAAAAAAAAACATTACATTTTTATTTAAATTACCCATAAAAAAAATCTTAACCAAATATTAACGTTGGAACAAATATGAACTTCATTTTACTCCTACACATTTAGTTATGGAGAAGAAAAACTTTAAGAATTTTTACACACAAATGTACAGCCCCATATCAACTTCTCCCAATTAAATTCATAGTAGATCCATTCCACTTCATTATGCAAGAACCACATATGATACTCCACTAATTTACCACACCAATACAGTACAAAGAACAAACTAATCAATTTAAGAGACTAAACCAAACCAATAAACATAAGATTTTCTTAAATGATGCATTCATATTAGATTTATAACATAATGCAGCCCACATATAACAACTCCACTTGCACAATATAGCACCCTTCCATTTACATCCTTGTTCCCTTCTTTTCTTACTGCATACACCACAAACTAACCTTCCAAAATACCAATAACCATTCAGCCATGACAGCACAAATGCAGAAAATTTGTTAATACCACATGTAACAATATATTTAACTCTAGCTACGCATGCAACAAACAATCACCATAAACAAATTTATGTACTACACATAATATCAACAAAATAATCAATATAAGGTTCATCTCTCACTTTCCAAATCATAGACCATGTAGAATCATACTCAAATGAAAGAAAAACTATCACTACTTACTAAAAGTTTCTTTTAGGCATTTTAACAAACACCTTATGTGCAATGATATTAAAACATTAATTTTTAACTTCCCCATTGTCAATACTCTTTCCCAACAATTTCAAAACATCATTTAATTAACTAAAGACATCAACCTCCAATACTCTTATCAAAAATTAGGTTCAATCATAGAGAAAGGAAAACACTAAAACTTGTAAATCAACAAAACTTTAATCAATCAAACATGCAATACTATCTTATCGTTCAAATGAACTCATATAACAACAAATTGAAGATTTCAAACCCCAAACACCCCTAAAGCCACGGATTTGATGCTCCAAAAATTAGGGTTTTTACACAACTTCACCAAACACCTTAAATCTTCAAATTAACAACAAAAACCTCTCTCTCAAACATTAAAATAGAAGTTTAACTTCTTTCTAAATCATTTATACAACCTAAAACTCAAACCCCAACTCGGCCTCCCATCTCAACTCACGAAAAACGAATGAAATTTGGTATAGAAATGGAGAGGAAGGTCACCTGAAGCTAAATCCGTGGTTGCATGTGAGATTGGGGCCGAAAATTGTCATGAATCAACCTTGAAAGATGAAGAATTGAAAGGGAAAAGAAGAGAGGAGGGGGGCTGCGTTTTTGGAGAGGGAGAAGAGTGTGTTTGTCAACATAGATTAAGTTAGGTGATGTTAAAATGGTGCCCTTGCTAAATTACCTTCCTGTCCCTCCAATAACTTATACTTACTTTCTCATTTTCAGCTTAATCAAAGATAAGTTATAGAAATAATTCTTGACATAAGTTCATATATTTCCTTTCATCAAAATGGTGTTAAGACTTCTAAGTATTCTCCATAAAATTTCCAATGAATAATTTAGTCTCTGACTATTATTTCTTTAATTTCTAAAGAAAGTAGGTATATTAATTTCTTAAAAATATAACTATTCTCTTTTATTTATTTTTAAAGGCTTTCTAATTCCTAAATGATATCCTAAAACCTTAATTAATTCTTTATTATTCCTAGTTTGAAAATTGGGGTGTTACAATTCTCTCCCCCTTAAATAATTTCGTCCTCGAAATTAAAGGAATTACCCTACTGTTTTAGAACTTACAATACTGTAGCAGCTCAAACACAAAGCAACAAACAATTTCTCACACTTTGTGCTCAAAATTTAAACATCATATCATCAAACTTCAATTATTCAATCAAGTAAAATCACATGGATCAAACAAGTCACACAGCACAAGAAAACAATCATAATCAATTTGCAAAATTTTTTAAGTGAACATCTTAGCTTCCCATCATACCCCTCACTAAATATACAAATAACACTTATTATAACTTAGTTTGATTAGGTTCTCTTTATACCCTTCACTCAACTTTTCTTTTCTTTCTTTAATTTAGTTTTACCTTCTACCATAGAACAAAAGCATCACAAGTAATCATAATATTCCCTACTTTAATACACATTAACTATCTCTCACTACTTTCAAGTCTCTCTAAACCCTTTTGACTCATAAGGTTTTTTTTTTCAATGATGCCTTGATTATGATTATGTCCGGATCATAATTATACTCAAGACCCCAAAGAAAAATCCTCATTCCGTCAATCTTCTCCTAAACTCTTATCCATCTCTCATATCTACTTCTTCTAACTTCAACAATATTTTACAAACTTATCTACCAGTCAAATTCAGAATTCCCTTGGCTAATAACTCTATAAGAATACTTCTAGGCCCTTGCAACCTCATAATCCTATAGTACATTACTATCAAATTACTCTCAACTATATAATCAAATACCTTAAATTTGAATTCCATACCTTTAATATGTGTATTCAAATATTTTTCCTCAAATAAGCAAATAATCCATGATTTCAACCTCATTTCCTAATAATACATCTCTTATTCTCCATTTCATTCAAAGTTTAACTAAGTTCTTCTAAAATCACTCGATCATCTATTCCATCATCAATGAACAAGGAACTATTCAAAATTTATTCTATCAACTAAATGATTTTTGGAATTCCTGATTTCTAAACTCACATGATCATCAAATCACTATTTTGTCATCCAAACTCTATAATGCCTAACTAACTGGTATAGTCTATTAAATTCCAACTATATAAAATCTTACATCATGTCAACTTGACTTAACACTCTCTTAGTCATTGGGTTCCTCACAAAAATACACTTCTTCCTCTTTATCTATTACTATCATGTTGTTTCCTAAAGTTTACTAAAGGTGTTCTAATGTCATTCATAAGTGTATGTCTATACGAGTAAGGTATTCTAGCTATCTTATGCCAGAATCCTTGCTCTGATACCAAATGTAAAATCCTAGCTTTTTATAACTCTATTTATAGCCTTCTAATCAATTTATAACCACTTTCTAATGTTAGAAGCCCAAAAATATGAATAAATTAAAACTTTTCTATTTCAAAAATTAGATTAAAAGAATTTCCTGCATAAACTTGGGCTTCTAAACAATTTATGAAATTGTAACCGTTTCTTGAAAACTGCAGCGGATTATAAATTCATTAAATAGCTACATTAGTAGCCACTACTTAGTTTTATTTTATACACCTATACTATCTAATGTAACTAAATACTAAACATATTTGAGTCTAACTATTACAATGTTATATAAATATAATTCGGCTATCGCAGGTGATAGCTTATACCTATATACACCACAAGCTATGAACTTGTATAGAAATACAATAACTAACATTTCACTATTAGCTTCGGGCCTAACAAGCATCCTTCCTACCTTCCTAGAGCTTCCCTCAGAATTAACTTCTCCCTGCTTATCTGTAAAAACATTTTAAAACAACAGTGAGATTCAAAGAATCCCAATAACAGTTTATTTCAATAGTTTACCTTTAAATCATGATAATATTCTCCTCTTTCCAATCTCTTATTGGAACCTGCCTCTTTCCAATCTCTTATTGGAACCTGCCTCTTTCCAATCTCTTATTGGAACCTGCCTCACTATACCAACCATTTTTAACGATATGTTCGTTAATTAATGGAGGTATTCTTTACCTGCAGGGTTTCTGAAAATGTTTGGCATAGGGGAGCGACCCACCTGATGCCTAGAGTACTCTACTTTAATATTTATCTATCTGAGATAAATATACCTCATTCCTCTTGGGTAAACATTATCATGCTTTAAAAACAAAATATTCATGCGCGCTTATTACTATTGAATTAAACTGTTACCTGTCCTTCACTTTACTAATACTCCTCATTTCCTTCTTGCAGCTTCCAAACACTTGCCTTCTACCTTCTCCTATCATTACCTAAAGTAATAATAGCCATAAATAATTATTCTGTATAATAAGCAACGTCTCTCTCAAACCTATATTATTACCCAACTTTTTTTCATTTACACTATCTTATGGAATATCTTCATTCTTGTGTAGTTTAACTATCATACATCATCATAAAACAAAATAGTAGAACATCTATCTCACAAGCAAAGCAAAACAATCATAACTACTTGAGAAGGAGCTAGACATGTAACTTAACACAAATTCAGTTTAATAAAACTTAATAGAAATAATGCAACAATCCACTTTATTTATTCAATACTTTGTATGAATCTAACAAACAAAATTTTTCTAAGAGTCCTAAACACACTTTCAAACAAAGCAAAGTATAAAATACCAAGCAAAACTAGACATAACCAAATAACCTCAAGGTCATAATCACTTACTCAACTTTACCATCTTTAATATCATTATTATGAACCTGGAATTAATGTAGAAGAAATAGAAGTCTCTAATTCAAACACTTTGAAAACAACATCTCTTCTCCAACTAAAAAAAAAACATTACATTTTTATTTAAATTACCCATAAAAAAAATCTTAACCAAATATTAACGTTGGAACAAATATGAACTTCATTTTACTCCTACACATTTAGTTATGGAGAAGAAAAACTTTAAGAATTTTTACACACAAATGTACAGCCCCATATCAACTTCTCCCAATTAAATTCATAGTAGATCCATTCCACTTCATTATGCAAGAACCACATATGATACTCCACTAATTTACCACACCAATACAGTACAAAGAACAAACTAATCAATTTAAGAGACTAAACCAAACCAATAAACATAAGATTTTCTTAAATGATGCATTCATATTAGATTTATAACATAATGCAGCCCACATATAACAACTCCACTTGCACAATATAGCACCCTTCCATTTACATCCTTGTTCCCTTCTTTTCTTACTGCATACACCACAAACTAACCTTCCAAAATACCAATAACCATTCAGCCATGACAGCACAAATGCAGAAAATTTGTTAATACCACATGTAACAATATATTTAACTCTAGCTACGCATGCAACAAACAATCACCATAAACAAATTTATGTACTACACATAATATCAACAAAATAATCAATATAAGGTTCATCTCTCACTTTCCAAATCATAGACCATGTAGAATCATACTCAAATGAAAGAAAAACTATCACTACTTACTAAAAGTTTCTTTTAGGCATTTTAACAAACACCTTATGTGCAATGATATTAAAACATTAATTTTTAACTTCCCCATTGTCAATACTCTTTCCCAACAATTTCAAAACATCATTTAATTAACTAAAGACATCAACCTCCAATACTCTTATCAAAAATTAGGTTCAATCATAGAGAAAGGAAAACACTAAAACTTGTAAATCAACAAAACTTTAATCAATCAAACATGCAATACTATCTTATCGTTCAAATGAACTCATATAACAACAAATTGAAGATTTCAAACCCCAAACACCCCTAAAGCCACGGATTTGATGCTCCAAAAATTAGGGTTTTTACACAACTTCACCAAACACCTTAAATCTTCAAATTAACAACAAAAACCTCTCTCTCAAACATTAAAATAGAAGTTTAACTTCTTTCTAAATCATTTATACAACCTAAAACTCAAACCCCAACTCGGCCTCCCATCTCAACTCACGAAAAACGAATGAAATTTGGTATAGAAATGGAGAGGAAGGTCACCTGAAGCTAAATCCGTGGTTGCATGTGAGATTGGGGCCGAAAATTGTCATGAATCAACCTTGAAAGATGAAGAATTGAAAGGGAAAAGAAGAGAGGAGGGGGGCTGCGTTTTTGGAGAGGGAGAAGAGTGTGTTTGTCAACATAGATTAAGTTAGGTGATGTTAAAATGGTGCCCTTGCTAAATTACCTTCCTGTCCCTCCAATAACTTATACTTACTTTCTCATTTTCAGCTTAATCAAAGATAAGTTATAGAAATAATTCTTGACATAAGTTCATATATTTCCTTTCATCAAAATGGTGTTAAGACTTCTAAGTATTCTCCATAAAATTTCCAATGAATAATTTAGTCTATGACTATTATTTCTTTAATTTCTAAAGAAAGTAGGTATATTAATTTCTTAAAAATATAACTATTCTCTTTTATTTATTTTTAAAGGCTTTCTAATTCCTAAATGATATCCTAAAACCTTAATTAATTCTTTATTATTCCTAGTTTGAAAATTGGGGTGTTACAAATCACAAAATCAATCTTTATTATAACAGGTCAAAAATGTCATTCATATTATCAAGGTAATGTTTTTATACAGATTAAGGTAACATTTTATTCATAGATGGAATATTTGGAATCTATAACCTAACCATTTAATGCCCCCTGTATCACTCACTGTCCAAATTACTTAAATCAATCATTATTAATTAAAATTATATCAAACTTATATTCAAGTTGTGTTATTTTTCTTTAACATGATCTCCATTGAAAGGTAGTAGTGAGTGAGAGAATGTGTGGAAAAACCGGAAAAGACCTACAAGAAGGATCTAAAGCCAAATGATTTTGATGCTAAATTAAAAAGCACATCCAATGTTTTCAATTTTTTTCATATAGAAAAAATGGAGTTTATATGAATCAAAATGGGTAATATTTAGGCACATGGAAACATGTTGCGCTTCCTCCTATCAGAAATTGAATGACGCATTGATCTTTCCACGTTATGATGTTTGTAAGTTTTATGTTTAATTGAAATATTAATTTTTTGTTCAACTGTTTACTTAATTGCCTTAAGATCACGTATTTCAAGAAGTTGATAGATCAAATTGAGGATTTTGAATTACTTAAAAATTAACGAAACTTAATTATAGAGTACAGAATTTATATTATTAGATGACCTTTATCATTCAATATTGAAATTTGATGGCCTTTATTAAAAAATTGAAATTGCGTTTATTATTCAATATTAAAAAATTTGATGACCTTTATCAATGGATTGTGCAACTAGGAGGAATTTTTGCTGATATTAAAGCAAGATAATAACAAAGTTTAATTAATCCATATTCCTATGCACTCAGCCACAAACAATGTCCAATAGTAGTGATTATTTCTCTACAAAGGATTACCTGATTTCCCTTGAATATATACAAAAATCAAGCAAGCACTAAATGACTTAATGTAGTTAGAAGATAGACTAAAAAATTATATAAAGAATTATTGCTAAATATTAATTATCAATGGTAATTGTTTTAAATGTTAGTGACTCTGATTCTTGGCAAAGTAACAAATAACTCAAGTAATATAAATTGAAATTATTTTGAAAGATCACCTACCAAAAAAATTTAGACCAAGTAAACTTTAATATAGAATTACATAATCTAAAAGTTTAGGGTATATATTCCGAATAGATTTTAACACATTATAATTAGTGGCATGGCTATTTGAAAGAAATTGAGCTTTTAACACTCACAAACAGTTCTTGGAAATTAATAATTATATAGAAAAATAGGAAAAAGAAAGGGAAGAAGAATTATTAATGAATGAATCATTATGTATCAGTTATTTGGTGATTTATCAATGACACTATGATAAAGTCAACAGTTATTTAAAAATGTCAAACTAACCAAAATTATAGTATAAATGTCTTTTAAGAGTCCCTTTTAAGAGTCCATTGATTATGGTACCATATTGATTGACTACCTTTTTCCTAAGTCAATTTGGTCTATAAATATTCTTATATTTCAATAATTACTCTATTATGAGTTTTACACTTTAAAATTGGTTTATGACATATTGATGATATGATTGAATTTTAAAAAATTGAATTCATGATAATGATTGTCATTGGTCTATTTTTATGTTTATGAAATATCCTTCCATATTATCAATCTAAGCAAATAAGTGAATTGATTAAATATATATTTTCATTAGACACTTCAAATTTAAAATAAGATAATATTTACCAATAATAAGTGTTTCAACCATATGTATTTTGAGATACATGAGGAAATTTGACTCTCTTTTTTTTTGTTTAATCACCACCCGGTTTAATCCGGGCTCGAGGGGTAGGAGTGTTGCCCACATAGGCAAGGTTGTCCCCTCTCCCAATGAGAGCGCTTCCCGGGAATCGAACAAGCGTTCTCATCCTTACGGGGTTGTAGTCTACTTACCAGCTCAACCAACTACCCTTTGGTAATTTGACTCTTCTTTTGTTGTGGGGAAGATTGTTTTATTGAAAAGGGATGAGTATGGAAATTTGACTCCTTTTGTTGTGGGGAAGGTTTGCATATAATATGTAATTAGTTGTAAGAAAAACTAAGACTTCAATAGAAATTTTATAAGTCAATGCTACAAGAATTGTGTTGACGGATTGTGTTAATAGTTACTTTTCATATGTGTGATTTGGAAACTTAGTTAAAAATAGTATATGGATAATGTTTGACATTAGAAGTTTACTTTTAATAATTTGACATATAAAAAAATTGTTGAACGGATTATTAAATATATCATACATTGGTAGTATTTTCCAACAACACTTTATTTCAAATTTCTTCAAAAATTGTCAATTGATCTTCAAAAATTGCCAATAAAAAATAGAGTTATCCAGGGATTTCTTCAAATTTCTATTACTTCTGCCTAAACCCCCTTGCGTTCACATTATAACCAGATTTTCTATGTGTTCTTTTTTTCTCCCTTATACTAAACAACCTTTTTTTTGGTTAATCATCGTCTGGTTTAATCCGGACTCGAGGGGTAGGAGTGTTGCCCACATAGGCAAGGTTGTCCTCTCTCCCAATGAGAGCGCTTCCCGGGAATCGAACACGCGTTATCATCTTTACGGGGGTTGCAGCCCACTTACCAGCTCAACCAACTACCCATTTGTTAAACAACCCTTTTGTTAGTGTAATAATTACCCATCTAGAAACTACCACAATTGCCATTTAAAACATAACTAAACCCTAAACCCATCTAGAAAAAATATACGGCTTCCACAAGAAAAACAACTGCATATCACCCACCTTCTCTCTTTTGGGTTTCCAATACTTTCACCTACCATCTACTTTTATTAATGCACATATACTCATGCCTCAACTGCAATAGCTTCCTGGGTTCTCACCTTTTAGATTTAGTATTTTACTCTTGGGAAAACTTTTTCCACCACCACCACAATATTTGTTTTGGATGCTCCTCACCTTTCTTTCTCCCTTCCTTCACATCGCACCCCTAATGCACGGTGAAGGAGACGTCGAGGACGGCGGCAAACGACGTCAAGGACGGCGGCAAACTTTTAACACTCACAAACAATTCTAGGAAATTAATAATTATATAAAAAAGAGGAAAAAGAAACGAAAGAAGAATAATTAATGAATGAATCATTATGTATCGGTGATTTAATAAGTTATTAATGACATTATAAAAGAGTCAATGGTTATTTAAAAATATAATGGAGTCAACATGGAGTCAACGGTTATTTAAAAATGTCAAACTAACCAAATTTCAATAAGAGCCCTTTAATTATGGTGCTAGATTGATTCACTACCTTTTTCTCAAGTAAATTTAGTCTATAGATATTCTTATATTTCAAAACTTACTTTATCATGGGGTTTACACTTTAAAGTTGATTTATGACATATTAATAATATGATTAAATTTTAAAAAATTGAATTCATGATAATGATTGTCATTGATCTATTTTTATGTGTATGAAATATCCTTCCATATTTTCAATCCTAGCGAATCAGTGAATTGAATAAATACATATTTTCATTAGACACTTCAAGTTTAAAATAAGATAATATTCACCAATAATAGTTTTCCAATATCTATTTTGAGGTAATAGGGAAATTTGACTCTTCTTTTGTTGTGGGGAAGGTTGTTTTACTGAAAAGGGGTAGTTATGGATAGTAAATTTATACATTTTGGGTACAATTTTAGGTTAGCATGTAATTAGTTGTAGGTAAAACTAAGACTTCAAAAGAAATTTTATAAGTCAATGCTACAAAAATTTCCCTCTATTACTGACTGCCTGCTGGCTTACGCAATTTATTGTAAAAAGAGTATTTTGGGTACAATACTTCGCCAAAAAAAGAGAATTATCCAAGGATCTTTTTTTTGGGGGGGGGGATCGGGGTTGGGATAAAGTTGGAATATTTTTAATTTTAGTTTGAATATTTTTGTTAGTGTAAAAATTTCTCATGCTCAGAAATTGTTGGGTTGTTTTTATAAAAGTGAGTTTGATTATCGACCAAGTTATAAAAATATTACATGAAATCTATTTTTTTAAAAAAAAAAGATTTATTTGTAGTGTCATGAATATCACATCAGTACATGGGTGAGTTTGATTTTTACAATTTTTCAAGTTAAAGATATTACATGTAACAAGCAGGATTACTCGCGCGTTGCGCGAAAGAAATAATTTAGTGGTTTTTACCTTATGAATGAAGTTTAATGTATGCTCTCCAATTGTTTAGTAATCGATGTTTGTTGCAGATCTTGGCTGTACTTAAATTAAGTTGTGTACTACGAAGGGTGATTTATTTGTAAAATGTAGGAGGCAGCCTGTATGATATCAGCGAGATAAAATCTGTTTTGTGCTGGAAAAATTGAAAAGGTTAATTGGAAATGTATAATATAATTGGAAATATATTTATATAATAATAGTTGCACACTTAATGAAGTTGCTGAAATATTTTTGGGTACACAACATTTGGAGTTGTAGCTTTGTCCAAGGAGTCTTCATTTGGAAGAAGTATTTTTAATCTTTGAATGCTCTTTACCCTGGACAATGCAACATATAGTTGACCATGAGTGAAAACAGGTTTTTCTAAATAAATGCCAACTTTTTTCATTGACTGTCGCTGGCTTTTGTTGATGGTCATTGCAAAGGACAGGTCAATTGGAAATTGTCGTCTTTGCAATTTAAATGACCATCTTGATTCTGATGGATTTAAATTTACCCTGTGTATTAGGACAACTTGTCCTTGATTTGAGTCACTCAAGATTGTTGCCTCAATGACTTTTTCTCCGAGTCTGGTGATTTGAAGTCTTGTTCCGTTACACAGACCTTCCTGTTGATCTAGGTTGCGTAGTAACATAATAGGAGCACTGACCTTTAGGACCAGACGGTATGGGGGAAGTCCAGAGGAGGTGGTAGAACAATTTTTCCTTGTGAACGCAATTTGGTGATTATTGTTTTCCATAGATATGTTTTACCAGTGCCCCCATAGGCATAAACAAAGAAAAATCCTGGTTGATTATTTTCAATTGCTTGAAGGATAGCTCTATAAATATCCATTTGTCCTGCATTTAAGGATTTGATCAATATTTCTGACTCTAAAGCCAATTCATCTCTGTTATAGTTTAATTTGAATAAGAGCCTTGTAAGAAGTTGGGGTAAATTAAATATTTTACTTATTAAGAGTCCACAATAAATATACATTAATTATTATATTTCAATATTGTCTACTATATTAGTTGTACAAGTGGCTGAGGGAAATGGGAGCATTTAAAAAATTTAAAATTTCTTAATTGCTTAATTAATAAATTAATAAATAAAATTGGTGGATATTTTTATTTTAGAATTGTGATGCATGGAAAATGAGTGCCCTAAAAAGTTAAAAATTTTTGTTTAAGAAAAAATGTCACAAGAAATTTATAGTGCTCTGAAAATAATGTTTTGTCTCAAATTCTATTTTTAATTTTCAAAGAAATGTACTAAATAATAAAGGAATGGCGGGACCATGAGTTAACTTGAGTAGGATAGAGTTTATTGGATAAAGATAAAAATATGATCATTTCAGAGCAGGGAATACGGATATAGGGTATAGGGTTCTATTTGCACTCTTTTGTCAAACCAAGTAGGTTACATATGATGAGACTAAAAACAAATTATAATTGTAGCTAACCAATTTTTTTTTATTTCAGCACGATTACTTGGAAGGGGTTGATCATATAAGGAGTTAAATCCATTAGGTTAATATGGCATTCAGTTGCAGTTGGATTTGAACCAAATCAGTCCAAAGATATTTCGATTCTTTAGTTTATATTTGGAAAAAATTTTAATTGACGAAAAATAAACATAAATCATACTATTCGTGACATTGTAGAATGTGTATAATCATGAAACCTAACCACGAACAGGCTGGCCATGTTTTTGAAGAGGAAATTCTTATTTATTAATTTATTTTCATAACATATTAAATGAGGCAAGTTTTGAAGAGGAAATTTGTATTTATTAATTTCATTTTATAATGGATTAAATGAGGCATGAAATGATAATCACTGAAGGATACCTCCGAGTTCGTGGTATTTAATTTGTGATACTAAATATGATCGATATCATTCATTAGTGGAAAAATTTTTGTGTGCCATGAAAGAAATATGTATTAAGGGGAGCTAGTAATATTGATGAATATTTGACACAATAATAAAATATTACAAGGAATGAAGGAAAATGTTACAAAATTATTTTTTATTTCAATAAATATTAATCTAAATTTATTTTTCAATTATCAATAAAATCAGGAATAGCATGTTATTGGTACAGGTGGTAAAGGGAGATAGATGCAAGCATATGAAAGATTACTATTATTACTATGTAATAAGTAAATTTCATTATAAAAGCGGAAGGGTTTCACAATGTAGAGGCTAGATATGTGATGAAAGCAAAATGAGTTTTTGAAGAGGATATATTTTTTAGAGGAAAAAATATACAAGAAGCGTAAAGATTGATCAAAATATCTCTGTATTGGTGAATTTTGTTTTTCAGATGCTGATCAAAATAGAAATAGCGGGAACCAAGATTATCATGAGTAGTATGGAGTTCATCGGAAAAAGATAAATATGCCATCATTTCAGAGCAGGTAAAGCAGATATAGGACACAAGGACATATTTAATCTATTGTATCAAACCAGGGATCCAACAATTCTGTTGACTAAAAATATATTAGAAGTATAGTTTACCAAATCTGATTTTTGAAGGAAGATTATTATGATGGGCTTGATCATATTCTGTTATTATTCCATATTAATTTAGCCTATTATTCTCATTCATATAAGGAGCTAATTGGATTCATTATATAAGGGAACTAAAAAAATTAAAGGGCATATTACAATTAACGAATGAAATGTGCAAATATAAAATGTGATGAATGGGACTCACGTTCCACAAAATATCTTATTGATCATTTAATTTGTTTTCTTTCATTTAGCAGATTATGTAATTATAGGTGCAGTGACAGTAATTTAAATTAAGGAAAGGTGTAACATGTTTGAATACAAAAAAGAATAATAAAACAAACATGGAATAATATGCTCAATTAATAATTTCGGTGATAAAATTTAAACACCAAGTCCTATAGAAATTTGAGGAATCTATTACATTTATTGTGTAAGTGTTGGCAGTATATAATTGCTTAAAGAAAGAATTTAAAATATTTGAAAGAGGAAGACCATTAAAATGTTAATGCCATCTTTAAATGAGTTTTTCGGAAATAAATATGAATGGGAACATTTGCAGTCAAATGAAGTATAGTAGAAGCAAAAGTTGTAAAATTCATCAGAAACATAAAATATTTATAGCATAAGTCGGTGTAGCTGCGGTTGCAACAAAATAGGAGTTCATGGGATATATACATTAGTTCCTAATAAAGTGATGTGGGAAAGACCAAGCCAGAAATGAGCTCCACAAAAAATAAAACCAGACCAGCAATGTTCAACACCAATTATGTACTCCCAAAATAATTTCCATTTAAGTTAGCTCATGCAAATGTTCCCATAAGCTGCTCCTTAAACCGCTGAACCTGACTACTGGTGGATCAATATCCAGAGTGGTGACATTAGAGTATGAAATCACTGCAGGAATTTTCTGGTCTTCACCATGCAGGACAAGCACATAACGAAGGTGCACAAAAACAATGTCAGACTTTTGCAAAGCAGTGGCCACATCCTTTTGGATATACTCGGCAAATTCACCACGCATGAAACACTTTATCTTGTCTTCTTGTCTGCAAATACTTGCACATAAGTCAAGGAAGAATTATTATGCTGGAGCATTTGACCTTCATGTCAAATAGAGCAGCAACAAATTAAATAATTCAAAGTCTGTAGTAAAGACTAAAACACTAACCACCCAACCGTATTTGCAAATGACTGCATCTCCATGGTGAATTCTTTTTCAAAATAACCTTTTCTAACCGAAGGCACAACCTCAGAACAATGAGTGACAAACCCAGCCAAATCTGTTTTAAAAGGTTAGAACAAAAATTCAAAATGTTCAGAAGACTGAATGGGTAAAGGGAGGCAATTATAAGTTTCCTAGGACATAAAAACTATCCTCAACAAAAAGGATATTCCATGCACACTAAGCTTATGTCATGGCAAAGCAAATTAAATTACACATTGAAAGGTAAATTTCCTTGTGAACTTAATTCTTTATACCTTTCAAAGAATCCATAGAACGACATTTCTCATCAATCTATTTGATAGTTTCTCATGTGAAGAGGAATTCTAATTTCAATAAGACCGAAATGCAAAGTGATGAATCACATCAAGAATACAAATGTATACAAGTTTAAGGAAGCTGCATTGTTCACAAACCGAGAATAATTATCATCATAAACTATTTATGTGACATTTGATGGGCAATACCAGTTCTAACACAGTAAATATCTACTTTCCATGATAAGAAACCATTTATAAGTCTTTTAAGTTAAGTTCACAAGGAAAATATTCGTGTTCTGCTCATATTATATCAAAATCAGAGCAACCTGACAAATTTACCTTTCAGTGACCAAGCCAGGAAATCTGTAACCAACTCTAAAATAATTATAGCAAACATTCACACAGAAAAACTCGTGCCTTTCCAATGAGTTTCAAGCTAGCCTATGTTGAAGAGGGAGCATAAATATAATAACAATAGTAAAACAAATTTAGCTGCTCAATTAACTAAATGTTTTAATAATAGCAAAACAAATTTAGCTGCTCAATTATCTAAATGTTTTAACATTTAGTAAAGTGAGGCAATTATAAGTTTCCTAGGACATTAAAACATGTTAACATCCATCATAGATTAGTATGTCATGATTAAAATGCGAAGGAATATCAATTATTTTGCAATGTATAGATCAAGAACACACTTATTAGTCCTAGTCAAAGTTTTAGTTCTAGTGCTGTGATGAGAAAATAACAAAAAGGTAATAACAAATATATGAAAAACATAAAACTAAACACTATGCAAGTTAAAATGGCAGGACACATTCACTTAATGGAAGCGAGTAATCATGCAATATTTATAGTTATAAAAGTGTGATCTATGATTACACTATAAACTATAGACTAATAAACTAATGAAAGAAAATAAAAAAAGAGGTGCAGCACCCCACCAATGACACTAAAACTTGAAATAAGTAATCAGATACATTCATTGATTTAATTTAATTTTCAGACACAAATTTGTGTGGGCCCCATACACACTAAAACTAATCAGATACATTTATTGATTTGCTTTAAGAATCAAAATATGTGGGGCCCCCACATTAGCCAGCTCACTAAACCAGAAGCTTACACACAAAATCACACAAAACATGAAGAAATTTTGAAGAATCAATCGGCTAATGAACAGTGCAAGCCGGCTAAAAAACTCAAACACCAAATGAGCCAGCCGTTTTTCTACACTGGATGTAAGAGAGAAGAATGTGGGAATGTCAATGTGGAGCAGAGCTGGATAAAAAACTTGAGGGCGAAGGTTCTTTATATTATAATAGATCTGAATTGAAATTATCTGAAAAGTTAAAGTACAAAAAAAAATTAGTCCGAGTGAACTTTCAAATTGAGGTGGTCTTCAAGGGAAACTTGGTTTTTTTTTTGGGGGGGGGGGTGTGGTTGGAAGGGGAAAGTTGAGATAAAATTTGACTCTTCTTTTTTATATACACAAGTGAGTTTAATTCTCAACTAAGTTGAAAATTTTACATGTAGTCTAAATGTACATTTTTTAAAAATATTTTAAAAGTAACCTTAATAACTGATTTGTATGGGCTTAAAAACATTTCAAAAATTAAAATGCATTTAAATTTAAACCTATATCATTTTTTTAAACCTTAAAAATAATAGAAAATGAGAGGTAGCGTGATACTAAAAGTAAATAATTAAGCACATTAAACAAAAATTTTCTAATATTAGTAAATTAAGTACAATGGTAACTATTACTTAGGAAAAGAGATTCATGTGACCACTATCAATTAACACATCAATTATAACTAAATATATTCATAGTGTTAGGACATTTAATCACTTTCATATAGATATAATATATGTTTTTTTATAAAAAATATTTACCTCCCGTGCAACGCACGGGGTAAAATACTTGTTTTTTTATAAAGCAGAATGTATAGTTGGTTTTTTTATAGTTGGTTTTTTATTTGGGCTGTCCATTTTCTTAAAAGTCAATCTGATTCATAGTTAAGTAGCTAGATTTCTATCCAATAGCCCATTTGTAACAGTCAGACATGCATGACTTAACCTTTTAAACCGTCTGAAATAGCCGAGCTACAATTTTCTCAAGTTGATGGCCAAATCGGTTTAACCATTCGATCTAAGTTTTGCAACACTCATTAATAATGATGGGTCTTTCATTTAGTACTTATAGGTAATTTTGCGTTGAAAAGGATATTGGAAGATGAGAATAGAGAGAATATGAAAAAGACACATGTATACTCATAAAGATAGATGATTAATGAAGAGAGAGAAAATGTGGTGGACCATAGTGATAAATGTGAGAAGGGTAAAAATGGAAAAGACAAACTAAACAAGACCAATTTAATGATTCAACTTCCATTAACCTCTATTTCTTGGTATGTACAATTTGGGCGGTTGGTGACTTATAAATAGGACCAAAGGGAGCAGTGTTTTAAAATATGTAAATATTAAAACACATCTTCTTTGCCATTATAAGTTTGAGCCTAAATATTCGAAGAAATTTAAATTTTGAAAAATTGTTACGGTAAATTTAAGGTATCTTTACAAAACTATAACCTAGCCAAAATACCAATTTGAGTAATTTTTGTAATTCAACATATAAAACCATGGTGTTGTTTTTCCTTTATTTTTTGCCATAAAAATCATGTTAATTACAAATTCAATTATTATCGCACATTAAAAATAAACAGAGGAATGATTGTTATGAATCGAAAAATAGAATCCGCAAATTCAAAGGCAATAGATTTTGGCGAATAGTTATATATCATGTCTAATATTATTTTCATATTAGTGAAAATATCATTTTTGATCTCATGGTAAAAGATGAATATAATTTTTGTACCTTGGAATAGTTATGTACTATTTTTGTTCCTTGGTCAATAGTTATGTATCATTTTTGAGTCTTTTCCCATAAATAAATGCACTTTGTGTACTCATTTTTTAAAATATGGTTTTGATGCATTATTATTTACTCTTATAGCTTGATTCATCATATTTTGTCACTTTTATTATTCATATATTTACTTAACTACAACTATCGGATAAATAAATGTAAAAAGAACTCCTGAATTACATGATCATATAAAACTAAGAGCCAAGCAAAAGGTTCGAAAAAAAAGATAAACTGGCATTTTTTTTTTTTGATAATTAACAAACTGGCATTTTTCAATGGCTAGGCATTTGTTAAGTATAGATCAAGTTTTGGAAAAATCTATACATCTTTATTTCTCTCTGTTGATTCCTCCTACAATTCTAACTACAAAGGAAATTCCCAAGAACCCAGAAGAAAACCACAAAATAGCTGCATTACTCTGCATTTCAATCACAGAAAATCATTTTTTTCCATCAATGGATATAATTTGTAATAAACACATGTGATAATGGCTGCTTTGTTGACTTTTAGTTGTGCCCGAAAACAACCCATCAACCTCATCAAATCAATTCAGGCTTCATTTTTTTTTTCAATATCCAGAGAAAATAACATGGAAACAAACATGGATTTGAATACAGCAAATGCAAAAGAACTCTCACTTTATTTGTGCAAATTGCTTCTGGCTTTTTACAACTCAAGCCACAAATTTGTACAGAAGCATCCAGTGATTTCCGGCATTTTCTCGGTCTCCTTCATGCTCTACATATTTCTCTCACATTTACAGCTCCCTGGTTTATTTGTGTTAAACCAGAATCTTTTCTTCCCCACTTACTATAGCCAGAGATATTTTCATCAGAATCTTTTGGAGTTCTGAGCAACCCACCCCAGCTTATATATGCCAAAAGAGAAAGGAGGCTCGACTTCGAGCATTCAAGGCTCACTAATTATAGCAGAAGTGACTTTGTTCTTGATAGTTACTATACAGATTCCTCACATCCTAGCACAAGTAGAAGAACAAATTCCAGAGACAAGAAATGGGGTTTGCAAAGTGGTAGTAATGATTTCAATAGTGCTTTTTCTAAGATAAACACAGAGAACAAAGGCATTTTTAGGTGTCTTGAAAGATCAAGAGATAGTTCTTCTGATGAAAATGATGGCTTTCCCACCAAGAAATCTTTCATAGTTCTTAATCCAAAAACACTGTGCTCTGAGCCCTCAATGAGTGACTTGGTGGATTATGGTTTGATAGAAGGAAATAAGCAAGATGATGAGTATTATGCTGTTGATGATAGGATTAAAGAAGATTGTAAGAAAGATTCCATTGATGTGGGTTTTTTGGAGTTAGAAAGAAAAAACTAGGATTGAGAATCTCATTGCAAGATGCAACTTGAAAAAGGTGTAAATCCAACCCATCTTCTTGCTCCTATGCTTTTGACTAGGAACAACAATTTTAAAGGTTCAAAGAGAATTGGAGTTGATGAAACAGAAATGCCTGAATCTGCGCCATCCATAATTCGACCTTCGACCTTTCGGAACTTTTAATTTCCTCTACAATAATTCTTCTCCACGGAAACATGATCTCTTTCAAGAGTCCCCCGGTCAAACCTTAAAGACAGGTCATCATTATTCTCCAGGCATGCAAGCTTCAATGCAGATAGATCAGGAAGATTTCCAGGTAACAGCTTATAAACCTAAACAAGAGAGGCAGCATTATTTCAGTGAAGCAACATAATTTTCATTCAACCCCAAAAATTCTGAAATTTTGAATGCAGAACTAAAAGACAAAGTGAAATTAAATTCTGAGACCAAAATGCCGTTTGGGTAATAACTAACAATACAAAAACAGTAAGTGTCCAATAACAAATGTACAAAGTACACTTGAACTCAAAATTTCACTTTGGATCTTTGGTACTGCTGTGTAACTTAAGTACACTTTATTGATGCAGATAAGGAAAAGAATAACCGTGAGAATTTAATTGAGCCATTGCTCTCCCAATATAGTACTTTTGAAGAAAGTGATCTGAATTCTCCCAATCCACAAAGCAACTTCAAGGAACCTGAAAGGAGTAATGAGTTTGCAAAAACTAATCAGAATATTTCAAGTCTGAAAGCTGGAGTTTCTGAGAAGCCTGAACCAAAAGTTCACGATATGTCTCCAGAAAAAACACTCAAATTTCCAATATCTAGTAGCACTACTATTAATGAATCTCTGTTCAAATCTCTTGCTTCTCCTACTGAGAAGAACCATTGAAACATGTTCTTTTTTTTTTGGTATACATGTTCTTTGCTGGGAGGAAACTTCGTAAAATTCCAACCAACTCTATAGCTTCTGAAATACAAGTAGAGGTTTCAGAAGTTGTTTCTTCCTTTTGCCATCATAGTGAACATATATCAAAACCACATAAGGTATCTAAGAGCTTCAAGGCAATGGCATTTATTTGGAATATTTTATGTAATTATCCATTTTTCCTGTTTAAGAACAGCTTCTGAAATACAAGTAGAGGTTTCAGAAGTTGTTTCTTCCTTTTGCCATCATAATAAACAGTTATCAAAACCAGATTAGGTATCTAAGAGCTTCAAGGCAACGACATTTAGCTGATGCACTCGTATTCATTGAACAGATTTCATTGATTAAAGAGAAAGAAGTTGAGACCCTAACGAAGGAAAGCATGATGATGTTTCAGAGGAGAATGAAGCAGTTTCTAGAGAAAGCAAACATTTGGAAGAACCTAGACGAGTTTTTCAACCTGAGAATTTTGTTGTGACAACTAAGCAAAGTGATGAACTCCCTTGTAAAGAGAAGCCTAAGAAAATGCAGCATTTTAGAAGTGGCTATTCAATCTCATAGCTCTTCATGTCACCACTAATTTTCAGGTTTGCTCTTAATAAGTTTATTGTCTCACCATTTTTAATACTAACACATTTAAAAAAATTCGTTGAGGTATTAATTATCGAAAACAGTCCATAGCAAATATAGAATGATCTCTCATTCAATCCCCCTTTATTCTTTATTCTGTGTATAATCTAAAAACTTTCACGCATACATTTCTTTCCCTAAGGGGACCAATTTAGTTTTCTCCAGTAACTCTTGTGGATACATCTAGAATATTCAATATAATTATCCAATTTATACTGTATAAGCAACATATGAAGCTGATGAAGTAAACATACACAGAAAATAACAAATTTCAACCAAGCGTGGTTGGTGTAGTGGTTACCTCACTTCACCGCTTAACCAGAGGTCTCGAGTTCGAGCTCTGGGAATGCAGCCTGCCCCTTGGCCAGCACTTTACCCTTAAGTGGAGGCCCCGGTGCGGATCTGGATTAGTCTGAGCCCGTTGAGTTCCCCGTGACATTGGGGCTGGCCCAGGATACCGGATTAAAAACTCAAAAAAAAAAAAAATAACAAATTTCTCAAAATGAGCACGTTTGTGAACCCTAATTTTTTTTGTTTACCAAAAGCTCTACTGCATTTAGATATCGACCAAAAAACTAAACATTATTCAAGGATAAATGAAGCTAAACAAATTATGAAAAGCATTATTCAATTTCGAATTGATGATAAGCGGGAGTAGGAAATAGGAAACTTTCCTAATCACACCGCGTGGGCTTTTTTTAAATAAAAAATTTAAATTTATTTAACAAGGAAATAAAATAAGAGAGGACTCCATTTTAACATTTCATTATATTAGATTATACTCTTATTTTAAAAAAAATAAGTATGGTCAATTTAATGAAATTTGTTTTGTATCCTTAGATTGTCAAAAAAAAAAGTTTACTTGATCTTATAATTAGGATGAAAGAATAACAAAAAAAATGATAAATTTATTGTGATATGATTTCAAAGATAATGACTTATCAGACTCACACAGAAAAAACAAATAATTAATAAGTTTAATGTTTTCATACTATTTGTTGAAAATTATAGAAATTTGCTGCGTAAATAGATTTATCCTTGAATTATTTTCTGGCCTGCCTTTCACACCACCACTCTCCTTCCCCAACATATCCTTGTTAGCCTCAACCTCAACATTCATCTTTAGAACACTTAACTTAGGGCATGCATGCTTTTCATGACCATATTTCCCACACTCAACATACTAAGTGTAAGCCCTCATAAACTATACGACGAGTTTCACCGAAAGCCTTGAATGCCGGTAAAAGCAGCTTATGAAGATCAATTTCTACACAAATTCTAGCAAAACATCCCTTATCATAAATTGATGTCGATCTATCAACCTTAATAATTTTACCAATCATATTTCCATTAATGCTAAGAGCCTCCACATTGTAAAATTCTACTGGAAGGTCTAGAATTCTAACCCATGCTGCTATCCTTCTTTGAGTATCTGTTGTCTAGGGATTAAAATTTGGCCGCCACTTCTACACTAAAAGATAATGATCATCAACCTGGCGGGTAGGCGTAAGTGGTAAGTACTCTCGTCCCTTAAACAAGTGGTTGGGGGTTCGATCCCCAGCCCTTGCGAATGGAGCAAATTCACAGGCCAGCTGTCTACCCCCTACATGGGACTTCAGAACAGCGAAGGATTAGTCTCACTTGACACGCGGGTGGGATACCCTTGAGAAATAAAAAAAATCAAAAAAGATAATGATCATCAATTATCCATGGGCCTTCTTGAAATGCATAATCTCTATCTTGTCTATTCGTAAACACCACAATATAATAATTGTTGCTCAAAGGCATGATTTTCATAGGTTGATGAGGCTTCCACATCCTCTTCGCCCTATCAAATAACATTTGCTTCGGCACCAATGACTCCAACAATTTGATAATCAAAGAATTCATCCATGGTTTACACCAAACCTTATACTGATCAGTCGTAATATTCAACTCATTGCATTTGATCTCTTCTTCATTATCCTCATCACTTTGCTCACACCCCTCGGCCTCCGCCTTACCATCCTTGTCTGCATTCTTTTTAGCAAAGAATGTTTTCCATCCACTCACTATATCATCTTCCTCCTCATGATTCATTAAGTATCCTGTCCCCCGGAGTCATAAGCTTCTCTTTATATGATAGTTGCACCGATCCTCTAACCGGAGCCGAGTGAGTTTCATGCTTCAATATTTTTTGATGAGACACATCTAACACACCAAAAACAAAACCTCCATTAACTAAGTTTGGTCCTTCACTACCATCACTCCCCCAACATCTAGACCTCCACCTCCATCTTCATCATCATGTCCATCGTCGTCACTCTCCTTTCCTCCCCTGTGACGCTTACTCGCTCTCGATATTATTTGTGCTTTTATCGTTATTTTCAAGCGCGGATCATAATTAGACCGAATTTTAAATAGACCGGATCATAATTACACATCCATTCCTTCTAGTCGCAAAGATATCATAGTTTTAACTAAATCATACATATATCATATATAGATTATGTACTATTTTTTGTTTACTCGTGTCAACTATATTAATGAAGAAACTAATTTCACTGCTCGTCAAAAAAGATAATATAGGGTACTCCTTCACTCTTTGACTAGTCCATATTAAAAATTAAGATCATGATTTTTAAATGAAAAAAATGTTTGTTTAAAAGAAAATAATTTGAATTATTATATTTATTTTAGATGTTGTATCTATCTAGATCGGATCTCAATGGTCTAGAATAGATGAGCGCCCCCTTTCATTTGTAAGGTCACAAGGACCGAAGCCGAGAAGGTCGAATTAGAACGGATATGCATTAAAAGAGGCAGAAAGTTGTGCCCCTCATCGTCGGCTTGTCATAGCGAGCCAACAAGGAACACTTCTTACAAAAAACATTTGGTCCCTCTCCAAGATGTGGACCCCATTCCAACTTGTGAATCAGCGTTTTACTAAATCAACTATGGCCCAAACCATGCCCAATCACCATGACCCGACTTCAGTAGCTAAACCTAAACTAGATTTTACTCCCTCGGGCGATGCCCGAGAAACAGTCATTTTGAATCAACAAACATCGACTAAGAAAAGATGATAGTTAAGTAACAGACCATACAAATATACATTTTATTCAAAGAGGATTAAGAAAACAATATAACAAAAGTACAAACCATGCATAACAATGTCGTAAGACAAACAAATAATGGTAAAATATAGCATTGGACGGTGACATTACATAAAATGTTCTAGTAGGCAATACTTTATTGTTAGTGAACAGTTTGCTGCTGGTAGCATATCCATCGACAAAGGAAAACACACCATTGCTAATTTTTTGTTTTGTAGGAAAAATCATTCGCACTCTTTACATATAAACGGGACATTGATACATGCCCTAGATGAAATACGAATTAAGTTTCCCTACTGCCACCAAGCAATGAAGTTAGTAAGCAAAAAAAAAGAAAAGATTAAATAAAAACCTTTGCAAACTTATTTTACATTAGATCCACTAATTACCACCAAGCAGTGACCTCATTTGAGGATAGTGAAGAACAATGGAGATAACTCTCTCCTACCATCTTAGCCCTGCGAAAAAACACGTATGGAAACAAAGGGTTAAAAACACTCTAATTACACCTAAAATGGAACACAATATATCATTACTTGCACGAATCAAAACCCAACAAAATAGCACTTTTAATACGCTCTCATCCCTTCAACAATCAAACAAACACCCATTAGAGAGACTTCACTGGATAGGCTGTAGACTGATATCTCCTACAACTAATTTTCTTTTTAAAAAAATAAATTTTTTGAAACTTGATGAATATGCTGGTGAAAGATATGGAAAACGTGAAAGCAGAGAGGTACAATGCAGAAAGGCTTATATTTTATAAACTACTAATTAATGGTGGGGACCATTGGATTTACAAAGTGATTGGCTTGAGTAAAAAGCAACATATAAGAGGGATTAAAAAAGGCAATAATTTAGGGAAGGGGAAGGAGTAAGGTGATATAATTATAATATAAAATATTTAAAAAATGTAAGATATAAAATATAATAAAATAAGAGATGTTACTATTAAATGAATAGATCTTTTCTCCATTGCTATTAGGTAAAGAGGATGACATGAAAATATGTCAGTTTAGATCAAATTTTGCTTGCTAAAACACACTCCGAACCCTAGCATTTTTTATTTTTTGCCTCTCAACTCTATCCTCTTTCATCTTCATTATTTCTTCACTTCTTCTGCTATTTTCACCGTGACTCTTCCACATCCCTTCCATGTTGGTGCTTTCTCCATGAGTTGTAGCAACTAAATCCTCTTCATTGTTGATGGTGGGAGCCAAAGGTTGAACTTCTACTTCACTAGGAGAGTTTTAGTTCTAACTCTTCCTCCTTTTGTTATATTTATGCTTTTCAAAGATTTTAGGAGTATATTTGTAACATTTAGTTGGATGTTCATATTTTATATATTGTGTTCGGGTTAAAAACTATATTCATGTTTTGTATGTTGCTATGCTCTTGATGAATACTTGACATGATTCTTTTTACCTTTGACATTATTGAAATTATGGATTTATACTTTTGTTCTTCTCTTAGTAAGTATTTTGTGCTAGTTCAAGGTTACTATTGGAAGATTGATGTCAATGTGTATACTTGATTAAAAATCATAAGGATTAAGCGATTGTATTGTGACATTAGGTACAAACCAATTTTAATTTCAATTTATTATTTGGGTGTCCACTAATAAATTGGAACTTCAAAGGAAATCAATAAAATTTTTTATGCAAACAAGTTTTTAAATTTACATCAGCAATGCACCACTCCAAACTCTTAACATTTTTCTTTGAGGTGGAATCATTTCCAAAAATTTTTATTTTTTGAATATGGATTAAAAAACAAATTGATGTTTATTATTATTATTATTATTATTATTATTATTATTATTATTATTATAATAAATGAGTAGTGATAGAATTGTCTAGAAATATAATACTATATGTTAATTCTTGATGAACTTACAACAAAATTACTATTTTTCTCGGATATGTTTTATATATTTTTTTTGTATTTCTCTAATATATTTTTAATTTCGCTTATTCCATCTCTCATGGTTTGTATTATATTATAATATATTAATATTAGTGTTCTTTCTTAGTTGATGAGTTCAACTTAATATTAGTGTAAAAATGATATATATTTCCATCCACCACAAATTCTCTCTTCCAAAATCCTTTCCTCTGATAAATAATACTCCCTCCGGTCTTAAATATAAGACCTAGTTGACTTTTTTAGAAAATCCTATAAAAAAGAAAAATAAGTTAATTATAAATTGATTTACCTAATTTTTTTCCTTAAACTAGTTTATTTTACCTATAAACTATTGTATAATCTAAAAATATATAAATATGTCATAATTTAATAGCCTATTTCGCAACCTTAACATCTCCAAAAAAAGTCAATTAGGTCTTATATTTAGGACCGGAGGTAGTAGTAACTATTAGTTAAAAAAACTTAAAATTTTTATACTTTATATTTATTTTCTTTAACCAACTTTTAATTTATATTTTTGAGTTGCTAAAAAATCTAGATATTACAAAGACAACACGTGGACATACCAACATATATAATTTGATTTGATAGTATTATTAAAGTTATGAAAATGTCATCAATTAAAAGTCTTGTTGAAGGAAGCCTCCCTCAACTCAACATATAGATCACAATACAACAATCATAAGAAAGATTAAGAAACCCTATGGATTGTTGAGAGCGAAACTAGCGAGGGGGACAACATGCACATAAATGCACAATTGAGTTACAATAAGGTTTACAACCAAAACAATAAGGGTAATTCTTACAGTCATTATTACTTTTACATTGTATATCCATGGTTACTGCGTCAACTCCTACTTCTTTCGCTGCTTTTGAACACCAACCTGCAATATACTTAGATTAATTGACTTAATTTTGTTACACTTAGCTCCCAAGCCATGGTAAGAAAACAAAAACACACACACACACACACACTCACTTTTAATAATATTTGTATTGATTTAATTTCCTTAAAATACACTTTTTAATTTTGATAAGTTTTTTATGGAAACTTATTTAGTTTTTATAATATGTGCAATCAATTTTCAATAATGACATCTAAAAAAACAAAATTAGTAACTAAAGTATATTGATGTTATATACTTAGAATCCACATAATTGTGTTGCCTAACTCTTACATATATCTACTATGGGTAACATGAATGGTTTCTTTGGTAAAAAAACATGAATGGTTTCGAAACCTTCCCAGTCTTATTGCACATTGAACTTATGAGTAGGGCGCGCTCCTATACTCTAAACCATTGAGATCCAATTTGTATGTATACAAAATCTAAAACAAATATATTGTTTTCAATATCATTTATTCAAATAAAAACATAATTTTATATAAAAACCAAGATCTTAATATTTAATAAGGATTGGAGGAGTACCCTATATTTATCTTTTATGATATTCACTTAAACTAGTTTCTTCATTAATATATTCGTTTACACGGGTAAAACTATATAACACATATTCTATATATCAAATGTGTATGAATAAGTTAAAACCATATTATCTTTGTGACTGGTAGGAATGAGTGTGTCTAGTAACCAAACCAAAAGATTTTAAAAGAAATGAATAATTAAATTTTATAATATGGTGTTACCTGATGCTACGAGGAGCATGAAAACAAAGAAAGCGAAATCAATCGTAGAAGCCTTAGCCATTTTCACTGATTTCTGAGGATGAAGAGCAATAACCTTGTTTGGAGGTCTTTATTTATACTTATAATATTACCATGTTTGAAGGTCTATGAAATTTCAAATTTATGACATTTGATTTCAATCATTCATTCTTTTCAAACACACAAGTTGATTTTCTAATTTTACCCTTTTTATGACTTTTCCTAAGCAAAATATGTCACGAGTTACTTAAATTCGTATTGCTAATAATCTCGATAAAATCTTACGAGTTTACCTGTCTAATTTAACCCGTCTTTACATACATTTTTACCTCACGTAGTAATGTTAACTTGCTCTAAAATTCATTTAATTTTTTTATTTGACAATATTTGATAAATTTGAATATAAATTTCATAAAATTTCAATATTGAGGTTAATAAAATATGAATATTGATAACTTAATATCAACTATGTTTATTTAAAATTTATTTAATTTGAATTATTATTATTTTTATATTTTATTATTTAATAACATACTTGAGAAACATATTTATTAACAAAATAGTTTTTACGAGTTTACTATTTGAGTTTACAGCCCGACTTTATATTCTTTTTAGTAAATTCGTGAATTTGACATCCTTTATTTTAATGCATTATTTTAGATTTTAGAAAATCATTATCATTATGTGTCTGAAACAGAAATCTGTTATCATTAATGACTAGAGATTGCATACAGTAAAACCTTAGCTGTATTTTCTGTTAACATTAATGTTTTTCTATCGGCGTCTCCTTCCCCGATTGGTCCGCTTTTACGTTTCTTCCATTTTCAAATGATTTGGTGGCATGTCTATGCAGAAATAAATTGGTTTTGGAGTTTTGAATAAGAATTTCATCTACCCACTTTTTATATTATATATCAATTTTACGGGTATATATGTGAGATTTACTACTCATGGAGTTTTTATAAAAACCAAATTGATTGGTTTATTGCCGATAAGAGGTGTGGATCCTTTAGGATGATTCTTCGAACAACCACCATTTAATGGTTATTCTACCTGTGACGGTTCTTTTCTACCTACGATTTCTCATGAAGGAAAGATGAAAACAGTAGGGATTTTGTGGCGGCAGCCGGCAGCTCCCTCCTACCATTTTTTACGTTTTTAGGGATTCTATGTATTATCATTTGAATTTTCTTTTTTACATACCTATTTTGTACTCCAATTTTCTAATTTAATAAAATCATTTATGTTAATTGTCCAAAAAAATGGTTTGTATTATCATAATATTTGAGTTCTTTCTTAATTGATAGTTCAACAAATGACAATATAATTTTCATTTTATTTTAATATATTATCTTTATATAAAAAATATATACTTAAATATTACAACTCATATTCTTTTCACCGTAGAATTTATATATACCTCCATCCACCACACAATGATTGGGGGATTGCATACAGTAAAACCTTGCCTCTTTGCTAAGATGGAAATGTGCTGAGCGAAAAGGAAATATATTTTGGTAATTTACATATATCCCGGGACCCACAAGCTTTCTCTATCCATATCACACTTTTTTTAGGCCTCACAACCTTTACATCTCATCTAGACTCGGGCATATGGATCGAACCCGCAGGTTGAGCCCGACAACCTGCAAGTTTTTACAAGGTTAGGATTGGTAAAGTCCTAACCCATTTAAAACGGCTGCTCTGATCCAACCCACTCAACCCTTGAGTTAACAACGGTTAGTCCGACGGGTTGGCGGACCAACCTTGGTTTTTTTCTTAAATCTAAAATACACAATTCAAAACCCAAAATCCATGAGTACAAGAATAAACTAATATAATATATAACCAATTTAATTACAATATATATTAGTTTATAGTTAGAATAAACTTGTTTGAATTGGTAGTTAGACTTCAATTTGTTAAAGATGATGATACCTTTGTTTGAAACCCAAAAAACACTCTCATTAGGGGAGACAATTCTTTTTTTCTTGGTGAGAGGGGGAGAGACAATTCTACTTACATGGATTTCTACCCCTCAAATCCGGATTAATTGATAATATGACTTACCAAGTACTCCCTTTGTTCCTAAATATAAGATCACTTTTAAAATTCAACTTGTTCTTAATTATAAGATCACTTTCTAACTTTTCCCAATTTTTTCCCAAATTAACCCTACAATACAACAACAACAACAACAACAAAACCTTATCCCACTTAAGTGGGGTCGGTTACATGGATCACACGACGCCATTTTGCACGATCATTAGTCATACTTGGCGATAAATGTTTTACTAAAAGATCTCTTTGAATAACTTCGTTAAGAGTTCTCTTTAGTCTCCCTTTCTGTCTTATAATAACAAGCAAAAGAGGGAGAGTGAGAATAAATGTACTCCCTCCGGTCCTAAATATAAGACCTAATTGACTTTTTTGAAAAATCATAAAAAACAGCAAATTAAGTTAATTATAAATTGATTTACCTAATTTTTCCTTTAAACTAATTTATTTTACTTATAAACTAATGGATAATCTAAAAATATATCAAATATGTCATGATTTAATAGACTATTTTGCAACCTTAACTTCTCCAAAAAAAAGTTATCTAGGTCCTATATTTAGGACCGGAGGTAGTATATAGTCGGGATAAATTACTAATATCATGTATAATTAACCAACTTAACTAAATTCCTTAATCTACTCAAATCAGGGAAGACGATCTTATATTTAAGAACGGAGGGAGTAGTGTTTAACAAAAACAATAACCATATCTCGTCTATGACACACAACAAGAGAACAAAGAAATGAAATTCCCTCACAATTCACAAAAGAGTCTCTTTGGTCTTCGACTCTTCGTTAGTCCTCAATGCCCTGTTAGCAACATACACATGCTCTTTCATTACCAAAAAAAAAAAAAAAACATACACATGCTCTTTCTCCATCAAAAATAGGCGGAGACAACAAGAAAAGAAGTTCACGCTAGTGGGCCCCACGTTAGCTGGACAATAAAACTATAAAAGTCAGTCAAATACTCAAAGCCTCGTGCTTTCTATATTTCTTTCTCTCTCTCTTTCTTTCACTTTCGGCACCAACCAAACAATGCCTTCCAAAAATTTCTTTATCAATTTTTATTCAAAATCAACTACCACTATAAATGTTCTTTCTATTTCATCATCTTCTTTCTCACAAAGTGGAATATCCTCATTCTTCTTCTACTTATCTCTCTCTCTCTCTCTCTGTACAAATATCCAAATAATTTTCACCTTTTAGCTGCTCATCTTACTTGAATCTGCTTCACAAGGTATGATCTTACCTCACTTATCGATAATTGCATAATCTGTGTTTCTTTCAAGTTCAGATCATGTACAGCTTTTCCTTTTCATTTGCATTGCTTTTTCCTTATGATAGATTGAAATTTAGGAGCTATGATAATTGTAGAGTGTATGTGATAGACTGAACTTGTTTTGTTGTTTCAGATATAGTGGATGTTGACTTATTTTATCAACTTGAGTTTATTTTTTGTGTTTTCCTGGAAATATCTCTCTCAATGCATATTATTTTGAATGAAAGAAGCTCATATGGTGTGATATGTCTTCAGCAATTTAAGAGTTAGTTTGAGATTAATGGAGTTTATATAACTCACCTAGTTAGATTGATGTACATGATAATAAGAAAGAGAAGGCAGTATAATGGAGAAGGTTTGGGTGATTTTGTGAGGAATTCTACACTGTTTAATTTGCAAAAAGAAGTAGAAGAAGAAGTGATAAGAAAAGACTCATTTTAGGTGCCATAATATGGCTTCTACGTATCTGTTTATCAGTGAGTTAGGATTATATTCAAACTCTATGATATTGTTAATAACTTAATGTCATGGTGGAATTGTTCACAGTAGAGAAACCGGCATTTCCATTCTGATGTTATGCAGTTTATTGTCTATGAATTTCTATCAATTGATGGATGTGCTATGTTTCATTATGATTCTTTAATTGTCATCCTTGATGCATGGGACTATTGCATAACCATTGCATGCCTTTGATGTCCTTGCCACATTATTACAACATTTCTGCTAGTTTTTTAAAAGGCAGGACACTGATATGGATTTCTAGTTTCTTTCTACTTTTACTTTTGATTGATGATAAACATATATAATTTGCTCTGTAAAGTGCAAGCACAGTAATTTTATCTTACTCGCACAAAAATAGCTAAAATATCACACTGCATCTTAATTTAGGGTCCCATTTTGGTGGAGTGTCAAAGTTATGAGAGACAATGCCTGTATTTACTAAGGACTTGGATTCAGCATTCCAGACTGCAGGAGCAAAGCCGTATCCTGATGATTGTTTTTATTTCAAATTGCCTTGTAGCTTATGTTTGCTCTCTTCACTAGTTATTGTATGGTTCTGTTTTACTTCTAAACAAAGTGGAATTGTGTTAACATCTAATGACAAAATCACATAAAGACAAAGTATATTAAAAAGGGCATGTAACCATTAAAACTCTTTCCTTATGACAGTAGAGATAAAGTCAAAGACTGATGAAAATGTGATTTCTTGCATTCTGGTAGTGATGATTTTTAAAATACATGTGGGCTCACATAACTTAAAAGTATTGCCTGGGAGATTTATGATTTCACTATATTATATTTCAAGTTTTCCTGGTTTAACCAGCCTATATGATATCAAGCATAATCATGATTTTCCATGAAAGCTTGCTGCTTTGTACTTAGCTATCTGTCCTTAGAGGCATAGAAATTTGGTGTATTGAGAATCAGAAGTTGGCTTTGGTGCCAGAGTCTTGCCATCGGAAGTTCTACACTGGAAGTGCATACATAGTTTTAAATGTAAGATTCCCATCACTTTATTATCTTTTAAGATATTTTGAAATTATTTAATATATGAGCTTGTGAGCAATTTATAATTCTATAATTCGAATTATTTCCATAGATTTAAAAATTTTCACCTTAATTATATCTTTCTTTATGTATTCTTGGAAGTATATATGTTTCTTTGATGTTCATGTGTAACATGACGGATTTTCAGTAGTTCATTGTCAGTTTCTTCTTTGTTTTCATTTAAGTTTTCTTGACCTTCAATTGATCTTTACCTCTGTTCACATGTTTATGATGTCAGACAGTTTTCCCTAGAAGTAGTCCTCCGCTGCATGACCTACATTATTGGCTGGGAAATGATGCAAACAAGGTATTATCCATTCTCATTTTACTTAATGTTTAGCGTTCCCTGAACTACATTGTTAATCTTCCATTGAAAATATCTTATATTTTTCTTACTATAGTCTTTTAGTAATTACTGTCTTTTAATTTGACTCCTGTTGTTTCCTTAGAATGTTATCCTTGATTCCAGCAATTAATCCAACTCTATTGAGATGAGAATGGTAATGGGGGAGAGGTGTCTTATTATTGTAATCTTATTTTAAACATGTGAAATGATAAGAAGTAAGTAACAAGGTGTGAATTCATATGTATATGTTACCTTTAGATATAGAACCAATTCTTTCACTTAACCACAACAGTTTACTTTCTTCTTGTTAGATTTCCCCCAAGCTCTGTTTGATGCAGAATTTTAGTTAAATGAACAGTGAAATAATGAAGAGTATGAGTTTAGGAGCCAAGAAAGGTGAATTTTTTCAGTAAAGGTTATATATATAGTTAGGGGCGCAAAATCGGGTAATAAAACCTAGCAAAGGAAATCTACATTAATACCTCTAGAAATTAGCACTGAAAATAATTTCCCAATACGTACAGAAGTAAAACTGATTTTTACCACACTCACACTCAAGTTGGATTATACATACTCATGACATCCAAGTTACTCAGAAAATCATCAAATAGTTGTCTATCTACTTCAACTGGCTTGGGTCTATCATGTTCAACAGACATAACTTCAACACTGCTCCTAACCAGTAACTACAACATTCTCTTGTTTGCCTCTTCATGTTACAAGGTTGCCCAATAATTCAGTACCCTGAAATCGTCCTTCTATCCTCTATGGTACCATCCTAGTCATCATCTATGTATTTCTCTACATTGCTCTAGCTACCCTTAACCAATAGTCGTCTTCCCGAAGTGCTCTTTAGATACATTGAATTTCTGTAAACTGGTTCTATGTTCCAAGAATGCATATGCTGGGTTACAACACTCAAGTAATAAGAATATCTGGTCGTATGTGGGAGAGATAGCAGCCCCCCCCCCCCCCCCAAACTTTTCACTCCGTTTTTATCAACGAGTTTCTCTTCGTTGCCAATTCTTCCTTCTATTGGACTTAGTTTACAACCTAGCAATCTAGTTTCCCATAGAAGTTCAATAATATATATATATATATATATATATATATATATATATATATATTTGAGAATGATAAATTACTTCTTTGATATAGCTATATTTATTCCTAAGAAATACTAGTTTCTTCTCTTCAATTTTTTTTTTGCTAGATTTGTTTAATCTCTTCATGCATGCCATGTCATTTCCAGAAAGAACAATATCACCTTGCTTTGAGATATTGCATATGATACAAGAGAAAGGGGCCTATGTATTGATGGTATTCCCTAATCAATAGGTTTATAATATTTACAATCAAATCATATCAAATTTTTTAGTACTTATCCTATGACAAACTTAAATGATCAGTTTGTCTTCTGACATCTTTATATTTAAGGAATATAGTAAGATCTAACTATCCCTGCGTATAACCCCAACAAATCAGCACCTATTTACTAAACCTGGCAGTTATGGAGTAAAAATTAATTTACCATAGAGTGAGGCTTCTAATGTGATGATTGGCATGTTAATCATGGAAGATATACCTTTTTTCGAAGGATGTGGGTTTAGGCTTGAAATGGCTGCCCAAAAGAGAGACTCAAAGTGTGTGTTGGTAAAACAATTGGAACTGCTTACTGACAAATGAAAATTTCAAGCCACGTTTTTGTCCTAAGTGGCACTAATAGTTATTTGCCTCATTTGCATCAAATGATTCGTTCAAGAATATTCATTATTCTTGGAGATATACAAAATTAAACTAAATGGTTAGCCGACCCCACGTAGTGGGATTAGACTTTGTTGTTGTTGTTGTTGTTGTTGTTGTTAGTTCTGATCAAAGGCCATAATCTGCACTGTTGTCGATTTGATTTTGATTTGCAGTTTGACTCAAGCTTGGCATCAGACAAAGCACTTGAGCTGGATGCAGCCTTAGGATCTTGCAGTGTTCAATACAGAGAAATTCAGGGCCAAGAATCACAGAAGTTTCTATCATATTTCAAGCCTTGTATCATACCTATTGAGGGTTTATTCACCTCAAAGCAAGGGAACTTAAGTGGTGAATACCAAATCAGTCTTTACTCATGCAAGGGAGACTATGTTGTTCGTGTGAAAGAAGTGAGTTTTCTCTTGACCTTGTAATAGATTTTCATGTCACCTTATTAAAACTCTCAGATTGTGGAATCAACATATGAAAGAATTATTACAAACCTTTTAGTTTTAATAATTAGGGTTTAGGATAGGGTATAAATTGGAGAGAAAGTAAAGTTTGTTGGCTTCACTGTTTTACAACTTAGCCTTGACCTATATTTATATTAGAAGGTTCACAGATATTATTAACATAGTCCAGGAATTATTTCGTTCTTTCCTCAAAAGCACTCAATAATATATTAATAATATATTTTCTTTTCTTAGCCACCACTTTCTAATTCTTTTTCTTGTCCTGCCAAATCTTTATGTCTCAAACAAGAATTTAATTTTGCCTATACAGAGGATAAGTATTCAATTTTCCCAGCACTCTAAGTCTTTAGGGAGTATTGATAAAAACTCTTAGACTCTCCTTTTCTTGTCATTCTATTGAATTTCTGATTTTTTTTTCTGTTTTTTTTGGGGGGGGGGGTGTTGCAAATTTGTTATTTTAGTATTTTCTTTTTCAGGTTTAATTTCTCAAGTGTATTTTCTAGTTATCTTTGATAAGTTTTATATTTTTTGGTTACTTGGAAATTGTCTTGTCTTTGATGAGCTTATAAATTCATCAGGTGGCTTTCCTACGGTCATCATTAAATCATGATGATGTGTTTATACTTGACACTGCAACGAAAATTTTCCTCTTCAGTGGGTGCAACTCTACTATACAAGAAAGAGCAAAAGCTTTGGAGGTCATTCAGTATATTAAAGAGAATAAGCATAATGGAAACTGTGAGGTGGCAACAATAGGTTGGAATATATATATTTTATATTATTGTACCTTGTTTTCTTGATGGAAAGTTGTTGTAAATCTTTGTTGATCAATCTGCTGCAGAGGATGGAAAATTCGTTGGTGACTCTGATGCGGGAGAATTCTGGAATTTATTTGGTGGTTATGCTCCCATTCCTCGCGAATTGCCTTCATCCCAGGAACAACCTGTTGATTCATCTATAAAACTGTTCTGGTGAGATTTCTTAATGTTAAAAATAATTCATATTGACCCTAAAAAGGTGATTCTGACATCTGACTGCACAGATAATGCTTATGCAAATGCATTTAGTGGATTTATTGAGAAATAACCTTTTTTAGCCCTTTCTCACTGAAAATACTGAACAACTCTGCATTGGACTTCAAAAGAAACTTGAGCTGAAATGCAGGTAAATTTAAACACAAAAGAACCTATTAATAGATGAGCTTATTATTATATTCCATTTACCAAAACAGCTTATTTTGGATTTTTAGTAAAATAAATGTACCTTGCTTAAGGCAATGTGATAGGAACCGAATCACTAATAAAGATAAAAGTCATAAAGGGTAATCTAATTGGGTGTTGGAAGCAAGAATATCAATCTCAACTCACTAATAGCCAATTAAAAAAAGGGCCAACCAATTGTAGTCCCCTCTTGGTGAGGGTACTAGGGAAGGTAATATACTAGGCAGCCTTGTCATTGCTTTTTGCAAATAGGTTGATTCAAACCCATGACTTCAGATCCAAGGGTAAGCGAGCTTACCATTGAGTCAAGCCGACCCTTTACTAATTGCCAATTACTTAAGGAAAAAATCCATAAGACCAGATAAACGAAACTGATGTTCAATTTTTTCACGACTAGCTTTAGACAGGCTAGCATAATAATTAGCAAGAGTTACATTGAAATAATCAAGAGTTACAAAACTTCCATTACTTAATATAAAGTAAGAGGAAATTTTACCTTAAATGATACGGTTGTTATTTTTACACCCAGCGAATGATTATTATGTTCAGTGCACATAGCAACCAGCCTATATTGCTAAGTTTGCTGTATTAAATAATGTAAATAAATATTCATTTGTTGTATTTCTTCGACTCACCAAATCACTCCTTATCCCATGTTCAATAAAACTCTATCACAATATGCTTGAGAGAAATTTGAAGTGAGTTTGCCTCTTAGAAATAATTTTGTGACTTCAAACTTAGGAGATGTCTTCTTTTTAACAGGATAAATTTACAGGGAAAGCTTTGTGAAGCTGGAAAAGATGCTTTGAGCAAAGAAATGCTCGAGACAGACAAGTGTTTTATGTTGGACTGTGGTGCTGAGATTTATGTATGGATGGGAAGACAAACCCTACTGACAGAAAGAAAAACATCAATTTCAAATGTAGAAGTAAGGATCTCTTGTTTTCTCCAAATTATCATAGTATAACAATGTCATGATGATACTTATGTGAAATTCATCATTTGATGGCTGATAATTGTTAGATAATCCATTTAAGTATAATTGGGTCTTGTAAGGTGGCCTTCATAAAATATCTTTGCTTTTACCATTCTTTGGTGCAATCATGCAAAAAATTCTTTTACTTCCCTTCTACCACAAAATTAGGCTTATGCAATTTTGTAGCTCAAACGTCCCCCTTCTTCTAGCATTCCTGTTGAAAACAAAGGATTCGCAAAATAGTCTTCTAATTATTCATTGATGTGATTACATATTTATAATATAAGAGTTTCCTAAAAGACAATAAACTTCTCCTACAAGTTTACCTAACATGATTCCCTAATAAAAACATAATGTTCTTCTACTCTAATTATTTTCTAATACTATAATTATTTCCTAATAATCTTCTAACATTTCCAATTGCAGTTGATCTATGGCATGTAGTGGCTATTCTCCTGCGTTTATGAAACTTGTTATTTTGAATAATACACCAGACTACTACTAGTACTAAAAAAGGCACTGACAGTTTTTATATATGCTGTGTCACTTTAAATAAAAAGGGGTAAGGCTTAAAATGACTCAGAAGTATCAACTGTACTGGGTGTCTAGAAGTTTCTTGAAGTGGCAATTTTGCCTTGGAAGTTACAAAAATGGGGGCAAAATTACCCCTCCATTAGCAAACTCTAATGGTCAACACGGTTGGTAGTTAATATGTATATATGGGCATGCATGTCGCCCTTATCTTTATTAGATTTTTTAAGAAATTGTTTTTGGGAAAATTCCTTTTAAAAAATAAAACTTCCTTGCGATCTATAATCTTTGTTGAAAAGGATGGAGATTTAGAGTTTTCTGTGGGAAGGGTGGTTTTCCCTCGTTTTTAGACTTTCAGGGTAATATTTCCCCATAATAAACTTCTAGATATAGTCCACGCATAGCAATTTACAGCTTATGAAACTTTTGATTGATCAATAGAAATAGAATGATGCTGAATAAAAAATAGCATTAATCATAATCTTTAATATCAAGTAATGAAATTCCCTCAGTTCTGAATAAACATGTCCAAATGAAAGACCTGTTTTTGTTTTTTATGAATAAGGATTTTTTTTATTAATGAATGTAGTCGATAATTTTCTTACCATAAGATTGAATCAATAAATAGCCAATTCTCAGTTCTCACTACATCTCTGTTTTACCAGAACTTCCTCAGGAATGAAGGAAGATCAAGTGGCACCCATATGACATTTTTATCTGAAGGATTAGAAAGTAACATATTCCGGTCATACTTTAGTAATTGGCCAAAAGTAGTGGAGACTACATTGTACGAGGAAGGTCGAGAAAAAGTGGCAGGTTTAGTACCTTGACACTGTATTTGTGCTTACAAAGCATGCAGTAAATTTATGCCCCTTTTAATTTTTTTATTTCTTTGCAACAGCAATTTTTAAGTATCAAGGTTATGATGTGAAAGAGCTTCCGGAGGAGCACAGTGAACCACTTATAAATTGCAGGGGCACTCTAAAAGTAGCTTCTTTCTCAAAACTTTGATGTTTATCTACGGAAATTCCTTTCTCTGTGCTAATGCAATGATGTAATTTCAGGTTTGGAGGGTAGATGGTGATAAATTGTCACTTCTTTCAGATGAAGAACAGACAAAACTTTTCAGTCGGGATTGCTACATAGCACAGTTTACATTCCCTGGAAATGAGAGGGATGAGACTCTAATTTATGTTTGGCTTGGTCGCAGCTGTATCAAGGTAGGCAAAGTTTTCTGTATGTAGGTAGGTCGCAGCTGTATCAATGTTTGGATTGAAAATTAGTTTTGCTGAATTTGCTACCTATGACATCTTTTTTGTTGTCTTCATTCCTTTATTTAGTTCTTCAATTTGTAGAAAACTATCAGTTGAAAAACTTAAAAAATTCTAGATTTCCTATCACTCAATGATTATTGGCTCGCAGGAGGATGAAACGGCAGCCATTTCCCACATCAACACCATGGTAGATTCGGTCAGAACGAATCCAGTTGTGGTTAGTTCTTTTTTCCATGACTCCTCTGAATCATATTGATGCTTTGATTGGCTACATTTGTAAAACAACCAATACCAATATATTTTTGGGAATCTCTAAGTAACATTGTTTTTTTGTGCCAATCCTATCTTCTTGTTGCTATATTCTGCTTCCTAAACAGTTCCAGACTGATGATTTCTGACTTTGTCAATTTTCTCACTTTAACACTCTAAATCAACACATGTCTAGGCTCAGATTCATGAGGGCAAGGAGCCAACTCAGTTTTTTGAAATTTTCCAGAGACTAGTCTTGTTGAAGGTGGGTGTGCACAATAACTTTTATCTAACTGCAGCAAATCAACATTTAGGGTTATACTAGTGTGTAATTTCGCACTAATAAATGTTCTAGATCCCTCTGTAAATTTTCTTGTGGTAGGGGGGAATCAGTTCGGGATATAAGAAGTTTATAGAAGAAAGCGGTAAGACGGATGAAACTTATGGTGAAAACAAGGTAGCTCTGTTTCGAGTCCAAGGTACAAGTCCAGATAACATGCAGGCCATCCAAGTTGATAATGTATGTTCCAATGATTTTTCTGACACTGTAATCCATGTTAAATCCTATTGTATTTGTGATGTCATACTTCATGATTGATTATGCCCAAGATTTGATTCAACACTCTTCCTGGGAGTAGGCTGTTATGTTGCAGAATTTATTTTGCTAATTTCTGATGATAATTGTATTTTACTAATGATCAACCTAACATGTAAAATGGCCAACTAAAGAAGGAATAATGTGCTATAACATATTCTTGAACAGCATCGATGTGATAATTCTATGGGTGAAGGTGCACATATTATATATGTTAAATTAGCAAATGTGCATCTGGTACCATTATAAAACCTCGGGGGTAAAAATAATCATCATGATGTAAAATGATGCAAAATTGTATTTTCTGTTAAAATGAGTCAAGGGCAGTCAACTCATTCAGTGGAAAAATTTTGTGGGAGCCATAGCTCAAGTTAACTTAAACTATTTAAATGGCAAAAATGATATCATTTTAAATTTATGATATATATTTATGACCATGAAATTTTATTATTGTGCTAGTTGCACATTTCACAATTTACAATATGTATTTTTGCACCTTCACCCTAATTTAATCAATAGTCTTCCATCTATTGGCCGGAATCATGATAACCTTACAATTTTAATAATCTCAGGTTAATATTTTCATGGCCTTTTTTACTTGGCATCTTAGTTAATAGTAGTTGTGAGAGAATGTTATTAAGTTAAAATTTTTCTTAAGAAATAAAAGCATATAATAATATGAGGTTATACTTCAAATCTAGTAAGCTTGAAGGTGAGAAGTGTGCGAGTAGTTTTACTAACAATAGTTAACAAGTCTTGTCACTTTACCGCATTTTACCTTTTAATCTTAATTTCCATCTACTTTAGTCTGAAATAGCAGGTTATGCCTATGATCCAACTGCTTAGTCTAAGATTATGGATAATATCTTGTAATCATCAATCATGAAGTAATTCTTCTGATTCTGTAAAACCTAGGCCACTTTGAATGTCTTCTGATAACTGTGTATTAAAATGTTATAGGTTTCTGCCTCTCTGAATTCATCATATTGCTATATTTTGCAAACTGGAGCATCTGTCTTTACTTGGATAGGGAGCCTATCTACAGCCCAAGACCACAATCTTCTTGATCGAGTGGTGGAGCTGCTTAATGTATGTTGTTATAAATCTTGTGCTGGAAATGGAAATGGAAATGCTTATCTTTATTATTATACTACAGTGTAATTTTCTTTGTAAAAAAGCTTTAAAAGTTATTTCTATCATTTAAGTTTCTGTAACAGATACTCTGCCTATATTTATAGCTGGTCCCAAGCCCGGATAAAGGAGTAGGGTTGTGTTAGGCCTTGGCAGCCAACATAAAGTATGTCGAATATTATGAACATGGATCCACGCATTTGGCGTCATATGATCCATGTAGCCGACCCCACCTAGTGGGATAAGTAACTACAAAAGCTTAGCTTCAATATTGGAAGAACCGAATTTGCTCAACAGTAGGGTTGCTTGCCATGGGGTTTGAGGTTGTAGGTTCAAATTAGCTTCTCTACATAAAAGGAGGAGTAAAGTTGTCTAGTATATTCCCTTCCCTAACTCCACCACCGAGTGGGGACTTGAACTAGGTTGGCCTTTTATTGGTACTAAAGTATTAGCCAAAAGCATATTGGTATTAATTATGTGACTGGAGTCTACTGTTTTCTTACTTTATGTTTCCTCAATGTTTTCCTTGATCTAACTTGCAGCCAGCATGGCAACCAATATCTGTGAGGGAAGGGAATGAACCTGATGATTTCTGGGATACTCTTGGTGGTAAAGCAGAGTATCCAGGAGCAAAAGAAATTAAAAAATATGCAGAGGATCCCCATTTGTTTGTATTAAACATAAGTGGAGGTAAGTAAACCACCCTTGTTGAGAAATAAAGTCTTTTTCTAACTTGTTTTAGAATTATCACGGATGAAATGACAGGGAAAGTATGTCTAATTGATGGTTGTTTCTTGCACAAATTGATTGGAATGCCATTTCAGGAGATTTCAAGGTATGTTGCATATATAAATCTAAGCTTATGTTGCATATTTAAATCTAAGCTTATGTACTAAGTAAATCTCAAATGCAATCATTTATGGAGACACTTTCCATTTTCATTATTTATTGTTACTATTATGTCGAAATTTGAATATTCATATAGATTCTGTTGGGCCACCAAGTGTTCTGTGATCAATAATAGTAGCATTACCAAATAATAACTGAAGATCTATCATATGCCGGAAATCTCCTTTGTGCTCTTTGAACCTACTATATGCCTTCTCCTGTCTATTCTGTCAAATAAAAAATGAACTTTAAAAATAAAAAACATTTAGCTCTTCACTATAATTAGATATGTGAACTCGTAATATGGGTTTATTTGCTTCAAGTTTTCATTCTGTTGTTTGAATTCAGAGGGACTGGTTTATTGTGGCCTTATAAAATTTCAGGTGAGGGAGATCTACAATTTTACACAAGACGATCTAATTACTGAAGACACTTTATTGCTTGACTGCCAAAATGAGGTTTATGTTTGGATGGGCTTACATTCAGTGGTCAAATCAAAACAAGAAGCTCTTAATCTTGGCTTGGTAAGTTGACTGCTTTTAGTCACTGTTTTTATTTAGTTGTCTACATTTTCTGCATTTAAAAGCTTTATACAATGATTAGTTGGCACTCCATGCTTTTGTCCAAATCTCTCCCTTTAGACATCTACCTGATTTCAACACGCAGAGACGCAATCCATGCCTTGCATGAAAGTTCTTGTTTGCAGTTCTTCCCTGATCATTGAGAATAAGTTTGATTTTTTCGTATTTGCACGTTCAGAACTTGTTTGTTGGTCACATTGAAGGAAAAGATTCCAAATTCATTCCTAAAATGTGATCAAGGTCTAATGTGCTCCTTCTTTAGTTGGTTGATTCATGCATATATAATTTTCTCTTTATATTGACATTGAATTGAGCAGAAATTTATTGAAATGGACGTTCTAGTTGAGGATCTATCTCCACAAATCCCTATTTATGTTGTCACTGAAGGTCATGAGCCACCACTTTTCACTCGTTTCTTTACATGGGACTACTCAAAGGCAAATGTAAGTTCATTTCCTGTCTCAGTATTAGACACACTAGCATTCTGACTTTGATATATGAGCATGTTAGATTTAGTTGTTACAGTTTTGATGTTCATAAAATATTGCATGTGCACACACGCATGTAAAACTTTAACTTAGCAATTCACCTTTTTTCCCTTTTCTTTTTTAACACTTTGATTTATCTGTGAATACATAATTTTAGTTTTTAAGCTTAGACATGCAACATTATGTAATGTTTTAGAAAAATGTTTACTATTCTTTTATTTGCCTTATCTTACACACATGCTGCTTTCTCGATTGTTTATAAACGTTTGTAGCTTGGATCAGATTTTTGCATTTTGGTATCACATGATGTGGCGTGCTTATAAATTTATTGCATATAAAACTCTAGCAAGAGTTATGTTATGCAATTTTTTTAAACAAAAATCTAAAATGCTAATGCTGCAGATGCATGGGAATTCATTTGAGCGAAAGCTTGCAATTCTGAGAGGAAAGCAACACACCCTGGAAGTAAGTGATCTGCATAAGAGTTACGTTATTGAATGGAAGTCTTCTAATTTTGTCTGCTCTGAAAGCAAGTTTTTGCTGTTTACATACTACTTGATGGAGAATGTTGTATTATCATGTAGTTATTGGGCTTAGAAGCTATGGTCAAGATTAAAAAGTAATTTTGAAGTTCAATAATTTTTTAGGATTATGCGTTTCATTTTCTTCCACTACATTGGATTTATACTGAATTATTTGCTCGGAGGATGCATTCTCTGTTCTGCTTTTTTTATCCTTCAACTAGTTTAGGTTATCTCTGAATGTAGCCAGGTCCTATATCCGTAAAACTTATATTCCCTCTTATCCAGAGTACGCGTTACTTTTAATGGCCTCATCAAAACTAAAAGGGTAAATGTGCAAAAATAGCCATCGTAAATTTAAAAATGTGCAATTATAACTCTGGTAAATTGAAGGGGGCAAAACTGTACACTGTAAATCAAAATGGGGCAAAATTGGGCAAATGTGCAAAAATAGCCATCGTAAATTTAAACGCACGTTTTCCAGACGTGACCCCACTATCAGTAAATGATGTGTCATACATTTAAGGGTGCAATATGTTGATGATACTTTAATTTTTTTATGAGACTTTATTTTTTCAGATGATTACGAAGAAGTAAGGTGAATTTCACATGATTTGGAGTTCTATTTGGTTTCTTATTGAAATGATTTGGAGGTTTAGAGTTCGTTTTTAGTGATTTAGTGTTCAACTGGATGCATTTTAGCTTTCATGTTAGATTTTGGAATTGACATGTCATTTACTGATGGTGGAGCCTACTTCTGGAAAATGCCTGTTTAACTCGGCCTAACAGAGAGGTTACTTTTGTCTCATTTTGGTTTACAATGTATGGTTTTGCCCCATTTTAGTTTTCAGTGTACAGTTTTACCCCCTTCAATTTACCAGAGTTATAGTTGCCCATTTTTAAATTTACGGTGGCTATTTTTGCACCTTTACCCAAACTAAAAAACAACAGTTCACCCTTTTATTCTGTCTTAATTTGATAGAATTTTCAGATTTTATCCCTTTTCAAATCTGTTTCACCTTTTTATCCAATGTTTACTACCAATAAATATGAATGAATTTGAAAATGAGTAAATAATAAATATATATGTAACTTTTATTATGAAGTAAGGATTTCTTCCGGAAGGCACCTTGTTCTTTTGATGGGAGAGATTATTTTGGAGTGATTTCAATTATTGGTTCCTATGTATTTTCCTGCATCATCATGTTAATTAATTATTCAGGGACACAATAGAACCCCACGGAGAGCAAACTCTAGGGACTCTACCCCTGATGGTCAGAGAAGTATTTCTGTAAGTTCCAATGGGCGCGGAAGAAGTAGTTTACCCTCATCCTTTGGCATGCGCTCAGCTTATAAGTCACCACATGTTTCTACGCCAGATTCAGTTGCAAAAAAGCTCTTCCAAGGATCTCCTTCTAATAATAGTAGTCCTGGTAATAAAAGTCTTCTTCATCAACATGTTAATTAAATTCCTCTTTTGAGTAGTTGACTTATCATTGAGTTCTTTGGATAAATCAAGTAGGAAATTCATGCAATTTGAGATGGCATCTCTGTTTTTGTCAAAAAAGATGAAGAAGAATCACAAAAAGCTCAGTACAAGCCGACCCTTTGTTTTTGAATTATTTAGTTTCTAGAATTCAGAATCTGATTACTTCATTTACTTCACTAAATATTGACCATGACAATTTTTTAAATGTCCCCTATTTTCTTTTCTTTTTTTTTTTTGCCAATAACCAGATGTCCCCTATTTTCACTCCTTAAGATATTTACTCTCCTGTTTTCCCTCCATCTAATTAATATTCTATCTATTGCTGGCCATGGCACAACAACCAGATTTTATGTACGCCAAAAACAACTACACAGTGTGATCCTCTGGGTACTGGTCATCTAGTGCTAGTTTTTTTTTTTATTCAAATATCTTAGTGCTAGTTTGGTTTCACTTTTTTTAAGTGATTTTGCGCTTGTTTGTTCTCACAAAGCACAAAAGTAATTTGTTTAGTGAAGGAAAACAGATTAATGCTCATATCTATCGGTTTCTTTGTTCCATCAGAAGATGTAAGGGCATGTCCCTCTAGTCATAAATATAAGACCTTTTACAATTTTTTTAGTGGAAGTTAAGGAAGCAAATTGGATCAATAAATTATAACACATGTCACATGTAATTAGATGATAGATTAGTTTATAAGTAGAATAAATTAATTTTGAAGAAAAAAATTAACTAAAGGAATTTAAAGTGATTAATTTTGCAACCTTAATTTCTCTAAAAAATGTCGAAGTGGTCTTATAATTAAGAGTGGTGCGAGCGTCTTGTATAGGTGAGACATTGATTTCATATGCCTCTGGTATTATTTTCTATGTTATTCTATTATTTTCCCATCATTTCTAATTTAAGCAATACTAGTCCTGCAATCTAATTTATCTACAATGTTCTTGTTATTTTCACTTGGTTTTCTTGCTTATCCTGAAGAACCAGTTTCACTTTCAGCTTCTCCAGTAGTGAAATCAAATGCATCATCTGGTACTGCAGAATCACTTCAGAGGAATGGAAACAAGGATATCGAGAACTTGCCGGTCTACCCTTACGATCGCCTGAGAGTGGTTTCTAGTAACCCAATAGTAGGCATCAATGTGACTGTAAGAGAGGTACCACCTGAGCTGAATCAGTCTAATCAGACTTTTTTCTAAGACTTCACATTCAACGTTTTTATCAAACCTATTGCATGACAATATCGTGCTCTATAAATAACCAAATCTTTGGATAATATTGAAAAATGGTTGTTTTAAAAAAACCTGATTAACCTATTCTGCTATTGAAAAGCCACTTGTAAATGTGGATTTTCGCTTTTTAGTCCTGAACATAAAAATTTTGTAACATTTCAGGTCCAATAAAAGAGGTTTTAGGTACCGTCTTTTTTTACCCTGATGGTTTATTCCCCTTAGAATGACATGAATTCTAACATTTTGGATCAATCTCATATAATGAGATATAATGAGGTCATTTTGCAATGCATGACCGAATTGAATACTGAATAATTGTACAATGACACGAATAAATGAATAACTAACCCTACCCAATAGCTAGTTGTTGAGGTGGGAGAACTATTCCATTTAAGTACCTCATTAATCATCCTAAACTACTCAATGTGGGACATAAGCATTAGAATCTCATAATAGTTAGTCTCCATTGGATGCTTACGTCCTTTAATTATGAGGCAAAGCATGAGTAATGAAAAAGTTCTTTTTTCATCTTCCTTTCTTATTTGGTTTTATCTTCCGTATCAAACTGTATGTTCACAAACATTTGCTATCTTAAATGGTATAGGCATATCTGTCTGATGAGGAGTTTCGTGAGAAATTTGGCATGACAAAATCTTCCTTCTATAAGCTTCCAAAGTGGAAACAGAACAAGTTGAAGATGTCGCTTGATCTATTTTAAAAAATGCATGCTTGTGAAAAAGATAGTTGGCTTTCAACCTCAAGAATTTCTGAGATGGCCTGGTGAAAAAGATAGTTGATTGAGTAATCTGATTATGTTTGTAGTGAAAATGCCACTTGGAGGAGGATTTTTTTTTTTTTGCCTCATTTTTAATTGACTTGAAGACTTGATATCAGTGAGAGTATTTTTTTTTTGTTTTTGGACTTACAGGGAGAGAGTATTGAAGAGTTTTGTTGCCAATGAAATTGATTGTTGCTTTTGTGAAGATCAATAGTACGGTTTGAGGTTTTTGGTTGAGAATATGAATTTCATGAGAAACTTATATTTTCATGGAGATGATTTAGTGAAGAAGCAAATGAGCAGACTTGTGAAGAGCAAATTATTTTTTTTTTTCAGAAAGATCATTCTATATAGTTACCGAGAAGTAATTCTAGGAAATAAAGTAAAGAAAACAACAAAATTCTTGGTAAAAACACTTTTGTTTATTTTTCGTCTTCGACCAAAAGAAAAGTTGTTTATTTTTCGGCACTTATCTGTTACTTTTTAGCAGTTTACATCTTTTTTTCATACGCTGTTTTAATACTCCCTCCCTTACTAAATATTAGATCACTTTAGGGAGGAGAGTTTGTTCCTAAATATAAGATCATTTTCTAATTTGACTCAAGTTTTCCCCAAATTACTCTTATATTTTTTTCACCCAAAAAATAGTGGTTTGAAAAAGGTGATATTTTTAAAATTTAAGCGAGGAATATTTTAAAAATTTCATGTAATCCAAACTCATTGAAATGTCTTTCTTAATCTTTCCAAATTTGCTAAAGTGATCTTATATTTAGGAATGGAAGAAGTACAATTTACACTAGTTAGCGAAGACCTTCAAAATTGCCTTGAAAAAGAAAATGATTTTTCACAATTTCACTAAGGGTCCCACAAGAAGGACTAGCATCATTCAAAAATTTCTGATTCAAGAGTTCTTTCATAGGTTAAGTAATTGGCGACAAAAACTTGCAAAAAGCGTCTTGAGACGATCTGAATCCTCTCCTTTTCCAGTCTCAATGGAATTAGGTTACTATTCAAGAGTTCTTTCATAGGGAGTATTTACTCCCTCCGGTCGTAAATATAAGACCTAATTGACTTTTTTTTAAAAATCCTAAAAAAAGCAAAATAACTTAACTATAAAATTGATTTACCTGAATTTTTCCCTTAAACTAGTTTATTTTACCTATAAACTAATGGATAATCTAAAAATATATCAAATATGTCATCATTTAATAACCTATTTCGCAACCTTAATCTCTCCAAAAAAAAGTCAATTAGGTCCTAGATTTACGACCGGAGGAAATATTTCTCTATGGCTTCTGGCCACGTATAAATATTTGGTAATAATTTTGTATCATTTTCCAATACCACTAAACATTGTTGCTAATAATTTTGATTTATCTTCAAAATATGATCACTATATTTTCCACTTTTAGTAGTACATTATCAATAATTCAAAATATTGGTCGGTCTTTAGGACCATAACAATTTTGATATTTTCTTTGTTTTTCTATATGTGCAGAATAATAAGATAATTAGTTTACACAAATAATTGAATAAATACAACATTAAATAATAATCAAAATAAACATCAATGGGCCTTCAGGGGTTATCAATATTTCTTTTGTCATACAACAAATAATAAATATGTTTTCATAACTCATTGCCTATGACCATTCATTTGTATCATAATAATAAAGTGATGCATACTTATCCATATGATATTTAGTCATTTTGTAAAAGTTTATTTTTTTTCTATATGACTTGTGGTCATATTTTCATATTTACTCATAATATTTTTCCTACCAAATCAAATATCTTTCAAAGTGAAAATCTATTTTATATCATTTGATGCTTAGCCCTTTGTCATTAGCCTTCAGGACCTTATAGTCCTTTGTCATTAGCCTTCAAGGCCTTTCATTTTTTTCTATTTAGGACATCAAAGGGTCACTCCTCTTTTCATGCCATTTTTTTAAAAGAAAATTTAAGATGATCTTACACCGATCGACGTGATGAGACTTTAGTTCATCTAATAAAATAAATTTGGCAATGTCATGGCTTCAGGCCATTATAATAAATTGAAAATTAACAAGAAATATAATATTATAAAAGTAAATAACATAACATATTGTTGCTAGAATAATATAAATTGCAATATAAAATAATGAACATAAATAACAAAATAATTAAATGACAAAATAAAAGAAATAATAAATGACATAATATAAACAAAATAAAATGCATGATAGAAAATAACAAAATAAAGGTGGAATAGCAAAAGACATAATATCAAAATAGTAATTACCTCAGCCACTGCTAATACAGTAGCATCTTTTCCATGAGAGTAATGAAAGTTAACCATTTCCTTAAATGGATAGGAACTCATGACAGCATTAGTGTATACAATGAAAAATGGGCCGTTGGTGCCACAACTCAACCAACTGATAGCACAACCCAGAGGAGAATCATCCTTCTTTACTGACATAATTTTGATAGGGACCATGAGTTTTTCCTCAAATTGCTTCACGATGAGGGAAAGTATCTGCCACAAGAGAGTATGATATGAAACATGGAGGGAAAATGCTCACACATAAAGATCTAATGATCGGGCTTGAAAAATGAAATTGTTACCGATGGAATTTTATCAATGGCTAAGACTAAGAGAAAGTCATTAACACCAGCAAAGATAAGAGCCTCTATCTGAAAAATAATTAGAACAAAGTGAGATGACTTGACTTAGACATTCAAACAGAAAGATCTTAAATTAGACCCCATCAAGAAATTGTGCCTTTGATTTACTTCACTTGTAGACAACCTTCCCCACATGCTAACTAATCTTTGTCGTGTGTAAAATGTTTTTAGAGACCAACTTACTGTAATAAATGACACCACCATTGCAGAAAATATTGTCACGCACACGAACACATTCTCCGAGGATGCTATTCATCACATTAGCTCGCTCGAACACAAAAGACCACCGCCCAATGACACTTTGGACAATGTGACATCCTTCTTGATTGTAGCATCTTGCATTATAATGCAATTGGAAAGAATTACGCATCTCTCAATCACACAATTACGACCTATAACAACATTAGGTCCAATTGAACATTGTTTAGAAACTTTGACAGTCGCTTCCACTAAAACATTTCCCACGACGTGGGGACGAGTGGCCAACTCAAAGGAAGAGTTGATCTTTAGGAAACACAGGTACAATCGCATAACAGTGATATAATCTTATGGTTGTCCAATATGCAACCAAAATCTAGGGTTACTTCTATTTTGATACCAAATTACGCTTTAATGTTTTTTACAACTTGATTTCGATATCACATTTATATCACGTTTGATACCAATTTTCATGTTTTACAACTAAAAAATCACATTTCATGTTTTTTTTTTTGATAAAAATCACATTTCATGTTTTAAAAATTAATAAATTTACATTTTATGCTTGATGAAGAGACATGAAAAGGGCAAAGATATGTCAATGATTTGTGAATAGAGGGAAGGAGAAGATTATAGGTTTAATTTTCTAATTAATAATTTTGGTTGGTGAGATTAAAATAAACTGGACTTATATTATAAGAAATGGAACAAAATTTATTTTTATTAACTTATTATTTAATGATAACAAAAACAATAAGAAGAATAAGAAGAATAGTAGTAGTATTAGCAACATTTTTTGTTGAATTAACAATAGAGGCATGGTTAAGTGTAAGGTTTGATCTTTTTTAAAGCAATTAAAAACATTGGATTCAAGGAAGACTTGGATCAATGGGATGTTTTTGACACATGGAAGTTTAAGGAATCATTGCTTCAAAATATTTTTTTTTTCAGGGAGCTTTTATATTTTTTATTTCCATGTAAACTCTATAGGGATACCTCTAAGCAAGGGTTAAGTTGATTTAACTAATACTAGAATTCAGAATAATAATTTAAACATGTTTAGTTTATTAAACTCAAAGTCAAGTGAATTCTAAAGATTAAATGTAAGTGTTTCAAATCCACAGCCCAGGGTCCCAAAATGCCACTTAAATTTAAAAGCTTGAATTCACTATTGAAGTCTCTTATAATGTGTAAAGGTTTTAGGATTAAAGCACAATGTCACTTATATAATTTGACAAACTCAAAGGACTAATTGATTGTAAGGGACATGAATCCACATTTTGGGCCACCCCAATCGCTATTGATTTCCTTTGAAGCTCCAATTTGTTAGTGGACATCCAAATAATAAATTGAAATTAACATAGGTTTGTAGCTAATGTTACAATACAATCGCTCAATCGTTATGATATTTTACTTAAGTAAACACATTGACATCAATCATCCACTAATAACCTTAAACTAGCACAAAATATTTACCAAGAGAAGAACAAAACTATAAATCCATAAATTTCATCAATGTCAAAGGTAAAAAGAATCATGTCAGTATTCAACAAGAACATAGCAACATACAAAACATGAATATAGTTTTATTTAGCCAAAAAACATGAATAGTGTTTTTAATTCTAATACAATATATAAAATATGAAGCATCCAACCAAATGTTACAAATATACTCCTACAATACTTGAAAAGCATAAATATAACAAAAGGAGGAAGAGTTAGAACTAATACTCTTCTAGACACATTCATTCCTACCGGTCGCAAAGATAAATATAGATAGGTACTCCTCCAGTCCATATTAAATATTATCATGATTTTTAAATATAGGTACTCTTCCGGTCCGCGCCCATTGTCTTTGTAATATCTAGAATTTTTAGCAACTCAAAAATATGAATTAAAAAGTTGGTTAAAGAAAATAAATATAAAATAATAAAAAAATTGTTTGTTTAACTAAAAGTCGCCATTATTTATGAGAGGAAAGGATTTTGGAACAGAGAATGTGTGGTGGACGGAGGTATATATCATTTCTACACTAAAAAATATGAATTGTAATATTTAAGTATATATTTTTATGTAAAGATAATATATCAAGATAAAATGAAAATTACATAGTAATTATATATGATGAATTCATCAACTAGGAACACAATATTAAAATATAAACCATGAGAGATGGAATCAATGAAATTAAAGATACATAAGAGAAATACAAAATATATACATAGAAACATAGTAATTTTGTTTTAAGTTCATCAAGAATTAACATATAGTATTACATTTCTATATGTGTTGTCTTCGTGTCAACATTACATTCGCTAGAGGGTAAAATTGGACCACTTTGATTACTTCAAGAATAAAATTGTACTCGATGTTAATTTTGGGTGTTCAATGGTCTAGGGTGGTTACTTGAAAGGCAAAATAGAGTCATTTCCTATAATAATAATGATAATGATAATGATAACCTTCAATTTGTTTTTGAATCTTATTCAAAGTATAAACAATTTCGAAAATGATTCCCCAAAGAGAAATATTAAGTTTTGGAGTTGTGCATTGGTAATATAAAGGGTTAAATATACTTTTGGTCCCTATAGTTTACCCCAATTTTGATTGTAGTACCTATAGTTTAAAAATGATGGTTTTGGTCCTTATGGTTCACTTCAATTTGGGTTTTAGTCTCTCTTGTATTTCTTAGTGTTTGTCATGGTATGTTTGATTCTTGATGGACTATGAAGTTGATGATGTGCTGTAAAGCTTGGAAGGCATTTGAGAATGATAAATTAGGATTAAAAGCTTTAATATGAGGTATTCAATAATTTATGTTAATAAGTAGAGATCATTTGGGTAAGCTTCGCTTGCTCTTGATCTTGTTAATTAGGAATATATGAAGAAGTTGTATATTCAAACTCTTGTTAATTTGGATTCTGTTAGTTTCGTTTTTTGTATGTTCAAGGTGGGTTCTCAAATTCATGATATAAATTCATCACTGCTTTACTTTCATTCTAATTACGCTATTTCAAGCAGTGTAAAAATATGCTCAGACTTCTTAGTAGCTGTCAATTTGATTTTTTACTAAAAATATGGCATCCTGGTGGTCAAAATATTCATTCTTTTTGCTGGGATTGGATTCATTCTCATTGATTTTTCATTTATGAAACTTTATGCGTTATGAGTATTGTTTCTGCAATTCTTAATTTTCTTGATCGATGAACAGGCTATAATAATAAATAAGGGCCGGGAACATGGCTAGAGTTATTATGATTTCATTCATTTTTATGATCCAATGAATCCCAAATGAGAAATATGCTTCTGGACCTACAAATATAAAAATGCCCAAACTTGGCTTCGGTAAAAGGTAGTGGTGCACAGTTGAATTACTAATGCATTTGAGTGGAGTGTGGTGTATCTTCTGTAACTAGCTTGTTGATGCATTTGTTTTATTGATGCAATTTACTGAGTATTTTACTGATACATTTGTTTCCCTATATGTATTTTTTGTCAAGCTTGTTGATGCAAATGATTTATTAGCTTGTTTTATCATTGATTATTAATCCTCCAGCTAATTTATTATAAATTAAGATTCTTACATCGCCTCAAATGCTGACATGAATAATGCAAAAGTAACATTTGTGCTATGTAAGTTCGTATGAATATTTTTGCAATTGAGTAATTGTATGTATGCTGCTGAACATTACTTTCAGAGCAGCAAGGAAGAATATGCAGAACATGTAAATGCTCGATTTTAATTGTAAGCAGAATTGAATGAGATGTGCTTAATAAATATGCAGATCATGTAAATAGCTTCTGGGTATTTTATGACTTAATTGCCTTCATAGCATTTTAGACAGAACTGAATGAGGTGTGCTTTATTAATGGTAATCTCTTATGCACAAACTCCATTCTGTTATGAAACCCCCAAGGCTGCTGAGAAGCCCAACAGATTACAACTGACCAAAACAGCAAATTATGCCCCTCCCACAATTATACCTGAAAGAGAATCTTAACAACTTTAACAAATACAACTACCCTATAACACTTCCTAGGGACTTTGCATAACAGGTTTCTTATAGTCATATAACAAATTTGTGGAAATCGAATGGCTCTATCAGGAAAAGAATGTATTGCAAGATGAATAATAAGATCATTTTCTGATAGAATAATTATTATGAAAGTAGTAGTATTCACCATGCCATCATATGTTCATTCTTACACAGTTCTAAAGTATACGTATGATTGAATCTAAATCAGTGCACTTCCATAAATGGCAGGAATGAAAGTCAAGCTTCAACTAAATACAAACAACTTCAAGCAAAGCTCAACATTACACTACTAATGTCTAACCACAGAGTATTTTCACACTCTTAAAGAACAAAATGTACAACAAAAAGAACCAACAACTCTCTCAACTACACACTGCTTCAATAAAGGGAATAATGTCAAAATCAGCCTCTCCCATTTTATCATCAAAACTGAATTTGTTTTTGTCATACACATGCTGCAATCACAAGAAAGTGGGAAATATGTTAATGCCAAAGCTCCCTAGCAGCACACACATAGAGTCAATGGACAAAATTTGTGTTTCAGTGAATATCATCATCATGAAGCTAAGAACTTATATAAGCTCACATATAGGCATGAAATCTGATAACATCCATTTGTAAGAGATTCATAATATCTATTTGGAATTTAGTACACCCATCCACAACCTACTTCAATCTTGCCATCCAACCTTCATTTTAATTATAACCACCCATACTCTAACCATTTCGAACATTTTCAATAAAAGTGTAAACTTCTGCTGTATACATGCAAAACTCAACATTGTTCACTCATATTACTTGGTTAAATTAAAGTTTGAAGTGTTCCATTTTTAAGCACCCATTCGGTCAGAGCAACATTTAATACAAATAATTTTCCAAACTAACATTTAAGCACCTCAAAAACTTCACTACACTTAAATTATTATTTTGATTCCTTAATTTTGGAAAGTGTGTTTATAGTCTTTTTAAATTAACACTATTAAATTTACTAACGGAAAATGTTGGCAGTATAAATTAAAAATGCTAACAGAAAAACATTAAAATGTTGACTTACTACTATTAAATTGTATAATATTAAAAAAGAAAATAAATAAAATCCCAATCTTCATTAACCATTTTAATGTTGAGAAGTAAACATTTTCCGTTAGATAAGTTAGCTTTATTAATTTAAAAGCACTAAAAACATATTTTTTAAAGTTAGGAGACTAAAATATGAATTTTCAAAAGTTAAAGGACAAAAAACATATTTTAGCCTTTTATTTAAGAAGAGGCAAAAGTTTTGAGCTTTTCTCTGAGTGTTAACTAAATAAGTCATTTGTGTATAAAAATTGTTTTTTTATGGATGATCAAGGTATCTCCCACTCGACAAATGAGAGACTAATTATCCGCTGATTTGTAGCACCTCAAAGAGTGGGACAGTTGACCCGGGAAAAAGTTATATTTTAGACCAAAAAAATTGTTTAAAAATTGTTTTTACTAACACCTATCATTTAGAAATTGATGAGAAGAGTTTTTTTTGGACGAGTTATATTTCAGACCATAAAACTATTGCAAATGTGACTTGGATAAAATATTAGATGGACTCTATCTGGATAAAAGTGTGTGTGCATAAGTGAAATACTAAGTTTGTTAGAATTTAAAACTATGTAATCTTTCTTAATTAATATAATTTTGTCTTTTTATAAAAAAAAAGTGAAATACTAAGTTATATATTAAAAGTACAAACTTACTTCAGTTAATCCTTGAAAAAATATGTTAGCTATTTGTTATGAAACACACACAAATAAGTTAGGATGAAAAGATTACTTATTTATATGAGAACCTAAGCTATCTTTTCAATAAAATCTCCTTCTGATATGGTTTACCCAAAAAATCTTATATCAAGTAGAAAGAATATAGATATTTAATAAATATTTGAAAATTGAAAAGGTAAATCTCATTGTGATCGATGGCTGTACTTCATCTTATCTGTTTGTGAAGGCAAGTGACATATAAGTGGCTTACGTTATGAAATGGAGCCATCATCCCGAAAGCAGAAGCAAGTATATGCCGCTGGCCAAAAGAAAGAAGCAAGAATATGCCATTTGGCATTTTGGCCCTATAAAATGATTCAAAGATGCTTCCCATTTTTTTATATCTTTTCGTGAATGCACTTATCGTTTGATTTGACATTTCGATTGAATTGAACTGGTCAACCTAGATCCTAATAGGTTTATAAACATTAATATATTGCAATCATAATTTAATAACGCTAAGAAGGGACTGAAAAATTTGTTATAATATATCAGGGTATAATTCATTTATTAAAAGGTTGGGGAACTTGCTTGCTATAAATTTAAAATACGTAAAAACTAAATTAATCTTGCTGAATGAGGTATGTTACTATGACTGTGTGATTACATGAAATTCAAATCTTAGTTGGATGTTTTCTTGTTGCCACTTTGTTAATTAATGCATGATTACAACTTTATCTAAAAAATGACTGTGTGACATACAAATCACTACTCCTCAACCGATTGCTTGCTATACTATTGGCTAATTGTTGTTGTGATCATTAACGAATTTTTTTGTTATGATTATAGTTTTTGTTCTGTTAATTAAAATTTATTTATGTTATATCCATTTGGAATTTTTAAGAAAAACCATCTAATAACGATAAGTTTGCCCAATAACAAGTGATAGTTTTTTTTATGCAATAATAAAAAGTGATGTTTGTTGTTATTAACAGGCTTATTTTCTTTTTTTTTTGATAAAACAGTCTTATTTTCTTGTAATAAAAAAAGTCTTATTTTGTTCACTGACTATTGACAATTTTGTTGCGGTAAATGGTAATTGATCCATGGCCATTAACAATCTTGTTGTGGGTAGCAACACTTCTGGATGTGTTAAAGAAATTATTAGGGAAAAAGGCAAATGTCCGTTTCAATTTTACGTCATATGCAGATTTCTTGAAAACCAGTATTAATTATTATGCTACTCCTCAAGGGACTTTGTAAGAACCTTTTCAATCCGTTTAAGCCTTAATTAGTATCACTCTACCAATTATCAATCACAAAAACAAGGCAACCGATAGAATTATAATTCTCATTAATGATAGGGATTCAGGCATGTGTCGCAGATAAACTTGGCTAGGTAACCACAGGAAATTGGATCAAAGATGTCGTGCCACGCGGTTACGTGAAAGAAGGATATAAGAGAAAGAAACTTGTTCCTTAACATTTAACCCACTAAGTGTGAGTGAGAGATGTAGATAAATTAGGGTCCACCTATAGTGGGTTAGAGAAAAACTCAATTAAATTTAGGTCCATTATGTAAATATGGAAAATATGGGTGAAATGAGTAATTTTCCCAATATATTGTTATTGAAAAATTGTGACTTTTCCCCGCTTATAACTTTTCTTCACATAATTTATAAGTAGGGGGATTATGGTGAAAATAAAAGTTTTTTAACAGAGAAATTCCTTTTGTCTCTTGTCTTCCATTCTCATGGAAATTCCTTTTGTCTCTTGTCTTCCCTTCTCATGGCACATCTGTCGTATATCATAATTGAATTCTAATGAGTGTTTTAATGATCATAATTGGATCAAGCGGAACCTAAGTGACAATTAAATGTCACTTTATCTAATATCCAATATAAATGATATGCCATTAAATTTTATATATTAGATAAATTAGTTAGGTTAGTTATTTATAAAAATTCTATAAATTAATTTTAAGTATTGTCTTTACAAATTTGCAGTTGAAGTGGCCTTTAATGAAAACAGATGTTGTCAATATGAATGTATAATTTTAATAAAAAAAATAAGGATTTAAAAGATAGAGTAGTTGATGTTTTATAGAGTAATTATGATTCACATTTAGAATTAAAATCAATTGCACCATACTTCCATTTAGGTCATACAAATCACTAAAATTCAAATTAAAAAATACAATGTTTAGTGTCTTGCTATATTAACATTAACATTAACAATTATATAATTTGATAGTATATGAAAGGAGAAAAATATATAATAATAAACGAAGGGGAGAGGTACACTAAAAGGCAAAAAGCATATGGACGAATGAGATTTGAAGATTATGGAGAAAAACAACACCAAATCAAAAGAAAGGTCAATTTTGGCATGTAGGACTGTGATAGAGATTGATTAATAATAAATGTTTATTTATTTAGATGCGAGGCCTCTCACAAGAGTTCTTAGAAAGAAAAGGACATTTACTGTTTCTACAAAATATTACCAACCCCACCAAAGGAAGTACCACTATATTCCTACAAATAATTTCGTTATTTTTATACAAAGAAAAAAATGCCCATTTAGTGAACATTATTCAATTTACGTAACCATTATGCTCACCACTAAAGTTAATTTGACATTGCTTTTTTTTTTAATAACCGCCCGGTTTAATCCGAACTCGAGGAGTAGGAGTGTTGCCCACATAGGCAAGGTTATCCTCTCTCCCAATGAAAGCGCTTCTCGGGATTCGAACACACGTCCATGCTAGGATTGTTATTATTGGTTGATCTATGCGGTAATTGTTTTGGTTATCCATCCCTTTTCGTGGTTGATTTTAGTAAGATGGGAATGGAATTCATGCGGTCATTGAAAGAGAGCTTGGTTCCGTTTGGTTTCCTTCCAAAGTGAATAAGGAAAGTGAAAGTATGGGAAAGTAATGGTTTTATGATAACTTATATGTATTTCGGGCCCACAAGTTTTCTCTCTCCATCTCACATTTTTTTGAGTCTTACGAACTTTACTTTTCCATAATTATTTAATTTATCTCTACTTTCTATTTTTACACCCTTATACTTATTTTCATTTCCATTGAGAATGATAATGATTTTTTCTTGATAAATAAAGCTAAGAGAAATAATAAAACTTTAAGTATAAAAAATTAACCCTCTCAAAAAGCTAAATTTTATACACATACAAACAAATGTACTTAATGTATATGTGTGTGTGTAAAGATGAAAAATTATTGAAATACGTTCCCTATTCTTATTTATAAGTTGTTTTTTCCATGTATCACCCATACTAATAAAATGCTTAAATGACATCTCTGCCTTTTAAATTTGACCTTTTTAATCTTACCATACCTAATATCATATGAAAATAAATCCAACATATAGTATAAAGTATACTCTTTTACAAAAGTCATATGAAAAATTGTAATGACATGACTCATATAAAGCACCAAATATTTTTTAAAAACATTGAAAATGACATTTTCTTTCATTCCACTAATTAGTTGGGTTTATAAAGAGTTACCAAGGGTGTGCTTAAAATTCATCGTTAAACATAATTTATTTATAAAATTATTTATAATTATAATTAGTCATATTATAAATGATATGTTGCACTGGGTTTCACAAAAAAAAATCTCTATTTTATTTGACAAAAGAAAATAGAGTGAACTTTGAATACTCATAATAAAATGGACAAACAATCTAAAAAGTAAGGAAAACTATATAGACAAAAACAAGTAATTTCAAGGTCAATCGATAACTAACTAATCATCTATAAAATGTTTTTTATTCATAAATGTTATCAAAAGAGTTTGGCTCCTAACTCATGATTGATTGGGGCATATCCCTATGGGCTATAGAGCTAAACAAGCAAGCCCTTTAACCAGTTTCACTTAAATATGAAGATGTCTCTCCAATAATTAAATATGAAACTACAACAAAGTGATACTCCATAAGTATCGAACGCTTGCTACGATGGTCAAATGTCAAACTTTTTCCTCAGCTGAGCCAACAGATGTTAAGGTGTTTGTCATCTATAAAATGTTTAAAAAAACAAATATGTAAAATGTTTACTTCTTCATAAGAATAATATTAATAAAAAACAAATAGGAAGCCAATACTTTTTTTTTTAAAGACCGTTATTAGATTGGAAGGGCCAAAACCATTTGTCATTTTCGAAAAAGGAGTGGATTTTGATTATTCATTATAAAATGGATAAACAATTTAAAAAAATAGGGGAAAACATAAACAAAAACAAGAAGTACTATAACTAATTTCATGGCCGGTAATTAATCACACACCTGTCACAAATAAAACCTTGCCTCTCAATTCCTTCATCAAACTCTTTTTTTCTCTGATCTGAATTAAAATCAATTGCACAATGCAACATTTAAGTCATATGAATCACTAAAATTTAAATTAAAAATACAATGTTTGATGTCCTGTTATATTAACATAACAATGATATAATATGAAAGGAGAACATACTAATAAATGCGGGGGAGAGGTACACTAAAAGGCCAAAACATATGGACGAATGAGATTTGAATAGGAAAAAACTTACCTCAAGTACTTGACCTCAATTACATCAATTACCCAATAAGAATTTGACACATATCCAACTAACCCCATACACAACTAACACATGGAGGAGAGAGAAAAGAAGGAGAAAGTGGTGTGGGTTAGTTGGACATGTGTCTAATTCTTATTGGTTTATTGGATGTAATTGAGGTCAAGTACTTGAGGTAAGTTTTTTCCTTTGAATATTATGGAGAAAAACAACAAATCAAATATGAAAATTAATACAACGTATAGTATAAAGTATAATATATACTGCTTAGTCATATGAAAAATTGTAATGACATGACTCATAAAAAAGGAAGGTCAATTTTGGCATGAAGGACTGTGATTGATTGATAAATAATCATTTATTTGGATTAGACGCACCCCCACAATAGTTTTTAGCGAGAAAACGACATTTACTGCTTCTACAAAATATTACCAACCCCACCAAAGAAAGTACCACTCTTCCTACAAATAATTTTGTTATTTTTATTAAAAATGCTCATTTCTTGTGAACATCATTCAATTTACGTAACCATTATGCTCACCACTAAAGTCAATTTGAAATTATTTCTTAATATCCATGATAGGATTGTTATTACTGGTTGATCTAATAAGTGGTAGATGTTTTTGGTTATCCATTCGTTTTCATGGTTGATTTTAGTTAGATGGGAATGGAATTCATGCAGTCATTGAAAGAGAGCTCATAATTAATTGAGAATGAGAATGATTCTTGTCTTGATAATAAATAAAGCTGACAAAAATACTAAAAATTTAAGTATAAAAAAAATTAAACCCTCACAAAAAGCTTAATAATTTTTCAAATAATTTGTTGATATGTGTTGAAACTACATCAAGTACTGATGTCATTACATCCATAGCTAAACTTATTATACACACAAACAAATGTACATAATAGTATATATATTAAAACAAAAATTATTAAAATACTTTCAGTATTTATATTTATAAGTTGTTTCTTGCATGTTTCACCCATACTAATAAAAGGCTTAAATGACATTAGACATGCCTTTAAAATTTGGCATTTTTTTGAAAGTAAATCTATAATATAGTTTATGTAACCGAAAAAAAACTATAATATAGTGTAAAGTATAATATTGCCCAGTCATCTTATAAAAAAAACAGATAAAAAAATTATTGCCCAGTCATATGAAAATTTTAATGACATCACTCATATAGAACACCAAATATATTTTTTTTTACTGAATGTGACATTTTCTTTCAATCCACTAATTAGTTGATTTTTCAAAGAGTTGCTACAAATTAGATTAAAAATTCCACGTTATATCTATTTTATTTATAATTGGTTAGATTACAAGTTATATAATGCACCGGATTTACAAAAAAATTCTCTATTTTATTTGATAAAAGAAAAAAATGAGTGAACTTCGAATATTCATAATAAAATGGACAAACGTACAATCTAAAAAATGAGGAAAACTATATAGACAAAATAAAACAAATACTCCGTAATTAACTAACTAGTCATCTACAAAGGTAAAAAAAAACTAGTCATCTACAAAATGTTTTTTATATATAAATTTTATGAAAGTTGTTTGACTCTTTAACTTATGATCAAGGACATTGTCCTTATGGGGCTATAGAGCATAACAAGTACTTCCATCAATAGATTTTACTTAGCTTCACTTATAGATTTGGAGATGTCTCCCTCCCAAAAAAATTGAACACTTGCCAAAATTGTCAAATCTATGACCTTTTCTACAACTGAATCATATCATAACACGATGGTGGTCAGTGGTGATATCATCTATAAAATGTTCACTTCTTCGTAAGAATGATATTAGTAAAAAGTGAATAGCAAGCCAAATATTATTTTTTCAAGATCATCAAATTGAAAGAGCCAAACCCATTTGTCATTTTCCAAAAAAGAAGTAAACTCCGAATATTCATTATAAAATGGACAAACAATTTAAAAAAAATAGTGAAAAAAACATAATAAAGAAAAAAACCAAAAAGTACTATAATTTCAAGCCGGCCAGTAACCAGTCACACCTATAACAAACAAAACCATTCTTCCTTCTCAATCAAACTCACTTCTTCTCTCTGAAATCTCCGGTCACCCGAGATGGCTTTCCGGCGACTACCCCTCACGCTTTTCCTCTTCCTCCACCTCCTACTCTCATCCCAATCCCTCCCCACCAATCACAAAGCAAGAAAGCCCAAAATCAACGGCCCAATAAAAACCATCGTAGTCATCGTCATGGAAAACCGATCCTTCGACCACATCTTGGGTTGGCTCAAGAAAACCCGGTCCGACATCGACGGTCTAACCGGCGATGAATTCAATCACATCGCCGCCTTTGACCCAAAATCAGAGAAAGTGTTTGTCTCTGATGACTCTGTGTTCGTCGATTCTGATCCTGGCCATTCCTATCAGGCCATAAGGGAACAGATTTTTGGGTCCAATGATAGTTCTTCGAATCCTGCTCCTATGAATGGTTTTGCTCAACAAGCAAATAGCATGCAAGAGGGTTTGGCTAAAACTGTTATGAGTGGCTTTAAACCGGAGGTCTTGCCGGTTTACACTGAATTAGCTAATGAATTTGCTGTTTTTGATAGGTATTTTGAAGTATGGATTAATTGGGTATATATGTTTATTGGGTTTGTTAGTTACCTTACCATTATATGCTCTGTATTTAACTCTCATGTGTGTTTGAATATGATTTGATGTATTTTTGATAGGTAATTTGCAATATGAATTAATATGATATGCGTGTGTGTGTACATATATATATATATATATGTGTGTATATATATATACACACATATATATATGTGTGTGTATATATATGTACATTTACATATATGTGTGTGTGTGTGTGTGTCTATATATATATATAACCAAGCATGACTATTGAAGGAACACAGTGGTGTCGTGTGATCCCTGTAACTGATCCCACCTAGTTGGGATAAGGCTTTTTGTTGTTGTATATATTTGTTGCGGTTTTCTTTCCATAGCAAAAGTTTAATCCAATTGCCTCACCATTATATGCTCTTAATTCAAGTCTCTTAGTGTTAGAATATGAGTTAATTGTGGGTATATATGTGTGTTAGGGTTGTCTTGCTATTTTAAAAGTTTGAGCCAATGTGAGGGGGCTGATTTTAACATTAGATGCCTTAAGTTTATGTCTCATACTGTTTTTATGTGTTTGTGTGATAAGGTGGTTTGCTTCATGTCCGACTTCGACGCAGCCGAATCGGTTTTATGTTCATTCGGCGACATCACATGGAGCTATGAGTAATGTTAGGAAGGATTTGGTTCATGGGTTTCCTCAAAAGACTATATTTGATTCATTGGAAGAGAGTGGGCTTTCTTTTGGGATTTATTACCAGAATATTCCTGCTACCTTGTTTTTCAAGAGCTTGAGGAAGCTTAAGAATGTAATTAAGTTTCATGATTATGCTTTGAAGTTTAAGTTGCATGCTAGATTGGGTAGGCTTCCGAATTATGTAGTTATTGAACAGAGGTACTTTGATGTGGACCTTTTTCCTGCTAATGATGACCATCCTTCGCATGATGTGGCTGTTGGGCAGAAGTTTGTGAAGGAGGTTTACGAGACACTGAGAGCGAGTCCTCAGTGGAAAGAAATGGCTGTTTTGATTACATATGATGAACATGGTGGGTTCTATGACCACGTGCCTACCCCTGTTTCTGGTGTGCCTAACCCAGATGGTATTATTGGCCATGTTGGCCCTTACTACTTTCGGTTTGATCGGCTTGGAGTTCGAGTCCCAACTTTATTAATCTCACCATGGATTGACAAGGGTGTTGGTAAGTGACAGTGATTATTTCTGCCTTTTCTGGGAGTGGTTTTAAATTCTATTGCTGCTTATATATATATATATATATATATATATATATATATATATATATATATATATTCTGATAATGAATGGTTTTGGTAGAGTTACTTGAGTCCAAATTTGATCCTTTTTGTCCTGCTTTGATGAATTCTTCTGGCTGGCTGGATGTAATGTACTTTCATGATTTTTGTTTCTTGTTAATCTTTTTAAAATGCCTTTAAAACTTCCACGGACTCACCTACACTTGGAAGCTTATATGAACATATCCAAAATTGTCCTAATGCTTTGGTTTGTCTGGTTGCTCAAATATATAGATATGCTAATTATTTGGACATGTGTTATAAGTCTGTGATCTGACGTTTTTGTCTTTCTATAATCATTTTTGGCCAACACTTAAGTTTTGTATGCTTTTGTTGTTTTCTTGGAAGGTGGAAACGTTTTGGTGCATGATTAAATCTACAGTTAAATGTACTTTTGTCTTCATAGAAATTCTTGTGTTGTTTCCTTTTTCTAGGGTTATTTTTTTGGAAGTTTGCTCTTGTTGTCATTGTCTGCTGTTCTTGCTCAAGCAGTTGCCTTAGATTTGTATGCACGTTGAGAAGTCTCTCAATATTTTGTGACTGATGTGAAGCTTGTAAACATTTTTTTAAGATTTGGTGTTCACTACTTAATGTTAGTCTTTCTGATTTTCTTCCTTCCCACTGATAACTTCTGGTGCTAAGCGTTGTAAGTTTGGTTCTTTAGTTTGGAAGTGACAAAAAAAAAAGAAAAGAAAGAACGATTACTTTCTGTATACCTTGGTACCAGTATGAGAAAAATTAGTCCATTGTGATTTCAGCTCAGTGTAATTATGCTATCATTAATTTCTGATCTGAATAAGAAACACTCGTGATTATCAGAAGTCAATTAGATATTTAGGCAGTGTCCTTACTGGAACCCAGATCTTGAATAACTATAACTAATTTGTCATATGTTACTTGTCCCCATATCTACCGAGTTTAATAGATTTTATTTATTTATTCTGCAATCTATTGCCTTCTGTAATGTTATGGTGGATTTCTAAGTTTGGTTTGACATTTTGTTTTGCAGTGATTCATGAACCAGAGGGGCCAACACCAAGTTCACAATTTGAACACTCTTCTATTCCTGCCACAGTAAAGAAAATTTTCAATCTGAAGTCCAATTTCTTGACAAAAAGAGATGCATGGGCTGGTACCTTTGAGAAATATTTTAACATCCGAGACACTCCTCGTGATGACTGTCCAGGTTTGTCTAGAATATTTTCACTTAATATAAATAACCTTCTGTGGTGTTTGGGCTAATTGTTCTGTCATCATATATTTCAGTGTTCATAATCAACTTCAAAATCATGTGTAGAAGAAACAAAAAATTTTGTTTTGCAACTTAAGATTCAGCTAATGGCTCTTGTGCATACTGTTTTAAATACTGTATATCATAAACTATCTACATAATTTAGTTTTCCTATGATCTTGAACTTAAGATTCAGCTAAGGGTTATGCTTTTGAACTATCTACATAATGTTGTATGACCCATGTAGCCGACCCCACCTAGTTGGGATAAGGCTTTGTTGTTGTTGTTGTATGCTCTTGATAGTCCTTGGCTGGGCCTGCTTGTTCAAACCCTTGAGTGAGTTGGTGAGACTTTTAAACTAGACATGAAAAATTGTAAAAAGGAACTTATTTTGAGCTGCTAAAATAGTCACCCAGAAGCATGTCTAATATTCTCATACATGCATCTTTAGCTTGAAGTTTGTGCTCACTTACAGCACAATAGTTTTCTGGGATTGAAGCTTTTCTGCCTCTCATTTCCTACGGTTTAGCTATTATATTTCAACAGTTTCTCCAATGAATTTTCAGTAAGGCTGCCTGAAGTGAAGAGAGCACTGAGGCCATGGGGACCTAGAGGAGACAAAGAGCTGTCAGAATTCCAGGTTGAACTGATCCAGCTCGCATCGCAACTCAACGGTGATTATGTGCTCAAAACCTATCCAGATATTGGGAAGACAATGACAGTGGAAGAAGCTAACAGATATGCAGAAGATGCAGTGAAGAGGTTCCTGGAAGCTGGAAAAGCAGCTCTCAGAGCAGGTGCAAATGAGTCTGCCATTGTCACTATGAGACCTTCTCTTACCAGCAGAGTTGCTGCTGGAGACAACCAAAACTATTTGAAGAGCCAATAATTCTCCCATAACACGGTATGTATATATTAGATTCAATCTATTCTGTGCCAAAAAAATTATGTTTATATTTTATTATGGCACAAAGCTTAGGTGATGTGTTTATATGATTGCTATTTGTTCACTGAAAAGTGATCGATGAACTTTTCAATGTAGTATGTGATGATGTTGATAGAGAATAATTCTGTGGTGCAATTCATGTAGTCGAGCCTACCTAATAGGATAAGATTTGGTTGTTATAATATTGTGGTGAAGAAATGTTAATAAAATATATTTGTATTAAAAAGGGTCAACTCAATTCTAGTCCCCACTTAGTGAGGGTGCTGAAGATGCAAATATACTAGGCAACATCTTAATGTAAAGAGGTTGATTCGAACCCACGACTTTAAACCTCACGGCAAACGAGTTCACTGTTGAGACAAACCACCTTTATGGAGAATTTGATTAGAGACAGATTTTAAATTTTATCAAGAATATCTTGTGACATGAATGAAGGCACAAATATGAAGGCTTTGTGTGATCTTATACCTGAAATGGAACTCATGCTAGTTCTTGCTCCTGCATGAAAATCGTTCTATTTATCACGACGTGTGTGGTTGTTAAAAGCACACTTGTATAGCCTATTAAGATATGTTATTTCCACCTTGCACCAAATCACCCTTAGAAAATTCAGAAGTTTGGATTTTCTTTTAGTGATTAATGACCTTTTTAAGTTCTTCTGGACTTTGGTATTGTAAAAGTTGACTATACCTCTCCAGATGGGTTTTCTTAATATAAATGTAAACTACATCATAAAAGGCCAAGCCGTGGAAGGAAAGAAAGAAAATAAATTAGCGTAGACGTAAGAAGGATGACTATGTACTAAAGGGAGAAAAGTGTACTAAAGGGAGAAAAGTCAAGACTATCCTCCAAGACCACATTATTTATTCATTTTGTTTTACTACTTGAGCAAATTGCTTGATTGATACCGGAAGTTGTACCGATATCATTCCATAAGAGATGAGAGAAGATTTAATAATCTACAGAAGAGTGGATCACTCATTCCATAAGAGATGAGAGAAGATTTAATAATCTACAGAAGAGTGGATCACAGGCAATTTACATTGGATTGCTTAACATTTCTTTTGAGTTTGGTTTAGCTTGATACGTGATTTTATGCTGAGTCAAAAATGACAAGATATTTATCTTATTGGGAATAATAATAATTTTTGGGTTCTTCCCAGGCACCTATTATTGTAAACACCAAACCCTAGTATATAACAAGAAGAATGTACCTTGAATTGTCCCCATTTTCTATAAAATCTGGAACGATGTAAAAGTTTGTTTATTAAGTATACCAAAACTCAAAAAAGAAAAGTAAGACAATGAATTAGAGGTTTATTCCAGAATTTAAATATTTTTAAATTTATGCTTGAAAAGTGAATAAAAATGAGAACTAGTTTTACAGCTGCCTTTTGGATTTTGTTTTTGCTTAAAAAGAAATCATTTTTTAACGAGTTAACAGAAATCATTTTTGGTCTTCAATACTAGAAGGAAATGCCCAATGCCCAAGCTTCTGTCACGGTGGGTTTGGGCCACCTTCTTGTTTGCAAATAAAAAAAAAATATGTTTTGAAGTTATATATGGAAATTTGTTGTACGGTGAGCTCATAAAATTAAGGGAAAATTAATTTGAAGTCCCTCACAAGGGAGTTAATACTGGAAAAGTCCCAAAAGTTGAAAATATTAATGTAGGGTCCCAAGGGACCTCACATTAATATATTTGAAAAGTGAAAAGACAGTTTTGCCCCCAACCTTAATAAAAAATTACCTCACCCCTCCCCCACCCTCCTCCTCCCTCACCCGCCCCCCACCCCCACCCCCACCCCCTCCCTCCTCGGCCCCCCAACCCCACCCCCTCCCTCCTCGGCCCCCCAACCCCACCCCTCCTCCCTCCTCGGCCCCCCACCCCCACCCCTCCTCCCTCACCCGCCCCCCACCCCCACCCCTCCTGACAACATAACATGCGAATACATCCGTGTTATGAATTTGGAGTGAGTCGTTGTTTGCAATTTCTTTTCCACCTTCTATTAATATACTCCTCTATTCTAAATATAAAATCACTTTTGAATTTCAATTAATTTCTAAATATAACACTTTATAATTTTCCCAACTTTTTCCATAATTAACTCTATAATACTTATCTATAGTAAACAAGTGAGAGGAGAGTAGGGTTAAAGGCATATGGTTAAGGTAAATTGGTAATATCATGTGCTAACTTAGGTAACATCCTTAATCTAATCGTATTAGTGAAAATGATTTTATATTTAGGAACAGAGAGAGTATAATAATTTTTTTCTTGGAGGACATTAATTATATTTCCATTCCTCTTTTGAAGGAAAAAAGCCATCAAAAGTAAATATCCACAAGAGAGCATATTATTTCAACAAGGGTCAGAACTGTGGAAGAATTTACTAATTTTGGTATTTGAAGTTTACATTAAATTAAAATACCCTGCAAAACAAAAATGGGAACAGGTTTAGATTTTGAGAAATAGATAAGCTATGTGGAATATTTTTGTGATTCTAGTTCATAGACTATGAAATAATAAACCAATCAAAATTTAATATTAAGGTGGCATTTTATTATCTACACATAATCACCCGAATTAACAACAATTTTTGAAAGTAAGAAACACAATGCAAACTTAACATGTGAAAACTCTTTTTTTATATAAAGACAATATAAGATTAAATGAGTTATAAGCCTATATTATTAGGGCCCATATAATGCTTAATAAAACATGTTATGGTTTACATTAAGTTGCACTAAGAGATGGGCTCATGAAAAACATAAAACAATTACATAATTCTAAAAGGTCAAGCATAATATTTGAAGTAAATAAAGTGATGAACTATCTTCTAACATGCACAAACATGTTAACACAGAAGAGCAACAATATATATATATATATATATATATATATATATATATATATATATATATATATATATATAAGAGAAAAGATAAAGTATATGATTGATGGATTCAAGGATGCAAATTCAAGCAATTCATTGTTACCCTCCATCGAGGCCATATCTTCTTCACCCAAACTCACACTTCTATTCCTTCTCCTTCACTGTTATCAATAAAAAAATAGTATTCTTGGTCTACAAAGAAGGAATACTCACCCATACATGTGGGCTTTGCCCACCCAAAATCTGCATCATAAAACCCGAAACGACACCAACTTGAGCATATATAAAAATCTATGTCCTCTTTGTACGATGATTCTATGTATTCCCTCAATCCCTACTTACTATTGAGAAAGCATTTTTCTTATCAACAAGTTTATGAGCAAGTTCCTTTGAAAATAATTCAAGAGCTTCCCTTAAGCGAACCACCAATGTTTGTAATAAGTTTATATCTGTAGTATTGTCATTGGTTTGTTTAGTTTCTGCTTGAAATTACTCAAGAAATTTCCAAGGTTGTTTCGGATAAAGGTGGGTTTGTCCTTCTACGAAGATTAATTGTTTGGGCTACTTTGGATGGGCTCTCTGCTATTCCTAAGTTTGTTCTTGATGCTATTGTTGCACATTTCCATATAAGTGCCAATATTGCTTCCACTCGAGTTGGTTTCTCGCATCCACCAGTTTGCTTGAAGCTTTGTCCTTTAGTTTTGTGATATTTGAGCCTACTACCAATAGTTTTGTGATATTTGAGGATTCAAACACGTACTTACATATGTACACCCAATTTGATTTTTGTTAGTTTTTTTAGCTTGCAATGTTTATTTATTTTAGGGTAAAAGTACATATTTGACAACAAACTATTCCACCATATTCACTGAATAAAAAATAGATTTTAAGTAGTAAATGAAGTGACGAAAAATTAAAGAAGGTATAAATTTGATATTGTCATTAAATCAGCTGAAATTCCATAAAAAATTTGGGAAATTGGCCCATTAATTTCAGAATAAATATTTAAAGGAGTGTAGGATGATTTAACAGTATTACCAATTTTGCAACATTATATTTTTAAATTCCGATAAAAATTTGGGAAATGGTCCCATGAATTTCGAAATAAATATTTTTGAGTTTAGACTGCTTTAACGGTACTACCAAATTTCCTTATTTTTAATTCATTATCACCCTATTTGTTACTCGAATTTCATTTTTTATGTTTGGTGCATTTTGTGCACTAGTTCGTTACCAAATTTGCGTATCTGATTTTTAACCTTTATTTTAATATCACTTTACAAGGAAAATACTATAAAGGTTGTAAAGGTAATCAATTGTACGTTTTTTTAAATTTGAGAGGAAACCCAAGTTTAACATGGTTGCAAAGCAATAAAAATTTTCACATATATAAATTATATGTTCAATAAAAATACCTTTAAATCAATGTCCCTCCCCCAAATTATAAGAGTAAAAAGCCAAATGAAAGAGATTTCAAATTATTTTTAAAATTGATTTTTGGAACAATAATATTGTGTTGTCCTTTCTAACGTTTTAATCATTTTTACTGTACACCACTCCGATCCCTACACATAAAATAAAATATTTTTTACAAGTGCTATCACAAGATTATGACCAAAACAAACTTCTCCACCAGATATTATTTAATTAGTTAAAAGAAAGAACATCCCCAAAGTTTACATCACAAATCATTTGTGCAAGGAGTAATTCTCAAATATCTCAAGCTATGTGTTTCTTAGTTTCTCAAATCCAGATTCTTATTTTCATAAAAATATGATCCTTTGCCATGTCAAAAGCAAACAAAATTAATTCTCAGTTTCAATTTTCTAATGCAAGTTTTTAATGGATTTTTCAACAAATCAAAACCTCAAGAAAGCTGGCAAAAAGTAAATAAATAAAATTACTTGTAGAATATCATTTCGTGATGCATTTGACCGCTTTGAATTCTAAGGGCGGTTCACCATTTGAAAATTCTATGGAAGGGAAATAAGATTCCATGATGAACTTTAGAAGCATGGAGTCATTCATGGATCCAATAGTCATACAAGACCAAGCCTTAATGAAAGAACCAATTGTTGAAGCATCACCAAGCTTGTGCGAAAAGGACACACCAATAGCTAAACTTTCACAATCAAAACAATTCACTTGGATTTTAACTAAAAACGCCTCCTAAATGGCCATCATCCACAGGCAAAAATGGTTTTAATCCACCCATAAAAGTTTAGTTGCACCAATAAAAATTAATTATGATGCTAGTTTTTATGAATTCAGCATCAGGTTGTTTTAAGAGTGTTGAAGAGGAGGCCATGGACACGAGCCTCGCAAAACTCTACACCTTCATGATTGCATTCAATTACTTAATTTGTTGTCTTTGACTCTACCTGCCAGTGGATATAAGTGAATTAGGGTCTCAGACAATGATTTCCTGAGCCTCTAACACCCATTGTTAGAAAATGTATTTTTAATATTGTGATAGTAAAACAGCATTCGAGTGTGTGATATAGGAGAAATTTGATCAATGGAAGACAACTTGTAAGTTCTTTTCGGGGTGTTGGCGAAGATGACTGTGGCCTGTTTGGACACTAACTCGACCTTCATCTTTCGTGGCTCCATGAAAATTAAACTAGTTTGATCTCAATATTACTAAGGCTCAAACCTCATGACTCTATACTCTCTTTCTGCTTTCTTTCACCAACAAAGAGAGTGCAAGAGCCAATTTACAATATATGATAAAAACAGACTTCATCTCCGTTACCAAATTTGATGGAATAAGATATCATTATGAACATATACACAGCATGACACAATACATGAACGGATGAACCCGATTCAGCACTCTCAGTACCACACGAGCCCTTGCTACATAAGTTACCCGTTTGGTCAAAATATTAAGCATAATTAATTAGCAGCTACAATTACAAACTTGTCAAAATTGTAAAATAAAAATAAAAGCAGAAGAGAACCAACACAAAGCAAGAAATAGCAATTCACTCAACATATTTTTCGGTTTAATTTTTGACTAATGTTTTTCAATCGAAATTAACAAGGATGAAGAGAACCGCTAAAAACAAAAAATGTCTCTCACTCATATATGACTCATGTCAAGCCCAGGACAATCCAACTTCTTTTAGACCATTTGCAAACTAGTTATCTTCAAATTGAAAATTCATCATCAAATTGTACAAATCTAGAAGGCAGAAGCCTCGTAGGATACTCAAATGACCCGATTTCATTGCCTAAGTGCTAGTAAGCATCACAGCCGGGTTTGATGCCCCAATAACCCACATTGATTAATATCTCAGTTTAATAGTTAGCAGGGATATTTGAGCTCTTCGTTTGCCAGTAAACATTTTGAGGTGTTTCAATGCTGCCAATAAAAGCATTAATTTAGACTTACATGTGAGGAATGAGAGTTGGGATGGATGAACTCTCTTTCTTAAGCACTCACCAATTTATGAACTGCTCAAACCAACTACACAATTAATCTCTTTCCCTTTTGGAATGATAACAGTCAAAAAATGGGGCGTTGAAGAAAGAGTCAATTTTTTTTTTTTGGGGGGGGGGGGGGCCAGATTGCAGCAAGGCATTTATAAACCTAACAAGAGGCATTTCTTCATATGGGCAAAAGTTTTAACAGTTCAAGTAAGGGATCTTAAGTTGTATGAAACACTTTTGATTTTTTGAAAAATCTAACCCGAATTGCTACCAAAAAAATCTAACCCCAATTAAGTCCAATAATGCTCAAATCCGACAATAAATGAAAACTAATCATTTATCAATCATTCTTCAATATTTTCCATAAATACAATGTCAAGTGACTTTTAGTTTTGAGAACACTAAATACAACAATATATGAAAAGTAACTATTTGTCAATAATAATCAGAAAGCTTGTTTTTATTGAGCTGAAGAACACATGCATATATGATTCTAATGTTTTTATTCTCAAAGGTGAATTTTAAGTAAGTGTCAACAATCAGAAAGTTTGTTCCCATTGGAATTACATTGAACAAAATTATGGTAACATGCTTTTATCAGATTCCACACATTATTGTAGACATTTATGTATAAACAAGCAAACCATTACAGTAAATACCATTTCATAGAGACCAAAAGATGAAAACATTGACACGTCCATGAGGCTAAGTCAATGTCATGGTTCAGTTTTCGCCTGATGATATGCTCCAAATCACAAGTTTGATACCAAATTGTAATTTAATGCTTTTTACAACTTGACTTTGATATCATATTACGTTTGTACGTATCACCTGAGTTTGATACCAACTTTTCATGTTTTACAATAAAAAAAATCACATTTCATGTCTTATAAATTAATAAAGTTACAATTTATTACTAAGAGATATGAAAAGGGCAGAATAGAGGGAAGGTGAAATTATGAAGTTAGTATTAGAGAATTCTATCAATTTAAGATATATTTATTTTTCTAATTAATAATTTTGGTCTGTGAGATTTAGTTAAACAGGACTTATGTTATAAGAAATAGAACAATGTTTATTTTTATTAACCTATTATTTAATAATAGTAGTAGTAGTATTAGCAACACTTTTTGTTGAAATAACAATAGAGGCATGGTTAATTGTAAGGTGTGATATTTTTAAAGCAACTAAAAACATTGGATTCAAGGAATACTTGGATCAATGGGATGTTTTTGATAAATGTAAGTTTAAGTAATCATTGCTTCGAAGTATTTTTTTTTAGGGAGTTTTTATATTTTTGATTTCCATGTAAACTCTAGAGGATTCCTCTAGGCAAGGTTTAAGTTGGTTTAACTAATACTAGAATTCTAAATAATAATTTAAACATTTTTAGTTGATTAAACATTTTTATATTCATCAAATGACGTACCTATCAGTACCTATCAATGTACTCCACACCTTTTCCGTTCAACCATATTTTAATTAGATACTCGACATTATAGGTGAACAAATTCCATATAGGTCGTTTATTGTTTATTGTTCATAAGTTCTTCGATTATGTAAGGTTGAACATTTCTTCTCTTGTTAAGATCTTACACCTATATACTTTGAGAAGAAAATTATTAAAATCAAGTTAGTTTTTATACAGTAAAATCAAGCTTTTATTCTCCAGAATGTTTTGCAAAATACTTTGTTGCTAGGATTGAGAAAATGGTAAGCTGGGCATGCCCCCTCCTGCCGCAAAGTTGTGGCATCAGCTTGGAAATTTTTTTTTGCCCATCTTAATGTAACAATCACCATTTTATATTAATGTATAATACTTTTTTTGTCCGAGTTTAGCTTTAATCATTCGAATCTCAACAACAATTTGCGGAAGAAAACACACGACAACATACATAACGTACGAACACATCCGTGTTATGAATTTAGAATGAGTCAATCTTTACGATTTCTTTTACACCTTATATAAATATACTCCCTCTATTCGTAAATATAAGATTACTTTTAAATTTCAATTAGTTCCTAAATAAAAGGCACTTTCTATTTTTCCCCCAACATTTTTCCGAATCAACCCTAATAATGCTTATTTATAATAAATAAGTGAGAGAAGGATAGTGAGGTTAAAGGTATTAGCCTATTAGATATATTTGGTTAAGGTGGATTGGTAATATCACATGCTAAAAACTAACTTAAGTAACATCATTAATTTAATCAAATTAGGGAAAATATCCACAAGAGATTATATTATTTAGCAAGGGTCAGAACTGTGCAACAAAAATGGGAACAGGTTTAGTTTTTGAACAATCCACGTTCTTTTTCTCTTGAATTATTCTCTAAATATTTTGTTGCTGCCCTATTTGTCTAGGATTGGGAAATTGATAAGCTATGTGGAATATTTTTGTGATTCTAGTTTATAAAGTATAAACTATGAAAGAATAAAACAATCACAATTTAAGATTAAGGTGGCTTTTTTTTATCCAAACACAATCACCCGAATTAACAACAATTTTTGAGAGTAAGAAACACAATACAAACATAACATGTGAACACTCTTTTTTTTTATATATAAAGACAATATATTATAAGATTAAATGAGTCATAAGCCTATATTATTAATTAGGGCCCATAATAATATAATACTGAATAAAACATGTTATGATTTACATTAAGTAGCACTAAGTGATGGGCTCATGAAAAGCATAAACCAATTGCATCTTCTAAAAGTTCAAGCATATAATATTTGAAGTAAATAAAGTGATGAGAATCAGATCCAAATAATGAACTATCTCCTAACAAGCACAAACATGTGAACACAGAAGAGCAAAATAATATATAAGAGAAAAGACAAATTATATGATTGATAGATTCAAGGATGCAAATTCAAGCAATCCATTGTTACCCTCCATCAATGCCATATCTTCTTTACTTAAACTCACCCATATTTGTCCAAAAAAAAAACTCACCCATACTTCTTTTCCTTCTCCTTCACTCTTATCAATCAAAAAAATAGTATTCTTAGTCTTCAAATAAGGAATACTCACCCATGTGGGCTTTCCCCACCCAAAATCTGCATCATAAAACACGAAACGACACCAACACGAGCATATATAAAAATCTATGTCCTCCTTGTACGATGATTCTATGTCCCTCAATCCTCACTTATTATTGAGGAAAGCATTTTTCTCATCAGCAAGTTTATGAGCATGTTCCTTTGAAAAATAGTTCAAGAGCTTTCCTTAAGTGAACCACCAATGTTTGTAATAAGTCTACATCTGTAGTATTGTCATTGGTTTGTTTTTTTTTTTGTTACCCAAGGGTATCTCCACCCGCGTGTCAAGTGAGATTAATCCCTCGCTGTTCTGAAGTCCCATATAGGGGGTAGACAGTTGGCCTGTGAATTTGCTCCATTCGCAAGAGCTGGGGATCGAACCCCCAACCACTTGCTTAAGGGACGAGAGTACTTACCACTCGCGCCAACCCGCCAGGTTAAGGGACGACAGTGAGTACTTGGTTTGTTTTGTTTCTGCAATGAAGTTACTCAAGCAATTTCCAAAGGTTGTTTCGGGTAAAGGTGGGTTTGTCCTTCTACGAAGATTTAATTTATCGGTCGGGCTACTTTGGATGGGCTCTTGGCTATTCCTAAGTTTGGTCTTGATGCTATTGTTGCACATTTCCATATAAGTGCCAATATTGCTTCCACTCGAGTTGGTTGCTCCGATCCACCAGTTTGCTTGAAGCTTTGTCCTTTAGTTTTGTGATATTTGAGGATTCAAACACGTACTTACATATGTACACCAAATTTGATTTTTGTTAGTTTTTTTAGCTTGCAATGTTTATTTATTTTAGGGTAAAAGTACATATTTGACAACAAACTATTCCACCATATTCACTGAGTAGAAAAATAGATTTTAAGTAGTAAATGAAGTAATGATAAATCAAAAAAGGTATAAATTTGATAGTGTCATTGAATCAGCTGAAATTTAGTCAAAAATTTGGGAAATTGGCCCATGAATTTCAGAATAAATATTTAACAGAGTTTAGGATGATTTAATTGTATTACCAATTTTGCAACATTATATTTTTAATTCATTATATTTTTAAATTCCGATAAAAATTTGGGAAATGGTCCCATGAATTTCAAAATAAATATTTTGGAGTTGGCTTAGGTCAAGTTCCTCCATCGAGGTTCCCAATTTCTCAAATTAAAAAGGGATAGCTGACCATTAGATTGAATGGATGATTGTTATAAAAGGACACGTGTCACTCCTATATTAAAAGAACTTGAGAACCTGGAGAAAGAAACTTGATGTAAGTTTTTCCCTTGGGAGTTTAGGCTGCTTTAACGATAATGCCAAATTTCTGACATTATATTTTTATTTCGTTATCACCCTATTTTTTACTCGAAATTCATTTTTTATAGTTGGTGCATTTTGTGCACTAGTTCCTTACCAAAATTGCATATCTTTACCTTTTATTTTATAATCACTTTACAAGGAAAATACTAAAAAGGTTGTAAAGGTAAATCAATTGTACGTTTTTTTTTAATTTGAGAGGAAACCCAAGTTTAACATGGTTGCAAAGCAATAAAAATTTTCACATATATAAATTTTATAGGGCTAAAGGTTAAAAATGCCCATGTAATTTTCACAAAGGTGCAAAAATGCCCATATAAAATTTTTTGGAGCAAAACTGCTCATCAAATTTCAAAACTGGGGCAAAAATGTCCGTCACAGTTAATTTTTTGACTTTTTCACTCACCATCCTCTATCACATCATCATCGTACAATGACAAATAAATATATGAGTTTGCCACATGTTTTAGTGAGAGATGATTTCGCAGAAAATGATGCGTCAAAAAGTCAAAAAATTAACTGTGACGGACATTTTTGCCCCAGTTTTGAAATTTGATAGGCAGTTTTGCTCCAAAAAATTTTACATGGGCATTTTTGCACCTTTGTAAAAATTACATGGGCATTTTTGCCCTTTAGCCCTGAAAAATTATATGTTCAATAAAAATACCTTTAAATTAATGTCCCTCCCCCAAATTATATGAGTTAAAAGCCAAATGAAAGAGATTTCAAATTATTTTTAAAATTGATTTTTGGAAGAATCCTTCCTAACGTTTTAATCATTTTTATTGTACACCACTCCGATCCCTACACATAAAATAAAATATTTTTTACAAGTGCTATCACATGATTATGACCAAAACAAACTTCTCCACCAGATATTATTTAATTAATTAAAAGAAAGAACATCCCCAAAGTCTACATTACAGATCATTTGTGCAAGGAGTAATTCTCAAATATCTGAAGCTATGTTTCTTAGTTTCTCAAATCCAGATTCTTATATTCTGAGCAAAAAAAAGATCCAGATTCTTATTTTCCATAAAAAAATATGATCCTTTGCCATGTCAAAAGCAAACAAAGTTAATTCTCAATTTCAATTTTCTAATGCAAGTTTTTAATGGATTTTTCAACAAATCAAAACCTCAAGTAAGCTGGCAAAAAGTAAATAAATAAAATTACTTGTAGAATACCATTTCGTGATGCATTTGACAGCTTTGAATTCTAAGGGCGGTTCACCATTTGAAAATTCTATGGAAGGGAAATAAAATTCCATGATGAACTTTGGAAGCATGGAGTCATTCATGGATCCAATAGTCATACAAGACCAAGCCTTAATGAAAGAACCAATTGTTGAAGCATCACCAAGCTTGTGCGAAAAGGACACACCAATAGCTAAATCTCCACAATCAAAACAATTCACTTGGATTTTAACTAAAAACACACTTCCTAAATAGGCATCATCCACAGGCAAAAATTGGTGTACAGAGTCAGCATCAGGTTATTTAAGAATGTTGAAGAAGAGGCCATGGACACGAGTCTCGCAAAACTCTACACCTTCATCATTACATTCAATTACTTTGTTGTCGCTTTGACTCTACCTGCCAGTGGATAGAAGTGAGTTAGGGTCTCAGACAATGATTTCTTGAGCCTCTAACACCCATTGTTAGAAAATTTATTTTTAATATTGTGATAGTAAAACAGCATTCGAGTGTGTGATATAGGAGAAATTTGATCAATGGAAGACAACTTGTAAGTTCTTTTTCGGGTGTTGGCGAAGATGGCTTTGGCCTGTTTGGACACTAACTCAACCTTCATCTTTCGTGGCTACATGAAAACTAGTTTGATCTCAATATTACTAAGGCTCAAACATCAAGACTCTATACCGCAAATTGAAAAATCAATTTGTTTATAAAGAAACTTAGTGTCATATACGATTTGGTAATTCATTAGACAGCATTATATGTAACGAAGAATTGATGACTCTATACTAGACAAGTACATAATGGGAAAAACAAGGACTAAATCACATTTCAGAAAATAATTAGAAAAGGTGAAGGCATAATTCCTATATCATATATCCCAATTAGTTTATTAAATATCAGATAAAAAAGTAGTTAATTAAATACTAGTAATTTTCCTCCACTGATCTTCCGATCCAAATTTTTTAATAGAAGAAAGACAAAAATGAACCTGGAAATTGCAAGTTCGTATGTTTATATAGACACTATCTAGTGTCAACGATTTTGTTAGGAAGGAAAAAAAGACTAAAATAAGAAGAATTCAAACATATAAACATATGTTCAGTATACACACACACACACAGATATACACATTTACATAATACGAAAACTCAGGATAAATTCCGTTTGTGAATTTATTAATTGGAAAAGATGAAGTCATCCTTAGTTCCTATTTCCCAATTAATTTATCAAATAATGATTTGATTTTCTCCCTATTTTCCCACAATTATTAATGGAAGAGAATGATAAAATAAAAACTTGGAGATTACAAAATCCGGTATGCTTATTATAAATGTCGTGTCAATCATGATTTGTTTAGCCATTAAAGAATGTTATCAAAGAAAAAATCACTTTGTAACCAAAAAAAAAATCACTAAGAATGGGAGAAATCAAAATTCACATACAGGACATAGAAAGGATCTTTTATACATTGTATTAATTATATAAAAAAATTTTATTCATTGCAGGTAGTATTGAATGAGGGTATAGTTTACAAATTTTTAAATTTGGAGTTAGTGAGTATGAACGAAATAGAATCATTATTTATATATCGAGGGAAAGATTGTTTTCAGCACGACTCAAATTAAACCGTCACTTCTATGTTACAAGTGACTACTTAATGACTATGTCAATACTTCTCAACTCGAGTAATGAACCTAATCTACCCTCCAAGTAACCACTCAGGAGCACTGAGCACCCTAAACTAACAACATGCCCTTATTTGTACTCGAAGTAACCAAAGTGGTTAAAAATACCTCGAGTGGACGGTCAATCACGTTTGATCCTTAATCTGCCCATGTGGCCTCCACGACGGTTAAATTTTTGCCACGTAGGATAAGGGTAATGGACTTAATCTACCCTCCAAGTAACCACCTAAGAGCACTGGGCACCCTAAAGTAACAACAAGCCCATATTTGCACTTGAAGTAACCAAAGTGGTTAAAAAATACCCTCAGTGGACGGTCAATCACTTTTGAACATTAATTTGCTCATGTGGCCGACACGTGGGTTAAATTTTTCCATGTAAGATTTGTCATGTGGGGCCACATATAATAAAAATACAATTCCCTCTCTCTCTCTTCATCACTTCCAAACAGCCCCACCCCCTCCCCCCAACACAACCACCGCCCCATCCCCAGAGGGAATTGTTTTTTTATATGTGGGCTCCACATGACATATCCTACGTGGCAAAAATTTAATCCACGTGGCAGCCACATGAGCAAATTAATTGTCAAACGTGATTGACTGTCCACTGAGGGTATTTTTTAACCATTTTGGTTACTTCGAGTGCAAATATGGGTCTGTTGTTAGTTTAGGGTGCCCAGTGCTCTTGGGTGGTTACTTGGAGGGTAGATTAGGTCCATTACCCTTATCCTACGTGGCAAAAATTTAACCAACGTGGCGGCCACATGGGCAATTAATGGTCAAACGTGATTGACCGTCCACTTGGGGTATTTTTTAACCACTTTAGTTACTTCGAGTACAAATAAGGGTCTGTTGTTAGTTCAGGGTGCCCAGTGCTCCTGGGTGGTTATTTGGAGGGTAGATTAGGTCCATTATCCTCTCAAATTTCTTGTCAATATGAATTGTTTGTTTACCAAACTAATATATGATCGCAATTTTTATTGGGTGGATTGTGTCTAACACCACGATGTTATTTCTAAATTATGTTGTATTCATCACCGTAAATTATATTTATGATATATTATTAAATTTAATGATCCTATTATTTTAGTGTTTTCAGCAACCTAATCGTATTTATAGTGCATGAAAGCTCAATGATGTTCTTTTCTAGTAAACTGTGGAATTAATAAGTTGTTGGATGCTATTTACCATTTTTAGTTTCCAATTTATTTTTCCATCCTTATTTTTAAGGACATCATTCTATCTTAACTGTAATTAATTATACTGTAATTGCTGGAAAACAATTATACTGTAACTAATATGTTATCATATTGTTTCAAAATTAAAGTTCCGTTGTTTAATTTATAAATATTTATAAATGAGAAGAAATGCCTATTCATAAAAATCCAACATACAAGAGAAACCGAGGCACTAGATTTAGTATAAGTACTAAACAGTTAAGTAAGAGAACTTAAGATAACGCAGAAACTGATACAAGAAGAAACACATGAGGAAAAATTAATCAGAATCTCAGAAATCAAAACGAGGAAGGTGCATAAATTATGGTGGTGGTAGTGATGATGGTAGAATTTACCAAACATGATGCTCTTCAACGTCCTCTTGATTTTTTTGGTGCTAATAAATTAAAGCCAATCTTGATGAACTTTAATTTGCCAACCGATCTGATCCTAACCAACCATGGCTTTATTATTGTGCGAGAAGAAGAAGAATCAACTCTCTGTAACACCTTGTAGATTAAGAACTGAGCCCTTCGATATCTAGTTTCCTCCGGATCTTCCTTAGCTAACTTTGAGTAACCATTTGGCTTCTTCCTCTTCCACTTCAACATCAGCTTCATCATCATCATCTTCTCTCTCTCTCTCTCTCACACACACAGCCCCACCCACCCACCTATATATATAGAGAGAGATATGATATGGTATCAGTGGAATGGTATGTACAACCGTACAAGTGTATTATGTACTCCGATCCTTTAGTGCAATGGAACATACCATGTTTTACGAAGACTAAGTATTCACTAAAATATACGAAAAATTTTCTATTTTACCCATATTTAGTATGTATTATATTACATCAAAACAAAGTTATAATATAATAATGAAGGTGAACTTGTAAATATTTATTAAAATAATTTATATATAAGACCAAATAAAATCTTCCACCTGCCATATAAATAGGACCAGAAGATCGGAGTACTAAGCAAAAAAAATGTATTATATATATATATATATATATATATATATATATATATATATATATATATATATATACTCCCTCCATTCCTAAATATAGGACCTATATGACTTTTTTGAAAAATCCTAAAAAAAGAAAAAATAAGTTAATTATAAATTGATTTACCTAATTTTTTCTCTTAAACTAGTTTATTTTCCTATAAGCTAATGGATAATCTAAAAAAATATCAAATATGTCATCATTTAATAACCTATTTCGCAACCTTAATCTTTCTAAAAAAAAAGTTATCTAGGTCTTATATTTAGGAACAGAGGGAGTATATATATATATAGTCACATGGTTCTTAAGAAAACGATTATATATTAGTATTTGGAGAATTCGAGAGGTGCCGAGTGCTATTGAACAAGTACTCCCTCCATTCCTAAATATAAGATCATTTTGGGGAGGTAGATAAGTTCCTAAATATAAGATCACTTCCTATTTTATCTCAAGTTTTGCCCAAACTACCCTTATACTCCCTCTTTTCATTGAAAACCCCTCCCCCTTTTAAAGTTAAGTAATTGAGGGGATTTTGGGAAAATCATGTAATTTTATTGTCTTCCTTAATCTCCCCAAATTAACCACAGTGCTCTTATATTTAGGAACGGAAGGAGTCTTATATATTGTCATATTTCATAGAGAAATTAAATTATATTTAGTCACATGATTTTCCTGACTGTGTGCTTAGAGAATATATTTTTCTTAGTAAATATATTTTTTTTAAAGAAAAAAGGATGTTCAATGTCTCATAAATGCGTTTCCCTTGATTGACATTGCTGAGAGAATTGAAAAAAAAATAACACTTATTCTTAGTAGAGAATTCAATAATAGTTGAATTGTGAATAGTAGAAAAATTAGTTATTTACAACATATAATATTGATTTTACAATTATATCATAACATATAAAATATAATTAAATATGGGAATGACAAATGAATATGCCCAAAACATTTGACCTGTATGAAGCAGGATGCAAATAGAAAAATAATTTGTAATATTTTTTATAAACAAAAATATAGTAGTGTCTGGCAAGTTGGGTCTATGTAAAAGGGTACAGATGTTTGACCCTTCATTTAGTATCATTTTGACGCCCCAGGGACGGAACACTGATAAAATGTTAGATTGTGATATATATGGTGTGGTTATAGTTCTCATAATACTGAAAGAAAAATATAATAAAACCACCATGTCTTTTATCCAATAAATATTAAAATAACTAAAATTGAATAGAAAAGTAAAAATGTCAAAATCAAATTGTATCATCTTGACTACCTTTGCTGGACTCACATCACTCAACTGGCGCTCTATGCGCATTAGTTGGGGATTTGATGGACAAGGCCAATATTGACCAAATAATTTCAATTAATTTTTTCCTTTATGAGGTCAATTAGGTTTCTCTAATTTGATTTATTAAATTTAAGCGTAAGATTTTTCGTTGTCATTTGAATTATTTAGAAGAACAAATTAACCACTTTTTTAATTATTGCCATTAGTGACTCTTTCCCCTGCAAGTCAAATCATCATATTTTGATATTTCATTATTGTGAATAATTTTATTATTAAATTCTCTTATGCAACTTAAACATGAAGTTTTGCAATTTACAAGTCACCTTGCATTTTTTGTTTCCAAATTTAGTAGCTTTATTTAATATTTTTTTCTTGATATTTCACAACTTTTCTCTTAATTCATTTTTCAACCTAGAAATAAAATACTATTTTTTATGTGATTATTTATTCCCAAATTTTAGAGGAAAATTTGTGAGTCAAATCACTACTAATTTGAAAGGTTTAGATGAAGGAAGGGAGCTGGCTAGAAGGTTCCGGTTTTGTTTGTTCTTCCATAGAAAATTAGAACGACACTAAATTGATCAAATAGAGGAATTTAGTAAGGATAAATATATATACATACATGTTTTGGCCAACACACACACAGTGATATATATAGACACACACACATGCATGAGACTTCTCAGGAACAAAAGGAATAATATAATTGTATAGATTACTTAATATTCCATATATTTGAAATGCATGAAGCTATGGATTTTATTCAGGTAATTCAAAGCCTACTAAAACAGGACATGTATACATATCCAGTCATCATATATCTTGTGAAGAAAATAAGAAGACCGATTTTAAGTATGAGCATGTACAGTGATTTACAGGTTTTTCTGCAGAAAGTGTCAAAAATAGGATTACATAGAAGTTTTTTCTTGTTTCGAAATTTTTGTTTTTTTTCCTTAGTTTTAGTTTCATAGTTTGGTCTTTATCTTCTTCTGTGACAAAAAAATGTATATAGCACAAAAATGGGTAAATTTATTTTTTCCTAACTTCATTTATCTTGAAACTATTTACAGTTACTATATCCAAATCGACCATGGACTCTCTAAAAGATACTGACTAGCGAAATTTGATTTCGGGGTTCATGTTTAATTTTCTCATCAACTTCTAATTTTTAAATAAAAATCCTTATTTGAAAATTAATGTTATCACATTATCTTTATTTCATACTACCTCCGGTCCTATATATAGGACATAATTGACTTTTTTTGGAGAGATTAAGGTTGCGAAATAGGTTATTAAATGATGATATATTTGATATATTTTTAGATTATCCATTAGTTTATAGGTAAAATAAACTAGTTTAAGGGAAAAAATTAGGCAAATCAATTTATAATTAACTTATTTTTCTTTTTTTAGTATTTTCCAGAAAAAGTCAATTAGGTCTTATATTTAGGACCGGAGGGGGTATTATGTACCTTGTAAAAAATTTAAAAACAACCACCTTGAAAATGGACAATCCAAATAAACTCTGGACACTCTAGATCATCGGTCTGGGACATAGTGATTATTATGGGTGCGCTTAAAAAGGTTCTCTTTGTTTTTTCCCGTATAATCAAGATCCTCCTTATGGAAGCATTGTTACCACATCAACTATCAACTTACAGTTTGTTAATTCTTTAAGCTTTTTACTATCTCAAGAAATTTCTTCTGAAACCATTTTTGCATTTGGTTTCTTGGAAGCAAATTCAGTAGTCATATAGGTTGATTGCTATGTCTTATTTGGACGAGTAATTTCCCTGATATTCACCTCCAATTTTTTTTTTCACTTAGTTGTTCTCTCCTTTTCTTGATGCAATGTGGAGGAGAGTTTATGTTACTTAAAAAAAACCAATTTGATCAATCGACTCTCTTACACAGTATCATAGTATTATCACTTCGAGGTTTACTTAGCCTACTATTTCTTTAAAAATAAAAAAGATGAGGGAAAATAATAGTAATAAACCTACAGAAAGAACATAATATGTCATCAACCATACCACTTGCCAGTGCTGCACATAGACATGACAGGTTCAATGAATGGGCTTACCATGGACCATAAGAAATAATGGCCAATTGGGCCATGTGCTTATTTGAATGGACAGAATGGAGCTGGAATAGGTTGAGGAAGATCTAAATGCCAAGTTACCTATGACAACTTTCTCAGAGTATTATGCCTTGTTCACTCTCTATTTAAATGATCTTTTTGTATATGAAGAGAATTAATTAATAGGTGAATGATATTTATATTTTCCTCGTCTTATCCCTCATTAAGCTATTTTTCTCTATAAGACAGGGAGACATCATTTATTTGGTGGAACTGATTATGCTAGTAATTTTGGTGGAACTCCTTAGAGGTAAACAGGAGACGAAATTGTAAAATGCCCATTCTCTTGTGGGAAGAGATGAAGGCAGCTTTGAGAAAGAGATTCATCCCTAGTGATTACTACATTGACCTGCACAGACAGTTGAGGGAGTTGAATCAAGGCTTCATGAGTGTGAAGGAATATTACCAGAAGATGGAGACAATCATGTCTAGGGCACATGTAAGGGAAGACAATGCGGCAAGAATGGTTAGATTTAAAAATGGCTTACATGCTAAAATTGCTGATATTGTTGAACCACAAAACTATGAAGATATTGTGGAGTGTTTACATGATGCTATTAGGATTGAGAAACTACTAAAATCAAGAGAGGAAGGCCCAAATCCAATACAAATTGGACGCATAAAGTCGAAGTGAGAGACAACAAATCAACCCACAAACCAAGAGATGATTTCAATCCAAAGGTTTCGATTGCAGAATCCAGAGGTAAGGTTGAAGATAATATTACATGTCATCAGTATCTCAGACGTGGGCATTTCGTTACTCAATGTCCCAATAAAAGGATGGTTGTGTTGGATAATGAAGACATTATAGATCTCAACATTAATCTCAATGACGTTGACTGATGCATTTGTCTTAATGAAGAATAGATGTTTTTACTATTCATAAGATGATTTGTACTATGAAGTGTAAAATTGTTTATTGGTGAGGTTATTCTCTTTGACTTTAAAGTTTAGAAAGCTAGCGCTATATATTTTATGTATTGGAGTGAGGCTATTTGGGTATGACTCTCACATTTAGAAAAGTTTTATCAAACGTAGCCCTTTTTCAATGGTAACTCTTTAAATATCTCTTCATCTATTGTTCACGTACTTACATAACTAATGCATATATAGCGCCACTCGAATGATGTGGCTCCAGCGAAAATAAATTGGAAAGTTAGTAGTAAATGGGAAGTTCGTAGTTGATACAATCTGGTTTTGACAAGTGTATTCTTCTATACAAGATTAAGAATGATTAATAATTATTTTTATATTTATTGGATAAAAGACAAAATGGTTTAATTATATTTATTGATGAAAATTATGAGAACGATATTATAATCTAATATTTTATATGTGTTCTATCATCCATCCTTAGGGGCGTCAAAATAGACATACTACGATTCAGATAAAAAAATAGATATACTTTGAAAACATTTGAAACAAAATGCTAAATGAAGAGTTAATAAGCATCTATACCATTTTTCTTTGAATCTACTTGCCAACTACTGCAAATTTTATTTTCCCTTTTTCAACTTGTTTTAATATATGTGTTCTATCATCCATCCTTAGGGGCGTCAAAATAGACATACTACGATTCAGATAAAAAAATAGATATACTTTGAAAACATTTGAAACAAAATGCTAAATGAATTGAAGAGTTAATAAGCATCTATACCATTTTTCTTAGAATCTACTTGCCAACTACTGCAAATTTTATTTTTCCTTTTTCAACTTGTTTTATACAGGTCAAATGTTTTGGGCATGCATTTGTTATTCCAACCTATCATAATAGAGAAATTATCACACATCCATGAAGAAATCCCCTAGCTGAATTGATGTCTCATGAAATCCTCTTATTAAACCAAGGTCCCTCTATTATGGCCAAAAAATTGTTGCCAAATCAAAAGTTGATGTCATCTCGCAAATAATTTTTAGTCACAAAGTTTCAATTCAACATTTATGTATTGATATTAGATGGTAACAATTTTTTGACTCTTTTTTCACAGCTATGAACATCATTAACAACTGTCATAAAATAAGACTATATTGTAAAATGCAGTCTAAATTGAGGTTGGAACTAGGGAGGGATGGTTAGAAGGTTTTTATAAATGCTACACCAAACAAAATAAATTACCAATATGCTACACCAAAAATAATAAATACCAATATACTACAAAACAAGGAAATCGTTCTTGCCAAGAACGACTTCTTCCCAAGAACGACTTTCATTCTTCACAGTTCCCAAGACTGATTTTAGATGAATTACATTGCATATGCACACACATACCATACTACTTCCTCCAGATTTAAATATAAGACCTAATTGAATGTTTTTTGGAAAATTAAGGAAGCAAAATAGATCATTTAACTATGATATATTTCATATATTTTATCATGTCTATTAGTTTATAGGTCAAATAAACTAATTTAAGAGAAAAAAAATAGATAAATAAACTTATAAGAAACTTATTTCCCTTTCTTAGGATTTTCCAAAAAAGTCAAGTAGATCATAGAGTCAGAGGTAGTATTATTTAAACTTGGTTTTAATTTTTTTATATGCTATTTAAATTTAAACTAACATGCACTTTATTGAATTTATGTGTCATTATTTTTTTATATGACATTAGTTTTTCTAAATATAATACTCCCTCCGGTCCTAAATATAAGACCCAGTTGACTTTTGTTTGTAGAGATTATGATTGCGAAATAGGTTTCTTAAATTATAACATATTTGATACATTTTTAGATTATCCATTAGTTTATAAGTAAAATAAACTAGTCTAATGAAAAAAGTTAGGTAAATCAATTCATAATTAACTTATTTTTTTTTTAGGATTTTCCAAAAAAGTCAACTAAGTCTTATATTTAGGACCAGAGGGAGCAATAAAGTTGGAGAAAACTAAAGACGATATAGGTTTAATATGGTTAATTCTATTAAGCTACATAAATATATGGGATAGTATAAGATTAAGTGATGCTACCTCTGGCTCTAAATATAAAGCTTATTTCACTTTTTTTTGGAAAATCCTAGGAAAGCAAAATAAGTTTCTTATAAGTTGATTTTCCTATTTTTTTCCCTTAAACTAGTTTATTTGATCTATAAACCAATAGGTATGATAAAAATATATCAAATATATCATAGTTAAATGACCTATTTTGCTTCCTTAATTTTTCCAAAAAAATTCAATTAGGTCTTATATTTAAGTCCGGAGGAAGTAGTATGGTATGTGTGTGCATATGCAATGTAATTCATCTGAAACCAGTCTCGGGAACTGTGAAGAATGAAAGTCGTTCTTGCCAAGAACGATTTCTTTGTTTTGTAGTATATTGGTAATTATTTTTTTTGCTATAGTATATTGGTAATCTATTTTGTTTGGTGTAGCATCTTGGTATAAAAACCATGGTTAGAACTAGGGAGGGAGGGCCATGGAAAAAAGGGGTTTGGGTTCTCTCCTTTTCTTTCTCTCATTTTCTCTCATTTTCCCTTTCATAAGTCATTGGATAAAATATCTAGTGGTTTAAATTCAATGTTTTTACAACAATAATGTAATTATGATAATATTTTAAAATGTAATAAATAAATTTAATCTGGCAAAATTTTATGTAAACTATAATAAACTGTACAGAACTGTAGATTACTATTATAAATTTAAATTTATTTTTTAATACTGTCATGAATTATTCACACCAAATTTTGACTGATTAAATTTATTTATTATATTTTTAAGTGTGTTGATAATTATATTAGTATTGTGAAAACATTAAAAATATTAACCATTGAATCAAAGATCCAATGGTTTCAAAAGGAAAAGGAGGGAAAAGAAGAGGGAGGATGAGGAGAAAACCCTCTCCCGGAAAAACTAGCACAATGACAAGAAAGAGCTCCCATAATCCTAAAATTTAAAGAGAATTGGGAGAGATATATAGACCTCAGTTTAATATAATTAGGTGATTTCATATATTGTCAAAGGCTATGTTATGATGACATTTATCTTTTTTTAGAAAAACACAAAATAATAAGGGAAATCAAATTCTCTAAGCAGACAATTAGTCAAAACATGTGTACATAATTTATTTTTTATTTGAAACATGTGACTATATAGTATAGTTTTTTTCATAGCACGCAGCTTCTAATTCTTCATATAATACACAAATTGTTCCTTAAGAAACATGTCTCTCTCTCTCTCTCTCTCTGTGTGTGTGTGTGTGTGTGTATATATATATATATATATATATATATATATAATACGTTCACTTGTTTCATTATTCTCGTACCAGATCCTAATTCCCAATAGCATCTCTCTCTCCCCCCGTGATAATGATGATGAAGCTGATGTTGAAGTGTAAGCGGAAGAATCCATGCGGTCACTCAAAGTTAGATAAGGAAGATCCACATGAAACCAGACATCGAAGAGCTCAGTTCTTAATCTACAAGGTGTTACAGAAAGCTGATTCTTCTCCTCACACCATGAAGCCATGTTTGGTTAGGATCAGATTGTCAAAGTCTAAGATTAGCTTAATTAGTAACAGATTAAGAAAAATCAACAGGACATTGAAGAGATTCATGTTTGGATCATCACCATCATCACAACCGCAACCAAATTTTATGAATCTTCCTCGTTTTGCTTTCTGATATTACTTATTACTCCCTCCGTTCCTAAATACAAGACCTAGATAACTTTTTTTTTGGAAAGATTAAAGTTGCGAAATAGGTTATTAAATCATGATATATTTGATATCTTTTTAGATTATCCATTAGCTTATAGGTAAAATAAACTAGTTTAAGAGAAAAAATTAGGTAAATCAATTTATAATTAACTTATTTTTTGCTTTTTTTTAGGATTTTTCAAAAAAGTCATCTAGGTCCTATATTTAGGAACGGAGGGAGTATTAATTATTCCTCATGTGTTTCTTCTTGTATCAGTTTCTTCATTATACTATTATATTTACAGTCCTTTTCTTTTTCTGGTTTTGTTGAGGGCGACCATCATGCAACATTATATTGAGTTGTCCGCTCGAAGTACAATAATGAAGGTAATTGCATTATAGGAGTATATATTAACTTTGGTATTTAATATAAGATCCAAATGAACGATTTGGAAAGACCAAGAAAACAAAATAAATTATTTTAAAGTATTTATACTTTTCATTTTTCTTTGAATTAATTTGTTTGACTTTATAAACTAATATATAGTCTAATGAGACACATAATTAAATATTTTAGAGGGAAATCGTGTCATATGCTATATGAGTATGCAATTTATATAACTTTGGTAACATCCCTAAATTTGTCAACTCTTCAAATTGGTCCCTTGTATCTTATATTAAAGATTGGAGGTAGTATCTGTGATAGTTTGAGGGATAAGGCATGAAAAATATATCACTTCATTTATTATTTTCATTGATGAACAAATCACTCTTTTGAATCTGAGTCAATATGGCATGATACTTTGAGGAGAAATCTTGACATGGCAATAAAGTTGTCACTGGTTACTTGGCAGTCAAGGAATATTCCTTTTTCTTATAACAAAAATTTTAGATGAGTTGAGTTTCGGGCTCATAAAGGAAGACCGCTTGACTCAGAGAGTGCTTACAATGGTACTTATAGATTGTCCAGCAACAAAGTTTTCATATCGGCGAGATTTGAACCCACAACTTTATGGTTATGAGCCAACCTCTTTACCAACTAAACTTACCTTTGTTGGCGTCAAGAAATATTCTTTTATTCTTGCGTCATGTATCAATTTAGCCCTTAAAGTTTAATATTTAAAAGGACAAATCAAGTATGATAGTTAAACTTTAAGATCTTCGATTTATTTCTGGCAAAGAAAAGAACATTGATTTAAATTTCATGAATAATCAAAAGTTACATTAACCCTCTATTTTAACCATTACATTGTATCGACTTAAAGGTGAATATCATATTTTTATTTCATTTTTCCCCTCATCCAATTCATCGAGATAAGACATTTATGATACGAAATAGATTGGTAGTGAATTTATAATATTGTACTTCTATATATTAAAAAGGTACTTTATTATGGCCTTATGGGTAATAGATTGGAGTGTGATAAATTTTGCGTCACAAACCATGTGCCCTAAAATGGGATTTCTCTTTCCTTAGTGTATACTGTAAGCCACATGAGGCTGAAAATGTCTTGCCATCCAATGGATTTTAAGCCCATATATTATAACAATAAATGGTTTTTTTTTTCTTTATATTATGACAACAAAGAGCAGGAAATCAGAAAATTACATCAACAAATAGGGTTACACGTGGTGGAATTTGGTGCAGCTAAAACAAGCACCATCATTTAGACTGCAAGAAAACGTGAAAGAAAAATAAATACAAATTGAGCTCCAAAAGTTTCAGAATCTCATGATTCACTATCATCAATTCCTATTGAAGCCTCTTCATATTTCAGCAACAACTTTGTGCTCATACCATTCTGCTCTGTCATTTTAGGAGAGTTTGGTGGGTTCACCTTTGATTCCTGAATGTGACGCATAATTATCGCTTTTGCAGCAGCAAGAGATGCATAGAATTGATCTTCATCAGGAGCCTTCTCAAAACTAAACATATCATTTCTTTCTCTTTTCCTTCTCTTGTTAATCTCATCCTTAACAATCTGGTTTTAAGGGAGGGAAAAGAGAAAACTAGTTAAAATATCATTATATTTGAATATATAAATAAAAAAAAAGTAAAAGCAAGCCTGGTCAAAGACATATTCAGCACATCACAGCATATAACCAAAAATTAATGCTTATATGATGTCGCAGGATCAGAGAGAATACCAGATAAAAAAGGGATGGAGATGTGAAAATATCTGAAAACTGACATTTTATGAAAATAATGGACTAAAACAAAATTCTGACAAGTAATTCGATTGACAAGGAATTCATCACATCACAAACAATATATCATAACGTCTTCATCAGGTGTTCCCAAGTATTATTCCATGTTTGATGGATGCCATTAGTACTTAGAGGTAAAGATGTGCGCCAAAGTGTTATGATATTGTAATATGAGAGTTAGTTAAGTTAGTTAGAGGTGAAAGGCGAAATTGCAGCTAACCTAATGGCTTGTGTCTATGGTATATAAATATACCTAAGGCTAATAGTAGAATCATCTTAAATCATAATGCTAATCTGACTGTTTTGACGGTATCTTCTCTCTTGTATCTCTTTGTTCATTTTTCTCTCAAACACTCTTCTTGATTTCTCTTCTTCTGATCTCTCTCTCCCATTCTTTCTATCATTCTACAACTCTCTTACCACAAACTGTCCTAGCCTCATAGGAGATGAAGAGCAAAGCCGCTGAATTTTAAAATTTTGAATTTTCAATCATGTGTGTGTGTGTGTGTGTGTGTCAAAGTGGTTAGGCTAAAGTTAATCTTATGCTGGGTAGCTTCCATAGTTTGAGTGAACCCTACATAGGCAAGAAATATCGCTCCAATCTCAGACGGGTTTTGAATGCCATCTATTTAAAATAGCATTGAAAATTAGGACTTGGATCCTTAGAAGCTTCTTTATGTGGAGCTATGTGTAAGCCCTCACACACGTATCTTTTCATTTTTCATTTTCTCTCTTTTCTCTTTTAGCTAGCATCAACCACTAATTTATGCTATTACTCCATAACCTCTTGACCATAACAAAACAAGCTGAAGAGGATTCGTTTTCCTAAGACTCTTCTACAAGGCTTCTCATATGATAACCTTAATAAGGAATATAACATTCTGTCCTAAATAAAACTAGATAAAAAAATATTGTCAAACAAAATTCTGAACCCAATAGACAAAAATCTTTGAGTACAAGTCATTAATTCCATCCATCAAAAACGGCAAGACATGGAGAACTCCTAAAGTTTCTCACAGATTAAATGCATGCAAAGACATTTACAATCATTAACACATTACAAGAAGATGGAAGGAGTTATCAACAACATAAGGAAATAGCAATCCATTGGATATAAGGTAATTCCTCAGTTCCTATATATAGTATAAGACACAGTTGACATTTTTTGGGGAAATTAAAGATGGTAAATGAACCGTTTAATAATAACATGTTTTGCATACAATTATGCATTAAATCACACATTAACTTGCAAGTCAAATAAACTAGTTCATGGTAAAAAAAACCAGGCAAATCAAGCTATAACAATCTTCTTTAACTTTCTTTTTAGGATACCACAGAAAAGTCAGCTACATCCTATATTTACCAACAGAGTAAATTATGAAATGCTATGCTAACCTGGGACAACATTGTGTTAAGCTTTAAAGGCCCCACTTGAGAGACAGCCAAGGAGCCAAAGAAATTTCCTAGTATTGCAGCATCAGACACAACTAAACCATGAACCAATCCTGCAACAAAACCACCCAAAAAACTATCCCCTGCACCAGTTGGATCAACCTGACAAGCCTCAAAAGGCTTAATCTCCATCTCCCCATCTTTCCAATACACTTTACACCCATCCTTCCCATGTGTCACCAACACACAACAAAATCTCCTCACCTCCTCCAAATCAATAAACTCTGCCTCATCACATGATGCCTTAAGAAACCCAATTCTTGGCAACAAATGAAAAAACCCACTCTCCTTCAAACCAACATTCCTCACACTCCCATCCACATCATCAAACGTACGAATCAAAGCCAGCACATCAACAAACACTGAATCACAAACATCAACCATTCTCTCTAAAGTCTCCACCAATATCTCCCCACCAACACCAACCGCCATACCAAAGTGAAACCTCATTTCAGGAATGTCACAACTCCTAATGGCATCACATGCACATACCCTTTTCAAAACTCTATCCAAAACCCCACAATCATCATCATTTGAATCGAAATATGCATGAAAGACTGTGGTTTTTGAAAAGGGTATCACTGTTGGAGGATGATGACGTGTCTCATAAGCAAAGTCTGGGCCCACCTTGGAGACAAGATGGTGTTGTACAGAGAAGGCTTCAAGAACCGGGGATATGAATGAAGTGGAGCCGCCTATTGTTTCTGCTATGATGGTGTTGCCACGTAAGAGGACGTCGTGGCAGTAGTTGCCGAGAATGAGTCCTCGGAGATTGGAAAGATTTGATGTTGACATGACAAGTTTGGTGGAGAAGAAGGGTTTGTGAGAGTGAGCATGTGATGTGGGGTTGGAGAGGAGAGATTGATTATAGGGATGGGGAAAATGGAAAGAAGAGAGATTTTCGTTTTACAGTTACAGAGCGCAGAAGAGAGAGTTAGAAGTGAGGATGACTGGGTGAGGTTGTATAAGAGTTGATGGCAGCTGCGTATTTAAAGTGGGTTTAAATTGCTAATCACCGATTATATTATTAGCCTATGGAATGAGACTGAGGTTGTTCACATAAATGATGAGCATAAAGCTAGATGGAATCTGCTTACAATTCTATTGTCAAAGATGGTTAGGATGAGGGAAGGATTATTTGACAAACTATTTGGAAGATTAATATTCCCAAATATGTAAATTTCATGTGTGGATTTATTTGCATGATAGGTTACTCACGAATGAGTCCTTATGTGATAATTACCTACATCCTAGTGTTGTTTCTGGGGTGTGTAAAACCAATAGTGTGCATTTGGGTCATACATTTCGAAATTGTGTTAAGCCTCGTGAGTTTTGGCTCAAGCTGAGAAGCTGAGGGTTTCTAATCATGATCTAGACTTTTGGGAGAGTGATGAGCAGACGTGATTGGAGAGTAATTTAAAAACTCTCGCAGGGTAGATATAGAAAATTGAAAGACTATTTTTTAGTGTGACTTGGTTAATTTGGAGGCGAAGGAATGAAGTTGTACATCATAGATCTTGTTCTAGTGTTGATGATAGTGTGGCGGAGGCTATGTGTATTGTTCGGTGTATGATGCGGGTAAAGAAGTTTCCAAGTGGTCATGAAAGTTTTCTCATGCATGGTCAATTAAGCCAAGTTGTTGAGTTAGGTGTGAAAGTTTTTGTTGATGGTTGGTTCTCCTTAGGCTCATCAGTTGTAAGCTTCATGTATTCAGTTTAAGGATCTTCAAGTGTTGAGGCAGAGTTATAGGGTTGCTTATGGGGGTTGAGGCGAGCATGAGATTCTAGATTTCAACATGTATCTTTATTTTGCGATGTTGTTTCGGTGGTGGAGGGGTTGGAGCATGGTGTATCTTACTTGCATGAGAATGATGATTTATTTTCCAAGGTTGGTGAATTACTGCGGCATTAGTGAATCGTAGAGTTTCGGGTGATTAGCCAGGAGGATAACGTAGCCACAGATATTTTAGCAACGAGCAGTTTTAATTATGGTTTAGACATTCACATTATGTGAAAAGCTTATTTTGTATCTTTTAATATAAAAAAAATTAGCCTATGGATGTGTTTTTTGAAAAAAGATTAGGAAAAATTAATAATTTAGTTATTTATTTATTTGATTTTCTCTAACTAAATGAATATCTTAGAGTTTATTATGTAGGTTATTCACTATATTCAACTCAAAACAAAAAAGGACACTACTTATCGATTAAAGGTATGTTCCTTCTCTATTATTTTCTTTATTTTTTTTATTACAAACTGAGAACTACAGTAACTAAGACTATTTACAAACAAAAATTACTAAAATCTAAGTGATTTTTTTTATTCTCTATTATTTTCTTTATTGATTTTGTATATATACAATCTAATTAAAACCTAAGTGATTGTTTTCTTAAGCTCTCGTAGTGGCGTGTTTCTCCGATTCCAACCTCGTATCATTCTCAGAAGATGTCTGGTTGTCGAAACTACTTCACTTGTTCTACATGGCTACTTACATGCTGGTGCTCAAACAGAGATTGATGTTGTCTCTCCAATATCTACTTTATTTCTTAGCTTACGGTTTAATTTTAATTATGTTTTATATGTTTTGGATATTAGTAAACTGTTGTAATAGCTAGATCTTAATTAATGTCATTTTGCCTTTTATAAAAAAAAGTGATTGTTTTCTTTATTATATAAATAATAAAATTATTATTATAATTATAATTAATTATTATGAAACTTATATTACATGTGTGGATGCCCATAACTTCAAGTTCTTAGAATTCTTTTTCTTAAAACCTCTTAATGAATATGAGTAGTGTGAGTTTCTTTTCTTTAATATCATTATTCTTAAAATTTATTCTTTTGTAATCATATAGATAGAATTCAATGATATTTTCCGATGTATAAAAAAGAATTCAATATATTGAGGCCAATAAATAGATAACATGTCATGTCATGTCATGTCATGAGTCATTGCAAGATAGAATTACAAAAGAATGAGAAGACACTTCTTGCTTCATCTCTACTTTCTTGTCTTACTAATCTCTTCTCTTTTTCTCTTCATACTTCTTCATACCTCTCATTTTATAACACGTTATCAGCACCATTTGCTCGAAAATATTAAGATATATTTTTTATATATTTTCGTGTTGTTGATACACACATGTGTAAAAAGTACTATGTGTATGTATTTTAGTTCCTTGCTCATATCCTTACCTCTTTCTAATGATTAGAGAATTGTCACAATAAATTTGATTGGTCGGTTCACCGCCTGTAATTCATATATATATATCGGTTACATACATACATACATACATACATACATACATACATACATACATACATACATACATACATACATACATACATACATACATATTAATATTTATATAATACACATACACACAATATGCACATGTTATATGTGTGTGTAATACATACATAATTATATATAGTACATTGTTATAATATTATATCATTAATTATTTCTTTTATTTTGTCATTTTGTTATTTATGTCTATTATATATTGTGATCATATTATTCTATCTACAATTTGTTATGTCATTTAAATTTATATTATTATATTTCTTGTCAACTTTCAATTTATTATAATGTCATTTTATCCAATGGCCTGAAACCATGACATTCCCAAAATTTGTTTTATTAGATGGCTTGAAGCCTCATCAATTTGATAAGAGCAAATGTGCAAAATAGTCAACGTAAATTTAAAAAAGAACACCTAAGACTCTGGTAGGTGGCAAAACCATACACTATAATAAAAATGGAGCAAATGTAACATTCTCAAATAGAGTTGTTAAGTTTGACCATTAATTGACTAAGAATTTTGATGAGACTTATTGATGTGGCAATATGTGGAATTAGGTGTCAATTTGTTTTATGTGGAATATGCTGACCAAGCATATTGAGACTTAAAACCAGTCCAACACAACACACAATACACAACGCATCGAATCCCTTCAGAGATCAAACTAGCCTCATTTCGAACCCTAACCTTAGAATCCTTATGGAAATGATTTTTGGGTTTAGAGTTCAGATGATTTGGGGTGGGTTTCATATGATGATTTGGAGAAGGTATGAGTTATAGTCGAAATGATTCGAGGAATTAGGTTTCGTTTTAGATGATATAGGGTTCAACTGGATGTATTTCAGCTTTTAAAGTGGATTTTGGAATTGACATGTCATTAAATGATGATGGGGCCCACGTCTGAAAAAATTTCCGTTTATCTATCTATACTTAACCGAGAGATTAAATTTGCCTCACTTTATTTTACAGTGTATGATTTTGCCCCCTTAAATTTATCAAGGTCTCAAGTGCTCATTTTTAAATTTACGGTGACTATTTTTGCCCCTTTACCCATTTGATAACAATTGTTAGTATAAGACCATATTGTATTTTTTATTTAAAAAAGGGTATGAAAAGGGGGACTGACAATTTGATGCCCAAAATATTATTGTTGGGCCTTGACGGCTAATGACAAATGACCTAAGTGACAAATGACTTAAACATTAAATATTATATAGTGGTTTTATAGTTTTGCAAGATATTTGATATGGTCTTGAAGACAAATATCATGAGAAAATGTGAAAATATGACTAGAAATCATATACAAAAGAAAGCAAATGTTACAATATTTTTGTTGTCTTAATGACATTATTATTGCTAATTATTTGTTGTGATAAATTTGTGGGAGAAATACTTCATTTTGTAATATATGACTAGAAGTCATACAATAATTTTATAAATATTTTTTTGTTCAAATAGTTTTGTAAATATATGGCCAGAAGTCATATAATAGTTTTTTTTATTCAATGACCAGAAGTCATGTCACATTTATAGTTTTTCTTTTGTAAAAAGAACACTGTGATTTTCATCAAGTTGTGAGTTTATAATACATTTTTAGTAATTATTTATTTGTTAAACAAATAACGAATTGTTATAAATATTAAACACAAGAAGGCTTATAGTAATGTATCAAATTAAATGTCAAAATGAGCTTTATAACCTTAAAATAGTTTTAAGAATATCTTATCTAGAAGACAATATCTTATCATTACCGTAAGAACAAAACCCAAAAACAATACATAACTTTTGTTCAAGGAATAAAATTAGTACATAATTATTTCAAGGTACACAAATGATACTCAACTATTTGGCATAAGATAAAAATGATATTTTCACTAAAATTTAACAATAAGATTAAATATGAAAAGTCCAAAATACCCTTGTAAATTAAATTACAATAACAAAAACAGATGAGACGGGAGTCCCAGAGTCGAGGGTGAGGCGGGTGGATCGGATATGAGGTCGATGGTGAGCTTCTTGCAGACAGTAGAGGCGGGGCAGCGAAGATCCCCTCGACGCCTGGCGGCGGACTGCTAGAGAAGAAAGAATGAAGGAGAGGGTGAGGAAGAAGGAGAAAGAAAGTTTATTTAATTTATAAGGGCATTTTGGACTTTTCATGTCTAATCTTATTGTCATATTAGCGAGAATATTATTTTTTATCTCAAGCCAATAGTTGGGTATCATTTGTGTACCTTGGAATAATTATGTACTATTTTTGTTCCTTGACTAAAAGTTATGTATCATTTTTGGGACTTCGCACTTACCATAAATGTAATAGTTTTGACTCTTGAATACTAAGGAGAATATTTTGTTGTGATCACTTATGATCAACACCCAAATTGATATATAATTCGAGCTAAAGATATTTAGAAATATTAAAATAAATATATATTGATTATGAGCAAAAAATTTTGATATTGCTAGAAGCCATAGAAAAATATGGAATAATTAGTAAATATGAAAATTGAAAATAGTAGTCAAGATGAAATATTATGAGATGAAAAAAAGGTGGCAGTGACAACAAGTCATAGAGAAAATTTCTAAGTTTATGGTAAAAGATAAATAGATCATTTTAATCTAAAGGTTATCTTATGTTTAATTTATACTATTGTTAAATTAGTTGTGTTTAATTTGTGTAATATAAACTGTTTATGTGGATTTACTATCATAATATGCATTAATATCCTAATCAAGGTATCAGATATATCAAAAAGGATATATATATATATATATATATATATATATATATATATATATATATATATATATATATATATATATATATTGGCAAAAAACGGTTATATATTGATTATTCGCATAAGGAATAATGCAATATGAAACAAGTAATAGAATTAGAGAGAGAGAGAGAGAAGAAGTCTAATTCTTCGGAGAATCAAGATTCTTTCTTGACGCGTTACAAGAATCTTTCTTTTCTTTCTCTTCTACAAGAAGGAGTTAAGAAGGATGGTTAAGATCTCGAGTGAGGAAAGCTATGTCGGAGATGACTCAAGGGATATTTCAGGAGGTGAAAATGATAAGAAGGATGTTAACACTACTAGAAAATAGGCTTTTCACGACCATAAGTAACACGTAAAAAGCCAATGTTGGTCGTTGATAAAAAAAGCGGTGGCATAACATGTAAATAACTGTCCAGGCGGAGCCTTTTCAAGACCACACTTTTACATGTGGTCGTGGAAAGTGCACCTTCCACGACCACACTTTGCTAAGTGTGGTCGTGGAAGGGGGGACACCTTCCACGACCACAGTTTCAAATGTGTGGTCGTGGAAGGGTCCCCTTCCACCACCACACATTTGAAACTGTGGTCGTGGAAAGTGGGAAATTTTTTCCTCATTGGCGCCAGAACCCTTTTTATTTTCCCTCCAACACTTTGACACCTTCACTCACTTCTCCTTCACTCTCTTTCTCTCTTCTTCATCAAACCTAAACCGCCGTCTCCTTCATCACTCACGTCGTCTTCTTCATCAACTCTCTTCTTCATCGCCGTCTCCTTCCCTCACACCGCCGCCGTCAACACTCACGCCGCCGTCAACACTTCCGACAAACTTCCCTCTTCTCACCGTCGGCTCGGCCACACCGCCGCCACCTTCCCTCTTCTCATCGTTACCACTCTCACCGTTTCTTTGTCTTCGGCCGCCGTTACCACCCTCAACAGGGCCGCCGTCACCACAACCTAGGTAAGAACCCTATCTTTGTGCATTTTGTGCATTTTCTGGATTTTGTGCTTATTGTTATTGGACATTGTTCACTGTTAGGATAGTTGTTTTAGGCTGTTTTGGACTGATTTAGGCTGCTCTAGATAGCCAAGAACTTGTTTGAAAGTTTATTACACTTTGCTGGAAAATTCTGTTAACAGTGCTGGAAATTGATACTGACTGTTTTTAAAACTGGGAATTTGTTACAGTGAATCATGCCAAACTGTTTTAGGTGCATATTCTACGAGATATAGTCTTTAATTTGATATATTGTGTGCCCTGAAATTCGTTTTGTACTGTCTGAAACGAATTTTTGAAAAAGCACTGTTTCGCTGGAAACTACTGGAGCTTCAGTCTCACTGTTTTGCAAACTGGGAATTTTTTAGGGCGACTTGTTCAAAACTGTTTTACTGGGAAAAACTTCGAGTTATAAGCTTTAATTTGATATATTTCTTGCCCTGTAACTCGTTTTCTACTAGCTGGAATTAATTGTTGAATTTGCCCTGTTTCGCTGCACATTTCACTGGATAGGCTGTTTTTGGTGTTATAGATAGTTTTTATAGAATGTATTTGTTATTGTTTTTCATTTAATAATCTATCTAATATTATTAATTGTTTTGTGCTAATGTATGTAATTGTTTCTCTTTCACAGGTTAATGGCAGAAAGTGAGTCAGATCGCGAGCAATAGCATTACGAGGAGGCCCCACCACCTCGTATTGGTAATGAGTGATTGGACCGAATTTTATCCCTTTAAGCATGTGCAATTGAGCTTAATTAGTGTGATTTAATTGATATATTTGATCATTATTGACATATTTTATTGCGCATGCTTATTGGAATTAATTGGTGAATATTAGCCTTATTACTTGCATTTTTAAGAAACCAAGGGTATTTTGGTCATTTTGACTATTTGTTGATATTTTATTGTAGGGGGGTTCCCACGTGGGCCCCACACACCCTTGGTGGAGCTTTGGTGGAGCTTACATGGCAAGGAGGAGGCTAGTTGGCAAGGAAAGTGACATAAAGCAACAATTACCATTTTTGGTAAAAAGGACAAGGCACTTTTGGAGCATCTTACTTAAAGAGAAACAAATGGCTCCAAGATTCAAATTCAAATTTGGAATTGTTGAAGGCCTCATTAAGGGCAATTTTGGAAGCACAATCACTTGGAGAAAAAGGAGGGACCTTTGGAAATGCATGGAGACAACATTTGGACTACATTCATTCCCATTTTACCCAAATACCAAAACTACCCCTCCTTCCCTAACCTTCCATCATTTCGGCCAAACCTCTCCATCACACACCAAAATATCTTTTGATAGCTCATAATCCCCACTTGACAGCTCATTAACTCCCTAAGCCAACTCATCATCCAACTAACTTCATTTTGACATCATCCTTCATCATCTCTCCACTTTCACTTTCTCTCTCCTCTAACAAACTCTCTCAACTCCATCTTCATCTTCTTCACCTTCTCCATTTCGCAAATCACTTCCATGGCCACCATGACCTCACGCCTTCCTTCATCCTCCACCTCCATGAGCGGCTAGACGTCCTCTCCTCTCTCTCCAAAGGAATGTGCTTATAGATTCAACATTTGGCCTCATGTATTTGTGATTTACTCTTTTAGGTTCCAAGCTAAATGTAAGTTTTTGCCTATGTATGACCTTGATTTAGGCTTGTATAGGTTAGAACATCTTGATTTTAGGTGTTCTACTTAATTGTGGCTTGGAATCTCTCTTTTGTGTTTAGCTCATGAAAACCTAAAGCTATACGTTTGTAATTTCATGATATACATGTGTGCGATTAGCTTGTATGTGTGTTTGTGGAATGAATGTTTTTCTTAGGTGCTTGATTAGTATCTAATGTTGCTTAAGGTATGAGTTCAACTCAAAAGAGCTTTAGGCTTGGTTAACCTAATTAAATTCTTTTAGACTTCTTAGATTTAAGAGATCTTGAGAGTTTAGTTAGATTATATCAAGTGTAACAAATATATGAGGTCCGATTAAATAAAAGCACAAAGTACTTTGGAGAGGGAGGTACTTCTCTATCCATTTCTTCGCTCTTTTATATTCGGCTAGTTGTTTCTTTTTGTTAGGATTAATTAGTTGTAAACATAAAAATCACTCTCAAACTGTTTGTTAAATTGCGTGACTTAAATTACCTCTTACTTGCAAGAATTCACCTAGATCGTGAGAAGACCTATACTACCACTAGCTACTTAGTGTTTAGTATTGAATTGTATTGATTAATTCCTAGGGCGACATAGGGTTAAATCAAGTGGCGTCGTTGCCGATTTAGGTCATATTCTTGCTAGTTTTAGGTGTTAGTAGTCACATTTTAATTTATTGTTACTTGTGTGAATTAGGCTACATTGTGCATATTGTGACATTTGTTGATATCTTGAGCTTGCATACTGTGTAGCTTGTTATTAAACCTGTTTGGAAGTGTTTAGGCTGCTCTAGTTGGCCTTTAATTGCTGGAAAGTGTTGCTGGACATTGTGTTCATTTTGCTGGAATTTGTTGTCTGACTGTGCTGGAATTTCAGGTTCCTTGTTTTTAAAACTGGGAACAATCTACTGCACAATAAATAAAACTGTTTTACCAGGATAATCTACCAGATTTAAGCTTTCTTTTGAGATATTATTTGTGTAAAACTGACTTGTATATTGCCTGGAACAATTCGGTGAAGTCAGACTGTTTGTTGGAAAGTCCCTGTGTGACCAGTTTGCTTGCTTGTGCAATTATAAATTGTGTAGCTGGAATTTGACCAAACCTGTTTCTTGTGGTTAAACTACACATTTTAAGCTTTCCAGGGACATATTACTTGTTGCTAGACTCCTTCTGTATTGTCTGGATATTATTTTTGTGCTGGCTGGTTGTTGTGGATTGTTTGCAGGGCTTTGTTGGTTTGTTTTGCCTATTTTTGCAGCACCTTTTAACGCTAGTTCTTAATGGATGGAAGAATGAGTGAATTTGCAAGGCCCTATGCCTCATTCTCACCTCAAGGCATGGCCACCAATCCGCAACAATTCTATGGGAGGAGCCCTCCACTCCAAGAGCATAACCCTCACACCAACACATATGATCAAGGATGGATGGACCATCCAAGCTTCGAGTGGGGGGGAGGAGGTTATGCTACTCCTTCACATGCTTTTGAAGTTCACCAAGGGTATGCTCCTCAATATCAAGATCATGATCCTTACCAAGATGTGTATGCTTATCAAGAAGCTTATCAATATGAGCCTAATCCACCTCCTTATGGCTATGGGCACAATTTTTATGATCATCAAGAGCCTTTACAAAGTTGTGTTCCTCCACATATGGAGCAGAATGACTTCTTTCATGCTTAAGTTCCCAATGAGTATGCTTCTCCAAGTGCAGATTCTCCCTCTTCTAGTACAAATGATTTGATGATGCAAATGTGTGCATCTCTTATGGATAGGATGGAGAGGTTGGACTCTATAGTGGATCAACGTGCAAAGCAGCAAGAGGCCATTAATTCATTTGCTTCTCGATGGATGAATACAAAGGCCGAGGAAGAGGCAAAGCAAGGTGACCTACCTTCCAATATGGTTGTAAATCCTAATGACATGAATTTGGAGGGAGGCGTTCAAGTTGAATCAATTCCTTGCTTTGATAAAGAAGAGCATGAACCTCAAAAGTGCCACGAAGTTGATCCTAAAATTAAGATGATTGTTGACAATCCACCTAGCACCTTTGAGTCTAATGGAGTCTTATCTAATGCTTCTCATAGTGATGATCTTCATGATTCTATGACTTGTTCATGTGATGAGTTGAGCATATGCGTTGACTGTTATGAGGGTAAATATTCTCTTCTCATGGAATTCCATAGAAAAAAATTGACAGAATTGCCAACAGCCAATGATGATGTTGTCTTGGGGAATGATACAATGGGTGAGGCCACTTCTAGGGGTGATATGCATGTTGAACATCACTCTAATTCCCTAGAGAATAATAAGGAGGTTGAGGAGCAAGAAGTTATCGGATTGCCCTCTTCTATTGTGGAGAAAGACCAAGAGGCCGAGAGCTCCCTTCTCTTGGAGCAAGAGGTCTCGAAGGCGTTTATGCATGATATGGTGCAACAGTCTCATCCTAAGGATGGTGAGCAAGATGGACAGCATCCTAATACTCCAGTGACACATGTTCCTGAGGAAGTTCATAGTGAGACCGAGAACCCTCCTCCCTTGGTTGGAGAATGCCCAGAGGCTGAGAGCCAATTTCGTATTGAAGAAGACGAGCATGAAGTTTCTAAAGAGGAATGCAAGGTTGGAGAGCAATTGGCACAAGAGCTTGAATCTGTCTCTACTTCTCAACTCATGCATAAATCATCTCAAGGTATAATTCTTGATCCTACACTTGTTACCTTTCCTAGTTCATGTAACTTAGGGACGAGGACATATCATGAGCTTGTTCAAAGTGTCATCCTTGATTTGTTTTCTATGCTTGAATTTAATGTGTCATTGCTTGTTGTTCTTGATCCACTGCCTACTTATGCTACGCCTTCATATAATATTTGCATATATAAGGAAGCATGTAGGCCATATACATTGTTGATTGAAACTGTGGTAGAACAGCATGTAAGTCCCTTGCGCTTGCTTTCACATGAGGATGAGCATACATCTTCCGGTTCATTTGACTCTTGCTTGGTGAATGTTAATGATGCTTGCATGAACTCTCTTGCTGATGATTTTAGTATTGTGAGCATGCGTCTTGATGTTACTAGTCCCAAGCCTGATGCCTGTGATCTTGATGATGTTGGTACATTTCCACACTCCTTGTCTAGCTACAACCCCTTGCACAAGGGATGTTTGTTCAATTTTGTGGATCCAGCTAGGTTGGAAGGAGTGCTTGATCTCATGATGGCGGCCGGATTACATTCGCAAGACCTGCATTTCTATACCTCATATACCATCATGGATTGGCGGAGCCGGTTGAGGAGCATGCATGGAGTGAGTGATTCGCAAATCGAGTGCTCCAACAGGGTTCTGTTTGAGATTACTTTGGAGGCCAACAATTCCATTTGTAGGCCGACTGGTGATCCTTGGTTTGGTGCTTCAAAGGGGCAAAATGTCGTTATGTTTAAAGTGCCCAAATTGATCACCATTTTTCAGCATCTTGTATTACCTAATCATGTGCATCTTGATTATCCTTGTGTTTCATTGAGTTTATCTTGGCATTTCTACAACCCCTTGCAAAAGGGAAGTTTGTTCTATGTTGAAGGATCTTTTAGGATGCACAAGGATTATTGGGAAGACAAGCAGGACAAGATGGAGCTTGCAACAAGTCCTAAAGCGGATGATCCTAGCTTGCATGTGTTGAAGGCGGAAGAGCTTCTCAAGAGGAGTTTGGAACTTGAAGCCACAAAGGAAGAATGAGATTTCTTCAATGGGAAGCTCACCAGAGATGACATCCGAAGGCTAGTGGTTCGGTTGAAGATGCTTAAAAGGAACATGGAAGTTAAAGGCCAAGTTTTGAAAGCAACAATGTATGAACCTACACTTCTAGTGTTCCTTGCAAGGAGAGTTCAGAAGTTTCTCTTGAAACTGCAAGCCTTTTGGAGAGCTAGGAGGCCAAAGGAGAAGAGGGGAGCCACTACTAAACATTCAACTTGGGAGCTCCCATTCTACAAGAAGGCCGAATTGCTTGGGTTGAATTCTGTGGAAGAAGAGCTCAACAATTTTCACAATAAGGGTGGCCGAACCAACATTATCAAGGGCCACAAAAAGAAACATTTCAAAGAGGACTTGAAGCCTCCATAAGAGGTTGCTTCTTTCCTTCCCTACTTGCTTTATATTGTATTATTCTAAGTGTGGGGGAGGACATTAGTTAGTTAAAATCTATTAGGATTGTGTTTAGATTTGTTTTAGTATGTTCTTTTTAGGTTGTTAGAATATAAAAAGTCACTAGTGCTTGGGGATGCTTACTTGCTTTCGGAAGTCACACTATGTGGAAATTGGATTTTGCATCCGGAAGTGTTTTGGCTATCGGAAGCGTTTCACTTAGATTTTGTCAACTAGTATCGGATTAGTGTTGAATTGACTCCCGCTATCGGATGTGTTTGGCATCCACCAGCGTCAGTGCTAAGGGAAGCATTTTTGCTAGGGGAAGTACATTTGCTTCCGCAAGCGGTATTTAGTTGAGCTTCCGATAGCACTTTTGCATCCGATAGGACTGGGACTTAGAATCTGAATCTAGTTCAGTTTTGCTTCCGGTAGCGCTTTTGCTTCCGGAAGGGACTTAGAAAATTTGAGTCTAGTTGAGCTTCCGGTAGCATTTTTGCTTCCGGTAGCGAGTTCACTTGAGTCTAAGTTTAGTTTGGCTTCGATAGCATTTGTACATCCGATAGAGCCTTAACTTAGAAATTTGAAGCTTGAGGAGCTTACTTAGAACATCTGAGTCTAGTTGAGCTTCCGGAAGCACTTTTGCTTCCGGAAGGAACTTAACTTAGGAAAAAAAATCTAAGTCCAGTTTTGCTTCCAATAGCGCTTTTGCATCCGCTAGGGATGAGACTTAGAATCTGAATCCAGAGTGGTTTCCGATAGCAGATTTGCATCCGATAGAGGCAACTAGTTAAAAAAAAAATTAAAAATTTTAAATTTGTGTTAGGTTGTTTTTAGTGTTTGTAAATAATACATGCATAGGCCATTTGTATGCTTGGACTGCCTGGCCTTTTATGTTGCTGCCTTGCCTTTGAAATGCATCTTCCTACTTGATTTGATTGGTCCATTGAGGACAATGCATGCTTTAAGTGTGGGGGGGGTGTATTATGTGTTTAAAAGTGTTTATTTCAAAGCTCACACACTTAATTTTTGGACTACATTGGCATAATTTTGTAGAAAGTTTGACTTGATCATGGCTCTTGAAAGTAAATGGAATTGTCCTCTAGTGTGTAAGTAGAATTTTTGGAATGATTACTTAGGGCATTGCATGAGGCACTTTTAAGGTATAAAGAGGGTGCTAGTTTCTCATTTAACTTTTCTTAGGGAGGAAGTGACTAATTCGAGTAAGCCATAAACGTGAGAAGCCTCCAACCGAATTGAGTGGGCCAATAGTTACTTGACCTCCTAGAACTTGTCCTAGCTCTTGTTCAAGATCACAATGCATGACATGATTGAAAATGAAAGGGGCATTTCTTTCTAAACCCTCATGACCCAAACACTAAGCCAACCAAATATTATCCTTTGATTTAACCCCTTTTGGGCCATTCACTTTTCTTTTCTATCACCTTGACCAATGTTTGAATGAGTGATTATAGCATATGTTTGCATTTATATTAGTATTGTATTGTTGTATCTTGTGAAAAGCATGTTACATGTGAGAACAAGAAAATGGCCGAGAGCCTTGAGTGAAAAGAAAGAAAAGAGAGATGGCCAAAGGCCAAGAAAAAAAAATAATAAGGCCATGAAAAAGAAAAAGATGTAAGCACAAAGTGCTTGAGTATGCCAAAGGCATAAGAGTGTAAAAAATGAGAGAAGTACAAATTGCTAGAAAAAAAGAGAGATGTAGCATGCTTTAGTGGATTTGAATTCATTGTATTGTATGCATATGTGGTAGCTACTTGTTCATATCATTGGTCATTGACTACTTTCCATCATTCACCATTCATATTAACCTATCCATAAAACCCCTAAAGTCCCCTAGATTTGGTTGTGCCATGCATAATAAATAATGGGTGGAGAACTAAGAGCTACTACAAGCTTATGGTGAGGTCAAGTGCATTGAGCCAAAGAGTGATCACAAGTCCCTAGTTAGGCATCTTTCCTAACTTGAGTGAATGAGTTAAACACTTAACCGGTGAGGAAAATCTCAATTGGTACTCCTCCTTATTTCTAGTTGCTTGCTAAACTTGCATTCACTTTGTATTCTTAGATTTGGCCCATGCGAAGCTCTAGGTAAAGGTTCAAGAAGATCAACTTGTATGCTATGACAATTCCAATTGCTTTCACTATGCTTAATGATTGAGTTACACTTTTTACATGACTTTGCCCGGAGTGCAAAGACTAAGTGTGGGGGATTTGATTGGACCGAATTTTATCCCTTTAAGCATGTGCAATTGAGCTTAATTAGTGTGATTTAATTGATATATTTGATCATTATTGGCATATTTTATTGCGCATGCTTATTGGAATTAATTGGTGAATATTAGCCTTATTACTTGCATTTTTAAGAAACCAAGGGTATTTTGGTCATTTTGACTATTTGTTGATATTTTATTGTAGGGGGGTCCCACGTGGGCCCCACACACCCTTGGTGGAGCTTACATGGCAAGGAGGAGGCTAGTTGGCAAGGAAAGTGACATAAAGCAACAATTACCATTTTTGGTAAAAAGGACAAGGCACTTTTGGAGCATCTTACTTAAAGAGAAACAAATGGCTCCAAGATTCAAATTCAAATTTGGAATTGTTGAAGGCCTCATTAAGGGCAATTTTGGAAGCACAATCACTTGGAGAAAAAGGAGGGACCTTTGGAAATGCATGGAGACAACATTTGGACTACATTCATTCCCATTTTACCCAAATACCAAAACTACCCCTCCTTCCCTAACCTTCCATCATTTCGGCCAAACCTCTCCATCACACACCAAAATATCTTTTGATAGCTCATAATCCCCACTTGACAGCTCATTAACTCCCTAAGCCAACTCATCATCCAACTAACTTCATTTTGACATCATCCTTCATCATCTCTCCACTTTCACTTTCTCTCTCCTCTAACAAACTCTCTCAACTCCATCTTCATCTTCTTCACCTTCTCCATTTCGCAAATCACTTCCATGGCCACCATGACCTCACGCCTTCCTTCATCCTCCACCTCCATGAGCGGCTAGACGTCCTCTCCTCTCTCTCCAAAGGAATGTGCTTATAGATTCAACATTTGGCCTCATGTATTTGTGATTTACTCTTTTAGGTTCCAAGCTAAATGTAAGTTTTTGCCTATGTATGACCTTGATTTAGGCTTGTATAGGTTAGAACATCTTGATTTTAGGTGTTCTACTTAATTGTGGCTTGGAATCTCTCTTTTGTGTTTAGCTCATGAAAACCTAAAGCTATACGTTTGTAATTTCATGATATACATGTGTGCGATTAGCTTGTATGTGTGTTTGTGGAATGAATGTTTTTCTTAGGTGCTTGATTAGTATCTAATGTTGCTTAAGGTATGAGTTCAACTCAAAAGAGCTTTAGGCTTGGTTAACCTAATTAAATTCTTTTAGACTTCTTAGATTTAAGAGATCTTGAGAGTTTAGTTAGATTATATCAAGTGTAACAAATATATGAGGTCCGATTAAATAAAAGCACAAAGTACTTTGGAGAGGGAGGTACTTCTCTATCCATTTCTTCGCTCTTTTATATTCGGCTAGTTGTTTCTTTTTGTTAGGATTAATTAGTTGTAAACATAAAAATCACTCTCAAACTGTTTGTTAAATTGCGTGACTTAAATTACCTCTTACTTGCAAGAATTCACCTAGATCGTGAGAAGACCTATACTACCACTAGCTACTTAGTGTTTAGTATTGAATTGTATTGATTAATTCCTAGGGCGACATAGGGTTAAATCAATGAGCTATCTTTTACACAATATTAAATGTTATGTCTTAGTTTAATTAACATTTATTTTGACTTATTTCTTTCAGTGGACATTGGGCTCTGGCTATACTTTGCCCGATAGAGTTCAAGATATTTTGGTTTGACTCTTTAGGGCGAACTATTAGCGACGATCACAGAACAGTCTTCCAAAAGTAAGTTTCTCTTTTTTTCACTTTTGTAGTTGATAATAATATATCTTTATACTATATATAACATTATTGTTATAATTTTATCTCTTTTTAGCGGAATATCAAAAGAAACTGATCCTCTCACAACTAGTCATACTCCTATTAGTGTTATAAACGTCAAGGTAAAAACAATTTTTATATTCATTTTCATTTATATTGCTTTTAGCCATACCCGAACTACTTTGATATTGCTGATATTATCTGTGATTTATTAGTGTCCAAACCAGCGGGGCACTACAGAGTGCGTATATTATGTCTGCAAATACATGCTGGATATTGTATATCAAGATCAAATTAAACCTGGGAGGAAATTCCAGTCGGTACGGTTCTAACATATATATCTCCAAGAAAATAGTGATTTCTAATTGTTAGTGGTACTATGCTTGTCTTTTTTAATATTGTTTAATTATGTTGCAGCTTTTGGAGGGACTGTGTGGACTTAGTACCGACCCGTTTAAACAAGATGAGGATATTGACTTGGTACGAAACCTACTTGCAGAATTTTTAATCACTATGTGAGGCAGAACTTGTACAAGCTTGTTATACTTGTTTAAGCAGTCATCTTAGTATAGACATGTGCTTGTCTTGGCTTAGATTGTGCCTTTTGTATTTTTGGCTTGTTCTACTTGTTGTAGCTGAATTTTGAACATATTACTAGTAAGGCAAAGATATAGAACTTAGATTATGCCTTTTTGTATTTTGTTGTCTAAGTAAGGTAATATTTATGGGATACATTTTTGCAATTGCTCTGGTATTCTGTATTGTACAGTAGTATATGATCTGTGATCGCTGTATTGAAAGTGGTTTGTAAATGATCTATAAGAATGCAGATGGCTATACAATGCATCCACAAAATTTAAAAAAAAAATAAAACATTTCACGACCACATTTTAGTAAATGTGGTCGTGATAGGGGTTGCCTATCACGACCACATTTACTAAAATGTGGTCGTGATAGGCCTTTCACGACCACACTTTACAAAGTGTGGTCGTGAAAGGCCTCCCAAACCCCTATCACGACCACACTTAACAAAGTGTGGTCGTGATAGGTCTTTCACGACCACACTTTACTAAGTGTGGTCGTGAAAGGCCTTTAGGAGGCACCTAAAAAGGTGCCTCCCAGACCCCTATCACGACCACACTTTACAAAGTGTGGTCGTGAAAGGCCTTTGGGAGGCACCTTTTTAGGTGTCTCCCAAAGGCCTTTCACGACCACAGTTTTAAAATTGTGGTCGTGATAGGTGTTACCTATCACGACCACAATTTTGTGGTCGTGAAAACACACTTTTTTACGACCAGCGATTCCACGACCACATATTTTTGGTCGTAAAAACCCCAATATTATGGTCGTGAAAGACCTTATTTCTAGTAGTGTAAGGTTTCTTTTAAGGAGAAGTTGATGGGTGCTGAGGTTCCTAGCGTCTCTATCGATTCTCGTGGAAGTAGTGTGTATGATGTTGCTTGGCAAGAACATATAGACAGCTTGAAGGGGTTCTTTGTGGGGGAGAATGGAGTTGGTGGGGATGCTGAAAGAGGGGAGAAGGAGAAGGAGGTTAATGGTTTTCTTCCAACGTTGAGTTTTTCTAGAGAAAAATATTCAAGATGGTGTGCTCCATGGAGGAAATCTTTGATTGTTCATCTTTTAGGAAAATCTATGACTTTGTGGAATATGCAACCGAGACTTTTGAAGTTATGGAAGACGAAAGAGAAGTTCACTATGAGAAATATCGGTAATGGGTGTTTTGTAGTGTCCTTTTCTTGTGATGAAGACCTTGATTATGTTTATATGGAAGGTCCTTGAATGTTAGCGGATCATTATCTTTTGGTTCAGCGGTGGCTGCCGAATTTTGACCCCTGGACTGACATTTATAATCGTAAGGTCGCAGCTTGGGTTCGTATTCCTGTGTTACCGTTAGATTTTTTTAATGCTGAGAGTCTTCCTATGATCGGTAATCTTGTTGGAAGAACGTTGAAGGTTGACTCTAGAACATACCTCTTTGAGAGGGGGAGATTTGCTAGGATATGTGTGAAATTAGATCTGAGTAAGAGGTTATGGCCGGCTATTTGTATTTTTGGCAAGGACCGTATTGTTGAGTATGAAGGTTTGCATCGAATTTGTGGAAGGTATGGTCATTGTAAAGAAGCTTGCCCGGAACAAAGTTTAATGGTGAGGTCTAGTGTAGAGCAAGGACACGATATTGTTAAGGTGGATAAGGGGGAGAGGGAAGATGTAGGCGGCAAGAAGACTCAGTTGGGTTGTGGTATGCATAATTCACATCTTGATCAAATGTTGGAAGAAGGTGGGCTGGAAGGCAGTAAGATTCATCGACCAAAGCAATTTGGGAATTGGAATTTGGTGAGAAAGCCAACAAGGAAGGTAGGAATTTCGACGAGAAAGAAGGAGAATGAAATTAATTTAAAAATAATTGGTGGTTTAAATTCCAATCAAGTGGAGAGAAAACATAAGCTTCCGTTTAAAGTTGATAATGGTGGGGCAAAGTCAAAGATCTCTGTTGGATCAGAATATTCTTTAAATAAGAAGCTTTCAATTGTCAATCCTGGAAATGAAGGCAATTCTTTTAATAATGATTTGAACAAACAGTGGATTCATGTTGTAGAAGATTCACGTAAGGAGTTAGAAGGTTCTGCTTTCAATAATAATTGTCGGAGGAGGTTGAATGTTGGAATTAATAATTTAAAGTCGTTTGTGAGCCCAATTGTGATGAAAGGGAGGGAAAGGTCTTCTGCAAGTTCTTATAATTCTTTTGAGGCTTTAATGGATTTGGAAGATTGTGTGGAGAATGAGAATATGGGGCTTCAACTTTTAAAGTCAAATCAAATGGAGACTTCACGTGTTGCTTTACGTGGTGAGGAGGAATCGCATAGTGGTGTGTTAAAGGCCACAAGTTCAAATTAGGTGATGTTGCAAGTTGTTAGTGGTCTTAAAGACCACATTAATTCTCATATAGTTTCTCAATGAGTGCTCTTTTTTGGAATTGTAGAGGAGTGCGAGCTAGATCATTTCCTGGGCTTATTAGAGAGATGTATGAGAAATATAAGTTTGAAGTCTTATTATTATTTGAAACACGTTGTAGTGGGATGAAAGCAAGAAAGATTGTGTCTAAAATGGGGTTTCATGGCTCCTTTATTGTGGATGCACAGGGATATAATGGAAGTTTATGGGTGTTGTGGCGTGATGGACTTGGATCTATTAGTGTTGTAGATGCATCTGATCAGTGTATTCATATTCTTATTGATAATAATGGTGAGAAACGTTTTGTTACTGGTGTGTGTACGATACGAGTCCTAATTATTTGAGAAGGAGATTGTTATGGAGGGAGTTGTTTGCGTTTGGGGATAAGGTGGATGGTGCTTGGTGTGTGGGTGGAGATTTCAACGCCATTTTGTTTGAAAATGAGTGTCGTTCAAGTCGAAGGGATCACTCTATGGTGGATAAAGATTTCTTTAATTGGTATTCAGATTCGGGATTATCTCATCTTCATACTGTAGGGTCGTTTTATACTTGGTCTAGAGAGGGATGTGAAAGTAAGCTTGATCGTGTATTGGTCAATAATGTTTTTATGGATAGATTTCCTGAAGCTAAGGTTACTGTTCTTTATAGTTTCAAATCTGATCATAAGGCATTGTGGCTGAGTACAGTGATTGTTCCAAGAAGGCCTAGATTTGAACAACCTTTTAGATTTTTTGCTTCTTGGTTATTGCATGAAAATTTTTCTGAATTCATGAGTAAGGTATGGGTTAGGGAAGCATCATGGATCCAGAATGTGCACGAATTTTCTTCGCAAGTTTTGAATTGGAAAAAAGAGGTTTATGGTCATGTGGGTAGAAGAAAGAGACATTTTGAATAGGCTTGAAGAGATAAATAGAAGTCTTAATTGTGATGGGCCTTGGTCTTCATTATCTCAGCTTCAAAAGGAGTTGTGGCAAGAGCTTGAGAATATAATCTTGCAGGAGGATCTTATGTGGGCTCAAAAGGCTAGATGTGAGTGGTTTAATTTGGGTGATAAGATTTCTAAGTATTTTCACCGAAGGGCAAATGCTAGGAGGAAAGTGAACAGTATTGAAGTTTTGAAGGATGAGAATGGGAAATGGCTTTTTGAGGCAGAAGAGATTAGGAATGTGGCTGTTAATTTTTATAAAATTCTTTTTACTGAAAGTCAAGTATACAGAGAAGAGTTAGTTATGAGCGTTTCATATCCCGTGTTGTCTGTGGATGTGATTAATAATATTGGTAGGGAAGTGAGTAGGGTGGAAGTAGAAGATGCTCTCAAGAGTATGTGATTAAAAGTAGAAGATGCTCTCAAAAGTTGGTTTAACCCTATGTTTTATTTTATTTTATTTATTAGGGTATTTTGCACTTTTCATGTACCTCAGAATAGTTATGTATTACTTTTGTTCCTTGGCCAATAGTTATGTATCATTTTTGGGCCTTCGCCCTTTATTTTATTTATTAGGGCATTTTGGACTTTTCATGTCCAATTTTATTGTCATATTAGTGAAAATATCATTTTTGATCCCAAGTAAAAGTTAGGTATCATTGATGTACCTCAGAATAGTTATGTATTACTTTTGTTCCTTGGCCAATAGTTATGTATCATTTTTGGGCCTTCGCCCAATGTTAAATTATTTATTTGATTTTCTCTAAGTAGATGAATATCTTAGAGTTTATAATTTTTATGTTATTCACCATATTCAACTCAAAACAAAAAGGGCACTACTTAGCAATTGAAGTTATGTTCCTTCTCTGTTATTTTCTTTATTTTTTTTTATATACAATCTAATTAAAACCTAAGTGATTTTTTTTCTTTATTTTAGTAATAATAAAATTATTATTGCATTATGTGTTTAAATAATATCATTTTATTTTGAAATTCACAAACCATGAATATTGATTTAATTTAAATAATAAAGTAAATAAATTAATATTGTGTTTTTATTTTAGAACTACATTTGAGTTATGTTGTGAACTCATTTTCTACCTAGTGAATTTTATTAATGTTATATCCACTAATATTATTTCATTTAGTGTGGAAATGGGAAATAGTAATATTTTTTATAGGACATGTATAAATGCAAATTGGCCTGGCATGTCATATTTGGATGAAGAGTATTTATGTTCATCTGTGGATAGTTGCGGGATTGTATTGCTAAATGAGCCTTCTTTTGTCTAAAAAATTGAGAGATCAAAATTAAAATGAAGGGAAGCTACTTTAATTTGACCAAATATTAAATTAACCAAAAAGAGAAGTTAAATCTTTTAAAAAGGAAATCATGTTTTTTCCATATTTTATTTATTTTTGTTTTACTAAATTAGAAAATAGGTCGAGAACATTTTATACAGTTTGTTATAGCATTTAATGATAATATGTACTACTAGTATTATATAAATTCTTTAAACTTATTTTTAAGAAAATAATTATTCCGGAAATGATTGATGATCAAAAGATACATATCAGAAGACATTAGACAACATAATGAAGCACGCACGCAAAGACAGATTGGATAAATTAATTAATTTAAAATTGTTTGCCGGAAAAGTTATTAATTTAACATTGAACAATAAAGAAGCTAGCGTCCCAAAATTAATTTATTTAGATTCTGGAAGATCATCAGGGGATTGAGGAAGATTTCAAGACACCGATTATAAATGTGTGTGTGTGTGAATTAATTAAGTCATTACCTATTTTATAGCATACTCCAAATCTATTTAAAAATTCACTATGATATACTCCCTCCGTTCCTAAATATATATAAGATTATTTGGGCAGGAGAGCTTGTTCTTAAATATAAGATCACTTTTTAATTTGACTCAAATTTTCCCCAAATTACCCCTTTATTCCCTTCACCAAAAAATAGTGGTTTGAAGTTGAGAGGATATTTTTAAAACTTAAGTGGGGTATCTTGGAAATTTCATGTAATCATAACTCATTGGAATGTCTTCCTTAATTTCTCCAAATTTTCTAAAGTGATCTTATATTTAGGAACGTAGGGAGTATAATATTTTTATTGGCCGGATTCATCAGCAGATCTTTTCTCGAAGGATCAAGTAATATAATCCAACTCGAATCCAAAATGTGTTGTATTAGTTTGAGCCCTCGAATCTGTATCCTCTCACGTTAATCACGTTAACCAGTTAGACTAAGTTAGTGATGAATACTTAATCTTGGGAAGAAACATAATATAAATGTGTTTATGTATAATCAATTAGATTATATTGCCAATGAAAAAAAAAACACACCAATGTAATTCATAGTTGCCGACAAGATTTGTATTCAGTGAGTTTAAAACCACTTTTTTTTGTTAGTTTTTGCTAATGGCTATAGAGATGATGTAGAATCTCCCTATAAATAGGAAGTTGCATATATGTAGTGATCCCAATCGGTTAATGTTGGCTCCTTTGGTTGGGAGAGGATATAATTTTTATGGATGGGAAGAAAATTAGGAGAGATGAGACAATATTTTAATACAAATTGATATTCAGTAAAATAATATAATATAACTTCTTTACGCCCCCATATATTCCAAGTTATTAGGAAATTTTCTGCGGTGAATAATCGAAAGAATTGTACTCCCTCCTGTCTTAATTATAAGTCGTCTTTGACTTTTTTTGGAGATGTATATTAAGGTTACAAAATATGTTATTAAATTATGATATATTTGATAAATTTTTATATTAGTCATTAGTTTATAGGTTAAACAAACTAGTTTAAGGGAAAAAATTAGTTAAATCAATTTATGATTGACTTATTTTTTTTTTTAGGATTTTTCAAAAAAGTTAAAGGCGACTTATAATTAGGACCGGAGGGAGTATTGCTGAAGCATCAAGCGTGAGATGGAAAATTATTAGGAAGTTCGCTTCCTCTATCTCTCACCATCTCCATTGTCGAATGCCTTTTCTACTTTCTCACACCTGCTAATCATGTTTTTTTATTGAAGTTTCTGTGTTTGATCCCTGATGTAATAATGAAATTTAAGAATCTGAACTCTCAAAGCTACTTTTTTAATTCCATTACTCGTTTCATGTGCTACAATTATATATTGGACAGGTACATAAATATTTTGCTTATTAGCTATATCACAAGTGTGAGAGTATACGCAACTAGGTTGTTAGATCTGTTTCAATTACAAAATAATAATAGAAACATGATCTATTCTCATATATGTTTATACATGCATGCTGGTGGATGCGTGTCCTGTATAAAATATATGGGTGTGAACACAAACCGATACATGTTTATATATATGTGTGTGTGTGCGCGCGTGGGCGCGCGCGCGCAAGCATGCATGCATACATCGAAATGAATTGATGGTCTGAGCTGTTTTCCATACACTAGAGATAATTTATATGCTACTGATGAGTATTTATTTTGTAGAAAATTGCACCTATATTACACATTATGATATCTATTTTGTTTATTATAAGCAAGTTCGTCTTTTGGTTTTCTAGATGAAATCGATAAGGGATAGGTTTGCAATTGGTTCACCGAATGTTGATACACTTTGTAGAAAATAATTGCAAATATATTACAGATTATGGTATCTCTTTTTATTAAAGTATGTTCTTTTTTTTTTGGTTTTATAGATGAAATTGATAAGACATAGATTTACAAAAGAACGATTAAAAGTGCAATTTTGGAACTTAAGGGAGTAAAAGTAATCTTTTTTTTTATACATCGGAAAATAAGGGAGTAAAAGTAATTTTGTGCAAATATAATGCAATTTTACCATTTTATTATATAATTCAAATTTGGTTATTTATTGTTTAATTATTAACTATAGGACCATTTTTCTAAAAATGGTCATACTTTAAATTTTCATAATTTAAATATAGTGTATTATATTTTTAAATAATATTCCCTTCATTCATAAATATAAGATCACTTTCATAATTTGATTAGATTAAGGATGCATGTTAAGATAGTTATTATTAGCACATGATATTACTAATATACCATAACCATATACCTTTATTATCACTCTTCCCCTCTTAATTGTTTATTATAGATAAACATTAGTAGGCTTTATTTGGAAAAAAATTGAGAAAAATTAGAAAGTTACTTATATTTAGGAACAAATTGAAATTTAAAAGTAATCTTATATTTTGGGTCAGAAATAGTATATCGTGTTAGTTACTGATTTTTTAATTAAAATATGATTTTTATTAACAAATAATTATTAAGGGCAATATGGTCATTTACATATCTCTAACAAAAAATATGACATTTCAATTCAATTCCTTTCATGTCCCAACCAAAAGAACCAACATTCATTTAATTTTCCCTCAATTCCGGTCATTTCATTACATTTCCATTTTAGATATTTAATTTTTTTCTTTCTTTTCTTACAACCAAAAAGACCCGAGGCAAATTAAATCAGTTCTCACGATGATGGCCAAGGATTTCAGACACAATGTGAGGTGCGAGTTATTAAACAACAATCACTCACACTCTCTCTTCAACACTAAATTATCTCCTCTCCGTTCCTGCTTGGAATGGAGAGGAGATAACAACACCGTCCTATCTCAGTGTTAAATACTTATCATAGAAGTGAGATCATTTAACTAAACAAATTCAAATCATTATGGACAAAGTTTATTCAAACCGTTATAAAAAATGAAGGGTTCAGTGTGTTAGGGATATCTTATCAGGTGACGTACAAGGAGTATATTCACATTGTAGAAGAGTCTATTCTCTCCCGAGGCTAAACATATTAAATTAGAGGAATAATATAATATAAAGCATAAGGAGATTGAAAAGAAACATAATTTTCTAATAAGAATATTGAAACCGACATATTATTCAATAATAATGTAATTTATGCTGTAAAGATACACCCTCACTCTTTTAGATAAATTAACGTGACACAACTTATATAATTTGTATTTATAAAAATAAATAATTTATTTAGGGTCATAGACCTAAGTCAGATTCATTGACCTATTGCCTATGCATTCGCCTATTTTGACACGACAACTCCAATGTGTTCTTGAACCCCATCTTGTCTGTCCAAAAAAGCAGTAAACCCAGGAAAAGGCCTACTAAATTAAATATATGGAAAATAATAAAAAGTGAAAATTAAAAAATTGAGCGTCCTATTAATGTATTAGCTAAATTATCTTATCTAGACTTTTTTCTTCAAACTAATACTCTTCTTTATTTACCTATCCCTAGCTCTTAATCGGTTGGTGTTAAGAGAGCGAGTATCATTAAAGATATTTGATAAATACTAAAAAAACTGAAATAATCCCACTAGTGCCAAGAAATTTATTCGTAAATAGGTCACACACACATATCAAGGACCTAAATGAGTATTCTTATACATAATTTTTGAATTTCTTATTAATTTCATCCAATTCTTTATTCATTCCAAAAAAAAAATGTTAATTCTTTATCTATTGCGGCCAACAAACGTGATTTGAGGCATCATAAAAAATGGGCATGTTATTTTGGTTTAATTTGGGAACATCCATGGAATTGTCACACTAATAAACAACTGAGCGATCTCATATATATGTATATAGAGAAATACTTCTTTGTCCGTAAATAAATTTGTGATTTTTATCTTTAAAAACAAAAACTAAAGTCAACTTATCGGTAATATTCATTTCTATACATGATTAAGTGATCCACCACTATTATTGGGGAAAAAGCTTAATTATAGTTTTGATTTTTTATCCCTACATCAAATCTTCTTTTAGTTCGTTAACTTTGAAAAATGCACTTTTGATCATTTTTATTAGTGTCATTAGTTTCATTTAACGAAAGTAATAACTCAACAAATTTAAATGGTGATTTTATGATTATATGTCAATAATTTTTTTAAATTTGTTTATAACTATAATATGTTTAACTTTAAATAAACTATAATATCCTTATATTTTAAATTTTGACCATTTTAGTTAATGTTCAATTATGAAACCACTCTTTAGATTTTTTGGATCAACATTTTTCATTAAGTAAAAATAAAAGTGGCAACGAAAAAAGGATCAAAAGTGCATTTTTCATAGTCTTGGGACTAAAAGAAAATGCAAATATAAATAACTAAAAGTATACAACGACAACAACAAAACCTTATCCTAACTAAGTGGGGTCGGCTAAATGGATCACACGACTTTATTGTGTTCGATTAATTGTCATGTGTTTGATGATAAATCATTGATAAAAAATCTAAATGATTAAAATATGCTTTAAAAAATTAGGGTAGGATGCAAAGACCAAAACAGTTTGAACTGTAAATAAATATATTTTCCATTGGCATATAGACTGCCACGTAACGTTGAGACTCAGTCAAACAGATCATTCTTGATATCTCTCCAAGGATCAAATCTAGCTAGGTCTCTATTATACATAAAGTAGTTATTTGTAACCATCTTCTAAGAATCCATTAAAATAACATCTTCCTGTCGCTTCACCTGATGGCAACCAGCATCTTGGAAAATTCAACTCTAAACTACAATCTCACAAGTTACAAAAACTCCCTCAAAAAACTGATCAACACCGCTAGTTTTGTCCCTCTTCTCACATTTCCATACCAACAAAATCTCCATTTTATATTAGATATTACCCCTTTTCTGCTCCTATAAATTTGGTTAATTTTTTAGACTGAGAGACCATCAACAACAACTTAACGAAGATGCCAATGCCAACAAAATTCCTTAGCCGGGTAAGCCAAATTTTCATGGATCCAAGTCTTCTTTAATTCATTAGTTTGAAGGCTTAAAGTTGAATAATACCTTCAATTCCTTATCAGTTTGTTTTGGATTTTCAGGTATCTATGACTGCTTCAGAGAAGGCTGATAATGTTGCAATCATCTTTGGGGTCACAGGACTTGTTGGGAGAGAGATTGCAAGAACTCTAATTTCTTCAGAATCTTCATGGAAGGTGTATGGAGTTGCAAGAAATCCAGAAATGCAACCCATAACCACTACCATGAAAAATAGTTGTAATAATTCTTACCATTTCATTTCCTGTGATTTGCTTAACCCCTTGGAAACTCAAAAGAAGCTATCCTTATTACATGATGTAACTCATGTGTTTTGGGTCACATGGGCTAGCCAATACCCACTAGACTCACAACAGAATTGTGAGCAGAACAAAGCCATGATGTCCAATGCCTTGAACACCCTTATCATGGTTTCCAAGAACCTCAAACATGTTTCTCTTCAAACAGGAACAAAGCACTATATCTCACTCCAATCCATTTTTGAACTAGGACAACAAAAAAACCTCCATTATTATTATTACCATGAAGATTTCCCAAGAATAGTAACAAACAAAAGCACAAATTTCTACTATGCTTTAGAGGATCTACTCATGGAGAAACTTGACGGAAAAGTGTGTTGGTCAGTGCATAGGCCTGGTTTACTCTTAGGAAATTCAACCAGATCATTTTATAACTTTATGGGAAGCTTATGTGTTTATGGCACTCTATGTAAACAACTTAAGATCCCATTTGTTTTTGGGGGAACAAGACAATGTTGGGAAGAACCATACATTGATGGGTCAGATTCAAGACTAGTAGCAGAACAACACATATGGGCAGCAACAAAACAAGTAAGAGGGGAAGCTTTTAATGCGATCAATGGTGCAAGCTTCACATGGAAGGAGATATGGCCAATTCTGGGGGAAAAGTTTGGGGCATATGTTCCTGAGGATGATGAAGAAATGATATGTGAGGGATTGTGGTATAGCAGGGAAATGAGTGATGAGAGGAAGAAGAAGGTGTGGGAAGAGATTGCGGAAAAGAATGGATTGGTGAGGACAAAGATGGAAGATTTGGCAAATTGGGGGTTTCTTGATGCTTTGTTTAGATTCCCTGTGAAGTTGTTGGTGAGTAGAGACAAGGTTGAAGGGTTTGGATTTGTTAAAAGATGTAACACTTTGAATTGCATGTTGTATTGGATCGATTGCATGAGAGATCAAAAACTCATTCCTAGGCTAGATTTTTAGTTTCAAGTAGTGATAGTGTAGTCTCTCAATGTTATGGAGTATATTTGCGTTGCAAAATTAGATAAATGTGTTTAGTTTCAGTTGGTGCAAGAATAAAATTTGTCTTTATCTTTGTACGCGCTATACTGAGGTCTATTTTAGCTAGACATTGATCTACGTAAAAACACTTGGCTAGAGTTTATGAGTGATATATTTTTATTTTTGAATTGAACAACTAAGGACTAAGTTGTCCTTCGAATTTGACTCATACTTTTTGTCTGCCTAAACAAAATTATGCTATCAAAATCGAACCTGGGTTTTGAATAAGTTTATCGTCTTACTTTTTATAATTTTCTCTCCTCATACCGAGTTTGAACTAGTATTAAAATGAAATCTGACTTCCATAAGGGTTAAAGTTTTTTTGTCTCGAAAGTTACATTGGAATACTGAGTAGCTAGAACTAATTTGACGAGTGTTTTTGTCACAGAAGTTTTCAAATGGTAACAAATTTTGTCTCATCGTTCAAATCTGACTTCGCTTATAATCTCAAGGTTAAGATTCATTTTTGCCTTGAAATTTCATGCGTAAGACCAATGAGTATGTATTCATAATTATTGTAGGGAACTTTTTTTTGAGAAGTTTCCAAATTGTAACAAATTTGCTCCCACAATTTAAAACATTAATTTTAACAGTTAGATCCTACCTTTTGACCGGTTGATGCTGACATGATACTATCACGGAATACACACTATCATTACAAGATTCATTTTTAGCTTAGGAAATAACCACCAATGAGCATTTTGTGCATTGAAAACATCCAGATCTTAGCAAATTTATATATATCATTATTCAAAGTTCAATTGTTAAATTACATATGACATTTCACAATGCACCAAATGATTCATCTATCACACCTTATCACAAGTTGGAGAGAATCAAGTAATAAACTTATATGCAAGATTGGTATTGTTTGACAAATAATATAGGTGAAACAAATTGTTAATTTCTTTTCTTATAGTTTTTATAGTTTCTCGTAAAGAGAGAGGAAAATGATCGATGATGATGTAGTCTATTTGGAAAAAAGGTGATGGGGCTGGGTGAGTGATGCTTTTAATATCTTTTATCATTCTTTTAATTGTCATATGTGCCGTCCAAGATATATGTGTCGTCCAAGATGTATTCATGTAGCTAATCTCACCTAATTGTGCTAAGGCTTTGTTGTTGTTGTCGTTGTTGTTTAAACACCTTGTGGAGAAGAGATATGTGATGAAATGAATTATTGAATTTAATATGGAATGTCATATGTCATTTAATAACAGTTAAACTTAAATTTAAATGATGGTTACAATCTAGATACTCTCATGGAAAAAACTCTTTAGTGGTTACTATTGAGGCACAAATGGACTTTACAATGATGATGTGTAAATGGTGAAAGTGCTAAGTCAGCGTTGACTAGTCTAAAAGTAAAATCTAACAGTCAAAGTTAATGTTATAAATGGTGGAGGGACATTAGCTTCTATGTGGTTTAGTAGAGGGGCGAAAATAGACTTCCACAAACATTCTAGTAAAGAGTTTTGGACCAGTATATCATGTTAGATTTTATATTTTCATTCCTTGAATTGAGCTTGAAATGATATTACAACTCAATCCCGATTGGCCATTATGCCAATGAATTGATAAACCACTTTGTTCAACAATGTGGTCAATATTTTTGAAAAAATAAACTGGATTGGATTTTATATTTTTTTTCTCCTGTTAATGAGCCTGAAACGGCGTAGTTGCTTAACAAATTAGTAATTCGTCATATATTTGCTTTAGTAACTCTACTTTTTTAATTACAAGTAACAGTATGTAATTTTAATTCTATACATGAATGTTTCACTTGGATTTATACTTTTTCTATATAAATATTAGTCTCGTCGTGAGGCCCCATGTGGACATTTTCCTTATATTTTAATAGAAGTAAATTATTTTAATCATGATTAGGATTAACTCCATTCAATACAATTGGACTATAAATCCTTGATTTATTATAGTGACCGGACGAATTTGATTTTAAGTATCATTCGAATAAAGTAATCACAGTTACGTTATTGCATAATGTGTTTTGATATAAAAATTAAAAATAATGGACAAACGGGATAAATATTAAATAAGCTGTATAATTGATAAATTTTGCAGTTTGTTATAGTTCTTTTATTTTTATATATTATTTTTAAAGTTTGTCTTCATTTAATTTGATTTAATTGCAAATATATATACTAAATATATAAGCTCGAATAGTCATGTTTTCTTTAATTATTTCTCTTCTATACATTATTTCATAATTCAATTAAGACCTTGTGTATGGACAGTTTTATTAGACTGAATATACTCGTATAATTTACTACCACTTGCTGAAGCGATCAAACTGATTATAATAATGAAAATGATACATTAAGTGGGACAAATTTTCAGAAGTAGAGTTGGGTTGAGAGAGAAAACTTGTATGGAGCAGCACAAATTTGGGTTTGCATGTGACGGTTGACCAAAATATTAAATTAAATAGAGAATGATGGATGAAATAATAAATAAAAGAATGGATTTATTTTTTTAGAAAAGGATTAATATCTTCATTTGTACATTACTGTCTCCCGACACGCCAACAACTAAATGGCCTTCTTTTTGCCTTCTCCATGTTTTGCCAAACAAAACATCTTTGGGTTGATAACTTTATTGGTTCTTGATATATTGCTTTTTGGGTTTTGAAGGATATCCCACCTGCGTGTTAAGTGAGACTAATTCTTCATTGTTTTGAAGTCCCATGTAGGGAGTAGTCAATTGATATATGAATTTACTCCATTCACAAGGGTTTAAGATCAAACCCTAGTTACTTGTTTAACGGACAAAAGTACTATAACCATTCACTTGCTTAAGTTGTTCTTACACTATTGTTATCTCATGTGAAATAAAAACAATAAATGGAGAAAGGCACAAAACACTTCCATATTTGCAAATTTTAATTCAGACCATGGGAAGACCTAATCAATTTGAAATTTTGAAGTTCTGGCAAAAAAATATGAAATTTGGAAATGCCCAGATGTCACTATGATCAAAGTTTGTAGTAAAATTACATGACTGCTCTTAGTTGTTGCAAATTTATTTGATATTATCATTTGATAAGTTAAATTTGTTGCTTATTTAATTATTTTTGTCATTTTATTTGAAGTTTTTACTTCTTATATATTACATTAAAAGTATTTATGTAACTTAACTAGAATTTTTAATCTCTAACTGCATCCTGAATTCTTCTACATATGCATATTTCGCAAACCTTATTTATGTTTTTCTTGCATGGTTGCATGATGCATGACTTTGCATAATAAATATGAAATGACAATATTTTCTTGCACCTGCATACCCAAGGTTCAAATTCGAAAACATTGGTTAAGTTAGAACAACTCACAACCAATTGATATAAACAGTTGATGATAAAAGACAATATTTGAATTCAATATATTTATATTTTTATTGTTCATTTGTTTTTCCCACAATGAAAATAAACATAGATGGCTCAAGTTATGGGTAGATTGTACTCTCTGACCAAAAAAAAAAAGATTGTACTCTAGAAATACAATGATGACAAAGATTGGCTTTAAAAAATCTCATGTGGAATTATGATGACATAATCTCAAAGAAACAATTACACCTAGGTGGGAAATAAGAGATTTAATTTTTTGCATTTGTTAATGGTAATCATTAACAACTCCTTGGGACTTCTTTAAAATTAAGTCTCTTACTTAGAACCTGAGTGCAATTGTCTCAATCTCAAATTGGTATATTTATAATTTACTATTGATGTCTTGAATAAACTTAACGAACTGAAAGTTCCAATTTTTTTATTTGGTAAACTAAAGTCGATAACACCTACTGAAAATTAGTAATTCAAGTAATTATATTAAATTTTAAAAAATACAGTTAAGTCCATATAAACTCACAATAATTATGCAATTTCATTACACTATTGTGTTTTTACCTATTTTAATAGTCAATTTTCACCTTCTCCATTTTATATGTTTACAAAGCACAAAGAGATTTCTGTAAGTAAAATGAACGGGTGAATAGAGTATTATACCCTTATTTCAAGTAAGCCAAAACCAAACAAGCACGTAGTAAATATACATAAAAGAGGCCACTTCGTATATTAATATTCAAGATAAATAGTATATCACCATGCAAGTAACATTTCTCATGACATGCTCCTAAATCAAAAATTGCTAAGCCTTCTACTACCATTAGGCCTATAAGATGTAAATATCAAAAGGATCACACAACAAACTCTGCAATCCAATAAAGCAGAACAGAAAATAAAGCTCAGTAGTAATACTTGAAGACAGCATACCTCCCATCCCAAAACACCAAATTAAGTGGGAATATTGGCCCCCTATACAAAATTACAAGGTAAAATGGAAAAGGATTCAACTCTAACACGATGTCATAATTTTTTTGACTTAGACTTAGACTTTGACTTCTTGGGCTTGGATATGAAAGCTTCATCATCAGAATCATCATCTTCCTCATCACCCTTCTTCCGGCCCCTCTTACCCTTCTTGTTCATAACATTTGCACATATAACAATTTTCCTCTCTTCATTCTCCTCTACAGGTTCACACTTCTCTTTAGGCTTCCATATAAATAGTGATCTATATAAGAAACACAAGTCAGTCCACAAATCAAAAGAGACCAAGATTAATTATATCATGCTACTATTTCAACCCTTACAACTAAAGATTAGACTGATGAAACCGGTCAAAATGAATTCAATATCCATAATAATTTGCATATACAAGAGGCAGACAAACAATACAAGCTTCCAAAATTATGCGAATCAATTCTGAGCTGAAATAAGGAAAATTTGTGCTTCATATATACTTGTTATAAAGTTCTTGAAGGGTCAAATTTGAAAGGCCTTTTGATTATGGAAGGATATAAACCTTAATTGTCTGTTCGGTTTGAGGGGAATAAAAGAAAAAGGAAGTTCCAAAAAATTCAATTTAGGGGGAGAAATGAGAAAAAGGGGAATTATAAAATTTTAATAAAGGCAAAATGTAAAAGTGGCATGAAAAACTAATTAAAAACATATTCAACTCCATTTTTCCCTTTTCGTTCCTCTCAAACCAAACAGGGCCTTCCCATATGGATTTCACGTCAAGTCTTGTCAGTCAAGAATATTAATAGCCAATTTTACTACTTGGCAAATATATAATTCCAGAGGTAAAGAAATCTTTCAATCTAGTGAAATAGAATTACTAATTACTCAACTTGAATGAAGTAAAAATAAAGGCACAAACCTAGAACTTCCAGAAGCCAGGATATCATCACGTGGATGCAACTTGTTCACTGGACTGATGGTTGTAATGTTTGGGTCCATGACCTCTGCTACCAATTGTCCTGTACTAGTATCTATAAAATCAATGGGATGCAGGGCAGCTCCATTATAGTTTTCACTAATATAACGACCAACAACAGCAAGGGATTCCGATGGATCCTGTAATCACAGAAAATAATTGTAAAACTTGAAATTATTATCGAATGTGGGATTCAATGGAAAAACCAAAAAGGGAAAATGAAAAAGTACGAACCTTTGGATCCCATTCAGCTTTAAAAGGAGTCAAATACCGGTTGAAATCATGACTATGTACAATTTGTCGACTTGGAGAGTCCATATTACCAAGTATGGAGTCCCATATACGAAGACGGTTGTCCAGAGATGTTGTAAGAACTTTAAGCCCAGAAATAGGAGAGAAATAAGCAGCGCTAACTACACGATCATGCGCAAGTTGATCAAGGGATGAACCAGTTTCCAAACGTCGCAAGTCCCAAATACGAGCCTGAAGAGAAATCAGTTACATTCTTTAGGGACAAATGAAATTCAAGAATGATGTACAAGCCTGAAATATCATAATGAATGCATAGCTATATATCAAATGGGTGTTTCTATTTCGGCCAAAAAAAAAGGTGTTTCTATTGGTTTGAACTAGAAAAATAGCAAAAATCTCAACATAATGACATGAATGCATGGGCTCAAAATGAAAAGGGAAGTGAACTCACAAAATGATCATTCCCACAGCTCAAGAGAAGATCTGGGTGTACAGGATTACAGTGAAGACCGACAACTTTGGTACCTTTCTTATGAATCAAAATAGCATTGCCCGTCTTGTGGTTGGTTCGTGTATCTACCCTATAAGTGGCACCAAGATTTAAAAATGTTATTTAGCAAACAAATACTACATAGCAAGATATAGCCTTCAGCTTTTCTATTATCAAGTAGATATCACAGTTCGAGAAGTTATTGCATCATTTGGGCATACTTCAATTCTCTTATGCTAAAAAAAATAATTATTTTCTACAAGACATGCTCTTAACAGCTTTAACAAATTAAGGCCCTAAACTCAAAGTTGATGAACTGACTTAACAGAGTTCTCCGCTAAAATAGGCCACCCCCCACTAAATGCTATGACATATCACATAAAAATCAACTTTCAATATCCAAATATAACATATAAGCCAAGAGAAATAAAATGAGAGGCCAGCCGATCCCACAAACATATAAATTTTAGCAAACACTATACAGTGATTCAAATATAAACATTGGCATTCAAAAACTTTAAATCATCGCATGGTATAAAACAAAGGCATGTAACAAACAGAAAATCATTTCTCCAATTAAGATTATGATGAAGAATAACAAACTTTGTTGTATAAAATCAGGTGACGAGAACCTAACATCAATTGACTACAAGACAAAATGTATGAAAATTGGCCCACATTTTCCAAGAATATTGTTCTTATTTGTATCTGTGTTTTGTGATAACAGCTGGTATCGTTATCCATCGCTTCGAACAAATAACTACACTGCCAGTATGAAGGAAGATATTTAAAATGTTACTTACAAATGAAGAAAGCCAAAGTTATCACCAACAAGCGCAAGTCCTTTCTCCAAGTTAACATCCATGCCGTAAAGCATCTTCCAACTGCTTGGACCCTAAATCAAAACATTACAATAGTATTATTCATCTGTAGACAGATTAAACACACATTCACAAACAAAATTCAACAAATATCTTTCATATGTTTTTCTCATTTATTGCCATATATTTCCCTGAATGAAGGAGCATATGTCTCATATATCATTGACCTATGCCACTTTTGGCCGAAAGAAACCAAAAACACACTAGAGATTTTTCTTTGTAGCCAAACAGGCTAAGTTGAGAATATGGTAACAGATGAATAATACTAGTCACTTCAGCCATCACCAATCAATCTAGATTATGAAGAAAAGGTAACAAATGAAAAAAGGGCAAAAGAAGAAATAACTCACCCGCCATCCACCAGGATTAAGATTCACTAGCGAAGATGAAATTCCAGTCTCCAAATCAGTATAACTAAAGGTGCCATCTGAGGAAGCGCAGTAGAACATACAATCATTTCTACAGTTAAACCTACAAAGTTGAAAAATTGCAATTAGCCTTCAAAATTAACATCATTCCAAAAATAGAAATACGTGTGAAGGCGTTGGTACACACACATGTGTATAGCATATGTGATGGATCAATATGTCTATAATATCACACACTCACACGTTTATAGTATATGTGATGGATCAATATGTCTATAATATCACACACACACACACACACACACACACACACACACACACACACACACTGATATGTAATCATAATAAGAATAAAGGGGTTAGTTTGTTAGGCATTAGAGTTTACTAGAGTCAGTGACTGAGCCCTATAAATAGATGAAGTTCCTATTGTAAAATAAAATTGAGATTTGTTGAATTTTGACATAATTCGATGGTCTTGTTGTTTCTCTCTCTCCCCTCTTTCTCTCTATACTCTATATCATTCTTGTTCTTGAACCCCTTTAATCTTCTTCTCTTCTACTCAATATTTTTCTAATCTTTGAGATACATAATTACATCCTTCAGTACAGAATATTAATATTAATTATCTCTCTCTCTCTCTCTCTCTATCACACACACACACACACACAAGCACACACACATTAAATACACCATGGTTTGACCAAAAAAAGTAAAAACTCACCTCATGTTATTCACTATGCATGAATGTATATTTCCATACACCGTTCTCTCGTCTACTTTTTCGAAATTCCAGATACCAACTTGCCCTTTCTTTAAAAATCAAACCAAAACAAAATAGAATTAAAGCTCCTTATCTTATTAAGCATCAAAGTATATTTAGAAACAAACTGCAACATATTGTAAATAAATGGATGACCTTATCTCCAGATAAAAGGATGTTATTCTTCGTGGGGTGGAATTCCAAAGTTGTTACCCTTCTACTGTGATGTCTGATAACAGCACTTTGTACTTGGTCTGGGATCACATATTTGGGTTTGACCTATTGCACAAAAAGAAGATACAGGAACATCATCATATAAGCATTTCTTCATAATATGTTCCATCTTTCTAAATGGACTGAAATCGTAGGGATCATGGAACAAAGTGAAATTATAAAAACAATAATTACAATGCTCTATACAGATTAAAAAACAAAAATCAAAGGGTCTCATCCATAAATGAACAAAAAAAAAACTAATAACTCATCTCCAAAGATGTAAAATTCTAAAATTCAGTGTGAAGGGGGAGGGGATTTTCATGATGTAGTGCTAAAAGAATAGAATATGACCAAATGGTGGTGATTGTAGATCAATCTTTCCATGCATAAGCTAGAATTTCAATGCTTATAAGCTGAGAGGCTGACGTTTAGAGCAAGGAATTATAGTAATAACCAAAATCAGGGAAGTAAAACAAACAAAAAGAACCTAGCAACACAAAGGATCAATATATTAAAAAAAGGAAAACTCCTAATAATTAGTAAAAGGGGTTAAGGTGCTTATTGCCATAAGGCTAACAAGTATGAATAGTTATTTTTGCATTCCAACATGCACATGCTTTAATAGTAGCCGCAAATGCAAAAGCAGAAAACAACTATACACACCATGTCACCATCCAAAATAGGTAATTTTTCCGGGTGGGCAGGGCGAATATACTTGACTTGTAGTTTCTCAACATATTTAAGATATATTGCCCCAATTCACTAAGCTACAACCAAACATTTGATACAGGAGTATCATATAGGAAAACAAAATGTAAGACAAATTCCACGAGAGGGGTGCCTAGTGAATAATTAACGCCATTTCTATGTTTTTTAAATTTGTAAAAGTGATCCAACTGCATTAACAAAACAATCAATTTCCTTCAAAACCAAAAGGAAAAAATAGTTTACTAATGCTTACCAGAGGAATGGATGGTCTTAACTGTCGATCAAACACATATTCAAAAGGCTTACGTGTATTTCTGCGTGGCGCAGGAATAACTCCAAACTCAGTATTCACTTCCACTTTATCAACAAAACCCATTTCAGAAATCCCATTTTCCTCTTCATCATCATCATCATCATCATCTTCTTCTTCTTCTTCTTCTTCTTCGGAGGTACTTTGCTCAGAGTCGGTGTCCTTCTCAATGAGTACTTTTGGGAAGGACATTGTTCGAGTGATGGGAGACATTGTTGGGTGTGAAGAACGCGAAACGAAGAGACGGAAGAAATGGAGGGAAATGAAAGAGAGAGGAAAATGGTGCGAAATGGAACGACAATGAATGAAGGAGAACAAAAAGTCACAAACCGACTTGATGAAGGAGGAAGGGTGAGATTACAGATATGCCCATGGTGCTTTTATGTGTTTGTTGTTTTGTTGCTTTGCTAGCCAAGGACACGCATTCGTACAAAGGGCAGACATGGAATCATCGTTTACTCTTTCTTATGATGATATTTTTAATAATTATATTCCTTACCATATTAATGCTTTTTTTTTATTACAATAAAGCGCGCTAAACTCAGAGAATATTATGCTTGTCTAACTTTAGCAGCAACATGAGCAGACACTTCCTTAAACTGCACAACTCCAGCACCTACTGTCAACGCATATCTTGCGAGCAAGTCAGCAACACTATTCCTCTCTCGATTACACCACAATATTTGGACATCCCATGCACGCCTATACAAAGACAGAATTTCTTCCATCTCATTTGTTCTATTCTCATCCATCTAACGGTATTGCTCAATATCTTGGACAAGTTCAAGACAATCGGATTCCAGTATGAGATTGTTGATGCACAATATAGGGGAACTATGGAATATGAATGAATAATCGAAACTCTTTATTGATAATACGATTGAATACAATAGACGGGGTCACCGGCAACGGTGGTTACAAACTTGGGCGTAAATGCCTTGATCACAAAGACTAAACTTCGAGTACAATAATAATCAGAGAGAAGAATACAGAGAAAGAGATAGAGAGAATGATTGCAGTGAATTGCTTGTGTCTTCTGAATGAGTTCGTGGCCTTATTATAGTTGAAGCTTCGTCTTAGTGGTTGCGAAATTATAGGCGGTCGTTATGGGTAAGAGACGTTGCACGTGCTCCGAAAAAGGTGGGCGACTGCTCCGAAAAAGGTGGGCGACCAAGTCAATCCACTTTACTGCCGTTGGTGACATTGTCTTCGACGCCTATAGGGCGTCTATCCTTTATTGTTGTCGGCTTCGACGCCTTATGAGCGTCTATGTCATTATTGGTCCTTTGCTGTCGTTGGTGATGTTCTCCTCAACGCCTTTGGGGCGTCGATCTTGTTATTGGGCCTCCGATAAGGCCCAGGCCCATTAAGGTATAACGGTGTATAACATTAGTCCCCCACTTCTCAATGCTGATGTCATCAAGTATTGGGAAGTAGCGGTTATCCCACGTCCAACGGCTTAGATCTTCGCTTATAATTTCCCTCTTAAACCAACGACCTGGATGGTTTTACTAAAGTAACACCGTAACTTAACGACGTCGAACGGTTTGCATATACCCCATTTCGACTGTTCATTTTCCTTTTTCACTTCGCAGACGTTCTTCTTCTCCATTCCTCCAACTCTTCGAAAAATCAAAACTTTGTTCATTTGCTTTCATCAACGCGTCATCATACTTTCTGCGAAGGTATCTTCTTACAAAAATCTTATTTTTTTACTATTATCATGAGTAAATTCGTAGTTATGTCATCGCCTTCTGATTCTGAAAAAACTGCCTCTAATCAAGTTTATATTTCTGAAAATTCCCATTCTAGTGCCTCTTCGACTTCTAGGAACTCAGATAATGTAATAGATTTAGAAACAGAAATTTCTGATAGCAATCGCTTAGATATCATTCCTTTTGTAGATCCCTCCGAAGGGAAAAAACCATTACGTAGTAGAAAATCTGCTTCATCTGGTAAATATTTAAAGATTTATGATAGTCGCTATCAAGAATGGGTTGATGCTGGTTCATCGCCCTCGACTAGTTCTGGGAGGAAATCTAACCCCCAAATCAAAAATGCCCCGTATGCTTGTAAAACTGGGGGCTTACCGACGTCTAGGGCCAACATCCTTAATGACGTCAAAGAAACTCATCTTAGGGTCTTAGAAATTTCGAAGATGTCATCACTCTACTATTTTGACCTAGAGTACCCTTTAGGTTGCCTGAAGTCGGGGAAACTCTTGATTCATGGTCTAGCGACACCATTTCTTTAAGTTTTGAAAGTTTCCGCTATGTCAACCCCTTTCCTCTTCCAAACATAGCTTTAGATCTTTGTGTTTTTTATGAAATCTCTCCCTCTCAACTTTCTCCTCATGCCTGGCGTCTCATCGCTATGGCTGAGTTAATGTATCATGAAATAGGAGTCGACTTAGATATGTTTGATCTATTCGGCTCCTATAAACTTCAAGAAATTAGGACTGACGTCTACTCTTTTATTCAAGCCAAGGAAGGGTTACCAACTTGGACGTTTGGGTCATTACCCAATGATCGTCAATGGGATGCACGTTTTGTTATGGTGCCCTTTCAGTCCGTCGCCCAAGAGGACTATGTATCTCCAATGTGGCGTCGCTTAAGTAAGTCGTCGTCTCAACAATATTTTTCTCACTGTATTTGTTATCTGATTTATAATATCTTAATTATTTTGCAGGTGCGTACGAGTTGAGGATCTCTCCGCGCTCCAATAGCGACACCAAAAAGAAAATCAAGCAAATCCTCCAAATTCCAGCAGACCAGCGGCATTTCAAAGCCATGATGGAAAGTAAGTCTCCTGACGCCTATACTCTATTTGCTTAATTCAAGTGTTTTCACCTTATTCATCTTACTCTTTCTTTTTTCTGTTAATCAGGAAAGAAGATGATCCCCAAGGCTTCTGAGCAAAAGATAAATAAAGAAGCTCTCCTTAGAGCCAGGGCTCAGCGGCTGGAGAAGCTCAAGGCCAAGAGGGGGGAGTATGACGCTGAAGCCAGAAAGGAAGGACATGACCCTCATGGCGTTCCCCCCCCAAATCCTGAATCCGTTACAGCTCCCTCTCCTCCACCAAAGAATAAGAAGCCTGTTTCTCCTGCGAACAAGGAAGTCGTCGCTCTGGGAAAGAGGCCTGCAGAGGTGCCTGCCAAAGAGCCTGTCGCCAAGAAATCTAGGGCTTCTAAGTCCTTAAAATCTGCCAAGGTGAAGGGCGACAAAGAAGACTCTGGCGAAATCACTTTATCTTTTCCTCCCAACTCATCTGTCAGAAATAAAGAAGGGTGGGACGACGTCTACTCTGAATTAAATAAACTAGAATTCGAGTACGACAAGGCCGCCCTAGAATCTCTTGGGAGGAAAGAGGCTTTCAGAAGGGCTGTTCGTGCCCAAATGAAGGTATCATCATTTAAGTCTATTAAGTCTATTCTGTCTTCTTAACACTAGTCATCTCTAATTATTACCATCACTTATATTCTCAGTCCCTACAAGTCCTTCTCCATCATGCTGAGGAGAATGAAGATGATAAGGCGACGCTCGTCGACCAGAGGGACGCTGCCATGGCCGACAAAGAAAAGATTCTGGCTGACTTGAAGTCCGCCCTCCAATTTAAAAAACAAGCTAATGAAGACAGAAGGAGGGCGGAGGAGTTGATGAAGCAGTCTGACAAAAAGCAAGAGGAGTTAAAGGCTTTCATTAAGAAGTTGAAAGCCGATCATCATACTGACGTCGAAAAATTGAAGGAGTACGTCAATGAGTCTCGTGCTGAGTCGTCTGCCAAAGATGAAGAGATCAAGACTCTCCAGTCGGCCAGGGATGAATGGGAAGCTGCCTATCGCCAGCAAGAAAAAGATATGAAGCAAATGGCTGAGAATTATGAGACTCATATCTTGGAAGTCGATGCCCGCGCTCGGATGGAGCTCATGAAGGAATACAAGAGCGGCTGGCATGTAAACTGGAAGCCCGACGATGTCATCGACGACTATTACGATCTCTTTCCTGAAGATGAAACTGACTCCAATCCATCCCAGGAAGACAATCTAACAATCAATGAGATGAGGGCTCAGGGCGCCAACCAAGGCGAGGGTAATCAAGACGGCGGCAACCCATCTGGCAAAGAGCATGGTGGCGGAGACGGCAATCAAACCAGCCAGGAGCTTGGCGGCGGCAATCAAACCAGCCAGGAGCAAGGCGGCGGCAACGCCTAAAAATGTTTTTATTTCTAGAAACTTTCTTTATTTTCATTGTGTACAACTAGTACTGTTCACTTAACATAATGCAAATCTTGTCTCCTATCTTCATATTCAATATTCTTTGCATCACTTCATTTATTTTCTCCGTTAAACACCCACACCTCCAACGGGTGTGGGTAACAACCTACCAAGATAAAAAGAATCCGTCCATTAATAAAGGAATCTCTTAAATTATATTCATCAAATATCAATTCACAACATGGTCACTCATACCTTAATCAAACGTTGGCGACCCTGCCAAGGAATTATCAAACATTAATTTAACGTCGACTGTCAATTGATCGAATAAAAATCACTCAAAATAATTCAGGTAATATATACCTTTTCCAAATCAACTTCTTATCAGCCTCCCAGGGCGTAACGTCGTCATGCCATCACGGCGTCGTCTTATCATCAAATTATTTTGGTGTCAATTCATCACATTATCTGGGAAATGACATCTCACAACAAAACATCTCAAGAAATAGGGTTAAGTTGCATCAGATTATCGCGACCACAGCTAAACGTATCATCAGACACTAGGTCTTCTAGCTGGGCTCGTCGCCTATAGGCATTTCTCATCATTTGCATTCTTTCTTGAATAATCGTGTCAGTATCATTGTTATTTAAATCGAATAATCAAATAACTTAGAAATAATACCTCTTGAGATGGATGGCGTTCCAACTCCTTTGAATGTCTTTACCATGGACGTCAATCAACTTGTAAGCACCAGGGCCAGTAATTTCGACTACCTTATAAGGGCCTTCATATGAAGCGTTTAACTTTCCATTTTTATGCTCAGGTGTATTAGGAAAAATTTTTCGAAGAACCCAATCTCCTACTTGGAAATGGCGCTCCTTAACACCTTTGTTCCAAAATTTTGTCGCCCTTTGTTGATAAGCGGCAATTCTAATAAGAGCTTGTTCCCTACGTTCATCTAGCAAGTCTAAATCTTGGGCTAAATGTTCATTGTTAGATTCTTCTCTAGTCCATTGTCTCCTTAATGATGGAATTCCTACCTCTACTGGTATCATAGCTTCAGATCCATAAACTAGAGAGAAAGGCGTTTCACCAGTCGACGTCCTAGACGTCGTTCGGTACGCCCATAAGACGGCGGGCAACTCTTCTGCCCACCTTCCTTTAGCTTTATCTAATCTCTTTTTCAAAGACGTCATTATGGTTTTGTTACTAGCTTCTGCCTGCCCGTTTGATTGTGGATTTCTAGGAGTGGAAAACTTAAGTTTAATATGCCACTTATCACAAAATTTTCTAAATTTTCTTCCTATAAATTGAGATCCGTTATCACATACAATTTCTTGGGGCAGACCAAATCTACATACTATATTCTTCCAAACAAAATCAATTACCTGGGGTTCTTGTACCTGGCTCAGGGCGACGGCTTCTACCCATTTGGTGAAGTAATCTGTGGCGACCAACAAGAAGACTAGTCGTCCAGGTGCTGGTGTGAATTTGCCTACAATATCCATTCCCCATTTAAGGAAAGGCCACGAAGGCACTATTACATGCAACTGTTCAGGGGGTTGTCTTGCCACGGTGCAAAATTTTTGGCAACGTTCACATTTAGTCACCATACTTACTGCATCTTTTTGCAAAGTCGGCCAGAAATAACCTGCTCTGGTTACCTTCCTTATCAATGATCGACTCCCACTATGGTCTCCACACTCACCTTCATGAATTTCTCTTAATACATAGTTTGCCTCGGATGGAGAGACACATTTTAGCAAAGGTCCGCCAGTGAAAGTACGTCTATAAAGATCATCGCCTATGGTAGTAAATCTGGCAGCTCTAACAACTATTCGTCGCGCTTCATTCTTATCTGAAGGTAATTTACCCTGCAACAGATATGCAAGCAAAGGGGATCGCCAGTCCCATGTCAAACTGTTATTCAATACAACTCGGTTATTTACCTCGATCGCCGGTGTTTTCAGATAGAACAATGAGATTTGTTTTGTCCCCATAACTTCTATGGAGGATCCAATGTTGGCAAGGGCGTCGGCCTTCCGGTTGTCTTCCCTACCTATTTGGGTGATTTTCATAGCGTCAAATTGTGTGGTCAAATCAGACACTACATCCAGATATTTCTTCATCCTTTGGTCTTTTGCCTGATAAGAACCATTGATTTGTTTCGAAACTAACTGCGAATCACTTTTTACTTCTAGAACTTTTGCGCCCAACTCTGATGCTAACTTAAGTCCAGCTATAAGAGCTTCGTATTCAGCTTCATTATTCGTCGCCTTGAAGCCACACCTTATCGCCTGGACAATTTGTTCACCATCGGGGGTTTCAAGTGCGATACCAAGTCCACTTCCTTTTACATTGGAAGATCCATCTACATGGAGAGTCCAGGGCGACAAGTTCACCTGTTTCTTAACAGAAAAAGATTCATTATTAGCTGTTACCTGGAGGTTGGGGCTAAATTCTGCTAAAAAGTCGGCTAGGATTTGTGATTTGATAGCTGTTCTTGGGGCATAAGAAATATCAAATTCACTCAGCTCAATTGCCCATTTCACCAATCTTCCAGACAAGTCAGGCTTGTGGAGGACGTTTCGCAAAGGGTAGGTCGTGACGACCACAATTGGGTGGCACTGAAAATACGGCCTCAACTTCTTGGAAGACGCTACTAGAGCCAAAGCAAGTTTTTCCATCATTGAATATCGCGTCTCCGTATCTAGCAAAGCTCTGCTAACATAATATACTGGGCTCTGTCGCCTATCTTCTTCCCTAACAAGCACTGAACTCACAGCATTAGAGGTAACAGACAAGTATAAATATAAGGTTTCACCTGGACTTGGCTTAGAAAGCAAAGGGGGGCTCGTGAGATATTCTTTCAAATCTTGAAGCGCCTTTTCAGCGGCGTCATTCCATACAAACTCCTTATTCTTCTTCAATATATCAAAGAATGGTTGGCATTTTTCAGAGGACTTAGATATAAATCTGGTCAGAGCAGCTATCTTGCCCGTCAAGCGCTGGACGTCCTTCACACACCTGGGCGACGGGATGTCCAACACAGCTTTGATGTGATGGGTTCGCTTCGATTCCTCTCTTGGACACCAAGTACCCTAAAAACTTGCCAGACTGCACCCCGAAAGTGCATTTTTCGGGATTGAGTTTCATGTTATACTTTCTCAAAAGATCAAACGTCTGCTGCAAATGGTCAATATGATCTTCCGCTTTCAAGGACTTGACTAACATGTCGTCTATGTAAACTTCCATCGTCTTCCCAAGCTGGGCGGCAAACATGCGATTGACTAATCTTTGGTATGTAGCACCAGCGTTTTTCAACCCAAAAGGCATTACCTTGTAACAATAAGTTCCACGATCTGTGATAAACGACGTCTTCTCCTGGTCGTTTGGATGCATCAGTATCTGATTGTACCCGGAGAAGGCGTCCATAAAACTTAACAATTCATGGCCTGACGTTGCGTCTACTAGGCTGTCGATGTGTGGCAGTGGAAAAGAATCTTTCGGACAAGCTTTGTTCAAATCGGTGAAATCAATGCATACTCGGTGTTTACCATTTTTCTTTGGGACGACCACAACATTAGCAAGCCAATCTGGATACTTTACCTCTCTAATAGACCCAATTTTCAATAATTTCTGAACCTCCTCATTAACAATTCTATTCCGCTCTGGTGCAAATTTCCGTCGTTTCTGTCTGACCGGCTTAAATGTAGGGTCAACGTTCAATTGGTGTTCAATGACGTCTGGGCTTATACCTGTCATATCATCATAGGACCAAGCAAAACAATCTAAATTATTTGTTAGAAAAGAAATTAGTTCCTTTTTTACCTCAGGAACTAGGTCCATTCCTATGGACAAAAACTTTTCAGGGTTTTCAGGATCTAAAATAATTTTTTCTAAGTTATCGTCTTCCTCCTTTGTCGCCCTGTCCATAGGAATGAACGCATGTAGTTGCTATGCCGATGGAGGAGATTGTTCCAAGCCTTTCAATGCTGCTTGGTAACATTCTCTTGTCATCCTCTGGTCGCCTTTGATCTCTCTCACACCCCAAGGTGTAGAGAACTTAATTGATTGGTGTAACGTCGAGGGGACCGCCTTCATCTGGTGAATCCAAGGACGTCCTAACAAAGCATTGTAAGTGGATGGGCAGTCCATTACCTGAAACTTGACTAAAGCATTAATTCCAGCAGCAAAAGTCATCAGAGATATTTCTCCAATCGTCCTGTCTGGCGTTCCATTTCCAAATACCAAGACGGTTGGAGCCTTAATTATTTGGGATTCTAATTGTAATTCTTTGACAGTTTGCAAGTAAATAATATTAACGGAACTACCTGCATCTACTAATATTCTTTTGGTCAAACAATTAGCTATTAGTAAAGATATTACCAGGGCGTCGTCGTGCATCTGGACGCTCTGAATATCGGCGTCATTGAAGGTTATTGGACCTTCAACCACCTGATCATTACTCACATTACCATTAACCCATTCCAATTCTTTTGGCAAAGACCTCGCATGTCGCTTTGCAGCAGAGTAAGACATCCCACTTATTGCCGACCCCCCGATGATTGTGTTAATCGTTCTGATGGCCTGCGGGGGTTGAGCTGGGGCGTTCTGCCTCTGATCTCTACTTGCATTGTTAGTAGTATTGTTCTTAAGAAGATGTTGTAAGTTACCGTGTTTAAGTTGGAAGGCTACTTCTTTTCTGAACCTCCAACAATCCTCTTTTCGATGGCCGACGTCTTTGTGGTAGTCACAGTATTTTGTGGTGTCTCTCTCATTGATAGGCGTCGTCATAGGTTTAGGCCATTTCACCCTATCCATCTTTTCAAGTGCACTTACCATTTCAGTTGGTCCGATAGACATGTTGAACTCTTCATATCTAGGAGGGGGTGGATCCCTCTTCTGTTTGTCGCCCTGTTCATTATTGTTAGTATAAGGGTGAAAACGAAAATTTCTACCTCGTTGCCGTTTAGAACGGCGGTCTGTGGATCCCAAGTTATTTTGTTGTTGATTAGCTGGCTTATCCGCGTTTGTGGCAATCACTGAATTAGCGGGGAGACTGGTTGTCGCCAGTCCTTGATTCATTTTAAGGGCATGATTTCTACTGGCGTCGTCCTCTTGAAGATTAATATGGGACCACACGTATGATTGGACTTCTGGCCAAGTCGTCACCCGTTTCAAAACCAGTTCTTGATAGAGGCCGCAAGTGGGCGGCAATGCTCTCTTAAATGCCTGCACAGCGATGTTAGGATCACAATTTGGGATACTTACCATCTCTGCCGTAAACCTTTTCAGAAGATCTCTGTATGACTCGTCCGGCCTCATGACAATTCGATATAAGTCGTCTGACGTCTTAACCATGACTCTGCTGCTTGCAAATTGTTCAACAAAAATGTCAGTTAAATGACTAAATGAAGTTATTTTACCTTGAGGGAGATTGGTCCACCACATCAGGGCAGGGCCTATCAGACTTATACCGAATCCACGACACATAGCTGCATGTCGTTTGTCGGCTGGGAGGACTGCTGCTAGCATAATCTGCCTGTATTGAGCCAAGTGTTGGTCTGGATCCGACTTGCCGTCATACTTTGGCATAGTAGGAAAAACAAATCTTTCAGGTAAATCAGCAAATGCGATGTCGTCTATGAAGGGTGATTCTGAATAACTCCCTAGACGGGCTGCATCAAGTGGCTTTTGAACACCTGGAATCGAGTACATCTTTTTCTTTATCTCAGCGACCTCCTTCTCCATTCGAAGGGCAAAAGAGAGAATTTCATCTTCCCTCTTTTGTCCTCCTTGTGGATGATTGTGAGGGATCCTTGCCTGTGACTTCTGAGCGGACTGCTCTCCTTGTTCTCGACTATCATAAGACTGTGAATCATCATATCCCTCTTCGTCGTCTCGACCTGTTTCATCATTAGGAATATCATTATTGTCAGTATTCTTACCTTTATTACCTTTATCACCGTTCGGGTTGCGCTCGTGATCATTTGGGTTTGGCACTTGGCGAATCTCCCTTTCGGGTCCACTCTGCCTTCTTTTGTTCTTCTTGGACTCTAAGCCCGCTAGGTGCAATTTTAATTCATTGTTTTCTTCCTCCAAACGTTTCATCCTCTCAGATTGAATTCCTGCGGATTGTTCAAGACGCTTCATTTGTTCAGACTGAGAGGTCAAGGCTTCTAAGACCTTTTGGAGGTCAGTAGAAGAGCTAGTTGGCTTAGGAACAGTCTTTGATTGCTGTTCCATCATAAAGTTTTATTCGCTCACTCAGAGAACGTGAAGCTTTTAGAAATAATGTTGCCGGAGTCCCCACGGTCGGCGCCAAAATGTTGATGCACAATATAGGGGAACTATGGAATATGAATGAATAATCGAAACTCTTTATTGATAATACGATTGAATACAATAGACGGGGTCACCGGCAACGGTGGTTACAAACTTGGGCGTAAATGCCTTGATCACAAAGACTAAACTTCGAGTACAATAATAATCAGAGAGAAGAATACAGAGAAAGAGATAGAGAGAATGATTGCAGTGAATTGCTTGTGTCTTCTGAATGAGTTCGTGGCCTTATTATAGTTGAAGCTTCGTCTTAGTGGTTGCGAAATTATAGGCGGCCGTTATGGGTAAGAGACGTTGCACGTGCTCCGAAAAAGGTGGGCGACTGCTCCGAAAAAGGTGGGCGACCAAGTCAATCCACTTTACTGCCGTTGGTGACATTGTCTTCGACGCCTATAGGGCGTCTATCCTTTATTGTTGTCGGCTTCGACGCCTTATGAGCGTCTATGTCATTATTGGTCCTTTGCTGTCGTTGGTGATGTTGTCCTCAACGCCTTTGGGGCGTCGATCTTGTTATTGGGCCTCCGATAAGGCCCAGGCCCATTAAGGTATAACGGTGTATAACAGAGATGTCTAACACCAAACTCCCAGCTCCACTTTAATCCCATGAGAATATCCCATCGCTCCGCTACGTAGCAGTCTCCTCTTCCCATATTGAATAAGAAGCCTCCCCTCACCTTTCCTTTATAATCCCTCATAACCCCCGCACACGCCGATGCTCCTCCATCCTGTGTTGTACTCTTGTGAGATTACTTTGACTTTTTTTGTGCAAGTTATTGAAATAATTGAATCATTAAATTATACTACCTCTTGTCCTAAATATAAGACCTAGATGACTTTTTTTTGGAGAGATTAAGGTTGCGAAATATGTTATTAAATTATGACATATTTGATATATTTTTATTATCCATTAGTTTATAAGTAAAATATACTAGTCTAAGGGAAAGATTAGGTAAATCATCAATTTATAGTTAACTTATTTTGCTTTTTTAGGATTTTCCAAAAATGTCAATTAGGTCTTATATTTATGATCAGATTGAGTAATATATGGCCAAATAAAATAAAAGGTTTTTATTTTAAAAAATTTAAATAATAGAAAAAAACTCTCACTTCATCTTCCTCTCTACCTACGCCTCCCATCCCCCTTCCCCACCACCAAGGATGTCACTCGCCACCGGTGCCGACGTGACCACCGCCACCGCCACCGCCGGCTCCGACCCCTAAAACGGCGGCTCTGTCGCCCTCCGCCATCGTACCACGGCCACCGTTTCCACCACCGTAAGCCACCATCGTTTTCCAGCCACCACCTTAATTTAATTAATTAAATTAAACCACCGTAAGATAAACGGTGCTTAACACTGTTAACTCTATAAGGACTGCTTAACACAGTTTTTTTTCTATTATTTAAATTTTTAAAAAAAAACCTTTTATTTTATTTGGCCATATCAGCTTCCTTGTCATCTTGTTATATCGTCAAAACTAACACTGTTAGTGACAAGTCAGCATATTTAACATTGTTAACTCTATAAGGACTAACTGCCCTAACAGAACCAAACTTAAGGGATCAAAACCTCTTGTTTGAAACTTTAGAGATTAAAACCAAAATTGAAGCAAACTATAGGGACCAAAAGTTATATTAACCCTTTAAACACTTTCCATTAAAAGTGTGGTCCCATGCATCTTACAATAGTATGTACAAGACTACAAGTTACTCCACAGAAAAATGGGAAAAAATTGATTTTCAAAGCCATAAGTACCGTTTTGAGGTTGTCAATGCCTTCACATCAAAAAGGCAAAATTAATTATGAATTTAATTAAGAAGAGATTCTACAAAATTACTTGATTAATCATATGTTCCTAAACTATTGATGAACATAAGATCAAATGTTACCATTAGAAGACCTATAAATTGTTATAGTCTTATCAAAATTGTTTGTGACTAAAAATGATCATTAACGACTTTTGACAAAAGGATGAGAATTTTTTTATTCTAATAATAACAAATTTTGGCTGACAATAAGAATTTAAGATAGGTCAGTTTCAACTTTTATAGTGAAGATAACTATTTAATGAGTCGTGCAATCCTTGCAACGACAAATGAAGTTGTAGATAGTTTAAATGAATACATATGTTCCAACATAACAGGTGACCAAATCATAGCAACTTTCTTGTAGCTAGTTACAATTAATTATGTGATTTCGTACAATCTTGTTTTCATTAAGTTTTTTTACATATAACTTGTAATTAATTTTCCAAAAAAAATGTCAATTTCGTTACTATTTTATTCAATATCATTGATCGAATAATAAAAAATCCCTTTTATAGAAATTTGTTGTTACATGTATTTCTTTTAGGAAATTTTCATGTTATATATATTGTCTACAATATTATTTTTTCGTCAAAAACTTATATACAATATTATTATTTTCGTCAAAACAACTAATGGGAATTTGGAAATGAGGGGTAAATTTGGGGAGAGTTTTTAATACCTCCACTAAACAAATAATTGCAATCAAACTCAAATAATTATGAACTTTCACAACTCATATGGACCAAAATGAAAATTTCACTATTATGAATGGATGGAAAGGTATTTACACCGTGGTGCATTATTTTTATAAAGAAGGTTGAGTCATGGTTGGAGCTCTAGATATCATTCACCGGCAAGTTGTAGTATGTTAGCAAGAGTGGTTGGCAATACCAAAATTTATTCTATATGTAGTTTTTCGGGCATATCTTGAATGCTGGTTAACTTAGATGGATACCTACACAAATTCAAAGTACCTATTAATTAGGACACTAAATAAGTAAATATGTTATACAATAAATGCACGTTTTGAAAGGGGAAGAATAGAAGAGACCAAAGAAAGTAATTTTCGTTTTCTCTAAACGAATGTACATACGGAAAAGTCATATTTCCGTGTGGAAAGTCACACTTATTTATTATTAAATCTATTGCGGAAAATTACTCATTTCAACTCGTACTTTTTTATTTTTACATAATGACCTCAATTCTCGTTGAGCTTGGTTTTGGCCATAATTCACCAAGTGTGGACTTAGTATTTCCCTACACTATATATTGTTCATCATAAGTTAAAGGGTAATGGACCTAATCTACCCTCAAAGTAACCATCCAGGAGTACTCGGCACCCTGAACTTACAACAGACTCATATTTTTACATACTTTTTTATTCAAATATAACTTGAAAATTTGTTGAGTTAACTTATAAATAAAACCAAATAAAATCTTCAATTTTGAAATAGCAGGGCAGGGCAGTATATAACCAAAAAATATATGGTGACCAACTAAAAAGGAGTTGTAGTCGAGGTAAGGTGGAAACGAGCCAGACCGTATACAGACGACCTATGACCGACCTATTTAGGGTCTGGCTTGACCTGACCTTTTTAATAAAAAGGCTAGGCTTAGGCCTAATTAAAAGCCTTTTTTTACTTATAAAGGGCAGATCTATTTCAGTAAAGCTTGGCTCGAAAGCCTTCAGGCCTGACCTATTTAATATTACTATCAATAATAAAATAATAATATTAATAAAATTAATGTGTCATATTTATGACCATTTTAAGTTTGATATGTAGGCCTTTAATAAGTTTGAAACCTTGTAAATGCCTAAATTCGAAGTAGGCTTTTAAAATGCTTCAAGCCTTTTAAAGGTCTACGTTGTAAGTAAACTTTTAAAAAACCTGAAGCCTTTTAAAGGCCTACATTGTAAGTAGGTTTTTAAAAAGATTTTCGGGTCTTCGCTATTTTTTGCAAGCCTAGACTTTTTCTGAAAAAAGCCTACAACATAGGCCCAGACCTAGACCTATGTTTTCTTATTGCATTACAGGTCTGGACCTATTTAAGTAAAGTATGACTCGACCCGGCTCATTTCCACCCCTAAGGCGGGGAACATCTAAGTTCTTAGTTATCTTCAGATTTCTCATCAAATTTTCCCTGTAGGTAATAATCAAAATAATCTAGTAATACTTAAAAAACAAATAGCCAAGAAAGAATAAACTTGAGCATATTTTAATGCATTGACTAATTAGATATAAAATAGTTTCACATTTGCTTTTGGGGATATGGAATAAAATTGAAACAATATTGCAATAGAATTTCTAAATAAGTTTGTGGGTAAAAGAGGGGAAATGTAAATAGAGCATAGTTTCTAAACAGTATCTGATGATATTAGCAACCGATTAATCTAATTTGCAGGAATGTAGGAGTACAATGCGAGGAATATCGATAACTCAAGTAATTATTGTCGTTTTATACCAGGGCTCGAACTCAAGACGGTTGAGTTGGAATAATCTACAATCAGTTGATCCAATATCAAAGTTAAATACATTGATCACTCTTAATTGTTGAAGTATATTTTGGATTGGATTCAAACTGGTTTATGAAACAAATAGAAGGAGAATATCTATAGGGAGAGGAAGAGTAAAAATGGAAACTTATAAAACCAAGGAATAAAAATAAAACCTTAAATAAAGTTAGTGGATAATATACTCTTTTTCCAGATTTATGTTATCTAATATAGAAAATATTTTGGAATAAAGATTACAGGGTGAGGATGAGAAAACATCTTAGACATGATATTGAACACATTAAATAACTATTAAAATCTTTTTGAATAAGGATATAGGGTAAAAGGAAGGGGTATAAGGAGAGAGATCGACAGGGTTAAAAGAGTAAAAAAAATTTCTAAATTGGGACCAACATTTTGGATTTTGGATTTATTTAAAACATTGTGGGCACTATTTATGTCGAGGGACAAGTTGGATCATACACACTTAATACATATCAATAAATTTGGGCAAATGACTCAAATGACCTTAAAAACACACACTTACCCCATACTCACAAAACACACCATTCGATTCTCACTCCACCATCTCCAACCTCAAATTGTTAAGGGCATTTGAGTCTTTTCTCACAAATTGTTAATGTGTATTAGGTGCTTATGACCCAACTTGTCGTTTTTACAATTTAACAACCTCAATTGTCTTTTTACCAATTGGGAAGGTTTTATTTGTGTTTTTCCTAAAGTTTAAATCCTATAGAAGATACTTGTGTCATATAAGGAAATCATAGAACCCAAATTTCAAGGGAAAATGTCATTTAAATCCCTCCGAATGTACAAAAGGACAATTCAGGAACTCAAACTTCCAAAAGGATCATGAAGGAACTCAGACTTAGTTGACATTTCAAATTTGTGTGAAAGGACAAAATTACCCTCACCATTAAACAACATTTACACCGCACCTGTTAACAATTGAACTTTGGGCATTAACAACTGAACTTTAGGCATTGACATTTTGAACTTAAGAATTAATTTCTTCATTAACAAGATAACATTGGTGTTAACATTTACACCGCACCTGTTAACAATTGAACTTTGAACATTAACAACTGAACTTTAGGCATTGACATTTTGAACTTAAGAATTAACTTCTTCGTTAACAAGATAACATTGTAATGTTATCTTGTTAACGAAGAAGTTAATTCTTAAGTTCAAAATGTCAATGCCTAAAGTTCAGTTGTTAATGTTCAAAGTTCAATTGTTAACAGGTGCAGTGTAAATGTTTTGTTTAATGATGAGGGTAATTTTGTCCTTTCACACAAATTTGAAATGTCAACTAGGTTCGAGTTCCTTCATGGTCCTTTTAGAAGTTTGACTTCCTGAATTGTCCTTTTGTATATTCGGAGGGATTTAAATGGCATTTTCCCAAATTTCAATAACCATTTGCAAACATTAAAAAAACCAATTGTTAAGATACATGGTACTAATATATTAAAAACAGCGTTATGAGAAAACAGGTAATAAAAAGAGTTTTTAAAAAAGGGAATGACATTCTTCGAGTAATAATAGGAGACATTTGGGTTGAGTGTGAAAAACGCAAAACGAAGAGACAGGAGAAATGGAGGGAAATGAGAGATTGAGAGAGAGAGGGAAAAATTGGAGCTTTAAAACAATGAATGAAGCAGAACAAAAAGTCACAAACCGACTTGATGAGGGAGGGAGGGAGGGTGAGATTAACACTTCCGTCCCAAAAAAAAGGCTTCCAAAACGAGAAAACTTGCAAGCTCCCGGCGAGGATCGAACTCGCGACCTTTCGCTTACGAAGCGAACGCACTACCACTATGCTACGGAAGCACTCGCTGCGAAATTTTGGGAACATAATTTACATAACCAAATCTTTCTCTAAACACTGCACGGAAAGCCCTCAAATAATCCCAGCGAGTTAGTCTGTACTGGTGGCCCCAAATAATCAGAAAGAAGATGTGTGGCATTGCTCTCATTATTTCTGCCCTTCGCATTAATTGTGCCTTTGTAAAAACTTGTTTATTCTACTATGTTTCTTTCATTTTATTTTTGTTCTTATTTGGGTGTTTTGCTTTAGTTGGTATTCACTGTAGAAGATCTTAAGGCAGCTCCGTAGAGGGGGCCATGATGCCTTAGAAAGCAAGAAATTGCATCTTCGTTTCAACGTCTCAGACCAAAGAAACATTTCATCTTTCATTGAAGATCCTGAGGCATTGGACATTAAGGGCTTGTTTGCTTGCTAGGGAAAATGATGAAGAATTAGAAAGTGTGGAAAGTTGAGGTTTTTATGTAATTTACATATATCCCGGGTCCACAAATTTTCTCTCTCTATCTCACACTTTTTCTGGGCCCACAAACTTTACCTTCCTATCATTACTTAATTTATCTCTACTTTCCATTTTCACCCTTTCACTTTTAATTTCTTCACTTTCTTTCCTATAACCAAACGGACCCTAAGAATTTACAGTGTGGAAATAAATGTGATTGTGGTCTTGCTGCTGAATTGCATTTCATTGGTGGAATCTTGCAACTCCGCAGATTAAATCCGCTTGTTCAACTTTTAGTGGATTCCAATGGAAACATCCTTTTATACAATAGTATTCAAAGAGGACTCTTAATGAAATTATTCGACGAGATTATTGGATCACAAAAGAAGAATAAATTAAGGCCCAAATCTGATTCTATCACTTAGCTCTTATTAGGCCCATTTTATGTTAACATGTCTTATGCTTATCTGTATGTTTAGGGCTACGTGTATAGCTTCAGCTTCCTTCTTTGTATATAAATACTTTACTGTACAACAATACATGATAGGGCAGTTTATTCATACTGTATTCCAGCCTCCACTTTACTTCTTTATTCCTTTTTACTTCTTTATGGTACCAGAGCCGGCACTAAAATTCCTGAAAATTTTCCCCAATGTCAGAGTCTACTATTTCTTCTTCTAGTTCTTCCATTGTCTCATCTATTTCTACTCCAACTTCATCTGTTTCTTCACCATCTCATTTTATTTCAATCAAATTGAACAATGAAAATTACACTATTTGGAAAGCTCAAATGGTTCCCTATTTTTAATTATGGTCAACAATTATTTTCTTATATTGATGGTTCCGTTGTTGAACCTCCCATTTCTCTGTCAGATGGGTCTTCAAATCCTGAACATTCCAAATGGAAACAACAAGATCAATATGTACTCTCTGTTTTAATTTCTTCTCTCTCTGAATCTATTATGGGTCAGGTAATTAGACACAAGACAGCCAGATCTATGTGGCTTGCTCTTGAACATATGTTTACCAAGCAATCAGAAGCTCGTTTATTACTTTTACAAACACAAATTTCTTCCATGCAAAAAGGTCCTACTGAATCAGTTTCTGATTATTTTAAACGAGCTGTTTTAATCTCTGAAGCTCTCAATATGGCTGGACATTCTATGAGTGATAGTGAGTTTAATCGGTATCTCTATAAAGGTCTTGGTAGACCATATGATACGATTGTTGGTTCTCTCACTACTCGTACTGATCCTATCACTCCTGAAGAAGCTTTGAGCTATTTGTTAATTCATGAAGCTAGGATTATTCAAAACTCTCCTGACTCTTACTCTTCTACTGATATTTCTGCCAATTTTACCTCAAAAGCTTCCGAGAATGTAAGGGGTTTTAACTCACGTGCTTCTTTTGACTCACGTGCTTCCTTTGTCCCAAGAGGCAGGGGTCGTTCAGGTGGTTATTCTAATTTTCGTGGTAGCTCAAGAGGCCGTTCAGGCCGAGGACGAGCATTCTCTGAGTGGGGGCGTGGACCTTCATATGGTCAATATTCTTCTCATAATGATCAGAACTCATATTCAGCCAAGCCTTGTCAAATATGTGAAAAGTTTGGCCACACTGCTAAAACTTGTTATCAACGGTACAATCATTCATATCAAGCATCACCTCCAGCATCCTTTCCACAGGCCCACTATTCCACATATTCCTCTGTTCCAGATAGTGCTTGGTACTTTGACACAGGTGCCACAAATCACATGACTTCAGATTTTTCACATCTGAATATTGCTGCAGATACATATAAGGGTCATGAGCAAGTCCATATGAGTGATGGGTCTACCTTACCAATAGCAAACCAAGGTTCTGGACACTTTACTACTCCCTCTCGTAATTATTTTCTCTCAGACTTACTTCATGTTCCTAATCTTTCAAAAAACCTTTGTTCAGTTTCTCGTTTTTGTCATGATAATTCAGTGTTCTTTGAATTTCACTCTTCTTATTTTCTCATGAAGGACCTTCATACCAAGCAGGTTCTACTTCGAGGACCAGTTAAAAATTTTCTCTATCCATTTCCAACAATACCTGCAGCCTTTTTTGGAGTCAAAGCATCGATAGATCAATGGCATGCTAGACTTGGTCATCCAGCTTATAGAGTTGTTCGTCATGTTTTAGCTAGATATTCCCTTCCTAATCTTCCACAACATTCTTCCTCTTGTTCTGCTTGTAATGTTTCTAAATCACATGTACTCCCACATCCCACCTCCCCACATAGATCTCCTCATCTGTTATTTCTAGTATTCAGTGATGTATGGGGTCCTGCCCCTATCCTTTCTGTTGATGGTTATAAATATTATGTTTCTTTTGTTGACGATTTTACTAGATTTACTTGGCTCTTTCCTCTTAAAGCCAAATCTGATGTGGCCACTGTCTTTCTTTCTTTTAAAACAATGGTTGAAAATTTGTTTAATACCAAAATTAAATTTCTTCAAACTGATGGTGGTGGAGAGTTTCAAGCTCTTCATTCTATCTTGAAAAATAATGGAATTATTCACAGAATTACATGTCCATATTCCCATGAACAAAATGGCACTGTTGAGCGCAAACACCGTCATATTGTTGAGACCGGTTTAGCATTGCTTCATCATTCATCTTTACCCAAGAAATTCTGGTTTCATGCCTTCTCTGCTGCTGTGTATCTTATAAATCGTTTACCATCTGCTGTATTAAAATATAAATCCCCATTTCAATTAATTTTTAAACATGACCCAAATTATTCCTTTCTTAAAGTTTTTGGTTGTGCTTATTGGCCTCATCTTCGCATGTATGCTTCTAATAAGCTGGAACCAAGATCAAGTCTATGCATTTTTTTGGGCTATGCCTCAAATTATAATGGATATCTTTGCTTTGAGCCCAAATCAGGCCGCACTTTCATTAGTAGAGATGTTGTTTTTGATGAATCTCTTTTTCCTGGTAGTAGTTTTTGGTCTAAGTCCAACTTGGAAGCCCAATCCACAACTTCCTCCTTTTTACCCAACCATTACTCTTCATTACCCACTTCTTCTATTTTAGGCCCATTACCTTATTCTAGGCCCATATCAGATTCTCCTCACTTAGCAAACCCTTCTCAGCCGCCGCCCTCCCCTTCTCCTTTAACCTCTCATGCCAATTTCTCTGACCACCCACCCCACGCATCTTCTTCACCTACCCCACCACCTTCGTCCGTCCCTCATATGGTGACTCGTGCTCAGACTAACTCTCTCAAACCGAAGCAATACACTGATGGCACCATCCCCTGGCCTCCACGTGCCCTTGCTACTGTTTCTGGCAATGTACCCGAGGCTCCCACATCTGTTCGTACAACTCTTCGTTTTCCAGAATGGCGTGCAGCCATGCTTGATGAGCTTGATGCTCTGCACAAGAATCATACTTGGCGTCTTGTTCCTCATTCACCTCATTTTAATGTTCTTGGCTGTAAGTGGGTGCTTCGCACTAAATTTAACTCAGATGGTACTCTTGATAGGAGGAAAGCTCGCCTTGTTGCCAAAGGGTATCATCAAACTTCAGGGCTTGATTTTCATGAAACTTTTTCTCCGGTGGTCAAGCCAACAACTATTCGTCTTTTGCTTTCTCTGGCCTTTTCGCTTGGTTGGTCAATTAGACAGATTGATATACAAAATGCTTTTCTTCATGGGGATCTTGATGAAGATGTGTACATGGCTCAACCACCTGGGTTCAAGGATCCAAATTTCCCAAATCATGTCTGCAAGCTACAAAGGTCGATCTATGGTCTCAAACAAGCCCCACGGGCATGGTTCTCTAAGTTAAGCTCTTGCTTGGCACGCTCAGGTTTCATCTCCTCCAAATCAGATATGTCTTTATTTTTCAAGCGCACAACTACTTCTTCTATGTATATATTGGTATATGTTGATGATATTTTGTTACTTGGTTCTGATGCAAAGGAAGTAGAACAATTTATTTCTACTCTGAATTTATTTTTTCCTGTCAAGGATATGGGCATTCTTCACTATTTTCTGGGAATTGAATGTCATTTCACCTCTACTGCTCTTTATTTGTCTCAAAAGAAGTATATTTCTGAGCTACTTGCTAAGACTAATATGCATCATTGTAATCCTGAATCCACTCCAATGTCCACCAAAATCAAGCTCTCTGCCTTTGAAGGAAAACCTTTTCAAGATGGTGAATTATTTCGCAGTGTTGTTGGTAGCTTGCAATATCTCTCATTTACTCGACCAGATATTTCTTTTGCTGTCAATAAGGTTTGTCAATTTTTGCATGATCCTTTGGACACACATTGGCAGGCAGTTAAACGCATTTTGCGCTACTTGTCTCAAACTATTGATCATGCTTTGGTTCTTCGAAAATGTCATGCCTCATCCCTAACTGCTTTTACTGATATTGAACCATCTGAGCATCTTCTTGTTCCTTCTGCTGATGGTGATTTAGTTGCATTTTCTGATGCCGATTGGGGTGGTAATGTGGATGACCGACGCTCTACAGGTGGATATTGTGTCTTTTTTGGTCCTAATTTGATCTCATGGAGCTCTCGCAAACAGCCTACTGTTGCAACATCCTCCACTGAAGCTGAATACAAGTCCTTAGCTCTTGCAACCTGTGATCTTATTTGGCTTCAAAACTTACTTGGTGAAATTGGAATTTTTTTGCCCAGACCTCCTACTCTGTGTTGTGATAATATAGGAGCTACATACCTTGCAGCAAATCCAATTATGCATGCTAGAATTAAACATATTGAACTTGCTTATCATTTTGTTAGAGAAAGAGTTGCAGCCAAGGCCTTGCACATTGTTATTGTTTCCTCCAAAGATCAATTGGCTGATATTTTTACAAAACCCCTTGATGGTCCTCGTTTTCAACAGCTCAGGTCAAGTCTCACTGTTTTGCAACTGCCGTTCAACTTGAGAGGGGCTATTGGATCACAAAAGAAGAATAAATTAAGGCCCAAATCTGATTCTATCACTTAGCTCTTATTAGGCCCATTTTATGTTAACATGTCTTATGCTTATCTGTATGTTTAGGGCTACGTGTATAGCTTCAGCTTCCTTCTTTGTATATAAATACTTTACTGTACAACAATACATGATAGGGCAGTTTATTCATACTGTATTCCAGCCTCCACTTTACTTCTTTATTCCTTTTTACTTCTTTAGAGATATTTTAGTCAACCATTTATCGCGAAACATGACTATTAACAGAGCACAATAGCGTCGTCTGATCTATGTAACTGACTGCACCTAGATGGGATAAGACTTTGTTGTTGTTGTAGAAGAAATGTGATGAGTAGAGAATGATGAACTGATATTCGCATTACAATGCTTGCTTGTTTTGAAGCATGGGATGATTCATGTATACGGTGGTGAGTGATAAGTTCATTCCATGAGAAACAAGTATAATAATTGAGTGTGAATATTGAAATACTTCTTTAGGAGGTATCGAGATTAGTAGTTGGAGTTTATTTTGTTGTTTTCATATTTTGATGTTAGTTTATATGTTTATGTCTAATGTATTGGTCTCAGGCAATGGTGTGCTCTGTGATGCAGAATATTATTGTATGTACTCTAATTTCATATTATTGGAATTATACCTTCGGCCAAAAAATGAATGAAATTTACCCTTTTATTGTTTAATGCGTAGCCGTTGCCCATACGTATGATTGTGTTATGAATTTTTAGTTTGATGGTTTTATATCATGTAATAGTATTATAACACATACAAAATCTGTGAGTTAGCATACAAAACACTCTGACGGCAATTTATAAAATACATGTGACAAGTCTGTGATAAGCAACCAATGCGCACATTTTTTAATAATTTACTCTCATAAAATATCTAAGTAAAACTATTTCAAGCTTCATAAATTGCAATGTAACATCATAAATTTGCGCAAGACTTGGTGCATGGGTTGCATCACTTAAACACAAGGTCTTTGAATGCAGAGAAAACCAATAGAAAGTTATACCTTAATTGCGCTGACAATGCTCAAATCCAAGCCACAACAGATATCCATTTAATTTTTTCCATGGAATGGATAGTATATTGATCAAAAAATTAAGTACATGGTGGCCATCTAATGGCTGTACAGTTTAGCTACTGCTAATGCAAAAAATTAAGTGTGTCCATCACTCTAAGTGTGTGCTCAGTGAGAATGGTAGCTTGGACCTTGGAGTGCGATGGCTTCAGCACTTTGGGATGTTGCTTGGAAGATCAACTTGTTGCGGTTATCCCATAATTTCCAGCAGAGGAATCCAAAAGTGAGCCTCCATACTTTACTTTTGTTCACTGGGCTGAGATTGTAGAGCATCCAGTCAACAATGAAGTATGGAGGTGGTGAAACAGATATCCATTTAAAAAGTATCGTAGTTATCATAAACACAAGTAACATTGATATTAATATATTACAATGCACATTTTAACACAGAACTGCTAAGCCGAGTAATTTAGCTAAAACTTGGGATCAACCACAGAAAGACTCTACATATGAGTAGCATAGCATCACACAAAATATGAAAATAGGTTTACTTTTCTATTAATAATTAAAAATAACTCCTTTTACTTAAGAGTAAATCAAAGAAAATCTGCAAATATGAATGAGTTATATATACAACACCTGAATCCATCGACAATAAGAGGACAATGGTATGAACAACACTAAAACAACTTGACTCCATCTTATATAAAAAAAGAAAATAAATTATCTCTTTTGAGCTTTCTTCCTCCTAGATTGTGCTTTTTTCCATTTCTTTCTGGAAACCAGTTTACTCTTTGGCTTCAATTTTAACTCAGGTGAAAACTTGTAGTTTGGATCTCTCATGCGTGCTTGTATGTCCTTGAAGAACTGCATATTCAGTTTCTTAGGCCCTCCTTGTCTAAGTTCTGCATACTCTGGTCCTGAAACAACATTCTCAAATGCTCCAATCAGAATATCGATATCACTCATGACCTCCCACACGTTGGTGTATCGCCCATCAGGACCTTTCTTTAACTTCTTCAAAGCATTCTCAACTGCAAGCTTCCTGTCTTTTTTACCAGGGGACAACTCCTCAGGTTCTTCTTCGGATTTCAGTAACTCAGAGATGGTCCGATACTTTGGCATTTCTTCGAACTCGAATAATTTATCTATATACTTATCACTGCTTTCATTTGGGTAAGGATCTGTGGGAATATCATCATCACTATCCATTTCATCACCAGTCCACAATGTCTTCTCTTCGTCACTGCCAGACCAAACACTTCTTAACTCATCACTGTCATCAGCATCAATCAGGTCTGAATGCTCTTTAGCCTGCTGCCTTACTTTTCTAATTTCTTTCTTGAGACGACTTCCTGAATCCTTTTCTTCATCACTTTCATTTTCACTTCCAGTCCACAGAGTGTTATCCTCTTCCATCTCTTTGGCCCAAGCCTCTCTAAACTCTTTGCTCCCAGGTATTCCACTTCCAAAGAGATCATATTTTTTGGGTGCACCGCGAGTATATGATCTCAATCCTGCAAACTTAATTCATGAGATCAAAAACAAAATCCACAGCAAGTTTGAGACCAATAATACATTTCTAACTATGAACTTGTTATTATGCTAGAACTCAAAAGGAGTAGCAACGGAGTAAAGAGAGAGATGGAAATCTTAGTTAATTTATGAGGCATGAATCTTGCTTCAAAAACTAGCAAGCTGTTAATAGAATCTCCTAAAGTTGCAGGCTGAAAATACCTTGATGTTCCATGAATTCATAGTACAAATATGAATATTAAACAACACATTACAGTTATTTCAACAGTTGAGGGAGAACACAGCAATCTAATTCTAATTAGCCTAATAGGAGGACAGCACAAACAACACCTCAAACTAAAAAACAAACCTCTAATTTTTGCTTCCCTCGAGAATTCATTGCAAACAAAATGAAATAAATGAAACTTTTTGTGCAGAAAAACAAACCTTGAAAGTTGAAGAGAGACCCATCCTCAGAACAACTCTGTAAAGAAATGGGATCCATAAGGTGTTTCAGACCTGCAAGATAGAAGAAAAATTTCAGGTATTGCCAATCTAATCTAATACGATGAAAGACAATATTTTGAATAAATGTTCACACAAGTGTTAATGAGAACAACCTTGGCTTTGGGATATTGGTAGCCAATGGGATGTTGCAGACCTCAGAATACACGAAAAGAAGCTAGCGCGTGAGCAAGACTTCCAAGCCATTACTTACTTGGTCAATGCACAACATTCAAGGGTTTCAAACTCTCCAAGGAAGCTGTTAAACATGCTAACACTAGATAGTACCTACCTGCAAGTCAGATCACAACAAAATCAATAACCTTTAGCATCCATTGATTAAACTAACTGGATATAAATATCAGCAACTTTCAAAAGGGACCCATATTTTGTTGAAAAAATTGAATCTAAATTACTCCCTAGGAGCAAATTTAGGAGAAATTTTCACGCGCTAATTCAAATTCCCCTTTCTAATATAGAAGCATTAAATTAACTAACTTAAGCATTAAATTAACGCCAAAGCATCAAAGAAACTGTCTTCATTTTTTCCAAGTTTCCAACATGACAAAATAAAAATTTGAGCAGTAAACTTCTTAGTGTTGAATCCCTAACTAACAACTTATATGTATAAAAATATATATCCTCAGGTTCTTTATCTCTGTGGCAAGTAGAAGTAAGAATAATCTACAAACATATACATCAACTACTAATGATTTGAAAGATATTCGGAACAGAGGAGGGAAAACCAAGAGTGAAAATTAAAGGCAATGTCAATCATTAATGAAATAAAAATTGGATTTGAAACCAAAATATTATGCTCACCCTTCTTGTACTAAAAGTAATTTGATTTATTCATGAACCTCAAACAGCAAAACACATAACCTTTCAAACAAGTCCTTCTTTTAGACATTTTATCAAACAGCTTGAGTGTATTCCAAAAAGCAAATGATTTTATTAATCTTTTTCCCGTGTCACCATTCAAAATAAAGTTTTAACTTTTACCGATTAAACAAACCGATCCCAAAAATAGGCATGAGCAAGAAGATGAACTTCACCTGAGCCTAAATTCCTACTTGCATGTGTTGAGTTTCCCTGCCATCGCCAAAAATCGCCAAGGCCCAAGAGGGATATCGGTGGAGGTGAGTAAAAGAGAGTGGTGGTGATGGTGAGGACGATAATAAAGTGGGAGGGAAGATTTTAACATAATGTGTCTTTTTTTTTTTTTTTATACTCCCTCCATTCCTAAACCTAAATATAGATCACTCTGGGGAAGTGAATAAGTTCCTAAATATAAGATCACTTCCTATTTTATCTCAAGTTTTGCCCAAACTACCCTTATACTCCATCTTTTCATTGAAAACCCCTCATCCTTATAAAGTTAAGTAATTGAGGGGATTTTGGGAAGATCATGTAATTATATTGTCTTCCTTAATCTCCCCAAATTAACCAAAGTGATCTTATATTTAGGAACAGAGGGAGTACATAATTAAGGTATCTCTCACTCGACAAATGAGAAACTAATCCTGCTGATTTGTAGGCAACTCAAAGGGTGGGACAGCTGGCCTGATCTCCATACTTAATCGGGTCATGAAATCAAAAGACACATCATGTCATTTAATGCCTTGACAATCACTTGTTTAATTAACACAATGATCTTTGTTATTTAATTCTTTGAAGTGTATTGAATAATTTGCAGGGTCTTGTTCCGACATTTGAAGAGTTGCTCAAAGGTGCTGAACATCGAATTTGTGTTCAGCATTTGTATGCGAATGTCAAGGCAAAATATGGAGGCAAAACTGTGATTCGTGATTTAATCCTTTGTTCTACAAAAGTAACTACTATTTCTGATTTGGAAAAAAAGATGAATGAGTTGAAAGATAGAGCAAGTGAAACACATGATTATTTGATGGGAATCTCTCCAACTTGTTGGACCTACACCTTTTTTAAACATGCAAATGTGATGCGATCACCAACAATATTACAGAGTCATTGATTGCACCATATATTTGCATATCTTTTCATGGCCAAATCCATTGAATTAATGCATATTTTGATGATAATTGCACCTAATTTAGATTCTAGCTATTGCTTAAGTTGTTGGAATTTGTTCTAGTTAAGGGCAATTTTGTCATATTTAACTTGATTTATTGTCATTCATCTCTTTGAGAACTTTGTGATGCTACTTCAAGTATTAATCTCTTGTAGGTTAATGGAAGAAAACACTCAAAGAGATCATGGAATTAAATAGCAAGAAGAAGGAAGCAAGAGGAAGAAGAGAAAACAAAGAAAAGAAAAAAAGAGAGGAAGGTGGCTGGGCAGTTGGCGAGCAACTGGCGAGCCATGGCAAATAAGTTCGCAGTTCTCGTCACTTCGCTCGTCAGTGGCGAGCCACTGGCGAGATGGTTAGAGGTTCTCGTCACTTCGCTCGTCAGTTGGCGAGCCACTGGCGAGCCTGTCTCTGTTAAAAATTCGCGATTTTAGGGTTTTTTAAGCCCTATATAACCTTTCTAACAGCCCCCAAACCAGATCCAAGCTTCCCTAAGGTCGAAAATACCAAGATCTCTTAGGTTTTGCTTCATTTCTCTCAATCCCCACTCAAATCCACCTCATTTTCACTCCAAATTTCTCACCATTTCTCTCTTCTACTACCACTCTCACTCCATTTCTACCACTCATCTTCTCCAACCCTCATCTTCTTCCATGGCAGCAACCTTGGGTGTATTTGGGCTTCCATCTACTATGAGTGGCTAAATATTCTTGGGGTTTTGGTGGTGTGAAGATAGTTCAAGGCTTCAATGGGCAACTTAGGGGAGTTTTTCTTGTCTTATGCTCAATACTTTATACTTGAGAGTTGTGGTTTCACTTTCTCTTATGTATTTGGATTAGAGACATGTGACTTTATCTTTCTATTTGTGTTGGACTGATATTCTTGTGTTGAACATTAAGTTTGATTATCAATGTTATGTATGTTTTATTTCCTATGTTGATACATGAGACTATGCTTGCTTTGGTGGTTACTTGGTTTATGTAGTTAATGTTTCAATTGAGGTGTTGTGTTTGCACATTCTCAAGAAGAAAGTGGTCTTCAAACTTATATTCAATACAAATCAAGTGGATCTTAACTTTAACCCTAAGAGATGACTAGTTTCAACTAATTGTTTGATTTGACATCAATTAGGGCTAGAGGACCCTTAGTGGTTGCTTTGAGATTTTTTCTAATAGGCTTGATGAAAGTTTTAACTCCCAATATTTTTAAAGAAGTAATGGAACTATTGAACCACCACCAAAAGCCCTTTTCATTACATTGATTCAAAACCAACCAACTTTTTCCTTTTGCTTGATCAAAAATCACAAAAACAAGTGTTATCTAGCTATCTTTTAATTCATTTCTTTGAATGATTTCCAAAACACCAAAAATCACACCCCTTTTATGTCAATCCTTGTTTGCATTCAGCTAAATTAGGGTAGTTAAAGGACTCCACAAAGTGAGACGATCCGGGATTGCACCCTATTTGCAATCCTTGGATTACAATTGTGATTTTAACCCCCAAGGCGATTGGTTCACGGTTAAATCAGTCATTCAATAGTAGATTGTCAAATGCAAGAGAATTCCCAATTACTAGTATGCTTGATTGGATCAAAACTTATCTCATGACCCGATCTGGTGAAAATTGGGTGAAGGCTGAGAAGTATCGTGATAAGAGAACAATGTGCCCACGACCTCGAAAACGATTATTGGACAGAAGTTCAAGCGTGTCGGAATTGGGAAATTAAATATGCAGGTGAGCATCGATATGAGGTCTCATGCAGTAGACATACATTCAAAGTCGATCTCACTGTAAGGAAATGCACATGTTTTTTGTGGCAACTGAATGGACAGAAGTTCAAGAGTGTCGGAATTGGGAAATTAAATATGCAGGTGAACATCGATATGAGGTCTCAAGCAGTAGACATACATTTAAAGTCGATCTCACTGCAAGGAAATGCTCATGTTTTTTGTGGCAACTGAATGGAATTCCATGCGAGTATAGTCAAGTAAATTTTTTTGTTATTATTCCTAATATATTTAAATGATCTTTGTAATTTGATATTGAAAATTTGTAATGTTACATGCATGTTGTTGCTTGCATTGTGAACCCTCATGTTAATTTGGACAAAAACTTAACAATACAATATATTGTTGCTTGTTACTCTCCTATAATTGAACGAATTAATGGTGAGGATATGCAGGAGAAAGCTGATGGTGATTCAGTTGATCCCCCAGTCTATCATAAGTGTCCAAGAAGGCCAACCAAAAATTGAAAAAGAGGGGCAGATGAAGACACATCCAAAAATAGGAGTTCAAAAGGATAGAAGACAAAATACAAGGATAACATGTTCAAATTGTGGGAGATATGGGCACAATCGAAGGTCTTGCAAGCAACCTAAGAATGATGCTCAACCTTGTACACAGGAGTCAATTAACATAATTCCTTTAGGGAGTAGTCAACCTCAAGTTGAAGATAATTGATCTTGGTATGTCACTTTTTTTGTTTAAATATTTTGAGGCCACTCTTTGTGATTCAAGATTGGATTAAATACTCCAAGAGAACATGTTTTGTTTTGGGATATCACTTTTTTGGTTTACTTTTTATTTAATTATAAATCACATATAATGAATTTAATTAAAATGAGATTCCACCAAACTAATCATATGTTCCTAAGCAATTGATGAACGTAAGACCAAAAGTTGCTGTTAGAAGACCTATAAATTGTTATCGTCTTAACAAAATTGTTAGTAACTAAAAAAATGATCATTAACAACTTTTGACAAAAGGATGAGAATTTTTTATTCTAATGATAACAAATTTCGGCTGACAATAAGAATTTAAGATAGGTCACCTCTAATTTTGAAGTTATGATAATAATAATGACCAAATGATAGCAACTTTCTTGAAGCTAGTTAAGATTAATTATGTGATTTCCTATAATCTTATTTTCATTAAGTATTTTACATATAACTTGTAATTAATTTTCCAAAAAAATGTCAATTTCGTTACTATTTTATTCAATATCATTGAACAATTATAAAAAATCCCTTCTTTAGAATTTTGTTGTTACATGTATTTCTTTTCGGAATTTTTCAAGTTATATTGTCTGCAATATTATTTTTTTCATCAAAACTTTATCTCTAAAATATTACAAAACAACTAATGGGAATTTGAAAAGGACGGGTAAATTTGGGGAGAATTTTTTATACCTCCACTAAACAAATTAATTGCAATCAAACTCAAATAATTATGAACTTTCAAAACTCATATGGACCCAAATGAAATTTACACTTTTATGGGTGGAAATGTATTTACCCCAGCTCGTGCATTATTTTTATAAAGAAGGTTTAGTCATGGTTGGAGCTCTAGCTATCATTCACCAGCAAGCAATAGTATGTTAGCTGGAGTGGTTGATAATACCAAAATTTATTCTATATGTAGTTTTTTGGGTGTATCTGGAATGCCAGGTTGACTCATATTTGAAGCACTGATTAGGACGTTGAACACGTTATACGACACATGCACATTTGATAGGGGAAGAAGAGAAGAGACAAAAGAGAGGAATTTTTGTTTTCTTTGAACAAATATGTTAACTTTTCCATTAGGCTCCTTAAATTTATAAAGCACATACGAAAAAGTCATATTCCTTTGTGAAAAGTCACACACACTACTGAAAATAAGGTCTTTAACGACCAAAATATGGGGTCTTTCATGACCGAAATAATGTGGTCGTTAAACATAACGTTGTTATAAAGTGTGTTTTCACGACAAAATATTTTGTCGTTATATGTCTTATTTAACACATAACACATATAACTGTTATTTGTTGCATTGTTGCAGGTGATCATGCATGGCTGAGAGCTTTTGGGGAAGGGGCAGTTCAGCCGCAATACTAGTGAGTTGGTAGCGGTAACTGTAACTAGATATTGTATATTACCAACTTTAAATTGTATTACTTCGCTTCCAAAACTTTATTCATCCTGATTTGAGATAACTGCATCTTGAATGTTAAACTTATAATTGATGGTGATCAGTTCTATTAATTAGCTAATTTGCAAAATTAGGATTCACATTTACATACAGGTGGTAGCAATGTGAATGGTAACAATGTTAGTAAATGGGCTGATAACTGCTTGGCCAGAATTGTAGTGCTATAGCTCATTATGTCTGTATATGTTGTTGTACGTGCAGGTTCATTTAAATAACCATGTTAGATCATTCTTTTCTAACATGGTTATTAAGTTGGTGGATATATAATAGTTAGAATTGTTCGATTAGTGAGATTGTGTTTTATAACCATGGTAGATCAACTCGTTCTAACATGGTTATATTGAATCAGTTAATGATGTGACTATGATAATCATGCCACTTTAGGCAGTTCTCTTTCTAGCATTATTATCTTTGTCGTATGTTAAATTGTTTTAATGGACTATGTCAAGAGAATCATTTTCATGACATAGTTATTTTAAATATCCATGATAGCCTTTGATATATGATAGAATTTGTTTTTTCTATCATGAATAATATTTGATATATTCGTAAATTCCTTTCTAACTATGATAGCAACGTTATGATTATATGATAATCTTTCTCTATCATAGTTAGTAGTAATGATAATAGTTTGGGTTGGTTATTAAGAGTTTAATTGGAATTTTACAACTTGGAATATTACAGGGAACATTGATAACTCCAAATAATTATTGTCGATGTATAGCAGGGCTCGAACTCAAGATTCAAGAAGCTTAAGTTAGAATAACCTAGTCAATCAATCCAAGATCAAAGTTAAATTAAATACGTTGATTCCTCTTAATTGCAAAAGTATATTTTGGATTGGATTCAAACACGTTTAAGAAACAAATAGAAGGGGAATATCTATTGGGAGAGGAAGAGTAAAAAATGGAAACTTATGAAGATAAGGAACAAAAATAAAACCTTAAATAAAGTTAGGGGAAAAAATATACTTTTTTTCCAGCTTTATGTTATCTAATATAGAAAATATTTTGGGATAAAGATTATAAGGCGAGGATGAGAAAGCATCTTAAACATGATATTGAACACATTAAATAGCTATTAAAATCCTTTCAAATAAGGGTATAGGTTAAAAGGAAGGAATATAAGGGGAAAGATCGACGAGATTAAAAGAGTAAAAAAAAATTCTAAATTGGGACCAACATTTTGGATTTTGGATTTTGGATTTATTTAAAACATTGTGGGCACTGTTTATGTTAAGGTCTCACCAACTGATAATTCAAATCTTATTCAATGTTGTGTCAACCTTAACAAAAAAATGAAAACTTGAGAATAAAAGTCCAAGTTAGGGAAAATTAAATACAAGTCCCTGGTAAGAGACATAATACTGGAAAAGTCCCAAAAATTGAAAAAATTAAAGTAGAGTCCCTTGGGACCTCACTTTAATTATTTCTGAATGTGTGGGCCCCACGTTTAATAATAAAAAAATTCATCCACCTTTTCTCTCTCCTGTCTTCTTCTCTCTTCCTCTTCATTAAAGTGGTGGGTTGGATTTTTTAAATCCTGTGGTGTATAAAGTTTAAGTCCTTACTGTATCAAAAAAAAAAAAACTTCAAGTCCTATAGAAGATAGATACTCGTTTCATATGAGAAAATCATAAACCCCAAAATTCCAATAACAATTTGCGAACATGAAAATAACCAATTGTTAAGATACATGGTACTAATATATTAAAAACAGCGTTATGTGAAAAAAAATTTAATAAAAAAGCGTTTTTTAAAAAAGTATACTGTAGTAGTTACTTGTTCCGACCAAAAAAAATAGTAGTTACTTCTTCTATATCGCTGAGCCCCAACAAACAGTCTCAAAAGTTACACGACACAACTGTCTGTTTCTAAGTATATCTCTATAATAACACTCACATTATTCAATCTCTCAACACCAACATTTTTCGCTTTCATTCCTTAAATTATATCCTTAGCTCTGTTCTGTTCTTCACATTCATTCTGCCATGGGTGATGCACCATCTGCCTTTTCTCCTCCTTCAGCTTCAACTACTCAGCTTCAAGCAGAAGAAACTAATCATGACTCTGAGAATTCAAATGAACAGGATCATGAACATAATGAACTAGTTCCTTCTATTTCCATGGCCAATCCTTGTCTTACTGTTATCAGGAATGATGTTTGCTCTTGCCTCAGCATTCTCATCACGTTTTGGTTCATCGGTTAGTTTTCTTCTTCTTTTATTATGATATGATGATGATTATTACTCCCTCCGGTCCTAAATATAGGACCTAATTGACTTTTCTGGAAAATCCTTAAAAAAAGCAAAATAAGTTAATTATAAATTGATTTACCTAATTTTTTCCCTTAAACTAGTTTATTTTACCTATAAACTAATGGATAATCTAAAAATATATCAAATATGTCATCATTTAATAACCTATTTCGCAACCTTAATCTCTCCAAAAAAAAAGTCAATTAGGTCCTATATTTAGGACCGGAGGTAGTATTATTATTTTCTTTTATCAAAGCAGATTTATAATCCACTAATTAAAGTTGATGTTTTAAAACAGCAACAATGGGTTTGATTCTTGGTATTTATGGGACAACAACTTTGCAATTGGGTCCTTATTCCTCTGTTTTGATAAAAGTGAACTCAATATTTGTACAGTCTATCAAGGTAAGATTTTTGCCTTACTTATCTTTTTATTATGTTTATTTAAATCCTTTTGAGTTGAATGATTTGATGAACAAACAGGCAGAGCAAATAGATGAAGCGAAGCCTGGGATAATGTTATATGGATTTGATGAAGAACCTTACCTTGGTGTCAAAACCAACTGGTCTCGGTCGTACAATGGATCTGTGCCACACAAATTTTACAAGGCAAGTTTTACCTTTTCCTTTTAATTTCATATTTATTATATTCTCAGCAAATTTATACATAACTCCCTTGGACTTTGAAAGTTCACAATGAATCTTGCTGATAGGATCTATAGGCATTTATCTAAAAGTTTGAGGGATTATGTAAACATAATACACTCCCTCCTTTTTAGGGTCTATTGACCAAATTTAATTTTATTAAGGGTATTAGTTAAGTTGATTAATTTGATTTGGTTTTTCAAAATGCACATTACTCATCTTCCTTGGTTCACTCCCATCTCTCTTATTTGATTATTGATAAGAAGCATCAATATAGTTAATTTTGTAAAAGATTATCATCATGAGACATAGGTCTTACATTTAAGGTTAAGATCAACTTCCTAAGTATATCTTATATTCAGGACTACATGGAATAGTAAATGAGGTTTGTGATTAATGTTGGGGTTTGACCATAGTTGTTAAGTGTCAAAAGGTTGATGGCCATATGCACATAGTTGTTCGAGGAGTTTTATACCTACGTTCTTGAAACATCAACATCTTAGATAAATGCTTGATTTTAAAGGGTAATGGTGCAAAAATGAGTTTAAACTATTATGTCAGGAGCACGTAGAGGTAACAAGTATTTCCGAACTCAATTATAGGATTGAAGAATAAATATTGGCGCAATATAGGTAACGCCGTTTAGTTTGACCGACGTTGACCGGTAAAAGCTGACGTGGCGGGGGAAATAAATTTTTTGCTGACGTGGCGTGCTTATGTGACACTTTTGCTGCCGTGGCGTGCTTATGTGACAGTTTTTCCTGACGTGTCGTGCTTATGTGGTGTGGCACGTCAGTGAAAATATTATTTCCCCCGCCACGTCAGCTTTTAATGGTAAACGCCGGTCAAACTAAACGGCGTTACCTATATTGCACAAATATTTATTCTTCAGTCTCAAAATTGAGCCCGGAAATACTTGTTACCCCTACGTGCTACTGGCATAATAATTTGAACCCATTTTTGCATCTTTACCCTGATTTTAAATGTTACAGGAATGGATATTCTACTTCAACAGACAGTCTCAATTAGATATCTTTTATGATGTCAAGTCTCCAAAATCTTCATATTTGTCTCTTGTTATTGCCGAAGGTAAACTTCCACTTTAAAAAACACTACATTTGGTTATAAATATAAGAGCATGTTTATATGTTATTTTAATCCTAAATATAAGATTTTTCGTCATTTTATCCCTTATGCTCATCATTTTTAAGATTAATTTGTCTAACATATAAACACTACATGCATGCATCCATACATACATACATACATTCATTCACACAATATAATGATATACATAGATATTTTCAAAAAAAGGAGCAAGGGCCCTATTTTGGCCCGGAAGTAACCACATAATAGCATTGATTGTCTTAAATTAACAACTAGTATGTTTTTGCCACGAAAGTAATATATGTGGCTAATTTACCCCTATATGGACGGATCCACTGATGGACGTCGTCCATGTGTCATCATGACATTGATCAGAGGGTGAAATCGGCCACATATAATACTTCCGGGATAAAAATACACGAGTTTCTAGTTTAGGACACTCAATGCTCTTATGTGGTTACTTTATGGAAAAAAAAAGCACTTGCGCTCAGAAAAATCTTCTAACATATATCTTGTAATTAACTGATTTATTCTATTTTCTTAATCTCATCAAGTTAATCAACCATATCTTCTATTAAGGACTAAAGTTGTTATATATACATTACTATTTTTAATTTAGTTTATCAACTGTTTGGCTATCATGGATTGTCTCAAAATATAGGACTAAGTTCAAAGGTTTATTTGAATCCTATAACCACTAACTCCCATAAATTTATAATATCTTCTTGGTCAAATTTTTCCATGAAAGTGCTAAAATGGAAAAACTTTTTTTTCTTTATCATTTAAATATTAGCCGTCAGCGTCAAATTTTTAATAGTTAACATAGGTTTTTATATATATATATATATATATATATATATATATATATATATATATATATATATGGCAACATAGACACACACATACTGGTTATGAGGCAACCAAGGATGCGTTAAATTTAAATACAGAAGTCAATATGAAAGCCAGAACTTACATTATGACAAATTATGATCCAAATTTAGTGCCTCTGTTTCTAAGTATAGAGTAGTATCTTGCTCTGTACCTAATTAATGGCTTCTGGTAAAAAACATTAATGTCACATGCATCAAATTGCAGAAATTGAAAATATGTGCTGTATTCTCTGATCGCATAAACATGCAGGTAGAGAAGAGCTTCTTGGGTGGATAGAGAAGCCCTTAATTCCTAACACAACCTTATCTTGGAATATTATTTATGGTAACAAAATCTCACTACTCATCTTTCTCAACAATATATGCTTCTTCCTCTTTTGATATACTTGTTTTTCCCCACTTACAGGGAGGGGCAAGATCACCCAGAAAATATCAGATACATTTTCTTATTATGTAGCACTTGGTAATTTACACTCTGACGATGTTGAGGTGACTTGTTTTCTCATTATGTTTTTATTCAGCCCTTTGTTAGTTAAGGAAGTTAAGAACTAAAATTTGTGTGAAAAGTGAAAATGATGTGTTTTTATAGGTAGAAATGAAGTTCGGTGTGAGTTCAGTTATGTACAATACAAGCAATGCAAGCAGCAGATGCTCACCAGATAGCAGTTTATGTAAATTAGAACTTTTCATTTCACAGTCTGGCTCTGCAGTATTGACTACACCCCCTCCTGCCGAGGTAAGGACACAATTTTCAAAGATTTATTTTTAGCTATAATTCGGATACATTAGTTTCATGGGAAGGTTCGTCCCAAGACAAGACTAGAGACTCTTCGTTAACTAAATAAAGAAGAAAATTATTAATCAATGATCGATATTTACAATATTACTGATCACCCTTGAAAGGGTGATTTACCCTGAGATCTTAGGGTCTAAGGTAATAAATGGAGGGGAGGAGAGAAAAAATGTTGATGAGTTCAATTTAAAAAACATGGAAATGGGGTTTATTAATTTTTTTTTTGCCAACAAGGAAATGGGGTGAAGAGGTAAGATTAATGAGTAAGAAAATCAAATATAATCCGATTACCAAACTCCTATTTAACTATCCTTCACATTTAATGCATACATTAAATATCACTCTTCAGAACTATTAACCACCAAATTAAGATTTTAAGTAACTAAGATAAGTATGGTAAAAAAAAGTAACTAAGATAAGACATTAACTAACTAATCATATTAATATCTATAGATGCCTTAAATTTATAAATATCACTCTTGTGAGTTGTGAGGATTCCCATAGTGAGACTTAGAAAAGTAAAAGAGAAAAGGGGGATTTTGGTTATCTAATATCATTACATGCTCACTTTATCATATTCAACTGCATTTCGTAGTTCTCAAACTACGAACTAGCCAAGTCAAACAAGTTGACAATTTGAGCCATGAAAATAGAATTGACACCACAAAAATCCCATTTACATGCATTTTTTTGGGCCAATACATAGAGTTTATATATAAAAAGGTGGTTTTATTGGAAAAGAGATTTTGCATTGGTTGAAACTCATGACTGTTCTTAATTGATGCATGAGTTGCAGGGAAGTAATTTTGAGGATGTATGGTTTCATGTGAAACTATCATATGCACCAAGATGGATCACTTACTTTGTAGCATCAGGTGAATTAAATAAATCTTCACAATCTTCTCTCAAAAACTTGCTTACAAAAACAAACGAAGAATTTTCTAAATGAAAAGTTGATTGATCGATGCAGGTATGATGACTGTACTAATCTTCTTTACATTAAGGTGCTGCAATGTCACCTATAGATATGATTCAGACATAGAAGGCTCGCAACAAGTACACTATATAGTTTCAGAACAAACACCATTGCTGGCTAACAAAAACAATGACACCTCGAGTTTGGGATCGTCTTATGAATCTTTCACCAGTGAGGAGGAAGGAGGAGAAGCTGAGAATAGTATGAAACATTTGTGTGTGATTTGTTTTGATGCTTTAAGGGATTGTTTCTTTCTTCCATGTGGCCATTCCGCAACTTGCTTTCATTGTGGAACAAGGTAAACTTACCATCTTACTTACTACCTCCGTTCCTAAATATACGACTTAGTTGACTCTTTTTGGAGATGTTAAAGTTACAAAATATGTTATTAAATTATGACATATTTGATATATTTTTAGATTATTCGTTAGTTTATAGGTTAAATAAACTAGTTTAAGAAAAACAATTAGGTAAATCGATTTATAAATGACTTATTTTGTTTTTTAGGATTTGTCAAAAAAGTCAACTAGATCTTATATATTTAGGATCAGAGAGAGTACCTTCAAATCTCTCCGTTTAATTTTCTTAATTGGGAAAATTAATTATTTGATCATTATATTTTAACTTGTCCCTATACTTTGCTCAGTTATCTCCATTCATCCTTATTTTTCAAAATACAACTGACTCGCTCCTTTTGAAAAAGTCCTATGAGGCGCAATCTCATTCGTTTGTCTTATACTACAATATTCTTTAGATCTCATTGCTCGCATGTTCCTTCATTATTTAGGCTCAATTTTCTTTTTCCAGATATGCTTCTCTCTTCATTTTGTTTTTTCTTTTTTTGTTTTTGCTCTGATTTGTAACAAATTAAAGAAACTAGGTTAGCGTATGACAAATTAGTATAATTAGCGTATGACAAGTACAATCTTAACTATTTTATTTTCAATAATTTCACTAAAGGAAAAGCAAAAACCTGACATTGGAGACTTCAAATAACATTGATTGGAAAGTTGAACACTATCCACTGCCCAACTGACATAGGAAAGGTAGAATTTTGATGCAGTAGATGTATTTAAATGACTGTCAAGCTCACTCTTTCTCCGTAGGCTGAATAAATTTTGCTAAATTAGATGTGGTGGTGTGGCAGCCATGCAAGATTATTAGACACCTTTAGTTCCTGTTAGTGCCACATGGGACTAGTTCAAAAAAATTTAGTTATTTTTTGAAAAGTAAGGATATAGATGGAGGTAACTGAGCACAAAGTGTAGGGATTGGGTCATACAATCGATGAAACTAAAAGATCAAACAATTAATTTTCCCTTTTTTAGTTTTTGTTATCATGCTGATAAGAGAGAGAAGTGCTAAAAAATCCTCCACTTCAAAATGTATTGCCTTAGATTACCTAATGACCAAGGTTTTTCAAAAGTTGAAACTTACTAACTTTTATTCGGCTATGTGGTGCTAAAAAGTCTTTTGCGTATAGTTGAAGATGTGTATTACAGAAAAGTTGAACACTAGTCTTACATATTTTAATAATAAATTTTGTAATGGGGGATTTCTTGAGCAATTTTCCCTTCAAAATATGCCTTTGTAAATTTTTTTATTATTAAAATATTTTTTGTGAGCTAGATTATACGGTTATAATAAGCTAACGGATCATAAAAGCCACTTATACAAATAAGATCCTTTCATCCTTTCAATTATTAGTAATGACTAATGAGATTCAATGTCATTATATTGTCATAGTTAAGTGAGTACTTCTAGAATAAGTTGTTTGAGATTATGACAATAATATTGGGTTAAATATCACCATTGACCCCAAAAGTTAGTTTCGCCTTAGGATTACATTAGTCCTGGAAATATTTTTAGGCTCAAATTAGGCCCTGAAGTCATAAAATGAGTTCAATATAGCCCTTGTTGGATGACCTACTTCCAAAGCTACTATGTTCCTAAAAGGGCTATCTTGAGCTCATTGACTCAGGGGCTTATTTGAGCATAAAAATACTTCCAGGGATATTGCGGTCTTCAAGCAATACTTCGAGTCAATGGTGATATTTAACCCTAATTTATAAATATGAACGTTTTAAATATTTGGGAGGATTACATATAAGTCATAAGGAACATAATTAATCACAACCAAATCCAAAAAGGTCATTAAATTACATTAAAGTCCTTAGTAACCTGGATTATATTAAATAGCTACTGTTAGGAGTTGCCGATGCATCTCTTTGAAATTTTAGTTGATATCTTAATCTATACCTTTAATCTAGTTACAAGTAGAAACACATTTTAAATTTGATTTCTATAACTTAATCAATACCATTTTAACTTAATTGAAAATCAATTTGTAAATTTTGATGACTCCATACAATTTAGTTCTTATATTTTTTAACCATTTAAAATTGTAGTCCCTAGTCTTTATACATATATACATTCATGCCTACATACATAAATTATATATTTATACTTATTTTCATAATTACAGGGGCTAATATATAGTTTAAGTTGTGTAATTAAAAACTATATGGGTTAAGGGTAAAAAATACATGTGTTTTCTTTTTTGATAAATGAAAGTTTAGGTGAGTTGATTCTGGCGCTCATCAGGCACAAAAAGCGCTTATAAATGTACTTATAGAATATTCACCAACAAAGTCCTCACATCTATGGGATTCAAACCCAAACTATATAGTTATGGGTAAAAGGTAAAAAATACATGTGTTTTTCCCAAAAGACCGTCACCCAACACCAATTATTTTTTTGCGTAAAAAGTACACATACATTTTTATATATATATTTGGTTCAAAATTACACATAATCGATCTATATTTTTGAACCTAATATGAAAACAAGTGTATATTTGTAGTCCAAATAAACACATGTATATTTGTGACCTTTTGGTATATGTTTTTACCCTTAACCATATTATATGGACTTAGTTGTATAAAGTTAAGGTTCATGGATTAAGTTACAATTGACTTCAAACAATAGAGAACATGTTATGTCAAGTAATATTTTATCGATTGAGGTGCAAATGATACATAAATTCAGAAGAACTATTTTTCGTTTATCTAAAATTTTATTTTTAAGGAATTGATATAGAGTTGCTCAAAAAATAAAAGAAATTGATATTGAGATATTGTAATGACTCTACTCTCAAATACTGTTGTAGAGCTCTTTTATTTTAAAATTATCAATATCAATCCTTCAATTTGAAGAAGTTAATAATTGAAAACAAAACATACACTCATCTTTATTTGAAATTTTTAAACTTGATTCAGATTATTTAAAACTGTCCTTTTAAATTTATTTTTTAAGAAAATGTAACAAAAATAGTATTAATAATATTTTGATTATTAAATTAAAAAAGTCAATTCAAATAAAATTAAGCACTAAAATTTTGGGTATGGGAATTAACTTATTACTTGTAATTGTCGCTTGTGACTTGTAACAGTTAATTTGATGAGTATATTTATTTTGGTAATGCAGGGTTATTGATGAAGCAAGTCCTTGTCCCATATGCAGAAGGAGAATTAAGAAAGTTCGAAAAATTTTTATAGTTTAGTTAAAATTGAAAATATTTCTTTTGTCACACACACACACACACACACACGAATATAGTAACACTATTCATTCGTATTAATTTATAAAGCTAAGGTGGATTCGCTGCTTTACTTTACAAAATCAAAATTTTCGAATATAAAATACGCACAAGTGACAAGTTGATGAAATTTAGGGCCTGTTTAATTTTATTTTTCTTGAAAATTTATTATAAAATTGAATTCAAAACAAGTTTTGAAAATAAAAAAAAATTGTTTGTGTCAAATCTAGTTGGATGAATCGTTTAAATTAATATTTCAATAACCAATGGTCACATGGCAATGATCTTCAGTAGACAGTGTTAAGAATATAGATGCTGTTGTCGATGCCATTGTGACAGTTATCAATGATGTTGTTGTTGTCACAGCAGCCATCGCCCATCAGTATGACATAATGTAGATCGTTACATATATGCTAGACTCAAGCACTTAATTAAAAAATTCTCAAGTCTCCAGAAAGATGAGTAAGGGAGGGTTCATGCCCCGATGCCCAGTGCAAAAGATGAGTGGACTCAATTTTGCATGCCGTTCCTCGGCACTTTGGAAGATTGTGTAATTTTTATATAGAAAAAAAGATTGAGTAATTTTGTACTAGGTTAGGGTGGTGGAGATGTCTTGGTACAATCATAATACATATATGATAATTATTAGTATATTACAATACTAGGGTATATATGATAATCACTAGTTTATTTGTTTTAACTTATGTGAATATAATATAGATATATTGTCAAATTGGTTGACTTGATTTAATGTGATTCAATGTATTGATTGCTCCTCCCGAGGTATTAAGTGCTAATTTAGAAAAAGATAGAAGGAAAATTCCAGATTGATGTGATGAAAGATAACATGTTTCTAGTAAATGGGGGTGTCCTCATTGTGAAGTGAATTTGAAGACATGAAGACAATATGATGAAGAGAAAGATTAGAAATGTCAAGAGCAAAATGTCTCTTAAGACAAATCAAAGGAAGAAATTATCCAAATACCCTAGTGTTATTAGGGAGTGTTAAATTCATCACCTCAAGAAGGAATAATCATCACCTCATGTGAGGGAATCTAATCCAAGAGGATTAGATAGATGAGTTAAGGGTTAAATCTAGCACTCTACTATTGACAAAAGTTCAACCAATATAAACAAGAATTTTGGGTCTCAAATATAGTACACATCTATTACAAAATGGGTCAAATCTAGCATTTCTGTCAATTCTGATGGGTTTTACCGTTAAGTTTAACCTGATTAGGCCACGTCACACAATTAGGTAATGTCACCTGCCACGTTACCACCATATCATCGCCACATATATGAAAAGATTTAAGGTTCAAATCTAGCACTCAAGTATTAGTAAAGTTCAAATCTACCACTCAATTATAATTTTTTAAAAAATAAAAGGGTAAAAGTACAAAAATCGCAAGAAACTATTACACTAAGAGCACTATGGGGGAAAAGTATTTCTAGTCTCAATTCTGGTAATGTTGACACGTGGACGACACGTGTCAACATTAAATTCGCTAGAAGGTAAAATTGGACCACTTTAGTTACTTCAAGGGAAAAATGTACCTGGTGTTAGTTTGGGGTGCCTGATAATCCAGGGTGATTACTTAAAGGGCAAAATAGGGTTATTACCCTAAAATTATTACCCAAAGAAACCTGAAAATTATTTAATGTCATAATAGGTGCAACCTAATACAACTCTTCATCAATAACAATGCACTATGTTTTAATTATGTATGTAAATAAAAGATAAATATTTGCAGATAACAGAATATATTACACATGGAAGAAGAGCTCCACATACTCACGGATCTAGATGTTTGGTTGTATTTGGACAAAACAGTTTCCACTGATGATGCGCTTTCAGCCATTTTTTCCTCATATATTTAGTTGTGATTCTCCGATTTATAAATTACTGAAATATGGCCAAGTCACTTTGATTAAAAAAATAAAATTACACAAGAGATTTGGAAATCAATTATGATACGTAACATCCATAACTTTTTCTCTTAGCTTGCTTCACCTTCACCATCACTATCACCATCGCCATCTATCTCCACTAGAGTTCAAGTCCTTTGATTCACGACAAATTCACTCATCAGGCGAAAATTACACACACAAATATGGCTAAAATTACAAAAAGGTTAAATCATGTATAACAAATTTCAACAGAACAGTCAACTAGACTAAGATAGCACAATCAATATTATTGAGAGAAGAGAAGAAAAATAATGTCTGGATATTTATATTGATTTAGTCCAATAACTTGACATATGTCCCATGACTAAAATTATTCTCCGAGATTCAATGAATAATTCTTCGCACCTTGGCATAATTCACATAAGTTTTAGATGTTAAATAATCACTTCGCACAGACTCAATACATCGTATTTACAAATCCTATGTTAAAATCTTACAACCTTAAGAATCAAAGTCAATTATGATGAAGTGCATACAACCTTAATTTAGAAAATAGTTTACTACAACATAATCTAAAAAAGATAATAAATGGTAATATTAAATATCATTTTATTACAACAATTGAGTAGCCAATTTATGATAAAATTAGTGTTGTAAAAGCCAGACCAGAAGGCGAGCCGGAAAAGGTTCTAGGTCATGGTTCAACACAGTCGAACCATTCAAAGCAATGGCTAGACCGGATAACTATTGAGACGAAATGTGAAGCGGTCGGCGGTTGGAACGGTTCAACCGTCCGATCCGGTCCGATTCTTACTACACTTCATAAAAACAATTGATTTGTCAATCTAAATGTGGTGACAGGATAAAAAGAGAAAAATGGATGAGGAGAAAATCCTCTTCCGTAAAAAAGTGCATTAAATACATAGTTAATTAGGAAGAAAAAATTTTCCATGTAGTAGAACATACTCTCTCCGGTCCTAAATATAGGACCTAGATAACCTTTTTTTGGGAGATTAAGGAAAGCTTAATTTTTAGATGTCTTTCCAATAATACCCCTCCTTAATTAGTTTAATTGCTTAGTAGCTCTTCCTCCCATATCTAATCCTAAATAAGGAGTTGTTAAGAAGAAGAAGGGTAATTTAGGAAAAAGGTGACCAAAAATGTATCTAGGTCTTATATTTAGGACCAAAATGAAGTCTCTATCTAGGTCCTATATTTAGGACCGGAGGGAGTATTATGCATTGTTAATTACACCTTTTTCTTTAATAGAATATTCAGTTAAATATTATAGTAGAGACTAAAAAACTAAAAAAAGTTATTTAACTATAGCATAAATATATGTACATGATGCTTTTGAAATTATGAATAACATTAGACTATACAGTACACACACAAACAATTTAGACAAACCAATTTAAAAAAGAAAAGTCATAATTATATGAGACAAAACAAAAATAATTATTGTATGTATGAATGAGTAGAATGAAGTCAACCTCAACCCTGAGGTTGCTCTCATATTTACACTACTAGAAAATAGGCTTTTCACGACCATATTAAACGACTAAAAAGCCAATGTTGGTCGTTAAAAAAAACGCGGTGGCATAACATGTAAATAACTGTCCAGGCGGAGACTTTTCACGACCACATTTAATAATGTGGTAATAATGTGGTCGTGGAAAGGCACCTTCCACGACCACACTTGTATAAGTGTGGTCGGTTCACTGTGGTCGTGGAAGGCTAGGCTTCCACGACCACAGGTTTAAACCTGTGGTCGTGGAAGGTGCCTTCCACGACCACAGTGTGGTACACTGTGGTCGTGGAAGGTGCCCCTTCCATGACCACATTTGCCAATATGTGGTCGTGGAAGGTGGGAAATTTTTTTCATGCGCGCCAAAAGCCTTTTCATTTCCCTCCAACATTCACTCTCAACATTCACTCTTATCTGCATAATCTCACCTTCACTCTCAACATTCACTCTTATCGCCAAAAGCCTTCTCTCCTCCCTCTCCTTCCTCTCGCCTCCGCCCTCTCTCCTCCCTCTCCTTCCTCTCGCCCTCCGCCCTCCGCCCTCTCTCCTCCCTCTCCCCCTCCGCCCTCCGCCCTCCGCCCTCCGCCCTCTCTCCTCCCTCTCCTCCCTCTCGCCCTCCGCCCTCCGCCCTCTCGCCCTCCGCCCTCCGCCGCCTTCTCTCCTTCCTCTCGCCTCCGCCCTCTCTCCTCCCTCTCCTTCCTCTCGCCCTCCGCCCTCCGCCCTCCGCCCTCCGCCCTCTCTCCTCCCTCTCCCCCTCCGCCCTCCGCCCTCCGCCGCCCTCTCGCCTCCGGTATTATTTTTTTTTCTATTTTTCTTTTTTTTTCTTTTGATGAGTGAATAGCTTAAAGGATTATAGCAGCATGAGTATATTGTTTTTTTTGTAGCTTTATTTATAGCTTTATTTTAGGTATAAAATTGCTTAGCCTCTTTTTTGGTGCCAGTTATGTTAATAAATCTGATTATTAACGAGTGGTGTCTCGTATTTATGTTAATAATCTAAATAATGATTATCTGTTCTATGATTTTCTTAATTTTTAAATTGATTCACTTAATTTTTCCATTGATAAATTTGGTTGCTCTGATTGGTGAACATGCAATTGATTTTGGTAATAGATTGTTAATTGTTATTTTGATTATTGTGTAATATTATATTTGGTTCATTTGCTGGCTTAAATATTGCTTCTATTGTTGAATATCAAATTCAACTAGCTTTTGGTTTGTGCATTTGTGGTAAATTCTGATTTGCACTTAATTTGGTACACTGTTTGGTTGACTATTCTGGACATTTTAAGAGTGTTTTGGGCTGCTCTATTTAGCCATTAATTGCTGGAAAAGTCTTGTTTTCTTTGCTGGAAGGGGTAGTAAAAATTGCATGCAAATAGGCTCTAGTTTCTTGGAGAGGCTGTTTTTGGTTGTTGATTAGGACTGTTTTAGGTTGCCATAGATAGTCCTCTGATTGGTTCAATTGTCTAATATTCTTTGTAATGAAGACAAGTGTATATACATATTATACACATTACTCCAATGGATCGTGCTTGGATGGATGCTTTGCGAACTAGTGAAGAATATCAAAAAGGGGTGGAAGAGTTTATTGAATTTGCCAAAAGAAATGTGGCGAGTAAGAATGGAAAGTACCCGTGCCCTTGTGTGAAGTGTGTGAATGTTGATCGCAAGAGCCTTGACTCTATAAGGAATGACCTTATTTGTGAGGGGATCAATCGCCGATATAGGAAGTGGATTTGGCATGGGGAATTGGGAACTACCGTGGAACATGTAAAAGCAGCGGAGGTGGATGATAATGATAATGATGAATATGTTTGCGATGTTGGCATGGACAACATGATAAATGATATCGCAGCGGAGTCGTTTGTTGTGTCAGACGAGTACGACAAAGTGCGTGGTGATGCTGAGACACCTTTGTTTCCAGGGTGTAAGAAGTATAGCCGTCTGACCTTCATTCTAACAATACTAGAAATAAAGACGGAAAATGGGTGGGCAGACGCGGGTTTCTCGAAAATGCTCGCAGCTTTGAGCGATATGTTCCCGGATAACAATGCGGTTCCGAAGACAATGTATGAGGCCAAGAAAATGCTAAGTAAGATGGGTATGGAGTATCAGAAGATACATGCTTGTCCCAATGATTGTATTTTATATAGAAATGAATATGAAGGGTTACATGTGTGTCCAAGATGTCAGGAGCCAAGGTATAAACAGAGGAAGGGTGCTGATGATGACGACGACGACGAAGAGACAAGCAAACCAAAAAAAGGTGAACCTTCGAAAGTAATGTGGTACCTTCCAATAGTTCCAAGGTTTAGACGATTGTTCGCGAATGCAACAGAAGCAGAGAATCTGAGGTGGTATTGTGATCAGAGAAATTCTGATTCTAGATATCTTCGACATCCTGCTGACTCTCCTCAATGGAAAAAGGTTGATTCAATTTTTCCAGAGTTTGCTAGTGATCCTAGAAACCTCCGTCTCGGCCTTTGCACAGATGAATTTAACCCATTTGGGAGTGTCTCTAGCAAACATAGTGTTTGGCCAGTTTTGCTTGTCATTTACAACCTTCCACCTTGGTTGTGCACGAAACGGAAATATCTTATGATGTGTATGATGATTTCGGGACCGAAACAGCCTGGGAACGATATCGATGTTTATCTTGCTCCGTTGATCGAGGACTTGAAGATGTTGTGGAATGAAGGTGTTGATGTGTTTGATGCATACAAAAAGGAGACATTCAAGTTGCGAGCTTTGTTGTTTACCACAATCAATGACTTACCTGCATATGGCAATCTCTCAGGATATAGTGTCAAGGGACATAAGGCATGTCCAATTTGTGAGGATGACACTAATTTCGTCCAGCTCAAGTATGGAAGGAAGACTGTTTACCTCGGTCATAGGAGGTTTCTTGATCGCCACCACCCATACCGTCGACTGAGGAAGCGATTTAATGGCTTTCCTGAGCATGCATCTGCTCCAATTCCGTTAACAGGTGAAGAGGTTTATCGTCGTGTTGCTAGTGTTACTGTGGAATTTGGTAAAGGAAAGAAGAAGAAGAAATGGACTAACATTTGGAAGAAGAGGTCAATCTTCTTTGATCTCCCTTATTGGCGTTGTCTTGATGTGAGGCACAGTATTGATGTGATGCATGTGGAGAAAAATCTTGCAGAAAGTATTGTCGGAACGTTGTTACACATTCAAGGAAAAACCAAAGATGGGCTCAACGCTAGAAGAGATTTAGTTGAGATGGGTATAAGACAGCGGTTACATCCGACAATTAGTGAAGATGGAAAGAAAACATATATGGAACCTACTGCTCATACACTTTCCAAACTTGAGAAAACACGATTGTGTGAGTGTTTACGTGGGATGAAAGTGCCACATGGATATTCCTCTAATATTAGCAAACTTGTGTCAATGGATGATTTGAAGTTGACGGGAATGAAGTCTCATGATTACCATGTGTTAATGCAACAACTTTTGCCGGTAGCTATAAGAGGAATTTTGGAGGATGATGCGCGGAAGACTTTAATAAGGTTATGTAAGTTTCTTAATGCCATTTGCAGTAAGGTAATTGACAATGAAATACTCGATGAGTTGGAAAAGGAAGGTTATGTTATTTTGTCGCAATTGGAGATGCATTTTCCTCCAGCGTTTTTTGATATATCAGTTCATTTGATTGTTCACTTGGTTCGAGAGATAAGACTTTGTGGTCCGGTTTCTCTAAGGTGGATGTACCCTTTTGAGCAATTCATGAAAGTTTTGAAGGGTTATTCAAAGAACCCATATCGCCCGGAAGCCTCGATTGTTAAAAGATATCTTGTTGAAGAGGCAATGGACTTTTGCAAACCATACCTAAGAAAACCTGACGACGAGGAAATCAACCTGGATGAAGATGAACTTTCTGGTAAAGGGGTGCGGGGCATGAAAGTAAAGGGTGTAGAGAGAGTGGAGTTGTTACAGGCACATCTCTTGAATAACATGAAAGAAGTACAACCTTATTTGGCTGAGCATAAAAGGCTTTTGAAAGAGAATAACCCGAAGAAGAGTGATATGCAGATTTCAAATGAACATAACAAGTCATTTATTGGTTGGTTCGAGGAGTATGCGCGAAAACAAAAGGATGTGTCTGACACAGTAAGGTTGCTAGCTGTGAAGCCTCAGTTTATTGTTTTTTCATGGGGTGGTTATGAAATAAATGAGTATTTTTTCTCTACTAAGGTCATTGATTGCAAGCGCACCACACAAAACAGCGGGGTGATGGTTGAAGCTGAGGCAACCCATTTTTCTAGCTCTAGAGACAAAAACCCAAAATTGGCTACAACTACATATTATGGGGTTATTGAAGAAATTTGGGAAATCATCTACGCACCGCATTTCAAGGTTCCCATATTTAAATGTAAGTGGGTACATAGTAATGCAGTTGTGATTGAGCGCCAAAGCGGCATGATATCTGTTGATCTTAATAGGGTCGGCTACAAGGATGAACCATTTATTCTAGCAAGTCATGCGAAACAAGTGTTTTATGTATCAGACCCTACAAATGTTAAGCTTTCCATTGCCTTGCAAAATAGAAATCAAATGGATTGTGCTCTCACAGTAAATGATGGTGATGATGATGAGATACAATTATTAGGCAAAACAACAAGAAATTTGTTAGATGATGATGATGATGATGACTTCTGTGCGGTCAGGAATGATCATACTGAGGGTATATGGGACATATGGGACGACAACACATAATGTTAGAAAATGTATTGATTATTGTTATTGTTTTTCATTTAATAATCTATCTAATATTATTAATTGTTCGGTGCTAATGTATGTAATTGTTCCTCTTTCACAGGTTATAATGGCAGAAAATGACTCCGATCGCGAGCAAGAGTATTATGAGGAGGCCCCACCACCCCCTGTGAAGAAGAAGAAAAGAGGGCCTACCAAACTTTCGAAAGTGATTGCTCTGACAGTTGAGCATAAGAAGAAAAACCATTTGGAACTAGATGAAAAGAATAGGCCTAAAGGGCCAACTGCAAAGCCATTTGCAAGTTATCTTGGAACAGTGGCGAGAAACAGACTTGACATCACAATAAATGAGTGGAAACACATTAATGACGATGTTAAGCAACAATGTTGGTTGGATGTATATGTATGTACATTCGTATTTTAACTCCATATTTGTGAGATATTGTGGTGACTAATCATATTTGTTTGTTCATTGCAGCAATATTGGGATGTGCCGGATACCAAAGATTTTAAAGAGTTCGTTTGGCAAAAAATTGCAAAAAGGTTTAGTGAATTCAAATATAACATGGCCAAGGACTACATATTTGGGGGTCTAAAATGGGTGAGGATCCATGTATAGCATATCCCAATATTGAACCAGAGAAATGGAAGGAGTTTGTTAAATATCGGACGTCTGAAGCATTTAAGGTATATCTACTATACATGTATAGTTCATAACTTGGTTTTAATCTGTGTACCTGCATTATTAATATTTTATTATTGTGGTACATAGGAGATAAGCAAAAAACAACAAGAGATTCGGGCTAAAAATGAGTATAATCATACCATGTCCCGTGGGGGGTATGATTGGATGACTGATTATGTGGAAGCCGAGCGGCAACAAAAGTGGGAGGAGCAGCGGAAATCTATGGAAGCTGAGTCATCTTCCACTGTCTTAGAACCTTTACCTGACCTCCAACGCCATGTAACATGGGCAGCGGCCCGGAGGAAGAGACCAACTGGAAAATATACCAGTAACAAGGCTGAAGCGGTGGCAAACCGAATTGTGAGTGCTATATAAATTGTATTTAAACACTTACGTAGGATATTATTGTATATTAATCAATGTTTGTTCACTTTTGTAACAGAATGAACTGGAGGAGCAATCTTCTCAGGGGTCTTGGACACCGCAGGACCCCAGAATGGACATCCTAGCAACTTCGCTAGGGAGATTAGACAACCCTAGCCGAGTTGTAGGAGTTTCTGGGAGAGTTGGGGCAAAGGAATTTTTTGGGCCCAAAAAACGAGTGGTGTCTCGACCTAAAATGTCCACTGAGGAGCTTGATGCAATGGTGAATGCACTGGTGGACGAACGGATGGACGAACGGGAGAGCCAATGGCAAATGAGGTTTGAATATCTTACATCACAGTTAGAGGCTCTTCAAGCTTCCCAAAGAACAACTTCAACAATGAGTGAGCCAAGTGCACCTGATCCTCTTGATGACTACCACGAGGAGTGCTACTTACATCTTGACGAGCCTTGCCTACACCCTGTTGTTAAGGCTCTCAAATACCCAAATCACACCACCATTCATAACAGGTCTATCCGGGATGATCAAGTAAAAGTGACAGTCATTTCCGTGATAAAGGGCCAAGAAATGACATGTGTTCCATTTCGTACTAAAGAGGTCACAACTTTAGGGCAAGCAATGAAGAGCTTTATTGTTTGGCCTAAAAGGCTTGTGTTCGATACTGCTCAAGAAGCTCAACCACCAATTCTTCTCCCACAGGTACTCAAGTTGTCTATGAATTGACCTTTATTAACAATGTTATTGATATATGTGTGTAAAGTTGATGTGTTTCTTATTTTCAGAATTTTAACGGTGAGAAGTACCCATATCTGAAACTGCTGTGGACGATGCAACCAGGATTTGAGCGTAATCTTTTAATACCTGCTGGAGTCGTCAATCCACTAGTAGAGGAGAAGATTTGGTTGCAAGGTTCTCGAGACGTTAAGGAGTTCTTGATGATGGAAGAGCTTGAGCAAAGCTGGCTTGATTTGGCCGTCTGGTAAGTGTGTCATATTTTTATCAATTAGTTGAATATTGTAATGAGTCTTTAAGTTCTAATCCATTTCGCCATGTCTAATAGGTACTGTCACAATTTATGCCAAAGAACCCCAAAGGAAAAGTTTTGCCGGTTTCTATGCCCTTCTAGACTGGCTTATGATGAAAACGCCTTGAAACTACTTAAAACGAGTAAGAAAACTCATTTTTGGGAGATGCAATCTTACGTCGAGCTGCATATGGGCCTTGATTGCGGCACTCTTTATTTCGCCCCCGTTTTGAATTGGTAATGAGTTATCTTTTACACAATATTAAATGTTATGTCTTAGTTTAATTAACACTTATTTTCACTTATTTCTTTCAGTGGACATTGGGCTCTGGCTATACTTTGCCCGAAAGAGTTCAAGATTTTTTGGTTTGACTCTTTACAGCAATTTATTAGCGACGATCACAGAAAAGTATTCCACAAGTAAGTTTCTCTGTTTTTTTTTACTTTTATAGTTGATAATAATATATCTTTATACTATATATAACATTATTGTTATGATTTTATCTCTTTTTAAGAGGAATGTTAAAATGGCATGATGCGCAAGACACTGATTATTACACAGCTACTCAGACTTCGATTCATGTTATAAACGTAAAGGTAAAAACAATTTTTATATTCATTTTCATTTATATTGCTTTTAGCCATACCCGAACTACCATGATATTGCTGATATTATCTGTGATTTATCAGTGTCCAAGCCAGCGGGGCTCTACAGAGTGCGGATATTATGTCTGCAAATACATGCTGGATATTGTATATCAAGATCAAATTAAGCAAGGGAGGAAATTCCAAAAGGTATGCACGCTTCTAACATATATCTCCAAGAAAATAGTGATTTCTAATTGTAAGTGGTACTTTCCTTGTCTTTTTTAATATTGTTTAATTATGTTGCAGCTTTTGGAGGGACTTTATGGACTTAGTAATGACTCGTTTAAACAAGATGAGGATATTGACTTTGTACGAAACGCACTTGCAGAATTTTTAATCACTATGTGAGGCAGAAATTGTATAGGCTTAGATTGTTGTAGCTGAATTTTGAACTTATTACTAGTAAGGCAAAGATATAAAACTTAGATTATGCCTTTTGTATTTTGTTGTCTAAGTAAGGTAATATTTATGGGATACGTTTTTGCAATTGCTCTGGTATTCTGTATTGTGCAGTAATATGGTATTGAAAGTGGTTTGTAAATGATCTGCAAGAATGCAGATGGCTATAAAATGCATTTACAAAATAAAAAAAAAAAACCCTTTCACGTCCACATTTGCGTAAAGTGTGGTCGTGATAGGTGCTTCCTAAGAGGCTATCACGTCCACACATATTAGAGTGTGGACGTGATAGCTTCAAGCTATCACGTCCACTGTGGACGTGATAGGGCTATCACGTCCACACTCTCATATGTGTGGACGTGATAGCCTTTTAGGAGGCACCAAATTAGGTGCCTCCTAAGAGGCTATCACGTCCACACATATGAGAGTGTGGATGTGATAGCCTCTTAGGAGGCACCTAATTTGGTGCCTCCTATACACCTATCACGACCACAGGTTTGTAACTGTGGTCGTGATAGGTGCTACCTATCACGACCACAAAACTGTGGTCGTGAAAAACACACTTTTTTACGACGCGGGATTCCACGACCACCTATTTCTGGTCGTGAAAAGCCCAATATTGTGGTCGTGAAAAACCTTATTTCCAGTAGTGTTAACAGCAAGATATGGTGGATTGCTGCACATTGGGTATAGTAAACATATTCTCTCAAGAAAAGAACCAATTATATTTGAATTATGATTTTGGAATAATACATAACAAGAGTTGAGAAGACAGAAAAGATCGTATCTATTGAAAAAAATAAAGAAAGTAAAGATTATGAAGTCCAAACAACTCATATGATCGAATCTAGTAAAGAATAGTCAAAATGCTCAAAATGCGTTTTTGAAATAAGCCAATACAGAAAAATCAGAATATAAAGATTTGAATCACGAATCAAGTAACAGATAAGATTTTTACAAAGACTTATCAATGAAGCACATGTTCAATACTATAAATATAATAGATTATATTGTTGAATGGAAAATTTTATGAAAAAGCACAACGGTTCAAAATCTAATTATCATTTACTCAGGCTCACTAGTCATAAGACGTAATATTCAAATACAAGCAAAAATAGTCTACTACATTTTTTTACAAAATCAAACTCAAAAAGATTTTTTATAGCACATATAATAGAGATTTGAACTCAATTATTGAGTCACATTTCAATAAAAGGAATCTAACAAAGATGATTAAGATGCATTTAAGTTCGATCCACCATTGAATAAAATTTTATCATAATTATGATCATACATATATTATAACATTGATTTTGAAAATAATTGAAAATCCATCAAAACTATAATTGAAAATTTATCCCTACACGTATTCTCATTCATCTTTGGAGACATGTAATTTAAAATAATAAACTTTGAAAACAAAATATTCGGTAAAAATGATTTTTTTTATTTATTATAGGGTTAATAAGGTGCAAAAATACTCATGGAATTGTGCCCAAGGTGCAAAAATACCATGTGATTTCTTTTGGAGCAAAGGTAAACATAACATTTTAAAACAGAGACAAAAGTACCCATAATATTTTAAAAGAGAGACAAAAGTAACTATTGGTGATGAGTATTTTTCTTCTGTTTTGAAATGTTATATTTATTTGTACTAAATCACATGGTTATATTTTTCATGTTAGCCCTTTATTATTTTTTTTTTTTGAAAAAGGTAAATATTGTTACAAATAGATTGTGGATGGAGAAAGAAAGTAATTATGTATTTATACCAAAATCAGAGTCTAGATAAGAAAACTGTTTCTTTAATCATGGACTTCTCTCCAAAACTATGGTTATTCTACAAAAGTTAACTATTTGATTTTGGGACTTGAGAGAATAATTAATTATTGATAAATATTTAAATTTACTAATGGATAATTATCATAGGAGCTCCTAGCACAAAAAAGTGTTTATTAGCGAAAAATTTCCCAATAAACAACTAAAATGGATGAAATTTCGGTAATACCGTTAACGTTTAGAAGTTGACGGTTAAAATTTTGTGTCTACTCCTATGGTAATTGTCCTTTGATAAATTTGCACCTAAGCTAATAATTAATTGCAATATTTTTCAGAATTCGTCAATAGTGTAATTTTTGCTAAGTTATGATTTTCTTATGTAATTTTTCTGATTGATGCATGTATTTGACAAAGGGAACAACCTGTGCCTCGATTGTCCGACACGTGCCTCTGGACGGTCATTAATCAGGTGGGGTGCGGGTCTATTTCTTTTCGAACGTGTCTGATGGTAATTGGGCAAAGTGTAAGCAAAATTATGTTATGATATAGCATGACAAGTCACATATTGCTAAGCCTGGGACCACAGGCCCCGATGGAAGACATGGTCCCAGTTCGTGGGCCTCGTCAATACTTGACTTCAATTGTGTCTTTTCATTGTGTTTTTTTATGAGAGAGATTAGGCATTATTTAACAAAGTGGTAACATGCATATATGGAAATACATACAATAAAATTTAAGTTTTTTCCAGTAGAAAATTGAACTTCCAGTGAACCATAGTGTGATGATGTATTATCTTTACATGTGAATACTTTGAAATATTTAAAACTAAAGGAAAAAAAGGTAGGAAAAGTCATCACTGATAGATTGATTAACCACAAAAAAGAGAGCATCGCGTAATGCTATTAGTTGACACTAGCAGTTTTGAATTGGTAAGATCTATTATCAGTTAAGTATTTCTAGGATAAAAGGTGACTCATCAAGGAGTTTTCATCATGAATAGTTCTCCACAGATGTTTTCCATAAAGAGTTAGACTAAAAAGCTCTAGTTGATGAAATTGTAAACCTCCATTCCGAATTGACTAACACGAATGCTCCCAACTTGGTAGATGAATATTTGTTTGTTGAGCTTGAAAACCCCAAAAAAAAATTGCCATGCACATTGCAATTTGATGACATAGTTTTAGGGAATTTTGAAAGAAGTAATGGATAGACCAGCACGGAAGATAGGGAACTTTTAATCAATATCACCCGGCCAACTTGTGATAGAACTTGACTTTTCCATCCAACTAGTCTTGATTCAATTCTCTTAATTACCTCATCATAAATTATGGAATGATCAATGTTATACGGCGAAATAATTAAAAGGGTAAATGTGCAAAAATAATATTAAACTTTATCTAAAATTGCGTTTCTAATAGTTACAAGATTTTACTTCCTAAGATTATGTTAATAAGTGTCGTGTCATAACTAATCATATAATTTTGGGTTGATGTGTAATTACCAGACATTAGAAACATTAAGATTTAAGAGTGTGAGGGTGTAACTGGGTGCTAATAGCTTTTAAGAGAATATTTAAACACTACGCATATATTACATATATTAGCGTACCTTTACATGTATAGAGCAACTCTATACATGCGCTTAAAGAGCCTGTAGCGCATGTATAGGTGTCCCTTTATGTTATAGGGGCTCGTTACTAGGTAAGCCTTCTCTAGTGGCAGCCTTTCATGCGTTTAGAAAGCATGTACAGGCCCCAATAAGCTCATATAAAGGGGGTAATCTATTGTAGTGAAAAACGGGTTAGGTGAAAAAATATATTTAAATTTGTCATATTTGTCTCTCTCTACACTATATAAAAATTTTAGACACAAAAATATACATATATTCTCGAAAATAGAACGAAAATGCTTACACCATTAAATATGTTAATTAACATTAACTATTAAACTTGAACAAAAAAATTCTAACGTAGGGGGGCACATGTGCCATAGAAAATTTAGATACAAATGAGAAAAAGGGAAAAACCAAACATGTATTTTTCCCCAAATATATGTTTAACATTATAGAAAAACCTAACATTAATTATATAAACTCTTATGAATTAGTAAGCTCTACGTTATTATTTTTAAATGGGTATTAAATAGAAAAACCATTACATCCCCCCCCCCCACTCAACCACACTTGTTGTTCTTTTTCCCTTAGCTTCACATGTCTATTTCTATAATCTATTAATGAAAAAAAAAAAAATTCAAGGTATGAAGTAGCGTGCTATAAATGCAAATGGTGTGATGCAGAAGATTTATGATGTGTAATGCGGTTAAAGATCTTAACTCTGGAAGTGATGAGTTACGTTTGTGCTTGATAGAAGTGGTGTTGCGATAAGGTTTTTATTTTTAAAGGAACTGAATGACATCATATGGAGGTTAATAAAGAGAAACTTCATAATTTTTGACCTTGGTTTAACATCTATGTAAACAAAACTACATGCAACTTAATGAAGTTCCCTATGCATGCTAGATATATAATATATCTAGAAGTGTAACAGCGCGCGCACGCGCGCGCACACACACATATAAGACTAGAAAAGAAAAAGGGCAAGGGGTTGTCGAAAGAATGTGAGCAAGGAGGGGTGAGGGAGAGAGAGTGAAACTATAAAAAAAACAATCAATTTATGACTTACACTAGTAAGAAAACGAATTTAGACCTCATAAAAGTGCTTTTTAAACACATAGGGTTTTGAGGATTGAATTCCGCTTTTCCAAAAGAAATTCTGATGGATCATCTAGAGAATTTAATCTGTTAAGAAATTATTTTCCTTACAGATTTATCCATTAATAATTAATTTAGATCAGAAACGAAAAGTTTTGGGGAAATTAATTTGAAGTCCCCACAAGGGACTTAATACTAGAAAAGTCTCATAAACTCTCTAAATTAAAGTAGGGTCTCAAGGGACCTCACTTTAATGTATTCTAAATGTGAAAAGATTGTTTTGTCCCTCCACCGATTATTGTGCATTACTCTATTAAGAAACGACACACATAACAACCCCCTGCGCACAAAATGACAAGTTAATGGGCACACTTAACAACCCTTTGGGCAGGTGTAACAAGTTCACGGCTAATAATACTCTAAGTTAATGGGCAGAGATTGACAACCCCTTGGGCAGGTGTAACAACCTCCTGGGCAAAAAATGACAAGTTAATGGGCAAGTGTAACAAGTTCATGACCAATAATACTCTAAGTTAATGGGCAGAGATTGACAACCCCTTGGGCACACGTAACAAACCCCTGGGCACAAAATGACACATGCATGGGCACATGTAACAACCCCTTGGGACCCTACTTTGATAGGATGAGGGCAAAACAGTATTTTCACATTTAGAATATATTAAAGTGAGGTCTCTTGGGACCCTACTTTGATTTGGAGAGTTTATGAGACTTTTTTAGTATTAAGTCCCTTGTGGGGGACATCAAATTAATTTTCCCAATAGTTTTCAGTCTATGTGTCTAACTAGGTAATGAAAATTGGGAATTCCATCATAAATCTATGGGCCAGGTAATTTATTTTTAATATTTTTAATGTCACTACGCACCACGGCTGACCAGCTACTTGTCACGTCCACAAATTTTTGACATTGTGACAAATTACGGACTCAAACTCGTGACCTCATGCGCGCTTGTTGATGCCATAATATAATTACTTTTCAACTTATATTTACATTTTATGAATTTTATGTAATTACATTATTTTTATATTCATATACTCTACGTTATTTTTAGCATATTGTATTTGTACATTCATATAATTACTTTACATAATATTTAACTTCATATAGTATGAAATGTTTTTTATTTATTAATGCATAATTTACATATTTGTAATTACATTATTTTTATATTCATATACTCTACGTTATTTTTCGCATTTCAATTTTATATGTATAACAAATATTTCTAAATTAATTTAATTATAATAATGTTTGATAATTATTTTATTAGAAATACTATTACAATATTTTATAATTAATTTATTAGTGTTTAATAGAAAATAAAAATTAAATTTAATCATCATGTAAATTATTTGAAGAAAAATTAGCCATATAATTTCATTGGGAATCCGAGAGAAAATTCCACTAGAACTTCATTGGCTTCACTAACGGCAAAGATTGATTGTAATTCCATTAGATATTTTAGAGACGAAAATTATTTCAATCGAAAAATTCTTTCAATAATTGACTTTTTTATTGAAGAGAAGTGGATGAGAGAATGTGACAATTTGTATTAAATGATAATGTAGGATAGATCCAATAATATAGAATGGTTTATAGGATTTCCTCCCAAATAATCCATATGATATCATGCGCCCATTTAGAAAAACATGTATGAGTATGCATCTAATCTCCTCTGTTTTTGACATTTTTATGTTATACTAGCCTCTATGACCATCTCTTGTCACCCACATATAATAGTGGTTACCGGTAAGGCTCTAGCTTATAATTCACAAAGACATGTTCTTGTAAACTCTAGCATGAAAGCAAATATATGTGAGTATTTCTCCTTTACTCTAATTTTTTATGATCTAGTTGAGAATATTATATTACTCCTCCCTAATCTCTTTATTTTTAAAAAAATGATAATCGTGTTTAATCTGGAGTTCAAATAATATACAAAAATATTTGCAATAGATACGTTAACCCTTATTATGTTATTATTATATACAACTAGCATATCAATCAATCAATAATGACATCCTCAAAAAAAAAAGAATGTGATTTCATACATATTCATTTTGATTTTAAAACAATTGCACCTAGGTCTCAAATAAAGACTTAATTTCAAAGAGGTTCTAAGTTGTTAATGACTACTATTAACAACTACAATAGCCTTCATTAACAAGTGGTAACAACTCCTTGGGACTTCTTTGAAATTAAGTCTCTTATTTGGGACATAAGTGCAATTGTCTCTTTCTTATTTTCATTGTTACCATCACTAGCCCTTATACAAATACTAATTTTACTAGAGTAACATTGAAGCATAACCTGGTAGGTTGACGTGAGTGGTAAGAATTTTTGTCCCTTAAGCAAGTGGTTGAGGGTTCAATCTCTAGTCCTTGTGAATGAAATAAATTCACAAGTAAGTTGCTACCCCCTATATGAGACTTCAGAACAGTGAGCGATTAATTAGTCCCACTTGACACACGAGTGAGATACCGTTAGGAAACCCAAAACAAAAGTAACATTGAAGCATTTACTAAGAAAAAAAAGATGCGTGTCACATTAAAATTGAAGTGAACTATGATTACCTCAATGATTCCCCCCCCCCCCCCCCCAAATCAATCTTCAAATAAAATCCACTCTCAGATATGATGATATCATTTTCCAAACATATTATTCACACACACACATAAATTAGACTACAAAAATTCTTTGATTCAAAATTCAGAGTGGAGCCTAGATTTATCACTTTTGGGAGTTCCTATGGTCTATCTCTCTTCCAAGAAAACAACTACTATTTACCTAAAAACTCATTCAAAAGGAAATACCAGCTGTTGGTGTTTTAAGCCTCATCATTTAACAACATATTCTCTTTGCATGTAGTATTGCGTGCTAAAACTGTTTGGTTCGGGTGCTTCTTGATACGTCTACCGCGCGAACTCATTTTCCCACCAATGATTTTATCAAATGGACAAAAAATTCTTGGTGAATGTTATTATTATTGTTATGGTCAATGTTCTTTGATTCAAGAGAAAATTAATGGCTCATAATGTAAGCATTTCTCATCCTAAAGATATTATCTGAGATACTTTTTCACGTTCATCTTTTTTCACAATGATTTTTTTTACCAAGTAATCACAAATGATTGAAAGAAGCAACCATATGTCTTCTCATTCAACATATGATCAATGGGATTTCTTCAAAAAGTGAAAATTGAATCGCACTTAATATTGCCGCACCCTCATTAGTTTTGGTTGAAAGCAATTACATAATTTCAGTTGGCAGTAGAGAATCTCCCTAGTCATCTACTCAATTTTGATTGTTTCAGAGCTACTCTACATTAGATTCATATCTAATTAAGCTACCTTAAGGACCAGATGTCAATCAGGAATGCCAACAAGCAGATGACAGAGTTTTCAAGTTGGGCTCCAACGAAATACTCTCATTAATTACCTGAGACATTATATTGTAGAATTCCGATCCTCAATATAGGATATATTTCTGTTAACTTTTTTTTTTATACAAATATTTCTGTTAATTAACATATATATTGTTGCATCTTTATTTACTTTTTAAACATTGTTAGAACTATGTATTCCCCTTATATTTAATATAAGCTTGTATTTTTATAAAAAAAACTGAGAAGCAAGAAACAAAACATCAGAAGTAGATCCAAGTACACACATGTGACCTTGCCAAACTTCTGTACACAGGAAATTATTAAAGCACATCTCCACTATACATAAAGAACTTTTATACAAATTCATTGTAATAAGCCTGAGAATGATACTTAGCTTATGAGCACGTATCAAAAGGGAAGATGCTTACATGGTAAAAGTCCAACATAAACTAATGAAGAAAATTATATTTTTGTCCTTTTAAAGCATATTTACCAAAATTAGAAACTGAATTTGAGGAGGAGAGTATGGAAGGAGATTTCAATAATTAGACTCATGCTTTTCCTTCACGAGGTACAGCTAAAAATTCATATTGATTTGTTACTGAATCGACCATAGACCTATTCCCCTTTTATTTGGGAGTCTTAAATACACCCATAATTCTGAGCTTCATGTTACTCACCCCAAGAGACATGTCAGATTCAGGGCATCCCAATTCGATTGAATGGAATGACAGTTTCTTATTCTGAATCTGTAAAATTTGGATCAAATCACACATCGCAGTATACTAGACCTTCTAATTCTTTAAGAGGATTATCTAAAAGATTCGCGATATAACTAGGAAGACGTTTCAAATACCACACGTGGGTTACTGGGCATGCCAGTTTAATATATCCCATTTGATATCTCCGTATCTGAGAATCAACAAATTCTACTCCACATTGTTCACAAAATTTTTGGTCTTCTTTTTTATCTCCGATTACTCGATATATTCTTTTACACTTCTCATCGATTTACTTTCTTTTCTTAAATGACAACCACTACTTTTAACTCATCTTATATAGTCCATATAAGGATCATCCATCATAAATTTAAAAAGTGGATAACTAATAATTTTTATATATTACAAAAACTAATTTAGCTAGAAATTCGTAACAAACATGTATTATTTAATCTAAAATATTCCATCTAATAATTATCTCGATAAACTTCTTCAATCTACCCTCTCCATACATACAGACATACATACATACAGAAACACACACATATACATATATACATACACATACATACATATATACATACACACACGCAAATAATTGAATTGCCTAAACAAAAAAATGGTTAAAACAACCAGTGAGTAAAATGTGATGCTTTTTTCAAATATATATGAAATCAATGAAGATGTGAGGTTGAAAGCAAATGACAGAGAAAAAGACATAATAGAGAGACAATAATAAGTAGCCCAATCAGTGATAATTCGACTAGCAAAATGGTTGGACATTCAATAATTTTGATGAATATTTTATCTTTGGAGATGACCTTTTTCAGTTTTGTTTCTAGTCGTTTGAGGAGGCATCTCCAATACTAAATAAAATTGGGTAAAAACTACATATGAGGGAAAAAAGAAATAATTTACTTGTCATACTCCAGAATCTATAGGAATAGACTTCATTGGATCATAAATTAGGAGTTACGTCCTTAGATTATCGTGGGTGAACCAAACCATTTTCCTAATGATTTTTTTAGATAAGTGCAAAAGTGTAACTAATAAAAAGAACCAACGATATTTAAAGAAATGCCACTTATTCATTTAAGAATGAAAAAATCCAACCAATTGCAATAGTTAGAAGTTATACCCAAAACATACCCTTCAAAATTGATTGAAATTAAAGATGTTTTTTGGGCACATTTGTCCTTATCCATCTGTTTTTTACATGATACTAAATTGTAAACAGCCTTTTAGAATTTTGATTGAAAAAAAAACTTTGTAGCTATAAATGTTCTTATCCATCATTATGTTTTTACAACAATACAAATTTTTTATAATCTTTTAGTACTCTTTATAAGGTTCAGTTTGGACATTGGAGTTGTCTCAACAGTTAATATATTTTTACCAACACGAGGCCCAGAATTTATTCTGATGTTTATATACATTTTTTATACACTCTTTCTTTGTTTTATCTCATTATTTTCCTATCTTACTTACTTATTTAAAAAACAACATATTTAAACAAATATATTCCTTAAATGTTTCTTACTTTTAACTAATTTTAGAATATTTCTTCAATGACATAATTTAAGTGTTTAATTCTTTTGCATGACAATAGAAACCACACCTTAGATATTTCTATAAGGGCGAAGACCCAAAAATGATACATAACTATTGGCCAAGGAACAAAAATAATACATAACTATCCTAAGGTACAAAAATGATGTCCAACTTTTATCATGTGATCAAAAATTATATTTTCACTAATATGACAATAATATTAGACATGAAATGTCCAAAATGCCCTTATAATTAAATAAACTTTTATCGGGCTGCGATTAATTTATAGGGGTATTTTGGACATTTCATGTTTAATATTATTGTCATATTAGTGAAAATATCATTTTTGATCACATGGTAAACTTTGGGTATCATTTTTATACCTTGAAATAATTATGTACTATTTTTGTTCCTTGGATAATAGTTATGTATCATTTTTGGGCTTTCGCCCTTTCTATAATGAAAGAAGGAGTAATGACTTTTCCGCTTCGTAATTTTAAATGTTATCAATCAACTATATGAATAATTAACTTCGAGATTGTGTCTGTTCTTTCAATTACCATTGAGATTGTTGCAACTAAATATTATCTATCTCCCTTTTGTTTTTATAAAGGCTACAACTTTGTACCTAGTAAAGAGACAGATGCAGTTATCAACTAACCAAATGAATTGTTTTACATTATTGAGACATAATGGATCTCTAACAAACACTACCTTTACAACCTACCCCCTTAAGGATATCATTATGATATTTTAAGAGATAGATGATGATTTAATTTGTATTCTTATCTCAAACAAAATATAATCCATATACATGATACGGTGCAGGCTCAAAAATGGTACATAACTATTGGCCAAGGAACAAAAATAATACATAACTATTCCAAGGTACAATAATGATATTTGCATTAATATGACAATAATATTAGACATGACATGAAATGTCCAAAATGCCCTTATAATTAAATAAACTTTTACCGGGCGGCGATTAATTTATAAGGGCATTTTAGACTTTTCATGTCTAATATTATTGTCATAATAGTGAAAATATCATTTTTGATGACATGGTAAAGATTGAGTATCATTTTTGTACCTTAGAATAGTTATGTATTATTTTTGTTTTTTGGTCAATAGTTATGTATCATTTTTGGGCCTTCGCCCCTACATGATATATCTACAATCTATATATAATATAATATTAAGGGGAAATAGCAGAAAAATGCCTTTTAGATTTTCAGATTTTAAATAAGTGGTTTACATTTGTTAATCCTTACACTCATCAACTACTGGTTGATTATTAATACAAACAGTCAACTAATTAAAATATTCTACTTAGGATTTTAAAATTAAGAAAGTATGTTTTTTTAGCATTTCACCTAATGTTTCCATTTAAATAGTATTTTTTTGTAAATTCGGAATAATCTATTTGATTTATCTCATACTTCATAAAGTTGAGACAGAAATTGTATATGATGTCGTGTTTTGATAATGGTTTGGACTTGTATCTAGTCTCACAAACTCAATTCCCATCGAATGTTAGTTAAATAAATCAGTACCATTTTATATTTCTTTATATTTGTGAAAAAAATCAAGTAATTTGTTCAAATTCTAGAAATTAATTCAATTGCTCTTAAGGAAAATAGTTATTATCACTTTCCTTATATCTATCATGTCAAATTCTCTAAATACATGTGACCGTCATTTCTCCTACTTTGTATAATTAAACTGTGAACCCACATGAAAATATTACAACACATGATCATATTCATATGTGATACAATAAATTGATATATAAGGAACTTATATAATTATTATCCTTTCTTAAAATATCAGTTTTAACTAATTTTATTGGATAAGGGTGAAATAAAATTAGTTTCAGATATATAAATAACTTTTATATGTATTCTTAAGAAACATATTTGAACAGTTGGACTATTATATTATGAAGTACTCCCTCCGGTCCTATTTATAAGTCGCCAACCGCCACTAAATTTTGGTCCTTAATATAAGTCGCCAACTACCACTAACTAACTCATTAATTAAAGTTTTCCAAATATGTCCATGTCATTGAAAAAAGAGATCCCTACATTTACTTTTGTTTGTCTCATTATGACTCATTTAATAGTTGTGGGGAGAGACAAAGATGGAAATGAAAAATAAAACAAGACAAATTTAATGATGTAACCACCACTAACCGCCATTCTTTGATTTGTACAATATGGGCGGTTGACAACTTATAAATAGGACTAGAGGGAGTACCTAATTACTAGTGTCATTTACATATATTTAGGTCCATTTATTGTAATTGAGTCTTCACTTGTTAACATAAGACGCCTGCAGTTTAATCATGCCACCCGTTGAAAGCTGTGCGAAAGACATAGTGTGTGTGCGTGTGTGAAGTGAAAGACATGATATTTCGTGGAGACTGATTGGAGAGTATAAGGAAAAAGGGAGTGGAAGACTGATACCCTAAGCTAAGCTAAGCATGTGTTGTATGAGTTGTTTATATGAGTGTTCACTTCAATGGCCAAATCAAAGGACCCACTTGTCCTCCCCCTACCTCACACATCATTCATGGCCCCACCACTCACAATTACTCTCTCTAGTCCCTAATCCCTAATATAAGAGCCCAAAATTTGAATGATTTTGGTCACTAATATAAGAGCTCATCTCATATTCTCTCCTCATTTAATGTGTTTTTTCCCACTTTGCCCATAACTCTCTTTAATATTTATTAATGCTTATGCATTTCTCTCTTAGAAGTATCACAATAAATATGGGCAATATTGTAAAAAAAAGCATTAAATTCAGACACCCAATTAACAATCACATATTTTCTTAAAAATCATTTTTTTACGGCTGACTCTTATATTAGGGAAGCTAGCAACTACATTCCACCAAAAATATCATCCCTCTTCATCACTCCCTCTCACCACCTTTTCCCTCCCAATAAATTATTTCCCATTTTCTCCCTCCTCTCCTCCCTCATTTTCTTATAAGTTATAACAAAAGAAAAAAAGAGTGAGTCCAATTCCTCTATAACCACCAATAACAACATCAATCTTATATCTTATTCCTCTATCTATTCTATATTCATATTCATATTCATAAAATAACAACAACAATATTATACTATCTTGTGTATGTGTGTGTGAAGTTGTGTCTTGTGTGTGATGCCGACGCCGGTCAACGCAGCGAGGCAATGTTTGACTTCAGAGGCAGCGCGTGCACTGGACGACGCAGTGGCAGTGGCGCGTAAGCGGCACCACGCGCAGACAACATCTCTGCACGCGCTATCCGCCCTACTGGCCATCCCCTCGTCCCACCTCCGTGACGCATGCTCACGCGCCGGCAGCTCATGCTACGCGCCGCGCCTCCAGCTCAAAGCCCTAGAACTCTCCATCGCCGTCTCCCTCGACCGCTCTCCCTCCTCCTCCAGTGGGCCCCACCACACCCAAGAAGACCCTCCCATCTCTAATTCCCTCATGGCTGCCATCAAAAGATCTCAGGCCAATCAGAGAAGACACCCTGAAAACTTTCATTTCTATCACATACATAACTTGCATAGTAATAGTAATAATAATAGTAGTAGTAGTAGTAGTAGTGGTAGTGGTAGTAATGGATTGAGTGGTTTGAAAGTGGAATTGAAGCATTTTGTGTTGTCTATTTTGGATGATCCTATTGTGAGTAGGGTGTTTGGTGATGCTGGGTTTAGGAGTTGTGATGTGAAGTATTCTTTGCTTTTGAGGCGGGCCCCGCCGAGGTTTATGCCGGGTTTTGAGGTTAATTTGAGGTTTCCTTTTGTGGGTGGTTTTGGGAATGAGGATGTGGATGGGAATTGTAGGAGGATTGGGGAGGTTCTTGTGAGGGAGAGTAAGAGGAATCCTTTGTTGGTGGGGGTTTATGCGAAAAGTACGCTTGAGAGTTTTCTGGAATGTGTGGAGAAGGGTAAAGAGGGGATTTTGCCAGGTGGGGTTGGTGGGTTGAGGGTGTTTAGCATTGAGAAGGAGGTTTGTGAGGTTGTTGGTGAAGGTGGGAGTGAGGAGAAGATGGGGTTGAAGTTTAAGGAATTGAGTGGTGCATTGGAGAATTGCGTTGGTCCGGGGATCGCCGTGAATTTCGGGGAGGTTGACGTGTTTGTGAGGCGCGGCGAGGCTAATGGTGGTGCTAGATTTGTTGTTTCAGAATTGACAAGGTTGTTGAGAGTTTATGGTGATAAAATTTGGGTGGTTGGGGTTGCTGGGGACTCTGATGTGTATTCCAAGTTTGTTGCTTTGTTTCCAAGTATAGAAAAGGATTGGGATTTATATCTATTGACTATCACATCTACTACTCCTTCTTTGGGAGGGATCTACCGTAAGTCCAGGTGAATATTCTATTTTAAATTTATTTAACCAAGTTTTTTATCTAAATATTGGGTTACTGATAGATCACAATGACCATGTAAGATTAGTCGACCCCATATAGTGGATAAGACTTTATGAAATAAGTTTTTACTAGTTCAAGTGAAGTAATGTGTGGAATTTTGAGCTTTGCACCTTGATAAAATGTGATATGTAGGCGTCATATTGTATAAGGAAATGGTAGTTAAAACTTAGAAATGTTAGGTGGACTCTTTTGGCAAGTGTTGACTAAATACCCAGGTCATGGGTAAAATAAATGACCACATGAAATATTTAATGACTCTCACTGGCTTTTATTACTGGATTCTTTCACTTTTTTCATCACTGGTACATGGGATCCAAATGCTATTTTTTGGGTTGTTTTCTTCCCTTTTGTGTCCTTCTTTTAGCTTGTTTCTGTGTCTGTTCATTTACATTTACGCTAGTACTTTTTGTGGGGTTGCTTGATTTAAGTGAATACAGAAAAGGCAAATTTTTTTTTCTTGATTCTTCTACTTACCTATTCACTTGATGAACTCTATGTCTTTTCTTCTTAAGCCCTTATAAACTTCTATCCCGTCCTTACTTTCTTAAACTAGGAACTTGTTGCAATGAAGTTGAAATTTTAAGATCTACATATTGCCAAACGAGGAGATAGTAATTTCATTTATGATTTATCCCCTTTGAGAGCATATGCTGTAATGTACTATTTTCTTAACAAGAAACATGTACTATTTGCTTAACAAGAAACAGCTTTGACCTTTGTTTTGTGCAGAGTCTATCTTTTTAGGTGCTGAACAGTTACATTACTGTTATCTGTTACTGCGTATAAAAAGACACTTTAGGAGATATGTTGTGAAGCCCAAGTTGTTCTTAATTCGTATATATGCTGTACTTCCTGCATAACATGACTTTTGTTTTGACCCGATCAGCTTTAATAGCCTGTTATACACACACACATTGTAGCTATAATTATTTCATTCTTTGGGGCATGCCTTCAATTTTTTCTGTGAGTGTTCTTGTGGTGATTGAGTCTCACTGTACCTACTCATGATAAATTCACAGATTGATGGGGTCCTTTGTTCCTTTTGGTGGGTTCTTCTCTTCACCTTCTGAAATTAAAAGCCCGCTAAGCTGTTCAAATAAAAGTTTCACACGATGTCACTCCTGTGATGAAAAGTATGAACAAGAAGTCGCTGATATTCTAAACGTAGGTCCTGCCACTTTGGCATCTGATCACCACGCAAGCTTGCCATGGTCACAAAAAGCTGGTGTGGAGTCGGATCAAGGATTGGATGCAACAAAGGTGTGTTATGATTACTAAACTTTAGATTCTTGTACAATGCATGTGAAATTTTGAATTCACTCATTCATACCCATGTTAGAAAGACACAGAATGATTACTCAGTGGTGGGATCCATTGTGGGGCAAATTGCTGTATGAATGGCTAACCGGCTAAATCTTTCTGGGGTCATCTTCTGTGATTGCATTTTGTATCAGTTGACTTGCTATATTTGATTTAATCATAACTACATTCATACAAGGTCAAACTTCATCATATGTTGCAGAGTAATGAAGAAAATGCAAGTATGGGTGCCAAGATCTTTGGATTGCAAAAGAAATGGAATGACCTTTGCGAAAGTCTTCATCAAACACGGTCGAAACCTGAAATTGGTACATCCCAAACAATGCCTAAAGTTCCAATCCTTGGGGGCTTCCCATTTAGTTCAAGTGCAAAAGAAAGTAGCAGTAAGAATCCGTCTTCTTATGAAAGACAACATTCTCATGAATTTGCTAGTTTTTGTAGTTCGCTTAGTCAGGTAGTGAAAGTTTCAGAGATTCAGCACACCGATAAGCTGAGCCCTTGGGATAACCCTTCATCTAAGATCAGTGCTATGCTTGAAGGAAGATCATCATCTTCCCTTACATCTGTGACCACAGATTTGGGATTGGGGACTATATATGCATCAACTGCTAAGGAGCCAAATACCCAGGAAATCCAAATGCATGAAGAGCGCCGTCATGTTTTGAATGATAACAATTTTTACCTAATTTCTGGATCATCTTCATGCTCTGGTCGCAGTTTGGAAGTGAACTTTAACTCGGTAGACTTGAAGTCTCTTGGTCGAGTTCTCACTGAAAGGGTTGGATGGCAAGATGAGGCCATATCGGCTATCATCCAAGCCTTGTCTAAGTCTGGCATAGGAAAGCATCATGAAAAACGTGTTAGAACAGATATATGGTTTGCTTTCCTCGGACCTGATAGATTTGGTAAGAGAAAAATTGCTTCCATACTTGCAAAGACAATATTTGGAAACACAGAAAGCCTGATCTCTTTGGATTTGAATTCCCAAGGCAAGGCTTACCCATTAGATACAATAATTGAAAGCCAGAATTCAAATTATTATGACCTCAGGAGGAAAACAGATGTGGGCTTTATTGCTGGGGAGTTGAGGAAGAAACCTCATGCGGTTGTCTTTCTTGAAAATGTAGATAAAGCTGATCTTGTGGTGCAGAATAGTTTGTTTCAGGCACTAAAAAGGGGTAAATTTCCAGACTCACATGGAAGGGAAATCAGCATTCATAATGCAATATTTATTGTAAGCTCAAGTGTCTCTAAAGGTAATGACACTTTCCGTTTGGAAAAGGATCCTGCAATGTTTACTGAGGAAAAAATCTTTGAAGCAAAAAGATTTCAAATGCAATTACTACCAATAGATATTTCTGAGGATGCAAAAGGAAGAGGTGGTCCAAATGTTTTTGTTACACCAGAAGAAGGGTACTCTAAACAGACATTTCTGAATAAAAGAAAACAGGTCGAAATCAGTGATGACAAACAGAAAGCAACAAGCAGCAAGATACAGAAACAAGGCCAAGAAGCATCAAGATCATACTTGGATCTAAATATGCCTGTGGAGGAGGTTGAAGATGACGACGACATGGAGCATAATGTTAGTGAGAGTGAATCTAAACTTGAAGGCTCTCAAGGCTGGTTAAATGATTTCTGTGATGAAACTGATGAAAAAGTGGATTTCAGGCCATTAAATTTTGACGTGCTTGCCAAGAAAATACTAAAAAGCATCAGCATACAATTTGAAAGGACAGTTGGATCACAATGTCTGTTGGAAATTGATTATGAATTAATGACACAAATACTTGCAGCTGCCTTACTATCTGACAAGGAAAATGCAGTGGACTACTGGATTGAACATGTGCTTGTCAAAAGCTTCAATGAAGCCAAACAGAAACATAATGCATCAACTAAGCTTGGAATGAAACTGGTTTCCTGTGAAGGCATTCTTGTTGAAGAACAAGTCCCTGAGTTGTGCCTTCCGGCTAGAATTAACTTGAACTAAAATTTTTTGCTCCCTATGTAATTTAGTAGTTAGCACATGTAAAATGTAGCTCTTAGTATATATATAGCTTTTGGTGGTTGGTAGCTTAGATTGGCCAATCAATTCACAGATTTTGTTTTGGGGAAATAATTTTTTGTGATGTTATTCCTAATATAAATGAATGGGAACCAATAATTCTTTACTCTCAACTTTTCCATGATGGAATTGTCTTCCCACCGATGTTAATAATAAAGGCCCTGCTTCAACAAGGTAAAAAAAAGGCCTGCTTCATGAGTGCAAGAGACCTATCTTAACAAAAGACACTAGTTCTATTCCCTCCCTTGTCCTTTGAAGTGAGAATGTTCATTAACATAAACTGAGATGATAGAAAACTTGCATGTTTTCAGAAAGAGAACTAACTTACGCGGGTAGTATTATTTTTTAAAAGGGTAAAAACTAGTTTTTGAACTTTGAACTTTAGATTTTGGTTATCTTTAAACTTTAAATAGGTGGTTTCAATCTTAAAACTTTTACTTAATTTTACCTTTAGCCTGTTTGGTATGAGGGGAGGGGAGGGGAGAGAAAATTTTTGTAACATGAATTTATAAGAATTTGAGAAATGGGGTTCAAAATTCTAAATGGATACCTATAACTATTTTATTTTACATCTTATATATCTTCAGATATTACAACTCTACTTCATCAATATTTAAAAATTTATCTTACAAAAATTTTCCCTTCATTCCCTTCCCTCCCCTGCCCTCCAAATCCCTCATACCAAACAGACCCTCAAACAAGACCCTTAGTCTTGAACCTTCACTCAGTTATAATTTTGGTCTCTAAACTTTTAAAAGAATTTGGAAATTCGAGTAAATGGATATAAATAACACGAAGTTGAGGAACCAATATCAAAATTAAGTGAAAGTTCAAAAATTAATCATTGATTTCAAAGTCCAAGGACCAAAACAAAATTGAGTTAAAGTAAAAAAAACAAGTAGTAACCCTTTTTAAAATTATTTCACTCTGTTTAGGTACAATCACACTAAGGGCTAACATTGTTTTTTTTATTCACAAGGGCTAACATTGTTAATGGAACTAAGTTAGATGGGTTTACGGAATTAACAAAGTAAAATTAAATAATTTAGTGAAGAGAGGAAAATGTATACTATCTCTATTCATAAATGAAAGTTTAATTGGATTTTTTGAAAAAAATCTTAAAACATTATTTAAATAAGTTATTTATAAATTGATTTGTCTTGTTTTTATTTCTAAACTGTTTTCTTAAATATAAACTAACATATAATCTAATAACATAAAAAAGTTATGATTATGCGACTTATTTCGATTCTTTAATCTCTTAAAAAAGGTGAATTAAGTCTTACATTTAAGAATAAGGGAAATGCCAAAATAAGAATTAATATAATAGTATAGATATCTACAAAATGACTTTCACTTTCTTTTTTTTTATCCATGATCAAGGTATCCCCTCACTCGACAAGTGAGAGACTAATCCCCGCTGATTTGTAAGCATCTCAAAGGGTGGGACAGCTGGCCTGAGAGATTTAATGCTTCTCCATACCCAACGCTAGGAATCGAACCACAGACAATTGGTTAAGGGTGAATGAGTCCTTGTCACTCAACCACACACCCCAAGTCATGACTTTCACTTTCTTACAATAGAATAAAAAAAGTTTAGGACGTCAAATTTGAATAAGTTCAAATTTATCCACTATTTGATCAAAAACAATTTTTCCACTACAAAAAAAGGCATGGCGTTTTGTATAAAAAAAAGGCATGGCGTTAAAACGTTTATTTGTTTATTTCTTTTATTTGATAAACCCAACTGTTTTCCAACAACCCATGAATATGAAGAGGGTGACATCCTTATGATAATGATGGCATATACGTTTAAGATTATATATTTATATATAAGTACTTTTTTTTGAACTGAAATTTATATATAAGTACTAATTACTTATGATTATGAAGTTTAAGAGACATACATTTTTGGTACATAAGTACCCATAATTTGTTTTTTTATTAGGGGATCAAACTATATTAAGTAAAGAAAGATAAGTACATGAGAATAATTATATAATCTGCCATAAACCAACTTAAAAGAAAACAACTAACAGCTTAAGACATAAACATTACAACTACAACAACTAGAAATAATAATAACCAAAGTTAAATCATTGGTAACAATAGAAAATAAAAAGATATCAACAGCGATTTCCCATTGAAATATTGAGAGCATGGAAATAAGTAGTGTGAAGAGATATGTTGTAGGTGTCAGACTTTAAAGAGGGCAAAGACCAGCAAGCTAAGGCAAGAACCTGCATGGCAAAGAACAATATCTTCCAAATTGCAATTTTCGGAATGATTGAATAAGCTTTGCAGGTGAAAACATACAAATCCAAAAACTACAGGCAATAGCCCTTCTTTCCCAATCCATGTACTGAACTGAGCAAGATCGCCTTAGGTTGTTTTTGTGACACACAAACAATAGACTATGACTAGATCCCTTAGTCTTAGGGAGAGTTTCAACGTAGATTAGTCTATGAAAACTCCACAAAACATGCATTAGCCCCTAGGAACACACTCCCATCTGAAGCTCATGCACCCTATGCCAAAACTCTCCAACAACAAACATCAACTCATATAATGATGCAAAAACACAAAGCTGAGGCAGCCATGTATTCACTTTAATATAAGAAGGCCATAATCAAACTTAAAAACAGCCAACTTCCTTACACTCATGGAAATCATCCCTATTTAGCTTCATCCTAACAATTTTCAACACACTAGTAATAATTACCACTGAGTTTACATCCCATAAAGCATACTTAGCTTAAATTTGATCTACAACAATGATAGTTATCAGTAAAACTTCTAAACCCTAGAATTTCTAAAACGGCCAATTGATTTTCACCAGCCAACTCCTCTGTACCGCTACTCTTTGATTTTCTAAAAAGGTTCTCTTCTAATGAATTAAATTTTAAGAGATGTAATAGACATGTTTTGGGAGTTTTTCAAAGAGAGAAGTTATGAAATTCAATTAAAATATAATATATATTTTTTATATAAAGAGTGGAATGGAAACGATTTGAGGCAAAAATGATGGAGATATTCTGGGAAATGTTTTTTAATGATTATCTTAATTCATTTAAGATATTTGGGAATTTAAATGCACTAATGCATTAAAACTCCATATCTTGAGGTCATCCTTGAATTCATCGTCTAACTAATGGTAATCCATCCTACTAGACAATGTTAAGACATTTTAACGCAATGAGTTTTTCTCTTAGTTTCATTATAATACAAAACCTTGGCGAGAGGCAAATATAATTCTAAAACCCATACACATAATCATTTAAACATGATTAGAATTCCTCAGAGTGTGATTATGGGTTACATTATGGGTTATCAATGCATTATATATATGCTCAATTACTATCTTAGTCAACTCAAACTACCTAGCTAACAATAACATGTTGAATAAAGAGAATTTAAACAAATCATAAAGAACACGCACGACCATATATTTTGATGAATTCAAATCCTTATCAAAAATCAAAATGACAAGAAATTAAATCTATATAAATATTAATTACATAATCCAATTTCAAATGCATAACTGAAAAACATAGATCTAGAATCATGATTGGACGTGTTAAATTTAGTAAGTGGGTGTAAGAACTGAAGGCCCAACACAGGCCCAACAAGTGAACCAGGAGGAGGGGAATGAAGTGCAGGCCCAAGGAGTAAGACGCAGCACTAGGACCAAGCACAACACGTGGAAAGTGAGGGAGAAACAGGGATAAAGTGCGTGAGAGCGGAGAGAGTGGTAGGAAAAGTGTGATGATGTTTTCTCTCCCTCTGTCTGGATTCTCTCTCTTTCTCCCTCATTTCTTCTGAGTTCCTTTCTGTATTTCTCTTGTTGGTCATTATTACTTTCTGTTATTTTGGACGTGTGTTGTCCAATTTCAGACTTATCATTCATAAATACCAGATTTCAGGAGTTATTATTCAATTCCTTGGTTATATTCTGTATTGGTTTGTGTGTGTTCATTTACAGGATATAACAGTGGGTAATAATAAATGTTGGGAAAAGGTTGACTTATCAGACTACTTAGGGGTTTTATTTTAATGCTAATTAAACATAACATATCAATTTATTTTGATTTATATTTATTTCCATAAATTATCCACATTGATCAAGTAGTAAAGAAATTTACAGCAAGACATAATGCTAATGTAAATGATTAAAGAGGGCGTTCTAGAAAACCAATACACATTTTTACATATAAACAATTTAACTAATTTCTTTGGTCTTTAGTCATTAAGTTCCAATATTTTGCATTCGAGAATATATTTTTCTTACAAGCAAAAGACTAACTCAATTTTGAATGTTGTATATTAGGAAAAGAATTCTGATTTGAGAGCTATGCATTTATGTTGGTTTACTTTGACTTTATCCAAATTAGTTGCACTTAATATGTTCTGAAAATCTTTTGATTATTTTTTTAAAAAATCTTGAAAAAATCTAAGCGAAAAGTTGTATATTTATTTAGAAAGTTAGGATAGAAACAGAGGAGGTAACTAACTAGCAAGTGTTGGCAAAAAAAATAAAAAATCACTTGCAAGTCTAATTGACTTTCGTGAAAATAAAAAACAAAAAATCATTTCCAATAATTTTGATCCTCACCTTTTTGGTGAAATCACTTTCGTGTAAAAATTCAAACTTTTTTCTAATTGACTCCATTACATACCATCCAAATAGCCTTCCTGTAGTTATATTTCTTCTCACCAGTAGTTATATAAAATGTTGATCAAAGTTTACTACTAGTATACTATTTTGTTCAAAATAAAGTATGCTATTAATAATTATGAATAATATGCCTCTGTTTCTCAAAAATTGTAAAAACATGTAGAACACATATGTACAGCTTTTGATGGAAAGCCTAAAACAAGGACTTAAGAAAGGCCGTGTTGGGCTTTTGAGCTAACATTGGCCCACATTTTACGATACTACATGGAGCCCATCATTCCTTGGCTGAGGTTAGAACCAATGGCTAGTGGCCTAATCTCAAAATATTTCATATTCATTACCATTCATTAATTGCAATCTAATAAAAAAGGGCCCAAACTACCATCAAATACTTGGTTATACTATCTTAATTATGTTTCGAGTTTAAGCTCTATGAACATATCAATATTAAATATTTGGTAGTAAAGCTTTTGTGGTTCTACGCGACTCAATCTGGATTAATTTGAGCCCCAGATAAATCTTCCAAGTCAAAAGAAGATAGGTTCAAGAAATTGGATGCTCCACACTAAAAATGCCCAAACTCAATGATTATTGTTTCAATAAAAAAATAAGTAAATTAAACAAACTTCATGTGGCTTAATATAATTATATTGCTTAAACAATTTCCTCAGTGTACCACTAAGCTTTTGGTTCAACTGGAAAGGGATTGTACACTCTTAACCAGAGGTCTCGAGTTTTTCGCTCTGCGAACGCAGTAGTGTTAAATACTAGGTGGTAGAATTTTGTCGCCCATTGTGGTTCTGCTCGGCTTGATCCGGATTAGCCTGAACCCCCTGATAAATCCTCCGAGTTAAAAGGACGTAGGTCCAGGATACAGGATCAAGAAATTCAAAAAATAAAACAATTACCTCACTGTTCAGTTTTTATATGTTTTTAAAAAAATAACAAAACTGGACCCAACACTTAAAGAGGCTTTAATTCAGTCTAGCACAAAAATAACTCCCTTGAAATTAATTATACAAGTACAACGAAAAAAAAAATTGTTTCATAAACATGTATGGCCAAGGCCAACAAGCAAGTCTTGTAGCCTTGCCGTTTTGTTTTTTCTTTACATGTATCTGTAACATTCAAGTGAAGTTATTTGACTAAACATAAAATAGAACAAGAGGGATTATATTACAAATAAACATAAAATAAAGGAATGATGGGGACAAATAATTACATCTTTTAACTACCTCCTAGCTCTAGGTTGACTTGATGCCTTCTCACTTAGAACAGATATTTGCTTTAGGCAGCTTAAAGCATGTTGAGCAAGCACCTTGGTGTTGGAATTCCCATGTTTAAAGGCTTCAACCAAACTCCTCACAAAAGACTGATTAAGTGAATACTTTGGTACGAGACTTTCCACTCTCAATATTTTCTCTACGATCCAAATTGTCTTCTCCTGAAGTTCCCCACCACATATAGCCTCTGTGAAAAGATTTATAACAGAATCAACCACACCAAATTTCTCAAGCTCATCAGCTGCTCTTTTGAAATCATTTGATGGATAATTCAATATTAGGGTTGAAAGTGCTTCCACTGCAGCAATTTGAACACTAGTTTCATTGTTATCAGTTAAGAGATCATTCAGAGGCTTTATACAGTTGCTCTTTAGCAAGCACAATTGACTCTCTTCCTCACAGGGACAGTCGTGAATTGGACATGAAAAGTTCTTATTAGAGATCCTTCCACAAATGAACAAGAAAGAGAAAAATCCATTAGAAGGTAAGGGTTCATCAGTGTCCCTAGAAATAACTGTCCATCCATATTCTGATAAGCTTTTTAATCCAAGAGCAGCAAGTCTTTTTACCTTTGGTTTGGAAGCATATTCCAGCTGTTCGCTGAAAATGGTCATGAGACGATTTTCTCTGACAATGGCAAGGGTTTGATCGTCAAGGTTTTTAATGAAGTGAAGTAAGAGGCCAAGAAGACCTTCCTGTAAGCTTATTGCAGTCTGTGAAATCCTTGCATTGGAGCTACGCCTCTGATTCTTGAGAGTGGTCACGGTCCATTTAATGAAGTCTTCTCCTAAAAGTGATTTCACTTCATTCTCTGTCAAGGAAAGGTTGGCAAGTATACATGCAGCAGTTGCTCTCTCATCCTCCACAGATTGATCATCTAAAATCTTTTCTTTGAGGATGATGAGCTTGTTGGAAAGTCTCAGCTCATTTCCTAGATCTTGACTGGATAGTTCAGATAATAGTCTCAAAAGCTTCAAAGCATATATTCTGAGTTCGACTTCTGGGTTTTCAAGAAATTGTGTAACCGTTTTAAAGCCATCCCCAGATTTTATATGCAAAGCTACAGACTCTGTAAAAATAAATACAAATGTAAATGCAAATGTAAATATATACACATACATACATACATACATACATATACACGTGTGCACGCGCGCTAGCACACACCATGCAATGTGACTTAATTTAGAAGTAGATACATAGATTGCACAATGCAAGCGTTCTCGTTTCACTAGTTAATCAGATCCAAGCAGCATCCTCTTGATGTCTTTTAGAAAGAAATATTAATAAACTAATGAAAACCAGATACTATCCAAGTTCAACAAGAAACAAGATGATCAAACATTTCATGCATGAAGTACAAGAAATATTTACAGGGATATCATTGTGCTTTTAAAATATTATCATAAGCTAGTTGACTAGAGATTACCTGATGCCTGTGGGGATGATGTTATTCCATAGAGAATGCGAAGAACATAAACTTGACATTGAGATGACACTGAGTTCAAAAGTTGCAGAAGTCTGTAAACTATATTTTCTGATTGCATTGAACTCCCTTTCATGTCGGCAGATGCTAATTCCCAACGCCCTGGCTTTGAGACTATATTTGCAATTGTTGAAGCGGCTAATATTTTGATTTCATTTGAGGTCTCCTTGTCATCAAAAAGAACATTAATAAGAGATGGAAAGACTGGTGACTCGACAAGTATGGTTGCATTGTCATCCAATCCTGACAAGTTATATAATGCCTGCAAACTTGGTTCTCTTCCTTCTGCCTTAGACAATAGGTCAACAAGTACTCCAGCACTTTGCCTTGCAATTTGTTCTTTATTGCTGTTTGTCAAGGCCATCCTTCCGAGAAGAGATGCCATCTCTATCTTTACAGCATCAGGGCCTGCCCCAGATTTAGTCGAAATTCAATTCATTTATAATTTTATTGCAATATCCAAAAGCAGATGTCTTAAAAAAGATTATTGATAATCATTAGCATTTACTCCATCAGGATTTTATTTGGACTAAACAAATAATATCAGAAAACATACCACCATGCAGCCGTGAAAGTAAAGGTTCAAATCTTCCAGATGCTGCTAAACGTTGCACATTATCCTCCACCCTCTCCAGTTGTTTTAAGACTTCCTCGGCTAACTTGGACAAACCAGGAAACTCTAGATTTCCTGCCATACTTGTGAGGAGAACCAGTGCACCTTTCTCTGATGCAACTTCTATGCAATAGGCTTCATCGATTGAGAGATCAAGTAATAACTTCACAGCATACTCCCTCTCTTTCTCTGAGCTACCAGTAAGACTATGTACAGCTAATCTTGTTATATTCCCTTCAAGCATTATTTTCTAGAGATACATACAACTTTGCATCAGAAACTGTGATATACATGTCACAAGACTGATGCGCCAAAGAAACTGTGGAATTTGCACTATGTAGTAAAAGTTTGTAGCAAACTTTTATATTAAATTGTTTCTCTTAGTTTTCCAGTTAGCTTCTCTCTCTCATTGATAACAGCATCTAAAGTGTCCAACAAGAAAAACCATATATTTGTTTGAACAGAAACTTTGAAAATGAAAACAGATATTTCAACAAGAAATAATTCATAAAAAAACATTCAAGATTGAACTGTGAAGAGCTTTCTGACAATATTTGCTAATAAAAAGCACTTCTTATTGTGCATTTCTTAGTACTTCCTGCAGTGAGTTTTACCATATCATATTGGATGAAACTCTAATTAAACATGGGCGTTTTCATGCCTTCAACTTGCAAAGTAGTTATAGACAGGAGGCAGTAACTGCCAGAACAGCATATGGTTTAGAAGAGTTGCCATGAAACTGTAAGTTAGTTATAATTATACAATACTTTTAGGATTATGTAATTGTATTCGAGGATCTTGTTGGACAGTTCGCTGCTAAATGAATCAGCCTCAGGTGCTGACAGAGAAATCTGAATAAATCCAGCACTACATATTCTAATTTTTTTTTTACCAAAGCTATAAATTCTAAATTCGAGCAAGGATTTTCACCTTGTATCATTGTAATACTCACATGAAAAGAAATTGAGGTTATCAGGAAGCCAGCTATAGTATTTTCTTACCATTCTTTCCATTTTTAAATAAAAAAGAAGATTCATGTTATTTTAACAAACTACTTATCCATCTACCATATCCTTTGGGTGTCTGGTCTCAGAGATAAATCGTTTTCATTCACTCCTAAGAAAATTGTAAACAATGAAAACATGAAAAAAATAACTGACCTTGCTTTCTTCATCTTGTACCATACTAATTAAAGTCATGAAAGCTTTACTTCTCAAACGTGATCCAATTACTTTTGAGCTATTAGTAAGAAGCCGCACTATCATTTGTATAAGTCCAGCATTCCTGATCAAATATCTGCTAGGAGTATGGTCTTGTGAAACCTTATAAATATTATCCAAAGCTCGTTCAACATGATCTATACAAAGTGGCTCCTCATTCAAGTGTTCAACAGCAGATTTGACTTGATACTCCACAACCCTATTAACCCACTCTTCTATTGCCCCAGCCAATCCAATATTGGGTTTCATTTCCATGGATTTAAGAACCTTTCCAGTTACAGGACAAGTTGGATCACGAGCATCTTGAATACATCTATCAAACCAATACTCTATAGCAGTCCTTTCATAGGTCTGTGATGTTTCCAGAACCACAGGATTCTTCATCACCTCCTTGGTCAATGGGCAAAGAAAATTTTTGAAGGGAGCAATTGCTGCATCATCTTCAATGTTCAAGTCCAATTTTCTAGTCTCAATGTCAGGTTCTACAGACCAGTTATTCAAAATCGTTTCAAGGGAAGCTAAAATTCGCCTCTCTGATACAGAAGTTGACCGCAATAAGTCATTCTTGAACAGCTTTATTTCATTGGAAAGCTCTGTATAATCACCTGGATCAATCCCCAAAGCGCGAGCCAAATCCATGACAATAGCACTCTGTACTGCCTTGGTTGTTGGCCTTCCTAAGCCTTCTTTTTCTAACGTACATTGAACTCTTTCTTCATTCTCTGTAACCTAACTTCAATCAAATTAGTAAAATTCATGAGTTACAAAGCTTGGTTACTAAATTCATGCCTCAACAACCAACAACAATAAAGCTTTATCCAACTACATGGGATCAGCTACATAGATCATATGACCTCATTGTGCTCTATCAGCAACCAAATCTTTATATATGTTATTTACCAATCAATCTCGTTATATTGGCTACATGGAGCATGCCTTAACATCAAGCAAAATAAAATGAAAACAACTAATGCAGATACTGAGGTTGATAAATATCTATTCCAAAGCTTGAAAGATCTCGAATACTCCACCAACAAATAATTAGTCTAGTTGGTTTAGGGGAGTAAGGTCCCGCTAGACCACTAGAGGTCTCGAGTTCTCTTGTAGACGAGACATTTGTGTTGCAAGGGGAAGCCATAAACCTCAATAAAACTAGAATAATCAATTGTTCAAATACAATTCAGATTAGACGCAAGCTTATACATATATATATATATATATATATATATATATATATATATATATAATAGATCTCAAATGCTCCATAAGAGGTGAGCTTATTTCTAAATATTAGACATTTTTCTATTATCTCTAACATTTCTCTAATACTACCTCCGGTCCTAAATATAAGACCTAGTTGACTTTTTTTGGGGAGATTGAGATTACGAAATAGATTATCAAATTATCACATATTTGACATATTTTTAGATTATCCATTATTTTATAGGTAAAATAAACTAGTCTAAAGGGAACAAATTAGGTAAATCAATTTATAATCAACTTATTTTGCTTTTTTAGGATTTTCAAAAAAAGTCAACTAGGTCTTATATTTAGGACCGGATGGAGTATTATTCTTACGGATGACCTACAAAATAAGGCAGCTCGGATACTTTGGTAATATCATGAGATTTTAACTAATATTACAGACATTATTAATCTAATTAAATTAGGTAAATAAGAATTATAGTATTTAGTAATCACGAAGTAATAGCACTAGGACAAAGCAATTTAGAAAAACAAAAACAAAACAAAATTAGAGTAAAAACAAAAGGAGCTAATTACTCTGAACTGAGCAAGCTTCATATCTCTGGAGAGATCAGGAGCTTTGTTCTGAAGCTCAGGATGATCATGAAGAGCCTCATCAAGCAAAGCAATCCATCCTCCAATACAAAAAGCATACTCCTCAAGTGACAAACACAGCGATTTACAGTTAACCAACACAAATATCTTACTGCTCTTCTCATAAACCTTAACAACTTCCTCAGCCTTAGACAAGTCGCCGGAGATTCCCTTCAAGGCGGTCTGCACCGCCGTCGGCAAGGATTCCGGCGAGGGAGACAAGAGAAGGACATTGTTGAGGAGAATCTGAAGTCGGCGGGCGAAGTGGGAGAACTTTCTAGGGTTTTCGAAGGAGTAATGGCGGTGGTGATGGCAGAGATAGGAGAGTGAAGTGTGGATGGATTGTACGGCGGAAGAGAGATTTGATGACGTCATCAACGGCGAGAATGGAAGGAGAGAGAGAGAAATGAGAAGAGGTTTTGTTGTTGGATGGTGAGAGACGACGGAGGAGACTAAGGCGCGTCAAGTTTCAACGGTGCTTTGCGCGCCATGGCTTTCAAGACTCAAGCTTGACTTGCCAAATATATTTATACGTTGACTTCATAATCTCTTTTTATTTTTTTTATCAAAGATAATCTTTTTTATTATATTAAACAAATATAGGTATGGAAAAGACCAACACTATTCCCTTGAGGTACTAGCTCATTTTTATTAGATTTGAATAATTGTTCTCATTCTTATAAGTATTGGAGTCCATTTACTAGTTCAATCAACTACTAATTGCTTATTAGTGAAACTCTTAACGAAATAGAGAATGAAAAAATTGTTGGATAGTATGGTATATAAAATATTTCCTCCGTTCCTAAATTTAAGATCACTTTTGAAATTTAGCTTGTTCTTAATTATAAGATTACTTTCTAACAATTCTCAACTTTTTCTAAATTAATCCTACAATGCTTATCTATAATATCAAGCAAAAGAGAGAGAGTGAGGATAAAGATATATAGTTGGGATAAATTGGTAATATCATGTGTAAATAACTAACTTCCTTAATCTACTCATATTAGGGAAAGTAATCTTATATTTAGGAACGGAAGGAATAGTTTGAAAATATTTAAATGAATAGTGTGTATTGTAGTTATTAACATTACTTAATGAGATTTTACTATTCAAGAAGATGACTTCTTTTTTTTTTGCCAATAAGAAGATGACTTCATAATTGAAGAAAGAGTACTTTAATTCTCTATTTATAAAAATAAATGTCATCCATGGAATTGTGCAAATTATAGCAGAATTAATCTTATGAGTTGTAATATGTAACAAAAGAAAATGTAATTGAACCAAGCGTGGTTGGTGTAGTGGTTACCTCACTTCACCGCTTAACCAGAGGTCTCGAGTTCGAGCTCTGGGAATGCAGCCTGCCCCTTGGCCAGCACTTTACCCTTAAGTGGAGGCCCCGGTGCGGATCTGGATTAGTCTGAGCCCGTTGAGTTCCCCGTGACATTGGGGCTGGCCCAGGATACCGGATTAAAAACTCAAAAAAAAAAAGAAAATGTAATTGAATATAGGTTGAGATCAAAGACTAAAATTTTTAATGAATTAATAATTTTATTAAAATTATATTAATATGTTCCTAAATATATTATTTATTTAACTATTTTAATTGTAGTATTGAAAATGTTGTAAGCTTTGTCACAAGTAAAATTCAATAGTTATTTTTACCATAAGTAAAATTTAATAGTTGACATCATCCTATAAGAAACATAATTAATGTGAGGTCCCACAAATTGTTATGTGAGTTGTGAGACCAACAAGTTGTTATTGTTAGCTCTGAAAGTTGTAATTACAACTTGTGGAACCTTACATTAATTATATTTCCTACAAAGACTTGTAATTAATTTTCCCAATGAAATACTATTTGGAAACCTAGCAAGAAATTGGAAATGCAAAGTTGCAAGCGTACTCCTAAACTTTGACTTTGCACCAACGTATATTCACTCCACTTTTCTAAGCTGAAGATGGCCTCTAAAACATCAAAAACAAAAAACAAAAAACAAAAAAAAATACAAGGGTGGTCGAGAAGAGGATCCCAATTCGCAATTCCCAAGCATGGTCGAACGAACCGTCGAAGAGAGGAGTCAAGTATCAACCCGTTTGTAGTATATTAAAAGTAAAAATGGTGGAGATGCAGGGGATCGAACCCTGTACCTCTCGCATGCAAAGCGGGCGCTCTACCATTTGAGCTACATCCCCAATTGTTAGGTTGTGACATTCTAATAGGTTTAATATTAATCCAATTGAACTGTATTACATTTATTTACTTATTATATAGTCACATTTGTTTTATTAATCTCATTTCATAATATAAGAATCAAAATTTGAATAATTTTTATAGAAAAAATAAGAGCTCACCTCACATTTTTTCTCCTAATTTAATACATTTTTTTCTTATTTTACCCCTAATTCTCTTTCATATTTATTAATGTTTATTCATTTCTCTCCCTTAATACTATCATAATAAATACAAGTAATATCAGGAAAAAAATGTTAACTCTATATACTCAATTAATTTTTACATGTTTTCTTAAGAATAATATTTTGGCGAGTTGAGTTCTTATATTACTAACAGGAGGGAAGGAATATTAAATTGTGGGTCCGTTTTAAGTCTCTTAATTTGTTGATGTGAGGTTCCTTGTGAACCAATACCTCTTTAGGGCCTGTTTGGTTTGAGGGAAGGGAAAGGAAGGGGAGGGAAGGGGAGGCCCTTCTTTTGTTTGGTTTGAAAAGTTGGAGGGGAGGGGGCCTAAAATCTTCCCTCCCCTTCCTTTCAAACCCTCTATTTTGGATCCCTCTAAATTGGGGGGATTTGGAGGGGAGCCAAAACTTTTGACTAAATTGTCCCTTCCTATTTTATAATATTTCTACATATGCAGGTGAGAAAACTACAAAACTTCCATATATGTCCCCTTCCCATAATAATAAAAAAAACTTTTTCCTCCTAAGTAGTTTTTTTATGCTGGGTAGTTTTTTTTATAGCTCATTTTCTTATTAAAAGGCTTGATAGAAATCACAAATAAGTTAGCAACACTTTCATCATCTCCCTCTGCATCTACGCCTCCGATCCATTAACGAAGCTCGACTAGAAGCTACAATGCTAGCAATACTTCCTCCAACAAAGACAACAACGACGAAGACATTCGAGTTCTCATCGAAATCCTCACACTTCCCGACCGAATAACTCAAATGACACTTCCTCATACTAGTCTATGGCATACAAAATGTTGAATATATGAATCTGTAAATAGTTTCTTTTGTTTTTTATAACAATCTGTCAATATTTTCTTTTATAAATTGAATAACATTTTTAGGGTACTATTATATCAATTTTTATGTTTTTTAATAATAAGCAATTTAATTTGAATCAAATGTAAATTATTTTATATGATATAAGTTAATTTATATGATAGACAATTATTAATTACTACCTCTGGTCCTAAATATAAGACTTAATTGACTTTTTTTGGAGGTAAGGTTGCGAAATAGACTATTAAATCATGACATATTTGATATATTTTAGATTATACATTAGTTTATAGGTAAAATAAACTAATCTAAGGGAATAAATTAGGTAAATCAATTTATAATTAACTTATTTTGCTCTTTTATAAGATTTTCTAAAAAAAGTCAATTATGTCTTATATTTAGGACCATAGAGAGTAATATATAAGGATAAAATGTAAATTAATCATTATCACCTTCTCTTTCCCTCCTTGAACCAAATAAATAATCATTAAACACTCCCCCTCCCTTTCCCCTTCTTATCAAACCAAACAAAGTAATATTAAACTCTCCCCTTCCCCTCCATCCTTCCCTTCCCCTTCCCTTCCATCAAACCAAACAGGCCCTTAGGGGTCGTTTGGTTGGCTGGAATTGGGGGTAGGGGAGTGAAAGTGGAAGTCACCACCTTGTGTCTTTGGTGTGATGGAAAGTGGCTTCTACTCCCACTCCCACTTCCATCAAAAATCACAATTTGTCTATCTAAGTAACTCTTGTACTTCTATACTAGTAGTAACATTTCCCTCAAATACACGTGATATTGCTAAGTGACTAGTTCCCTTTTGTTATCCACATGCTTAATCTTCCCCAACTGTAGGATTTTCTTATCCAGTGATCTTATCAGTGAATATGGTGCCAAGAATCTCCTTATCTAGTTCCCACTTATCACTTCCATCAATGGCCTTTCTACTTCCTTCCCCACCCTCTCATTCCATTTTTTCTCTTCCAAACTAATCCATCAATGGAGAATAACCTCATCATATTCAGTAAATCCAAGCCTCCTCCTCCTCCTTCTTCATACACTGTAAATGGAACCCATCTTGATTTCCACCCCAAGAACATCAAACCCATCATTTCCAGAGTCTCTTTTGCCAAAACTTCAAAACCCATTGATACCCACTTGGATAAAATCTGTTTGGAAGGTCCCTTAAGTGAGGCTGTCAAAATTCTTGACTCTTTAGCTCAACAAGGCTCATGTGTGAGACCCAAAACCTATGTTAATTTGCTACAATCTTGTATTGACCAAGAGAGCATTGGGATGGGTAGAGAATTGCATGCTAGGATTGGTTTGGTAGAGAAGGTGAACACTTTTGTTGAGACCAAGTTGATTAGCATGTATGCTAAATGTGGGTATTTGGATGATGCTCGGAAGGTGTTTGATGATATGCGGGAGAGAAATTTGTTTACTTGGTCAGCTATGATCGGTGCTTGCTCGAGAGAGCGGTGTTGGAAGGAGGTTTTAGAGCTCTTTTATAGTATGATGGAGGATGGGTATTTGCCTGATAAATTATTAATTCCTAAGATTATGCAGGCGTGTGTGAAATGTGGTGATTTTGAGACAGGGAGGTTGATACATTGTCTTGCTATTAAATGTGCAATGATCAATTCTGTGCGGGTGGACAATTCAATTCTGACTATGTATGCTAAGAGTGGGGATATGAATAGTGCAGAGAGGTTTTTCTCCAATATTGATGAGAAGGATATGGTGACTTGGAATGCTATAATAAGTGGATATTGCCAGAAGGGCGAGATTGAACGAGCTCGCTCATATTTTGATGCAATGCATGAGGAGGGAATTGAGCCTGGTTTAGTAATTTGGAATGTGTTAATTTCAAGTTATAATGAGTTAGGACGTTGTGATTCTGCAATGGAATTAATGAGGGAGATGGATAGTATTGGTGTAACACCTGATGTATATACTTGGACTTCAATGATTTCTGGGTTTGCTCAGAACAGCCGCCTAAGTGAAGCATTTGAATTGTTGAACAAGATGTTCTTAGCAGGGATTGAACCTACTGATATTACAATTGCTAGTGCAATCTCAGCATGTGCAGCCTTGAAATCGCTAGATATGGGACAGGAAGTCCATTCTTTGGCTGTTAAGATGAATATGGTTGACATTTTACCTGTAGCGAATTCACTTATTGACATGTACTCAAAGTGTGGGAATCTTGAAGCTGCTCAGAAAGTTTTTGATATGATGTTAGAAAGAGATGTATACTCTTGGAATACAATTATTGGAGGATATTATCAAGCTGGTTACTGTAGCAAAGCCCATGAATTATTTATGAGAATGCAGGAATCTGATGTGTCACCAAATGTTGTCACATGGAACATAATGATCACTGGATATATACAAAACGGGGATGAAGATCAGGCATTGGAGCTTTTTCAAAGAATTGAGAAGGATGGGAACATCAAGCGAAATACGGCATCGTGGAATTCTCTAATTTCTGGGTTCCTGCAAAGTGGACAGAAAAATAAGGCATTGTGGATATTTAGGCAGATGCAGATTGCCCATATCACCCCCAACTCAGTTACAATACTGAGTGTTCTCCATGCCTGTGCTAATTTAGTTGCAGGAAAGAAAGTGAAAGAGATTCATTGTTGTGCCCTGCGTAGAAACTTAATGTCTGAGACTTCCGTGTCGAATTCATTGATTGCTACTTACGCCAAGTCTGGGTATTTAACACATTCAAGAACCATTTTTGAAGGAATGACATCAAAAGACATCATCAGCTGGAACTCCCTGATTGCAGGCTATGTTTTATATGGACAATCTGATTCAGCACTTCAACTTGTTCATCGGATGAGGGAGGAAGGATTGCAACCGAGTAGAGGTACTTTTGCCAGTATCATTTTAGCTTACAGTCTTGAAGGAATGGTGGAAGAGGGGAAGAGTGCTTTCTCCAGCATCAGTGAAGTGTATCAGATTAAACCAGGTCTAGAGCATTATACTGCTGTAGTTCATTTACTTGGACGTTCAGGTAAACTTGCAGAAGCTATGGCCTTCATAAGAAATATGCCCATCGACCCTAACTCATCGGTATGGGCTGCCATGCTAACTGCCTGTAGATTCCACCAAAATTTTGGATTGGCAATTCTTGCTGGGGAACATATGCTTACCTTGGAACCCGGAAACAATGTTATTCGCTTTGTACTCTCGCAGGCATATTCTTTATGTGGGAAAAATTGGGAAGCTCCAAAATTGACAAAGTCTGAGAAACCTGTTGGGAAATGCTGGATTGAAACAAAAAACACGGTCCATACGTTTGTCACTAGTTATTCGTCTGAACAAATCTCCAGAAAACTTCATTCTTGGCTTGAAAGGTTAGCTTTAAAGATTAAGAAACCTGTTTATGAAAATGAGGTTTGGATTGAAGAGGAGGAAGAGGAGGAAGGCATTGAAGTTGTACATAGTGAAAAACTAGCACTTGCATTTTCTTTGATAGATTCTCATCATCATCATGCAAACAAGGTAATCCGGATAGTGAAAAACTTAAGAATGTGTAGGGATTGTCATAGAACAGCTAAATACATATCGCAGGAATGTGGGTGTGAAATATATGTAAATGATTCTAGTTGCTTCCACCATTTCAAAGGTGGACTTTGTTCTTGTAAGGATTATTGGTAGAGAGAATGAATACGAGAATTAGTTGCTCCAAAACTTTTGGAGCCTGCCATAGGGTACAATAATCTGTTATTTTTATATATGATAGCAGTCAGTTTCTTTCTCTTCTTCTTATTCTTGTTTTTTTAGCCTGGATTGTGATTAGGGGTACAAGTACAACCCCTTTCGAGGCTTCAGTCAGCAGTAATCAACTACTTACTAATGCCTTGTGGAGTAAATGAGGGCAAGCTCTCCTTCCTACACATGCTGTAATTGGTTTCAAGGATGTGTGTTGCACATTCTCCGTGGGTCTGCTTATGCAAGTCACTTATAGAAACAACTAATCCATCCAAGGCATCACTCTCATTTCTTTGCAATTCCATTATGTGATTGGCTTTCCTTGAATTTGAAGAGGGAGTTAGGTTGCAGATTTTGCTAAACCTCAGGAGCCAGCCTCTATCATTCCACGACTATGCAAAATCTTTTGTGCAACAATATGGAAATGTGATCATTGTAGATTAATGAATACAAAATTAATATGGCATCCTCTTCAAGTGGGATGAGTTAAATTGAATGTCACTTCATCTCATAGTAATGACCGGATGTGGTGAGGTTATGAGAGATATAATAGAAATTGTGTTGCAGGGTCCACTTATTCACTTGGCATGGGCAGTGTAGAGTTGAACAAGAGGTGTGAGCCATCGTTGAAGGCCTTAGACTTACATGAGACTTTGGATTCGAGAATGCCATTCTTGAGTCTGACGCCAAGAACCTAACTGATATGTTGGAGAGCGTTAGAAGTAAAGTTTGTAGCTTCCCATTTGCACAGATTCATGGTTTCCTGAAATATTCGTGGGAGCTTTTAAGTTCAACGTGTCATAAGAAATCATTAAATATTAGACCTTACAAAATATCAAAACATATAAATGACAACAAATTTTCCATGGGAAAATCCCAAATAAATCTCTCCCAATACCCAAAAGGACAAGTGAGGAACATAAACTTCCAAAAGGACTATGAAGGAACCAGCACCTACCTGTCATTTTAAAATTTTGTTGAAAAGACAAAATTGTCCTCATCCAAAAACACAAATTACTACCACACCCTAACACCCACCCTCTTCTCGCAATTTGTGTTTTAGGATTGAGGCAATTTTGTCTTTTTGCAAAATTTAAAAATGACAGGTAGGTGCTGGTTCCTTCACATTCCTTCTGGAAGTTTAGGTTCCTCACTTGTCCTTTTGGATGAGAGGGATTTATTTGGGATTTTCCCATTTTCCATCCCGTCCCGTCAATCATTTAGCCACTAAACTAATACTCTTTCATCCCGAAATATGATATTTAAATATTTACTTCATATTATTCATAAAAACTACACAAGTTAGTTGATTCTAATTTATTTTTCAAAACTTTGCCCCTATTGAGACAGGTCATTTCGGGGTAAACAGATCATTTAACAGAGTTTGCTTTTACACGTAAACGAAGACTTTCCCTTATTATTAAAGAGGAAAGAAAATGAAAAAAAGAGAGATAATGAAGATAAAAGAGAGTGCATGGTACACAATATACAATGAAATTCCATTCGGTTCATAAAAATATGAGCTCAAACTGCAAAGGCACGCTTCTCTATAGAATATGTGAAAGATAATTGGGTCTCTCAAGTAGAACTGAGATTTCAGGCTAATTCACTTTAAACGGACCACCCCAACCCAAGCCGATTGAGAAGTGGGTCAGTCCAACACAGCTCTATTGCGTGCGGGTCGGGAATATCATGACCCGACCCGTAGTATACTAATAATTGGGTTAACCCGATTAAAGCGGGCTAGCCTCGATTCAAGTTGTGAACTATTTATTTTTATATAAAATTGTACATTTAGAAAAAAGAGGGCTGCCCTCTTAATCTAAATCCTCGCCTTCTTTGCCCTCTTTGTCTAGTGGTTTACAATTTGGGGTTATTGTGGTCTTCTGGTTTTCACTATTCTCTGCCTTTGTTGATGTTGCAAGAAGAAGAGAAGAAGTGATGAGGAGTACTAAGAGTGAGTAGTTTAGTTATTAGTACTTTTTTTAAAAAAAATTTAGGGTCTGTTTGGATTTAGTTTCTGAAGAATAGCTTATGGGAAAATAGTTTTATGAGAATAGTTTTTTAGTATAATAGCTTTTCTGGAAAATAATTTTTGATAAAATGGGAGTGTTTGGATAAAGTGTCAGTAGAATAGTTTTTGAATGTTAAATTACCAAAAAAGACAATTTTTAAAAAAATTATTTCAAATATTTAAATGACCAAATTTTATCATTGTTAGTTAAAATATAAAAAAAATACTACAAAATTGATTTTTCTGGTGGCTCTTTCATTTTTTTCCATTTCCTATTGAGTTCGTTATTTTGGGGATCTTTAAAAATATAGAGAGTAAGCTGGAATGTGGGTGAGGATTGAGGAACTCATCAAATGATTCCTTCAAAAGTGTTGAGAAGAGTGACCAGAATGAGAGGAAAGTGAAGGCTAATTTTGGGTGAGAAATAGTCTGACAAGGGGAATGACTCTCAGGCACCGTTTTTGGGTGTGAAAAGTAAGAAAATATAGATTCTAGGTTTTGTGTTCAAAAATGAGGTTTCGATGAAAAATAGTTTTTCCAAATTTTTTGAGTGTTTAGGAGGAAGTGTGTGAATTGTGAAACCTTGGTTTGGTTTCAGAAAAACCATTCTGAAAAGTTATCCAAACAGACCCTTATTCGAGCTAACCTGCCAACCCGAGTTAGCTCGCAATAGCCCGATCATATCGGTCTCTTGGGTTAACCCAACCCAATATGATCATACTCCAATTTCTCCAACACAACTCACTTTTTTCTACCTGAACCTGATTGGCCTGCCTAAAAAGTCTCAGCTCTAGTCTGGAATTAATGCTTTTTTTTTCATTATTTATCACATTTATTATGATACTTTTAAAAGATACTCGTATTAATAATTATGAAAGAGAGTTAGAAGGAACGTAAGAAAAGCATAATCAAAACTACTCAAATTATAGAGTCTTATTTTTTGGTTACCCAAGGATATCCACCAACGTGTTAATTGAGACTAAAGTCCTAGAATTTGTGCTATAGAATGAAAGGAAGGCAGGAGTTTGTAGCCTATAAAATGAATCAATCAGAATGCAAAGCAGACTAGTGTGGTGGTCAAGTTCTCACTCCATCGACGACAAATATCATCGCCCATCTTTCTTTCTTTCTTTCTCTCACCATCACCATGGATCGCGCCCAGGTGTTACTGGTGGGATTACCACTTTTCCTCTTTTGCTCCGACCTCCTCTCTCTCTTCGCCCCCCCTCCTCCCAAGCCCCACCATCCCCACCCCCACGCGCCGCCATCTACCCTAGATTTTCCCTCTCAGGTATATATATACATATACATATACATATACATATATGCATTTCAATTTCTCTATTCTTATTCTTATTTTTCATTCATTTCCCCTTTTTACCAGAAATCATCTTCCCCTATCGGAGGCGTCGCCCTTGGCAACACTGTCCAAATCCATTTCTGCGCTTCCTGCTCCTACAGGTTCTCTCTCTCTCTCTTTTTCTTTTGAATCTTCATTCAATTCTGGTGCTCTAAGTTGTTGGTTGTTGTTTGTATGTGCGTAATGTAATTTGCGTGGAAATGATAGTAGAAAAATGCCTTGTCGATTTCAACATATCAGATACTACCTCCTCCGTTCCTAAATATAAGATCACTTTGGTTAATTTGGAGAGATTAAGGAAGACTTTCCAATGAATTAGGATTACGTGATCTTCCCAAAATACCCCTCACTTAAATTTAAAAGACAAATAGGGATTTGAGAGTGAAGTGAGGGAGCTAAGAAGTATAGGGGTAATTTGGACCAAAATTGAGACAAAATAGAAAGTGATCTTATATTTAGGAACTTATCCACTTCCCCAAAGTGATCTTATATTTAGGAATGGAGGGAGTACCAGATTTTTAACCAGTTCAGTATATGTGTTAAGTAGTTGAGGACAGGTATTCACAAATGCAAATGCAAATAAATCACCTATCTATCTGGGGTTTTAGAATTCAAAAGCCATTTGATTTTGCTGTGCCCTTGTTTTTACTTATTGTTGTACAAAATTACATGTGATTCCATTTGTTTGGTTTTGTGACTGCTGAATTGAGCCCTAATCGAGGATCAATTTGTTTTTTCATGTTGATGATCCCGTTATCTAGTTTCCTTCGCTACTTGAATTGGCCAAATCAATTTTTTTAGGAAAAGAGTGCAAGTTATGTGGTCGGTGTTATCTGCTTTGGTTGAGTGGTCAAAAACCATTGTGTTTGAATACAATTTGAATTGTCATACAATTAGTTCAAGATAATTGCTTCTTTTTTCGCACATTTCGTTCATTATTTGCACATATTTCGTTCATTATCTGCCTTATTATTGAAGTATTTGCTTCATAGATTTGTAGAGAAACATACAATTAGTTCAAGATAATTGCTTCTTTTTTCCCACATATTTCGCTCATTATTTGCACATATTTCGTTCATTATTTGCACATATTTCGTTCATTATCTGCACATATTTCGTTCATTATCTGCTTTATTATTGAAGTATTTGCTTCACAGATTTGTGGAGAAACATACAATTAGTTCAAGATAATTGCTTCTTTTTTCCCACATATTTCGTTCATTATTTGTATTATGACACAGAATCTGTTTATAGGGGAACAGCTGTAAGTATGCAGAAAATGCTGCAGAATGAATTTCCAGGATTAGATGTTGTCCTTGCGAATTATCCCCCACCACTCCCAAAACGTCTACTAAGCAAAGTGGTTCCAGTTGTACAGATAGGTGTCATAGCTGTTGTTGTGGCAGGGGAACAGATTTTTCCAATGTTGGGTTACGTGGCGCCACCGCCTTGGTATTTCAACTTGCGTGCTAATAAGTTTGGAACCATCGCTAGTACCTGGCTTCTTGGGAATACTTTGCAGTCATTCCTACAAAGTTCTGGGGCTTTTGAAGTTTTCTACAATGGCGAGCCGGTTAGTTGCCTCCCTTCTGTCTTTTTGTTTATGAAAATCCTCTTTTATGTATGGTGTTTTGCTAGTGTATTTGATCCTTCTTTTTAATGAATGCAACCTCTCATATGAGTTGTCTCTATACGAAAGCGTCACTGAAGTTTGCTTTATCAGCTAGCTGACCATGCCATCTAATATTTTTAGTGTAGAAACTTGTAAAATCATTCCTGTTGCTAACTCATCTGCTTTCTTAATCTATAGTAATGGGATTTTAACTTTAACAGCATGATTTTTGTTTGAGATTGAGTAATGGATGTTCTAAGCTTCCAGTATTTTAAATGGTTAATATCATTGTTGGTTCTTACAATTTGATCAAAATTGGCTTTGGTCTCTATAAATTCAAATAGTTGGTTTTGATTTTTAGAGTCCCAATAAGTACTTGATCTGGATTTTTAGTATAGGAACCTAAATTATAGGATCCCTTGTTAAAAGTATAGAGTCATTTGTTAAACTCAGACCAAATTCTTTGGAAACTTTATGGACCGAACCCTGACTCGATCAAATTCTAAGAACGGACAGTAGTATTAGCCCTCTTTTAAAAGTTCAATTTAATATCAGACTCTTGCCATCTTATCTGCATATCCATTTCCTTTGAGTAAGGCGGATCTCTTTCTACTATCATTGTTTATCTCTTTGTTCTTTGGTTTCCCTTCTGTTTGCTCCTTAGGTCAATTATTCAACTTGTGGATGATCTCTTGTGATCTGGAATACTGAACATACTGAATTAAAATGGATGTGTAGCATCACCATTATTTGTGCTAAAAAAAGCGTCATCATTATTTATTTTGAGATCTTGATAATATCTTGTTTTTATTTTGATTTGAAGGTGTTCTCCAAACTGAAAGAGGGGAGGTTCCCTGGAGAATTGGAGCTAAGAGACTTTGTTAGCAGAAAGATGGCAAATGCAAAACTTGCTGATGGTGTGCCAGAATTGTGGAATTAGGTTATTATGCCTTCCGTGGAAGATGCTAGTCAACTTCCCTTTGCTTTGTGAAGGAGATGCCACTATATACCCATAGTTAAGTAATGTCATTCTGTAAGGTTTTCCATCTTTAGTTAATAATACTGGAACCTAACTTATCTGTGCAAAAAAACCAATTTTTGTTCTTTCTGGCTTGTCTTGATTCTGGAATTCTTGTCTACGGTAGGACATGAATTTGGACATAATCTTTTAGGTAGTGTGAAGTTTATGAAAGATTAATTATTGTTAGTCTAAATAAAAAAGAACAAAATTATAATTTCACCTTTTTCCCATTTTCATAGTCGTCAAGCCAGTTTTGATATCAAACTAGGGGGAGGGGAAGTTACAAAAATGACCCTGTAGTTTCACCTAGGGCTCACCTAACACCCTATAGTTTTTTCTAGGGCCAAGAGTGACCGCATAGTTATAAAAGTGTGACAAAAGTGACCCTACTGTTAAGATCTATAAAAAACTGTTAATTGTCAAAGTTAATCAATGTTTTTACCACACGTGGATGTTTTTCTTTTTACACCTCAGCCTATCTTCTTGTTCTTCCTTCCATTCCCGCCCTTTGAGCATGGATTTGATGCTGAAATTGGAGTCATATTTATAATACAAAAGCTTCCTAAAACATAAAAACCTATATATTTACCTAATAACTTAATTCCTTAATACAATAATTTATAATTATGACTAAGGCATACAAATATGGGAAAATGACAAATAAATACCTTCGGATATCCGAAAAGACAAGTAAGAAATCTAAACTTTCAAAATGACAAGTAAGGAACTCCAAATTCCAAAAGGACAATTAAAGAATCAGACAATTTTTTTTATTTTTTTGAGTTCTTAATCTGGTATCCTGGGCTAGCTCTAATGTCACGGGTGACTTAACGGGCTCAGACTAATCTAGATTCGCACTGGGGCCTCCACTTAAAGTAAAGTGTTGACCAAGGGACAGATTGCATTTCCAGAGCTCGAACTTGAGACCTCTGGTTAAGTGGTAAAGTGAGATAACCACTACAATAACCACGCTTGATTCCAGACAATTGTTACTTGTTATGTTCCAAAATGTTAATAACTATGTTCCAATTGTTAATTTTTATTGAAGTTCTTTACTGGTCCTTTTGGAAGTTTGAGTTCCTTACTTGTCCTTTTGGACATTCTGAAGTATTTATTTGTTATTTTTACTACAAATATTCTACTAACACAAAATAGGAAATATTAACATTATTTTCATAATTTCTAATACTCTTAAATAGGGAAAATGCCACTCATCAAAATTTTGCACATCCATCGAATCTGTCACTGTCATTTTGGGGGGGACTGAAATCTTGAACTTGGATGCTTTAGCTCCTCTTCTTGTTCTCATCAGTTGATGGCATTACAAATTACAAATTACAAATATACCAATGGGTGTGAGATTCAACTGCCACGGAGCATGTCTATAAATAGTACTATGATTATTTATAAGAGCATTCCTTACAAACATTCTTCCTTATTATGACAGTAAATAGTATGATCAAATACTCATGTAGGCTACCTCTTATAAACAATCTTATGTAGTTTATAAGAGCATTCCTTACAAACATTCAAATACAAATTTTCTCTGAAACATACAAACTAGAAAGTAACATTGCCACCTAGGTTTGACTGCCCAAAAATGACATAAAATGAGAGCATTTTTCTGAGTTCAATTACACAGAAGAATTGCTGGTAAAAATAAATTACAACTTATAATTTATTACTACCTCCGGTCCTAAATATAGTACCTAATTGATTTTTTTTTGAAAGATTAAGATTGCGAAATAAGTTATTAAATGATGACATATTTGATATATTTTTAGATTATCCATTAGTTTATAGGTAAAATAAACTACTTTAAGTAAAAAAATTAGGTAAATCAATTTTTAAGTAACTTATTTTGCTTTTTTAAGGATTTCATAGAAAAATCAATTAAGTCTTATATTTAGGACCATAGGGAGTATTATTAATATAAATATAACTTGGGATTCAAGTAAATACATTAGAAGTGTTAAAAACCTTTCAGAAAAGGGGACAAAAACATATGCGATAATAACTTAAATGAAAGGGATAAGATGTTTAAGTACTTAAATGATTATAATTAAGGTGCAAAAATACATATGTGATATTTTTAAAGTAAAAGTAATCATAACATTTTAAAATAAAGGCAAACGTAACCATCACTGGTGGCTACTTTTGCCAATATTTTGAAATGTTATGACACTTTTGCTACTGTTGAAATATTACGGTTAATTTTGATTAAACTTGAAGTGTTCAAATTTGAGCTGAACAATAATTTTGTAGGAAAATATATCAATAAATTTAATTGGAATCATTCATAACATTAATAAAAATATAAGAAATAGGAAAACTATTCTTAACAATATTATCAGTCTAGCACTATAGAAATTTCCCTCTTTTTTTGAGCACAAGAAATTTCCCTTATTATCACTAAATAACAAGAGCCTTTTGTGTTCTTTTTAATGAGGAAAAAGAAGGAAAGAAACCTTGCGTACTTTTTTTATGAGGAAAAAATAGAATGCAAAAAACAGGAAAGAAAAAACACGGCTTCCTTGTCCCACAAGGAAATGTAAGGTATTCAAAAATCCTTTCGCGCTTTTTTATCAGGAGAACAAAAAAGGAAAGAAAATAAGAAAAACAAAAAAAGTGATTTCCTTGTCCGACAAGGAAATGGAAAGTTTTGAAAACCCCTCTCTGCTTATTTTTATGAAGAGTCATTATTTTTTCTTTCACTCTTCACTATCCAAACTCTTCTTTGGTATTCCTTCCGTCTTCTTTCCTTACACATCAAAAAAAGTTTGAAACTTTATTGAGTTAGTTACATTCAATGATGGCTACATCATCACTTTATTCTGCAGTTCGGAACTGCCCACCTGGGTTTGGAAATAAACTATTAACTTGTGATCAAAAGATTGATCATCATTCTTATGAGACTTGTGATGACAATAAACTATCAGTTCTTGAAGAAAGTGGTGATGAAGAGAGTGTCCACAAAAAAAGAATGACCTTCTTTTTAGAAAATGAAGAAGAAAGTCATGAAGAGATTGTTTTTAGAAAGAGATATCCACTTGGGGTTGCTCTAAAGAAGAAGAAAAAGAAGAAGGGATGGTTGCAAAGATGAGGGCTGATGATTTGATGAAAGCATGTCATGAAGAGATTGTTTTTAGAAAGAGATACCCACTTGGTGCTGGTTACTCTAAAGAAGAAGAAAAAGAAGGGTTGGTTGGAAAGACAAAGGTTGATAATTTAATGGAAGAAAATCATGAAGAGATTGTTGATGACTTAATGGAAGAATGTCATGAAGAGATTGTTTATAGGAAGATAAAGTATTCTGCAGTCCGTGATTACCCACCAGGGGTTGGTCCTAATCAGCATAATATTGTTTATCATTCTCAAGATTCTGTATGTTGGAGTTGTGTTGATTATGGTTATGATTATTTTGAAGAAGAAGAAGAAGAAGAAGAAGTAAATGAAGAGTGGGAGGAGGATGAAGAAGCAAGGGATGAATTATTAATGGAAGAATGTGGTAAAAGAAGAAAGTTTGTTTCAGCTGTTCGAGATTATCCTCCTGGGGTTGGACCTAATCAATATATTACTTCCAAATTTCAAGATTCTCATGAATGGTGGGGTTGTGATGATGATGATGAAGAAGAAGTAGAAGAGTTGGAGGAGGAGGATTGGGAAGCAATAGAAAGGGAGATAAAGGAAGTAGATGAAGAAGAATCAAAGTTGAAGGATAGTAAGAGGGAGGCATTGTTGATGGGAGAAAGTTTTGATGAGAATGGTTGTCTAATAAGAAGATACTGCTATGCAGTTCGCGATTACCCTCCTGGGTGTGGGCCTGATCATCATAGATATATTGCTTCTGATGATACAGAATCATCAATTCTTGTTGGTTGCTGCACCGAAGATCAAGATTATGATGAAGAAGAAATGGAAAGATTGGTAGAAGAAGAAGAAGCAAGGGTAGTGGAAGAAGAACAGTTGATGAAGAAGATGGAAGAGGAGGAGGAGGAAGCATTTGCTAGATAGATGGAACAAGAAGAAGAGGAAGATGAGATTTAATGGAAGGTGGTCAGATCGTTCCAAGATTGTCTTTTGTATGCAATTTACATTTTGAAAGTTTAAGAATAATATAGATGGGTTGGATGGGAATTTATATTTGAATTTAAATCGAAACATGTAGGGAACTGCTACTTAAACCTACATTTATGTTACTCCATCTTTTTATGAATGAATGAGATTTTCAAATTATCGTTTTGGGTATTTCCGAAATAAAGTGGTAAGTTATTCTTCAGCTTAGTTAATTGGCAGAACTGTAAGAGTATGTTTGGATGGATGAAAGGAAAGTAAAGAATTAGAAATGGAAATGGTAAGAGATGGAAAGTAGAAGTAATGATGAGAAAATAAAGTTTGTGGATCCCAAAAAAATGTGAGATGGAGAGAGAAAACTTGTAGGCCCAGAATATATGTAAATGACCATATTACCCTTAAGTTTTTTATTTATTTTCAACCCATTTCCTCACTTTCGAACCAACCAAACATACCCTTAAATGAAAATTAGGTGTAAATATTTTCCAGTATTTCTTTTTCTTAAACGAAGAGATATAAGAATGGTATACACACACTCGGGGAACAAGGAGGAAAATAGCATTATTTTAGTGGTTACAGACCACCAGGGGATATAATGTTAATGAGGCATGAATAGTAAACAAGTATGAGAAATGAGAGGTTATAGAGGCAAATTGCGAATTTGCGATCAAGACAATGCGCAACGTTAACAGAAACTGGTTTTGAATAAATATGACGTTTAGACTACCACAATAAAAATGTATAGCCAAAAGGGATAGTAATGAGGTTGGGTGCAATGAAGTTTGACAAAATGGAACCAAAATGTGATTGTAGTTAAGGTGCAAAAATACATGTGATTTTTTTAGAGCAAAAGTAATCATAACATTTCAAAATAAGAGAAAAATATATCATTGTTGATGGATACTCTTGCTCTTATTTTGAAATGTTATGATATTTCCCCCCTGTTTTGAAATGTAATGGTTATGTTAGCTCCAAAAATAATTATATGGGTATTTCGTATCTTAAGTCTAAGAGAAATTTTGATTAAATTTGAAGTGTTCAAATTTAAGTTGAACAGACCTCCTTGTAATGCACATGCATTAAGAGCTCTAACAAGACTTTTGGGAGAGTGATGTGTGTACGTGGTTGGAGAATAATTTGAAACTCTCTCGCATAGCAGATATAGAAAATTGGAAGGCTATTTTTTGTGTGACTTGTTGATTAATTTGGAGGTGGAGGAATGAAGTTGTACATCATGGATCTTGTTCTAGTGTTGATGATGGCGTGGCGGAGACTATGGGTATTGTTAGGTGTATGGGGCGTGCAAAGAAGTTTTTGAGTGGTCATGGAAGTTTTCTCAGATATGGTCAATTAAGTCAAGTTGTTGAGTCAAGTGTGAAAGATTTGTTGGTGGTGCATTCTCCTTAGGCTCATCAGTTGTTGTGGAGGTGTGATTTGTGACTTGGAAGGGAATGTTTTAGAAGCGTTCATGTATTCAGTTTATGGATCTTCAAGTGTTGAGCCAGAGTTATGTGGTTGCTTATGGGGGTTGAGATGAGCATGTGACTTTGGATTTCGACGAGTATCTTTGTTTTGCGATGGTGGACGTCGTGGACATGATGGACGTTGTTCTTCTATGTCATTATTAGAGGAACAACATAAATTTAAACTAACATGCACTTTATTAAATTTATGTGTCATTATTTTTGTTTTATATAACATTAATTTTTCTAAAGATAGTAACCTCTATCTTTATAAGTATACATGTGTCTTTTTCATCTCCTCTCTCTTCTTGGGAAAATTAAATAAATCTCTTTTTCCAATAATAAGGGTATATTGGGAAAATTTTAATAAATGAGTTAGTTAATGATAGTTGGTGACTTATAATGAGGACCAAAATTTTGGGGCGGTTAGTGACTTATAATAAGGACCGGAGGGAGTATAAGATTAGAGGAAGTAACATTTTTAAACTCACGCATAGATATCGAGATACGTGTACAGGGAAAGTCATTCTTTCCAAGAACGATTTTCAATTATATAGCATATTGGTAAATATTTTTTTCTTGTAGCACATTGGTAAACAAATTTTGCCTTGTAGCATTTCTGGAAAAAAAAACCCCTCATTTTATGAGTTGATAGAACTCATTTTTATTAAGGAAAGCATTACATTTACTGAGAATGTTATATATTTATTTGAATTAATTCCACTCTTTTTTATTTAGACAATTAACACCTTTCGCATGGGGAGAGGAAACCAACCTCAAACACCCCCTATTTTCGTCTAGAAAAGATTACTTTATCAATTACACAAGTCAAAGGATAAAGTTGGGTGAAAGTCAACAGTTTAAAACAAAATCAAATAAAAAAGTACCTTTTACCTTATAAATGTTCTTTCAAATTATAATTGTTAGCCAGAAAATAAATATGAATTCTGAATATTAACAAGTTTAACAAAATTTAAATATTTTGACCTCTATAAAAATAAAAGGGAGTGACATTCTTTTATAGTTCATACTAAAAGACTTTTGAAGGTTCAAAATAAATTTAGGCTGGACTGTTTTTTTTTTCAAATCTTACAAGGACATTTTCTTATTATAAGCTTGCCAAAACATTATAATAACTTATTAACATGAAAACTCCTCTGCAAGTAAAACTAGACTTGTTCAATCGCTAAAGTGCAATGCCTACTAACTTCTCAATTCAAATTGGATCATGAATATTGACATATTCACATCATTACACATTTCTTGAATTCTCAAATGCAAAAAGATATGAATTTCAAGCCAACACTCAGAAAATTCTCTTGCTATCAGCAGCTTGAGCTCGTGGTGCAATAAATATGATCACATCTTTAAATCTATTGCGTATGTGTTATTTTTTATAACTATTTGAATGCTCTATATACATTTATTTTTGTGAATACATAAGAAAACCAGAATTGAGATTGCCACATACAATTTGTTTCTCCATTGAATTTAGTTAGTTACCTATAAAGTTTCATATCCTGCTGATATCACGGCCAAATACTAAAGTGGTAGCCCAGTTGATAGCCACATAGAATCTGTTCCTCCAGCTCACAACTCGAGTAAGGTATGCCGATCGCCAAATGAACCAACTAACAAATCCTGCCAGTGATATTCCTTTAGCCTCCTGCAACACAGTTTCATGTAATTCAGACTCTTTCAGTTTTAGAATTCATCAGATAAAGAGGGAGAAATGTGACACAAAATAAACCAACAATCGTCGAATCAAACAGAAAGAATTCAATATTTCTAAGCTAAGACTTAGATTCAAGCATTGTAGATGGGAGAATAACAATGCTAGGTCTCTCTACCTAAGCTAACTTAAATTTAACTTGGATTCTTTAGAGCCTGTTTGTTTCAGCTTTCAAAAAATAAAGAGTTATCTTCAGAATATTTAAATGTGTTATGGTAGTTTGGCTCAACTGAAAAAATCATCAAACAAAACGAACATAAAAAGGCCATTTTTGAAAAAAGTACTTGTATTTATTTAAGGAGAAAACTTAACCAGACAAATACTAAACACTAACAATTGGGCTCTTAAAAGTACTGGATACAAAACACATATATACACACACACATACACAATTTATAAAAGATCACCTTGCTCTGTCTAAGGTCAACAAGAGCCTTATAGCTGCCAACAGATGCCATGCTTCCAAGGTGCTTGTAGACAAATGGCTCTCCTAAATCAATTACTTTTCCACTGTTTGCCCGGCCTCCTCCTTCTTTCCCAATTTTGTTTAACAGATTTGCCAAGTACTTCCCTTGCCTTTCTGCCACCTTTCATTTTTTAATTAACAATACCATTACATGGCTAGTAAATAAAATTAGGCCAGATATCTGTACTCACAAAACAAATATAGAAGGAACATTTTGAAAGAGATGACAAGAAAAACTTCAAGCCATATGCTCAACTACATTCTCCCCCTCCAAATACGCTCTCTACATTCACTTTGTGAATGGAGAGGGACAAAATTTGATAACTTAGGGGTGATGCAGAAACAGGAAATAGTTTGTCAGCCATGAGCAAATATGTTACTTCTAGGTTGAAAGGTATTCGATATGGATTGGGATAGATGTACACAGCTTTACACCACAAGCAGAGAGGTCATTTCTAAGATTTAAAAAAACACATGTGATTTGAGAAATTTAAGGAATGCAACATTGTGTAGGAGAAAGAAAAAAAACCAAAGATCACTTACTTGGGCCAAGGCTGGAAGTGTTTGTCTTCCTGTGCTTTCGACAAATCCACTGCAATCGCCTATTGAGAAAACGTCTGGTACCGAAGGAACATGAAGCCACTCATCAACACCAATCCTGTAACATTGCAGTCACATCACAAAAGAGAACACAAGCAAAGAAAAAGGGCATTTAAACTGAATTAAAGGAAGAAAAAAATTGAAAGGAAATCCAACACAGCACTCTATAGAAAACAGAATAAGAACCAATCGGTGGCATAAAATGGTTGTGAATTGTCACTGAGAACTATATGTAATTAGCTGAATAATAACACTAACCTTCCTCCCCCAGGAGCCTTGGGAAGATCTAAATCGTGAATAATAGGTGATGGACCAACACCAGTGGACCATACCAGCAAACCGTATGGAACCTCAGTGCCATCATTAAGGATAATACTCTGATCTTGAACATCTTTTACGGTTCCCCGAACAAGACGAACTCCTGACTGAGAGAAACTACAAAAAATTAATCATAAATATGCATAACTTAAGGAAGCATGCTCACAACTAGCTGTATCTGTCAGTCATTATTATACTAACTGAAGGCCTAAAGTTGTGATGAAAAGTATTGCATATAGAAGGATATCTTGATTTGTTTTGGTCTATAACTACCCCATATACTTCATTATTTGACATAAAAACCAAGTGGACTCCAGTTTTCCCTTGTAACAGAAAACAGCTCAACAACGACTGGTCTTTTGGGCATATTGGAAATGAACTTTAATAAATCCCTTACCTTTGTCAACTGATTTGTAGCATACTTCCTGAGACGGACATCAAAGGAAGACAATATCTCATTTGCCTGTGAAGACATAAATGGTTGCTCAACATTCAATTAAATTAAAAAGACAACTGTAGATATCCCATGGCAAATATATTCTATTTACTATTTAGTTATGCATAGAGCTACTGATATTAAGTATACCTCAATTAAAGTAACACGGATGTGATCCTTCACATGGGGATATCTTTGACGGACATCTCTCATGATAAAATCACTAAGTTCACCACTGAATTCAACTCCAGTGGGACCACCTCCCACAACCACACAGTGCAATAGCCTCAGCTTCTCTTCTTCTGATATGCCTGCATCCATCCAAATCATATAAATATGAGAATCTTGAAGCAGAGCCTTTCATGATACAACTTCATATTTAGCCAGTGTAGTGTAATATTATCACTTCCAACCTGGCACCTCAGACAACATCAAGTTAAGGAGCAACTTCCTGCGAATTTCCTGAGCATGGTGAACTTCACGAAGAAAAATAGCGTGTTCTTTCACTCCACGAATTCCAAAAGTGGTGGGCTGTGCTCCTAATGCAATTACAAGCTTATCGTATGAGACCGAAAAACTCCAAGGATCTACTGCTTGTTCACCATCAATTACAGTCTCACAGTGAACCTTCAAAACCAAGAACCGAAGTTTACACCTGGTAAGACATGCTAGAAGCAGGATAGTTCAAACTAATCCTAGTAAAGGCTCATATTTTCATTCTTTTTTGTATATATTGTTTCAAAACTGAAACCAGAAAACCGGAAGGATATATTCCAGACTTCTTTTGATTTTTTCTTTGGGATGATGGTTGGTGATATAAAAGGGATTTGTGTTTCATTTTTTTCCCTTTCCACACATTTCATTTAGAAGTTCAAATTAGAGTCGGAAAAAACATTACTTCATGAGCTAAGTCAAGGCAGAGTTGACATTAAATTTGTTGCACCATAAACATACTCTCTCCCGTTCCTAAATATAAGATCAGTACTAGATTTCAATTTGTTCCTAAATATAAGCAACTTTCTAATTTTTCTCAACTTTTTCCAAATGAACCCAATATTATGTATGTATAATAATCAAGCAAGAGTGGGAGAGTGAGAATAAAGGTATATGGTTATGGTACTAGCATCTTTAATCTAATCAAATTCGGGAAAGTGATCTTATATTTAGGAATAGAGGGAGCATTTCATAATCCTACAGCTCATATTCTAAGATAATGCATGTCAGGCCTAACAAGTCAATAATCAAGTCCCTAAGTCATGATTAAATTTCATATAATCCTTAACCAAATTCATTGATTCAAAAACAATTTTCTACAACAATCAGTATCTCATGATCTCATCCTAAAGTTTACATATACAACAGAGACACAATCAAACCATATTTATGCCCATACATGCTGCTCTTCACCCAACTAGAAAGTCAATTCTCAAATACAATCATTAAGGAACTTCAATAAATTCTTTTGATACTTACTTCTCAACATAATTCAACCAATTTAGCATTCTCAACACACACACACACACACACACACATTCTCTCCATGCACAAATATAGATATAGATAACAGTAAAAATTAAATTAAGGCCAACTTGAGCAAATTTAATGTAATAAATTCTTTGGACACTGACTTCACAACATAATGCAACCAAACAAGCATTTCCAACAGATATAAAAGAGTACACTCCTCAGGTCCTAATTATAACATAAAATTAACTTTTTTTAGAAATTAAGATTTAAGAATACAAAATACTGCCTCCATTCCTAAATATAAGATCACTTTCCCTAATTTGAGTAGATTAAGGAAGTTAGTTAAGTTAGTTATTTACACATGATATTAGCAATTTATACTAACTATATACCTCTATCCTCACTCTCCCTCTTTTGCATGTTATTATAGATAAGCATTGTAGGGTTAATTTAGGAAAAAATTGGGAAAAATTAGAAAGTGATCTTATAATTAACTACAAATTGAATTTCAAAAGTGATCTTATATATAGGAACCGAAGGAGTAAATCACTTTAAATTAAAAAAGAAAAAAAACAGGATAAGGAAAAAGTGTGCAAACCACATGGTTATGTTTATCAAGTCCAGTACAATTGGAGAGGAAAAAATAAGAACCAGGCTCTTTAGAAATGGCAGGCTGAATCCTAGCAATGGGCTCAGCAACAGATCTAAATTCGAGAGTTCCAACACAAGTGGAAGCCAAAAGAGGAGTGAAGACCATATGATTACGTGGCGACACACAAACAATGTCATATATTTCAGGGTCCAACCCCTTCATGAGCCTACATCCAGCCCACCCAGAGCCCAGCACAACCACACGTGGCTTCTCATTGGCCCGTGTGGGTCCCAGGCCCGAATGCTGAACTGGGTCAATCTCAGATTCACGTGAAGTGGTATTGGAACTGAAGAAAGTGAAGGAAGATAGGAGAAATGGGCTGTTATTATTATGATGGTGGGGCCTATGGGAGAGGTTGTTAGTGATGGTGGAGAATTTGGAAAGGTTTCTGAACCAAGACATGTTGGGATGTTGAATGCGTTGTTTGGGTGTAATGGTTATGTTATGAGAGATGCATGAGAGAAGTGAAGAGAGGAGAGAGAAGCTCCAAGAGGTGCGGAGAAGATGATGATGATGAGTTTGACTTGGTTAAGGATGCATATTGCATCACATGAAGATTAGGCGAGTCGTTTGGTGACATGGCACCTTCAGGGATTGCCATTGCCTTCTTTTGTTCGTATTTCATTTTCACCTTCTCCCTACTAAAGTAACACTCATGTTTCCTTTTAACCAGTTCTTTGAAAAAGTCAAAGCCACAGCCACAAAACCGAGAGGGTTAAACCGTCAAAGCTAGTTTTATAAGTATTGGATGGGACGATCGGATAGGTTTAATTGCGGCACACTTCACATTTCAACTTAACCAGTATCAGTTTGAACGTCGTTTCAACATTGGTCTGAGTGATTCGACCCTATTGAATCATAACCTAAAGTCTTGTCCAACTCGCCTTTCGGTCCGGTTTTTATAACATTGGCTAAAACTATATATAACAAGGCAGCAAAATAACACTCACACGAGTCACGTGGTTTTTTCAAGGGAAAATAACAAGAAAAAATGACATTTGAATTTGAGTTGGATAAAATGAGGTTTCCAATTCCAACTTGGACAAATAAGGGATAGTCCCTAATTTGTCCTAAATGAAGTTTGTGACTTTGTGTCGAAAAAGTAGTAAATAGTGATATAATAGTAGTTAACTGCAATACAGTAACTATTCATGTATCGCAGTTAACAACCCTTGTATCGCTATTGACTACCCTTCTCACTAAACTACTTATGTATCGCAGTTTACTACCATTGTATCGCTACTAACTATTATTTTGGTACAAGTGCCTAATAACTTGTTACGAGTGGTCAGAACATTGTTATTTACAGTCCAAACACTAGCTATTAGTTAAAATGTAAAGCTTGTAACTGGCGCCCAATAACTTGTTGGACGTCATCAAAATGTTGTTCATCACCACTCAATCACTTGTCATCTTCTTAATAACCAAAAGAGGACAAAATTGTCTTCTTGACTTGGAAGATAATTTAAGTATGGTCTCTTGGAACTCTAATTTAATTTTGTCATGTTGTGAGACATTTTCTATATTATGTGTTGGTTGGAGTCTCAAATTAATAACACTTAATTTGTATGCATTTTAACCATTAAGTTTTATAGTATTTTCAATTTATTTCAATTTTAAATTTTCTTTTTCTGACCTAAATATAAGACATGTTTATTTCAGTAAATTATCTGTGTATTGATGCTATTCAATAATCAATAATAAAGAGAAGGGGTGGGAAAATGTAGATGAATATAATATTTTAGTAATATAAATGATTTTAACTTCTTTTATAAAGAATTTTTAGCAAAAGGGTTGGGTTGATCCATGATCCAAGACTATGGCTCCCAAAAAAAAATACATTTACCAAGATGATCAAATATCCAAAGCTTTATCAGTTGAGCCCACATATGATATTGGTCACAAAATTTTAACTATATTAACTGCATCCTTATCATAATCAATTTAGATAAAAAAAGTCTATATTTAAAGGAGGAGGAGAGTGTATAAATTATAAATCAGGTAAATTAGCTTAGAAAATGATAAATATAAAAGTCAAATTCGAGAAAAAGAGGTTTAATTACATTGAAGATTTATCTTGTTGTCGAAGAGCTTTATGCTTAAATATTTAACCAATCAAAGTGTGTTCAACACATTTCGCATCTGTTTCCCAATTATATGTATTTTGTTCAATCATTAAGTGGTTCACTCTTTTCTGTTGTGATGTCATTGACAAGTTTGAAGTCAAATATCAAGCTTAGTGTTATGATATTCTCAGAAACTTCGTGTATTTTGTTAAGTCGTTAAGAAGCTCAGTCCTTCCTGGGTTAATTGTTGAAACTTGAACATAGCAAAAATGCATTGAGATTGAGAGCTTCATCGTTCACACTTACTTAAGCTTCTTGGAAAAGCTGGGCAGTAATTGTTTGGATCAAGAAAAAAAGTTTTTTTATCAGCAAAAAAAAAAGTTACTCTTCATTACACCATAACTTTGCATTTACATAAAATAATATAGGATCCTACATTAACTACAACACACCCGTGAAACATGGCAAGTCAAACACGATAATGTGCTTTTTTACTAATTAGTAATTAATTTACTATTAATACTAATAATGATTAATAATAGTACTATTTAAAATATTATTGCCAATATAATTGTCACAAATGTGAAAAAATAGTCATGTAAAATTTTTTGAAGCAAAACTACCATAAAATTTTAAGGACTATGTGGACAATCGTGTGTCATCTAATATGGCAAATAAATACATAAACTTGTTATGTGTTTTAAATTAAATAAAATAATCCATGTATGATAAATAAAAAACAAAAGAAACAATATAATTCAGCCATCGCACCTACAAAACCTTCTGCTAGAATGTTGTTTGACCACGATGTCAACCATGGAGCTAGTTGTTGCCCCCATTGCACTTGCAGTACCTAAGCGAACCTTCATATATGGTTTGATATGTGAGAATGGAAGAAGAGAGAAATAATCATAGATTCAATAGGGTTTGATATGTGATTTCAATTAAACTTCTTTTTTATTTTGACGAGTCATCGTGATCTAAAACTTCGATGAAGAGTGATGGTTGTGGGTATATCTTGAATGCAAACTCAGATCCACATCATCATCATCATCATAAACCTTATCCCAATTAGATGGGGTCGGCTACATGGTCATTGTGCTCTATCAATAGTCATGCTTGGAGGTAAACATTTCATCAAAAGATCTCTTTGGTCTTCCTCTCTTTCTTTTGCAGTGATTCCAACCCTTTGATCAATTATTCTTACTGCTCACTCACTTCTCTTCTTTGAACTTTTGTTTCTTTATATGCCTTCTCCCATGATAGTATGATAGCCCTTGTGAAGAACCAAACAATGACATATTGATAGAAACAATGCTTGTATCCATGCTCAATAGATTTGACATATTTTTACGTTGGCTGCCGAAGCCTAACACAACCCTACTCCTTTATCCGGACTAGGGACCGTCTATAAATATAGGCGGAATATTCCGTGGACACAAAGTCACACGAGGGTAAATAACCAAGCGGGACACGAAGTCACGAAAACAAACATTATATAATAATGATCCAAAACAATAAAATAGATCCAAACACTAATAATAATAAAGCTGGCACAAATAATAACAATAAAATAAAACGATAAAACAATAAATCAATGATCACAATATGATAAAATAATAAAACAATACAATGAAACCATAAAACAAAACAACAACAATGTTCAACAATAAAATAAATAAATAAATAACAAATAAAATAAAAAAAATAAAAAAAACAAATAAATAGGGGAAAAACGTTAAAAAAATGGTTATAAAGGGAATGAATTATGATTGATTATATTATTACAAATTAAATAAAGTGGTGCAATGAGGAGAGGAAAAATCTGTTTAAGAATTAAACTTATTTGAAATTTTGATTGAAAAAAAAAACTTAGTCAATAACAGAATTTTCACATAAAAAAAAACTTTAATGCTATATATTCCTGATTTTTTAAAAATAAAAACGGGTCAAAACATAATTTTCTCATTTCTGTGAGCAATTTTCGCCAAAAAAAAAACGTTAGAAACTGTCATTTTCCACACATAATAATAATAATAATAATAATTTCCCCAAGAAACTAGAATTTCCCCAAGAATAAATAAATAAATAAATAAATAAATAATAATAATAATTAAAAATAATAAAATTGTCATCATGCTCCTTAAACTAGGGAAACAGTTAAAAAATGCCGAAAAACTTGGCACTATACCATCATGCTCCTTAAACTTGGGAAACAGTTAAAAAAAAAACCTAAAAACTTGGCCACTATTCGATCATGCTCCTTAAACTTGGGAAACAGTTAATTAATTAATTCATCATGTTCCTTAAACTTGTTCATATGGATGATAGAACATTAGAAAGAAGAGTGAAAATGAATGAAAGCATAAGAATTTAAACAGAATGCGGACACGAAAGCAGGAATCAAAAAGTAATAACACGGACATATATAGTAAGAAGACGAAGAAGAATTAAAGAGAGATATAGGGTACCTGAGACGAATAGAATCTGATACAACACATAAAAATTATATCATGTATGGATAATACTGAAAGAACATATCTGGCCATAATTGAATCAAATCAAAGAATAGAAGAGGACTATAGACCCCAAAAATAAAGGAATAAAAACGTGCAAAAGCTACTTCACATGCCACATATGCCACAATTGTTCTTCAATTGCCTCCTCACGTGTTTGACTAGCTACAGGAATTAAAAACAATTACACCTCCTTAAAAAAAAAAGAGATTGGAATTGCCATTTATATTTTTCGATCTCTGCGCGAGTGGAAAAGTGGAGTACAGTGCGTCAGTGCCTCCTTCCGAGCAACTTCTTCCTCCTACGCGTGCATGATATTTCACCAAAAAGCAAAACGCGTGATATTACTAGTACTCAGTACGTATGTACGGACTTAATCAACCCGTGGGGGCCATATTAAAATCGGCAACAACTATGTTGACTTACCAATTTCTAGATTTTCTATCATTTCCAGGTTAGCATAATTATTTAGCCAGCAAGTTGAAGCTTCCATGATAAGTATGGCACAAATGATTTGTCAAAGAAAAGAAGCTACAACAGTTCATTTCCTGGTTTACGGCATATAATACACCTCAGGTTAGCATAATTATTTTTTTTTTGAGGTAAAAGATCTAAAGTAGAGTGGTGGTTGTGGATATTGTTTTCTTTTGAATTTTATTTTTCATACCTAGATTATTTTTTAAAATTTATTGTGTTACTCACCAAAACACATGATAAACATATGTATTTGTGTTACTCACCATGTCATATGACACATGGCCAACCACAAGACACTTGATGGCATAATAAACTGTTGTTACCTTAAATTAACGATGATGAAGACTTTTACCTCACTTTTGAAATTTGATGAATATTTTTTCCCCCAAAAAAATTTATATGAGTATTGTTGCACCTTCGTAACAATTACATTGGCATTTTAATGAGTATTTTTGCTCTAAAAAAATTACATGGTATTTTTGCACCTTTGTAACAATTACATGGGCAATTTTGCACTTTAGCCCTTAATAATATCATACATTATGCAAATTCAACACTCAGTTATGGAATCCATCACGCCATCGGTCCAATTACTGCTAGCATACATGGCGTTGTCACCTCGCCTAAAGTGATTCTTAAGGGTTTAATGAAGCATTGTCACTTTTCAAGATTTGCAGAAACACCCCCCATATGTGTGCCAAAGGTAGAGTTCACTTCTTATGTGACCAAAACCTACAACTGATCAACAACTGCAACGTTATTAAAAAAACAACTGCAATGGTACACGTTCAGCCAGTACTGACTACAAATGGAACTGTCCTCTTTTGCTTAGTTCTTAGTCAACCATAGTATGGTTTGGAGTCATTATTAAATTGCAAAGATGCTCTCACTTGCATTCTACTTGTCCCCTTCTTCAATAATATGATATGCTATTGCAGGAATCTCCCAAGTTGATCAATTTTTGATATATGATATGCATTCTACTTGAAAAGTTACTGATATATGTTTTCTTTTTAATGTTGATCAATTTTTTTCATTACAGGAATCTCCCAAAGTTTATACTTGGAATGATGGTTAGTTTCACTGACAATAGGGTGGAAAACATAGTTTGAATGCCTTTCCAACCTTTATTCTTAAAATTGTGAATTTCGCTATGGTTAAAATCAACTTGACTTAACTGCTCACCCCCAAGTGAAAATAAGAAAATTTTAAAAAAAGCTCTGAGTAGGTTTTGACTTATCTCTCTCTTGGAAAGCGCGCCTACTTCATTTCCTTTGCTATGGATGAATCCCATCTCCGGAAACTGCCACCGGAGCGGCCGTCTGACTTGCTAACATGTGGCAGCAACAAGAAAAAGAAGCACAGTGAGGATAACTCTAATCCTGCAGACACGATTATGGGTGAGGGGCCCCCCTCACAACCCCAACCTGAAGATTCCTTTGACATGGACCATGACAGCCATAAACCCTCTGAACCCCAGCAGAAGGAACCTGCTTATTCCTCCTACAAAGATTCGCTCCTTGGCTTTAATGGGGTGGCCAATGGAGGTGGGCCAGTGGAAGATGAAGACCTAATCTCGGATGTGATCGAAAAAGAATGGGATCTACCTCCTTTGTCAGAAGAAGTTAAAGAACTCATGAAACATCATCCTGTAGTGCCAGTGACAGCTGAAGAATACAGTGAATGGTGCAAGCCCTGGAATGCTTCTTTAATAGTCACTGTGTTAGGTAGAAGGTATAATGTCTACACATTAAAGACCCATCTCAGCCGTATCTGGAATACCCCTGATTTCGACCTCATTGACTTGCCTAACAACTACTTCATAGTAAGGCTGACACCAAAAGATGGCTGGATCCACACTTACCATAAAATCCAATATGAAGGACCTTGGGTGGTGCATCACCACGCCATCCTTGTCCAGAGATGGTCACCCTCCTTCGACCCTTATAACAACACCCTCGGCAGGATCGTCTCTTGGGTTCGTATACCCAATATCCCCATGCAATGCTATAACCGGGCCTTCATCTCGAGACTAGGCAACCGCATCGGAAAAACCATGAAAGTTGACATGTTGAACCCTTCAGCGCTCCCCTCCGACACAGCCACGGTGGGCAGAGGCAAATATGCCCGAATCTGCGTCGAACTCGACTTGCAGAAAAATTTAGTCTCAAAGGTTATTGCTGCACACTCCGTCTACCATGTGGAATACGAGGGCCTCAACCTCATCTGCTTCGCCTGCGGGCGGTATGGCCACCGGCGAGACATATGCCCCTGGACGCCCACACCCACACCCAATCCTACTGAGAGCGACGGCCACACCCCCACCCCGAAGGAAGCCCACCCACCACCACCCCAGAACCCGATGAGGTTCACGCCGGCAATGGATGAAGAGTTCGGCTCATGGATGATTGCGGGTAGGAAGGACCGGTTCTCGAAACAAAATCCGGTGGTCCGTCAGAAAGTTGAACAGGGTCAGCTTCAAAATGACAGGAAGGGGAAAAATTCAGAAAAGGGGAAGGAAGACTCGAAAGTCAAGATACTAGCAGACCTTGATGAGGAAGGAATGAGTGAGACCCCTACTGGCCAAGATGACGATGCACCTGAGTCTATGTACTCAGAGGGACAGGATGAGGGGCGCAAGACTGTGGCAGAGAAGAGGAAAAAGTCAACCAAACCAAAGGACAATAGCTATACCCAGAAAGAAGGTGCGAAAAAGGGCATAGAAAAGGGGACCACTTTCCCAGGGAGCATAGGCAAAGAAAATTTTAAACCGAATGGGCCCGTAGGGGGAAGCAAATTCGTTTATGTCAAAAAGGCCCAAGTTGAAGTGGCCCCAGCTACAGAGATCCTTCTCAAGCCAAACCAGGGCCGACTTGCGAATGTGAACCAAAGAAACCACACTATTGTGGGAGGCTCGATCCACCAGAGAAGCTCCCTTACCATCACCCCGTCCCACGGCCCAATGACCGGGAGAAACCAACCCACCCTTTCGTTGGAAGCAGCCCCCCACCCCCACCATGATGAAGCGATGATGATGGTCCCCTATGAGCCGCCTGATCCTTCCCAACATGGTAGAATGCAAACTCCTCACGCGAGCACTGAAATGCCGCTCGCCAGGACCTCAGATGGGCAATCCCCCTACCTCAGCCTCAGCGATGGTTCTATACAAAGGAAACATGAGGGAAATCCGACTTGGGATGATGACTCGCTTGACCAGTAAGTCTCGCCCCCTTTCTCACTTAAATTTTACCATGATTATAGCGACCTGGAATTGTAGAGGTGCTGGGAGTAAGACATTTCCCCGCACCATCAAAGACATAGTGAGGAAAAACAGAATTGAAGTACTTTGCCTCTTGGAAACCCGCATCAGTGGATTTCGAGCTGACAATGTTATCTGTAAGCTTGGGTTCAGCCATTGGTTACGTCTTGAAGCCACAGGTTATGCAGGTGGTATCTGGGTTTTGTGGGATGCTGATAGAACTCGCGTTGATTACATACACTCCAACACTCAGATGATTCACTGCAGATTAACCGATAAAGGGACTAATGACTCCTTTCTCACCACTTTTGTCTACGGAGTGACTGCGTTCCTCAAAAGCGAATCGCTTTGGGATGCCATCTCTCAAATAGCCGAGGAAAGTGCTGATGATTGGCTTCTACTGGGGGACTTTAACTCCTACTTGTGCTGTGAAGACAAATTAGGGGGAGCTGCTCCTCCGTTAAGGGCTATGCGCCGGTTCTCTGAGTGTATCCGCGACTCCAACCTCCTTGAATTACCAGTGGTAGGGGAGCGATTTACTTGGGAGAAGCAGGGATTTAAGGAAAGGCTAGATTGGGTTTTTGGCAACCTGTCTTGGGAGCTCCATCATCCAAACAGCAAAGCCTATCATGACCTTCACTACAAATCTGATCACAGACTTGTTGTGGTAGCCGACAGATCTGATTGTGGTCCCCATAGACACTACCAATCCGGATTTAAATATCAACCCATGTGGGCCCTAGAACCTGGGTTTTCTGAGTTGGTCAACCAGTCCTGGAATGGTAATAATTGGGACCAAGGGAAGAAAGTTGTAACATCCCAATTTTCAAATTAAAGATAATATATATATAATGAGGGTGAAAGGATTTTCAAAATCCCCAACTAATGTCACCCTCAATGTTATAGTAAGGTAAGTGTGATTACCTGTCGCCTTAAGCACTGCGATGTTCTTCTTTACCATTTCTTGAAGATGTTCTCCAAACACTTCCCTTTTAGTTCCTCCTATAATGATAGGATACAAATGATAAATTGATATCAATTTCACTTTATAACACTTTGACGTCTCTCTCGTATCTCATATTACTACCCATTTTCCCCCTTCTTAGTTATATTATTCTAGAAAGTCATGTGGATTCCTAAGTACATACACATCACACACATACATATCAATTAACATAGCAATGCTTCAAAGTCCAGTTAAGCACAATTAGAGAAATACCAAGGAATTGCAAAACCATTCCTTGAATTTAGCAAATACACATGTACCAAATTTATCACCATCTCCAATTCAAACTAGCAGCACTCAATAGCAAAAGAATAACAGTTTTCCAACTAAATTAGTCTAGCCATTAGAATATAATTAACAAAGGACTTAGCATATCCATGCATTCACAAGTCATTCACAACTTCAAAATCCACAAAGAATAATCCAATGTCTTTCCTTCAAGCTCAATTTCATGTTATCACCAACTAAAACTAACAATTAACATCCATAATCACAAGGATGATTCCAATCCCAAACTAAAATGTAAATCACTACATTATAGAACACTTCAAACAATAATCCCTATACATCAATCATAGATAATGAGTTACAATTTCTTATTTCAGTTTTACATCCTACCATTAAGTTTCCCAAATCATAGTTAAATCATGTCTTACTAGTAACAAAGCAATGGTAATGACTAATCAGTTAATAAGTCACCTCATTTCGATCACCAAAGAGTCAAAACATTTCTTAACAACACAAGTAATTCACTTTCCCAAACCATTCATCCTCTAGGCAATTATAACGAATAATATATCACACTAATAAAGGTAATTTATAATACTTCTTCTTTAAGTAACAAGTAGACATTTATATGCTTGTATACAAGCACCAAACATAAGAATTGGAATTCACTAGTTACGTAATGAAAACCTTGGTTGCAAAACAATATATACCTCAAAATCAATGAAACATGCAACACACCTTTCAATCAAATCTTAATAAGAATTCACACCACCAACCACAATCCAGAATAGGAAATGAAGAGTCCTAAATATCCATAATTCAGCCAAAATAACTCAAGATAACACTCCAACACAAATCACTTTCAGCCAGTCAAGAGGTGGACACAAGGCATCCAAATCAACAACATACAACAGATATATAAACCTTTATCATATCTACAACCATTTAATTATTAAGAAGAATAGGTTGAAAAGTTTCTTATGCACAATTTCATTACAAGATCAACCACATTTATTCTCATAACACATACTAATCAATAACATATATCAAGTTCAAGACTACAAATCAAACAATTGAAAATAAATCTCAATTAAAAACAATACAACAAACAAGTCAATTCATCAATTAAGCCTATACTTTCAAAGATTCACATTTCACTTGATTTTCATTACTAAATGTTATTCCTCAAATTAGCTTAATCCGTTAAACCCAATAAGGGATCTCATGATGCCTCAACTATGATTATGGCCGGCACATAACTATAATTGAGACCCAGAGAAACATCCTTATTTCGCCATTCTTCCTAATTTCTTATCAATACTTTTATTTATTTTGTTATTCTTTCTAGATTCTTCTCAATCTCTCCACAATACCTATTAATTGCTCTTATCACTCTCTCCCCACCACGGGAAGAGTGATATTCCTCTCAAATGGCAGATGATCATGCACAGGAGGAAGGGAAACTATAGTATGTATATTGCCAATCTATATGCAATGCAGCACAGTCCAGGGTTATCGTATACCAAATGCAATAAATTACAAATGCATAATCGTTTGATAAATTGATATAATTTAAATGTGTATGTGCCTGTACGATTTTCATAGGGTTATTCTTAACTTGTTCTTCTGGTTAACATTGGGTTCAATGACTTTTAACTTATTGAGAGAAAGTGACCTACGGTTGTTTGGCATTGGAGAGTCCAACCGTTCCAGTTCTGTAATGGAAACAGAATTGGGGTTCCCTCTCTGGAGATTGCCAGAGAGGGAAATTGTCCCCTCATTATGGAGAGGGACACAGTGTCAAATCATATAGTGAAGATTAGATGCTTGAATGCCCCGTGATGGCACAATGCATCTATAGGTGAGCGTGAGAATTTTTGGTGGTAGTAGCATTAGATTGGAGACTGAGTAGATGACATCTAGTAAATGTGGAATTGATGGATGGAATGTGATTGATATATGGAAAGTAGAGATGATGGATTTGAGTTGATTTAGATCTGGCGGAGGTAATGGAGTAATGAATGGAAGAAAAGTTGACACAGATTTATATTTATTACTGATTTTAAAATGTGGTACCCTTTAGACGCCCTCACTACCGCACATCTCACTGTTATAGTGAGTTAAGCGGTGATTACTGGGACAAATTGTCTCATCCCACGATTACTGACATTTTTGCAGGTATTCATGCACAGGCGCAAGCATCAGGAAAGGGAATTAGGTTGTAGAGGTTATTTAATTTGTGTAGAAATGTATATTGCCAATTTATAGGGCTGCATTCGCTTCCGCATGTTTTCTGATGAAAATGAAAAACAGATTCAGTGATGTTATTATGGATTGTAATATAAGCATAGTGCTTTTCTAACTATGATAGCTTTGTAATAATATGGAAAGTCTTTTCTATCATAGTTAGATAATTAATAATGATTGATATTAGTTGCTTCTTTTCTAACCATGTTAGGTGGACCTTTTCTAACATGGTTAACTATTAATTATCCATGATAGTGTTCAGGTGGTATTAGGAAATTCTTTTCTATCATGGATAGTATTTAACCATTAGTAAATTCTTTTTCTAACTATGATAGACATTGTTATTATGGAAACCCTTTTTCTATCATAGTTAGTAAAGAGATGATTGAATTAAAAAGGGATAACTTAGGTTAATTAGGAAATTAGTAACAGAATGTTACAAAAGTCTTTGAGGAGAAAACCAAGGATTGGCACAACACTACTATTGGCAATATCTCAGCTCGCAAACACCGCCTCTTGAAAAGACTAGAAGGGATTGACCGAGCCCGACATAACAGCACAGCCACTGGCCTCTTTAAGCTCGAACACCGCCTATGGCAAGAGTATAATAAACTCTGTGCCCATGAAGAACTCATTTGGTACCAAAAATCCCGATGTAAGTGGCTTACTTGGGGAGACCGGAACACCCGCTTCTTCCATGCCTCCACTCTGCTCAAGAGGAAACATCAAAAGGTGGAAGTCTTAAAGAACGATGACAGTACTTGGATACATGATGAATCATCCCTGAGAGACATGGCCAGATCCTTCTTCTCCCGCTTATACTCATCAGATTGCCTCACTGTTTGCCCGGCCAATTGGACCTCATCCTTCCCTCCACTCAAACCACACGATGCTGCTCTCATCCATAAAGATGTAGATGATATAGAGATTAAGAATGCAGTGTTCTCCATGGGAGCTTTTAAAGCCCCGGGGCCGGATGGTCTCCAAGCACACTTCTTCCAAACTCAGTGGACTCTCATTGGCCAAAAGGTTTGTGAAGTGGTCCGGCAAGCTTGGCACCACCCTGATCAAATTCAGCACATCAACCACACCCATATTGTCTTGATTCCTAAAGTTGATGCCCCTGAACAGCTAAGCGAGTTTCGACCAATTGCTCTCTGCAATGTGATATTCAAAATTATCACCAAGATCATCGCATCCCGGTTGAAATCAGCCATGACCTACCTGATCGACCCCCAACAATGTAGCTTTATTTCCGGCCGACAAAGTAGTGACAACATCATCATCACCCAAGAAGCTATACATTCAATGAGGGATAAATCTAAGAAAAAGAGCTATGTAGCAATCAAAGTTGATATGGAAAAGGCATTTGACAGGTTAGACTGGGGTTTCCTTAAACACACTCTTGCCGAGGTTGGTCTGCAACAAAACATGCTTGACCTGATCATGGCTTGCACATCATCAGCCTCTATGAAAGTGCTATGGAACGGCGCTGAAACTGAACCATTTCACCCTTCCAGGAGAGTTCGGCAAGGTGACCCTCTGAGCCCCTACCTTTTTATCTTATGTATGGAGAGACTGGGACAAAGAATTCACAAAGAAGTCCAGGAGGGTAATTGGACAGGTTTATCCTTCAACCGACAGGCCCCTCCAATATCTCACCTTTTCTTTGCGGACGATCTTATCCTATTTGGGGAAGCCACCACGACCCAGATTGACCTCATGCGAACAGTCATGCACCAATTCTGTGATGTCTCCGGCCATAGAATCAACCTCTCGAAGTCAAAAGCCTTCTTCTCAAAGAACATTCACTTCAACAGAGCCGTGGAGTTAAGCCACAACCTGGGAATTGGGGTCACTAATGATCTTGGAAAATATCTCGGTGTTCCCCTTCTCCACAAGAGGGCAACCAAACTAACATACCTCCCGATTATCCAGAAAGTTCAGAAAAAACTCTCAAACTGGAAAGGGCGGCTGTTGAACATGGCTGGCCGCACCGTGCTTATCAAGGCTGTTCTTTCAGCAATCCCGAACTACCACATGCAGACCCTTCTTCTTCCTAAAGGGGTCACTAATGAACTTGAGAAACTAAGCAGAAAGTTCCTTTGGAACCCTGGCAACGAGGGGCGGAAGATGCATCTCATCTCGTGGGAAGCCATTAAGCACAGAAAAGATCAAGGCGGCCTTGGTATTAAAGACATACGAACCCAAAACAAGGCTTTTATCATGAAACTTTGCTGGGGTATCCTCACTTGGCCTGACTCTCTATGGGTTCAATGCCTAAGAGCCAAATATGGATGCGGAGCTGGTAACTACCCTGTGATCAGCAAAAAGAACAAATCTTCTGAAACTTGGAAGAGCATTGTGCAAATGTGGGGCGAATTCTCAGGAGGGGTTGGCCGAATCATAAAAAACGGCAACTCTAGTAGTTTCTGGTGGGACTTATGGACACCCCTCAATACCCCTCTGATACAGCTTGTGGACAAAAACCTTCACCTCTTGAATCCTAGTGCCAAGGTTAGTGACTTCGCTAATAACGGCTCTTGGGACTTCCAAGCACTGAACCACTTCCTTCCAAGGTGGGTTATTAACTCTATTACTTTGGTGAAAGCTCCCGCGAGTGGCGAAGAAGACTGCTTCTGTTGGAGATCTTCTTCCGATGGAACCTTCAGCATCCAAGCACAGGGCAACTCGGTGCAGTGGAAGAAGGTGTGGAAACTCCCCATCCCAGAGAAAATGAAGTTCTTCCTATGGCAAGCAATCCATGAGAGATTACCGACTAACTTACTCAGAGCTCAAAGAGGGTTAAATAATTCATCAGAGTGTGCTTTTGAGTGCCATAGAGAGGAAAACACTTTACACATATTGCGAGACTGTGAGATCGCGAGAGACGTTTGGCTGAAATTTACTAACCCCCACTCACGTGTTTGTTTCTTTAATTGTGATATGCAGGTTTGGCTGAAGATGAACTTGACCACATCTCACGGTCATCGAAGCCTCCACAGGTGGCCTTGGAGCACCATCTTTGCAACTGTTTGCTGGCTACTCTGGAAAAACAGATGCAAAGGTGTGATGGACGGGACCAGAATGAAATCAAGAGACATTTATCATGCGTCTCTTTTCCTTACCATGGAATCAACCCAAGCGGGCATCCTCAAACACAAGATCTTCAACTTCACGGGACAGACTGAATCAACTTGGTCACCACCACCAGCAACCTATGTGCGCCTTGATACGGACGGCTCTGTTCAACATAACGTAGCAGCTTGTGGCGGTCTAATCAGAGATTCAGAAGGCAAATGGCTCCAGGGATTTCAAAGGAAAATTGGCTTTCACACTCCAACAGCAGCAGAACTTATCGGCCTCATCACAGGACTCCAATTGTGTAAGAGCGAAGGTCTCCAGAAAATTATCGCCTACACCGACTCACTTGAAACATATCAACTCCTCATGACTGACTCAGGACGAGACCACCCACTTGAAACAGAGATTGCAACTGCTCGAGACCTCCTTTACTCTGACTGGGACGTTGAACTCAGATGCACCAATAGACTAGCTATCAGAAGCGCGGACTTTCTTGCCAAGGGAGCCCAACAGCTACAGGGCGGCCTGACTTTGCTACCAGAACCCCCGGCCCAATGCCGCGACATCCTTCAGGAAGACATGGATAATTGGCGATCTCAACCCCAGCCAACCCATGAAGCTTAAACACTCTTAGTTCACACTAGGCCCAATGTACTCAAAAAAAAAATCAACTTGACTTTTGTCATGCTTGTCCTTGAGCAATTTTTTCTGGGTTATGTGATGAAATCAGATCTTTGACCCCTACTAAACCGTCTTACTTATGAATAACATGGTAGTTGAACAACATATTAGACTGAACCAGTGGAGTAGGCCTCTCATGTCCTGCAAGGTCATTAATTTATTCAGTGGAGTAGGTTCAATTTAACAATTCAACATTTCTGCCAATACAGGTTTAAATTATTTAGAAATCATTGTCTCAGCATTCATTCTCAATTTAATTGTTTCCTTATGTTCATTTTGTGCCTCTCCATATTCTTATGGCAATGTAAGCCATATAATTCTGCAAAAAAATTTTACAACATGTTAACATACAAATACTCTGCAGTGACACAATTATTTGTAAAACAATTTGAGAGGGTAAGAGTGCTGCCCACATAGACAAAGTTGACACATCTCTCAATAAGAGCGCTTCCTAAATATTACCCAAAAAAACAGCCCATAATTATGATCAAAAGAGCACCCCTTATAATATTCATTTGACGTTGGTGAAAATAATAGTAATAGCAATTAATTGAACCACACGATTGAAAGTAAGAGATATCCTCACTCCTCGGAATTTTCTACAATAACTTCTTTTGTCCATGCATCTAAGAAAGCTACCCACAAGAACAAGGTTCATAACAGAGCTACTTGTTATTGAGAAATGGTCTAATGCATAGAAAAGCTACCAATGCATATCAATGAATACATATCCTTCCCCGTTGTATTCATAGCATTCGTGCTACGCAGAGTCCCAACTTGTTCGTCTCAAAAAACAGTCTCAGTTAATAAGATACAACAGACCTATTATCAATAGCCCAGCTTCATCATAATCATCATCGTTTCTTAAAACCATACTTTTTGCGTTCATAAAACAGATCAGTTTTGGCACTCCCTAAATTCACAATTTTAGGGCATCCATCCCTATCCTTCTCCTGTTGTGTACACTCCTTGCAGTAGTAAGCATCAGAAATCCCTACTCCTCCACAAATGACACAACGCCCTTGAAATGAGCCATAGTTGCATTCATCACAGACACGAACAAGCGTACAAGGGCGCACATAAGAATCACAGATCACACATTTGCCATCACATTTCTCGCAAAGTCGTCCAATTGCAATACCTGGCTGCTTTCTACACATAATCAAATCAGGATGATGCTTGGCCATGTTTTCAAAAACCTTTTAAGTGCTGTGCTGTATATATAAGGGCCTGCAAGGACACTTGGAAGTTGTATAAAATGCTAATTGAATGAATCAAGTGCCATTCTTTTAGTATAAGTAAGGTGCAATTTAAAGTGAAAATACACAGAGTATCACAGTAAAGACTAGAACAACCTGAGTGTAAGATTTGTAATAACATATCCCCAACAATTACAAGCCATTTTCCACTAAGTGGGACAGATTAAATGGCTTAATCAGGATCTATCAACAGCCGAATCTTTGTATAGATTATTAATCAAAAAGGCTTACTTAATAAGTTCATGAAGTTAGCTACATAGTTGTCCTCTACCCATTTCAGATGACTCCATTTACTAATTACAGATCCCCAAGATAATCAAAAAGAGAAACACGAAAATGCAGCTATATAAATCAGATTGGTTAAAGCAGTGATTTAAACATCCTCCCCCTTGATTTTGCATCAATCAAGTAGCTGGTGCAGTCAATAAATGGAATGTTGTCAATAACACTCATACAGACAGATGACTTGACTATATTCAAAGTTCAACCTAGAAAACCTCAAAACTCCCAAATTATATCCTATACAATGGGTTTACTATAAAAAATTTGGTTTTGAAAATCATGAAGCCTATGCAAGGCCTGACTTCTTTCTAAACAATCAGCCACACATTAGACTAAGCCTTTCACTTGATTTCTGTTTTCACCAGAACTAGTAATACCAATAGCACGTTGAATAATCATAAAAATCAACGCCTACGAACTTTCAAGCTGAACTTTTCCAAACAATTATAGAATACAGGAAGCAGAAACATCTATGCTATATGATCACCACGATAACTAATCTTATATACAGCTAGAGTAGAATATACCCGATGCGGAGTACAACCATCACTGGTACCTTAAAACTAGATACACCTAAGCCTATCAGCTCATCATTAAAGTAGCCATTGGCATTGGTTTGTGTGAGTGTCATTCTAATTGTTTTTCACACTTCACACGTAAAATTATCCCTCCCTACATAATTGCCTGGATAGTTTGACACGAAAAATTCCAAGCAACATTAACAAATTTATCACGCTTTATCAAATTCAATAACTATATTGTTCTATGTCCATCAACAAGATCATGAATAGTGCATTGCTGTTGTATTCATTTTTTGTAGGCATGCCATATCTCAATGTCCCCGACCAGAATTTATGTTTAAACATGTTCATCAACTTCTTCAAACTAACAATACAAGCAGACTAGAAGGGTAAAAGGGAACACTGTCACACCCTAAAATTCAATATCGTGACCGGCACGAAGTTTAAGATATCTAAACTTTGTAAGCCCTTTAAAGTTTATTATGGAAATATTAAACATAAATTTCTTTATACTAAGTATTACCAAACATTTAACATTTCAAGCATTTGGCTATATTATTTTCACCTCAATGCATATAAAGGTAATTACATCAGATAAATGACTGCCTAAGTAACTATTATCTACAATACCTAGTCACATTTAACTTCCATTGTCGTAAAGCACGAAGTGTAGTTCCACATTCTTCAATCTGAAATACAAAGTACTATATAAATATGTGAAATCTCATTACATGCCTTTTTATTTAAATCCACTGGAGACAGAAAAATAAATAGATCATAATAAACAAAGATTAGAATATAGAAAATTCAGTTTATTATCACCATACTTGTATTTGAAAAGTATTGAAACCCAAAAGGGTAAAATTTGCATCACATAAAGTATAACCCCTCTCAAGTATTACAAAACCCATACGAAATCTCATTATTATGAAAACTTGTTTTCTATAGAGGAACTGACACAAGCGAAATAACAGGCGTGGACACACAGTCCACGAGGGTAAATCACCAGGCGTGACACGAAGTCACGAAAACAGGCGTGGACACATAGTCCACGAGGGTAAATAATCAGGCGTGACACGAAGTCACGAAACAGGCGTGGTAAAACCACGAAACAGGCGTGACACGAAGTCACGAAAACAGGCGTGGTAAAACCACGAAACAGGCGTGGTAAAACCACGAAACAGGCGCTTTGTATCTAGTTAAAGTATGTATCGTAATAAATAAATCAATTTGAAATCACATATCAAATCTCATCAACCGTAGAACTTCAAAACGTTTGGAAGCATACTTGGGCCAATATACCCAAAAACAATAACCAATATTCTGGGAATACGATAACTCCTTTATCAAATAGTTTATAATAAAATATCCCAGCATAAAATTCCACAAAAGTGTCTCTATAATTTTCAAATCACTTCTATACATAAGTATAAAATATACTTTAAACAAATATAAGTGAGAATAAAAGAACAAAATATATTCTTTCGTCATACGACAAAGAAAATATAAATTAGTTGGCAACCCATATCCCACCACCCATGCCAAATAACAACAAAACAAGAGAAATGAGTTCTATCCATCTAAACATCATTTTCACAATTTTACTACATCAATACTAGCAACAATCTCACAAACCTATCAACCAATCATGACTAAAAACACCCCTTATGTTCTATAAATTTGAAACTGAACTATTACAATCAAATACCAAATCAGTTTCTTTTAACATGGTTATATGCTTATGAATATTCTTCATAAACCCTTCTTCTTAAAACAACAATCCAGCAGTAATAATGCCATCAAACAATTTTTTTTTAAAACTTAGAACTCCTTGAAGCACAATCCAAAATGTTGGATCAAACAAACTTCCATAGAAAGAGTTACCCAAGTAGTAAAGTAAGGATACATTTTCCTGATTAAATCAGTTTTGACCAACTAATTTAAAGAGGAATAAGAGTCCAGCTATTAACTATACCAGGGACAAGCATAAAATAACCTTTTCATATCATAAACCAATTACAGTCAAATCCCCAAATGAGTAAAGACCCTCTTCCTTGCCCAACGATCCATTCAGCCATAATGTAATAAAAGTAGAAACTTAACTCAATTCCAAACAGCTTTTATATTCTACTGATTGCCCACAAAACAAGCGACAACTCAACGAGGAATAGTTTAAAGCAACCAATTGCGACGGTGAAACACAACAGCCATCGAAACCAGACAAATTCAATACCTACATATGCACAAAACCGAACACTAAATAGGAAGAAAGAAACAAAATCAGCTACGTTCCTAAGCATAAACTAGGCATACAATGAGATACATATCAATCATTTCTAGACAGTTCCAAAATCCAAATCAATAATAAAGCAATTTGTTTCTCGTATTAGACTTGAGCATTGTTAGGAAAAATAATAGGACTCTCTACTCTTCTAAACTTAAAATTGATACCCCTCACACTATAATCATTAAGCTATCTTGGCTACAATAATTAAAATGGATTAAAGCTTCTAAGTCACCTACTCTTTCTCACAAAACAATTCAAAACTTCCAAGTCATAATCTATTTCAAACACGCCCAAACTAAATTGATCAAAACACTTATTTAATAAATAACTTCTCCTAGAAACCGTTAATTACTCCTCAAGTGATTTTCCCAAAAGTCATCCTTAGACTATAAATATAGCCCAATCAAAATCACCTAATGTATCTCAAGAACCTCTCACTTTTAAATAGGGCTGTTCATCAAACCCGGTAACCCGGTCGACCCGGTCCAGTCTTGGTCCGCCCGAAAAAGGAAATCCAGCCCGACTGACTATTGGACTGGACCGGGTCCTGACCCGAAGTCCGGGTGAGACCGGGCCTCGGGCTGACCAATCAGACCACTAGGTCCAGTCCAGCCCGACCAAAAACATGCATGCAGCCTATTCTTATTGCATCTCCTTAGTGATATAATATAATATATATAAGAAACCAAGACACCCATGTGTTTCCTTGAGGACCACACACATTGCAAAGATATTTTCTCTCTCACCTAAGCAAAGACACGTGATCTCTTCCCCCTTCCTTCATATTATATTCTTTTTTAACACTCACATATACATGCCGTCCTTTCCCCTCACCTTCATCTTCTCTTTATCTTCTTCTTCTCTTTTCAACTCAACTCCTTGTCTCCTCCTTAGCTTCACCATCTTTCAAAAGATATACACAGTAGGAAGTTTTGAAGTTCAGCTCACACAAAAATTGTTCCCTCTCTCTCACCCCCACTTCTCGTTCACTGTCCCGGCCAACCACGGTCCTCTTCTCCATCCCCATCTCCCCTATTTTCCACTTCATGATTTGAGCCACCAGACCATAACCCGGTCCAGTCCAGTCTAGTCCGCCCAACCCGATGTAAGCCGGGTTTTCTATCGGGCTAGACCGGGCCTCGGACTGTAATTCTCAACCCGAAGTGATTACCGGACTAGACCTCGGGCTGAGGGTAAGCCCGGTCCAGTCCAGTCCATGTACAGCCCTACTTTTAAACACCCAAACAAGGTCCAAATGTCCTCTCAGTGACTCAAATCATTTTAATATATATATAGCTATCAAAAGACCTATTGCGACCATCAAACCATCTCTAATCTCATTTCACTTTAATCCTAAAATAATCAGTACATAAAACAAATGTTGAAGTTAAGGCTACACTATCAACTTAACTCAATTTTCTTTATGTTACATGATAAAAATCTGTCCACAACCTTTATTATCCTTTATAAGAGCAAACAGCCCTAGCTTATGCCCAAAATTAGGCCATAAAGTAAAATAGAATCACAAAAATGTACATCTAAACAATCAGATGCTAAAAACATTTCCATATAATTTAACTAAACAAGTAAGAACCACCAATTTCTACAAATCTTACAAGATTTTCGAAAAAGCTCTCAAACCCTAACTTTTTAACACTTTAATTTGTCCAAACTTCATTCTAATCCCAGGTCAACAATCCTAACCCATAGACTTGTTAGAAACTACTCCAATTTGGTTTTGAGACAACAAATTTCGACTCAAATGGCATAGGAATTGATTTACATCAAAATCCCCAAATTTTTCTTAATGAAAACCCTAGAAATCTAGTATATGATAGAGGGAAAATTCGAAGAGTTTACATACTCTATATAGTTGCCGGAAACTCGCCGGGAAACGCCCCAAATGGCCGGATAAAAGTTTCAACTTGAGTTCTCTCTTTCTTCTTTCATATCATACACAAACACACAAGAAAAGAGGAAGCAAAAGGCTAGGAACAAGAAGGAACCAAGGAAGATCCCTTCGCTGGCGGCGCCGGAAATGGAGAATAGAGGAAAAGATTGTGTGTCAAAAACTGGATGGTCCACCCCCTTCTTGTTTATGCATTTGTCGTGCCTTTTCTTTTTAGGAGGAGAGGAGGAGATGATTCTAGAATAAGAGAAATGAAATACTATTTAAAATGATTTGCTAATGCATTTCACCATTTTACCCCTCCTATTACTTTTTACACAATTTCTTATTTTCTACTTAGTCAAACATGAAAAACAAAATTGAATCTCTTCGTAATTTCATATATTTTTTTTCACCAAAATAATGTCTAGACCTCAAAGTGTTTTTCACAAGATTTCCAATCAATAACCTAATCTCTGACTGATTTTCCTTAATTTCTAAAGAAAATAGGCATATTAATTTCCTAAAAATATATTTATTCAAATTTATTCATTAACAATGACTTTTGATTTACTAAGGACATCCTAAAACTATAATTATTTCCTTTATATCCTTAATCGAGAAATCGGGGCATTACAAACACTTCACTTCAGCTTAAAGTTATCACTAGAGAAACAGAACACAATGCTTAACTTACATTAGTGGACACTTATTTTTTTAGGGTAAAAGGGTAAAACTACATTCGGGAACACTTCACTTCAGCTTAAAGTTCACAAGAATGAACTCTCTCCGTTCCTAAATATAAGAACTAGTTGACTTTTTTTTGGAGAAATTAATTAAGCATAATGAACCACTTAATCATGACGTACTACTATTTTGTATATTATTAGATCATATGTTAGCTTATATATCAAATAAACTGATTTAGAGAAAAATTTAAGAAAATCAATTTTTAAGTAGCTATTTAGTTTTCTTAGACTCTCCGAAAAAGTCAACTAGCTCTTATATTTAGTACTCCCTCCGTTCCTAAATATAAGATCACTTTAGCAAATTTGAAGAGATTAAGGAGGACATTCCATTGAGTTTGGATTACATGAAATTTCCAAAATACTCCTCACCTAAGTTTTAAAAGTATCATCTCACCTTCAAACCACTATTTTTTGGGTGAAGAAAGTACAAGGGTAATTTGGGGAAAATTTGAGTCAAATTAGAAAGTGATCTTATATTTAGGAACAAGCTCTCCTCCCTAAAGTGATGTTATATTTAGGAACGGAGGGAGTAGTATAATAAATTTAGGAACGGAGGGAGTAGTATAATAAATTCTTTCTAGCCCCTCATTATCATCATCATTCCTACTTCTTTCTTAGCTACTACCATAAACCAACAAATGCATTCAGCCCTTCTACTTAAGCTAAAGTGAAATCAATAAAAACTTTCCATTTGATTGAATCAAACTAGTACGAAACAGTAGAATTCAAGAGACTGAAATAAATAAATAAATAAAGCTAAGAAAGATATAAAGAAATTAGCCTTCAAACAGTTCTAAACAACTTCAACAAGAGACGAAATAAACAAAACAGCTAGGAAAGCCAAAAAGAAGAACAAAATGTGAAAGAAAGAAAAGAGAGAGCAACAAGAGAGAAAGGGAATAAGGCTGACCTGTATGCTCCAAGCAACGGCGGACGATGGAGGATGGAATTGTGAATTGGAGAAGAAGGAAGAAGAGGAGAGGAGAGGCTAGAAATTGAAGAGAATCGAATCGATTCGTCTGAGAACAATCCAGACCCATCCATTATGGGCCTTAATGGGCTTTGCATTTTGTATGGGGCAAACCCATATTTTGCTCTTACTGGGACCGGCCTGTTTAGTTTGAGGGAAGGGAATAGAAGGGACGGGAGAGTTTAGAGTATGTTTGTATGGCAGGAAAGTGTTGGAAGGAAAGGGAAAGGGAAACTAAATTAAGGTTTTTTAGTAATTTACATATATCTCGGGACCCACAAGTTTTCTCTCTCCATCTCACTCTTTTCCTGGACCCCACAAACTTTTACATCTCATCATTACCTAATTTATCTCTACTTTCCACTTTTACCCTCTTACCGTCCAACCAAACGGGCCCTTAGGGTCTGATAAAAAGGAAATGATAAAAGGAAATCAAAAAAGTCATTTTATATATCCGGGACCCACAAATTTTCTCTCTCCATCTCACACTTTTCTTGGGCCCACAAACTTTTACATCTCATCATTACCTAATTTACCTCTACTTTCCATCTTTACCCATTTACCTTCAATTCCATTTCCATTTCCATTACACACTTTCCTGTCAAACAAACGGGCCCTTAATATTAGGACCCGTTTGGTTGGACAGAAAGTGTGTAATGGAAATGTAAATGGAATTGAGTGTGAGAGGGTGAAAATGGAAAGTAGAGATAAATTAGGTAATGATGAGATTTAAAAGTTTTTGGGCTCAAGAAAAGTGTGAGATAGAGAGAAAAAGCATGTGAGCCTGGGATATGTGGAAATGACATTTTTCATTTCCTTTTTCAATTCCATTTTCTCTTTCTTGCCATCCATACTGGCCCTTAGGGCCCGTTTGGTTAGACGGAAAGTGTATAATGGAAATGGAAATGGAAATAAAAATAAGTACAAGGGGGTAAAGATGGAAAGTAGAGGTAGATTAGGTAATGATGAGAAAGTAAACTTTGTGTGGCCCAGGAAAAGTGTGAGATGGAAAGAGAAAACTATTGGGGCCCGAGATATATGGAAAATGTATCCAATTCCATCACCCAATTCCTTTTCTCAATTCTAGTGGACCAAACAGGCCCTTAGTTTGATAAGAAAGGGGGAAAGAGAGAAACTAATATTAATAATCATTTGACCAAGGGCCTTGTAGCCCAGTGGTATGACATCTCCCCCTCTAGGTGGGAGGTTGCGGGTTCGATCCCGTTTGTAACCTCAAGTCGTTAGTACTTGCCCCTTTAAATCGAAAAAATATTAATAATCATTTGGTTGGTTTAAGGAGGGAAGTGGAGGGTGATAGTGATTAATTTACCATTTACTCTATGTACGGTGTACCAATAAAGGGTTAAAAGAAATTTAAATAACCAATTAACATAGAAAAGGGGCACTTTCCCTGTTTAAAAAAATAAAGCATGCACTTTCCTTCAACACGAGTACAAAGATGATGGTTCAATCTTTGAACACAAGGCTCATTTGGTGGCTAAATGTTTTCAATAGTCACCTGGATTTTAAATAGAAAAAAAGTCATTCTCACAACAATCATTCAAACACTCTCATTTTTTTTAAAGTGAAATGAAATGTAACACTCTCATTTTATTAAAACTCATTTTTTTCAGTTTCTCTCACTTTTTTTAAAAAAAAATGAAAAATCAGTTTTATATATTTTTTTCAAAACCTCGTTTCTGTAAGTTGCACCAAAAAATACACGCCCCTCATTCTTACACGCCCCTCATTCTTAAAGGGGTGATGGAAACCACTTCCATCATTTTTTATGGGATTATGGTAAAAAAAATCATTTTTTATGGGATAGGGTTTTGTGACAACAAATAATCCAACAACTAATTCACTTTCACTTCCATTCCTTCTTTACTGATTTTATTTTTCTGTATACTAAAAGGAAATATAACTAGGAATTATTATAAATTTGATTTTTCTGTTTTGCAATATAACCAAACCTAACCAGGCGAATTAATTTTAGTGACTTGTGTTTTTAGAGTATCCAGTTTGGGTAACTTTTATTTTTCGGAAAAAATGTTACTTATATGAATAAAACCTTATATTCTTATTTTTTTTAATTGATTTTAGTATCTAGTGAAAATTGGTAAAATTTCCTGATTACAAATCTAAAACTAAATACATTGACCATAATTTTGTTTTACCTAAAAATTATGGAATCCCCTTCTTGAATATATATATATATATATATATATATATATATATATATATGTATATATATAATGTGTGTGTGTGTATAAATAAAATATCATATATCATAGGGATGTTCAAAGCAACATGCTTTGTATCCACACACACACACGCACAATGCATGTTACTTTAAACCTTCCTATCATATTTGATATTCAATTACATCCATCATATCCGTGAATTGACTGCTAAATATGATCCGAAAATTTTGTTTTGACCAAAAACCTCTATGCAACATTAGCATTATTTCAGCATATATTTAATGAAAAATGGCACAGCATAAAAATTAATTAAATAACCTAGTACATTTATTCTTTGAAACTCTTTTATATTATAAAATTTATAAATTTTGTTTATATATATTTAAATAGGAAGACACTAACAATTGAAGTAACAAATGAAATCAAACCATGATATTTCACTGTATAAAAGATTTTTGTCACTAAATTACAAGATGTTCACACACATTAAGAAAGTAACTAATATTTGATTTAAACAAACTTGTGTCAAGTATATAAACTTGGCTCTTAAACACCTTATCAAAAATAACCATTAAAAATATATGACTAAATGGTTAAAGTATAAAATGACAACCATATATTAAGTTTAAATATAATTAAATTACAATCCAAATAATTGGAATTAAAAGAATCAATTATTCATATTCCATCATGCTTACAAAGAAATTCTTATAAAATTTTATACATGAAACAATTAAACATGATAAAATCTAAAAAGGTAACACTAGTTTCAAAAGTTAGTATACAAAATTTTGAAGATTAAAAATTTAAAAACGATACAAGTTCTACTCATTTAACCACTAACGTATTCGTATAGGGTAAAAAAAAGCAAGGTAGACACGCTAATAAGGTACTCCCTCTGATCCTTATTATAAGTTAGCAATAACCTCTAAATTTTTGTCCTTAATACCCCTCCGGTCCCTAATATAAGAGCATAAAATTTGAATAATTTTGGTCCCTAATATAAAAGTTCATCTCAGATTCTCACCTCATTTAATGCATTTTTTTCAATTGTGCCCCTACTCTCTTTCATATTTATTAATTTTTATGTATTTCTCTCTCTTAAAAGTATCACAATAAATATGGGCAATATTGAAAAAGAAGCATTAACTCCAGACACCCAACTAATATTCACATGTTTTCTTAAAAAACATATTTTTGGCGGCGAGTATAAGTCACTACAATCATTAACTAACTTATTTATTAAAATTTTCTCAATATACCTATATCATTGGAAAAAAAGATTTCTTTAATTTTCCTAAGAAAAGAGAAAGAAGATAAAAAAGACACATGTATACTCATAAAGATAGAGCATTGATGAAGAAAGAGAAAATGTAGTGGACCATAGTAATAAAGGTGGGAGGTTAAAAATGGAAAAGACAAAAAATAAAACCAATTTAATGATGCAACTTCTATTAATCTCAATTTCTTAGTATGTGCAATTTGGGCGGTTGGTGACTTATAATTAGAACCGGAGAGAGTACATTGTATCTTGTACTTTTAATATGCTACCATAAATATTTATGCATACAATTACAAATACATTAATCTATCGAGTCAAATTTGGTAAAAAAAAAATCACTCACATCTATGTAAAAAGGATAAAAGCATTTATGGTTGATTCAAATTCAGTGCATTGTTGGCAAAAAACAAATTCAGTGCATTGACTGACTCCACTATATAAATTAAACGTACCAAGTACCAACACAATACCACAAACTACTCTTGAAACCAATTTTCCTCCCTCCCTGCCTCTCACACACATCAATGGCCAACTTGGACTCGTACCCTCCGGCTCTCCGCCACCTTATAAGCCACCACTCTGGCAATGACGACCACCGTAATAAACAAGAGAAGGGTGTAGCCACCGCTGTTTCATATGTCAAACCGCCAGTTATAGATCTCCAATGCTTAATGAAGGGGGATTATGAGATGATGGAGAAGCTAGACGAGGCTTGCAAGGATTGGGGAATATTCCAGTTAACAAATCATGGATTACCCTTAAACCTGTTATCCCAACTTCATGACCTAACCAAACAACTCTTGTACATGCCTTTTGAATTTAAACAAGCCTCTTGTGAGGGTAGCCCCGTGGTTTACTTTTGGGGTACCCCTGCCCTATCCTCATCTGGGACTGGCGTACATGGAGATCAAAACAAGATTAATTTATTTGAAGGCTTCAATGTTCCTTTTGTGCAACTCCATGATTTTCGCCCTCATCTTCTTCTCCTTGAGTCTTTCAGGTAAGCAAGCACACGTGCTACCTACCGTTGAAATATTGTGTACTCCTACTATTGTTTATAATCGCATGTCCGTTTTTCCACAATCATGTGCTTAATATAAGAGCGATTATTAATTTTGTTAAAAGGAATTTGGATAAGTATCATAATTATTTTAACCTTTTTATATTAATATTTTTGCAAACTAAATTTGACTCTCATCAAGCTTCAAGCTTATAACTGATATATGAATAAAATTAACTTATTTATATTAAGTTCCTTGATTTCCCTAAATAAAACTAATAGGCTCTTATATTAAGAATATGAGGTAGCATATATAGGGGTGTCCAAATAAACACTGGATTGCAATCGAAAAACTTGGACACACATGTTACTATATGTTAGGACCGGAACCAGGACTAGGATACATTGGGATCGGGAGTCTAGGACTGGGATTGGAAATGGGTGTAATCTGCATCCTTGCTATCTCGATCCCATATTTTTTGTTTTAACTGTTTACTCTCTACTGATTAAATTACTCTTGATTTTTCTCATCCCCTATATATTCTTCATTCATTCTCACTAATAATGAGATATTTTCCCACATAAATTGTTGTATCTATTATATATTTTGGCTATTGTATAACATAATTGGTTTGATTTTTAATATATTTTGGCTCCCGAAGAATTTCACTCATATACCATATTTTCTCAATGATGACTTATATATGTCTTAACCACTTGTCAACAAATTTGATGAGAATAAAAGAATAAAATATGAAAAATCATACTTGTCTCCTTATATTCTTTTTTAACTGCTCCGGTCCCTAATATAAGAGTTAGGCGTCAAAAAACGCTTCTTAAGAAAACATGCGAATGTTAGTTGGGTGTCTGAAATTAATATTTCTTTTCCAATATTGCCTATATTTATTATGATACTTTTAATAAAGAGAAATACATAAGCATGAAAGAGAGTTAAGGGGCAAAATAAGAAAAACACATCAAATGAGGAGGGAATGAAAAGTGAGCTCTTATATTAAGGACCAAAATCATTCAAATTTTAGCTCTTATATTAGGGACCGGAGGGAGTATTTCATATGTGTTTTATTTAATTGATTGAATTTATTAATGTTTTTTCTTTTAATTTTCATTCTATATAGAGCTGTGTTAGTAGAATATGGAAAGCACCTCTCAAGAATCGTTACGTGTTTATTTGAAGCAATGGTGAAGAAGGTGGGAGTGAATATAAAGAAGTCAACAAGCTCTTACGTGGCAGAAAGGACAGGGTTTATACGTATGTATCGTTATCCTCCAAATCGTAACTATTCAAACAACATTAATACTAATGATGGTTCCTGGGGAATGGAACCTCATACCGACAGCTCTGTGCTGTCTATTCTCAGCCTCCTTGCTCATGATTCTTCATTCGAGGTCCTTAAAGATCATCAATGGCTTCCTGTTGATTCCGTTCCCAATACTCTTACTGTCAATATTGGTGACATGATGCAGGTAATTAATCATGTTCTCTCTCGTGTTATTAATATAAGAGTCAGCCACAAAAAAACTCTTAAAGAAAAAATGTAAATGTTAGTTGAGTGTTTGAAATGTTTCTTTTCCAATATTACTTATATTTATTATGATACTTTTATTAAGAGAGAGAAATACATAAGCATTAATAAATATGAAAAAGAATAAGGGGCAAAGTAGGAAAAAAATCATTAAATGAGGAGAGAATCTGAGATAATAAACTCTTATATTTAGGACCAAAATCATTCAACTTGGATTCATATATTAGGGACCAGAGGGAGTATTGCAGTTATAAATATCAATTCAATTTGGCATGTGAGAATGAGTTACAAGTGACCTATAATAAAAATCAGAGTAGTATTGAAATAAGGATATATATTTGAAAAAAATTATTTAAAAATTGAGGAAATGGTAATGTAATTCATAAGTGATTGTTATTTACCTTAAGGATAATGGACCTAATCTACCCTCCAAGTAACCACCCAGGAGCACTGGGCATCCTGAACTAACAACACACCCATATTTACACTCAAAGTAACCAAAGTGTTTAAAAAATATCTCGAGTACCGTTAATCTGCCCATGTGGTCGCCACGTGGGTTAAATTTCTGTCACGTAGGATAAGGGTAATGGACATAATATAATCTACCCTCCAAGTAACCACAAGGAGCACTGGACACCCTGAACTAACAACAGACTCATATTTACACTTAAAGTAACTAAAGTGTTTGAAAAATACCCAGTGGACGGTCAATCACGTTTGACCATTAATCTGCCCATGTGGTCGCCACATGGGTTGAATTTTTGCAACGTAGAATATGCCATGTAGGGCCCACATATAAAAACAACAATTCCCTTTGGGGTAGGGCGGTGGTTGTGTTGGGACTTGGGAGGAGGGAGTGAGATTGTTTGGAAGTGATAAAGAGAGATGAGAGAGAATTGTTTTTTTATTATATGTGAGCCCCACATGACATATCTTACGTGGAAAAATTTAACCCACATGGCTGTCATATGGGTAGCGGTCAAACGTGATTGACTGTTCACTCGGGGTATTTTTCAAACACTTTGGTTACTTCGAGTGTAAATATGAGTATGTTGTTATTTTAGGGTGTCCAGTACTTTTGAGTGGTTACTTAGAAGGTAGATTAGATCCATTAGCCTTATCATACGTGGCAAAACGTTCACCCACATGGCGGCCACATGGGCAGATTAACGGTCAAACGTGATTGACCGTCCACTCAGGGTATTTTTCAAACACTTTGGTTACTTTGAGTGTAAATATGGGTGTGTTGTTAGTTCAGGGTGCCCAGTGCTCCTGGGTGGTTACTTGGAAGGTAGATTAGGTCCATTACCCATACCTTAATGTTGATTAGGTCAGTGTAGCTTATTGTGCTAAAATTACTATCTGTTTAGGTCCAATAATGTTAAGTGCATGTTTATGACTTGTCAAATTAAGTGTCCTTTCAAACAAAATATAAACCGTAAGAACTCGAAAAATGGTAACGAACTACTCCCTCTTATCTCTAATATAAGAGCCCAAAATTTGAATGATTTTGGTCCCTAATATAAGAGTTCATCTCACATTCTCTCCTCATGTAATGCGTTTTTTCCTATTTTGCCCATAACTCTCTTTCATATTTATTAATGCTTATGTATTTCTCTCTCATAAAAGTATCATAATAAATATGGGCAATATTGGAAAAGAAGTATTAACTTTAGACACTCAACTAACATTCACATGTTTTCTTAAGAAGCGTTTTTTTGGCGGCTAACTCTTATATTAAGAACTGGAGGGAGTATTACGCTAAAAGCACTTTGGAGAAAAAGTGTTTCCGATCTCAATTCTGGGAATGAAGAATAAATTTCGTTTCAATTTAGGTAACTCCGTTAAGTTTGACTAACGTTGACCGTTAAAAGCTGATGTGGCGCGGAAAATAAATTTTTTTTGCTGACGTGAGTGCTCATGTGACAATCATTTTTTTAAATGAGTTGGGGGTGGGGTTTTATTTTTTTTTATTAAGTAAATGTGAGTTTCACACATTCAGAAAAATGGTTGTCACATAAGCACACCATGACAGCAAAAAATTTTATTTCCCCTGCCACGTCAACTTTTAATGATCAACATCAATAAAATTTAACGATGTTACCTAAATTGAAATGGAATTTATTTTTCATTCCCAGAATTGAGAATGGAAACACTTTTTCCCTAGAGTGCTCTTAGCATAATAGTTCGTTACTATTTTTGTATCTTTGCCAATTATATATGGTACATATATATAATACATAGGGGAAATAAAAAGTAAAGTACTCTGAATATCAAAAGAACAATGAAGTTACTCAAATTTCTAAAAGGATAAATTAGGTACTAGGGATGAATTTGAGATTTCGAAATGTAGCTAAAAGACCAATATGTCCCCTAAAAGGTGATTTTATGTTGTCGTGGTTAATACCAATGATGTAGTGATTAATCGAAATGAAGTGATTGTTGATATCTGAACACAACAACAAATGTGAAGTTGTATGTTGTTGTGGTTAATATGAATATTTTTGTTGTTAATGTGTTTGCTATTGTGGTTAATATGATGCAATGGTTAATTGGAATGAAGTGATTATTATTAATATCTGTATACAACAAATGTGAAGTTGTATATTGTTGTGGTTAATGGAAATATTTCAATTGCTAATATGTATGCTCCAGTGGTTAATATATTTGATGCAATGGTTAATCAGACCAATAATATGCTCCAGGAGCATATGAGTCTTTTGACAATATTTCAAAATTTCATATTCCTCCTAATACTTGATTTGTCCTTATGGAAATTTGAGTACTTCATTATCCTTTTGGATATTCAGAGTACTTTATTTGTCATTTTCCCTAATAAATCACCACTGTTATTTAGCTGTAATGATATGGTAACATTAGTGTATGCCTTAATTAAAATTAAAACACGATGGGTGTTGTATTTAATTATAGTGTAAATGTGTGTATAGTATTGGATGTACGTGTTAATTAAATCCTGCTTCTAAATTAATTCTTTGATTGTATGGACAGGCGATTAGTGATGATAAATACAAGAGTGCAATGCACAGAGTGAAGATAAGCGAAGGGAAAGAGAGAATGTCAATATGCTACTTTGTTTTCCCTGATGATGAATTGGTCATTGAGAGCTCCAAGTATAGGCCCTTTACTTACACTGATTTTAGAGCTCAAATTGAAGATGACGTCAAAACTGTTGGCCATAAAGTTGGACTTCCCAGGTTTCAGATTTAGTAGTTTTAAATCGGATATATTAGCATCAAATCACAATAGTCAATTTAGCGTGTGTGCACGTATGGGGTGAAGCTAATTATTCTCCAATAATGGTTAACTGTTGTTTCTAGTATTGTAGTATCACCTCTCTCGTCTCATGCTACAAGGCCAAGTTGACTCAATAACTAGTTCTCAAAATTAGTTAAAGAAATGATTGTGTAGGAGACAAATTTTTGTTTATAAAAATGTTCTTATTTAAAAGGGTAAATGTGCAAAAATATACATAGTAAATTATAAAAGGTCACTCAGCACCATGGTAATTTTAAGAGTGCAAAACTATACATGGTAAAATAAATAGGGCACCCAATCATCTTTTTTCTTCACTCTCATGATTTTGGTGCCCCTTGTACCAATTCCTTTACTTCTGAAAAAACCTAATAACAACTCTAACCCTCCTCTTCTTCCTACCAAAGAAGCTGTAATTACTGGTAATAACTCACAGAAAGTCAAGAACAAACAGCCTCAAGCACCTAATGAGTCTTCTGATGCTCAAAATATTAATAATGTCTTGCTCAATAATGTTGCTTTTGATGAACAATATCTTGTTGAAACTAAGAATCAACATACATGAACCAACAACAAAAGTACCTGATCCTTCCGAAGAGGTTAAGAGGCTCAGGAGGTATATGTGTATCTTCGATGAATGAATGAACGAGTCATTGATCTTCATTTGTTTATTAGAGATAATAATATGCTAAAGTATAATTTTAATCCTTTATGTATGCATCAAGTTTCAATTTAGTGTCTGTTTGGATACATTTCCAAAAGTTATTCCTGCTCTCAAACCTAGGTTTCACACAAAGATATCCAAACACTCAATTTTTTTGGATAAGCTATTTTGAAAAGAAAAGTTAGGATTGAGGTTCCAAAAACTATTTTGAGAAAAACTACACTTTTCTCATTTTCCAGCTGAAAGTTTCGATCTCTCATTTAGGAAAAACACTTATTTCAAATAAAAGAAATATGAAAAGCTATTCATCATAACTATTTTTCAGAAAAACTATATTTTACTCAAAATTTATTCTTAAAAGTTATTCTCAAAAAGCTTGATCTAAACACTCTCATTTCATCAAAAGTTATTTTTCAGAAAAGTTATTCTACTCAAAAGCTATTCTCAAAAAGCTATTTTCCCAAAAGTTTTTCTCCAGAAGCTGAATCCAAACAGGCCCTTAGTCTTTTATGTTTGAAAAGTACACTTTTTTTTGGTAAATTACCGCCCAATTTAATCCGGACTCGAGGGGTAGGAGTGTTGCCCACATAGGCAAGGTTGTCCCCTCTCCCAATGAGAGCACTTCCCGGGATTCGAACACACGTTCTCCTCCTTGCGGGGGTTGCAGCCTACTTACCAGCTCAACCAACTACCCATTGGTTGAAAAGTACACTTTTAAACCCTTATGTTTGCATCAAATTTCAATTTAGTCATTTATGTTTGAAAAGTACAATTTTAGTCCTTTTCTATTAACACCGTTAGTTTCACTTAATGGAAAATGTTAACTTAATAAATTTAAATGGGTATTACATGCTGAAAAAAATGCGTAGATTAAATTATTTTACTGTAATTAATCTTATAGTCTCAAAATTTATCATTTTCGGCCCCAATTTAATTATGAAATAATCATTTAAAATTGTTAAGTTAACATTTTCCGTTAAGTGAAACTAACGGTGTTAACAAAAAATGATTAAAAGTGTACTTTTAAACATAAAAGGCTAAATTGAAACTTGATGCAAACATAAAGGACTAAAAGTGTATTTTTCAAACATAAAGGACTAAATTGAAACTTGATGCAAACATAAGGAACCAAAAGTATACTTTAGCCATAATAATATATTACTCCCTCTAGTTCTAAATATAAGACCTAGTTGACTTTTTTTGGGAGATGTTAAGGTTACAAAATATGTTATTAAAACGACATATTTGATATATTTTTGGATTAGTCATTAGTTTATAGGTTAAATAAACTAGTTTCAAGAAAAAAATTAGGTAAATCAATTTATAATTGATTTATTTTTCTCTTTTAGGATTTTCCAAAAAAATTCAACTAGGTCTATATTTAGGACCGAGGGAGTATTTGCTTTTGTGTTTCCAGAGTGATGTCACATTGGTTGTCTGCCCATAGATCAAGATTGAGAAAGCTTCAAAATGTGGCTAATTTGGAGAGGCAACTGACACAACTGCAGGTCACACACAGATGGATAATGCTTCGGAAACACATTATGGTTCTTTTTTGAGCGCAGAATCAGATAACTTCTATCAAGCCTCAAATTGAAGAATTTGCCAATTTTAAGAACACGTTGATCATGTTGAAGCAAACAGTCTTAGCGCGACGATTTGCAACTCTAGAAAATGAAACACTACTTAAACAAGGTTATGATTTGCAACTACGGTTACGTTCATTGACATGATTAAAAATAGAGGCCAATGACCACAATGGTGGCGACAATAGACAATAGAAGTGGTTAGTGGGGGAAGCTATAGAATCTATTTACTTTCTTTGTTCCTAAATATAATATCTATTTACCTAATTTAATAAGATTAAAATGTTAGTTAGTTAGTTAAAATTATATGATATTACAAAAGTAGCTTTACATCTTTCCTTTATTCCAAGCCCACATGCTCACTTATTATTTATTGAATAGTAGTATCAATAGGGACATTTTGGGGGAAGATTGAGACAAATTAGAAAGTGTTCATAATTTTAAGAATAAAGAGACATTCCCAAAGTGGTTTTATATTGGGAGAATTAAATAGAGGTCCAATGGAAGAAACATAATTAAGATGAGGTCCCACGAGTTGTAAATTACAACTTGTAGGGTTAACATTAACAACTTATTGGTCTTACATAACAACTCGTGAGACCTCATTTTAATTATGTTTCTTCCATGAGACCTCTAATTAATTCTCCCTTTTATATTTAAGAATGAAGAGAGTATACATTTAGTGCGTCACTTATAAACTAATACTACCTCTTAATTATAAGAGTCAATTCTTTCTTTGAGGAGAGATTAAGGGAGTGAATTAGACCTCCAAATCTTAATGTTTGTTGTGCCCCTCCTTCTGCTTTTCCTCAAGCTGATTCTTCTGATGTCCCATTCCAACAATCAAAGGAGATAGGGGTAGGAGTGGGTATGTGCGTTTGTCTTATAATTAGAATATAGGGTTAAATCAACTTTTGGTCCCTATAGTTTTCCCCAATTTGGGTTTTGGTCCCTATAGTTTCAAAGTCGAGGTTTTGGTCCCTATAGTTTCCACTAGTTAATAAAGTTAGTCCCTATAGTTTGAAAAGGACCAAAATATGACACTAACTGTGTTAAAAATGATTATGTGGCGCTAACTCCGTTAGTTCTACCACATGGCTGATGACTGGATTAGATTACATGGAAAATATTTTTTTAAAAAAAAAAGCTATCTCCTCTTTCACAAATGGCACTGGACGGAGAAGAGGATTTAGAGCAGAAATGGTGGATCATTGAGATGGTGGATCTTCTCTCAATGGTGGAACTGTACCTTTCTCTCCTCCTCTTCGAATCTGGGTTTGATCGATCTCAACCAAAATCCCTTTCTGAAAACATTCCCAAAACCCAGCAAGCCCTTCCTCTTCTTCACAATCTCCCTCTCTATCATTAGACCTAATCAAATATATATAGTACGAAATAGACCTAATTAAACCGTTCAGAAGAAGTAATAACATATATAAGCATTTAAACAGTGCCAAAAGATCTTCTTTAAGCATTAAGCATTAAGCAGCAGTAACAATTTTTCTTTAAGCATTTAAACATTTTAGTTCCAGATTGTCATCAAAATACATTAGAGGAGACTCAAAATCAGAACGAAACATACATAAATCCGACACATGGGAATGATTTACTATGAATCTAAATCACGGGGATGAATAAATCTAGCGGAAAACGATGTATGATCAATAAGGTAAAATGGGTTGTCAACCATGAGAGCGAAGAGGGTTTATGAAGCAGCGAAGGGAGAGAGAAGAAGGTTGGATTAATGAAGAAATGGAAGATGGGGATGAAGCACAGAATCTCGTTGATGGAGACGAAGCACGGAAACTCGTCTGAGAGAAGGTTCCTTTTTTTTTAATTTTCAATATAATCATTTTTCCAATGTGGATTCTTTTCCCATGCAATTTAATCCAGTCATCAGCCACATAGGCAAAACTGACGGAGTTAACGCCACATAATCATATTTAACACCGTCAATGTCATATTTTGGTCCTTTTAAAACTATAGGGACTAACTTTATTAACCAAAGAAAACTATAGGGACCAAAACTTCCGTTTTGAAACTATAGGGACCAAAACCCAAATTAGGGGAAACTATAGGACCAAAAATTGGTTTAACCCTAGAATATATGATATTTTTGAAGTGAAATCAGATAAAATAAAAAAGACAACTACAACCAGTTCAAAGTAGTGTATCTTACATTATTATTTCCTTCAGTCGTAATTATAAAATCTAGTTGACTTATGTTAAAAAATCCTAAGAAAATTAAATGAGTCACTTATATATTAAATTACCAATTTTTTCTTCAAAGTAGTTTATCTAACTTATAAACTAATACATGATCTAAAAATATCAAATTATTATTATTAACTAACATATTATGTTTCCTTAATCTTCCAAAAAAAAATAAATATTTCTTATATTTAGAATTAGATTTAAAGGAGTAATTTTTTTAAAAAAATCAACTAACCCGTATCTCAACTTAGATTAATCCTTTGTCGTGAAATCATATTCAAATCAAGTTGCCAAAAACCGAAAGTGTCTTTCGCCTTGCGAGTTGCCAAAAGGAAAGCAAGTTGGCAGTGGGCACTTGGCTGCCCATTTACAAGTTTTTGAGTTGTCACCGTCAGAATTTAGCCAAAGCCAAACAGAAAATATACATTCCCCTCAACTCACCACTCAGTGCAGCTATCAAGGTCGATGTAAGCTAGCTAGTATGCCAATTAGACTCTTGGGTTTTGTCTACTTTAAGCCTACCCTGTCCAAGTCAAGTTTAATGAGAAGAAAACAATTGCACATGGTTAGTAGCCATGTTGAATACTGATCCATTTATCCCAAAATATAACTATCAAATAATAGGTAGTTTGTTTTATTTAGAGGTGGGAATGAGTGAGGCTTTTGCTAAATAGACTTAGGCTCGAGATGAGAAAATGAAAATTAGACCTAGCCTGAGCCTGAATGCAGACTTTTTTTTAGCTTTAAGTGAGCTTTCGAAAGGTCTATCAAAGTCTCAAGACATTTAAAGACCTTATTTCAATAGTTTGCATTAAAAGTAAGCTTTTAATAAGTATCAAAACCTACATAATATATAATAAAACCAGTAAATAGGCTTTGACCAAGACTATTTAATAAATAGGTCAGAACGTATGCACCTGTTTAAAGTCTGGTCTATTCTCACCCTAGTTTTATTCAATAAAATTATTTAGGTTAGTTAAAAGTATTAATTATGTGAGAAATTTAATTTATTTTCTAACTTTACCCTTATTATTAAATGTGAAAAAGAATGACATATAAGATTTTTTTTTTTGCCAGGAATAACATATAAAATATAATAAATATAAATGGAGTTCATGGAGAAAACGTAAAGGATGGGTGAAATTGGAAAAAAATATAATAAATACTTAGACAATCATAAAACTAGGCTTCTATTTTGGTATAAGGGCATTCACAAAAATGAAGCTTATATTTTGCGCGGAAGGAGTATAAGATAAGATCAATTTGAATTTTTTATTATTAAAGAATTAAATTAAATAACTAAATTATAATATCTGTTGCGTATAATCAGATTTTTATAAGTAAAATAAACAAATTATAGGGAAAAAGATAACTATAGAACATTTATTGTGATTAATTTTGTATATTTAATTTTTTAAAAAAAGTCAAAGTGATCTTATGATTAGAATTGGAAGGAGTCTTGCGGAATGATCAGGGTGGTTTTATTGAAGGTTTTCTATTCAAACCACTTGATGGAGATTGCTTAACGGCTGAATTATGGGCTCTTTATCTTGGTTTGAAAATGGCATGGTAGAGAGGAATTAGTTGTATTTGTGTTGAAACAGATTCACTTGAAGTTATTCAGTTGATTGAGCAACCACCTATTTCCCAACACCAAGACTGGTCTTATTCAAGAAGCTAAAGATTTGGTTAGTAGATCTTGGGATATCAGATTAGTTCACATTCCCAGGTCTATGAACAATGTTGCTGATTATTTAGCAAAGCAAGCATTGGAGCTAATGTATGGGTATCATCCTTTTATTGTTCCCCTAGATGACGTTCTTTCAATTCTTAGGAGTGATAGTTTTAATATGTCTAATCCTGACTAGTTAGTCAGTGTTTTCTTATGTATTATAAAAAAAAAGAATTGGAAGGAATACTTTATTTGGCCTAACAAGTCAGCCTACTAATGCATTATTTTCTTATTTTTTTCATTTTCTTAATTACATATTTTTATGTAGAAATATATTTGTATTGACAAAAGGGGCTTTTGAATTGTTGAATCACAGGGCTGTTTTCGCAGTTGTTACGGCATAATTCATGAAAGCCTGTTTGGTTGTCTATACTCTATTGATTCAATTTGATAAATCACCCTCTCTATAGGCTTTAGGTTAAGCTTGACTTACGAACAATCCAAACTCCGGCCTGGAAAAATCTAGGCCAATCAAGTGATCAACCATGTAGATGTAGTGATCGACCATGACCTATTTTCATCTACATGTACTTTCCACCGATCCTTATTATAAGTCATCAACTACTTATTCTTCACATATCAAAGAATGGTAGTTGAGTCTTAAAATTCATGTTAAATTTTCCACTTTTCCAACTTCACTCTTCATTAAATGATGTGTTTCACATTTTTAATTTTGAGTCTCCATTAATAATAGGAGTAAAGTGGAAAAAACATTTAATGCGACGGTTAGTGACTTATATTAAGAACCATAAATTATAGGTAGTTGATAACTTATATAAGGATTGTAGAGAGGATGTATTAAATCCTGTGGGCCTCACATCCACATCCTTTCCATTGATATGTTGTGTGAAACTGACATGTCACATGACCCCACCCAACACGTGTCGACACCTCCTCACTCCCTTGGTCCCTCCCCTCATAAATATATCAACCCTTCACCAAAAACAACCCACCTTGTCTCTCACGCCAATATGAGCCACTTACACTCTTCTTATCCGCCGCCTCTGCGTCGCCACGGCCAAGACGGCCGCCGCCGTGAGCCTCAAGAAACCTCAGATCCTATTCCTATTCCAGTCATAGATTTTCATTGCCTGAATGACGGCGGGGACGAGGTATTGAGGAAACTTGACATGGCGTGCCGTGAGTGGGGAATATTCAGGGTGGTGAACCACGGTGTTCCGGCGGCTCTGATGGCGGAGATGGAGGAGCTAACAAAACGACTTTTTTGTATGTCGTTTGAGATGAAGAAGGAGTCATGTGAGGGAAGTGCAGTGAGTTATTTTTGGGGTACACCTGCCCTTACTCCAACGGGTACTGCCCTAACTGGAGAACATAGGAAGATTAATTTGGTGGAAGGGTTTAATATTCCTTTAAGTCAACTCTCTGATTTTCATCCAGATCTTCCTCTGCTTCAGTCATTCAGGTAATTAACAAGCTAAGCGCTATGTATTTCATTGTTATTAGGAATATATTTTATTTTAATTTATTTGTAGCTAATGGAAAACTACTAGTAGTATTTTATTTGAAGAATCTTAAAATAACAAGGAACGTAGCGCCCTTTGGAAATGATGATACTTTGTCTTTAGTATTTGAATGGAATCGTGGGTGAGCATATTGAAAATTAAATTCGGAACATATAATCTGGTCGATAAGTTAAGATATCCGAAATCTTTCTTCTAGTGGCACTAGAAAACATATATATAGACAATACATATGTGCATGTATCCTTCTTTGTAGTGGACGTCTCAGGTTTAAACGTGTCTGTGTGTGGATTTTTAGGTTGAATGCTAATATTGTGTGTAAAGTTTACCCCTGTAAGAATTAATAAATGCACTTTAGTTTAGTTTTAAATATAAAATTTTGATTCAACTCATGTGATTTCTAATTTCTTAATTAAAATAAGTTAATCTATTTTTCAATTCTGATCTACAAACATTAGATAGATTTTCAAAAAGCAGAAGAGAAAGAAAGTAATCATAAAAAATCTCAGAGTAAGTAAGCATAATATGCATACTTACTAATTTTATCTTGTTATTATGACTTTTATATTATTTGTGTTGAGATTTCTTGGTTTCTTTCATGGGAGTTCACAGTAATTTATCTTAAAAAAATGGACTGTGTTATATTTGAAAAGAATGATAAGAAGTAGTAAAAGATGTGTGGGGTGATTTCTTTTCCGTATCCTATTTTTTTGGTTGTTGTTAGCCAACATTGTGTTTGTCTTTTGAATATAATATGCAAGTATTTGTATATTTTTTATTTTTTAACAAAAAATATTTTATTTAAATATTTATGTAACAAATAATATCGATTACTTATATGTTTAAAAGTTTTTGCACTTTTCACAGGCACATCCTCCAAAACCAAGGCTCTAGTAAAATAAGAATAACACATGTATAAAATAGAGAAATTATTAGGTAAATCCAAGTTGTCACATTATTTGAGATCTCACCGCAACCACAAATATGTTAATCTTTTATTTTATGTTTACTTCATTTCTCAAATTGAAATATAAAGTTGATCTTCCATATGATTTTCTTTAATTTGATTGGAGATTGATATTAAAATCTTCACATTAAACCTTATTTATTGTATTTTTATTGGTCAAACCATAAATTATGTGATAAAGTGGGTTTAACTAAGAATTTCTTATAAAAATAATAAAAAATAAGTGTCTAGCATATATTTACATTTTCATCGACTTTAGGTCATATAGACTGTTGGTATGCATCATAAAAAAAAAAGAAAACATCATAAAAAAACGGGAAAATCTCAAATAAGTCCCTCCGAATACCCAAAAGGACAAATGAGAAACCTGAATTTCTAAAAGGGCCATGAAGGAACCAGGACCTATCTGTCATTTTAAAATTTTGCGAAAAGACAAAATTGCCCCCATCCTAAAACACAAATTCCTACCCCACCCTAAACCCACCTTAACACTCACCCTCTTCTCGCAATTTGTGTTTTAGGATGAGGGCAATTTTGTCTTTTCGCAAAATTTTAAAATGACAGATAGGTCCTAGTTCCTTCATGGTCCTTTTGGAAGTTTAAGTTCCTTACTTGTCCTTTTGGGTATTCGGAGGGACTTATTTGGGATTTTCCCAAAAAAAAAAACTGTTGGTATGATATCTCGCCAATAAATAGAAAGTTTCGGATTTAATCTTAGTTGGTATTATTTCAAGCATTTTGACTTCTTTTGTAATATATATATATATATATATATATATATATATATATATATATATATATATTATTTCCTAAATCTGTTAAAATATAATTTGTTTATTTTAACATATAAAATATTTTAAATAGTTCAAACCATCAAAATCTGAAAAATATGCAGGATAAAAACTCTAGGATATAATGTTTTTCCTTTATTCTTTTGAAGAAAAATAGAATTTTTTTACTTGTCGATCTTCCATTAGTTAACTCATGAAAAATTTAATAGACTTCTTTTCTTAATTTTTGTTTGGCCTGTATTTTTCTTTTTTTAATGTTTGGGACACATCGGCCATTATGATATAACTTTATGAGATAGGGACATTTCTTTGCAAATTTGTGCACAAATAATATTGGGTTTTTAGTTTATTTCAATAAAAGCAACAATTATATTTGACTTGACAATATCATTGTCGTGTGCAGATTCTTTGATGATGTTATATCATCCCATTATATAAACAGAAATAAATTACTATAACAGATTCGGTACGTGAATCAAATACAGATGGATAAAAAGAAAGCCAAACCATTATATTTGTCGAAAACTTTGGCATATAAGCATACTTGTTTTTGTTCTGCACATGTTGTAGACGCAATATACAATTGTTTTTTGTATAATATTTAGATATTATTATATTATATGCTACACATCTAGATTTACGATTATTGAGTCAAATTAAAAAAAACGTCAACTAATTAATTTTTTACTGTTCAATAAAACATCGTATGCATTTCTTTTGATTTTTTAAAAACCTATAATTCATTGTGTCTTTTAAAAAGTAGATATATTTTGATCACTACTTTTTTATTCACATATTTTAATTACTACTTCTATTGTGTGTTTGTGAGTGTGTGAAGTATTATAGAGGCTAGCTCGATCATATGTTTAAAATTGTTCTTTTTTTAAAAAATAATGTGTTTCAACTATCAAGCATTTATTTACTCTCATCACAAAAAGGTTATAAAAGCAATAAATTTTTTGGCAAAAATGCTAACCATATATATAGTTTTCTACGTCGCCATATAGTTTTTTTTATCAAAATAAAATATAGTTTTTTTGGCCAAAAAATTCCCATATATTTTTTGTATTATTCCCTTTATTTTAAATATAATTCGTTTTCATAAAGAATAGTCAATTGGTATCCTTAATTTATCAACTTAAAAAAGAAAATTGAAATCTTTAAACTATATCTAATATTTTTAGTGTGCATAGATAAACAAATTAATGGAGGAAGTTGTTCACAGTATCAAATACTTTTTTTATCCCATTTGAGAAGACATACCACTTATTGTTGTTGATAGTTGCAAAATATTCCTTTTAATCAATAAAGTGATTCCCTTTTAGCTTAATGAAATATTTATAATATATCTCCAAAAATACTTTTCTCTCCTTATAGTTTCTTACCCATTCCTTGTCTATAATGAGTTATACGGATAAAATATAATAAAGAAAAGTTAATATTTTTAAGATATAACTAATTTTAATTGGTTGCTATAATTTTTGAAAAAGGGTAATTAAGAACTTATGAAAAAAAGAGTACGAAGTACACATTATGAGACAACTAAAGAAAAATAGTAGGTCCCACCCAGATTCTTTCATGAAACATAAAAAGGACGTGAAATCATAGTGTCCCCTATTATCGAATAAGATTTGGTCCATGCATGGATTTGCCCGATGATGAGACCCAAGTCCTAACCCACATTTTTCATGTTACGTTAAATATTGTCCCTCATATTTTTGGCCCGTTGATTGAGCCAAGGCTAAATTGTAAAATCATAATGTCTTACCTGGGAAGAAAAATAATTAAGTTAAATATTTTCAATTACTTTGTATTTATTTTTTAAGTGTTTTATCCAATCATTTGTATTGAATTTAATTACTTGTTAGAAAATTTTTCATGATATGTGTAATTAATAGAAAGAGTTTAGGAAAAGATTCCTACATTTGGTCCTATCTATAAGGGGTAATAAATAACCTATAAATATGTATATTGAAAAAATTAATTAAATTATTTATTTGTAAACAAATGTATGTGAATCTTAAAAATTCCACTTTAAATTATATATTTCTTCCCTTAATAGTATTTGAAAATTACTACTACCTCTGGTTCTAAATATAAGACCTAATTGACTTTTTTTTTGAAGAGATTAATGTTGCAAAATAGGTTATTAAATGATGATATATTTGATATCTTTTTAGATTATCCATGAGCTTATAGGTAAAATAAACTAGTGTAAGAGAAAAAATTAAGTAAATCAATTTATAATTAACTTATTTTGCTTTTTTAAGGATTTTTCAAAAAAGTCAACTAAGTCTTATATTTAGGACTAGAGGAAGTATTTGGAAGGGAACACCAATTTCAAGTCTTCTATTCAAGATCAGAGAAAACACCTCAACTTATTGCTCCTAAATTTGTAATAGAAAGGAGTACACTTGTTTGCATGCGTCCCAACAAATATAATAATGCAAATTATATTATACTCTATGGATATAGATATCTAACTACGCCATCACTATTATAGATTGGCGATGGTTAAGTATGGAGAGCAGGTATTAAGAATCGCCACAACTTTGTTCAGAGCAATGGCGAAGAAGTTAGAGGATGTGAAGATTTTAAAGGAGTCAACCCAATATGTTTCAGAGAAGACAGGACAAATAAGAGTGTATCGCTATCCACGTAGCACTAATAATAGTATCAATGGTGATGATAACAATACTGCTAATGATAATGCTTCATGGGGAATGGAACCTCATACAGATAGCTCAGTGCTATCCATCCTGAACCACCATACTCAAGATTCTTCGCTTGAGATCTTCCACGATCATCAATGGCTTCCTCTTCAATCCATTCCCAACACTCTCCTTGTCAACATTGGCGACATGTTGCAGGTTCTTCCCTCCTTCTTATTCATATATATAATTCACTGGAGTTCTGGTATACTACTCCCATCTGTATTTATACGCTAGTCAACTGTCACTATATATAACGCAAAGATGTGATATCTTCTTTTTTCCCCAATATTCAGATGTGCACATAGTTAACCTTTTGAATATAAAGGTTCAATTTTAGCCTAATTATTATTATTTGCAGATGTTGTACTTAGGGTAAAGTATATTAAGCAAGAATATATTAGAAAAGTTATTAAATTTTGAGGACAAATTAAAGTAAATGAGATTTCTTTTTTTTTTTATCTATAAATGAAATATTTTTTAAATGACTTATGAATAAATGAGAATATAGTACTATTTTTTTTATTGAGTCCATTACCCAATAAGCTACTCCTCTAGTCCTATTCATAATAGTAGTCAGAACTCAGAAGATTATTTTGATTCTATTCATTTATAAGTTTCAACATTCATTTTTATGTATGAATGAACAATTATATATGCCCCTTTTTATTATTAAGTTGCCTTTGCTTTTATGACATGTATGTATACCAAGTAAGGGTAAAATTGAAAGGCTGCTAAAATTAATTAAGGGTGAATGTGAAAAAATGATACTAAACTTTACTTAAAATTATGTTTCTAATACTAAAGTTTCACGAAGTGCAAAAAGAGTACTCAACTTGGGGTTTAGGTGCAAATATGGTATTTTCACTTGAGAAAAATAAAATTTAGATATGAAAAGACTCTTGTGCCCTCATTCCTCACTCATTAAATTTTTATTTAATGAGGGGAATAAGAGTCTTTTCACATCTAAATTTTATTTCCCTCAAGTGAAAATACTATATTTACACCTGGACCCCAATTTGGTACTATTTTTGCACCTCGCATAACTTTAGTATTAGAAACGCAATTTTAGGTAAAATTTTGTATCATTTTTACACCTTCGCCCATTACTTAAAGGCAGCATTAATGACGTCTATATTTTCCTAATCTGTATGGAACGTGCTGAAAGAAACTCTCAAAAAGGGTTAACATACTACTATTTGTAGAGTACATACATTTTATGCTTGTCCAAAAACTTGATACACTTTTTTTCTCATTTTTGTCTGAATAAATTACATGTCACTCTTGTCTGTTTAATTTTTTTTCTCCGATACCCCCCCCCCCCCCGCCTGTCAAGGGTAATTTTGTATGATGCATTTTTCTTGTTTTGTTTTGATAATAATTGTAGGCCATAAGTGATGACAGATACAAAAGTGCATTGCATAGAGTGAGGATAAACAAAGAAAAGGAAAAGATATCAGTGTGTTACTTTGTGTTTCCAGAGGACGACTTTGTGTTAGAGAGCTCCAAATACAAGCCATTTAGTTACAGTGATTTTAGAGCAAAAGTTCAAGAGGACATCAAAACCATTGGCTGTAAAGTTGGACTCTCTCGGTTTACCGTACCCTAACTGACCACCACCACCACTGCCACACTTAGACACACAAACTTAAAGCTCTCTAATCAATTTTGCATTCTTCATCTTCTTCTTTAATTTAGATATATAACCTTTTTTTCTTTCTTTGGATCCATCTAATATACTTCGATCATCTGTATTGAAATGTGATGTGAAGTTGACATGAAAATTGTAGAAAAACAGAGTGTTGTCGCTTTTTTATTAGTTGTTTTTTGTTTTCCTAATGTTACATATGTACGCGTCTGTGCATCATGGAATTAGTGGTTCTTGAGCAATAATATCTGAATCCGTTTTTTCACTGAATTAATTAAGCACCATTACCCTTAACTAAATTCATTATAGTAATCTTGTTTTTTGAAAGAAACGCTACAAGATGTATGATATTAAAGCTTGTTTATTAATCTTCCAACCTTAAGCGGGAGGAAACCAGCCATTTTCCTATATGCTTTTTCCTATAGAACATTTTTTCTATGTACCAAACATGTCTAATGATGAAAATTGTGCAATATTCATTTTTTTTTTCTGTTAAGTATATGCATTCCCTTAGTGGACGTAATCCTGTATGAGACACTTTTGGTCATTAAATGTGGACATCTCTTCTAGTAAAATATTCTTGGCTCGTTGCATTATAAGGAATTATCCTCTTCTAGTCTTCCGTCAGAACTCTTAACAAACGTCTGCTGATTGCAGTATTCCTTTTACTTGCTTGGATTTCTCTTGGTACCCAAAGGGCTGCTAATGTCATATACAAAGTATCACATTTTTAGGCCTTGCTCTATTGGGCCAGGCTTTTTATAAAATTGATACCTTTTTTATTTTTTCCTTTGCAGAAAGATATCTTTTTTATTAACCTTAGGGGACTTGTGTATTTATGGGCTTCATTGGCTCTTGATTAATTAGCATATTTGAATTTGGATCTCGCAAGAGTGAGTTTAGGAGCTCAGATCATCAGGAATCAAGGAAGATGGTTCTGGAATCTCCGCTTACTACAGTTCATTTCAACCTTACACGTATATATCCTCGACCTGATCATACATTCATATTTGTTGTTTGTTTCTCGGAGTTTCTTCTCATTGGTTTGTACTTGAGCATTTTGAAATTCATGAGTTGTTGATCTAGAATGAATTTTGGGCTCTTGTTGGACTTATTAGACTCTGGATCACGCTTTCCCTTTTAGATTGGGCTGAGAATGTCACTTCATTTGAGTGAGGAGCTTTTGGATAATACACCGATACTAGCAATTCATATTTTTTTTTGGAGTTTTGTTTAAAGAATTCTATATTGTGGTTTTGTATCAATTGGTGGCATATAATTATATTCATGATTCATTTATTCGGACATAATAAGGATGACTTTAGTTAAAAGAAAAGAAGAAACCTTGTTAGTGACTTGTACACATGAAGTTAATGCAAGAAATAGAAAGGCAGCAATGATGAAGTGACGACTAGGAATGTAGGAAAAACAAAGGAACGAATTTTCAATAAATGTGTGGATGAAGAAAAGAAAGGGACATGTTCTTTCTTTTCATTACTGGTAACAGGCAAATAGGTCCTTTTCCTTCACTGAAAAAAAAAGTAATCATTTTCAAAAGTGAAATATAACATATATTAAAAAATAAGTTAAATTAGTTATTTAAAAAGTATTTTTTCCATCTTCTTTAATCATTATTTAGTTATGGCTAAACATTTAATTACTTCATTCACATGAAAGGAAACCACTTTTACTATACATAACAAGGAACCTTTGTTCAAATGTTAATAGAAGGTCTTATCTCCGATGTATAAAAAAAAGTTAATAGAAGGGTCCTAGGATCGATTCCCAAGTTGAAAATGATTTTGAATGTTTGACTAGCCCCTCGCTCTTATAAACATTTTTAGGAAACGGTTGTAAAATGGGAAATTTAATTAGAGGTCCCTCACAAGGGAGTTAATACTGGAAAAATCCTAAAAGTTGAAAATATTAATGTAGGGTCCCAAGGGACTTCACATTAATATATTTGAAAAGTGAAAAGACAATTTTGCCCCTAGCCTTAAAAAAAATTTCCCTCCACCCCCCCTCCAGCCGCCCCCCACCCTCCCCTGCAGCCGCCCCCCACCCTCCCCCCTCCCCTCCAGCCGCCCCCACCCTCCCCCCCTCCCCTCCAGCCGCCCCCCACCCTCCCCCCTCCCCTCCAGCCCGCCCCCCCACCCTCCCCCCTCCCCTCCAGCCGCCCCCCACCCTCCCCCCTCCCCTCCAGCCGCCCCCCACCCACCACAAACTGATTCCATTATTTAGGATAGGAACTAATTTTTTTTTTATAACACAGGAGGTAATATTTGAAGTATATATACCCTTTTCCGAAATATGGATTGTATTTTTATCGTCACTCTTTGTAAAGCCGTTTAAGTAAAGAAAATACACTAGGCCAAAAAAAGGTAAAGAAAATAAATGAATGGTCAACCAAAAGGAAACAAATGATGATCTTTTTTTTTTTGACCATAAATGATGATCTAAACTTATGATAATAAATGAGTCAAATATTTATTTTCATATCTAAAGTGTATCACATTATATAAAGCATCACTTTAAGTAACTTGCCTAATTAGTGTCAATCAAACTCTTTAATTATATAATGCTCAAGGAATTTAGTAATTATGAACACCTTAAGAAACTGCTTTCAATATCACTTAAATTCCTAATAATTCAATATAATTTGATGCTATTATTGGACATGATTCTAATTTGTTACGAGCCAGCTATTTGTAATTTTTCCTATTCAAAATAGGCAAAGTAAAGGAATACTCCCTATTTCTAATATAAGAGCTAAAATTTGAATGATTTTGGTCATAATATAAGAGTTTATCTCATAATCTCTCCTCATTTAATGCGTTTTTTTTCAACTTTATCCCTACCTCTCTTTCATATGTATCCATACTTACATATTTCCCTCTCTTAAAAGTATCTATGGACAATATTGGAAAAGAAACATTAACTCCAGACACTCAACTAACATTCACATGTTTTCTTAAGAAGCGTTTTTTTGAGGCTAGCTCTTATATTAGGGAGGGACATGGGGAATATTTCACAATAATATATATATATATATATATATATATATATATATATATATATATATATATATATATTTATTTATTGATTTTACAGTTTGCGTCCACTTGGAATGAAAATATCTGCCAACACGGCTTCATTGACAAAAACTGAAAAGAAAAAAGGAAGAAGAAAGAAAGAGAGCCTCCTTCAGCTCCATACATTCATTCACCATTGTTCATTCCAAGAATCATATACCCACATCACATAACAGCAACCCTCTCCTTCAGAGACCCATTTTTCACCATTCACCTTCTTCTTCTTCTTCTTCTTCTTCTTCATAACACATTCTGCAATGTCCCTTCTTCTTCTTCATACTCTCTCCACTCATTCTTGTTTCATTGTAGCCTCTGTGTTGGTGTTGTTGGTTCAGTGCCACGTGGCATCCTCTGCGATTCTTCTGAGCTTGAGGAACCAGCACAGGCAGTATGAGCACCAGAGGCCGATGATTAAAGCCAACCAAAGCACTTGTGCTCTCTTTGTGGGCTCCTGGGTGCCTGATGATTCCTACCCAATCTATCAGTCCTCAACATGTCCCATCATTGACCCACAGTTCAACTGCCAGATGTACGGCCGCCCAGATTCTAATTACCTCAGATATCGATGGCGCCCTCTCAATTGTGACCTCCCCAGGTAAACAAAAAATAAACAGTTTACTTCAACTTTTTAGTCTTTTTTTTGTTTTTCTGAAAAATTACTCCTTTTTCTAAATGTAGGATTAATTTAGAAACATGTGTTTGCTCAAAAATTACTCCTTCTGTTGCTAAATGTAGGAATAATTTAACACATGGGTTTGTTCCTGTTTATAAGAAATTAATTTTTTGCAAAAAATTTCATCAGGAATGGTGGGAATAGGGGATATTGTTAGGGTATTTTGGTAATATTTTGTGATTTTAATTAAATTAACCATTTTTCCTAATCTAATCAAATTGGGTATTTAGGTGTTATAATAGGGATGGAGGGGTATGTTATTTTCTTGGCTGAAATATATTGTAGATTGTTAGGGTATTTTGGTGAAATTAAGCATTTTTTGCATATTAAGGCATTATTTTTTTGCAAATTTCCTCAAGGGATGGTGGGAATAAAGTTATGTTGTTAAGGGTATTTTGGGGAAATTAAGCATTTTTTTCAGAATCTAATCAGATTAGATTAGGTAATTAGGTGTTATAATAGGAATGGAGGGGTATGTTATATTTTTGGCTGAAAGATGTTGTAGCGGTTTTATGGTAGGTTCAATGGGGTTGATTTTCTGCTGAACATGAGGGGGAAGACTGTGATGTTTGTGGGAGATTCACTTGGGAGGAATCAGTGGGAGTCTTTGATTTGTATGGTCTATGCTTCAGCACCTGAGACCCAAACTCAAATGGTCAGAGGAGAACCCCTCTCCACCTTCAGATTTTTGGTAATTCTCATCCCTCACCTCTTATTATTTATTGCAGAAATTGAATTCATCCCTTTTGGGATTTAGGGCATGCTTTCATTTCAATGACCCTTTTCCTTTTTAAGGGTAAATTTTTGTTTAAGTGGCTAGGTAGATTTTTGTTTTTTTGTTTTTTACTGATTTTACAATAGTAAAATACTCCCCAATCTTTGATCCATATTTTCAATCTTTTTTTAAATATTCCTCACTAGTAATAAAGCAAGAGAGATGTGAGAATAAAAAAGTGATAAGGGTGTTTAAAAAAAAGGTAGATTTTTTCCACTTTTTGTGAAGCTTTAATTCAGAATATGAGGGCTTGGGTGAAGTTATTTTCAATAGGACAAAGTATATGTTGGGGAAAGGTGTTTGTGAAGAGGGGACCCATATAAGGTACTGTGGACAATAACGTTTGGCTAGTTGGTGCAAACTGCAATACACTAACCTAATGCTTTTGTCTGTACATAGTAGACAACGGGAAAAAGCATTTTACAGCTGCAAAAGAGGCATAATTTATGATTTGGGTTTTTATGTGGTGTGTGCAGGACTATGGTGTGACCATTTCATTTTATAGAGCACCTTATTTGGTTGAAATTGATGTGTCCCAAGGAAAGAGAATTCTTAGGTTGGAGGAGGTAGATGGCAATGGAGACGCGTGGAGGAGTGCTGATGTGTTATCTTTCAACTCAGGTCATTGGTGGAGCCATGAAGGTTCATTACAAGGGTATGCTAGTATGCTACTACCTCTTCCTTTTGAAAGTTTCTTAAAATATTCTTTTTGGGCTAAGGTGCAAATTTGTCCCATATGTGTTTCTGGGTTTGAAAGTGTTGAAATAGAGGAATGTTGCCCACGTTTAGAATTGTAGATGGTAGAAAGTTGCCTCGAAAGTGTTAAATTAAAGCAATTTGCATGTTAAAAAATGTAAATGGTATTATTTTAATGGAGTTAGGGCAATACTATTCAACTATAAAAACATTCAGTGCAACATTACATTAAGTGAAAACTTCCGGCCAATTTTAGCACCTTACCCTTTCTTTTTTCTAAAACAAAAGTCATTTATTTATTTATTTATTATGTTTTGTGTAGAAGAAGTTGACAGTGAAACCTTGAAAAATTTTATAGGTTATGCAGTGACAAAATCCTGTAAGACAGAAAGAAATATGGATTTGTTGATTTTTCTCAAGGACCTTTTTCTATTTTTAGATTATATATAGTTTTTTTTGGATGGATGAGTGCAGATGGGATTACATTGAGTTAGGAGGAAAATACTATAGAGACATGGATCGTCTTGAAGCAATGGAGAGGGGACTCAAAACATGGGCCAGTTGGGTGGATTCCAACATTGACAGAAGCAGGACCAAAGTATACTTTCTGGCCATTTCCCCCACACATTACAAGTAAGGACACTCTTTCACATACACAAAATTTAAATTTCCTTTTCTCTTTCTTAAATTATTACTATCTTGGCACAGAGTGACAGTGTAAGATTTCTGGGGTTTCATAATGATGTGTATTTGCTTGTGTGATTGGAGTTTGGTTTCCACATGTGAGAAATCTATGAGCTGTGTGTAGGAATGGCATTGGGACTAGGAACCATCTTTTTGACCCATTTACTAGCATGTATATCTGGCTTGATGCTTTAGGGGTAGACAATTCCAAAGGGAGATTAAAAAAGGCTAACTACGTGTTAAACATTGTGCCACTTTCTAGATTTTAGAGAGTGTATTTATCTACTCTCTTAATGTATGACTTATCTCATTTAATCATATTAAGGATATTAGTTAAACTCATTAATATGAAAGTATGTTAAAACATCAGAATAAATTTTTTTTTTAATTTTGTCAGTTTCTCTCATTTGATTATTGTTAAGGGAGCATCAGGCTAAGTTAAGAAAAATTGACAAAAATTTGAAACATGTATTACATTTGGGATCAAAATCAAATGCTTAATTAGCTCCTATGACAGGGAATTGTGGGGGTGGGGGGGTTACTATTTTAAAAAACATGACTACATAAAGTTTAACTCACTCCCTCCAATCCAAAATATGAATAAACTTATTGAAAAAGACTTCTAATTTTAGTCTTGGGAGAGTAATTACTGGAGTTTGTCTGCTATTTTGTGGTTTAAAGTCTGTGTTGTCTCCTTTCAATTATAAAATGTCATCCTCAGAACTTAGTGTAGTCACTGTTAGGCCAGTGGCTGTGTATTATCTTATTATGTGAGGCGAGATCTTTTTTTTTGAACTGAAATGTGAGGCGAGATCTTAAATGCACACGAATTTGGAACACTGTGCTTGCCAGATTTTGATTTGGACGGTTAATTTTTTTTAAGAGAGTTTAATGTTTTTAAAAATATTAAGTTACTTTTAAGTTGTAAATAATTTTTTTCTTAAAATGTTTTATCTATAAAAAAGGGTCTGAGTACTAGTCCTCAGTTGTCGAGCATACTGGGAAAGTGAATTTTTTATTTGTAAAAATATTATTTGATGGAATGTTTTAGAATTAAAAATTAAAATATATTTTGATATATTTATAAATCCAAAAGTAATTATTGCTTTTTTTTTTTTTGATTAAAAAAGTAATTATTGCTGCAAGAAAAGGAAAAGGTGTATAAAACTAAAAATGTCCTTCATTGTCCCTTTCAAAATTATCCAGCCTCTGTCAGTAATCTCACATGGGGTGTAATGGGCTCCTCTTGTTGCCTTTTCTTCTATTCGCATTTCACATGCGCAAACTTCATCTCTTGCTCTTTCCCTTATAATTTCATTGTCTTCTTTAATATATAATGTGATTTCTTGAGCTGGAGATTGGGGCATCATTGTAACACATGCACCGAACCATATCATTAAATAAAAGAAAAAAAAGTGAGAAAAATAATTGTGTCGGTGGAATAAAACATACTTAAGTCAATAGCGACATTTCCTGCTGCTGCCCATTTCGTACTGTATTTAAATAGAAGTTTGTCGCTGTACGTTCACATCAGATCATATATTGGCTTTTGTTTTATTTGTAAAGACTAGTGTGGATCTTTTGTGTTGCAAAAAAGTTTGAAGAATGAGCAGCCTTACTAATAGCTTATGAGTAATGTTACTTGTTAAGATTTTGTTTTTCTTTTTTACATATAAACTGGTTATCAGCCCCTTTTCTAGATCCTATTATTAAATATCCAAGCAATCGAGAGTTTTGTTTTTATATTATCTATAAATATAGATATATAGATTACAATAAAAATCATGCTGAAAGCCTGGAACCAGATGAATTCGTGCCAGTTTGGGAACTCAATTAAAAACCAATTATATAACAAAATCTTTGTTGTGACATGCACCGACCAGAATTCTCATATTTTGCTAAAACTAATTATGAGATCATCAGCCAAACGCCCATACTTAGGTTATAGTCAATTATGATATCATCAACCATAATGTCTGTTAGGAGTAGCTCTAACATTCTTTGGGTGCATTTAGATTTAGCATTGGGTAAAACCTGAGCTTATAGAATACTCCCTCCGTTCCTAAATAGAAGATCACTTTCCCTAATTTGAGTAGATTAAGGAAGTTAGTTAAGTTAGTTATTTACACATGATATTACCAATTTATCCCAACTATATACCTTTATCCTTACTCTCCATCTCTTGCTTGTTGTTGTAGATAAGCATTATTAGGGTTAATTTGGGGAAAAGTTAGAAAGTGATCTTATAATTAGGAACAAAATGAATTTCAAGAGTGATCATATATTTAGGAACATAGGGAGTATATTTGTAAGCACATTTGATTCAAAAGTATGATGTTTGTGATTACCATGCTTTTTTGTTTATAGTAATTGATTCTGGAATTATTTGGGTTTTTGGACGTTTATGGTATAAACATAATTTTGGGTTCATATTTGATTTGGGTATGTATATTGTGATTAAACTATTCTTATACTCACAATAATAGGTCAATTTTATTCCAAAATTTATTCTCCCACCACTAATCCAAACATGACTTTATGTTATGCAGCCCCAATGAATGGAACACTGGAGGAGGAACAACATCAAGGAACTGCTATGGTGAAACTGAGCCTAGCACCGGCACGACATATTTTGACGATTACACGGAGCAGAGGAGGGTGGTGGAGATGGTGATGAGTGAAATGAGGGATCCACCATATTTGCTGGACATAACAATGCTATCAGGATTGAGGAAGGATGGGCATCCTTCCATATACAGTGGTGATTTGAGCCCTCAACAGAGAGCCAACCCTCAGGCTGCTGATTGTAGCCATTGGTGCCTTCCTGGCTTGCCTGATACTTGGAATCAACTTCTCTATACCACATTATTTAACTAACTGACCACAGTCTCTTTTTTTCTTCTCTAATTTCCTATACTAAACATTTGTTTTTTGTAGGATTAGATAGATGCATTTATGTGAAGGGTTTCTTATAATCTTGCAATCCCTTCACCTGTAAATTAATGCTGCTAATGGAAGAGAGCTTAGGTTCTGGGATTTTGATTCTTATAGGTGTAGTGGCAACTTGTAATTGATTTTATTTAATGAATCCATTGAGACTCATGCCATCAAGTTAGTTATATGAATTCTTATGATCAATTATTTTCATATTACTTCCAGTATGTTTGTTGATGATGTAAGTTCAAGAATAGATTAGGAGGGACCTTCTAGAATTAATTGGGCTTCCTTGAGACCTGATGTTTTTTCTTTTATTGAACATTCTAAGGTCCGTTTGTTTGCTTGGAAGTAAAGGCTGGAATGGAAACATATGAAAGCAGATTCCCACCCAAAATAGTAGGAACCTCATTTATTGAACATTCTAAGGTGCTGGTTGAAATTAAGATCTTCCCGTGTTTTGCAAGTCAATGTATCTTGCTATAATGCTATGGCATTATAAACGGATAAGAAGAATTGTGTATTCCATATTAAGTTCCAAAAACTTTAGTCACAATCTCATTTTGATTAACATGGTTAAATTTTTTAAAACACCTAGAGAAAAATCAGATGGCCAAAAAGGGCACATCTCTTGATGAACTGTAGGATCTTACTATCCCCCCTTTTTCTACCTACACAAAGAGGATATCCCAACTTTAGAAATAATATTGGCCCAACTAAATATTTCCACAACAGATTTGTGAGAGACCGGGTTTCCTGCTTTGTTTATCACCTTTCCATCCACAGATACTTTTCGTATTAACAAATGCCAATTGTGTGAATCATTTATGATTGAAATAATTTTATTACCATGAATAAGTATACGAGTGTAATTTGTAAAACCATTATGGTTGAAACATCCTTCTTTATATAATCTCACATTCTTTTTTTTTTATTTCTCAAGGGTATCCCACCCGCATGTCAAGTGGGACTAATCCGTCGCTGTTCTGAAGTCCCATATAGGGGGTAGACAGCTGGCCTGTGAATTTGCTCCATTCGCAAGGGCTGGGGATCGAACCCCCAACCACTTGTTTAAGGGACGAGAGTACTTACCACTCACGCCAACCCGCCAGGTTATAATCTCACATTCTGGAAATACTAACTTTCAGAATTAGAATTCAACTAAGAAAAGCTGACTTATTCAAAGGTTGAAGTTTTCCAGATTTTGCTGCTGCATAGCTCCGGAATGTTTTTGGTAGGAGGAAATATTGGATCTCTTCAAACTATAATAGTAATATTTTCCTATTACACCCTAAAAAGCCTTGAATTTTTTTTTGGCCAAAGAAAAGCCTTGAATAACTATTACTCCTATCTTTTAACAATAGTTATTTCCAACAAACCACGTGTAATATGAAGTAAAGATCGAAAATCTATAACTTGAATCTTACTTTTGTTAATACCATATAGAAATTCACATCAAATCTAAATTCTTATTTCAGCTGTTTACAATAATGAATACTTTTGCAATAATTATTCACCTTAATATGGTTAATACAATTTAGAATTGAATGATATTCAACTAAATAAAAGACTACTAATATACTAATCTTATTAGTCTTCCTCTAAGAAACAAAGTGATCCTCCTTGAAACTTACTTTAACTATTATTGGAATCAACTTGATAAACGTGGCTGTCACCCAAGAGGGGGGGGTGAATTGGGTGAGGGAATAAATTAAATCTTTTGAATCTTGTTTTCGAAAGACTGCTTGTGCTTGGTGATAATATTTACGAAGTAGTGATATGCACAAGTCAGTATGTTATGTGATGCAAAATAGAATGTTTGAATGTAAATTTATGCACACATAAATTTATCCTGGTTCGGTCACCCAGACCTACATCCAGTCCCCAGGCTCCACCTGAGATTTTCAATCCACTATTCTTGTTTAAACCGGGCACAAGAGAAGCCTTTACACTTTAGGTTTTACGAGCACGGGTTCACCTAACAACCCACAGGTTTTACAACGGGTTCACCTGTAAACCTTTACAAATGAAAGTTTTTCGGGCTAACTTGCAACCTATGGAGATTTAGACAACCTCTAAATGCTCCCCCTTACAAATTGTAAGTTTACACTATGTTCACTCTATGAACTGATTGTGCTAAACATTTAAGCTCAAAACTAACTCTCTCTAAGAGTGGATGATGTTACTCACTTAAGTACAATAAAATCACTCTCGGAAAAATATCACAAATCTGGATCTGAGAGTAGTAGAAGATGTGTAGGATGAAGAATATGATATTTCAGATACTTTGCTCTTTTCTCTCTTTTTCTTCCATAATCTTCTCTTCTCAATGAATGTCTCTTTTATACACAGCATCATAGGCTTCTGTGGCAGGTTGAATATGAACGTTTGAATAAGGCCGTTAATCCTATGTTACCGTTTGAGAAGTACATCTTCATTAATGCTTAGCAGGGTTGACTTGCTTTATCTCTGAAAAGTAGTCCTGACGCCTCTGCTCTGACAAAAGCATTCTGACACTGCATCTCTTTGAACGTTCAGACATTCTGATTGCTTGCGGAAGCAACTTCTCATCCGGAAGCAACCTTACTGAGTGTGCTGCACTTGAACGTTAGTTTAGCAATATAATCATATAGTCTCATGCAGTGGGTGATCCTAAGTCTAAGGTGTATCCGGAAGCACTTCTACATCCGGAAGTAAATTCACTTGATGAGGGATTTAGTTCACCATGACTTGCTCTCGCTTAGTCTATTTCATTTCACCACTCAGCGCTAGTCACTGAGCTATCGGAAGCACTTTTACTTGACGTGGTGAATTCACTGACGCTTAGGGTGAAATCTATTCTATCAGTCTGCGCCAGTCAAGATCTAACAGGAAGCAACTTCACTTGATGTTGCATTTCCGCTGACGCTCGGGGTTATATCTAGTCTATCAACCTGCGCCAGTCTAAATCTAATAGGAAGTGCTTTCACTTGGCGAAGTAGACTTACTGACGCTTGGGGTAATAACTATTCTATTGCTCTGCGCCAGTCTAAGTCTAACAGGAAGCGCTTTCACTTGGGAAAGTAGACTCACTGACGCTTGGGGTAATATCTATTCTGTCGCTCTGCGCCAGTCTAACTCTAACAGGAAGCGCTTTCACTTGGGGAAGTAGACTCACTGTCGCTTGGAGTAATATCTATTCTATCGCTCTGCGCCAGTCTAAGTCTAACAGGAAGCAAACTCACTTCCGATTGAAACATAGCTTAGTCTTAAGGTTTTGTGTACCTAATTCTCATGGACTAAGTTATTTCCCAGTGATTTACTTGCTGATGCTGGGGGATGAAAACATTCATCCGCATGCGCAAGTCCTAATCTATCCGGAAGTAGATCTTCACCCGGAAGCACTCTTACTTGGGATCCTATGTTATCCTATTGCTTCCTAGGCACTTGGTTTAATCCTCTATATTTTAGTCTTCATCAAAACTTAAGATTCTAACACAACTGTCCCAAGAAGTCTATCTATTCTATGGCTACAAAGATCTTCAAATAGTGCCTCTTTTGTAGTGTTTTAAATTCATATGCTTTCATGGGTAAATGAGTAAATGTCTTGGACAATATACAATGTGTGGTAAAGGTACTATATACATTGAATTTCCATCTTTTTCTTTGTATTGAAAAAAGTTCTACTTTATGTACTATGATTTTGAAAAAAGTTGGTTCTTGACTAAATAGTGCTTTTGTCTTATTCATCAGCGTCCACTCTTGGTACTATGATATATATAAAATATGAGCAACTTGATTAACCAATGTACAACCTTAATTCTGATGATATATTAACATACAATGTCATCCACTTCTTAGAGATTATAGGTTGTTTTCTAAATATTCTAGCTTTCTAGTCTTGGTATAGCTTATGAAACCATAAATTTATTGGACAAATCATGGTTTTATAAGCTGTCTGAAATGGGTCCAAATAAAACAACTCAATCAGGTTTAAAACTCCTTACTGAATTTCCTTATCTCTCAACTCCCCTAGCTCAAACTCTGCATCATCATCATCATCAAAAGCCATTTCCAACCCTTCAATAAATTTCCTTCTTCATTATCATCTCAAGCTTGTTGGAACACCCATCATGTCCTCCTATCACCCACATGTTCCATCCGTAATCTCAGTCAAAGGGATCTTCTTGCATACACTTATGTGTGTGTGTGTGTGTGTGTGTGTGTGTGTGTGTGTGTGTTTTATTTTTTATTCTCTCATTATACAAAATATCAATCCTGATATCATGAAAATGTTATGTACATATGATTTTTTGATTAAAAATTAAAAGTTGATCAAAGGGTAAAAAGATTTCTTCAAGTCTCATGATCAATATCTATGTTAAAATAATTAATATTTTTATACAACCATTTGATTTATAAAGTTATTATCTCAAATTCAAACAATGTTAAGTCTAACTGTACTAGATATGGTTTCTCAACATGATTTTCCCTATTTAATAGGGCTTAGGATCCTTGTGGCCTGGGAGAGTGGGTGTTTACTTGGAAAAGAAAAAAAGAAAACTTAAATAGAGAAAACAATTTATACAACTTTTTGGCCAAAAGCAGAAAGTTTTTTCTTATTATCACTGACTCTGCATTAATTGAAATTCATAAAATGCACTCCCCTTGAGTGCTTCATCATCTTGGGCTAAACAACAAACCAGAGCTTAACTTCCACACCATAAACTCTCTAGTGAACCACAACCATAAAACCCAATAAAACATGGAATACAACATTCTGTTTACCCTTATAGCTAGTGGAAAAGCCTTATCTCAATAAAAATAGAAAATGGCCTTTGATGCATAATTTTACATTAATAAGACTTCATCTTCATTCTACCACAGAATTATTCCCTTGCATAGCCAAACATATAAATATATATTAGCTCTGTATAGCAACTCCGAAAGGAACTTCCATTGAGTGTATGATCTTCCCTGGCTCTACAGCTTTGTTTTGGTTGTCATAAGAAGAAACATGCACTCCAAGTGCTGCTCTTCCAGATGGATCCATATTGTTTGACCAGGCTGCATCCCACTCCACTGCTTTCGCCGTGCTACAAGCAACACTCGCGCCTCCCGGAACGGTAAGCCTTGCGGAGTTCTGTCAAAACCAAGAGGTGGATTATGAATAAAACAGTCTCAAATAATGAACTTGTCCAAATTGTGCTGCATCACAATATGCTTTTACTTTTCTCTCAAGGTTATGTTTGAACTATTAAGGTTCACACCATGTTATAAAGTTTTTGAAAATAAATAGATTTGACTGATGATGTTACCTGTGGGAAGAACCTTTCAAAGATCATTCTATAATAATATGCCTCTTTCGTGATTGGAGTATTGTGGGGGAAGATGTTAGCAGCATTGGACATCATTTTGTCACTCACCTGTTTAGATAATTTTTAAAAACCAGTTATAAGACAGCAATTAAGTGGCTTCTAGGTTCAGGCACAAGATAAAAATAAAAGAATATCTGTAGTACATGTTTTGCAGCATGGGCTTTCAGGCCATCAATCCAACTATAGCCAACGCCATCGCTGAATTGTTCTTTCTGTCTGTACAGAATGTGCTGCAAGAATTTGAAAACATTAGATATTAGTGCAAAAAATGATTTTGCATTTATCCAAAAAACATTGCAGCATAATGCTGTGTACCTTTGGAAGATAAGGATGCTCTTCATCATCAAAGGCTCTCCTTAGAATCCACTTCTCAATCCGGCCTTCATCTCGTTTTATCTGCAAAGATTTAACCGGTAATCCCACTCAGTAAAAGTCTGTAACTCTCAGAATAATGATCCATTTATCACATCAAGTACATACCATTTTATTCTCGGGATCAATGCTCATTGCAACATTGATAAATTCCTTGTCCAGAAAAGGGACTCGAGCTTCCAAGCCCCAAGCAAATGTTGATTTATTAGCTCTCAAGCAATCATACTGATGAAGTGCCTTAATCTGCACAGAATCAGAAAATAAAAACAATTCTTTCAACCTTTACGTTTGAGCGAGAAACACAATATAAGTATGTGTGTGTATGATATACAACCTTGCGGCAAGTTTCTTCATGGAACTCCTTCTTGTTAGGGGCCTTATGGAAGTACAGATATCCACCAAAAATCTCATCAGAGCCTTCTCCAGATATAACCCATTTCACTCCAAGCGATTTAATCTTGCGTGACATGAGGAACATGGGGGTACTGGCTCTTATGGTAGTCACATCATATGTTTCTATATGATAGATTACATCTTCAATGGCATCAATCCCATCCTGCACACACAATGCACAAACATATTTTTCAGGAATAGCAATTGTAAACTCAAAGGCCAGAAATATTCAACTGGATAATACTATCACCATGTGAGTGCAACAATACCTGGACAGTGAAGGTAAACTCATGATGAACAGTGCCAATATAGTCAGCAACTTCTTTTGCAGCCTTCAGATCTGGTGAGCCCTGCTCATTATAAAAGAACAGATTATATCAAACCATTTTTAAAGATCTGTGATTTTTAATTTACAAGACACCAGAACATTTGTACACACATCCCACCTCAAGGCCTACACAGAAGGAGTGTAGTTTTGCTCCCCACTGTTTGGCAGCCTTAGTACCAGCAAGGTGGCGAGCAGTAATGGATGCAACCAAGGATGAATCCAAACCTCCCGACAGTAAAACACCGAAAGGCACATCTGTCATCAGCCTCTTTATGACTGCCTGTAATCACAATCATTACATGATTAGGAGTGAGACTACACAATGGCTATATTTATCAGGATCAACTTTGAGTGAACAAAGAAAAAAGGTCTATTGGATTGATGTAGCTTATAAAAGATGACTATGAGTAAACACAGCCTAAAGACATGACTCCAATTTTTTTATTAGTAAACAAAGGAGCTGATGATATTATGGACTGTCTGAAATTCTCTTGAATCTCACCTTCTCAAAAGCATGCCTCAAAGCTAAGGGATCATAAGGGGCTGTAGGAACAGCCTCAGAGAACCATGGAGGATTGTACCACCTACGGAAGCCTCCTTCTTTGCTTGAGTACAAGTGGCCAGGAGGGAAACACTCAAAATGTTCACAGTCATCATTGAGTCCTTTCATTTCAGATGAAATCCAAATAGAGCCTGCTCATAAAGAAGGGTATCAGTAAACGCACACACATCATATTCAGTTTAAACTTGGAGGCGGAAAACGGGAAGATAAAACTATGAGCATATCAGAACATTACCATCCAGTCCCCAGCCAATGTAAAGAGAAGTGACACCAATGGCATCTCTTGCAACTATGAAGCTGTTGTCTCGGGTGTCCAGAAGAACAAATGAAAAGATGCCATCCAGCATGTCCACAAAGTTTTCTCCATGTTCCTCATACTATTTAATTTAACATCAAATACAGGAATTAAATTAGAAGTGTCATGATTTACAGCCACTTTTAATCTTAACAAAACATAATATAGAGAAATAGTTCTCCTTTGTTTGTTATCAAGATGACTAACCAAATGTGCAATAACATCACAGTCACTGCCAGTCCTGAACTTGTGATTGGGCAGTTGTTTCCTCAGTTCTTCGTGGTTGTATATCTCTCCATTCACCTGTTTTCAACAATATCATCTTTCTCTATCGGTCATAATTTTACATGGTTCAATTCAAAATCACTCATACTAAGCCAAATATTCATTATACTTCCTTAATGCCTTAGGAAAATAGAGTACTAAGTATGAAGCAGTTGTTGTCTGATTCAATCACAATTTGAAAATTGCGGCTTTGACCAAAAACCATGTAATAATATGACATCTGGGGTCCTCAATACTTGTGAAAAAATTGACATAATACATGCATAGAAAGAACAAACAACAACAACAATAAAACAATAAAATCTTATCCCACTGAGTCTGTATATCACATGGATTGTAAGACACAACTGTACTATATCAATAACCGACTTTTTAGATATATTACGTACTACTTCCGTTCATAAATATATGATCACTTTCCTAATTTGATTACATTAAGGATGCAAGTTAAGGTAGTTATTAACACATGATATTACCAATTTACCTTAAATATATACCTTAATTCATTCTCACTCTCCACTCTTGCTTGTTTATTATACATTAGTATTACTGGGATGTTTTTGGAAAAAATTGAGAAAATCAGAAAGTTGTTTATAGTATTTAGGAACAAACTGAAATATGAAAGTGATCTTTTTATTTTTCAAAATAAAATCATTTTATTTTCTCAATATTAAAACCACATAATCATAGAGCCTCTACATGTGAATGAAGGGACATAATCCCCTGCCCCTATGAATGAAACGTGGTGATGCCTACAGCAGAGTGACAGGGAACTTTGGTAAACACATCATGGCAGCCTAAAAGTGGATAAACTCATTTTTGTCTAATACTAATGTAGAAGAGCAATCAGAGGCTCATGATATTATTAAAAAAATCACCATGCATGTTTCAAAAGTATGGCCTACCGTGACAATAACAGATTTGTCTTCGTTAAATAGAGGTTGATCACCAGAAGCAGGATCAACTATGGCCAACCGTTGATGGGCCAAGTAACAATCACCATGTTGATGGAGACCACTCCAATCAGGACCACGATGCCTCAATCTGTTACACCAAACACAAGATAACAGTAACTCAAACTGTACTTTCTTGAAAGTAGCATACATGTTATACTTTCTAAGTACCAATAATTGGATTGCAAACTGGTCCCACACATCCATCCCACTTAATTGTGTTCACTCTAAGTAGATTAAAATACAGAGTAATTCCCAGTTGCCAACTTGTATTTACTAAGTCCTAAGTGAGTATTCCTCCTTAATTAGTTTAATCATGAAGATGGTTAGTGGGTCCCAGTACAAAGAATTAGTAATTAAAGTCATCACAATCTTTAACTTATTCTCCCATTAATACAGATGACGGTCTAGAAACCATGACTGTAGAAACACGAAAAAGAAGGATTATATCATCAAAGGCCCCACAATTACACTTCAACATCATTAATGATTTCCAAGATATATATTTCAATTGATGACTAACATCAACAGTTTCCTTCATACTTTTTGAACTAAAAAATACTCCCACTTGTCTCTGATATAAGAGTACATACGACAAAACACTTTTCTTAAGAAATTAAAATATAAAAGTTGGTTAGATGTATAAAGTTAATTCTCATTTTTCAATTTCATCCTTATTTATTATGATACTATTAACAGATAGGAAAATGTTAAAGTTAGTTGAATGTCTAAAAATAATTTTCTTTTTCCAATTTCGCCCTTATTTATTATGATATAGAGAAGTATGTAGGCATGAATAAATATGAAAGTAAATTAGGGATAAAGTAGAAAAAAATGCATTAAATAAAAAATAATAGTAACAAGCTTGTTTCAAGTTTCAACAAACACATAACAGACTAAATGTATAAGAAAAAATAAATTAAACCATGAAAATCGAACAGAAGCATCAACATAATAAACACAAATTCCATAAAAAAAACAGAGAACAGAAGTTGCTAAATTCATGCAATATCTAAGTATATAAAACAAACAACACATCTATAAAAGTTTCATAAAACTGACAACATCCATATTTCAACTTATACCCTCAACACAGTCTGATCCAATCAAATTATACTTAACATATTTAAATCAGCAGATTTTAACGTAGTATATTGTTTAATATTAACAACCCAGATTTCCTTATGTGAAGAATCCACGTATGTCTTATTTAAGAAACAAAACGAAGCCAAAAAAGAAAAAAATAAATCGAAATAAATGAAACAGAGGATAAAATATAATGAATATGTGATTGCCTTCGAGAAAGCTCAAGAACACGAACTCTCTTGGCTTGAGAAAAGTCAGAACAGCCAAGCACAGCAAGAATCCCACACATTATGACGAAGAAAAAGAAGAAGAGAAAGAGAGAGAGAGAGAAGTGTTTATGATGAAGAACAGAGAAATAGAGCACAGAAGAGAAAGGAGTGAGAAGCGGTATACAAAGTAAGAAGGAAAGAACACGTAGAGATGGGTGAAGCAAATACTCTGCGAACCACATCTATTTATAATACTTCGACTCACTGTATGACACTCATGCAACGACGTCGTTTTGAAGGCTGTAGAATATAATATAGATATTAGTACATCACATGGCGTAGCCGGACGTCGAGCCGGAAAACTGAGCGGGTCATGGTTGAAACGGTTGAAACGGTTGGACCGTTCGGTCGAACCGGTGACGTAATAATTTAATGAAAATTAAATATATAAATATTGTTAATACTTAATAACTTAATATAATTAGGATGAAGATATTTTTTTAATCAAGTTCATTTTTTTTCTGTTGATATATTTTTTTTCTGCAGTTGTCAATTTCTGGCCGGGTCAAAAGCGGGCCAACCCCGGGTCAAAAACGGTTAACCCGGGTCAACCCGGGTCAACCCCGGGCCAAAACGGGTTGCACAGTAAAAGCGGCCCAATAGAGCAATCGGGCCGTTTTACCCACCGGCCGACGGTCCGACCGGTCGGACCGTCCGGCTCGGTCCGGGTTTTAAAATATTGGGTATTATCTATCTCACCGTAGACCCCATACCATACTCATTGGTTCATTGTACACCGTTTATATTATATATATTTCCTTGTTTTTGTTTTGAAATTATTTTTTGTTGCAATATTTTTATGGTTTGAAATTATTTTTTTTGGTCGCAATATTTTTATGGTCAGAATTAGTTTGATCGCACACTCACAGTCACGTCTAAATAAAACCAAAGCTATTTTTATCAGAAAAAATCATTTGCCTGATTTTAATTATGGCTAAACTCTGAAATATTTATTTGCAAATAAGTTATCATACTATAAATTTACATTTATATAAATGATTTTTGTTGTTTGTATCATTCGCAAAATCATAATTGTATACGTAAGTTTAGTTATGATTGGTATTGCGGTATAGGAGATGAAGTCAATGACATGTGATAATTTCATGGAGCCTTTTCTTTTCAAAATATTTGAGAGATATCCTTACATCTGTATTCCCCTAGGCTCGCTATAGATTAATATGGGCTCGGCCCGATATGAGATGACGGAAGGACACCGTGACGACTAACAGTAACGTACAGAAACTCGAATTTCGAAATGGGTGTTAGTGGAGCTCAAAATTCGGGAGGTGGAAACCTGATATGGTGAAGCTGAGTCAAGTCAACATAACTGTCCGAAATTCCAGGCGAAGGTCTCGGCTATGATCTCGGGCAGTCGCACTGACTGGGCGCACTTCTAACACTCTAAGCTTCCACCTTGCCAATTAGTCGTTTATGTGCCTCTTCATCTTCACCCAATTCATTAGCAGGGCCAGGAATTTCGGACAGTTATGTTGACTTGACTCAGCTTCACCATATCAGGTTTTCACCTCCCGAATTTTGTGTTCCACTAACACCCATTTCGAAATTCAAGTTTCTGTACGTTACTGTTAGTCGTCACGGTGTCCTTCCGTCATTTCATATTGGGCCGAGCCCATATTAATCTTTAGCGAGCCTAGGGGAATACATTTACTCCCCCAGCTCCACGTGTCAAGCTTTGTGAGGCTCGGGGAGGTGCATTCCTTTGTGTCTCAGGTTTGGGCGAGCGGCTGATGGACGGTTTTCGATGGTTTGGGACATTTCGGGCAGGTGTTGCACGTTCTCCAGGGGCTGAGTCAATGATCTGCGGTCTTCAGGGATCAGAGAAGATGTTGCTCGTTATTCTCCAGGAGGTAGTTAGGTAATGAGCTTTCAGGAGTTTGAGAAAATCGATTGGAAGAGATGATTGATTAGCTTTAATAGTTCCTGTCGTTAACATTGGTCGCATTTGTTTGATGCTCAAACATTCATGGTAAGCATATATCAAGCCGCAAAGTATGAGTTCTGAGATTTTGATGCTTTAACTGAGGGCTTTGACTAGAATGTTTCGAAGAAAACTTTGATGATCTGAATGAGGATGTAGTGGTTGAGCTACCTCGATAGATTATGATATCATTTTGAGGTCTTTATCAGAGAATTGATCAGGAGAGCAGGAAGTTTCTGAACGGTGGACGTTGTTAGAATCTTAAGTTTTGATGAAGACTAAAATATGAAAGAACTTAGAAAGCAATAGGTGAACATAGAATCCTAAGTAAAAGTGCAACCGGATGTGGACTTACTTCCGGATAGATTAGGACTAGCGCTCGCGGATGAATGTCTCTTCCCCCAGCGGCAGCAAAAAATTTACTTAGGAATTAACTTAGTCCATGAGCACTAGATATACAAAATCCTAAGACTAAGTTAAGATTCAACCGGAAGTGAATTTGCTTCCTGTTAGACTTAGACTGGCGCTGACTGTTGGAATAGATATCCCTAAGCGTCAGTGAAAGTGAGCAACATCCAGTAGAAGTGCTTCCGATAGCTCAGTGACTAGCGCTGGCTGTTGGATTGAATGAACACTGAGCGAGAGTGAGTAATAGTGAACAAAACCCTTCATCCAGCGGATTTACTTCCGGATGGAGAAGTGCTTCCGGATGCAAGGAAGACCTCTTAGACTAAGAACACTCCCACTACATGTAACTATATGTTTATACTATTAGACTAACACTCAGTGCAGCACACTCAGTAAATTGCTTCCGGATGAGAATCTGCTTCCGCAAGCAATCAGAATGTCAGAAGTTGCAGTGTCAGAATGCTTTTGTCAGAGCAGAGGTGTCAGGACTACTTTTCAGAGATAAAGCAAGTCAACCCTGCTATGCATTGATGAAGCATTTATTGGGCAAACGGTAACATGGGTTAAACGGCCATATTCAAACGGCTCTCCCACCTACCAAGAGACAGATTGCTTGAAGACTATATAAAGAAACTCAAACCTCATTTATGAGGTTAACAATTATCTTTGAATACTCTTGAGAGAAGTTAGAGCGAGAAACTAAGAACATCTTCAAGCATTCAAAGCTGCCCAGAAAAGTAAAGAGCATTTAACACATCGAGTGATCATTCTCATCTACATATTCTGTACTCTTTGGTGTTAAGTCTCTTTCTGTTATAAGAGCATTGACTGTACTTAAGTGTGTAACACTATCCGTTCTTTGAGAGAACTCAGTTTGTAAAATCCTTTAAGTGTAAAGGTTAACCCCTTGCTCGGTGTGAGGGGGAGCTAGTTAGAAAGGTTACAAGTGAGCCTTGTGTAAAACTTGTGGTTGTAAGGTTGCAAGTGATCCCGTCCAAAACTTGCTGTTGTAAGGTTTCAGGTGAACCCGATTTAAAACCTGAGAGATAGTGGAACTCGGCCTGGGTGGTTGAGAACTGAACGTAGGTCAGGTAGACCGAACCAGTATAAATATTGTGTTGGTTTTATTTAAGCATTTATTTTTGAAGCACAATTCACCCCCCCTTGTGCATCCATTACTTTCATTTGGTATCAGAGCAGGTCTTTCTCACTAGATTCCAACGAATCCAGAAAGCAAAGATCTTGTAATGGATACTGACTATTCTCTACCAGACGTCTCTATTCAGCCCAACAAGCCTCCTGGCTTTGATGGGTACAACTATCCATTCTGGAAGTTTAGAATGGAGACTTATATCAAGTCCAGTGACATTAGACTCTGGGATGTTATCGAACGTGGGGATCACACTCCCTTAGATGATGATGGTTTTGCCAAGCCTAGAAGCAGTTACACCCCTCAGGACTATGCCCTAGTCCAGCTTAACTATAGGGCCATGCACTACATCCAGTGTGCTCTCAGTCCCAAGGAGTTCCACAGGATCAGTCACCACAAGAATGCCAAAGATATGTGGGAGGCCCTTGAGGCTGCTCACTCTGGAACCAGAGGGGTGAAGGCAAGACGGGTTGAGATGCTGGTGGAAGAGTTCCACAAGTTTGCCATGCTCAGCCCCACTGAGCCTATAAGAGAATTGGAGCTCAGATTCACTCACCTCATCTACAACTTGGCCTCGCTGGGTAAGGACATTCCTGAAAGGGAGCAAGTGAGCAAGATTTTGAAGATCTTGAAAGATGACTGGATCACCAAGGTGACTATCCTACAGGAAGTCCAGGGTGAATCAACTAGCTCCATCACCGCCCTGTTTGGCTCCCTGGCTGAATATGAGCCTACACTGTTAGCTCAGAGAGCCCCTCAAGCCTCATCCAAGGCCAAAAATCTTGCCCTTATTGCACCCAACAAGGAGACTGAAGAGGATGATGAGGATGATGAGGAGGAAATGGATGATGAAGAGATGGCCATGATGGTAAAAAGGTTCAGAAAGTTCTTCAGGAAGAAAGGAGGCTTTCAAAAGGGTGACTCCAGCCAAAGGAGGGGTTACAAGAAGGAAAATGCTCCTGTGTGCTATGAATGTAAGAAGCCTGGTCACTTCAAGGCTGAGTGTCCCAGCCTGCAGAAGTCGAAAGGCAAAGACAAAAGGAAGGCCTTTGTATCTTCTATCTGGGTGAATAGCTCGGATGATGAAGCAAGTGATGAGGAAGAGGTAGCCAACCTCTGCCTTGTTGCTCGAGAAGAAAATGAGGAAGTATCCCCAGAATTTGATCCTATTCATGAGGATAGTGAGGTAACCTTCCCTGAACTTCAAGAAGCATATAATGAGGTACATGTAGAATTTTTCCGCTTATGTAGAGCATATAAAGTGTTGAAAGCTAAAAAGGAATCACTTGAGTCCAAGGTGGACTTACTGAGTGATGAGCTAGCGAAAGCTAGAACACTTCCGTTAGTGGAAGGACAGGGTTCTCCCCAAATAGAACCCAACGACCCAACACTTGAGAGCTGCCCTAATTGCAGCAAAGTCTCAGCTGAGAAAGACAAGCTGCAAAATGCCCTGCAGAAGTTCACAAATGGCTCAGAAATGCTAAATGTAATTTTAATGAATCAAAGGGCATATAGGGATAGAACCGGCTTAGGATATACTCCTAGAGGGAAGAAGTGGGTGGAACCAAAAGTAAAACCCTACTTAAAGTTCTTCCATAAAGCCACTAGTCATAGCTCCTCACCCTTCAGCTTCTGTAACTATTGCAACAGGAAGGGACACTCCACGTCCACCTGTAATGCTAAGAAGCATGGAGCAAGTAGCTCCTACAAATGGGTCCCTAAAGGAACCAAGGCAACAAAGGATCCTCCACCTGCAAAGGAAACTAAGAGAGGACAAGGATCCCGAGCTTGGAATCATTCCAAAGGGAAAACCCAAGAGTCCAGAGCCAGCACTAGGCCAGAGGCTCTGAATAATCACAAGCCCAAGGTCAAGGATGACTCTAGACCAAGGGCATTGAAAACTAATGATCGAGGACCCAAGAAAGATTGAGTACCTAAGTTTACTTGATTTTTCCAGGTGTGTCTCAAAGCATCCAAGAACAAGAAATGGTATATTGACAGCGGATGCTCGAGACATATGACTGGAGACAGAGACAAGTTCAGATCTCTGGTGATCAAAGATGGAGCCACAGTAACCTTTGGAGGAAATCAAAGTGGAAAGATCACTGGAGTTGGAGAGGTCGGACCAATAAAAGACGTCTACCTAGTGGACGGTCTTTGTCACAACCTGCTAAGCGTCAGCCAGAGCACAGACAAAGGAAACTGGGTAATTTTTGATTCACATGAGTGCATAATAGTTGATAAGCAGGATCTAAATTTAGATAAGGCCAACTTAAAATGCAAACTTAAGGCAAATAGAAATGGAAACCTATATACTTTAGACTTATGCCAACAACTAGAAGAAAAATGTTTAATATCTAGTGATGAGAATAGTTGGCTTTGGCATAAGAGACTAGCTCATGTTAATTTTACTCAACTGGACATGCTAATTAAAAAGGAGCTAGCTATAGGTATTCCCTCATTTAAAGTAAAGCATGATTTTATCTGTGAATCCTGCCAAAGAGGAAAGCAAACAAAGTCCTCATTTAAAACCAAGAAGAAAGTCTCCACCAGCAGGCCCTTGGAACTAATCCACATGGATTTGGTTGGGCCAGCAAGAGTGAAGAGCCTGGGTGGAAACCTATATGCTCTAGTGGTGGTGGATGACTATTCAAGGTTCACATGGACTATGTTTCTTGCCTCTAAGCAAGATACTTTTGATGCTTTTGTTGTCCTGGCTAAGAAAGTGCAGAATGAGAGAGAGCTCAAAATCACAGCCATAAGGACAGACCATGGAGGAGAATTTGAGAACCATAGCTTCTCAGAGCTATGTGAACAAAATGGCATAGAACACAACTTCTCAGCTCCTAGGACCCCTCAACAGAACGGAGTTGTCGAGAGAAAGAACAGGGTTCTGACAGAGATGGCTAGAAGCATGCTCAATGAGAAAGAGGTTTCTCAAGTGTTCTGGGCGGACGCTATGAGCACTGCTTGCTATATCTCTAACAGAGCCTATGTTCGCAAAGGACTGGATAAGACTCCCTACGAGCTGTACAAAGGGAGGAAGCCCAACATCAGTCACCTCAGAATCTTTGGATCAAAATGCTATGTGCATAACAATGGAAAGGTAAATCTGGGTAAGTTTGATCCAAAAGCTGATGTAGGTATATTCATAGGATATTCCCTTAGGAGCAAAGCATATAGAGTATACAACATGAGAACTAGAATTGTAGAAGAATCAATGCATGTTGTATTCGATGAAGCTCCTACATGGGGACAATCCACAGAAGATGATGAAATACCGAATCTTCCAAAGTTACCATCATCTTCTTCACCACCAAAAGAAACACCAGCAAGCAATCCTAAGGAAGAAGATGGACTCAGTGATGAACCTAGTGTGCAGACCGTGCCTGATGAGGCACAGTTGCCAACAGCTAGGAGGCATCACAGAGATCATCCTCTTGATCAAGTGCTTGGTGATGTTTCTTCTGGTGTCAGAACCAGAAGGCAAGTTCAAAATGAAGTTGAGTTTGGAGCATTCATATCACAAATCGAACCAACTTCAGTTGAACAAGCTCTTGAGGACTGCGACTGGATTATTGCCATGCAGGAAGAGCTAAATCAATTTGAGAGAAGCCAAGTCTGGGAACTTGTCCCCAGGCCGTCTCATCAATCCATAGTGGGGACCAAGTGGGTCTTCAAAAACAAACTGGATGAGACAGGTCAAATTACAAGAAACAAAGCCAGACTAGTAGCTAAAGGATATAACCAAGAAGAAGACATTGACTATGAAGAAACCTTTGCTCCAGTTGCTAGACTTGAAGCAATAAGGATTCTTCTAGCCTTTGCATCCATGAAGGGCTTTAGGCTATATCAAATGGATGTAAAGAGTGCATTTCTTAATGGCTATATTAAAGAAGAGGTGTATGTAGAACAACCTCCTGGTTTTGAGGATCACAAATATCCAAAACATGTGTATAGATTAAAGAAAGCTTTATATGGCCTGAAACAAGCTCCTAGAGCTTGGTATGAGAGACTCAGCAGCTTTCTGCTGGGCAAAGGTTTCTCAAGGGGCAAACTTGATAATACACTGTTTATCCTTCACAAAGATAGAGATATGTTAATTGTCCAAATTTACGTTGATGATATTATCTTTGGGGCAACTAATGAAAAACTTTGTGAAGATTTTTCTAAGACTATGCAGGGTGAGTTTGAGATGTCTATGATGGGAGAACTCACATTCTTCCTAGGCCTGCAGATTAAACAGAAGAAGAATGGAATCTTCATATCCCAAACTAAGTACTGCAGAGAACTACTCAAAAAGTTTGGGATGGATGAGTGCAAGGAGTATGACACTCCCATGAGCACCTCTGCCGCACTCGATGCTGACGCAAAGGGTAAATCTGTCAGCCTGCCCATGTACAGGGGAATGATAGGTTCCCTCCTATACTTAACGGCAAGCAGGCCTGACATTCAATTTAGTGTAGGCATGTGTGCTAGGTTTCAAGCCAACCCCAAGGAGTCACACTTAACATGCGTTAAACGTATTTTGAGATACCTTGAGGGAACACAAGAACTTGGTCTTTGGTACCCCAGAGGTAACCAAGAGTTCTTGTGGGCTTACTCTGATTCTGACCATGCAGGTTATAAGACTAATAGAAAGAGCACCAGTGGACAATGCGCCTTCCTTGGTGGTTGTCTGGTGACTTGGGCTAGCAAAAAGCAAACCTGCGTGTCCTTGTCATCCACTGAGGCAGAATATATTGCTGCAGCAAGTTGTTGTGCTCAAGTGCTGTGGCTGAAGAACCAGTTGAGAGATCTTGGCTTGGAGTTCCCTGAGGCACCCATCCTCTGTGACAACACAAGCACAATCAGCCTCGCCAAGAATCCAGTTCAGCACACAAGGACAAAGCACATTGATGTCAGACATCACTTCATCAGAGACCATGTTCAAAAGAAGGATGTCAAAGTGCAATTTGTCCCCACTCAACAACAGCTTGCTGACATCTTCACCAAGCCTCTGGGGGTTGACCAATTTACTTTTATAAGAGGTGATTTGGGAATGGTAAACCCAAATGAAGTGTATATACCATTGGTTATACTTGATTGTCTTAAAATTTACAAAAATACTAACTTAGGCATCGGAGTGCCAATATGTGTTTTTTGCAGGCTCACAATGTTAAATCTTAAGTAAGCACAACCGGAAGCAAAACCACTTCCGGATGATCCCTCACTGACACTGGATGATGAAACCAAGTGAGCGCCAGCACCAGTCCAAGGGACATGTCACTTCAGAAAACGCTTCACCTTCCTCAATGAAACATTATGCCTTCTCTGATAAGATGAAGCGACACGTGTCATCAGGTGTGTCGTTCCAACTTAAATTGTTTACGTTACCCAATGTGTGAAAATCTGAAGAGACATGACCATTTTTGCCCTCAGTAACTTTTCCTATAAATAGGGTGTCATTTTTCACTTTCACTTTTTACTTGCATCATTTTCACTTTCACCATTTTCTCTAAAACCTTCTTCATCTGTTCTTCATTTTTCTTCACACGTCCCTTCGCATTTCATCTCCTTTTACCCCCAATCCATACACAAATGGCCGGATCTCATGAATCCAACCCAGTTACCAAGAAACACAAGTCAAAACATTCTTCATCTAAGAAACACAAGTCAAAATCTGGGCAATCTCATCATGAACGTTCTAAGAAATCTGGGCAAAATGAAGAACATCATGAACACCGTGAAATTTCTGGGCAGACACCGGGGCAGGAGGAAAATGTTCAGGGTCAGCCTGGAACTTCTGGCAGAGTGACTGAACAGATAGTGGTTTCCGAACAAGAGAGGGAAGCCCTGAGAAAAGGAAAGAAGAAGAGGGTGCAATTTGCTGAAGAGTCGTCTTCAAAGAGGCAGAGGGTTGAAGAAGATGACTCTACAGTGTATAGAGATGGGGCCTTGGAGCCTGTTGCCTCCAAGTTTGAAACCATTAAGCCTTACTTCAACAATGGCTTGTTCATCGATCTGGCCAAAATTGATGAACTAGGGTTTCCTCACCTGCGGCCTTACTTAGAAAAATACATGCCCTGGCTGGGGATCAAACAGGACTACAACATCAACGTCCTGCGAGCCTTCTGCCAATCCCTCTCTGGCAAAGTGAAGTACAAGAAGGTAGATGGAAAGGAGCAAATCCACAGACTCTACTTCACGGCCACAGTCAGAGGAAGAACCTTCAGTTTTACCTGGAGAACGCTGAACGAGTTAATGGGGATCACTGATGAGGGGATGACTGAGTGGCTATATCCTGAGACGCTCAAATACAGCAAGGAGGAACTAGAACAGCTGTATGGCACCAAAGACAAAAAGGTGTCCAAAATGTCTGACTCCTACAGGGTTCTGTATTATATCTACTCCCGGATGATGACACACAAAGGGGGTAACTTCAATGAATTCACCTTGTTGGACAATCCATGGTTCCCCAGACTCCTCTCCCAGCAGCCAATCAATCCAGGGCAGTTGATCAGCCTTGAACTTCAGCGATGGTTGGCTAACGACAAGACTGAGTATCTTCCATATCCCACCATCCTTGCTGCCCTCCTGGAGAAGAAACTGATCAAGGCCACATCTGACGTGGAGGAAGAGAATGTCAAATGTGCTCCTGTGGGGGCAACGAACATCAGCAAGATGGGCATCAAGTACCTGAAGCCTGCCAAGTCCACTCGCTCAAGCTCACAGGCGGGTAGTGCTTCTGGGACTTCAGCCCCTTCTGCATCTGAAGCAGGGGATCAGGAAGTGGACTCCCATGCTGGGCCAAGTCGTGCTGCAAGAGTGCCAGCTTCTGTCAAGGCCTTTGCAGAGGAAGTTAAGGAAGAACTTCTCTTTAAACTGCCTGAATCCTTGGTAGGCCCTCTCCGTGCTGAGTGTGACATTGGCTTCCAGCAGCAAGGGGAGCGAATTCAGAGGCTCGAAGACAGGGTAGGCCAGATTGAAAACCACATTGCCAGGGTGGATGCAAAACTTGACCTCATTCTCCAGCACCTTCAAATTCCCCAACCATCACAAGGTAACCTACCACCACCTCCTCCTCCTCCCCAAAATCCTCCTCCTCCTCCTCCCTCAGGCAATCCTCAACTTCCCCCTCCTCCTCCACCTAACACTCAACCACCACGACCACCTCCACAAAATGACCATCAATCCCCTCCGTCACCAAACCATGATCACCAATCCCAATCTTCACCCAACCATGAACACCAAACCCAAGACACACCCCAACAATCTCCTAGCCAATCACCCCTTCACTCTAACAACTCCCCATCTCCACAAAACTCCCCATCCACACCTCCCTCATCCACTCGCACATCATCCAACCCCTTAGCCGAACCCCTTGGTTTTCAAACTGCCATTCACCCCCTCAGCCAAATCCATCTAAGAGAGTATCCCCGCCTTCAGCAAATCCCTGAGGATCCTCACTTACCCTTTATCCCATTTACCCCACATTCTTCCACCACCACCTTCACTGCATATTCCTCCACCTACCCATTCGAAGGCCTCTTCGTAGATCCTTCCTGGTTCCCCAACCAACCCACATCCCCAGATCATACCTTACCTACCTCTTCCCCAGAATCCTCACCCCCAACTCCATTTGGCCCTGAACCTCCACCCTCCTCTTCATCTACTCCATCCCTGGCACTCGCCCTTGTTGATGATGACAAAAGGGGGAGAAATGTGATGACCGCCCTTCGCCTATCCATGAACACAAGGGATGTGCTCAGCCAACCATCCCTCTGGCTTGATGAAGACATCATGGCTGCCCTTCGCCGTGCCATGGAATCACGAAGGCTGAGTGGTGCTGAGAGCCTAATAAGAGGAGAAGCCATAAGATTCATGGAGCAGCAGAGGACGGCTGAGCAAGGATCACAATTGGAGATGGTTGTCTTTGAGCCAAATGAACAACCTTCACAGCCTGAGTCATCTTCATCAGAATCTCCTCCAACTAAGATAAGTAGAAAGGATATTGAGGAGATAATGATGAAGTGGGGACTGAAGAAGATCAATCACCCTCCTATTGTGATAGCCAAGCCTATTCCTGCATCCTCTGGGCAAGCGTCTGAGATCTCCTCGTCTGAGCAATCATCTGCCCCTCCTCCTTCATCTGAGCCAGCAGTCACCTTCAGTGAGTCTAGAAAGAAGGCCGTTGCCAAGAAGCGGACCAGGAAATTTATTGCCTCCACTGAATCTGCTGAGAGTGAGGAAGAGACTCCATCTGACCAACCTGAGCAAGAGACCTCATCTGCCCAAGTTGAGTCTGAAACCCCAGTAGTTCAAGCAGTTCCTATTCTAAAGGAGGTCAAGTTGGAAATTGAAGACATGACTCCTGAGGAATTCGAAAGATATGGGTATACAGACAAACTCTCTTTTGGTCAGATGGCCTGCCTCGATGCTGACAGAGCAAGAGCCATGCCCACTCCTTCGATTAGCAAGAGCAAAGGGAAGAGTAAGGGGAAAGGGAAAAGGAAAGCCCAGGAAGTTGAGGAGGATCCCAACTTCCCTGTATGGAACGTAAAAATTTGGGCTGTTCACTACCCCAATGGAGAGGTCGCCTACTTCGATGATGCCACAGGGTTCCCTGGGTATGAAGAAGTAGAGAACATGAAGAGGGCATTCGAGGAGTCTATTGAATCAGAAAGACTCAGACGAGAGAGGGATGAAGAAGAGCTTCAGCGAATAATTGCCTAGATAGACCAGAATGTACATGAGGCTGAGATCACCAGGCTTCAGAAAGAGAGTGAGGAGAGACAGAAGGAGAGGGAAAAGAAAAAGAGACACAAACACTGAAATCCCATTCCACATTTTTTTTACTTAGAAAATTTTCTTTGTTTTTCATGCATACTTTATTCTTGCTTAGTATAGATTACCTATATATGTTTTGCTTGTATACTCTAACATGTAATCTCTTTCATATCAATAATATTTGTCCAAGTTACTTGTTCTTATCTATTGCCTTTATCTTTATGCTAATTCATTCATATGAACTTAATCGATAAAACTGAGTTTGTCATCATCAAAAAGGGGGAGAATGTTAGAATCTTAAGTTTTGATGAAGACTAAAATATGAAAGAACTTAGAAAGCAATAGGTGAACATAGAATCCTAAGTAAAAGTGCAACCGGATGTGGACTTACTTCCGGATAGATTAGGACTAGCGCTCGCGGATGAATGTCTCTTCCCCCAGCGGCAGCAAGAAATTTACTTAGGAATTAACTTAGTCCATGAGCACTAGATATACAAAATCCTAAGACTAAGTTAAGATTCAACCGGAAGTGAATTTGCTTCCTGTTAGACTTAGACTGGCGCTGACTGTTGGAATAGATATCCCTAAGCGTCAGTGAAAGTGAGCAACATCCAGTAGAAGTGCTTCCGATAGCTCAGTGACTAGCGCTGGCTGTTGGATTGAATGAACACTGAGCGAGAGTGAGTAATAGTGAACAAAACCCTTCATCCAGCGGATTTACTTCCGGATGGAGAAGTGCTTCCGGATGCAAGGAAGACCTCTTAGACTAAGAACACTCCCACTGCATGTAACTATATGTTTATACTATTAGACTAACACTCAGTGCAGCACACTCAGTAGAATTGCTTCCGGATGAGAATCTGCTTCCGCATGCAATCAGAATGTCAGAAGTTGCAGTGTCAGAATGCTTTTGTCAGAGCAGAGGTGTCAGGACTACTTTTCAGAGATAAAGCAAGTCAACCCTGCTATGCATTGATGAAGCATTTATTGGGCAAACGGTAACATGGGTTAAACGGCCATATTCAAACGGCTCTCCCACCTACCAAGAGACAGATTGCTTGAAGACTATATAAAGAAACTCAAACCTCATTTATGAGGTTAACAATTATCTTTGAATACTCTTGAGAGAAGTTAGAGCGAGAAACTAAGAACATCTTCAAGCATTCAAAGCTGCCCAGAAAAGTAAAGAGCATTTAACACATCGAGTGATCATTCTCATCTACATATTCTGTACTCTTTGGTGTTAAGTCTCTTTCTGTTATAAGAGCATTGACTGTACTTAAGTGTGTAACACTATCCGTTCTTTGAGAGAACTCAGTTTGTAAAATCCTTTAAGTGTAAAGGTTAACCCCTTGCTCGGTGTGAGGGGGAGCTAGTTAGAAAGGTTACAAGTGAGCCTTGTGTAAAACTTGTGGTTGTAAGGTTGCAAGTGATCCCGTCCAAAACTTGCTGTTGTAAGGTTTCAGGTGAACCCGATTTAAAACCTGAGAGATAATGGAACTCGGCCTGGGTGGTTGAGAACTGGACGTAGGTCAGGTAGACCGAACCAGTATAAATATTGTGTTGGTTTTATTTAAGCATTTATTTTTGAAGCACAATTCACCCCCCCTTGTGCATCCATTACTTTCAGACGTATGCTTAGAGAAGTTTTGTACTCCCCTATTGCTGCAAAGGTGGTTTCTTATTAGATGTTCTTTGGGCATAAGATCTGCGAATAATATGCTTATGGAACATAGGATTTGTGAACAGGATATTCTTAGGATCTAGGACAAGATGTTCCTCTAAGAGAGGATCTGTGAAGAAAATATTATTGAGACATAAGATATCCGAATATGATCTTGAGTTGCAGGATTTGTAGACATGGTATTTTTGAAATACCAAATTTGTGAATAAGGTATGAATAGGGTATTTCTGAGACTTCTTGTGAAATATGATTAGTTGGTATATAGACCAAATTTTGTTAATATTTGTAATCTTCTCAATGACTTTCTTGGTCATGAAAATATGATTATATGTGTTAGAAGTTACCGGAAACAATATCTGGAAATTCTGGCTTTGTAATTGAATTCTGGATCTGGTTATCATCTGGGATTTCCTTTGAAATCTTTTGAGCAATTTTGCTTTTAATTTTGCGAAATAAAAGTAAGTAATGAAGTAACTAACATAAAGGGGGTTAACAAATGAATAACAAAAATGCTATTCTTTCTCTCTCGCTCTCTCTCTTTTTGAATGAATCATCATTCTTATTCCCCCTAAAAAAGGTTAGTCACCAAACATAATATGTAATTAGAATTTGAAATTTATTGGAATTGGAATTAGAATTAGAATTTGTAAAGGTTTCTACCTTTTTTGAATTTGCAATCTGGAGTCAACCTGGACTTGAATGTCATCCATTATGACCTTTGTGTTTCCTAGATTTTTGTAAAGTCACAGATAAGAATTTGAATTTTCTGGATTTATTTTGAAACTTAGAAATTAGATTTAGATTAATTAGTACCTGAGAAACTGTGACTTATCTCCCTTATTCTGGAGGACCTTCTGAGAAAGGGAGCTGAGATCTGGAAATTCTCGAGAATCACTCTGGACTGAGGTGCTGATCTCGTCGTCACGAGGGCACACACTGAGATGCTGAGTGAGGTTTCACGGTCCAGGTGAACCTCAATTTTGAAGTTTTAGAAATCTGGGAAACTGGATGGAGAGGTTGTTTCCTCTTATTGCCTTGATAAGAATTTGTCTTATCAAGGACTAGGGCACTTGGCCCTTTCCTACCCGTTATGGGTAGTATCTTTTGAGATGTTTAGCATTCCAGCTTCTTGGTAGGACATTCCCTTGGGAGTCCTGAAGCTGATAAGAACCTGGGTCCGCTATTTCTTTTACCAGGTGAGGCCCTTCATAATTAGGGCTGAGTTTTCCTTCTGATGATTCAGGAGTGTTTGGGAACACTCTTCTGAGAACTAATTCACTTATCTGGTATTTGGATAAATTGTATAGCAAGATAAGCTAAATATTAGGATATATTAGATAGAATGATAAATTAGATAGCACGATTAGATTAGATAGCAGGATAAGCTAGATAGCAGGATATATTAGATAGCAGGGTAAATTATATATCATGATAAATCAAATAAGAGGATAAATTAGATAACTAGATAAATTAGATAGCAGGATTAGTGGTGTAATACCTTAACAAGATTAATTATGTCTCGTTTGAAATAATTCGATTACAATACAATTTGTAGATTTAAGATGTAAAATAATACAAGTAAATTGGCCTGTGATCAGGATGAATCTGATGTAGAAGATTCTTGATCAGGGTGATCCTGAGATTCAGGATCTTTGTCTTCTTCTTCAGGATCAAAGCAGACATATCTGGCTGCATGGTCTTCTTCCCAATGCATCTGGTCTTCAGCTTTGCGCATAACCCCAGCGTAGGTATCACATGGGTTTTTTGTCAGTTCTTTGTAGAGGTCTAAATCTACAAAGATTCCTTTACGGAAAGCGTTGATTGAGGTCTCTTCATCAGGTTTGTCTATGGTGAGCCTCTCTGTATTGAAACGGGTAACCCAGCTGCGAGTGGTTTCCCCCCGATACATGTGCATCCGGTATAAATCAGCTGAGGTTTTCTGCATCCTACGACTGCTAGAAAACTGTTGAGTGAATTGTTCTTGCAACTGGGCAAAGGATGATATGGATCTGACAGGTAGTTTGATGAACCATTTCAGGGCTGGACCTGTTAAGCTCATGCCAAATCCTTTGCACATGCAAGCCTCTCTGGCTGAGTCTGATATAGGAGCTGCTAGCATCCTTTGTTTGAAGTGAGCCATATGCTCATCTGGGTCACTAGTCCCGTCATATTGATTCATTGAGGGATAGGTGAATCTCTTTGGTAATTGAGTTTCTGTGATCCACCTCGCAAAAGGTGAATCAGCATAACTCGTCTGGGCATATTTAGGAATTTGTTTTGGTGCTCCTGGGACCTGTTGAATTATCTTTTTCAATTCCTCAATCTCACGTTCCATCCTAGCGATTTCAGAATTTTTCTGGGCTTGAGCACCATCTGAACCTCGAGACTTAGATCCTGAGTTCGAGATGCTACCACTGCTGAAGCTCTGACTCTCTCTAGGGTTTGGTCTAGACTTCTCATGTCGTATATGAGAGCGTCTATGATGATCACGAGGAATTTTAGTTTTGTACTTCTGGTATCCTCCTTTCTTGTGACCCATAGTTTCTTGCTTTCTTTGTTGATGTTGGAACCCTGTTTGATGAGGAATTTTTGTTCGTGGACTTTGGAATAGGCGAGTTTTACAGCTGCCTTTATTGTTACTATTTGAGTTTTGAGCTGTGTGGGCGACATAATTGTGTATGTCTTTGTTCAGGGACTCGATCAAGCGAGTGAGATAAGCTTGTTTTTCGTACAACATACGCACGTTTTGCGCTGGGTCATCTCCGTGATCGAAGTTTTGCTGGTCATGATTTTCCTCACGACCTTCTTCGTGATCATCTTGATGATGATGATCTTGGTGATCCTCTTAATGATCATCTTGGTGATCCTCTTGCGAGTTCTCCCCCTCACTCCCCTGATGTTCAGGTGGTGTCACAGGTTCAGGGATTTGCTCCTGCTGATCTTCAGGAATTGTTTGCTCGTGATTGTCACCATTTGGAAGAGGGGGTTGGAATGGATCTCCATATGGGGTTTGAGAATCATCCTCTTCCATTGGAACAACAAGGTTTCGAAGATCAGACATGTTGAATTTCAGGTAAGAGAGTGACTTACAGTCGTACTCCCCACGGTCGGCGCCAAAATGTGTTACCTAGATTTCGTATAATCTAAATAACTTTAATAAAATAAAAATACTATGATTCTAATAACAATTGATTAACGTGGTATATGAATAAAATATGGACTATCTATTTCGAGGTATAAACCTGACCTAGAATAATCAAGCTTGAGGGCTGGATTCGATAATATAAACAGTAAATGAGAATTAAATAAGATAATCCCAAATTATGAATTAGAATTAACAGGAATAATAATTAAACGTAATGATATTGGATCATGAACTGGAAATAATAAGGGTAAAGCGAAGGTTTGGTAAAATCTGATAAATAATGAGAGATAACTGAGATATGATGCAATAAGGATTGGAATAATAAACATAAAGCGTAAACGAATATTATTAGATAGAACCTGGCGAGCTTTATTGAGTAGGATAATCAGAATACAAGATGAATAGCTGGTTACAAGAGATCTCTCAATACAAGAAAGTAAAAAGTGATTGTGTTCTTGCTCTCAGATATTCCGTACCCTAAACCCTAGCTTGGCCTATCTTATATAGCCTATGCAGCTCCACTTATTTCTCCCTGACGTTATGCCAGGTGTCCACCTCGAAGAGCCGTTGAGCTGCCAGGTCTCTAGCATGGCCGAGTCTTCAGCCCGAGATCTCCGCCTATGATCTCGGGCAGTCGCATTGACTGGGCGCACTTCTAACAGTCTAAGCATCCACCTTGCCAATTAGCCGTTTATGTGCCTCTTCATCTTCTCCCAATTCATTAGCAGGGCCGGGTCGTCAGCCCGAGACCTTCGCCTGGAATTTCGGACAGTTATGTTGACTTGACTCAGCTTCACCATATCAGGTTTCCACCTCCCGAATTTTGTGCTCCACTAACACCCATTTCGAAATTCAAGTTTCTGTACGTTACTGTTAGTCGTCACGGTGTCCTTCCGTCATCTCATATCGGGCCGAGCCCATATTAATCTTTAGCGAGCCTAGGGGAATACAGTTCCAACATCAACAAAGAAAGCAAGAAACTATGGGTCACAAGAAAGGAGGATACCAGAAGTACAAAACTAAAATTCCTCGTGATCATCATAGACGCTCTCATATACGACATGAGAAGTCTAGACCAAACCCTAGAGAGAGTCAGAGCTTCAGCAGTGGTAGCATCTCGAACTCAGGATCTAAGTCTCGAGGTTCAGATGGTGCTCAAGCCCAGAAAAATTCTGAAATCGCTAGGATGGAACGTGAGATTGAGGAATTGAAAAAGATAATTCAACAGGTCCCAGGAGCACCAAAACAAATTCCTAAATATGCCCATACGAGTTATGCTGATTCACCTTTTGCGAGGTGGATCACAGAAACTCAATTACCAAAGAGATTCACCTATCCCTCAATGAATCAATATGACGGGACTGGTGACCCAGATGAGCATATGGCTCACTTCAAACAAAGGATGCTAGCAGCTCCTATATTAGACTCAGCCAGAGAGGCTTGCATGTGCAAAGGATTTGGCATGAGCTTAACAGGTCCAGCCCTGAAATGGTTCATCAAACTACCTGTCAGATCCATATCATCCTTTGCCCAGTTGCAAGAACAATTCACTCAACGGCTAGAGACCTGGCAGCTCAACGGCTCTTCGAGGTGGACACCTGACATAACGTCAGGGAGAAATAAGTGGAGCTGCATAGGCTATATAAGATAGGCCAAGCTAGGGTTTAGGGTACGGAATATCTGAGAGCAAGAACACAATCACTTTTTACTTTCTTGTATTGAGAGATCTCTTGTAACCAGCTATTCATCTTGTATTCTGATTATCCTACTCAATAAAGCTCGCCAGGTTCTATCTAATAATATTCGTTTACACTTTATGTTTTATTATTCCAATCCTTATTGCATCATATCTCAGTTATCTCTCATTATTTATCAGATTTTACCAAACCTTCGCTTTACCCTTATTATTTCCAATTCATGGTCCAATATCATTACGTTTAATTATTATTCCTGTTAATTCTAATTCATAATTCGGGATTATCTTATTTAATTCTCATTTACTGTTTATATTATCGAATCCAGCCCTCAAGCTTGATTATTCTAGGTCAGGTTTATACCTCGAAATAGATAGTCCATATTTTATTCATATACCACGTTAATCAATTGTTATTAGAATTATAGTATTTTTATTTTATTAAAGTTATTTAGATTATACGAAATCTAGGTAACACAATACCTGTGTTACCTAGATTTCGTATAATCTAAATAACTTTAATAAAATAAATATATCATGTATCTAATAATGATTTATTACCATAAAATGTAAAGCAAACATGGATTATTGATTTCCAAATATGAACCTGAGTAGTAATATTAAGCTCTTAGGCTGGATTCAGTAATATGAACAGTAATAAGAAGTAAAAATAGTAAACGTGGATTATGAATTAGAAACAGTGGGAATAAATCAGAGATAAGACGAAATATGATAATTAATAAGAAATAATAGAGATATTATGAGATAAGAACTGGAATAGTAAAGCATAAAGCATAAACGAATATTAATGGATAGAACCTGGCGAGCTTTATTGAATTTGATAATCAGAATACAAGATGAATAGCTGGTTACAAGAGATCTCTCAATACAAGAAAGTAAAAAGTGATTGTGTTCTTGCTCTCAGATATTCTGTACCCTAAACCCTAGCTTGACCTATCTTATATAGCCTATGCAGCTCCACTTATTTCTCCCTGACTTTATGCCAGGTGTCCACCTCGAAGAGCCGTTGAGCTGCCAGGTCTCTAGCATGGCCGAATCTTCAGCCCGAGATCTCCGCCTATGATCTCGGGCAGTCGCACCGACTGGGCGCACTTCTAATAGTCTAACCTTCCACCTTGCCAATTAGCCGTTTATGTGCCTCTTCATCTTCTCCCAATTCATTAGCAGGGTCGGGTCGTCAGCCCGAGCCCTTCGCCTGGAATTTCGGACAGTTATGTTGACTTGACTCAGCTTCACCATATCAGGTTTCCACCTCCCGAATTTTGTGCTCCACTAACACCCATTTCGAAATTCAAGTTTCTGTACGTTACTGTTAGTCGTCACGGTGTCCTTCCGTCATCTCATATCGGGCCGAACCCATATTACTCTTTAGCGAGCCTAGGGGAATACAATACCAACTAATCATATTTCACAAGAAGTCTCAGAAATACCCTATTCATACCTTATTCACAAATTTGGTATTTCAAAAATACCATGTCTACAAATCCTGCAACTCAAGATCATATTCGAATATCTTATGTCTCAATAATATTTTCTTCATAGATCCTCTCTTAGAGGAACATCTTGTCCTAGATCCTAAGAATATCCTGTTCACAAATCCTATGTTCCATAAGCATATTATTCGCAGATCTTATGCCCAAAGAACATCTAATAACCACCTTTGCAGCAATGGGGGAGTACAAAACTTCTCTAAGCATACGTCCACCGTTCAGAAACTTCCTGCTCTCCTGATCAATTCTTTGATAAAGACCTCAAAATGATATCATAATCTATCGAGGTAGCTCAACCACTACATCCTCATTCAGATCATCAAAGTTTTCTTCGAAACATTCTAGTCAAAGCCCTCAGTTAAAGCATCAAAATCTCAGAACTCATACTTTGCGGCTTGATATATGCTTACCATGAATGTTTGAGCATCAAACAAATGCGACCAATGTTAACGACAGGAACTATTAAAGCTAATCAATCATCTCTTCCAATCGATTTTCTCAAACTCTTGGAAGCTCATTACCTGACTACCTCCCGGAGAATAACGAGCAACATCTTCTCTGATCCCTGAAGACCGCAGATCATTGACTCAGCCCCTGGAGAACGTGCAACACCTGCCCGAAATGTCCCAAACCATCGAAAACCGTCCAATAGCCGCTCGCCCAAACCTGAGACACAAAGGAATGCACCTCCCCGAGCCTCACAAAGCTTGACACGTGGAGCTAGGGGAGTAAATGTATTCCCCTAGGCTCGCTAAAGATTAATATGGGCTCGGCCCGATATGAGATGACGGAAGGACACCGTGACGACTAACAGTAACGTACAGAAACTTGAATTTCGAAATGGGTGTTAGTGGAGCACAAAATTCGGGAGGTGGAAACCTGATATGGTGAAGCTGAGTCAAGTCAACATAACTGTCCGAAATTCCAGGCGAAGGGCTCGGGCTGACGACCCAGCCCTGCTAATGAATTGGGAGAAGATGAAGAGGCACATAAACGGCTAATTGGCAAGGTGGAAGCTTAGACTGTTAGAAGTGCGCCCAGTCAGTGCGACTGCCCGAGATCATAGGCGGAGATCTCGGGCTGAAGACTCGGCCATGCTAGAGACCTGGCAGCTCAACGGCTCTTCGAGGTGGATGTAACATCCCAAATTTTGATTTAAGGATAATGAGAAATTAAGGGGGGTGTTACTAAGAAAATTTAAAGTGTTAGGGTAGAATTTATAATATTTGGAATAAATTATTGATATTAAATCTTAATTATCTTAGGTTTCAAAGAAAATTATAGTCAAAGGAGTCATTTGTAATTAGAAACATACATGGAAAGTATTTTTAAAATCTAAATGATATTTGATGGAAAGAAAGGGGTACAACAATATATATATATATATATATATATATATATATATATATATATATATATATATATATATATATATATATATATATATATACTTTTGGGTTAGGAATATGATTAAGAATAAACAGTAGGGTAATTAAATGTAATTTTTCCTAAAGGATATATATAAATAACATCCTCTTCTCCTTCCCTCAAAAACCTAGCCGCGTCCGCCCCCCCTTTCTTCTTCTTCATCGGCCTCTTCATCATCTTCACTCACGGACCCTCACCATCATCAAACTACTCCCTCCCTCTCCAAATCGGTGCTCTCCCTCCTCCTTTCCGTCTTCTTCTTCTTCGTTTCTTCTCTTTCCTGCGACGACGGGCGGCCACGACGGCGGCCAAGGCTGGACAAACCACCGTGCTCTCCTCCCTTTTCTCTCTCCCTCGCGTTCTTCACTCCTCATCTTCATGCTGTTTCTTCGCTCGTCATTGTCTTCCTTCATGTTTTCCGGCGAGCTCGACGACGTACGGCGGTGGGGTAAGAGTAAGCTTCGGCCTTGACTTGTTTTCGTGTGTTGTTCTTCTTTCCCATGTTGATTTCTTACTTTTCCTTTTCCTTTTGGTTTTCCTGTTCGGCCAGCCACCTAAATGGCCGATTTCCGGCGACAGCAAGTTGATCGATTAGGAACTTATGAGCTGAAGTTGGGTGAGCCTTTCTTTTCGTTTTACCCTTCTTTCTTATGATTTCTGGGCGATTTTGAGAGGGTAATCCGAAATTGAGTTGGGGTTTCTAGGTTCTATAATCATTCAATACTCATCAGTAGACTTCATGTTTTGGTGCCTTGAAAAACTTGAGTATTTGTTTAAACGTTTGGTTGATTTATCTCGAAAGCCCTAAAACCATTCTCTGATTTAGCATGTGTTTGGGTGGTTTTGGGCTGAAGATTTATACATAGTTCGATTAAGTTAAGATTTAAGTAAAATAGAGTTATAAAAGTTCATTGTGTGTTCAGTATTGAAGATTTTCGAAATTTCATATTATTGCCTTTGTTTTGTTTGGTTTTTCTGCCTTGGATGATTTTTGGTAGATATATTGTCCTGCAAGTTGGGAATGAGCTTGGAATTGAATAATTAGAGAAGATAAGCATTAAATAAATCTGATTGAAGAATTAATTCTTTATGCTCTAAGATTGAAATGAAGTAATTTTTGGTTTGATTAGGATATGTATGAGAGGTTGGAGGTTCTTGAGCTTGGTGTTCTGTTTGGTACGGTTTTGGGAAGCCTTTAGGAATGATTATTTAATAATAAAGTTAATTTAGGAAAGACATTTAGGTTGCATGTGAACTTTCATTGAATGTGATGTTGATAGTTGCTGTTTTGGCTTTTGTGCGGTGACATTGATGATGTTTTTTTTTTTGGGCTGACTTTTGCTTGCTGGTTTTGAAGTTCAGATTTAGTCATTGTGCTTGGTTGTCTAACTTGGACTTATTGTAGCTAGATTATTATGTCTCCTTGTATTTTGTTTGGTTTTACTATGAGGAGGTATATGTATGAACTTGTTGTATGTGTTGTAGTTGGAGTTTATTAGTTTTATGGTGGTAAAGGTAATTCCGTGGAGGTATTTTAGAATCTGATTTTTGATTGGTAGTCTTGGTATTAGAATATAATTATAAATGGTGTTCAAAGAGGAATTGTTGAAGTGGTGCTAAAGGAAATGAAATTAGGAATCTACAGTGCATAAGGGTGTTGTTTGGTTACTCGTTGAGGTTTGAGAACTGAATTGGTTGGTAACTTGTTTGTCCAATGGGGTTTAAGCTATCATCTTCCTTGGACTTCATTGTTTTCTTGCCTACTATGATATGATTCTGTTTTGATGAAATGGAGGCTCTTAAACTTTAAATTAAACTCTTTGTTAATATAAATTCTGTTTAAAGGAATAGTTTAAGTTGTATTAAAAAGGGAAGATATTGGTTGCTTCAATGTCTGGCTGACCATTCTATTTGATTGACATGCTTTATAATTGAACTATTGATGATACTTGTATGCATTTATGAGACTCTAACTGAGCATAATGGTTATTAAAGTTTCAGATTTAGTAAATGGTTTTGTTTGGTTGTTCTTTGACGAAGAATGATTTAATTATTGATTGATGATTATTGTACATGTGTGACTAATATGTGCTAATTAGCAAAAGAAAGAAAACATAGGAATAACATATTTATGAAGGGAATGGGTAGTAACATCATAACCAAGGAGAGACGTTATTCATTATGTATATATATATATACACACGAAGGATTGTTTATAACTATTATTACTTTATGTAATAATAGGAGGATCTGAGAGGATAGTATTTGAAGAAAACCTACAAGGAAACGGTAAGGAAAAACAACGGAGTGCTAAGGGCGACAGGTAATCACACTTAACCTTGCTATAACATTGAGGGTGACGTTAGCTGGGATTTTCAAAATCCCTTTTCACCCTCCATATACATATTGTCTTTGAAAAAGGTATTTTTATATAAAACAGGCTATCGGGTGCCTTTCAAACACGATTATTTTCATAATAAAGAAATTTGAACACTATATATATATTATCCTGTCTGGTGGTGGCCATTGATCTGAAATGGCGTGAAAGGTATATAGGAATAATGTTCAGGTTGTGGTTTGAGATGTCATGAGGAAAGAATAAGAAGTTAGTTATTGAATGGAGATTTTGAAAGTTATGTTGTGGAAAACATAAGATGTGATGATTGAGATATTGAATGAGTTTGTGATATTGAACAGAATTGTCAGGGAGATATTGATATTGTGATATTGAATGGAACTTTAGTTGAAAAGTTGAATATAGTGAGCATTGCATGACACTGCTATTTATGTACCATCGCGCGATGATAATTGTCGATAGGCCAATCGACAGTTATTTGTACGGATCCTTTTTGGATTGATTGGATCGGGGTCATAGGTCAACTTATTGAGAGAAGTGACCTACGGTTGAGGCATTTTAGAGCCCAACCGCCCCTACGATTGATAAGGCATTTGAGAGCCCAACCGTTCCCATTCTGCAATGGAAAACAGAATTGGGGTTTCCTCTCTGGGGTTTGCCAGAGAGGGAAATTTGCCCCCTCATTGTGGAGAGGGGCACAGTGTCAAATCATATAGTGAAGTTGGATGCTGGAATGAATGCCTCCAGGATGGCACGATGTATCCCTAGGTGAGTGTGAGCGTTGGTGTAGTAGTACTGATGGATTGGAGATGTTGACGTTATTGTTTGGAAAGTGATAGAGAAATGTGAGTGATTTATGGAGAGAGAGAATGTGAAATATATATATATTATTGATTTTAAAACTGTGGTACCCTTTTGGACGCCCTCGCTACCGCACATCTCACTGTTATAGTGAGTTAAGCGGTGATTACTGGGACAAATTGTCTCATCCCACGATTACTGACATTTTTGCAGGTATTCATGCACAGGCGCGAGCATTAGGAAATGGAATTAGGTATTAGAAGCTATATAGACTATTTTGAATTGTATATTGCCAATTTGTATAGGCCTGCATCTGCTTCCGCATGTATATATATATTTATTGTTAAATATCAACTAGTTCTGTTTATTAACCATGCTAGGCAAATTCTTTCTAACATGGTTATCAATAAATTATCCATGATAGCAGCGGTGTTGTACTAGTTTATTCTTTTCTATCATGGATAATATTTAATCATTAGGAAATTCCTTTTCTAACTATGATAGGACATTGATATTATGGAAATCCTTTTTCTATCATAGTTAGTAAAGAGGTTATTAGATCTAAAATGGATATTATTGGTTAATTAAGTAATTAGTAACACTATGTGACAACTTGGTTATCAGTATTTGGTATACGATAACCTAGGACTGTGCTGCATTGCATATAGATTGGCAATATACATTCTTAGTATTCCCTTCCTTATGTGCATGAATATCTGGCCTTTTGAGAGGGATATCACTCATCCCGTGGTGGGGAGAGAGTGATAAGAGCAATTGAATAGGTAGTGTGGAGAGATTGAGATGAATATAGAAAGAATATTGAAATATATGAAAATATTGATAAGAATTTAGGAAGAATAACGAAATAAGGATGCTTCTCTGGGGTCTCGAGTATAGTTATGTGCCGACCATAATCATAGTCGAGGCATCATGAGATACCTTATTGGGTTAAGGGATTTAGGAAATTGAAAATAACAATTGATAATGGATAAAAATATGAGTTAAGGATTATTGACCTTGTTTCTTGCTTGTTATGTTCATTGTTAAGATTGATTAATTGATGGATCGACTTGTTATGTTTGATTTGATTAAACTGAAATTCTATTAATTGTGTTTATTCAAGTGTACAGATTACTTGTATTACTTGCTTTGTTTTGTTCATAGGTGGTGCATTTGTTAATTAATGATTAAATTATTTTATCTAACGTTTATTACAAATGAACTATTTACTTTATTATTTTCTATTAGTACTTGATTTTCCACCAATTAATAATGGTTGGAGATCACCATCATCGGTAGTAGAGGTTGTTGCCCATTTATATTAAACGGCTGGAGGCTTCCTCACTGTATTTAGTGATTGGAAGCAGCCCCCTTAATAATAGATGTTGGTAGCCCTCACTACTCCATGAGGGTATCCCATCGTTACTAAACGAATGAACGGTAAGTTGTCTGTTTAATAGTGATTATGGTTTGAATTTTTATAGGTTATTGAAATGATTTCACAAGTTGATCATATGTAGTTGGAAGGATTTGGTGATTTGGCTGATGTGTTTAAGTGACAAGGGGAGGGGAATTTGTGATGAGCTGAGTTGATAATGCTATTTGAAGTGGATGAATTTATTAGAAGTGTGACCATGTGATTTTTTGTGAAGTGTTGTGCTTCTTGTTTCACTGTGGCTGAAATGATTCTTGACTTCTCCGTGTCAAATTTTTGCTGAAATGTGTGAATAAATGTTCTTTTAATCCTGCTGGTAGCACATGGAATAGTTTGACAGTGTTTTAATTCCTTTTTGCTATTTGATTTCTTTGGCTGAAAGTGATTTGTGTTGTCATGTGTTGTTAAGAATTGTTTTGATTCCTTGGTGATCGAAATGAGGTGACTTATTAACTGATTGGTTATTGGAAACTGTGGAGGAGTATAAAATGTAGCTTAAGACTTAGCATGATCATTATCATTAGATTTTGGGATTTTCATTGTTATTTTAAATAAAATAAATCTAGTAGCGGTGTGTTGGTGCAGCAAAGTAAATTTGCTTTCTAAGTTCAATTTTCTATGTGCTTTGTTTTGTGGGCTGAATTATTCAATTATATGGAAGTATAAGGAAAACTTGATTATTATTTAAATGTATAATTGTTAACATGCTTCATTATGGTCACTTATTCTACAATGGTTCAATTGAGCCTTCTTCCTTGATTTTTGGTGTTGTATGTGATTTGTATTATGGAATAAACATGTGAATTATTGTGTAGGACTCTGAAATCTGTTTGGATGATGAATGCAAACTAGAATGATGATAGAAGTTTATGAACGTGAATTTTGATTTCAATTCATTATAACAAATTGCTGTTGAAATTGTGACTGTTAGTTATGATTGTGATTGATATGTGAATTGAGTTTCCTCTACTTGGATAAATGAATTAATTAAAATCTCTATTTTGTTATATATTGTTTTGTATGGATATTGTGGAATAAGAATGTGAGCTAGAAAAGCTTAGTTTTTGTTGATGCATAAACATCATTACTTTGTTTTGAAAGTGGATGTAGAATCAATGGATAGGTGAGTAAATGCAATAAATTACAAACGTATAATCGTTTGATAAATTGATATAATTTAAATGTGTATGTGCCTGTACGATTTTCATAGGGTTATTCTTAACTTGTTCTTCTGGTTAACATTGGTTTCAATAACTTTTTAATCTTGTGCCTTGGTTTTAGTTTAAAGAAATGCTAAGTAAAGTCAAAATACTGCTGGAAATTGTTTAACTTGTTGGGTTGAATGCGTGGTTATTCTTGCAACTTGTGTATTGCAATGACTGAATAGATTCTTCAAAGAATCTATAACTTTCCTGTCTTTGGGTGCTGATGTAAAAATGCTTAATTATACATCAATTTTGGTTGGGAATGAATGCAAGAAGTGTAGTATTTTTATGTTTTATGCCGTGAAATTGACCTTGCTATTGCTGGGTATTCTGATTTTTGACAAATATGTTCATTAATCTGCCAGTATAGTAGAATCAATTATGATTTTCAATATAATTTTTACTAAACACCTAGTTTTCTTGCGTAGTGCTTCTAGCCTTGAATAAAAGGTTGTATACATACAAGTAAAATCTGACTTGGTTTCACCTCTCATGAATTCCTGAAAGGAACTTGAGAATGCGTGCTAGTATCGTTAACCTCACATTTATCATAAGAAAACATCTTTCATACCTCCTTGAATTCATATTCTAGAAACAATTGCAGCCATCAGTCTCATTTGAAGTATTTATAATTTCTCTAAATCATCGATAGCATCTCCATTGTGTTAAATAGAGCACTCATGGCAATGAATTCTTAAAGCCTATGAGTTCAATCTTCTTAAACTATCTCCAAATTTCTTTTTTCTTCCTCAAAAATAGGATTTCAGTCCCAGAAACAGTATCCTTTCCTTGTATCTGATGATGATTTGTACTAATTTCGAGGACGAAATTATTTAAGGGGGTTAGAATTGTAACATCCCAAATTTTGATTTAAGGATAATGAGAAATTAAGGGGGGTGTTACTAAGAAAATTTAAAGTGTTAGGGTAGAATTTATAATATTTGAAATAAATTATTGATATTAAATCTTAATTATCTTAGGTTTCAAAGAAAATTATAGTCAAAGGAGTCATTTGTAATTAGAAACATACATGGAAAGTATTTTTAAAATCTAAATGATATTTGATGGAAAGAAAGGGGTACAACAATATATATATATATATACTTTTGGGTTAGGAATATGATTAAGAATAAACAGTAGGGTAATTAAATGTAATTTTTCCTAAAGGATATATATAAATAACATCCTCTTCTCCTTCCCTCAAAAACCTAGCCGCATCCGCCCCCCCTTTCTTCTTCTTCATCGGCCTCTTCATCATCTTCACTCACGGACCCTCACCATCATCAAACTACTCCCTCCCTCTCCAAATCGGTGTTCTCCCTCCTCCTTTCCGCCTTCTTCTTTTTCGTTTCTTCTCTTTCCTGCGACGACGGGCGGCCACGACGGCGGCCAAGGCTGGACAAACCACCGTGCTCTCCTCCCTTTTCTCTCTCCCTCGCGTTCTTCACTCCTCATCTTCATGCTGTTTCTTCGCTCGTCATTGTCTTCCTTCATGTTTTCCGGCGAGCTCGACGACGTACGGCGGTGGGGTAAGAGTAAGCTTCGGCCTTGACTTGTTTTCGTGTGTTGTTCTTCTTTCCCATGTTGATTTCTTACTTTTCCTTTTCCTTTTGGTTTTCCTGTTCGGCCAGCCACCTAAATGGCCGATTTCCGGCGACAGCAAGTTGATCGATGTAGGAACTTATGAGCTGAAGTTGGGTGAGCCTTTCTTTTCGTTTTACCCTTCTTTCTTATGATTTCTGGGCGATTTTGAGAGGGTAATCCGAAATTGAGTTGGGGTTTCTAGGTTCTATAATCATTCAATACTCATCAGTAGGCTTCATGTTTTGGTGCCTTGAAAAACTTGAGTATTTGTTTAAACGTTTGGTTGATTTATCTCGAAAGCCCTAAAACCATTCTCTGATTTAGCATGTGTTTGGGTGGTTTTGGGCTGAAGATTTATACATAGTTCGATTAAGTTAAGATTTAAGTAAAATAGAGTTATAAAAGTTCATTGTGTGTTCAGTATTGAAGATTTTCGAAATTTCATATTATTGCCTTTGTTTTGTTTGGTTTTTCTGCCTTGGATGATTTTTGGTAGATATATTGTCCTGCAAGTTGGGAATGAGCTTGGAATTGAATAATTAGAGAAGATAAGCATTAAATAAATCTGATTGAAGAATTAATTCTTTATGCTCTAAGATTGAAATGAAGTAATTTTTGGTTTGATTAGGATATGTATGAGAGGTTGGAGGTTCTTGAGCTTGGTGTTCTGTTTGGTACGGTTTTGGGAAGCCTTTAGGAATGATTATTTAATAATAAAGTTAATTTAGGAAAGACATTTAGGTTGCATGTGAACTTTCATTGAATGTGATGTTGATAGTTGCTGTTTTGGCTTTTGTGCGGTGACATTGATGATGTTTTTTTTTTGGGCTGACTTTTGCTTGCTGGTTTTGAAGTTCAGATTTAGTCATTGTGCTTGGTTGTCTAACTTGGACTTATTGTAGCTAGATTATTATGTCTCCTTGTATTTTGTTTGGTTTTACTATGAGGAGGTATATGTATGAACTTGTTGTATGTGTTGTAGTTGGAGTTTATTAGTTTTATGGTGGTAAAGGTAATTCCGTGGAGGTATTTTAGAATCTGATTTTTGATTGGTAGTCTTGGTATTAGAATATAATTATAAATGGTGTTCAAAGAGGAATTGTTGAAGTGGTGCTAAAGGAAATGAAATTAGGAATCTACAGTGCATAAGGGTGTTGTTTGGTTACTCGTTGAGGTTTGAGAACTGAATTGGTTGGTAACTTGTTTGTCCAATGGGGTTTAAGCTATCATCTTCCTTGGACTTCATTGTTTTCTTGCCTACTATGATATGATTCTGTTTTGATGAAATGGAGGCTCTTAAACTTTAAATTAAACTCTTTGTTAATATAAATTCTGTTTAAAGGAATAGTTTAAGTTGTATTAAAAAGGGAAGATATTGGTTGCTTCAATGTCTGGCTGACCATTCTATTTGATTGACATGCTTTATAATTGAACTATTGATGATACTTGTATGCATTTATGAGACTCTAACTGAGCATAATGGTTATTAAAGTTTCAGATTTAGTAAATGGTTTTGTTTGGTTGTTCTTTGACGAAGAATGATTTAATTATTGATTGATGATTATTGTACATGTGTGACTAATATGTGCTAATTAGCAAAAGAAAGAAAACATAGGAATAACATATTTATGAAGGGAATGGGTAGTAACATCATAACCAAGGAGAGACGTTATTCATTATGTATATATATATATACACACGAAGGATTGTTTATAACTATTATTACTTTATGTAATAATAGGAGGATCTGAGAGGATAGTATTTGAAGAAAACCTACAAGGAAACGGTAAGGAAAAACAACGGAGTGCTAAGGGCGACAGGTAATCACACTTAACCTTGCTATAACATTGAGGGTGACGTTAGCTGGGATTTTCAAAATCCCTTTTCACCCTCCATATACATATTGTCTTTGAAAAAGGTATTTTTATATAAAACAGGCTATCGGGTGCCTTTCAAACATGATTATTTTCATAATAAAGAAATTTAAACACTATATATATATATATTATCCTGTCTGGTGGTGGCCATTGATCTGAAATGGCGTGAAAGGTATATAGGAATAATGTTCAGGTTGTGGTTTGAGATGTCATGAGGAAAGAATAAGAAGTTAGTTATTGAATGGAGATTTTGAAAGTTATGTTGTGGAAAACATAAGATGTGATGATTGAGATATTGAACGAGTTTGTGATATTGAACAGAATTGTCAGGGAGATATTGATATTGTGATATTGAATGGAACTTTAGTTGAAAAGTTGAATATAGTGAGCATTGCATGACACTGCTATTTATGTACCATCGCGCGATGATAACTGTCGATAGGCCAATCGACAGTTATTTGTACGGATCCTTTTCGGATTGATTGGATCGGGGTCATAGGTCAACTTATTGAGAGAAGTGACCTACGGTTGAGGCATTTTAGAGCCCAACCGCCCCTACGGTTGATAAGGCATTTGAGAGCCCAACCGTTCCCATTCTGCAATGGAAAACAGAATTGGGGTTTCCTCTCTGGGGTTTGCCAGAGAGGGAAATTTGCCCCCTCATTGTGGAGAGGGGCACAGTGTCAAATCATATAGTGAAGTTGGATGCTGGAATGAATGCCTCCAGGATGGCACGATGTATCCCTAGGTGAGTGTGAGCGTTGGTGTAGTAGTACTGATGGATTGGAGATGTTGACGTTATTGTTTGGAAAGTGATAGAGAAATGTGAGTGATTTATGGAGAGAGAGAATGTGAAATATATATATATATATATTATTGATTTTAAAACTGTGGTACCCTTTAGACGCCCTCGCTACCGCACATCTCACTGTTATAGTGAGTTAAGCGGTGATTACTGGGACAAATTGTCTCATCCCACGATTACTGACATTTTTGCAGGTATTCATGCACAGGCGCGAGCATTAGGAAAGGGAATTAGGTATTAGAAGCTATATAGACTATTTTGAATTGTATATTGCCAATTTGTATAGGCCTGCATCTGCTTCCGCATGTATATATATATTTATTGTTAAATATCAACTAGTTCTGTTTATTAACCATGTTAGGCAAATTCTTTCTAACATGGTTATCAATAAATTATCCATGATAGCAGCGGTGTTGTACTAGTTTATTCTTTTCTATCATGGATAATATTTAATCATTAGGAAATTCCTTTTCTAACTATGATAGGACATTGATATTATGGAAATCCTTTTTCTATCATAGTTAGTAAAGAGGTTATTAGATCTAAAATGGATATTATTGGTTAATTAAGTAATTAGTAACACTATGTGACAGTGGACACCTGGCATAACGTCAGGGAGAAATAAGTGGAGCTGCATAGGCTATATAAGATAGGCCAAGCTAGGGTTTAGGGTACGGAATATCTGAGAGCAAGAACACAATCACTTTTTACTTTCTTGTATTGAGAGATCTCTTGTAACCAGCTATTCATCTTGTATTCTGATTATCCTACTCAATAAAGCTCGCCAGGTTCTATCTAATAATATTCGTTTACGCTTTATGTTTTATTATTTCAATCCTTATTGCATCATATCTCAGTTATCTCTCATTATTTATCAGATTTTACCAAACCTTCGCTTTACCCTTATTATTTCCAGTTCATGATCCAATATCATTACGTTTAATTATTATTCCTGTTAATTCTAATTCATAATTCGGGATTATCTTATTTAATTCTCATTTACTATTTATATTATCGAATCCAGCCCTCAAGCTTGATTATTCTAGGTCAGGTTTATAATTCGAAATAGATAGTCCATATTTTATTCATATACCACGTTAATCAATTGTTATTAGAATCATAGTATTTTTATTTTATTAAAGTTATTTAGATTATACGAAATCTAGGTAACACAACATCTAGTCCGTTATTATTTTTTTAAGGGGTGCAACACAAGGACTTCCTAGGAGGTCACCTATCCTAGTACTACTCTCGCCCAAGCACGCTTAACTGCGGAATTCTGATGGGATCCGGTGCATTAGTGCTGGTATGATCGCAGCCCTAGTCCGTTATTATTGTTATATGTAGAGTACTTATTTGCAAGATATGACGTCACATATGGAGGGTTGCAGATTGGATTTCAATTGTAATTTTTTTACTGCTACGGTCTTCCCATTTAATTTCAGAAAATTAGCTAGTAATAATGGGCTTTTTAAAATCCTAAATATGAAAAGTAATTTACAATTTTTTTTCTAGGATTTACATATAAATTGAATTTTATATATTACAGAGAACTAAATCAACAAGTTTAATGATTCGTTATAGTTATTTGTTTTTTAATTGTATGTATTCAAAACTACTAGCTTCCTAGCAACCAATTACTCTTATTGACAAAGGACACATGTATAAGCTCACAAAAGGTATCATCTCACTAAGTCCAAGTAATTATCACAGTTTCACACTCAAAACTTGAATACGCTATCACTCATAAAATAGAACCACTCAAATAAAATAGACCTAAATGTTTTTTGGTAAGAGAATTTGACCTAATTGTTTGATAGTAAATGAACATATTTTATACAATCAATGCTCATATGACAATAAATGATTTATCTAGTTTTTTTTATATGTGTATATATATAGTTGTGTTTATCTGGGCTCGCTGCAAGATTATTTGGGCTGGCCCAATAAACTGAGAAGTTGAAACGACTTCTACAGTTACTTAACTGACATAGAAGGTGGATCCTGAAGACGTGGCACGAGGAGCGGAAATTATGGGAGGTGGAAGACTGGGCTAGACGTCATCAGACTGAGATGGGATAACTGTCTGAGGAGTCAGGCAGAGATCCCGGGCTGAAGACTCTGACATGCTAAGGACCTGACAGCTAAACGGCTCTTTCAGGTGGACACCTGGCACAACTGTGAGGAGAAATAAGTGGGACCGCGTATGCTATATAAGATAGGTCAAATTAGGGTTTAGGGTACGGAATATCTGATAGCAAGAGAAAGATCACTTTTTACTTTCTTGTATTGAGAGATTCCTTGTATTAAGCTGTTCATCTTGTACTCTGATTATCCAATTCAATAAAGCTTGCCACGTTCTATCCATTAATATTTGTTTATGCTTTACTATTCCAGTTCATATTTCATAATATCTCAGTTATTCTTCATTACTTATCACATATTATCTTATCTCTGATTTATCCCTGTTATTTCCAATTCGTTATTCATAATCGTTATACTTAATTCTTATTTATTACTTATATTATCAAATCCAGCTTACACGCTTGATAATACTAGATCAGGTTCATACCTCGAAATAGATAATCCCAGTTTTATTCATATATCACGCTAGATAATCATTATTAGATTCATAGTATATTTATTGTATTAAAGTTATTTAGATTATACAAAATTTAGGTAACACATTTTGGCGCCGATCGTGGGGACTTCAACTGAAAGTCACCATTCAACCTGAGTTTCAACATGTCTGATTATCGCGAAGCTCCCGTCCCAATGGACGAGGATGATCCTCACACCCCAACCAGCGAACCATTCCAACCCCCTCCTCCAAATGAAGAAGCTTATGAACAAGCAATACCTGAGGACCATCAGGACCAGATCCTTGAACCTGAGACACAACCTGAGCACCAGAAGGAAGGGGGTGAGAACTCGCAACAGGATCATAAAGAGGGTCATGAAGATGATCATGACGAACAAAACTTTGAACATGAAGAAGAAACAGCGCAAAACATGCGTATGTTATATGAGAAACAAGCTTGCCTCACTCACTTGATTGAATCCCTGAACAAAGACATACGTGATTATGCTGTTCGTATGGATTACGCAGAAAAGTAACACGAGTAGAAAACCAGAACTCCTCGTGGCCATCGTGGCCGCTCTAGGTCGCGGCGCGAGAGGTCCAGACCAGACCCTGAAGAGAGTCAAGGTTCCAGCAGTGGTCATACCTCGAAATCAGGTTCAAAATCTCAAAGTTCAGGTGATGACCACACCCGGAAAGATCCTGAAATCACTAGAATGGAACGGGAGATTGAGGAATTAAAAAAGATAATTCAACAGGTCCCAGGAGCACCAAAATCAACTCCTAAGTACGCCCAGACGAGTTATGCTGACTCACCATTCGCAAGTGGATTACACGAACTCAGCTCCCGAAAAGGTTCACCTATCCCACAATGAATCAATATGACGGAACAGGTGACCCGGATGAGCACATGGCTCACTTCAAACAAAGGATTCTCGCAGCTCCCATCTCAGATTCAGCCAGAGAAGCTTGCATGTGCAAGGGGTTTGGTATGAGTCTGACAGGACCAGCCCTGAAATGGTTCATCAAATTGTCTGTCAGGTCTATATCATCCTTCGCTCAATTGCAAGAGCAATTTACTCAGTAGTTTTCCAGTAGCCGTAGGATGCAGAAAACCTCAGCTGACTTATACCGAATGCACATGTATCGGGGGGAGACCACACGCAGCTAGGTCACCCGCTACAACGCAGAAAGGCTCACTATCGACAAACCTGACGAAGAGACCTCGATCAACGCCTTCCGTAAAGGTATATTTGTAGATTTAGACCTCTTCAAAGAATTGACTAAACATCCATGTGATACCTACGCTGAAGTAATGCGCAAAGCTGAAGATCAAATGCGCTAGGAGGAAGATTATGCCGCCAGGTATTCCTACTACGAACCTGACGAAGAAGGCAAAGAGAATGGATCTGGCTCTCACAAAAGCGCAAAGAAGAAAAACAAGAAAAGCTGGAGAGCTGAACCTTATCCTACGGCAAATAGGAACAGACCCAGTGATGCTCAGCAAGCTGAGAAACCAAAGAAGGATTTACCTCCAACATTCGCGCAAAGAGGTTTCAACGTATCTGCAACTCAGCTCGTCAAAGGCCTATACAAACTCAGGGACGCCGTCAGGTGGCCACCTAAAATGATGACAAGCCCAGAGCAGCGGGACAAAAGCAAGTATTGCGATTTTCATGAAGATTATGACCATTGAACTGAAGATTGCATATCACTCAGAATACAAATAGCAGAACTCCTGAAAAGAGGATATCTGACTGATTTACTGAAAAAACCTGATAAAAAACCTCCAGAAAACTCACAGCCAGGTCCTTCAAAACAGCCACAAACACCACAACCTGAGGTAAAAACCATCAATTTTATCGCAGGAGGATCAGATATTAGCGGTGCAACATACTCTGCAGCCAAGAGGCACACCAGAGAACTCCCAATGGAGCCTCATGAGCTCCACTTGGCTGAGGGGGAAGCCGTACCTGGACCAATAACTTTCTCAGATAAAGAAATCATTCCCGGAGGCCATGATGATGCGTTGGTCATAACGCTCAAAATAGCTGATTACCAGGTAAAGAGAATCCTGATTGACCCTGGAAGCTCGGTTAACATCCTATATAGAGCCACGGTGAAAGAAATGAACCTGGAGGATGAGATGTCGTAATATCCTACAACTCTAGTATTTGGAAACGGAGCTGCTGACCAGTCCAAAGCAATCATTAACCTGACAACTTTAGTACCAGGAATGAACGTGAAGTTCACCTATCACGTTTTAAACTGCCCGTCTTCATATAATGCTATCTTAGGAAGGCCTTTCATCCACAATATGAAAGTTGTCCCTTCTACCTTGCATCAATGTATCAAGTTCAATACCCCTTGGGGAGTTAAAACTATACATGGTAAGCAGCGTACCTCCCAAGAATGCTATCAGGCTGCCTTAAAGGCAACCACCCAACAACCTGCATAGCAACCACAGAAATCTCCTCGGGAACACCCTTCCTGGGGGGAACAAGTAGATGACCTCACGTCGGAGATCCTCGATCCTCGATCCTCAATTTCCAGACCGGCGAGTACTTATAGGAGCAAGCCTGGACCCTGAACTCAAAAAACAGATCCTGACTTCTTGTTCCAGCATAGGAATTGTTTGTCAAGTCTTTGAAAGCTGCTGACCATGTCGAGCATCTGCAGCAGACCTTCACCACCCTGAAGGAGTACAATATGAAGCTGAATCCAGAGAAATGCGCCTTTGGAGTAGCTTCAGGCAAATTCTTGGGATACCTTGTATCTCAACGTGGGATTGAAGCTCACCCAACTCAGATTAAAGCTATACTAAACATTTATTCACCAAAAAACATGAACGAAGTCTAGAAGCTCACAGGACGTGTAGCTGCACTCAACAGATTTATTTCAAAATCATCTGACAACTGTCATCCCTTCTTTCAAGTTCTCAGAAAGAACAAAAGCTTCATGTGGGATGAAAATTGTGAGAAAGCTTTACAAGACCTGAAAGCTTACATGACAAGTCCCCCTCTCTTATCTAAACCTAAGATCGAAGAATTGTTGTACTTATACCTGTCAATATCAGATAAAGCAGTCAGCACTGTTTTGGTACGAGAGGAATCAGGTAAACAACTACCTGTGTATTATGTGAGCAAGACCCTCCTGGACATTGAAGTCAGATATTCCCCGATGGAAAAGTTAGTCTTGTCCCTGATCATTGCATCTCGGAAGCTTAGACCATACTTCCAGTGTCATCCCATCGTGGTCATTACCTGTCATCCACTCAGAAATGTCCTACACAAACCAGATTTATCCGGGAGGTTGGTTAAGTGGGCAGTAGAGATCAGCCAGTATGATATCTCGTACTTGCCCAAGACCTCCATCAAGTCTTAGGCATTAGCAGATTTTAGCTCAGATTTTAGCTGATGAAAGCCGTTCAGGCTTTTGGATCCTCGATACTGATGGGTCAACCCACTCTATAGGGCCTGGATTAGGAGTGGTACTGATGCGAACCCACCAGGGATAAACCCGGACCCACAACAATCTAAGATGAACACAACCCCAAGAAAGCTAAACAAAGGTTAGAACGATCCACTTGAACCCTTGAGCACGGAAGAACAAGGACCCGAAGTGTTGGAAGACGCCACAAGGTTGATCAATCCTTGATAAGTCTGTTAGTTCAATGAAGAACCCTAGAGAGAAACCCTCTCAACAAAGTGCATAAAGCAACTTCTAATTCTCAAATTCAAGTCTGCCTTCAAAAGAGGCTAACAAAGTATTTATAGGTTACAAAACAAGCAAAGTTTAACCTAATTTCGCACATAAACAATGGGTCAAAATTAACAAGTGTCTAAGGCCCAAAATTACATTATTTAAGCCCAAATGAAGTTTCCCATGTGTAGCTATTGGTCCAAGCTCTTTAATTTTATGTCTTTGAGCCCAAAATATGCTCAAACAGCTCCTTGTTCGGCCCAAATAACATTGGTGACGTTTTCAGCATCTTTGTCCTCAATTGTTGAACCAATTGCCATTTGCTTTGTCCATGCTTCTTGTACTAGCCCATTTAGTGCCTCCTTAATGCTCTTGGATCTTGCTCTTGTGATTGGTCCGCTTGGAATCTTCAAAGGATCATTTGAAGTTGATTTGTCTTCTTGCTGGATCTCATCATTCCCTCTCTCCTCAAAAGGATTCGTCCTCGAATCTTGACCTGCATCAAAAGGAGATAAATCTGCTACATTGAAAGTAGCACTTACATTATATTCACCAGGCAAATCAATCTTATAAGCATTATCATTAATCCTTTCAAGCACTTGAAAAGGACCATCTCCTCTTGGAGCCAATTTTGACTTTCTATGAGCTGGAAATCTTTCTTTTCTCATATGCACCCACACCCAATCTCCTGGTTCAAAAAGAACACGCCTTCTCCCTTTATTGGCCTTGAATGCATATTGTTCATTCTTCTTCTCAATCTGCTGTTTTACACGCTCATGAAGTTGCCTCACTATTTCAGCTTTATTCTTCCCATCAAGACTTGCCCTTTCATCAATAGGTAATGGTACTAAATCCAAAGGGGTTAGTGGATTAAAACCATAAACTATCTCAAAAGGAGAATAATCAGTAGATGAATGCACACTCCTATTATATGCAAATTCAATGAATGACAGGCAATCTTCCCAATTTTTCAAGTTCTTTTGAATCACAGTCCTAAGCAGTTGAGACAATGTCCTATTAACAACTTCAGTTTGACTATCAGTTTGTGGATGACAAGCAGTTGAAAACAACAATTCAGTACCAAGCTTACCCCACAAAACTCTCCAAAAATGACTCAAGAATTTTGTATCCCTATCAGAAACAATGGTTCTAGGAACACCATGAAGTCTAACAATCTCTTTGAAAAACAAATCAGCAACATGTGTGGCATCATCAGTTTTATGACATGCAATGAAATGTGCCATTTTTGAAAATCTATCAACAACCACAAAGACGGAATCCATACCTCTTTTTGACCTAGGCAAGCCTAACACAAAATCCATTGATATATCAACCCAAGGTTCACTAGGCACTGGTAATGGTGTATACAAACCATGTGGCAAGACTCTAGATTTAGCCCTTTTACATGTTATGCACTTAGAACAAATTCTTTCTACGTCATGTTTCATTTTAGGCCAAAAGAAATGTTCATGCAAAATTTCCAAAGTCTTTTTCACACCAAAATGACCCATTAATCCTCCCCCATGTGCTTCTCTCACAAGCAATTCACGCAAAGAACATTGAGGAACACACAATCTATTTTCTCTAAATAAGAACCCATCAACTCTATAAAACTTATCACATGACTTCTTTTCACATGCAAGAAACAGTTCAGCAAAATCAGCATCACATGCATACAAATCCTTGATATGTTCAAAGCCAAGCAATCTAGTGCTAAGAGTAGAAAGAAGAGTATACCTTCTTGAAAGTGCATCAGCCACAACATTTTCCTTACCTTTCTTGTATTTGATGACATATGGGAATGTCTCAATAAATTCCAGCCACCTTGCATGCCTTTTGTTCAGCTTACCTTGACCCTTAATGTGCTTCAAAGATTGATGATCAGTGTGAATGACAAATTGTTTAGGCTAAAGGTAGTGCTGCCAGTTGTCCAACGCTCTTTTCAGTGCATAAAGCTCCTTGTCATAAGTTGGATAATTCAATGCTGCCCCATTAAGCTTTTCACTAAAATAAGCAATTGGTTTTCCTTCCTTCATCAAAACAGCTCCTATCCCAACTCCAGATGCATCGCATTCAATCTCAAATGTTTTGTTAAAATCAGGCAATGCTAACACAGGTGCAGAACACAAACTATCTTTAAGTTTAACAAATGCATTATGTTGTGCATCCCCCCATTTAAACCCAACAGATTTCTTAATGACCTCAGTGAGTGGTGCAGCAAGTGTACTAAAATCCTTCACAAAACGCCTATAAAAACTAGCCAAGCCATGAAAACTTCTCACCTCAGTTATGCTTTTCGGTGCTGGCCAATCTTTTATTGCCTTTATCTTTTCCTCATCAACTTCAATTCCTTTAGCACTCACCAAAAAACCAAGAAAAACAATTTTATCCATGCAAAAATCACACTTTTTCAGATTTGCAAACAATTTTTCCTCCCTCAAAACTTCAAGCACACAATGCAAATGATTCACATGTTCATCAAGATTCTTACTGTAAATTAGAATATCATCAAAATAAACCACAACAAACTTCCCAATGAAAGCACGCAAAACATGGTTCATCAATCTCATGAAAGTGCTAGGTGCATTAGTCAAACCAAATGGCATAACTAACCATTCATACAATCCATGTTTTGTTTTAAAAGCTGTTTTCCACTCATCACCTTCTCTCATCCTAATTTGATGGTATCCAGATTTCAAATCAATTTTAGAAAACACAACAGAACCATGCAATTCATCAAGCATATCATCCAATCTTGGAATGGGATGTCGATACTTTACCGTGATATTATTGACAGCTCTGCAATCAATGCACATCCTCCAGGTTCCATCCTTCTTTGGCACTAAAAGAACAGGAACTGCACAAGGACTCAAGCTTTCTCTCACATATCCCTTTGCCATGAGATCTTCCACTTGCTTTTGAAGCTCCTTTGTTTCTTCTGGATTGCTCCTATATGCTGGCCTATTAGGAATTGTTGCTCCAGGAATGAAATCAATTTGATGTTCAATCCCTCTAATGGGTGGCAAGCCCGGAGGAATTTCTTCAGGGAACACATCACCAAATTCCTGCAACAAAGAACCAACAACACTAGGAAAGGAAATGTTATCATCATTAGTGTTCAAAAAGGACTCCTTGTAAACAAGGAGAAGTAAATGAGCTTCACCAAGACAAGCAGTTCTCACTTCACTCTCTTTAGCATAAAAACTCATTTTCTTCTTTTCCTCTTTTCTCTCCTCTTTTTTTTGAATTTATTTTGAACTTTCACACTCTCTTTTTTTCTCACTCTCTTTTCTTTTTGATGTATCTCTCTCTTTTCTCTCATTTTTTTGATCACACATTTTCTTTTCTCTATCTCTCCTCATTTTGAGCTGATCCTCATAAAGTTGCTTTGGAGTCAAAGGAACAAGTGTAACGGGTCTGTTTTTCATCACAAAAGAATATCTATTTGTGACCCCATCTTTCTTCACTTTTCTATCAAACTCCCATGGTCTCCCCAAAAGTAGATGTCCAGCATGCATTGGTACAACATCACACATTATTTCATCACAATATTTCCCAATGGAGAAAGCAACCAGAACTTGTCTATCCACTTTAATTTCCCCACACTCATTCAACCATTGTAACTTGTATGGTTTAGGGTGTTTGATGGTTGGCAAATTCAGTTTCTCAACCAAAGTAGTGCTCACAACATTTGTAACACTCCCACCATCAATGATCAAACTACAAACCTTGTTTTGAATAAGGCAGCGAGTATGGAAAATATTTTCCCTTTGCTCATTAATCTCATCTTTCTTCACCTGACAATTCAAAGCTCTTCTAACAACAAGGCATTCTCCTTCTACCGCATGCTCAACTCCATCATCAACTTCATCATCAAGTGATTGATTGGAAGAATCATCACTCTCACTTTCACTATCAGTCACAACTTCATTATTTTTCATTATCATAACTCTCTTGTTGGGACATTGCGAAGCTATGTGACCTGCACCCAAACACTTGAAACATTTTATATCTCTATTTCTAGAAGATTGGGCTCCAGATTTACCTTGAAACTTTGATGTAGCTTCTTCTTTCTCTTTAGTGGTCTTCCTTTGGCTACTTCCCTCTCCTTTCTTCCAACTCTGTTTCAAGAAAGGCTTTGAACCAGAATTGAATTTTGAAACACCCTTGCACTTGTGTTGTTTCTCCACCTTAATAGCCATATGCACCATGTCTTCAAGCTCAACATAATGTTGCAACTCCACTACGTCAGCAATTTCTTTCTTTAGCCCATTCAGAAATCGAGCCACTGTAGCTTCCCTATCTTCTTGCACATTAGCTCTTATCAAAGCTAATTCCATCTCCTTGAAGTATTCATCCACACTCTTAGAACCTTGTTCAAGGGTCTGCAACTTTTGATAAAGCTCTCTGTAGTAATGGTTGGGAATAAATCTCCTCCTCATAAGAGTCTTCATTTCTCTCCATGTTGCCACTGGCCTCTCACCATTATTTCTCCTATTAATACCCAATTTATCCCACCAAGCCATAGCATAATCAGTGAATTCTATTGCTGCCAAATTCACCTTCTTAGCGTCGGTATAATTATGGCAATCAAAAATCATCTCCATCTTTCTCTCCCACTCTAAATATGCTTCAGGATCACCCCTTCCTTGGAAAGCTGGAATTTTCAATTTTATGTTCCCAAGGTTTCCATCCAACCTATTTTTATCTCTCTCATGTCTCCTTCCATGCCTATCTCCTCTATGTCTATTCCTCTCCCCTCCATATCCATATTCAAATTCAAATTCTCCCTCACTATTATTTTCAGAATTCGACTCACCCATAAAAACCTCTCTTCGCCTATCATGCCTTCTAGGTGGTCTCTCCCCTTGTAAATTGGCAATGGTCTCGTCCTGCCTATCCATCCTATCCCTTATTTCTCCAAATACCACTTCCAATCGTGCAAATTGTTGTTGTATTTGCCTCATGTTAACTGCTGCATTCCTTGAATTGTTGTCACCATTGGATGTTTCACCTGCACTAGACATTGTAACTCAAAAGATAATGTTAGTGAAATGAAATACCTCACAAATTCCTCACGTGTTTCACTCAACAATGTCACTCTACACTCGTGTTTCACTCTTTTTGGCTCTTAACTTGATGTATAACACTCTTGCCTTTTTCCACTCTTAGTTCCCTCTTGAGGCTCTTTAATGAACTAAGCAATTTAATCAAATCTTTCACAACTTGTGGAATCAACACAACACTTAGAAATTTTGGCTATCAAAGAGAGTGTAACATGTAGAACAAAGGGCAGATTCAATAGCACAATGACACAAATTGCAAGAATTGATTTTTTTTTTCTGGGTATGACTACACTTGCTAAGAACAATCTCAACACAACAATTGCAATAATCCTTTCTTTCACTTTTTTTTTCTACTCTTTTTTCTTTGCTTCCTTTTTTTTGCTTCTTTTTTTTTTGCAACCAAACAAAATTTGAACCCAGAAAATTGAAATATCACAGAATCAAAACAAATAAAACCCAAAACAGAATTTCCAAGCCAAATGAACCCAGAAATTTCCAGAAAACGCGTGAAATTAAAACGACTCTAACTAGCGAACGAAACGTCGGATTGGGACGATTCCAAAACGAGAAGCAAGATCAGATTCTGAACTATCAAAATGACATACTACACGTCGCGAAACTCAAAGGCGAAGTTGACGAACAAACAGAAACAATTACGACCTAAAAACAGAATCAGAACATATGAAAAGACACAAAACAATGAACAAACAAGAACACAAAGAACTTGAGTTTAGATCTGAAGCTCTGATACCAAGATGATGCGAACCCACCAGGGATAAACCCGGACCCACAACAATCTAAGATGAACACAACCCCAAGAAAACTAAACAAAGGTTAGAACGATCCACTTGAACCCTTGAGCACGGAAGAACAAGGACCCGAAGTGTTGGAAGACGCCACAAGGTTGATCAATCTTTGATAAGTCTGTTAGTTCAATGAAGAACCCTAGAGAGAAACCCTCTCAACAAAGTGAATAAAGCAACTTCTAATTCTCAAATTCAAGTCTGCCTTCAAAAGAGGCTAACAAAGTATTTATAGGTTACAAAACAAGCAAAGTTTAACCTAATTTCGCACATAAACAATGGGCCAAAATTAACAAGTGTCTAAGGCCCAAAATTACATTATTTAAGCCCAAATGAAGCTTCCCATGTGTAGCTATTGGTCCAAGCTCTTTAATTTTATGTCTTTGAGCCCAAAATATGCTCAAACAGCTCCTTGTTCGGCCCAAATAACATTGGTGACGTTTTCAGCATCTTTGTCCTCAATTGTTGAACCAATTGCCATTTGCTTTGTCCATGCTTCTTGTACTAGCCCATTTAGTGCCTCCTTAATGCTCTTGGATCTTGCTCTTGTGATTGGTCCGCTTGGAATCTTCAAAGGATCATTTGAAGTTGATTTGTCTTCTTGCTGGATCTCATCAGGTACTCCAGTCTCCCACTGGAGATATCATAGAACAAGCTTTTCACTGCAGCTTCCGAGCTACCAACAATGAAGCGGAGTATGAAGCCTTAGTCCACGGGTTGAAGGTGGCAATTGAGCTTGGAGCAAGGCGGATAGAAATCAGAAGTGACTCGCAGCTGGTGACCCGTCATGTAGAGGGAACATATCAAACAAAAGATCCCAGAATGTTGGCATATTATCAATTGGTTACTACCTTGAGTAATCACTTTGTGGAATTCAAAGTATCTCAGATAGGAAGGGAAGATAACCAAAGAGCTGATGTTTTGACCAACCTTGGGTCATTTATCTCGTCTGATTCATCTCCCAGAGCCTTCCACTCTAATTCGTGCAGGATCAATTCTTTCAAATAATTTAGTTTGGGATTGGCGTTCTCCCATACTAAAGTACTTGACAACCGGAACTTTACCAGATGATACCAATGAAGCCAGAAGAATCAAGGCTCGAGCTGCCAGATTCTATGAAGACGAAGGAATCCTATATAAGAAATCATTCACAGGTCCCATGCTTCGATGCTTTAGTCCTCAAGAAGCTCTTGTAGCTCTCACAGAAATTCATGAAGGGGAATGTGGAGATCATTCAGGAGTTCGCAGTCTAATCAGAAAAACATTACGTAGTGGTTATTTCTGGCCAACTCTAGCTCAGGATGCAACCACCCTGGTTTCCCGATGTGACGCTTGCTAAAGATTTTCTCCAGCTAAGCACCAACATCCAGAATTCCTGCATTTCATTGCTCCAGTTTGGCCCTTCATGCGTTGGGGAATGGACATAGTAGGGAAGCTCCCAGCAGTACCTGGGAAGCTGACTTACTTGCTAGTGGTCACTGATTACTTCACAAAATGGATCGAAGCTGCACCCTTCGCCCAGATTCAAGAGAAACAAGTTGTAGATTTTGTGTGGAAACACATTATTTTCAGGTTTGGCCTTCCTAAGGAGATTTTTTTGCCAGAGCCTTCCTAAGGAGATAGTCTGTGACAATGGCTCCCAATTTATAGGAGCTAAATTCAGGGGCTTCTGTGAAAATTGGGGAGTTCAGCTTAAATTCTCAACTCTCAGAAATCCCCAATCTAATGGACAAGCTGAATCAAGTAACAAGACAATCATGAATTCTCTGAAGAAGCGTCTTGGAAAAGCAAAAGGCAACTGGGCAGATGAGCTCCCAGCTGTTCTGTGGGCATATAGAACCACATCCAGAACTCCAACAGGGGAAATCCCTTTCTCTCTTGTGTATGGAGCAGAAGCAGTGATTTCAGTAGAATATGGAATCCCCAGCCTCAGATACAAATGGGCTCATGATGAGCTAAATTCCTTAAACCTGAGATATGAGTTAGACCTGCTCAATGAGCGCAGAGAGCAAGCTCTGATTCGTATGGCAGCATTTCAACAACGAAGTGCTAAACAATACAACAAGAATGTCAAAGAACAACAATATCAAGTGGGGGAACTAGCGCTAAAAAAAGTGTTCCCAAATACCCCTGAGGCTTCAGATGGAAAGCTCAGCCCTAATTATGAAGGGCCTTACCTGGTAAAAGAAATTACGGGCTCAGGTTCTTATCAGTTCAGGACTCCCAAGGGAATGTCCTACCAAGAAGCTGGAATGCTAAGCACCTCAAAAGATACTACCCGTGAAGGGTAGGAAAGGGCCAAGTGCCCTAGACCTTGATAAGACAAATTCTTATCAAGGCAATCAGGGGAAACAACCTTTCAATCCAATTTCCCAGATTTCTACAACCTCAAAATTGAGCCTTACTTGGACCGGGAGGTCTCACTCATATCTCTGTGTGTGTCCTCGTGACGACGAGATCAACACCTCTGTCGCAGAGTGATTCTCGAGAATTTCTAGATCTCAGCTCCCTTTCTCAGAAGGTCCTCCGAAATAAGGGAGAAGTCACAAATTCTCAGGTACTAATTAATTCAAATTTGATTTCTAATTTCAAAAATAAACTCAAATTGTTCAAATACTTAATTGTTAAATGCAAATACCCAGGAATTACAAAGGTCAAAATGGATGACATTCAGATCCAGGCTGACTCCAGATTACAAATTCAAAAAGGTAGAAACCTTCACTAATTCCAATTGTTCACTACTAATTACATATTGCTCTGATTTCTGACCTCTTAAGGGGAGTAAAAATGATGAGTACTAATAGTATTTGTTTATTAAACCCCTTGTCAAGTTACCTTTATACTTATTTTTATTTCGCAGAATTAAAAGCGAAATTGCTCCAGATTTTTCAAAGGAAATTCCAGATAATAACCAGATTCCAGTTCCAATAATAGAAGCAGGTAACAAACTGTATCTAGAAAACCAAATCCATTACAAGGATTAAAACATAACAAAGTTCAAAGCTAGCTAAGCTGAAAGCAAATCTAAAGTACTTGCACTACACTGAGTGCAATTAACAAAAGCATGACAACGTTTTCAAACACATAGTTTGTCCAGAAAGGAAGCTTGCTAAATCCTAAACACCAAACACTACATTCTATTACATCATTTTGGATAATTTGCTTTCTCAGCTTCTAAATCAGTAGTGCTTTTTGATGGCTCAACAGATTCTTTGGGTGGAACTCCAGACGAAACCTCTTCCTCCTCGCCACCTGGTGGCCTGGTAGCTTCTTCATATGAATCCTGAGGAAGAGGGACGAATTTCGCCTCATACTCTTTCTTCCTGAGTTCCAAGTCCCAAAGGTGAGACTTCCCATCTTTGAATTCCTGAGCTGTGTTAATGGTTGCCTTTAAAACCCATTCTTCAGCAGTACTCAGCTCCCTAGCTGTAACCTCCTCACTAATAGCAATAGCATCATCCCTCTCAGTTTCAGCTTGTTTCAGAGCACGCTCCAGATCAGCATTTTTCAATATCAAATCAGCGTTCTCCCCAGAAACAACCCCGACCTCAGTGAGAGCTTTGTCCCTTTCCTCATGCATTAAGGTAAGCTCCTTCTCTGAATTAATTGCCCTCTCAGAAGCTTCTTGGCGGAGGACCTCAGATTCACTGAGCCTTCGCTCAAGCTCTTCATTCCTCAGAGCACGAGTTACAGATAGAGTTTTATACATTTTTAAGTCCTCTTCCATGGATAGGGTTAGCTGATACAACTGGTACAAAAAAAACGTGACAATGAGGGCATTATGTAAGATACGCCAGATGATGTACGAGGCAAGGGTGAAGCAAGCTTACTTTCAAAGCTTCCTGAGAATGAACATGATCAGAGCATCCAGTTTTCATCGAGAAAACAGCCTTGCGGTCCTGAGGGAAAAAGAGTTTGCCGCACTCGATCTTTGTGATGGAGTCATACCCCAAATGAACAGAGGTGTTCTTGTCAAATTCCAGAGAGACCATATCCAGATGGGGAGGCACAATAGCATGGTGCATCGCAGATGTCTCAGCAACTACCTTCTGCTTAGGGGAGTCAAACAGAAGTGACACCACTTCGCGCTCACTAGGTATAGCAGAACCTTCCCTCATAGTTTCGTTGCTAATAGGATCAGAAGTGGCTGATTCAATTTTTGCAGATTTGGTGGGAGATTTATCACCTAAACCAGATGAAAACCCAGATGTAGACCTATGCCTTTTCCTACTGTAGGAAGGTCGAGGAGGAGCCCTGGATTTCTTGTCTTTTACAGGAGTAGGGGCACTTTCTGGTAGTTGTCTAACCCCTACAAATGGCAATGCAGAACACAGTGAGTCCAGAAGCTAAACATCATTCTACAAATAATGAGAGGATGAAATAAACTCACCCAGATTGAAAATGGAATTGCAATTCCTTTCATCAGGGGAAAGTTTCATGAAGGCCTCGATGCCCTCATCTGAACCTTCCTCAGCAGAAGGCTTGAAATATTCCCCAACCGAATATGTAAGTTTAAAAAGAAACATAAGAAAGAAGCCACAATCAGCACATTGATCAAAACACTCTAATGTCACCATTCTCACCTAAGTTTACCCACTGAGTCCGAAGGTTAACATCTGGACCTACCAGGGCAGATTTGTGAACAAAAACAAATCTACCCCTCCACCTTTTGTCCAGATCAGCAGGCACGGAGATTAATGGATCATGCCTATAGCGTGCGTGCAAGGTATAAAGGTCTGGGTACTTTCTCTGGATAGTGTAGCACTTCATTAAATCTCCAACAGTGAAGTACAGCCCCAACCTCTCACACAACTCTTCCACCGAAAGAGCAATCAACCAGAGCGAGGGCATGAGTTGAGAGGGGGCAATGTCATACCTCAAACACAGATCCAAAATCAACTTTGGCAAAGGGATGACCTTTCTCAAAGAGAAATAATCTACACATAATGTGGCCCAGTTTTCACTGTAACAATCAAGTTGTTCGTCGCCCTCAGGAAGCCTAATGGGTAGGTTAATGTCTAACCCACTCTTTGTGCAAAGTGAAGCCAGATGCTCAGCAGTCAAAATCGAAGGATAATCAAAATCCATAATACCTGAATCCAGCGTAGCCTCCTTCAAAGAGTCAGGGATTGGGGCGAAGGTCTTCAAAGCAGGTCTCTTCTTGTCCATGGGTGATGGAGGAACAGTCGCAGATGAGGAAGTAGTAGCCATTTTACTACGGGTGCGAACCATTACCAATAATGAGAAACGATTAACCAAAATGAGGAAAGCGACACAAGATGAATGCCAGAACCAGAAAAGGAAAAATAACCTGATAATGACCGAAGTCTAAAGATCGAAGCAAAAGAAAATATGAAGTCTCAGAGGAGGGAAGAAAATTTGAAGACGCGGTTATGACTAGAGTCTAACCAGAAAACTGACGTTTTTAAACCTGAAGTGTGAGAAGACTAAACAATCCAATGAGCCAGATGTGTTTGATTAAACACAAAAACTAAGATCCGACGGACGATAGAGCATCAGATAAAACCGCCTTCAACTGCCCAATAACTGCTCGCCCATACCTGACGCACGAATGAATGCATCTCCCCGAACCTCGCGGAGCTCGCCACGCAGAGCTGGGGGGAGTAAATGTGTTTACCTGGGCTAGCTGCAAGATTATTTGGGTCTGGCTCAATAAACCGAGAAGTTGAAACGGCTTTTATAGTTACTTAACTGACACAGAAGGTGGATCCTGAAGACGTGGCACGAGGAACGGAAATTATGGGAGGTGGAAGACTGGGCTAGACGTTATTAGACTGAGATGGGATAACTGTCCGAGGAGTCAGGCGGAGATCCCAGGCTGAAGACTCGGACATGCTAAGGACCTGGCAGCTAAACGGCTCTTTCAGGTGGACACCTGGCACAACTGTGAGGAGTAATAAGTGGGACCGCGTAGGCTATATAAGATAGGTCAAGTTAGGGTTTAGGGTACAGAATATCTGAGAGCAAGAGAAAGATTACTTTTTACTTTCTTGTATTGAGAGTTCCTTGTATTCAATTGTTCATCATGTACTCTGATTATCCAATTCAATAAAGCTTGTCAGGTTCTATCCATTAATATTTGTTTATGCTTTACTATTCCAGTTCATATTTCATAATATCTCAGTTATTCTTCATTACTTATCATATATTATCTTATCTCTGATTTATCCCTGTTATTTCCAATTCGTTATTCATAATCGTTATACTTAATTCTTATTTATTACTTATATTATCAAATCCAGCTTACACGTTTAATAATACTAGATCAGGTTCATACCTCGCAATAGATAATCCCTGTTTTATTCATATATCACGCTAGATAATCATTATTAGATTCATAGTATATTTATTTTATTAAAGTTATTTAGTTATACAAAATCTAGGTAACACAATAGTAATTAAAGGGACGAGAGAAAAAAAATTTTAAAAGTACATTTTTGTCCCTTAAATTTTGAAAATCACAAATCAAATTAAACCTTTGTGAGCAACTTGAGATCAAATGTTGTGAAGAGACACATGTGCCGTTAAGTGCATCATGCATTTATAGGCTTCACTACTACAACAAAGGAATTTACAACTTTATCATATTGCAATTTGAGTTTAGTAATTCACAACTGAATACCTTCTTTTGCATGACCATTTGACTAGTCTTTATATATATATATATATATATATATATATATATATATATATATATATATATATATATATATATATATCAGAACTTTCACATCAGAATTTATGAATTAACCATAACGATCTTAAGTTGATCATATTCACATCTAAAAAATGGTAGTTAGTTTATTAGTGGTAATTAAAAATAGGAAAAAACTTAGGTCCAGTACTTGATGTCTAGTACATCTAGTACCCAATCAAAAATTGACACATGTGCAAACTTTTCTACACACACCACAGCATATCTCTCTCCCCTACCTTCTCTCTCCTCTACCACACCCAACGTACTCCAGCCCCCCCCCTCTTCCAAACAATGTGTTCAGACCCGCCCCTCCCCCCAATCGTGATCAGACCTCCCACATCATGCTTCGGCCACCCGAAACAACCGCCCCTCATGCTCGGCCTCTCAACCCCCACCACACAACTCCATCGTGTTCCCCCACACCACAAACTCCATCGTGCTCGGCCTCTCCTTTCACCACCACCGTGTTCACCTTGGATCTCTCGCGGCCGATCTTGGCCTCTGCCCTGCGTGGAGGCGTCATGGCGAGGTCGACTCAGATCTGCAGATCAGAGGAGCAGAGAAGCAGATCTGACAGGTGGGGCGAAGGAGATGAAGTTATGCGTGAATGAGATGCAGTGGGTGGAGAGGAGAGAAGGAAGGGGGAGAGATATGGTGAACACGGTGGTTATCCGTGAATGAATTGGGTTGAGAATGTGAGAGAGTAGAGAGGCCTGAATGAAGGTAGGGGAGAGAGATATGGTGTGATGGGTGTAGAAAAGTTTGTACATGTGTCAATTTTTGATTGGATACTGGATGTAATACACATCAAGTACTAGACCTAAGTTTTTTCCTTAAAAATAAGTAGTTTTTTTTTATTTAAAATGCTCATAGCTACTGCTTGAAACTCAAACAGCAGACTCTCCTGGCCCGCCAAATTAAACTAACAATAAAATCGAGCAAATCAGAAAAATGCACTACACTAGAACCAATATCCATAATCCATAGCTCTTCTTCCCAAGAACTCCACAACTCCAATAGCTTCCCTCTTGCACTACGAAATCTGCACTTTCTAGTCCCTCATCAGCATATCATGAATTGGTAATGACATTGTCATTCTCCTCTCTAACCAGTGAGGATTTCTCCAACCACTCAATGCCCTCCAAGCAATATGATCTGTTTCTAAAACCATGTGTCGTGCTCCAAACTCCCAACATTGTCGAAGACCCATAAGGATACCCCACAATTCTGCCAAAAACCACGCCGGCCCCTCCACCAATATTGAACATAAATCCGCTCTACACTTCTACCTATGCCCCACGCAGAATCCGACCACATGTGCAGTATTATTAGTACCACTTCTATATGCCCCATCGGTGTTCATCTTATAAAAACCTCTATATCTAGAGGCTTACAAACAATACAAACCATATTAGCATTGACCATTTAGAATTAAAAATTGGGTAATTAGTTGCAAAAATAGGATATTTTTTTGGTAAAAAATAGGATGTTTAATTGTGAATTCTCATGCTCAACTTGCAAATCTCTTAGTAAAGTTGTAAATTTTTATGTAAATGTTGAAAAAAACATTTGATTTTCATCTAAAAGGATTTCTCAAAAACTCTCCTTAGAAATACAATGATAATTAGTCGTTGATTATTATGATTAACTTGCATATTATTATGATAAAATTGCAAATCCTTATGTCCAAGTTGTAACTACTAATTATTTTTCTTTATTTTTATTTAGGGGTGAAAATGTACGTTAACAACATTTCAAAATCTCATATTCTTCAAACTTTTCACTAAGAGATTTCCAAAATCTGACGGATTAAAATATTTTTTAAATTTTTTAGACCTTTTTTTTGTTCCTTTTCCTCTAATTAAATCTTATCGAAAATGTTTTTCTTGAATCAAATACCGTGCACATTGAGATAAAAAAAATTTTAAAAAATAAGTATGACATTGCGTATCCCCTTGAAACGACGACATACAATGTGTTGTCGACGTGTATGTGATTAGTGACTGCTTTGTCGTTTGATTACACAAGGTCATTGATTGCTACTAGTTTTGATAGATTGATCATGCTTCTATGATTGAAGCCACGAATTATAATTCAACTTAAAATTATAAGAGTAAAATACACTCAACATCCCTATGTTATTCCTAAATTGTAGAAACACCTCTCTATTTTGAAAATATATGTAAATCTCACACAAAATTAAGATAAATGTTATATAAACCTCCCTATTTGGGAATTTATTTTCATCAAACCAAACAGTTAATTAACTGTTAATTTGACTTAGACTCTATTTAGACCACAATATCTCTTAACATAATCATTTAAACATTTATATTTTTTTAAAAAATATTTATATAAATTATTGATTTTAAATTTCTAAATCATATTTTAGATATGTTTTAATTCATATTACAATAAAAAATTTTAAATTATGTAATTCAAAATTCTTTGTTTTGGTAAACAACTCAAAAATCATAAATAGATATTTTTTCCAAAATAAAACAGAATTTTTATTAAAAATTCTAAACACATTTTAATTAACAAACGATCTTTAACACTCTTATAATAGAGTGATTTATAAGACTGAAGGGTAAAATTTTAATGTTAATATTAAGTAAAGTTGGAAATTATATTTTAAAAATATTTTTCAATGTTCGACGATGTTAAGGAATTGGACTGAATTATATTTTTAAAATAGAAGGGATGCTTGTGTAATTAAAGCACGATAAAGGGAGTTAGGAGTATTTTACTCAAACTATAAATATAATTATATATATAATTTTCGAATTATTCCTAGAGATATATTTGAAACTATGTTCCGAAGGCTAACTATGGTTTGAGGAATTACTCTTATATCTTTATCTTCGATCTATTTAAAAGCGACTACAAATTTTCTATAAGAAATATATATATATATATATATATATATATATATATATATATATATATATTATTGTCTCTATAGTTGCATCTTATAAGATTTATAGGAAGCACAATGTATGTCTCTCTTAAAAATAAAAGATATTTTAATTAGTAAATCATTAATTTACTCTAATTTAAATATTGAAATTTGAAGTGGTAGTTGATTCAGTACAAAAAAAGATCCAGTTAATAACTTATAAGGAGAATTAATTAGAAGTCTCATGGAAGAAAGATAACTAAGATGAGGTCCAACGAGTCGTAAATTACAACTTCTAGAGCTAATCAACAGTAACAATTTATTGGCATCAGATTACAACTCGTGGAACTTCATTTTAATTATATTTCTTCAATTGGACCTTTAATTAATTTTCCCTTGCTTAAATCAGTATTGAACACGACTTTCAAGATAGTGACGAGGAAATATGTCTAGTGCAAACGGAAATATAATTTAGGTCTCATTTATTCTGGTTAATTTTCATTTAGAAATGTCCCTCACATATAAAGTGCCTACCTTCCAGAAAAATATAGCCCGTTTATTTTTAGATAGAGTTATTTTTCTTGATGAATCAAAAGAGTTATTTTTCTTGGGATTTTAATATTTCATATTACATATTTTAGTCCAACAAAATTATTCAATATTATATATGTGATTTTCTTCCTATCAATTAAATAAATTATGTTTGTTACTCCTATCAGACAATATGGAGCTGGCTTAGTGATAATTTATAGAGATAAAAAATTAATTAAGCTATTTCCAAAAATATTAATTGAACTTGCTATTAGAAATAAATTTACCACTTCTTTAAAAAAAAATGAAATAAATTTACCATGACTTTTAAAAATATATTCTTTCACTGCTCATATATAAGTGAAAAATCATAAATTTGTGAAATATAATAAATTTTTACAACCAGCGAAGGATAAAAGGAACCCATTGCCTGTGGGTTCTACTGGCTCTAACTATGACCCTTGAAGAATAAAGGTCACAAGTGAACGGCCTCTCCTCTGAAATAAGTCGAAAGAAGAAGGACCCATGAAATCCAATACTAGAAGGCAAGATTACTCAATAAATAGCAATGAGAAATGCACTCATAGGAATAGAGAAAACATTGCACATTTATTAGACCAAAATACATTATTATTTTTTTTTTTTTTTGCTTAGAGCCCCCGGTGTCCCGCACCCTTCGGTGCAGACTAATCCGGAGTCGCCAGCCGGGATTCCCGTAACCAAAATACATTATTGCTCTTTTATATTTGTATCAAAATTTCATTTAGTCTATTGAGTTTGAAAAGTGTATACTATTAATCTTTTTTACCATATTCAATTTTATTCAATAAAAATGTTGTCTCAACAAATCTAAACGGAGATTTTATAATTAGTCCTGATAAAACATGACTAAACTCTAACATCTAGCATGAAAAAATAGTGTTGACAATAATGTTGTGAAGATCACATTTGAATTTTTTCGCTCAACATTTTTCTTTGAGTGAGACTGACAATAATGTTGACAAAGATGATTAAAAGTAGACTTTTCATATGTAATGGACCAAAATAAAGTTTGATGAAAAAATGACTAAATATTCATTTCTCATTTTGAATTTTAGTTAGTTGTGAGGACTTGTTCACTATATCAAACTTGATTCGGAAGATTCAAAAATGAGAGCTCATGTATCTTCCCATACTACCCATCAACCTAAAAATCTGAGTTTAAACCAAGCTTAAATGATTAGTTAAGACCATCATTTCAACGTGTTGGTAAAGGAATCGGTGGTCCGTTGCCCTCCGTCTTGCACACACAGTATTCTCAAAGACAAAAACTCCTATTCGGAAAATTTTAAATCCAGTGGTAAACAATCTTACATGTCTTCTTTTTCTGCAAAATCAGTGCCCCTCTTAGGCAAAGTTAAGAAAAGACATATCTCGTCATCAAAAGTCTTGCATGTTGTTGAAAAGCATGAAATTTGGAGGTTTATTATATGGATTGCATGTAAGAAGCCAAACCTAAGGTTTGCATCAAATCTCAATTCTTTTCTTAAGCTATATAAAGGTTAAAAAAAATCAAGGGGTCTTGGTTCTCTTGAAGTCTCAACGGTTAATACTTGCATCTTATCGTTATTTAGGTTATACTTATGTGCTTTCTATCTTTGTTTTTATGGTTTTAGAATCTGAACTCCAACATAGAATAACCCTCAAATTTTACATTAATGTAATTTTTGTGTTCTGAAAATGTCATTTATTAGTTTTTTTACAGGACATCTGACTTAGTGGTATATTTAAATCATTTTCTTTCAAACCCTTTTTGGGTATATATATGCTTGCATTTCGTCTCTTGAAATGGAAGTAAGTGAAATAATCTTCATTAACTTCATGTTCTTCTCTCTCTCTCTCTAAATATATATATATATATATATATATATATATATATATATATATATATATATGTATATGAAACTATAGTGCAATGATTTTCCATATGGTGTAGTGCTTGGTGATAATCTGATATTGAAATTTTGACTTTATCCTTGTGTTTGGATGTGTTTTTCAATACCATAGTTTCTCTAAGTTAGTTGTCAAGTATCATAAGTGTGTTATCTCCTATGCAAGTCTCTTTATATAATCTGTTTTAATATTTAATATATTTGATCATTTTATTAAAAAAGAAAAAAAGTGAAGAGGCTAGTTTAATGTGTAATTTTAGTATCGAACAATTATGTTAGTGGCACTAGGCAGAAAAATGAATTTCGGGTCACAAATGCGGTCTCAAGGAAGAAAAATGAAAATTTTTTAACAGTGAGTTTGTTTTTCGTAGTGTTCCTTTGTTTGGTTTGTTAATTTTTTTTGTTCAACCATGGATGATGTGCAATGTTTTAGGCAGCCAGGATTAAATCTATGCTTTCTTCTTTCAGTTTGTTTCGTTCATTGTGTTGAAGCTGAATTGATATGCAATGTGAATGTTATGGAAGTCGATTTTTTGGAGGACGATTTGCTGGAGATAGAGAAGAAAGAGAGTTGCAGAGAAATGAGAATAAAATGGAGGGAAAAGGAAGTGATATTTGCTGCTAGTTGAAGCGCTTTGGGTTTGTAAGAGCATAGACATGGGAAGAAAGTAGAAGAGAGAGGGAGGAAGTGAATAGATGATTATACTATAAATTACCTAGTAAAGTCAGCACCAAGTTTTTACTAACTCATTTTTCTCTTCTATCATGTCATCTTCTAATAGTTTAAGCAGGTCAAACTTAACTGCATGTGTTACCAAAATTGCACAGACTTTATTCTTCAAAACCAAAATTATAACTCAAAATTCATTTTTAATCGAGTGCTCCTAGCTAGCGCAATCGTTTGTTATTACTATTGCACATTTACCCAAAAAATAATAACTACAGAAATAAAATAAACATAGAATATTATATAAGATGCACACTGAATTGGATTCCACTTTTGCGACTTGTAATGGGTTAGGTAATATATTCTTACCCTAATCACATATAAATTATCCCCCACTATTTATATTGCTCTTTTTCTTTCTAAATGCTTTCTTTTTAATAATTATTAAAAAAACTGCAGAATTTTAAATCCCTATTACCTATCATACATATATCAAATATCTCATTATATAATAAAAAGATTACGTAAGATAAATTAATTTCTTCAGAAAAAAAATAATCAAAAGTACAAGTTGGAAAATTTTGTTGGGAAGAGTATTCAATATAGCATATATTCAGTTGTGCCAATTTATCCTATAATATGAGTGAAAGTCTTAAAACCAAAAGTTTTTTGCAAGTACATAGCCGAAGTGTGTGTGTATATATGTGTGTGTATGTGTGTACACACACATAACATTCAGCAGCTATATGAATTTTTAAATCTGGTAATGCTTTTATCCAATTTTCCCTTTTAAAACACTTTTAAATAGTTTCCACCTTATTGTCATCTCTTTTTATTTAAGATATCTCGGATACGATCATAGACCAAAATTAAAATAAAAAACACATGGATCCATATCGAGAGTTGAAGATGGGGGCAATCGAAGCACATGTGACACAATCATATAGAAAGAAAGTGACCCACCACGTACATTTTTGGTGTGTTCAGTGTCTGTTTGCCGCGTTTCATCCATGTGGAAGAATAATAAGTCGGATAAGAACCTTAGCTATTTCATTTGGATGTATATATTATTTATATATAATAATATATGCTTCTTTTTTGTAAGAAAGGACAATTGATCTCAGAGAAATATGGAGATGATGATGAGGAAGAAATCGTGAACAACATTATTTGATTGTTAGAAAAGGAACAAGAAAGTGAAGATAATGGCATATGTGTGTAGATATATATAAAAGTATATGGAGTTCCATCAAGACTTGTCCTTTTCAAGGGAATGAGTCATATCAAGATGATTCCACATATACAATTCCAACTTATCCTTTTATCTTAGTTTAACCAATATTGACAACTTAGGTTGGATTGAACAGTGTGGAATTTAGAGACACCTTAACTAATTTTTTAAGATGAGATATTGTATTTTATTTCTTCAATTCTTTCGTCAATGTAACGTCATTTTTTCCTAATCTGATTAGATTGAGGATGTTCTTAATTTGATTAGGGGCACCTTTTATCATTTTTCCTAAATATAATATTAAAAATTTTAATTAAGTTAGTTACTAGCACATGATATTACCAAGTCACCCTAATCATATACCTTAATCTCCACTCTCCCTCTCTTGTTTAATGTAACCTTAATTTGTTTGTTATAGATAATCATTATTATGGTTAGTTTAGGAAAAAATTAAGAAAAAATAAAAAGTGATTTTATATTTAATAAAAAATTGAAATGAGAAAGTGGTCATATATTTATGAACGTAGTTTATTTTGGGGTAAGACTTAAGTCCTAGATAGTACTGACTATGTCAATGGTTTGATAAAGGGGGTATATTAAAGAAATGAAGTTTTGCCAAGGGACCAGTGACCTGATGGTTAAAAAAAGAGAGATAAAACATCCGTTTTCAACGTCCTGGGTTTAATACTTATTAGCGCGCCCTCCCCTGACAAACTCCGGATTAGTCAGTACTCAAAGAGCGCCGGATACTGGGGCTCTAAGCAAAAATAAAAACAAGAAGTTTTCATACTCTTTATCTTTTTTAACATAAAATTTATTGTTTAACTAACCCAAAACAAATCTTATTATAATCGTTTCATCCATAATACATAATAACTATTTAACCAGTTTAGATAAATTAATGAAATGGATTAAATTACTCAATCATAGAAATTGAGTTATTAGACGATTTGAAGAAAAACTATTAGAGCCAGCTGTGATAAAAAAGTACGTACTATTAATAAGACAACAAAAGAAAAGTCATATTGCACTGCTATAAATAAGACTCACAATATTTATGTAATAGTGAATATTAAATTTTAGATATATAATATGTGCTTAAAGTAGGGCTATATGAGATGAAGATGTGGGGATACATTTGTGCTCATCATATAAGAAGAAAAATATTCGTAATAAACATATACTCCCTCCGGTCTTAAATATAAGACCTAATTGACTTTTTTAAAAAATCCTATAAAAAAGCAAAATAAGTTAATTATAAATTGATTTACCTAATTTTTTCCCTTAAACTAGTTTATTTTACCTATAAACTAATGTATAATCTAAAAATATATCAAATATGTCATGATTTAATAGTCTATTTCGCAACTTTAACCTCTCCAAAAAAAAGTCAATTAAGTCTTATATTTTGGACCGGAGGTAGTATATAAAAGAGTTTTTTTACCATAATATGTAAAGGAGTTAGTGACGACATATCTGAATGTCATACTAACTATAGGTAGCAGGCAGTGACGACATACATATATATATATATATATATATATATATATATATATATATATATATATATATATACACACACATACATACATACATACATACATACATACATACATACATACATACATACATACATACATACATACATACATACATACATACATACATACATACATACATACATACATATATATATATATATATATATATATATATTTTGAAAAGGAAATTGTACAAATCTTTTAAAATTTTTCGAATCCTTTAAAAAAGTAATTTAATGCATAAATGAAATACATCAATCAAGATATGCAGAGTCTTTAGAAAGGTGGTAGAGTAAAATTGAAGAAAGAATTCTTATAAGAAAAGCGTTTCATAGAAAATACAGAAAATTGTTATTTGAGTAATGACTTTGGCCTTCGTCATATTTTGATCGTCGAGAATTTCATAAAAACATTAAATGCTAAAAATTAAAATAATAAAATCAGAATTCCTTTATTCAAATTAGATGGCCTTAATATCTCTAAAAGGGATAATTTTATGACAAGCCATCACTTAGGAGTATATTTTTTATAGTAGAGGCTAATATTCCTTGAATAATAATGAAGCAAATTTTTTTTCATTTTAGCTAAATTTGCTTCGTGCAAAATAATTGGACGTAGTCAAGATCTCAACTTCTTGATTAAAGAACCAAAATTTAATTCTATCATTTCAGCTAAATTCTACCCACAAATTCTAATTAAGGAGTGACTAAGGTGAATGGTAAGATTCTTAGTGGTAACATTTCTCGTTTGCTAATGTTAGGATTATGTTGTTTTACTATTTCTATCTATTGTATTTGGATTTTGTTTTTGCAAACCTTTGTTTTACATTTTGTATATATCTCACTTGCCATGTATTTAATGAAAATAATATGTTATATCAAAAAAATGTCACACTAATTAAATTTATATAACTTCTTTTAATATACAATAAAGTTTATTTAATTTAACATACAATACAAGTAATTCAACAGATCTTTGAGAGATGCTTACTATGTATTTCTTTCATAGAGATTAAGTTTTGGACCATACTTCCTCATATCTATTACATTAAGTTCTCCAATTATCACTAAAAAAACACGAAGGAGTTTTCCCAAAAAATAGCCACGAAAACCATATATATTCTGTGTGGCTAATTAATTTAGTGACGGTATTTAGTTCCACAAAAAATTACTGATCGATTTAGCCATGGAATTTCGTGGTGTAAACTCTTTTCATTTATAGTGAAGACTCAAACCCTCGACTTCCTATGCACGTGTTGTTGAGTCCTTAACTAATTGAACTATGCCTTTGATATATTTTTGAACTATTATATTTATAATATTTAAACTCCCACTATTATAATCATTTTTTATTTTTGTTATATGAAATTTATTTCCATTTTTTATTTTATTATATATTATTAAATTATAATTTGTTTCATTTTTTGTACTACTATTTATTAATAAATAAAATACTATTTAATAAAGTAAAAGCAAAATCTGTATATGTACATGCTATTTTTTTAATATTGAAAAATACTATTTATTAATTTATAGAATATTTTTAAATAAATTGAAATCATATTTTAATTTTGAAATAACTAATAAATAAACAACAGATTTTCCGGAGGAAATCCATGCATGGATAATTACAAATTAGCTACAGAAATGTTTATGTCAATAATTCTTTCAAAACAATTTTCAACGATTCCGTGAGACTATGTGCCATATCTATTTAATTGTGATTATAGTTAAAACTTAAAAGACAGTATTTCAAAAGTAAGATACAAATACATGTGATTAGGGAATATGACAAAATCAATATAAGTAACACTACGGGAGTACTTTATTCTACTTTTTAACCTTTAAACAATGTTGTCCAAAATATATCCATTAATCAAAGAGTGTCACTACAAGTAGACTATTAATTAATTGAATTACATCATACTAATGGTACCGGTATTAGGTAATAAAGTCAGTATAGTTATTTCAATCAAACCTAGGCCATCTATTTTCCAAGTTTCTTAATGTTGACATTTTTTATGGCATCATCTACTGTATTTCACTAAAACTAATTATGGAAGTTCGGCGAAAATGATTGGAGCACACAATTAACATGGAAATTAGGCAGACATAGGTAGAATGAACTGGCCTAATTAACCTTCCATCTAAATGTTTTATATGTGTGTATGTTCGTTAATAATTCTGCAACATCCGTAAAGATCAAATTATTTATCATCACTTTAGAACAAATGAATTAATGCTTATTTTACTTATCATTTTGAACTCGCCCTTGTCATGAGAAACCTGCAAAGATGATATTTATTTTTAAATTCCTTCTATATTTTTAAAAGAAATTATGCGAGAGATATAATTCTCTTGGTAACTTTCATTTATAGCGTTAAATTCCGAAGTCTTCAAAACATGAAAAAAGTTTCCCCCCTTTCTCGATGATGATAACACTTTCTAAAAGCCCTAATAGACTACATGAATATAAAAAAACATTCTTCCTAAAGTCATTCGTGTTTCTCCCTTTAATAATAAGGAAAAAACTTATATCAAATTGCTTATATCAAGTTTGTCCAATTCACCTATTAGATATTGCCACTTGTTCAGTTTTTCCACGTCAACAAGGAGGTGTTTGTTGTCTCACAGTACTCAACCCAAAAACCAAATAATAAAGAAAAAATTATGAAACCTACGTTTTCCACAGCCAAGAATAACAAAATAGGAATCGACATCGGCTTCTCAGAATCGGAATTGGTCATTCATCCACACTAACACATCCATCTTCTTCATTCGCCAAAAACCAAATATGGCCTCTTCTTCTCTTCTCTCTCAACTTCACTAAAACCCCATAATCTCCACCACTCATTCCACCATGGCCGCCTCTCAACCTCCGTAACCGCTCGCCTCACAGTTTCCTCAACCATAAACCCTCTCCGTCTTTCCATTATCACTCTCTCTTACCTTCTTCCTCCTCCTCTCTCTTCCTCATGCATCGAACCCAAATCCACCCCTCACCCATCATCGTCTCCGTGAATGCGATGGTGGAGCAATGAAGGCGGAGAGAGAGAGAGAGAGAGAGAGAGAGGGTCACATTAATCACCCATCACCATCAGTTCATCACCGTTTCTTTTTTTTTTTTTTCTTTTTTTACCATATTGGATTATTTCATTTTTCTGGATCTTTTATGTTTTGAGATTTGTGAGACAACAAACACTTCCTTGTTGACGTGAAAAAAATGAACAAGTGACAATATCTTATAGGTGAACTTGACAAACTTGATATAAACAACTTGATATAAGTTTTTTCCATAAAAATAACATTCTTGTGATAAGTTTTTTTTGTACAATATTGAAATCTAAACGATGGAGAGTTGAAGCAGTACTTGACTAAATACTACTACCTCTGGTCCTAAATATAGGACCTAAATGACTTTTTTTTGGAGATGTTAAGGTTGTTAAATAGTCTATTAAATCATGACATTATATTTGATATATTTTTAGATTATCTATTAGTTTATAAGTAAAACAAACTAGTTTAAGGGAAAAAATTAGGTAAATCAATTTATAATTAACTTATTTTGCTTTTTTTAGGATTTTTCAAAAAAGTAAATTAGGTCTTATATTTAGGACCGGAGGGAGTACTTAATAATGAATAAAAGTAATCCATTTATTTACACTCCCAAATGATATTGATTTCCAACAGTTTACTACTATATCATGCATTGACCATTCTCATATCTTTTTAAATATGAGAAAACAACATATACAAATTTACATCATCGTATTAATATTAGTTAAGTCAGCGCAAATTGGCCCTAGTTTTTTGTCTTTTAGACACCTCTTAGGGCTGATTAACTTCTATTTACAACTTTGCTATTGGAAGTTGTACTAGTTCTACTAATTGTGACTTTTGCCTAACTAGGGGGTCATTGTTGGTGGAAGAATCACATAATGAACCAACTTAAGAAAATTAGGTCAAAAATGGCTTTGCTAATTATAGTAATGAGTTACTTATATAAGGAAAAGAATAAATAAAGTACTCAAAATATGTAAAAGAATAATAGCTAAATTTTTAAAAGAACAATAAAGGTTATGTCACTAAATTAACAACGCTCTATTTGTTAATGGGGATAAGGATGTTATTGTCGTTAATGAGAATGATATGTTGTTATTAATTGTTACGCTCTACTTGTTAATTGTGAATGATGTAAGTTGTTATGCATGTTGTTCATGAGAATACTGTAATTGTTTAATTTAATGTTTGTGACCTTGATTATCCTTTTACATATTCGGAAGACTTTATTTATCTTTTTCCATTTATATATGACTCAAAATAACAAGCCTTATTAAGAAGTATATGTTAGTAACCATTTTATTTAAAATTACATTGTTTATATTTGATAAGAATAATGATATATGTGTTTTAATTTCTTCCATGCATTAAAGGGTTTTTAAAAATAAGTAGTACAAATTGATAAATATTTGAAATTAATATTTTTTCTCGCCAAAATTGGATGTTAATGCTTGTATATTGATGTATGATTGAGTTTTGATTTCAATACACACACATATTGTCAGGTTAACGAAACCCACAAACACAAGTGTCCTATTTGTTTCCTTTTTGTTAATACATTAATCACCAAAGACGGCTAGAAAATATATTATAAAATTGACTATATGAATTTTTAAAAAAGTAAATTAAAACATATTTTATCAGTATTCAACTACATAATTATCATTTAAACTTGCCTATTGATATTTTTTACAAAGTGAAATGTAATAAACTATGTTAAATAAAAATGATTAAAAGAACACGTTGTTGAGTTTAAAAGATCAATATCAATACAAACATATCATTTAGCCAGCAATATTATTTTAAAAATATGACACATAACAATATGTAATTGAAAAACTTGACACTTAAAAGAATTTGATACCAATTTTATCCCTTTTCTCATAGACAATGTAATCAATCTCATATTTCAAAGCAAACATATTGTCCACCAATTACTTAATTATATTTGAATTTGCATGATGAATATAACGAGTAATACTAATTTTGATTAATTCTTTTAAATAACCATTATTTTGAACATACATAATTCAATATCATTGTTTTTCTTCCCAAGTAAGAATGTTTGAATTGTTGACCTCACTATTTTTTCTTTTGTAAATGTACCATCATTTAAGAATAAGGTTATAATTGTTGGCCAAAAATTTAATATACTGTTCATAAAAAATTGATATACACTAATCTACACTTTGTTTTATTGAGAAAACTGGGGAAACCTAATTTTAATATTATTTGCCAAGAAAAATCTTTCAGGTATGTTGCTGATCAAAGCCATTACTGTTAATATATTAATTAATTGGTAGTGGAAAATGACATGAATTCAGTTTCGTTCCCTCGCATCCAACTACTATACACGAGCGACTTTTAAAGGCTACATAGAGTAATTAATTAAGTGACTCTATCTCTTGTTTTTGGTGACGTCTGAATCAATAAATTAATTAATTAATATTCCTTTCCAAGTCTGTAATGACTTTTTAGTATCTTTGTTAGGGCGTAATACGAATGCTACTTTTTGTCTCTACTATATTTCTTTTTTTTCTCTGATACATACTACTCATATGGATCTGGATTTTCTAAGCCTCCACTTTCTAAGCCTCTCTAAGCTTCCCATTATCCTCACCCTCAATTTAATCAAATGGCACACAATACAACATTAAAAAAAAGAAAGAGAAAAAGGAAATGCATCTGATTATTGTCATCTTCCTATTAAAAGAGAGAAAAAAAAAGGAAATGTCTCTGATCTTTGTCGTCTTTCTATTCTTCTTCATTGAGAGATGAAAGTCACGACTGAGTCAATAAATAATGGCTGGAAATTTCATGGGGCTTGATCAATTGTGATCACTTCTTAGATCAATTGATAAAAAATAAAATTAATTCTGAATTGAGATCAACAAAGATTTGCAATGGCTTCAGAGATCAAAAGCGATATGTGGTAGTTAATTTTGATTTGAGATCAACAAAGATTTGGGATTACTTGTGAGTTGAAAAAGAAATTGGATGATAGTTAATTTTGATTTGTGAACGCTTATTGAGGAGAAGGGTTCAATCCAGCATCAGAGAATTGGAGTAGTGGTTTTGATTCTGCTATAATTTTGAATATTAAGAAAAAGAAGACAAATGCGAAGATGTGAACGAAGAAGAAGAATAGGAAGATGACAATGATCAGATGCATTTCCTTTTTCTCTTTCTTTTTTTCTGATGTTGTATGTGTGTCATTGAATTAAATTGAGGGTGAGGATAAGGGGAAGCTTAGAGAGGCTTAGAAAATGGAGGCTTAGAAAATCCAGATCCCTACTCATATTGCTTGATAGTATAAAATATTAGTCGATCATATGTATATGGCATACTTTTCATACGTATACATGATTATAACCAAATATTTGTTTAATGCTTTTATTCTGTCTTTAATACAATTGGATATTCGATAAGATTCTAATGTGATATAGCGGGTTGTAACTGCACATGGAAACGATTATTTAATTGTGGTTATGATGCGTAATGAAAATTAAATTTTGGTGTAAAATAAATGAAATCGATAATAAGACAAAAGGGTGTTAGCTAATTGATAGGTATACATGCATTCTTAATTTTAATTAAAATTCAGAAATGAAAGAGTTGCATATATAAATATCTATAACTTCAATCAGATTCGTCAATAATTACGTGGTTTCTTAGTTATTTACTCATGGACCTTTAATATTCGTTGAAGTACCTCTCAAAATAAAATATTGAATGTTTGCAACAAAAAAAATTGAATGTGATTATGTGGCATATTCTTTTGCCGTCTCTATAATTGTTGGCCTAACCTCCAACACCCCCACCACGCAATCCACATTATTCGCCTTCATAGGGTGGATTCTCTTTAATTTATATCAAAATGGATATAAAATCATAAATACTATTTATAGTTATGAATAATATGATTTATATATATTCATTACAATTTTTCAACAAAATATATGTTATTAAAAAAATCACTTCTGATTTTCTAATACACACACACACACACGCGATTCAGTTAGGGATTTGCTTTGATATAAAGTATAATTTTCAATCCGTCAATACACTTTATTTGCTAATTAAATTCATAATTTTTTACTGAAATTATCCTTTTTTTAATTGGATGAAAGTATGCCAATCAACTGCATGCAATAAGGGTCACTTTTATATAATAAATCCAGAATTTTAAAGCAAATGACGATTATGGTATTATATGAAAATAAACATATATTATACATTTTTTTAAATAATGAATTCAACTTAAATTTTAATCTATAGATATAATTGATCAATCTCATATATTCGTATTATGATTAGAGGAAGTAGTAAAATTCTACTCGATATACGTTGAATTGATAAAACATGGTAGGTTTGTAATTTTCATTGATTTATAAAACATGGTAGATCTGTAATTTTCATTAGAGAAGCTAATTTTAGCCATCTACTTTTGTTTTCAATTCTTTTTTTTTTTAATAAATTAGTTGGGTTGATTTCTAGGGCTTATCAAGGCTAGAGCAAGCCTTCAAGCTCAAATAGCGCATACAGTTGTACTTACAATTCGCTCACTAACAAGATCTTAACATTGGCAGGATTTAAACTCACAAGTCACAAACTTATGGTTATCATCTAACCCCTTTACCAACTGGACTATAGCCGGTAATATGGGCCTGACCCATCGGGCCAGCCCGTTTTCATGCAAGCCCGAGGAGGGCCGGGCTTGCTATTTTGGAGGGAAAATGGCACTACAAAAAACGGGGCTCTTATCGGCGTTTTATTTGGCCTCGCATCGGCGGAATGACGCTACGGCGTTTTGGCAAAACGCCTATAAATTTGCCGTGGGAATGCGGCAGATCGGCATTTTACAAAACGCCTACACGAGGGTAAAACGCCGGAACGAGAATCCAAACAAAATAATATAATATTCGCACATCAGCGTTTTGGGGAAACGCCTGTGTGCATATTATTTTAATATTACCTCATATAGGCGATACAGAAAACGCCTATCCGCGGTATATTTAAATATTATCTCAAACCGGCGTTTCCCTAGACGCCGGTATGGGATTAATCGTGATATGATTTTAGTCACGCATACCGGCGTTTCCAACACACCTATGTGCGATATAACATAATATTATTTAATTCACGTACATCGGCGCTTTCTGGAAACGCCGACATATAATTAAATAATAATTTTTTAACCGGCGTTTTGCAAAACGCCAGTACGGGTTTTCCAAAAAAAAAACATTTTTCTTCCTGATTGTTTAAAACCAGAAAGAAAAATGTTCAAAAACATAAGGAATAATATATTAATCCCAAAGTTACATACACATAAAGAATAATATATATAAACATAAGGATTAAAAAGCATAATTCATAGAACATGATACACAAATATATAAAATCAAACAACAATAGCAATATGTAAAAGAAAAATCATAAGATCAAAAAAATATCAACATTATAAAATAAAATATCACCAAGAACCAAGAAATAAAAAACAACAACAGCGTTGCTCGCCAAAAAAACAAAACAACAACAACATTGAAGGAGAGACGAAAGAGAAGAAAAATAGAAGAAAATGAGAAAATGAACAACTTTGCTGAAGGAGGGAGGAGCTATTTATAGGGAACAGAGGTGCGTACCGGCGTTTTGACAAATGCCCATATGTATTTTAATATTAAATAATACATATAGGCGTTTTGCAAAACGCCGATATGTATTATTTACATTAAATAATACATATCGGCGTTTTGGCCAAACGCCGATATGCATTAATAATGCATATAGGCTTTTTGGAAAAACGCACATATGCATTATTAATGCATATCGGCGTTTGCCGATATGTATTATTTAATTTTAAAATACATATGGGTGTTTGGCAAAATGCCGGTACGTCTTTTTTTTAAAAAAAAAAACTCCTCAGACAACCTGCATTTCTTAAACGCGGAAAAGTCAGATGTATTGGTTATAAATATGCGTCTAGAGCATTAGTCAGTTGCCACATTCTTTCTCAAACCTCTCATTCTTTCATATATCTGTCGTTTTTTTTGTGAAATAGCAAAAACAATAATGTTGGATAAATCGTGGATTTATATGCCCGTATTTATATGCTCGTTTCTGCTTTTTTAAAAAAAATATATAGGATTTCCATCATTCCTTCCATGTTCAAGCTCTTATCTGCACAAGGAATTTGTTGCATAGATTTAAATATGATGGTGTGCTTATGAATTATTTATTTAATTTATGATTTTTTTTGTTTCTTTTTTAATACATGCTTGAAGACAATTAATTATGTTTTTTCTCTCTCTTTTTTGCAGATGATGGAGAAGATCGTGCATATGATAGTAAAGATGAAATGTAAAGACTTGATATTTTTGTCGGTGGAGAGGAGGATTCAATTCATAGCGAAATACAATCAAATGTCAAATGACGTTGGTGATATTGACAATGATGATGAAACACACTCTTAGATGACTCTATTTGTGATCTATTTGTAGTTGAATGCTATTGTTTAATGTTTATTTAGATTTTTGTTTGAAGACTTTGTTATTTATTTTGACTGTTAGAGTATGTGTATCAGTGTATGTTGTTATGTTATCACTTATTAGACTATGTTATGACTTATAACTACGTTTATTGTGATGTTATTAGATGATTTTGTTTTACTAAAATCGTAAAATGTATAGGAAGAACAAGTGGAAAGAGGAAAAAATGGATTTAGAAAAAAAGAGCTTAGTTTTTTTAAAAAAAAAATGAAAATGGGCTAGCCTGGCCCGATGGCATGAGGGCCAGGCTTCAGAAATAGGGGTATAAAATGGGAATCGGGCCTAAATGGGCCTGACCTGTTTAGGCCAGCCCATATTCCCAGCTCTAAACTGGACCAACCTTTGTTGACACTTTTATCTTTATTGTCATTCTCTCCATACTGCACATGTCAATGAAAATATTTCAATTTATCCATGTTTAGACTTGAGAGGGTCAAACATGGCTTAGTGAGAATGTTCAAATTCGTCCAACTTGAAATAGTTACTGGATGTAAGTCTAGCCCTTTAAAAAAATAGGATATAAATAATAATATTGATTTTTAATTATAAGCTTTATAAAATGATTAAAGAAAATATTTTACAATAAAATAGATTGAAATATTTAAACTAAATCAAAATCATCACTATTAATTAGGAAATTATTAGAAATCAAGAGTTTATTGGATGAGTCTATTAGTTTGAAATTTATATTTTTTTTCCTTCTCTGATCTTTAGCCACAAATGACATGTTTTCAAGTATAAAAAAAAGTAGCTGCCCATCTTTGTGAAATATATACGGTTAATATATGATTTTTTTGTTTATTTGTAAACCATTTATTTTTATTTAATTGTTATTCTTTTCAAGGTTAACAATGAAATTTTCGTATATCTCAATAATTATACATATTACATATTTTGGGCAAATTAATTTATTATATTATATCTAGTCCTTATCATAATAATTCAATAAGTAAATTACGTGGTTTAAGAAAAGGGCAAATGTGCAAAAGTAGCCACCGTAAATTTAAAAATGGACATTTATAACTCTGGTAAATTTTAGGGGGCAAAACTGTACACTGTAAACCAAAATGGGGCAAAAGTAACCAATCTGTTAGGCAAAGTTAAATGGATGTTTTCCAAACGTGGCCCCACTATCAGTAAATGACATGTCATACACTTAATGGTGCAATATGTTGATGACACTTTATTTTTTCAGATGAGGCTTTATTTTTTAGATGATTACGAATAAGTAACGTGGATTTCACATGATTTGGGTTCTATTTGGTTTCTTATCGAAATGATTTGGCGGTTTAGAGTTCGTTTCAAGTGATTTAAGGTTCAACTGGATGCATTTCAACTTTCACAGTGAATTTTGGAATTGACACGTCATTTACTTATAGTGGAGCCCATGTCTGAAAAATGTTTGTTTAACTCTACCTAACAGAGAGGTTACTTTTGCCCCATTTTGTTGGTTTATAATGTACGGTTTTGCCCCATTTTGGTTTACAGTGTACGGTTCTGCCTCCTTAAATTTACGAGAGTTATAAGTGCCCATTTTTAAATTTACGGTGGCTATTGTTGCACCTTCGCCCTTAAAAAAATAGTTAAGATTAGTTAACAGCAATAAGTATGCAAGAAATTGTTTTTCAACTATATATTTATAATAATTGGAAAAGTAAGACAGATAAATAAAGTAATAATGAAATATATTGGAAAACGAGGGGAGAAAAGAATTAATTACGGTCATGTAATAAAAAATAATTAATTAGGGTCAAAATGGTAAAATATTATATTAAATAGTAAGATAACTCCAAGTGATTTTTTTTAAAAAGGAACAAGTTCATTCAAATTCAAAGAGTCTTATAATAATATAATGTAACCCATGGAGTATTGTTCAAGTCATGAATATTGATTCCACCTCAAATATTAATCTTTCAAAAATATTTTTGATTATAAATCAAACCTAATCGACAAAAATATTAACAGAAGGAAAATATTCGGGAATGATTGGTTAGGTGTGCCCAAGTGTAGATCCTACAAGATGAACTTATCCAAAGAACCACGTGTAGGTATATTATTATGTCTTTCACACTCGCATATTTAAACTTATTTCTTCTCCAAAACCTCATCTCTAAAACCTTTTTTCTATTGGGATTTGCGTTTTCACTTCGTTATTGAAAATAATAATATTAAAAAAATTCCCTTCATGGAAAAATTATTGATCCTGTGAATTAATCACCTATGGATTATTACGGGGTGGGGTGCAACTGACAAGAAAAGTAAATACTGTAATAAATAAGTGAAAAGTTTTGTTTGGTGATGTTCGGGGAAGTGAATTGAAAGTTTTTAACGGTTAATTAAATTAAAGTCCACCTAATACACATAATATAATAGAAAATGTCATACGAAATGTCGAAATTTTAAGTAAGGTTATCTTCTAAGTAAAAAATTTAATTTTGCCCACCTTGTTATACTAAATCCAGTGTTGTGACTGATACCAATAACTTATTACATGTAATCAAAACGTTGTTTTTACATATCAAACACTTGTTATTAGTTAAAATTTTAACTCTTGTGACTGGTAACCAATAACTTGTTATATGTGGTCAAAACATTGTTATTCTCCGCCCAGACAGTTGTTATCTTGTTAATAACAAAAGGAGGGCAAAAATGTATTTTTGACCTGGAAAATAATTATAGTAAGGTCCATTGAGACCCTCATTTAATTTCGTCATTTAGTGAAACTTTTTCTATATTATGTGTTGAGTGGGACATCAAATTAATTAGTCCAATTAAAGTCGTAATATTCTTTTAAAATAAAGAAAGTTTAAAGTAGGAATGATCTAATTCCTTATACTCTATGACTTGTCCACATGTGTGTGTGATTTAAAATTTCATGTAATCACTCAAAATTGTGGGGCACTGCTTTAATTAAGCATTAAAAATAGGGGAAATTATTACAACAAAGTCCTACATAGGATAATTAATCACAATCAATTTCAAAACAATCATTAGATCATATCAAAATTTATAAGAACTCGAGAGATATTAAATGACTTGTTATTACAACGAAGTCTTAAAATAAGTTATTTATCTCAACGATAATTAATTTTTCAAAGAGTTTCAATGAAAGCTCAAGTAACTATTTTGACAACTCTTAATTCAAGTCATTATGTGTACCCAAGTCTCCTGGAACTTCAATTTAATTTAATGATTTTTTGATACCTAATTGTGATTATTGTGCTCTCCAAGTGTGGTTGTCCCCTCTTCTTGCTTATTATGACAAGTCTTTGTGAAAAAAATAAGGCAACAAGAGACTCTCCTAAAGCAACCTTAGACACTCTAAGATCCTTTTTCAAACATTATTCTCCCATTTCAAGTCAATAGATAGATGAATAGATATATCCCATTGGACTGATCAGGGGCGTTTGAAGTGATTGAGGGGGTCGAAGACTAAGAACTGTGTGAGTGATTTTAAAGCCAAGTATTCTATTAATTTTCTTATTTGACTTTTAGTTGTAATTCTCCATTTAAACATATTCATACTATTTGATTGGCCTATGAAAAAATATTCCCAATTACAAATAGATATCAATGTGACAAAGTGAATTAACTTTCACACATATACACTCACGTATAGATCAATTTTTTTCAGTATATGACTGTCCGGGAAAATTCTTGCATGAGGAAAAATTCCTGATGATATAATAACTTTTTTTCACTTATTACACTCATCTCATTCACAATTTAAAAGAAAAATATTAGAAAATGTTGACTGAAGTTTTAATTGTTTTTCAATAATATGACGACTCTTGTGGTAAAGATAACAATTCCGAGTGTTAGGACAAAAGTTACTCCGTAATGATGACATGTTATGCTCAATCAATAAATGGCCAATCTAGGCATGCTGCAAGATTTGTGGAACTAGATAGCTTTATTCAATATTTGTTGTGCAAAGAGCTGAGGGAGATGGGTTGAGGAACTAGAATGGTGGAAAGTTAGTTAATGTAGATTGGGCTTTTGTTGAGTTCTCAAGAATCATTGGGCTTTTGTTGAGTTCTCAAGAATCATAGAGTGTGTATGTGTGAGTATATAAGTAGGACATTCGCACTTCAGCTTGCCAACCACGTTAGTTGGTTTTATTGTTGTGTTTGGTCCGAAAAATGTGTTAAAAAAATGGCATATGCCTTGCGTATGTTGTTGTGGGTGGCGCTTGCGCCGTACTGGGGAGTCCCTGTGAGTTCTCTTAGTCCAACCGCATTAGTTAGTTTTATTGTTGTGTTTGGTCCGAAAAATGTGTTAAAAAAAAAGCATGACGATAATCTTAACGAAATTAAACTATTGTCTTGTTATATGAGTCATCTTAAATTGGAATGGGATTACGTATTAAGAGGAAAGTAATAATTCAATCTGAATAAGCTGCACTGCGACAAACCTTTGTTATAAAAGACGACTGCAATCTCTTTTGACAAATCCGATCTCAGATGGAGCACGATTAGCAAATGGAAGCCGTTCATGGCCAGGGATGCAAACGAGGAAACTAAATCTGTAACATGATGTCCCTTGTAGTCTGGTTTTCATCAATATTGACTTGTTTTCTTGCATTAGATATTTTTATTAAAGACTTGGAATAATGTAACAGGTGTTGGTTTGTTTTTGGACTGATTGTGAAAAAGAAAAGGAAAAATATGTTATTTATAAAAGATCGTAATTTATGTTTTGCCTTAGAATTTACCTCTATATATGAAACCCCTAAATAGTACAAGGATGTAAAGTAAATTGATATGTGACTCGATCATAATCATATATCGCCCTTAGGTCAATTATAAAATATATTTATATCGGAGGTAAAAGTGTGGATAGTGGTGCAGTTCGAGTCGTTCACAAGGAGCTTTTCTAAATCTAACTACCTAGCAAACTAAATGCCTAAATGAAAGATGAACTGAGTAAAAAGAAAGATGTTTTGTTTTGATCTTCAAATGTGAGAATGATAGATGCAAAGCAAGTACATGTTTTTGGTCTTTTTGGGTAAAAGAGATAGAATGAAAATGGAATACTTTTGGAAATGACTTTCAATTCATGACTATCATGACCTTCTAAAGATATTTGGGGAGATTATTGGTCTAATTCACTAATTTACCAAACCTCATAAACTCAAGAGTTGAATATCTAATTGTTTTTTTAACTGAACTTTAATAGTATCTAATTGTTTGTTGGAACTTCATTCAATTAGACCAATATAATTCCCTTGAACAATGCCATGGCCCGCGAGGGAAAACTCCTGAAAAGTGCCTCACTTCAATTATTTTCACTCAATAAATTAAAAATAATCAATTATATCTCTTTAATGTATAATTTTAATCCAAAATTACACACTAAATATGAAATATCAATCAGCTTATTAATGCATAATTGACGATTGATGAATGTTTTGTCAAAGATGATTAATTTAATTAAAAACCTTAAAGTTAAGAAATTTATGCAGTTATTTATCCCAATATTCTTTATTGGAGTTGAAATCATCCCAATATTATTGTTATATCAAGCAAAACCTAAGGTTATTAGGTAATTATTCAAGTTAAAATCATCCATATATTCTTTAATAAGAGTAATGACACATGTCAAGGTAATGTTTATAGAACTTTGATGTCTGATATTTGCACCTTATTTTGTCTATTGGGTGTTTTTCATTTGTTTTTGGCCATGTTTTTCAGTTTTTCATTTGGGTAAGGGATGGCAATGTTGTTAGGGTTTTTCTTTCATAGGGGAAGAATGTAAAAAGAAATAATGGTGAGTGAGAGAATAACTTCTCACTTCCTCTCATTAATTATGGCGGCTCCTGATAAAGCACAGTTATATGATGTATGAACGGGCATAGGGCATGGGATAGGTAATTATCTATGACTAGGGGTGGAAATGAGCCAGGCCATATCAAGCGGCCTACGACTTGGCCTATTTCCGGCTTGGCTTGGCTTGGCCTTTTTAATAAAAAGGCTTAGACGCAGGCTTATTTACAAGTCTTTTTACCTAAAAAGGGTAGACCTATTTTAGTAAAGTCTGGCTCGTAAGCCTTCAGGCCTGGCCCGTTTAATATTACTACTAATAATAAAATAATGTAATATTAATAAAAGCTACAACATTCATTTACACAATCTATACCCTAACCTCTTGTGGTTTTGCCCTCTTAACTCTCACAATGTGTCATATTTATGGTCTTTTTAAGTTTGATATGTGGGCCCGAAACCTTTTGAAGGCCTACATTGTAAGTAGGCTTTTAAAAAGGCTTTCATGCCTTTACTATATTTTTCACAGGCCTAGGCTTTTTTCTAAAAAAAAAAGCCTACAACCAGGCTCAGGCCTAGGCCTAAGCTTTCTTATTGCATTACGGGCCCAGGCCTATTTAGGCAAAGCCTGGCTCGGCCCGGCTCATTTCCACCCCTATCTATGACTGAGATTGACTGAGATTGTGACTTGTTTTTGGTAATTGTTAGCAGTAATTTATTAGGGGCCACTAATCGGTGTCTCACCTCAATTTGAACACATTATTTTTTTTATCAGGAATTAAAACACATTATAACTCCATTGTTATTGTAAATTATAAATATAAATAGTATGGGGGTATTACCCTTTTGTTTGACATTAGAAATCTATTTCCAGTAATGTAACAAAAATTGTTGAATGGATTATTAAATATAGCATACAGTTTTAGTATTTTCCTACAACACACTCATTTAAAATTTCCACTTTTAATAATTGCATATATACCAAAAATTGTTCAGTTGATCACAAAAAGAACTCAGTTTATTTGTGGAAATTCACCACAAAAAAGAAATTACCTGGAGAAATTTATATTTTGGGGGGCCAACCCACAACCTGCCATTTTGGGTTACATTTAAAGTCGGGTTGTACAGCCCGACCCATTTAGCCTTTGGGTTGTGGCCCGTAACCCACGGGCCAACCCATTTTCCCATCACCACGTCCGGGGTCCATATTAGTTTATTGTATCATCTAACTGTTGTTATTTACCAATATACAATATTTTTATTACTTTCCATTTCGTGTGACAGTTATTTAAAGCCAAGAGCCCGTAACCCAAGAGCCCTCCAAAATCATCTAACTGTTGTTATTTACCAACACCTGTTACATTATTCCTGTGACAATTCTTCATAAATTTTAAATGATTTTCAAAGGCTTCACAAAAGAACATTAATGATTTTGGAGGGCTTTATTGTGTAGAGTATGAATTATATTTACAAATGCATAAGAGCTCTCATTAGTCTAAGCCATTTTGTAATTCCAAAATTTTCATCTAATTTTCTTTTGCATTTTTAACTAATTTATATCACATATAACTCTAATTTTTAAAATATTTAATTTTTCAAACATTTCAAGAAATTTGTTACCACGGCCTTACAGTATCGTAAGGCCTGTTGTGGTCCCCACTGATGAGTATGATATGGGACGAAGTTTTGCAATTAATCTTTTTTACATGTCTGAGTAATTAATGTGTGGTCCCCACAGGCCATACGATATCGTAAGGCATGTTGCATTTAAATTTTGGAATAATTAGTTTTTAGGGTTTAAGCATAAGAGCTCCCATTAGTCTAAGCCATTTTGTAATTCCAAAAATTTCATCTAATTTTCTTTTGCATTTTTAACTAATTTATATCACATATAACTACAATTTTTAAAATATGTAATTTTTAAAAAATTTCAACAAATTTGTACCGGGGCCTTACGGTATCGTAAGGAATGTTCCATTTAAATTTTGGAATAATTAGTTTTTAGGGTTTAAGCATAAGAGCTCCCATTAGTCTAAGCCATTTTGTAATTCCAAAATTTTCATCTAATTTTCTTTTGCATTTTTAAATAATTTATATCACATATAACTCCAATTTTTAAAATATTTAATTTTTCAAACATTTCAAGAAATTTGTTACCACGGCCTTACGGTATCGTAAGGCTTGTTGTGGTCCCCATTGATGTGTACGATATGGGATGAAGTTTTGCAATTAATCTTTTTTACATGTCTGAGTAATTAAAGCGTGGTCCCCATGGGATATACGATATCGTAAGGCATGTTGCATTTAAATTTTGGAATAATTAGTTTTTAGGGTTTAAGCATAAGAGCTCCCATTAGTCTAAGCCATTTTGTAATTCCAAAATTTTCATCTAATTTTCTTTTGCATTTTTAACTAATTTATATCACATATAACTACAATTTTTAAAATATGTAATTTTTAAAACATTTCAACAAATTTGTACCAGGGCCTTACGGTATCGTAAGGAATGTTCCATTTAAATTTTGGAATAATTAGTTTTTAGGGTTTAAGCATAAGAGCTCCCATTAGTCTAAGACATTTTGTAATTCCAAAATTTTCATCTAATTTTCTTTTGCATTTTTAACTATCTTCAAGTTAATGACATGCGTAACAAACATGAAAGAAAATGATTATACCTCCTCCAACAACTAGGATGGACAAATTACGTCAATATATATATATATATATATATATATATATATATATATATATAATATTTAATTTTACCGCACCCTTCATATTTAATAATAAAGCCCATGTTAGCGCGCTGTATAATATTCAATATTCAAAAAGTAGGTTTCATATGATTGTTCATATGAGACCACTGGATTTGAGCTCTGAAGTTTGACATGTTGTGTTGATTGTTCATATGCAGTTATATTCTCACAATACGGAGGAAGACCGTAACCCGGTTTAGTCTGGTGTAGTCCGCATGTTCTTAGACTTGGGAAACATAGTTCTTGGACAAGAATTGGTGTAGAAGCCAGTGTTGACACGGGAAGCAATGAACATTACTGGATAACAGACCAGAGAGTGATTGTGATGGATATTGATAAGGAAACATTTCGGCATTTTCCACTTCCACAAGGACCACAATCCTGTGCTGGTTCTCTAAACGTAGGCATGCTTGAGCCTTTCTTTGAGATCCCCTTGTTTTCTGCTGCTGTACTTGGGCATGAAGAAGGGTGATATACCCTATGATGCTAGCTTTGAGGTTCCATACTAATATACCCTATAATGCTAGTCTTGGGGTTCCAGGGGCTGCTGATTTTGTTAATGATGCATGGGACAAGAAGGTCTGTTATGATGGTCAGCTGAATGGACTGCTTAATCAATACTTTGAACGTGAGGAAAGGGGGAAATTGGCGGAACTTAGAAATAGAAGAAACGCAATGTTATACTTAGGCAAAGAAATGACTTAATTGTTAAAAACCTAACTCACATTTGAAATGACATTTTTGAACAAGGGAAACCCATGTTTCAACAAGTAAAAGTTCGTTTTGAACAAGCAAGTATTTAATGTCAATGAAATTGTTGCACCAGACCCTGAACAAGTGAAATGACATTTTGAACAAGGGAAACCCACGTTTTAACAAGTAAAAGTTCATTTTGAACAAGTAAGTATTTAATGTTAGTGAAATTGTTGCACCGGACTCTGAACAAGTGAAATGATATTTTGAACAATAGAAACCGACGTTTCAACTAGTAAAAATCCGTTTTAAACAAGCAAGTATTTAATATCAGTGACATTGTTACACCAGACCTTGAACAAGTGAAATGACATTTTGAAATTGAATAATATCTAGAGTCAAAAGTACATCCAACTAGTTTTTCCCCTCGCTCAAGCTTACGACACAAAAATAATAATATAGAAAAAGTAGTGGTATGTAGATAAAGATTACAAAAGGTTGAAGTTGAATACACATTGAAATTACAAAAATCACATTGCTATCATATCGAACCAGTGATCCCCTGTTTCCATTTACTTTTTTTTGCCATGACTTGTTTCCATTTACTCTTTTACTTCAATTTTCATTTTCTGCTGGTATGCTCCCCAAGCCTCTTTGAAACTCTTCCCTCAGCCATTCTTTCTCCGATGTTCATGTTTTAAAAGAATGTCACCCAACCAACTCTTTGAATTTCTCACTTCTACAAATGTGTGAATCATGGATGCATGAGCCACATCATTACTAAACAACTAGATTGTGTAGAGTATGAATTATTGATGTCATAACAGAGGGAAATCAGTGAGTCTAAGCCAAAGAAGTCATGATTTTGGGGTTGACATATTGTCATAATCTCACATCGCACCTCATAGCAGTAACAATGTATAACTAACTCAACCATATCACTCTAGATAATCATTAATATCTATGAATAATTTTTTTATAAAAAAATTATATTCTATAATATTTTATAACTTAGCCAGAAACAATAGAAGAGGGTTCATTCCTTCTCACCCCAAATTATATTGCATTAATGTATTTTAGGTCAGATTTGAAAAATTAGAGTGGACAAAATATTGTGGTATGAGTCTATGAGATGTTGGATTTGAGGTGAAATCCTTCTGTCTTTTCAGGTAGTTCTGTAATGGTTACTTTTCCCTTCTGTATTTCTCTCTTGCAAAATATTGTTATAATATGTTGAGCATGAAATAAAATTATTTAACGGCACCAAAACAATTTTATAGCTGTTTGAATATGTTTGTCGCTTATATTATTTTTCTTTCCTTAATAACAATTTTGGTCTTTCTTTATTTTTCCCATGAATCTCAAATTTGTTATTCAATTATTTATATTGGTATATTTTCATAAATCCTATTGGCATTATAAGCCATTAACCATATGTTCAAATTGTTTTCATAAATCCTTTTCAACATTCGGAGAGATTTATTGAGCATTGGGAAAATGTGATACATACAACCGAACTGAAAAACGAAATAATCGAAAACCGAAAACTATCTAAAATAAAAACCGAAACCGAAAAATTGAATTACCGAAACCGAATAACCGAGAAACCGAAACGCCACAAGAAAACCGAAAACAAATAGCTTTCTCACATTTTTTTGTGCTAATATAACTATTTTACAAAGGAAACCGAAAAACCGAAATCGAAAACCGAAAAAACGAAACAAAAAACAACCTAAAATGAAAACGAAACCTAAACCGAAAAGTATGGGAAATGGAAACAGAAACCGAAAAACCGAAACTCATTTGGTTCGGTTTGGTTTTCGGTTTAATTTGCCCACCCCTACGTACATATATATGTGTAATAAATACGTTTCATTAGACCTCACCTCAAACAATTAAAAGGACATATTGCACAGCAGAAACCCATGTTTAACAAGTAAAAGAGTATCATGACATTAACCATTACCTGTTCAAATGGTCATTTCACCTGTTCAAACGTGGGCTTCTATTGTGGAACGAGACATTTCACTTGTTCAAGGTTTGATGCAAAACATTACTTGTGCAAATATTTATTTGACTTGTACAAAATATGAGTTTCGTCATTTGCTTTTCTTGGGATTTAATAATCCTTTTCAAAATGTTATAGATCTACATGCGGCACACTGCCACTACTACGCACATTATGAATACAACTTCCATTCCATGGAAAAAATATTTTATAAGATAGTAGAGGAGGAAGTGAGGATGTAGCCAATTTAAAAACTAACATTCAAGATTTTATAAACGAAGTTATAAAAAAAAAAGGAAAATGACAAAAAAATGACACTTGAATTTGAGTTGGACAAAATGGAGTCTCCAATTCCAACTTGGGCATATAGGGGATAGTCCCCAATTTTTCCTAAATGAAATTTGTGACTTTGTGCCAAAAAAGTAGTGAATGGAGATTCTAAAGTAGTTAACAGCAAATACTTGAGTAGTTAATGCGAATGGTAGTTAATAACGATACTTGAGTAGTTAACAGCAAATACTTGAGTAGTTAATGGTTAACTACTCAAGTATTCGCTGTTAACTACTTTAGAATCGCCAATAACTACTTTTTGGCACAAAGTCACAAATTTCATTTAGGACAAATTGGGGACTATCCTTTATTTGTCCAAGTTGGAATTGGAGACTCCATTTTGTCCAACTCAAATTCAAGTGTCAGTTTTTTGTCATTTCCCCAAAAAAAAAACTAACATTCAAAGTCATAAAAAAAACTAACATTCACATAGATTCATTTACACATGTCACCATTTTACAAACAAAGGTGTTAACAGTCAAGTGTTCAACTTCTGTTTCAACCTCCTTCCTGTCTCCTTGATCATGCTGCCAGGAGGAGTTGGAATCGCGTAAAGAGCAGCAGTTATCCAAACACTCACACTAGTATTTTGGGGTAATTTCTCATCTCTAAACCAAAAGAAAAATGACAGCAAACGGACTTTATCATCCCGGTGACACATATATATGCAGTCATATTCCTTTTGAACCATCTTGTAAATGTCATAATCACGTTTTATCACGTGTAAGTAATTCCCCTTTTTCGTTGACCACTGTTGAGGGTTTGGTCCATAAGAGGGTGAGTTGACCGATGATGCTTACACGGTTCATATCTATAATTACAAAGAATGACCATTATTAGTTTGTGATAACTGAGCCAAGTTCATGAACTTGGAGCATATCAATTAGCAAGTGCGGCGTAACTACCAAGTGTAACTAAGTATTTCATAAGTGGATCATAGCCCTTAACAAGTGGACCATTGCAAGTGTATAATCAATTAACAGGTAGAGCATAGGGGAAATACATCAAGTTCTGGATAGTGTGTTTAGCAACAGATCTAGAATATGAAACACTTTGAGCACAAAACTGAGCTCACCATAATCAAAGGGTTTGACTTTAATATATAAGAACATAATAAGGGAAGGAAAATTGACTGCATTAAAAGAACAATCATATTTCAAGCTACTCTAATAGTGCAGCTAATTCCCAAAGCCCCATTCAAAAATAAATCATGAACTTTTGTCCTGTTGAGATTAATAAAGGTCATGAAGTAAAAGGTTTAATGACTGCATATTTAAGAAAATGAGATTAATTTCTGAAATAAATCTTCAACATACGCGTAAACACCTATTTTGTCCGGGCCCCACAGAATAATTAAAAAAATAAACAAAAAAACCAAAACAATATTGTCATTATGTCTTAGAATAGGATTTTAGGAATAAAATAAAATAAAGAAAAAATAATAAAGATAGAGAAAATATCAATTTGAATTTGATCAAACCATCATTTTACTTGTTCAAGATATCATACATGTTTGTATTTCATATTAATTATCACTTGTTCAAATGACTCTTTGACCTGTTCATACAAGGGCTTTTCCTGTTCAAATGACTTTGTTACTTGTTAGAGGTGTTTGTGTTTCACATTAATTGTTTCTTGTTCAAATGACATTTGTACTTGTTTAAATGTGAGTTTTACTTGTTTAAATGGCAATTCCCCTATTGAATGTCTGATTAAAAATAAACTAGTCATGCACATTCATTTAACTTGTCTTTTAAGATTGAACTCACACCGAATGGGATCAACAAATGTCATCAACTCCACCAACACCAACAAGGTGGGATATGTCTTACTCCCATCCCAGAGGAGAGTGATTTTTCTTTTCTTTTTCTTTTAATTTGTTTTTTATTATTATTTTTATCTTATTTCTTTTTATTATGTGGCATCCATGTAAGCGCAATAGTGACAACTTATCTGCCAAGTGTATTAAAATAGACGATGTTAACTTTTTGCTTGACGGAAGGGTTAAATTGCACATGATAGCTACTTTACATTCCTAAACTTTTTGCTTTACATTCCTAAACTTTTTGCTTGACGGAAGGGTTAAAATAGATCTATAGCTCAACATCATACCTGTTTATTTATCAATGTGCCATAAATAACTTCACTGGTGGAGAATCTTTTGTGCGGGACACTGTCGAGCCCTCTCACTGCATCGCTAAGAGTAGTCGTTAGTGGAAAAAATGAACATGCATGTTTGAAATAAGTAGGAAAATAACAAGATAAACAAAATAACATGAGTAGAAATCATTTCAAAAGCCCTCTCTTACTGTTCAAGTGCTAAACAGATTTGGAAGTGCAATTTCTCAAACAGAATTCGGCAACAAAGTAACATAGAAATCTTCATCAAAGTGAGCATAAACAACACAACAAAATAACCACCTCATAGCAGTAACAATGCATCAAAGTGAGCAGCACAAATCAGCAAAATATATCAGCATTTAGCAGCAGTAAGGAGGTCGCAATATAGCAGCAAAGAGGCAATAATAATGCAGCAAAATGGTAGCAATATTCCAGCAAAAGGGATGCAATTGTGTAGTTAAAAGGGATTGCAATTTTATGCAGCAAAGAGTCTCAAATGACAGCAAAATGAAGCACTTAAATCAAAGTGCAATGAAGCACAAAATCAACACCATACAGCAGCAACTACTCAGGTCTAAAGCAGAAAAAAATTTAGCATTAAACAACTATAACAGATTAGTAAAATTTAGCAGCAATCAATGGCAAATGCACTGAATATTGACAGCAATCTTCCAAAAAGTCCACAATCAATTCTAACCCATTTCAAGGCTTCCCAATGGCCAAAACAAGTTCCAGGGAGTAATGAGGTGTTTGGGAAAATACCAAACCACATGAAAAATGCTTAGAACCAAATGTGACCAGTTGAGTAGTGAAAATGCACAAAGTAGTGGTAGAAAATTGATCAAAGTTGCAAAAATGAAGATTTGGGTCTGAAAATGTGCAACAATGATCCAAGCAAGTTCAAAACACTAAAAGTGACTTGGAGAAATGGATTTGAGAACCAATTGGTGTGAAATGCAAAATATGACCATTTAAGGTGCAAATGACTACCAAATTGAACTCCAAACCATGAAATTGTGCAATCAAGCCAATCAAACAAGTTTGTGTGGAAGAATAGTACCCACACACCTGTCCAACCCACCCTAACACAAAATGGGACAATATGCCCTATGCATTCCATTCACAAATCCAGCACAGCATAGAACCATATAACCTTAAAGAAAACAATGACTACTCATGCCAAGGAGATCAATAATACTCTTCTAATTACATACACTCACAATCTTTATTAGAACTGAATCTGTGATGTTCCTACTGCTAAGAAAGCACCACAATTCAGTTAATTGCATTAGCATGCCAAGAACAAAAATTTTTAACAATTATATACATTCACACAATTTGTTTTAGTCATTGTTGTACCATTATTAATATTCTCCCCTAAATATGCAGTCATTAAACAACATGCAAAATAGGTCAGCCAAGGCAGAATAATTCATTTCTTTACATTCCTTTCCAAGAAATGGTTGTTTCTCGTAAAGGATCATTTCACCAATTAAGAAAGAGGAAACAAGAGCATGGTTACATTGACAGTCAATTGCATACTAATTTAAGCAATCACAAACAAGATTTATCTGTACTTATAATACATTTTTACCTCCATCCTTAGAAAAAAACATATGAAAACCACCACAGCAGCAATATAAGAATTCTCACACATATATGAAAACAAAACATGTCTTTCCTAATTAAAATCAGGTTTCGCTAATCAGAACCCATTCGGTCCTCTCAAATTCCTCACCCGTTGTACAAAGACTAGAGTGACAAGGTTTAGAAATTCTTACCCAAGCTCAAATCAGTGATAGCTAGAGTATTTGGCTGCGATTTAAAGCTCAAAACGTTCCCCAACAGTGGCTGGAATGAAGAAAAAAAACATAAGCAGAGAAGGAGTGAGAATCGGTTCTTTCTTCCAAACTTCATGAGAAAAGTTGCATCTTAAATTCTCAACTTTCATTCATATGTGAGTTAGGTTTTTAACAATTTCCTAAGGCCAAATCAGTTTTCCCCAATTCGGATTTTTCTCAAATCCTCTCCAAAACTATGAAATCTATATAGAAATAACAGTTATGTTCACCTAAGTTAGCCTCGTAGGTTGCATGTGGAGAATCGGTCAAGAATTGAGGGAAATCAAAGAAATTGAGGGCTGGAATGGAGGGAGAAAATTTTCAGAAATGAAAGAGATGAGAGGTTATGTTTCGGTGATGGACTGATGGTGAAGAAAAGAACAAGAGTAAGGAAGTGTATATGGTAACCCACGGGCTAGACAAGGTTAGGGTTGGGGATTTCCAAACCCTTTTAGCTTCGAGTTGCAGTGGCCAGTGCAGTGCAGTGGCCACCTCACACATCAAGACTAACACAAACAGAGAAATAACTCAACAAATCAAAATAGAAATGGGAAGGAAATTTGTAAAATAATAATTTGTAAAACCCTACACTTCACCTCAAATTGCTCTACTCTTCTTCTTTGTCTTTTTCTACACAAAATTGAGAGACGGTGAGGACTGAGCTTTCAGAGTGAGGACTGAGAGATAGTGAGGAGAGACGATTGAATGTAGTGTGCGTGTGCTTGGGACTGAGAGCCTAAGAACGACGGTGAGGAGTGTGTGAGCAGTTGCCGAAGTGAGACCGTGTGGATTGAGAGACGCAGAGACGGTGTCGGTGAGGAATGTACTAGGGTTTAGGTGAAGTGAGCTTTGCCTTTGCGTAACTGAGTGTGTGTGTGCTTGGGGGGCTGGGGCTCGGCAAAGTGAGAGCACACAACAATAGTGAAGTGAAGAGTGAGAATTGACAAAGTGAAAGACAGTGTAACACTTTTTTTTAAGGAATAACTTTTAACACGCCCGCCTGGAGGCTTAACAGGCTTTTTTTAAAAGCCTGAGCCTGGCCTGTTTCACTATCAGGCCTAAAAGAAAGCCTGAGCCTTGGCCTGACCTATATTTAACCAGGCCGAGACAGGCCCTGGCAGGCCAGGCCGGCCTGGCCTATTCCCATCCCTACATCTAACTAATAACTCATTTATGAGATACCATATAATTTGCAAAACAAAATGATCATGCTCACTTTTACTAGCTACACTCGGTTTTCTCACTTTCAGTTAGCCTCTTACTTGATTTCCAAGCAAGAAGCAACACCAAGTACTGACACGTCATCATCCCAGAGGAAGTCAGTCCCACACACCACAACATTATTTCCAGTAATAATGGTGATGAAGAGGGATTTTCTTCTTCATAAATGATTTTGGAGGGCTTTAAATGATAAAATTGGAAAGTAACCCAAGACGTGGTGCTGGGAAATGGAGGCCCGTAGCCCAAGAGCCCGTTTTTTAATATAAAAGCTTCATAAATGGTGATGAACATATTTTTATTACTTATACCCCAATTACTTCACAAATGGCTTTATAGTTCTTAAACTTATTCATCCTCTTGTCAACCAAATCATCACCACCTCATTGTAGTACGATGTGATTGATATATGCATTAATTTTATTCAAAAGCTCGGAGGATGCATCTACTTTCTCATGGTAACTACATTATTTTGATGACAGTCGTTTCAGTATGATAAGGATACATATGTATCTGCGATTGAAAATTCGTTAATATCCATTTTTTCTTTTTTTTTCTATTTCTCTTCTATTTCTTGTAACATATCTGATATGTTATGAGAAATAGATACCCATAGGTATTAAATTGTAATGATATTGATGATTGCATTTGAAAATATTGACTGAAAACATATATGTTTGATTTCAGCTCTTCTTTTTGCAACGTTTCCCATTGGGTGACACTGTCCCAGATGAGAATGATGCAATGATCACTTGGACAAATAAAGCAATTGCGAAAAGGATAGTTCTAGAGAAATCAAGCCGTTTTGGCATCTTGTATTCTACACACAACAGTGGGAAATACATGGTAAAAGAAGAGTCGTCAATATCGGGTGTACATGACCGGGTACGTAATATGTAATTGAGAGTTAAGATTATGCAGACTTGTTTCTTTCATAACACTGTGTATGGTTGTTGCAGGACCTCACGAACTTATTTTGTATGTTTAATGAGGGCTTTCAAGAAATAAAGACCAAGGCGGATAACATGCAGCTGTTGTTGGCCAAAACAATAATCCAGCTTCAACAGAAAAGGGCTACCAACATGGAGGACAAAGAAAATGTAGCCCAAATGAGGGTGAAGGTGCCGGCAAATAGAACTGCAAGAAACGACAAACAGAAAAGGGCTACCAAAATGGAGGACGAAGAAAATGCAGCCCGAATGAAGGGAGAGAAGGAGGAGGAAAAGGAGCCGATGGAAGAAGAGAAAGAACGCAATGATGAGCTGGAAACCAAAAAGGGGCAAGCACATGAAGGGGACACACCAATGGAGAATGTGGACAGAAATGTCAGTGTGGAGGACACTGCAAAAGCTCCAAAAAGTGTGAGAGAGTTTGGTCTTGTTGATGAGGAAGAAAATGCAGCCCGAATGAAGGGAGAGAAGGAGGAGAAAAAGGAGCCGATGGAAGAAGAGAAAGAACACAATGATGAGCTGGAAACCAAAAAGGGGCAAGCACATGAAGGGTTCACACAAATGGAGAATGTGGACAAAAATGTCAGTGTGGAGGACACTGCAAATGCTTCACAAAGTGTGATTGTTAAGACATCGCTGATAAGAAAAAGAAGTGAAAATGTATTGCCCTTGAGAAGGTCCAAACGACAAAATGCGATTAAATCACCAAATTGGGGAACATACCTGAAAATGGGGAAGCTCAATCTTAAACAGCAGTTGTATATGTTCCTCATTGAAGGTTGTACAAAAGAGATGGAGGAAAAGTAAGTCATTTGGCTTTTGGAATCTCGTACTCTGTTTCTGGTTTTTGTAATGATTTAGCCTTCATGTTATATGCTTTGTAAACTGACATATTTACCTTTCATTCTTCAGCTTGGTGATTCAGATGTACGGGTACTGTTTAACTCACTCTAATTTACTTACACTCGGCCCAAGCAGTTAGATTAGCGATGCTGTATGTGCATCTAGCTTCTGTTAGTTTATGTAATTAATGCTACATATGTGGGAAAATGCTAACAGATTTTAATGTTGGTGATGTGCAGGTAATGACAATGGTAGGCCGGACTTTAAATGGCGACCAACAGGATGACCCCAACCCTCTTTCCAAGAGATATGTACTAGACCCGAATTGCATGGTAAGATGCTATATGTAGAACCCACAAGGCTTTATTTCTGTTTCTTGTTGTAAATGACCATGCATTCACTTGTCTTCAAACTGAATGTGTGTATTTGTTTCTGTTTCTTGTTGTACTATAGTCGAAGATGGCACTTGAAAATGGGCTCGACCTCAACAACAAAATTATGACCCTTATATTGCCCAATAATATGGGGTATAAGTACAACCTGGCCTCTTGTGACTATATTTTTGCCCCATTGGTCCAAAGCAATCACTGGAATTGTGCTGCCCTGGAACCTAGAACCCTTCAATACTATTGGTTTGATTCTTTAAAGGGTGCTAGAGAACCTGACGAAGATGTTAAAAGCTATGTGGAAAACCTTGTAAGTGTGACTAACTAGTTGCCTTGTGCATACATTTATAGGTGTATATTCTGGTAGACCTTTGATAACCCCTTTGAGTTTTACTTGATTTTCTGGATAGAGGGATAATTTGATAATAATTCTGGAAAATTTGGACCCATCAAATGTGGCGGACAAAGAGGACGTGAGACAAAGGCCAATCGTCTACCCTGATGTCCCCATACAAGAGAACATTGCTGCGCTAATATAAATATTTAGGTGTTTTATGTTTCAATGTATGTTTCAATCGTCTACCCTGTTTTATGTTACCCTGATGTTTTATGTTCTAAACAGCAGAATGTCACTTCTAAATAGGTTAAAGGGACATTTGAACAGGTGAAATAGTCATGGCATGAAAAAACGTGTATTAGACCCTGAACAAGTGAAAGACTGTTTTGAATAAAAGAAATCCACTTTTGAACATGTGTAATAGACATGGAAAAACATGCATTTCACTTGTTGAAGGTCTAATGCGTGTTTGACAGTAACCATTACTTTTTCAAATATTCATTTCACCTGTTCAAACAAGGGTGTCTGTTGTTGCAAAGACATTGCACTTGTTCAAGGGCTGATGCAAAACAATGTCCATGACACTAATCATTATTTGTTTGAAGACATTTCATCTATTCAAACATGTGTTTCCGTTGTTTAAAAAGGCATTCCACTTGTTCAATATCTGATGCCAAACATATCCATGACACTAACCATTATTTGTTCAAGTAGTCATTGCACCTGTTCAAATGTGGGTTGCTGTTGTGGAATGAGCATTTCACTTGTTCAAGGTCTGATGCAAAACAATAAAATATTTAGACATTTAAGAAGTATGAAAGCATAAATATTTAGACATTTAATAAGTATGAAATCATCCAGAATCTGCTGATAAAAAAAAGCATCCAGAATCCATGATACAACTCATAGGCTCATAACTATCATCTTATAATCTACTGCTTCTTTCTTCCTGTTTGTTTTTGGCACAAAATGATTTGGATGTACATCCAAAACGAGTGGGGATACCTGCATTGCAATCAACCACCCAAGTGAAATAGAATCAATCATTGTGAGGAATGTGAATAAAGAAAACTGCATTCAAATAGTTGGCAGCATCATGTTTGCAAATACACAATGATAATTGAAATTTGAAACATGAACAAGAATTGTGCACCTGGTTTTGCATCATCACTAAACATTATTTCCTTTTCATTTAAAAATCTTTCAAGGAATGTGTCTTGCACAAAGCAATTTCCCTTTCTTCTGTCGCTAATTCCTGTTTTCTTCTTTCTTCTTCCAGAAGAGATAATCTAATAGCTTCAACCATATGTTTTTTCTCACTAGAAACCTCTATAGAAGACTTCTCCCTTTTCATTTTAGACACAAGAGCCTTTTTCTTAGAAGCAGAATCTGAAATAGGAATACTTTTCACACTAGGACCTTCTTCTTCTTCAGAAGGTTTAATATTCAGCCAATACGCAGCAGATTTCCTCAAGGGATTAGACAGCAATCTGGGTTGCTTAGGCTCAGAGAATCCCTCAATCAAATGATTCATTTTTCTTTTAGGCTCCCAAAATCTCTTTTCCTGAAGAGCTTCATTCATGTGCAAATCTCCCCTAATAGGAACATCTTCATTGTAAACAACCATTCTGCTAGCCGGTGTTACATCAACCACATTCTCAATATGGCTTGAATGAGTAGAAGAAATATCAAATTCAGACAAGGAATTTGAGTCTTCTTTCTCCCCCTTTTTGTCATCATTAAAAGAATCGGATATTTGGACCGGGACAACAGAAAGGTGGTTTAGAGAAGTAGTTTGTGGTGCTGAAGATGAATGAGGTAATGAAGCTGTATGAGTATTAGTTTCCGGTTGGTTGAGTTGAGGAATAGAGGACTGCGGTGGATTATCTTGGGGAGATCGATGGCTTAGTGAAGGATTGGGACGGTGCAATTTTTGAGGTGAAAGTGTCTGAGGTAAGGGATTTGGGGAGAGTGAAGAAATGGGTATTTGACGTGGGACAATCGAAAACTAGTTTAGAGAAGTATTTTGATGTGGTGAAGATGAATGAGGTAATGAAGCTGTAGGATTATTAGTTTCTGGTTGGTTGAGTTGAGGAATAGAGGAGTCCGGTGGATTATCTTGGGGAGGTGGATGGCTTGGTGAAGGATTGGGAGCAGGGGCGTTGGGCAGAGAAGGGGTAAGAGGACGTACAAAAATGAATGTATTTCGTCAGTGACAAGTAGGCATGTAGGCGGTAACAAGTCACCAAACATGTAGTTACAACTAACAAGTACTTATATCCACTGCCAATTTCAAGTACTTCTATTACACCAAATTAGAGTAACTATATATTCTTGATACAAAAACCAAATACATTCATTTTTGTCATTCTAAACATACACCAACCAACCATCCACTTGATACATACAAATATCCTCTGCCAATTTCAAGTACTTCTATTACACCACTACCAACTTCAAGTACTTTAATTACACCCTCCACATTAATCATAAATCATTAGAATAAAAGCAAACAAGATTAACCAACTAAGGACCAATATACACCTCATGGTCCTTAGACTACTTTATGTGTTCTTCATCTCCTACCAATTCTCTGCAATGTCATGATCAATACAATGTTGTCCACACAACAAGACTCATTAAACAATTCTCTTTTCTTCTCAGCCACTTCATCCTCCCATAAGAAGAACTCACATCCTCCCTATCAAGTGAATGAATAAACAAAACATATTAACAATACATTAGAATTTTATACAAGATGATTCAATTGATAGTAAGTTAACCAAAGTAAAAGGATTTTATCACAGCCACCAAATAACTACAACTTTATGAAGTAACAACAATTTGTATTAAAACAACACTAATATAATTACTAGTTTTATGCATGCCTATAATTGGAAAACCCAAGGGAAATTTTGATGCACCAATATGACATCAACAAATCTGATTCTACATGAAAAGCACATTATTCACCAATTTTAAAAGGATTTGAGCACAAACATGGATTGAAGTACACTCATAATTGCTTTCTAGTGACAACAACATCACATATTTAACTGGTAAAGAAAATCAATAAAAGTTATGATGACAAACACATAGCAATAAACCATAAAAATTTTGTTGCACAAAACAGCAGCAAAGTGGCTGCAATTATGCAGCAATTAGAGCTGTAAAATGTAGAATAAATGGCGTCAGTTTTAGCAGAAAAATGGACATTGGATTGAGCATAAACTAGCAGCATAGAACCATTAATTTAAGCACTACATAAATCAGAAATTTAGCATATTAGGTTTAGTCATATCAAATAGAAGCAATTTGAGCATAAACAAATCATAAATTGTAACAGAGTCAGATCAAATTTCTACTGATTCAACATAATAGCTTTTGAAGAAAACTCATCAAAACTGAATTAGTCATATAAAAACACTAGCAATATTTCCTCAGCATAGTCATAGCAAAAAAGACTCCTGAAATGTTAGAAACTCCAGAATGTATAAGAAAAAAGCACACCTTCTCACCTTGAAGATGAGCAAACATCACTTTTCAACACCATTCTTGCCTCTAACCAATCCAATTCTAAATGATGATTAAAGAAAAGCAAAGACCCCCAAATTTCATATCAGACCAAGCATAGCACTTAGCTTGATTCAACATTTTCTATGACTAATGGTCTAGAAATTAAAGCTCACATTACCAAAAGAAACATACAGGATTCCAACAAGAAATTCAATCTCTACACCACATACAGAAAAGAAATTGAACATAGAGTGTGTGACAAGAACCCTTCTATCACACTCTCCTAGTCACTTCTAAACACCATTCCATCTTCACATTAGCAGGAAATCAAAGGATAATTCAACGAATAGAAACAATCAGAAGAAAAATCCCAAATTTTCGTTCAACCCATTCAGCTTCAAATTTAGAATAATCGAAGGCATAAAGGTGAAAAGAATCTTACCATAAGGACGTCTGACCACTAAATTTAGTGATGAATGGTGAGTGGGCCATTATCAAAATAGTGAATACCTTTGAAATCCACCTCAACTTTGGGAGTGAATTCAACAGCATCCACCACTTTTTAAATGCCATAAAAAAGACGAACTCATCATCAAATATCAAACATGTAGTATAATATAATTTTCGCATATAATTTTAAAAGGGGTTGGCAAAAGAAGAAAAGAACCTACAGGGTCAACGAGAACATGAGAGGAATTGTCAGATTATAGTAATACACCTTTGTTTTATTACTTATACCCCATAAGATCAATCTAACATGCAATGTTCTTTTAAATCATTAATGTCTATAAATTCCAAATAATATATATATATATATATATATATATATATATATATATATATATATATATATATATATTATTTGGAATTTATATTTATATTTTATTTATAAACCATATTATCAATTTTTGATATATGTAATCTATCTCTTATTATCTAGCAAATGCCTAATATAATATGACTATTAAATGCCTATGGATTATATATTTATTATTTATTATTATTAATTATTTTTATTTATTATTATTTTTAATCGTTAATTATTTGAGTTCTTAATGTGACCAACTGAAGTGGTTTATTAATTATTATTGTCCCAAATAATAGGATAATCCTATTCATGCGTTAGTTATTTTTTTCATATATATTAAATATTTATTACTCCCTCCGTTCCTATATATAAGATCACTTTGGGGATGTGGATAAGTTCCTAAATATAAGATCACTTTCTCTTTTTTCTCAAGTTTTACCCAAATTACCCCTATACTCTTTTTTCAAGCAAATTACTCCCTCCATAAAAAAACAAAAACTAATGCCAACTGAAATCGTCATTCTTCTAACACGCGAATCCATGGCCTTGAAAATTATTCTTTTAACACGCGAATCCATGAACTTTCAGAGTCGAACGCCTTCTTCACCTTTCTGGCGGAGGGATAAAGGTGAAGAGAAATTGCAAATTCTGGAACACAGATTTCTTATGCTTCTTCCCGCCATACTTCTGATCCATGTTCATATTGTATTTTCCAGAACTTGCAATTTATTGTATTTGGGAGAAATGAATCACAGATTCCTCAGATCATTTTATTTGGGTTAATTCGAAAGGAAACAATTTCCTTTTTCACGAATGTAATCACAGATTCATAGGTGTTTTGTGGAGAGCTTCCATTTCAGATGAGGAATTTGACTATTCACGATGAGAAGTTGGTCGGCGGGGAGTTACTGCCTGTGGAGAGCTTCTAGATTTGTTGCGCGGAAGGATGAGAGTATGAAGCATTTGACAGTGATGGCGGAAGCATTAAAGTGTATGAAGAAGAAAAGTGTAACTGAGATGCTTAAGTCCTTATTTGTCTTTTACATTTATGTAAGGGGTATTTTGGGAAGATCATGTAATATAAATGTCTTCCTTAATCTCTCCAAATAAGCTAAAGTGATCTTATATTTAGGAACGGAGGGAGTAGAATCCAACAACTTAAAGCTATAATTATGTAATTATATCTATATGTATCATATTAAATATGATGGTATGATGGTATGCTTTTGTTCAATACACACACATTAATATTTAGTATTTATATAATTATAGTAGAAGTTATATGTGTTAACGCATATATGTTGGTATTTTACATAGAAGAAACACACCATACAGAAAAAAAAACACACATACATGATCTATTTTACATATCGCACCTTCTCATAATTTTTATTTCATATAATCACATTACACCTTAATCAAAACTAGTAATATATATCATAGGTCTTAGTTTAGTACTGGTGCTTCATTCTGAGGATAAACTCCTTGTAGTAGAATAGTTGCTAATGGAGAAATAGCTAAAGCCATAGGATTCCCCTTAGGATTAATGAGACCAGTTTTGGTTGGATTAAAGAACTTAAGAAAATCTGTCTACCCTATATGGGACTTCATAACAGCGAGGGATTAGTCCCACTTGACACTCAGGTATGGATACCCTTGGGTAACAAAAAAAAAAGAACTCAGAAAAATCAAAGGGAGGACTTGGAGGTGGGTTTGATGCAGGTGGATCAATAGGATTAATGGTGATGATATGAAGGTTCTGGATATTTTGATATTCCCCTACTTGTGCCCATTCTATTAGAATTTAGACCTTGTTGATCAGCATCTTAAGTATTATGAAAATATGAGTGAAAAATATGAAAGTGAGGATGCACAAGAGGGGGGGTGAATTGTGCTACTAAATAAAACTTAGAAAATTAAGATGCACAACAATTTTATACTGGTTCGGTCTAAACTCTTGACCTACGTCTAGTTCTCAATCTCCCAGATTGAGTTCCACTAATCCACAGGTTTTACAGCGGGTTCAGCTGCAACCTTTACAACCACAAGTTTTACGGGCTCACTTGCAACCTTACAACCTAACTCGCTCCCCCTTACAACTTGTAAGGGTTCAACCTTTAAAGAAAGGATTTTCTAACTTAGTTCACTCAATGAACAGATAATGTTACTCACTTAAGTACAACGAATGCTCTCAATAAATGAAGAGACTTAAATACAAGAGATACAAGAAGGCTAGAGAATAACTCACGAATACAATAAGTGCTCTCTTGTTTTCTGGGTAGTATGAGCTTTGAATGCTTGAATGATTTTGCAGATTGTGTTCGGTGCAATTCTTAGGTGCTTCATAAATGTTGAAGTAATTCCTTATATATCATCTTCTCATACTCCTCATGTTTGGTAGGTAACAATGCCGTTCGAATATTGCCGTTAAACTCTTGTTACCGTTGGCTCCATAAATGCTCCATTAATGCTTAGTAGGGTTGACTTGCTTTATCTCTGAAAAGCAACGCTGACAACTCTGCTCTGACAAAAAGCATTCTGACTTCTGAGCATATGTACGTTCTGTCTCTTGTACTCTTGCTGACGGATGATCTTCGTTCATCCGGAAGCGGCAATCTTGCTCTGCAAGTGTTAGTCTCAGAATTCCAGTGCCAAGAGTATTTGCATCCGGAAGCTCATTTGCATCCGAAAGTAAAACTAAGTTCTGCACATAATCGTTAGTCCAACAGAGTAGTATATATATAATCAAGTGCAGTAAGAGCCATATATGCTGTGGGAGACATGTTTGCTATGGGAAGCATTCTTACTTAGACTAGGTTCTGACTTAGCATGTTATTGACTTCCGCTGAGGGATGTATTCTTCATCCGTGAGCGTTAGTCACGTTATTTTACTCTAAGTCTTCCGGAAGCAATTTTGCATCTGGTTGTGTCCTAACTTAGGATTTAGTTTTAACTCAATTCTTCCCAAGTGATCAATCAGTCCTAACTTAGTCTTCAAGGTTCAATACTCTAAACAGCCTAGGTTAGGTTCTTACTTAGTGTCTCACTTGCTTCCGCTATGGGATGTGTATTCTATCCGCGAGCGCTAGTTCTAATCCATCCGGAAGTAATTCTGCATCCGGTTGTGTTTTAACTTAGGATTCACTTTTAACCTAGTTCTTCCTATGTGATCAACTAGTTCTTTCATATTTTAGTTTTCATCAAAACTTAAGATTCTAACAAAACAAAATGTTTAACAAATAATATTTTAGCTGCTTAAGCAAAAAAAACATTTTAAATCATGCACAATTGGAAAGAATGAGAGAGAGAGAGAGAGAGAGACTACTCAAATAATATCATAATTCAAACACCCACAGTCACACACACAAATACTAAGGCGTCCCCTAGGTGGATCGACAATCAATAAGAAATTCAAAGAGAATTTCTATGGTGTTCATAAGCACACAACAATTAGAAAGAAAATTGAATAGATTTCAATAACAAAATATTAAATAATATGTTGTGTAGGGTTTTTTTTGAACTAAAATATGTTGTGTAGGGTTTATCGCTCAATAAGTCAGAAGAGTTTCCTTTTTCTTTATAGAGAATTTGAGAATTTGTTTTGCATTGTTTTTCTGGTCTGCCTCAATTCATGGTTATAAATATGTATATTTTTATTCTAGAATTATCCCTGTAGTAAATACATTATTTGTTGTCAAGTCACTACCTGATAAATTTTATCTCAACCAATATATTAATATTATATATATATATATATATATATATATATATATATATATATATATTATATCTAGTCTGTAAACGCTAATTTTTTATATCAACTGTAAATGCTAATTTAATATAAGCTTATGTAACTTTAATCTTACTAAATATTAACATAATACTGTAATAATATACTCCCTCTGTTCTTAAATATAAGATCACTTTACCTAATTTGATTAGATTAAGGATGCTAGTTAAGTTAGTTATTAACACATGAAATTACTTATATACTCTGATCATATACTTTTATTCTCACTCTACAACTCTTGCTTGTTATTTAAGATAAGAATTATCAGGGTTTATTTGGGAAAAATTGAGAAAATTAGAAAGTTGCTAATATTTAATAACAAATTGAAATCTGTAAGTGATCTTATATTTAGGAACGAAAGTAGTATTTGTTTTTAAATATAATTACTATATTATATATAAGGAGGTTTATCCTCCTCCAACCCCATTGTCTTTGTCACTTCATTAGGTAGGCATTGTAGAAAAGAATCTACTAATATGGCATCATTCACTCATGCCCTATTATGTTGACCTTCTTGAGCAAACTAGCAGCTTACCTGTGCTTCGCACGGGTAGTCCCTTTTTATGTTTTACAAGTTATATTGGGTATTACATTTTGCAAAATAGTTAAATGACAATGTTTTTGTTTATCAAAAAAATATGACAATAGTTATATGTTGAAAGGCATGACCACTGGTAAATGAAACACGTGGGCCACATGTATTTTGCACATCATGAGGTTGACTTTTATGTGTCAAGTTGTTGTTATAAAAAATGGTTCTCGGCGTCTAGTAGTGTAAATTGGGATGATCAATGAATGTCATACTCTAATCATGTGTTATTTCCTTGAGGTTGTAAGACTGTTGAGAGCAAAGAAAAAGATGCTTGTATGTATGGTTTGCGATTGACCCGGGCCTTCGTAAATTGTATGTCTTGCAATATTTTTTTGCTCATGTTTAATCTGGTTTTTTTTCAGTTTGACTGAGATTGAAGAGGGACATTTTGATATTGTGGATTTTGAGCCTGTGATAGGTGGCAAGAGAGTTAGAAGTTGGCATTTTGTGGTATTTACATTTATTTCCAAAGAGTGGTATGGTTAGAAACTTTCGCTGCTTGAATTCCTTACTGGGTGGAAGCATGGTTTTTTTTATTTTGCTGCAATGATAGCAAAGTTTGGTTCCATTGGTTAGTTTATTTGCCCAGATTTGTTGTCTCTCTACTGAATTTATAGAACTTGCGCTATCTGTATTTATATATATTGCTAATCTGATCAAATTAGTGTAGGTTACTTCAAGACTGAGTGATGGTAAATGTTACAATCAATGAATTCTAAATTGAATGGAGATTAGTCTTCAAAATTAGCATTAGAGGTTAGTTATTTGTTTCCTTCGCTCTTGATATTGGTTTTATTTGATAATAAATGTCTAAATATATATTTTTGAGTTCTGTTTATCATTGAAAGAAAGGGCAGTATTTTTTTCGTTAATCAATTTGTTCTTTCTGGGTCTGTAAATGACAGTACCATTTTTTTGGTGTTCAACACGTTACTTCTATCAAAATATTATTTTAAATCAGAGACAATATGATGGGTAAACATTGTTTTTCACTTAATTTTGGTGGAAAGAAAACTTGTAGTGTTATCTGCACTTTTCAGAAAAATTTAAATTCATATTAGTTCATATTTAGTTGTAAATAATGAAAGCAATAAAGTTAGCATGAAATGCCGTATGTATATATTGGGAGAAGGAATTATTATGATTTTTCACAAGTAACATTTGATAGTGCTGTCATGGTTGGGGGACATTTTGAAAGGCCTCAATATACATGACATTAGTGGTAATATTTGTTGGCTTCTTGTCATTGTCAAGTATAAGCACCTTTAAACCATCTATGGATTTTACTCTAGACATAGCGACATAGAGTTGTCCATGAGAGAATACAGGGTTGGGCAAATATAATCCAACATTTGCCATTGATTGCCCTTGGCTCTTGCTTATTGTCATGGCAAAAGAAATTATGACTGGGAATTGACGTCGATTCATCTTGAATGGAAATTGTGAATTGGAGGGATTCATATCCATGCGATGTATTAGGACTTCTTGTCCGATACTCGTACCATTTAGAGCCAGAGCTTTGATGAAATGTTTTCCAAGAACTGTGACATGTAGTCTCGTACCATTACAAAGACCTGCAGCCTGGTCAATATTCCTAATAAACATGATTGGAGTGGCAACTTTGAGTTCAAGCTTGTAATGTGGAATGCCAGAGCTTTTTATGGTGTTGAGAAATTTTGTGTCGTAAACATCCTCAATTGAATTATTATCTACTTCTGTGTTACATATTGAGTCTGAGCTGAAATACTGAATTGGATCTCCTGGAATCATTGATAACATGTATTCATTTATTTGATCCACAACCTCCATGGTAGGTGCTAGAATTGCTCTATTTGTTAGGTATTCTGCTTCAAATAGATTTTCTTGAAGATTAGGGTAGGTTGATGTGACTATAGCATGCAAGGGATTTGTAATATCCTTGATGAGCACACATTCTGGAATTTCAACTTTAGCTATTCCATCAACCGGATTTCCCAACTTACCTTCACCCAACCACAAAAGCCATTCTGAAAAATATTTCAACCTTTGTTGCTCATTAATGTCATTGGTTGTTGTCAATCTCATGTTTTTTGTTAGGGTATAGACCTTGCAACAATGCCACAAATATGAAGAGTTGATCAAAGGATTAACTAAATCTGCCCTGTTACCTCCTGGTATAACAAGCAAGATTTGTCTAAAATTGCCTCCTAGAACTACACATTTTCCGCCAAATGGCAAGTCACAATTCATTACATCTCTCAAAGTGTGGTCTAATGCTTAAAGGTAAAATTTATTAATTATTGGAGTTTCATCGCAAATTACTAATTTTGTGCATTGAAGGAGTTTAGCCAGGGGAGAGCTTTTGTAGATATTACACATTGAATCCTCATTGATATCAATAGGTATGGCAAATCTTGAGTGAGCTGTTCTGCCAGAAGGCAAAAGTGTTGCTGCTATTTCACTTGAGGCAACATTAAGCACTATGTCACCTCTACTACGTAATGTCGCTGTTATCACATTCCATAGAAATGTCTTTCCTATTCCTCCAAATCCATATACAAAGAAAAATCCACCTGTTTCTGAGGTAACTGCATTTAAAATGTGATCAAGTGTGGTTTTTTGCTGAGGCGTCAATAATTCTGTCATTTTTGGTTTTTGCCTAGCACATTCTTCCTTATCATGATTCAACTCATGTAGTATAAGTTGGTTTGCGACATCAATAGACTCTGATCCAGTTGGAGTTGGCATTGTGGGATAATCAGGGAATGATTTTCCGTTCATTAGCAGTAGCTTTTCAATTTCTTTAAGGCATTCATCTTCCCTTGCACTATCTGAAATTGAGATTTCTAAAATATGAAATTACATGTTAATACTGTAACGTTGAATTCAAAACGTTTATTGCAGAACATAAAAAGAAAGTATGATTCCTACCGATATTATGACAACAATGGACTATGTCTAAGTTTTTTTTGAATGTGTTTGATTGTGGTAAACCTTGTTGTACTTGACTAAACTATTGTAATAAAAAGTGGTAATGATAAATGTTGTGATTTCTTTTATGATTATGATATATGTGGTAAATGTATAGTGTTTAATGCAAAGTAAATTACCGATGTTTATTAATACCAATAGATACCTGAAAATTGCATATTTTGGCGAGGTATGTATAGCATATCTTCGAAAAGTAAAGTCTTTGTTTGTTGCCAAACCATGTGTGACTGAGACAAGCAATTATTCAATAGCATGCTCACAACAAACTTTCTCAAATATCTACCTGTGGCCCATGTTGATGCTTCTTTTATACCATCAATGTATTCCTGATCATCATCTAGAAGTCCTAGAGCATAGCAAGCAGCTCTAAAAGTGGGATGCACTATGTTATCAACTGTTCTTATCTCTTCATAGGTAGCTGGGCCAGTTACTTTCGTAAGAAAAATTCGTAGATAGTAAAGCTCTCCTTGTGATGGGGATGACGGAGCTAATCTGCCAATACAAAAGCCTTTTTTTCTGAGGTTCCATTCACGGTCATTTCTGTTATAAGTGAAATGTTGTGGAAATTCAGAATATCTTAATGACTTTGCTAAGCCTCCCTCTTTATTTTTAAGCATTCAAGAAATAAACATAGATTCCTTCACCCTCGGTCTGGAGAATATAAAAGACATTTGTTGTTTTGTTGAATACACCACTGATTGTTAGTCAGGAAGATGAAAGCTCAATCGTACTATGGGAGGGGGGTATCGATGATGAATTGGAAAACCGAAAATTCTCCATGAACCTTCACATGGGGATATATATCTGCAATTTAAGTATTGAGTGATTTCATCACACGATATTTCATCATTGACGTTGTCATTATCTTTGGAAGATATTGCGGCAACAACACGATCATTGCCTTTGTTGACATACTTAAACAAATACTTAATTGCATTTGATTGATTTGTCTTCTCTACATTCAAGTGTCCTTGAAATAGCTTCAACAATGTTGGGTTGTAAGGCACTATGAATCTATTGTCCAATTGAGTATATTTCTTGTCAACAGTTCTGCCATTATTCCTCCTCCGATATGTAGGATATCCTTGTTCATCCAAAACAGTGCGTTCAATAAAATTTTTGGGGAAATACTTTGAGCACTTCTCATTCACCATACATGGGGCATTTTTATTAGCTTCTCCACATGGTCCATTTGTCATATATCTACAGACCAATTTGTATAATGTCGGGTCTGCAATTTCATCAGCTATCTCAGCAGAAATGAATCTGTCAACATCTTCAGCTTTTCTTATTTTTGAATTGTCATCTAAGAATAAAATAATATGGACATGTGGGAGTCTCTGTTTTTGGAATTCAATAGTATAGACCTCTGTAAAAGAGTATATACAAGTAGAAAAGTTATTGTAGGTATAAGGACAGATTGAAATATATAAATCTAGCTTTAATAATTAACAAACCTGCTTTTATCTTTCCGAAAATGTTGTCGTCCTTTAATGCCTTAATCAAAACTTCTAGTTTCAAACTAAAAATTCTTGCAAGTATGTCTGGACGATCTGATGGGTCTAGGTGCTTGTCATAGGAATAACGCTTAATCTCAGGCCATTCTGAGTTACATGTCAGGGTTAGAAAAATGTCAGGACACCCCGCCCATGTACATATTGCCATTGCGTCGTAGTTTTCAGTTAAGTATCTAGGTCCCCCAGTGAATGATGATGGCAACACAATTCTCCTTCTTACCATTGATGGATTTGACTCCCCCCATGAAAATTCATCTGACAAATCTTTATAAAGGTATACTCGTAGTTCCTTTTGATGTTTTCTATAGTATTCGAGTCTCTCACTTTCAACCATGGAATAACCATCAACTATGAATTGTTGGAGTAATCTTTTCGAGTGTAACAGAGTTGATTCTTCGCAATGTCTATCTAACACATGTTTTTTTCATCGGTGATTCAGGAGCTTGTTCATTATGCTTTGATGGAGTATTATATCCATTGTCACCATAGTGGAAAATCAAGGGATATTACATTGGCAAATAGGCTGGATGTAATTCGTCTATTCTCTTTAATGAACAACCTCACTTTTCAACTAGAATGTCTCTCTTGTAAGTTGATTTATCAAAGTCTCCAACAATAAATGCTGCAACCTCTTATGCTAAGGGAATGTTGTAAGGTCTTTCCTTATAAGAAGAATGTTGAATAAGGCGAATCCTGACATCAACATGATTGTTTTCTTTCAACATTTTAGAAGCAATTCTATATTTCTTGACTAATAAATTATTAGCATCTAGGCAATCCTTGAGTTGGGCCACCAAGTGTTCACTAAGCTCTTCTCTACTAGAGTGGCGACTGCAAGAAAATAGATATTTGTGTTAGTTTGTAGCTGTGATAGAAAAGTAGCTAGGAATAAATCTTAAGTGTATCTAATCTATAGTAATATACAAAATGCTTACCTAACAAATGTTATTCTGTTCTCAATTTCATTTTCAGTGTCATGAATATAAAGCTGGGAATAAATTGGCTGCATCCCTTCTTTCAGAAGCAAGCTACCCAAATAATGGTAGTTTTGCCCTCCCATGATAAAAGTGTAAGGGCCCTTTCCTTTTTTGTTTAAACTGTTGTCTCTTTTTCCACCCATTGATGTAAATGAGAACATATTGTTGTATGCTCGTATATTCCTAAGGAAATTCTTTGAGTCCTCTTTATCCTTATCAAAGAATAGAGATCTTAATAGTTCAAGCGGTTTCTTGAAATAGGGTATAATAATTTTACCCTGAGAACAACAAAGAGAGAATATTGGGGTGCTTGTACTTTTGGATTTTTCTATGCTCTCGCTGTACCAAAATGCTGCCCCACAGAATTGGCAATTGAAAATATGGTCGCCTTCATCTTTATACTGAAGCACTTGATTTGGAGATACATGCTCATTGCCACCGTAATTAGTTGCATATTCTTTGTCTGAGGTATGAATGATATTTATATTAATGTGTATTCTTTGTTGATGTTTATGAATATGTTAAACCAAAAATATGCAACATACCATTTAATTCTAATGTCCTACTCTCAGAGGTATGTTGAATTTCTTGCCTTAAATCAGGCTCAGTACTTGTGGGAACTGAATGTGATTTCTACAATAGAAATATACATCATTAGTAAAAAAAAGTAACTGAGAAGTAGTTGTTAGAATCTTAAGTTTTGATGAAGACTAAAATAAGAAAGAACAAGGTTAACACTTAGACAAAATCAGGTTAAAATAGAACCCCCAATAAGAGTACAACCGAATGTGGATTTACTTCCGGATAGACTAGGACTAGCGCTCGCGGATGAACGTCTCATCCCCCAGCGGCAGTAAGTGCTTCACTAAGTCATAACTCAGTCTAGGAACATTAGTTGTACAAAACCCTTGAGACTAAGTTAAGATGCAACCAGATGTAGAATTGCTTCCGATTGATTAGTGACTAGCGCTGGGTGTTGGTATAGATAACACTGAGCGCCAGTGTACATAACCCAACGTCCAGTAGATTTGCTTCCGATTGCTTAGTGACTAGCGCTGGCTGTTGGAATGGATAACACTGAGCGTCAGTGAGTAAAATGTGAACATAACCCATCGTCCAGTGGAAGTGCTTCCGGATGTGGAATTGCTTCCGGATGTAAGAAAGCTTCCTTAGACTAAGTGAACTCCCACTGCATGTGATTGTGTTGTTATACTACACATCCCATAGCATGAGTAAATGACACACTAAGTCACTTAGGAAGAGTCAGACTTAAATAACGAGACTTACGCTGACTATTGGAATAGACATCCCCTAGCGTCAGTAGACAATACACTAAGTCAGAACATAGTCTAAGTAAGATTGCTTCCCATAGCAAACAAGCTTACCATAGCATGTATAGTTCTTACTCCACTTGGTTATATATGCTACTCTGTTGGACTAACAAGTATGTGCAGAACTTAATTTTACTTCCGGATGCAAATGAGCTTCCGGATGCAAATACTCTTGGCACTGGGGTTCAGAGACTAACACTTGCAGAGCAAGATTGCCGCTTCCGGATGAACGATGATCATCCGTCAACAAGAGTACAAGAGTCAACGTCACATACTCAGAGGTCAGAATGCTTTTGTCAGAGCAGAGTTGTCAGAGTTGCTTTTCAGAGATAAAGCAAGTCAACCCTGCTAAGCATTAATGAAGATGTACCTCTCAACGGTAACCTGAGATTAACGGCTATATTCAAACGGACATATTCAACCAGCCGCCCAAGCCTGAATGTTTTTGAGATCGAGTATAAAAGGAACATCTACATTCAGAAGAGAGGTTGGACGAACAGAGCATATTGTCTGAGATATTACATTCTACATTTCTCTCATCTTCTACTCTCTGATCTTAGAGTTGTAACGTTCCTAGAGAGTGATTCATTTGTACTTAAGTGAGTAACATCATCTATTCTTAGAGAGAATCATTTGTACTTAAGTGTTTATCACAATCAGTTCATAGAGTGAACATATTATCAAATCCTCTAATTGATAGAGGCTGTTCTAAAGCTTGTGCTTGAAGAACAGGATTATTATCTTACAAAAGTGAGGGGGAGCATTTAGAGGTTTTTCTAAATCTCCATAGGTTGCAAGTTAGCCCGTAAAACTTGTGGTTGAAAGGTTGCAGGTGATCCCGTTGTAAAACCTGTGGTTGTAAGGTTTGCAGGTGAGCCCGTCGCAAAACCTGTGGGTTGTTAGGTGAACCCGTACTCGTAAAACCTAAAGTGTAAAGGCCTTCTTGTGCCTGGTTCAAACAAGAAGTTTAGTGGATTGAAAATCTCAGGTGGAGCCTGGGGACTGGATGTAGGTCTGGAAGTGACCGAACCAGGATAAACTTGTGTGTGCTTATTCTGTTTATTTTAATCTACACATCAAGCACTACATCACTAGATACTTACTTGTGCTTGGGGTAATACATCTTCACTCTCATCAAGCACAAGGAGTAATGTTTTAAAGAAGGAGAATTTTGATAAGTTTTATTCTGCCACCCAATTCAACCCCCTCTTGGGTGACAGCCACGCATTTCAGTAGTATGTAGCTGTCACTTTAAGCTGATTAAAATAGTCATAGCAAAAATTGAATATGGATCTGTGCACTTACATTTCTTGCCATTTTTTGGTTGCCCTTAAATTACTGGAAATACTTTCTGCTATTTTGTTATTTTGAGGAGGCACAGAGATTTGGGGTGGAGTGAAACCGGAATCTGAAATACTTGTATTTGTGTCCTCGGAAAAGGGCTGGCTTTCCAAAATTGGGATATCTGCTATTCTGGATAGTGGTTATTTACCTTGACTTATGAATCTATCATAATTGGTTGACTAACAACGAAATACATAAGATTGCATGAATGACTGTTACTTTTACAATGAATACTATAACTGAGTATTGTTTGAAAAGCTGGTCATTTGAGTAAAGATATGTTTCGCAGGAAATAACCCCTCATTGTTTTTATCATATTGAATATATAAATACATGTCTGCTATATATTTTATGTGCTGTGTTGAATTTTAAATTGGTTTAAAATTACTAATGTTTTTGTGTTTAAGGTGGTTTAAAAAAAGTAACTTTTCTTTAGTTGTGTGATATATTATAATTTAAATGCATTTTTTATTTATTTTGTCTACTGATTTATATAAATTTTGCTATAGAAAAATTACCTTTCTAATTGACGCTTTAAACATGTCCTGCTCACTGTTATTGTCCCTTTGCTGTTCTGATGTTTGAATAGTTATAGCTGCTTGGTGACATGATGACTCTAGTATTCCAACATCTGAAGATATATCTCTTGAAAAGGGTGAGCTTTCTAATATTGTGACTCTTGTCAAGTCTACTAACGGTGAGGTGTTTTTGGATGTAGTCTTTGTTCTATTGGACCACATCTACTAATGGTGAGGTGTTTTTGGATGTAGGCTTTGTTAGTCTTTGTTCTATTGGACCACATCACATTTTTTGAATGTGAATGGTCACTGGGAATGTGCTCTGGACTTTTGGGAATGTGCTCTGGACTTTCTTCAGAACTAATTGGAGGCGACAGTTCAAAGTTAATCATTTGAATTCGGTGGTCTTCATGGTTTTAGTAAGTTTTCTCTTTTTCTGTTCTTGAATTATTCTGCCCTGCCATGAAAATGTGCTTATAAGTAGTATTATATTGATGAAGCCAACTTTGATATTAAGGTTGTTTTAGATGCAGTGATGAAGTTAAATAACTTGTTAAATTTAGATTTTAAGTGGTACGTTTATTTTTTTAATGTTTTAATTTGATTTATTATCACATAATTGTATATTTGTCAAGTTAACAAATAAGAGCTCAAATAAATTTGGTTGGAGTTGACGTAAGTGTTATTTTTTTTCACGTTATACGGACTTATTTGTTGTAGTGGCGTCAAATATCTGAGGCGATTATTTTATTTATTGTGTGATGAGATTTTTCGCAAGTAAATGCTAACAGAAGTGTTAAGACACAACAGTTATAAAAGTGTTACATGTTTGGAAACCACAGTACATTTTTGTGTATATTAAATAATGGATGTACAAAAAAAAATAGTTCATAAGCAACCACAGAGATTAAAATAAAACTGCCAATGTAGAGTTTGGTTTGTTTTGGCATAAAAGGGTGGAACATAAACACTTCATAAACAACTACACAGTCCAATATAAGAAACACTTTGAAGAGCATTTTAACACTAAGTATTTTCTCCTTGCTTATCAAATCTGAAAAAATCAATTAACCTTCTTCCTTTTGTTACTTGGTGGAGGCTTGCTAGAATTAAAGGTGGGAGTGGATGTTTCTGCAAGTCCCATATCAGTAGATTCCACTGGGGAATCTTTATCTATTTGGGTGTCTTTGGTAGAGGGCAGTTCACGTTTAAATGGAACAGGAGGCAAAGTTTAATCTGCAGTATTTTGGTCATCGTTTGTTGCCTGAGGTGAACTGTCAGTTGTAACGGGAATATCAAGATTACTTTGCAATAATTATTTAGTTAATTTAAGGGTAAAGGTGCAAAAATGGGTTCAAACTATTACGCCAAGAGCACATAGGGGTAACAAGTATTTCCTGGCTCAATTCTGGAACTGAAGAATAAATATTGGTGCAATATAGGTAACGCCGTTTATGTTGACCGATGTTGACTGTTAGATGCTGACGTGACGGGGGAAATGATTTTTGTTGCTGACGTGGCACGCTACATAAGCGTCACGTCAGCAAAAAAGCCACATAAGCGTGCCATGGCAGCAAAAAAGCGCCACATAAGAACGCCATGTCAGTAAAAATTGCCACATAAGTGTGCCACGTCAGCAAGAAAAATTCATTTCTCCTGTCACGTCAGCGTTTAACGGTCAACGTCGGTCTACATAAACAGCGTTCCTATATTGCACCAATATTTATTCTTCAGTCCCAGAATTGAGCCCGAAATACTTGTTACCCCTATGTGCTTCTGGCGTAATAGTTTGAACCCATTTTTGCACCTTTACCCTTAATTTAATAGTTAGAATTTTTTTGAGCTGGTAAAAATGGAGACAATGAATTTTTAATAATAGGCGAAAGTGCTAAAGGTCAGGAAAACTGTGGGAGGAAGTTTTTGTAGTTACCATTACATTGGAGTAAGTGAATTTTTCTACAATAGCAGTCTGTAGAAAACTGGATGACAGCAATACTACTGTGAAGGAACTCTTTGTTATACTCCTTGACCCTTAGCAGAACAACCATTTCAGTATCGACAATTTGATTCAACTGTGGCGGAAAAGAACCAATCTTATAATTCTGATCAAAGTCATTGTTTAATAAAATCAATTATTTAATTCAAGACACCAGCTTTAAAACGATACAAAGCAGTATATGAAAGTGTCCAACATTCTCAAGTTGTTGCTGCAATTGTTGAGCTGAAAATTTAAAGAGTTGGCTAGCAATCCTGTTGAAGAAAACTATAGAGCATGTGTCTGTTGGATCTGACACCTTATAGTGGACCTTGTACCTATATGATAAATGATTAAATATGAAACAGTTGTCTTGCCAGTAGTATGTTGGGATTATATATGACCTTGGTGGCCCCAAATACCTTTGTTACTTGAGCATAACCTTCAAATATATAGTTTATCGAGTAAGACCTTCAAATATATATGTATGTGGAGAATTGAATATTTAAGCACAATATTTGTTCTTTTCATGGTATGTTAAGACATGTTAAGACATAGGGTAATTCTTTAAATTTGTTTTTTAATTGCTAATATCTTGATCTGGTTTCATAAAATAGAATGAATTTTTTTCTTCATTTCTATGGAAAATAACGATTTTTAGAACGCTAATATTTTAATTTCATAGTGTGGAGTGGACCTTTTTTTCTGAAACACTTCGAAACAAATAGTCGTGATAAATTTAATCAAAGGGAGAATTTAAGCATGTACCTTCCTTTGCAATAATCTTTGCAAACCTTATTAGGACAATTAAGGGGGTTTGAGGTCTTCTGTCTTACTTTTGAATGCCTCTGTAGCTGTGTTTCCAAACAGCATAACATTTATAATGTTTCCCCTGCATATTACACATGAAAAGCAATTGGATAATTCAGACATTGAAACATAAGTCACCGAACAAAATATATGAAAATCAAGATGGCAACTCATTTTTTACTCTGGATCTCCAACAATGAGATTTAGTCTTTTGGTGGAGTCAAAGTCTCTTCTTTGGTCATTGAGACTTCCAAAAGCCTGAAGAAAACCAATGATATGTACATTTACACAGAACGTTAAGCAATATGACAGATGCAAATTTGGACAGTTTTTTCTTACAATTGTGAAATAAGAGTTCTAGTAATGGATAAAGAAACACCTATTAACTCAACGTTAGTGGCTATGTGAAGAGATAATTTCCTAACAGAGACAAAGTTATAGTCATCTACTTCAATCTTCACATCAGAAGGTTTGATTGATGTGGATGAGTAGAATTCTAGTTTCCATGGATGTTTAGTGACACGGTATTGATTGTTGTTGTCTATAACCCTGAAATTCTCGATATGGTAGACCTCTCCCTCGTTTGGAGACATTTGATAGCAGTCCATTAAGGATTTCAAAGTCACAAAACCCTCAATTTTGAATCCGTGAAAGATAGGTATATGATTTTTATTGCGAGAAATCACAAATCAGAATTTAGATCATCAATCAAAGCAGGGTTTTCCACGTTTCAATATGTTACTAAGTTTTAACTATCTATATTTTGACAGGGTAAAATATATTATGAATATTGAACTATTGTTATATTTACAAGATAATCATATAGGAGCACATATATGGAGGAGACATGTGATATCACAGACCTCTTCATCCATTAGCAGCATTGCAATTTTCCAAACTGAGAATGTAGGTGTTCTCCTAGTGACTTCCCATTTCCGAATCACAGGAACAGTGATGTCCCAAACTTCTTTTTTATTATGTAGTTCCTTTAGCAAGGTTGTGTCCATTGAAAGTTTATTCTGGATGTTGTGAACACAAATTGAGAGTGTGAAGTATTCTGTTGCATGCAATATATGTAAGACAGAAATGATAATCGTGTGTGTGTATGATATATGATTAAAGGGAAAATTAAATTAACATGGAAAAATTCATAACATATTGAATGTTATTGTTGGTAAAAGTCTCTAACACTAACAAATACAATGCAGGTTGGAAGCTATTACAGGAAAAAGTTGCTGAAGTTAGATTTCTTGTTTTCTTTGAAGAACAATTAAGCTGAAACTACAAATCGGATTGACAAAGAAGAGCAAAAAATTATTAATGGAGTCTCGATCTGTAATGAGAGAGGAAAGCAGTATAATTATGCAGACGTGAAGAAGCAAGGGAAGTAGTATGATTATGCAGACCTCAGATTGAGAAGGAAGATCACAGAAAAATTGTGCTGAGAACTCTGGTGATAGATGATATATATACTCTATTAACTTTCTATTGGAGATGACATTTAATTTAAAACGTGCAGTGAATATAGTTCCATCTCACAATGGTAATCTTAATATTTAAGTAGTCTAATTACATCTGAAAAAATTGTGTTGGGAACACAAAAGGTTAAGTGCTCTGTCTTAAATTGATGTATTTGTTCATTGTATTAGGATGAAATTGACAGCATAGTAAAAAGATAAGCAATATGATTGAAAGTGGCAAGGAAAATGTAAAGTCAGAGAATTTAGTTCTATCGTTAATTTGGGATAATAAGAAGACAATTAAATTTTGTGTTGGGGATGCTGAAGGGCCTGATGAATTATTATGATCTGGGGCACACCAACAATATTTTAAGAGATTTTTTTTCCTATTAAAATCCCTCAATAGGATCTTACAGAGGTATTATTATAATCTCGGACCATCAAAAGGTCTCGAATGATTGTACAAGGTAATGATGAGTATCTATCTTGATTTATAGGGATAAATTATTTTGAAGGCTATTGTGAAGTGAATTATTTCTTAGAGTTGTATAATTTAGGGAATTTTGAGGACAAAATTCTTTTTAGAAGTGGAGAATTGTAACATCCCATATTTTTATTACTTAAAAATATATTGTCTTAGAGATATTTAAATATTATTTAAGATTGGAGTAGCCAACAAAAAAATATTAAAATTTGTTTCAAAACTTTAAATGATCATAATATTTTAATTTGTGGATGACTATTATATCAAGGGGCAAATGGAAATAATTAAAATGAAATTAATATACACACACAAGATGTCCATATTCTTTTATTTAATAAAAGGGGCCCAAATTCTAAATAGCCCAACTAGGAAAACCCTAGGTTACCTCCTATATAATCCTTTTATCCTCTCCCACTCTTTTTTTCTCCCCTCACCCTCATCAGCCGTACTCTCATTCTCTCTGTAGACTCTCATTATGAGCTTTGAAGTGACTTTGTGTTATTACCTGTGAACTATGGAGCAGCAGGTAACTCCGAAAAATGCTACACTATGCTAGTAATTTGTATATAATTATTTTATAAATGATTATGACTTGACATGGAATATGTAAGATAAATGTTAACGTTATATTTAGAATAATATATTAAATTAGTTGTGTGAATATTACTTTAGTCTTTTTAAGCATGCATGCTTGCTTTCCATTTATATTATGTGAAATGTACTATAGTTTGTTTCTTTTCAAACATGCTTATGTGTCTTGTTATAATTAACTTGGTAGTTGGACCCTTTGGAAGAATGGTTATTTATTTTGTGAGGATGTTAAGGTATAATGAGTTGGAATTGTATATACTGTTTCTGAGATTGATATTATTGTCATAGCATTTGCATTCATGGTGATGGGTTAGGATTAGAGAAGATTTGTGTGGAGAATTATTGTATTATCACGTGGTAAGCCATCACTCGGTGCACAGTGAGTGTCACTTTGTAGGGCCCTCTCTTCTATGTTTTCCTTTGCCAGAGATTTCAAGAAGTTATGAGACATGTGACACCTCCTTACATTCGTTCTTTAAGGAGGGGAGTCATAGTCCATGCTTGAGCTCTGTACCTTTGGCAGGGTACATCTCAAGTAATGGTGAGCTTAGAACAATCTAGTTAATTGGATATGTTTCTGTTTGGACTATGTGTTAGCCTATGGCTCCTGTTAGCGGAATAAGGGTGGATGCGGTATAAGGGAGGCATGCATTATACATTCTTTAATTTCATGATTAAATTATTTTTGTTTATATGTTTGAGTAATGTAATATGTGTGTAATTGGAGACAATAAACTATTTCGTTGAGTGTAATTATTTGTAATATATTTGTATATGGGTTGCTGGTGTATGTTAGGAAATTTCGGTAGTTACTGAGATGTCGATCTCACCCCATTATTAACAATTTTAGGTGAATGATCAAATAGCAAGTAAGGGAAGACACTTGAGGTATAAACACATTTTTAGCTGTATTTATTTTGTCATGGACCTCACCATTATACTTTATCATTTGAATGTGTTCTAAATTTATCTTTATGAAATTAAATTTATTTAAACTGAAAATATTATTTTATAATGGATATTGTATACTTAAAGTATTTTGGGTAAATTATGGAAATATTTTTGGGGCGTTATATAATGAGCAGGAAGAGAAGTGTTGCACATGAAACACACACCTTTCTGCAACTCTCTCAGCCATGGGAGAAAAACATGCCATTAATCTCACCCTTAAACTCTGAATCCTCTCTTTTGTGTAAATCTTATTCTAAATTCCTATTGCCTTGGATTCAAATCCAGGATTTAGTTTACCTTAATGGGCAGCTAAAATCAAGCACGACATTTATCCAGCATCAAGCATTTTCGTTTTACCAACCTCCCTAATCAGCTCATAACCATAGTGGTAGCTTCCCCCAGCCCAAAAGGTATGACACATGCCTAGTCGAAAAATAGCCAATTGGTTACCTAGGCAACTAATAATGAAGTTAATAAAAAAAATAATCATCAGTGATACCATGTATAAAGAAACGAAATCAGTGTAATATGTTTTATTAAGTTGCCATGGGCTATGCCTTGTGAAGTGTCACTGCTGGGATCTAAAAATATGTCAGAATTGCCATAGATAAATTATGGAAGCATGCTTTGTTTGGCTACATAAACTAACATTCCTTGACTCATCCTTTTTTTTGACTAAAACCTTCCTTTACTATTCATATACCAACAGAATAACAAAATCGTCCAAGCTCAAATACAATCAATAAGCTTTATCACATTATGGAAAGCTGATCTTCTTTAAACAATACAGGAAAAAAAACAAAACCTCCATCAAGAAAGGCATCAATCACTTCCTGAAACATTTCATCCCTCTCCTCACGGAATAAAGGGACCTGATTTACAGCAAGCTCCTATACAAGTTTTGGTTCTTCACCGATGCGCTTAAACGTCTTACATGCTACCTTAGCATACACAAAACTACGATAACAATCTCTCCCAACCCTCTTAATAATTTCAAAAATCATATCATTAGGAAAGATCCAAAAGAGAAGGAGAAGGAGAGGCTAAACCACTAACACTCTTTCGGGCAACGTGACTTTTCCTAAGGCATTTATAAGGTTTGAATTCCATGGAGAGGAAATATGATGGCTAAGTAAATGGGAAAAACTGTAAAGTAGGAACAACGTGCCAAGCATAATACTGAGCTCATATATAATCCCAACACTAGAAGCAGAACAGGAGTGAAGAATAAATGCAATTGGAGAAGAGACACCATTCACAGAACTTGGCCACTGAAAGTTAACAGCAAATATAGACTATCTGGGCTGTACAAAAGAGTAATACTCCCAATTAAATGCTATAGATGGAGAAGAGAGTATACCATGTTCCTCCATGGCTTGATTTGCAAGATTCAGTGGCTGTTTTGGAAAGATTGATGAGGAAGAATGTGAAGTATGAATTAAAAAGGGCAATGGCGCTATTTTGCCCTTCAAGTAACCACTCTGGACCATTGAGCACTCTAAACTAACACTGGGTACAATTTTACCCCTGAAGTAACCAAAGTGGCCTAATTTTACCCTCTGACCAATGTAATGTTGACATGTGTCGTCCACGTGTCAACATTACATTCATCAGAGGGTAAAATTGGCCCACTTTGGTTACTTCATGGGTAAAATTGTACCCGTTGTTAGTTTAAGGTGCTCAGTGGTCCAGGGTGGTTACTGGAAGGGTAAAATTGAGCCATTGCCCAATTAAAAATGATGAGAGAGGTTTAAATGTTTTTGGACTTTGCACGGGAAATGAGAAAAAATAAAAATACACCCTGGATGCAATGTACTGAGATGAAACGTGAACAGACACGAGTGGAGTGGGAAACTAAAACACATTAAAACACAGTATCTGCTAAACTAAACCACAAAGGTATGAAACCAAAATAGCCCAAAATGGTTCTCAAAAAATATTTCCTTTGTTTAGGCTTAAAGAACTTTATACAAACCACATTAAAAACCAGTTCTCAATGTGAAAGGTAAAAGAGGCTAGGATGAGCTTTTAAGGGATATATTGATTCTGATAATGTACTTGTGGTTATCTAAAAGCAACTCCTGAGTGTGACTAAATTCTCCTTCACTTGATATCGTTTTCCCACTACACCTTCCTCTACACAACCCATAATATTATCCGGTCCATCAATCCCTTGTCTCCCCTGACTCCTTTCATTTCTTCTTCTATGCTCTCTAGTAAGCTTCCATCACGATTTACATCCTCTTCATTGCCTTCCTCAAACAAGGGCAATTCATCTTGAGTACATATAAGATCTCCGGCTCTCTTGTTCCATCTCATGATCCTTCATCCATTCTTCTTCTCTTGGTTTCAAAGAGACTTTACGTGTGAAATTTCCTCCATCTTTTCGTCTAGCATCTTTGTTGTTTTCTTTCAATCCATCTCCTTTGGCATCTCCAGCATTCTTCATATTCTGCCTACCTTCTTTTGGGTCATAAGCATTAGTGTTTTCCCCTTCCTTCCAGACTGACCATCGTCCTCAACCTTGGATCACTTACCCTTTTTCTCTACAGAACATTCTCTTCACACTACTATTATTTATTTATGGGCAAAAGTGCTGATCTGATAATTAACTATTTCAGTTTTGGCAAAAATAATAAATGACTGTTTCGCGGAGCATAAATAATATTCAACTTTGTGACCCGGTGCAAAAATAATAAAACCGGTGCTAGATGTTAATTTGTATTTATGTGAAACCTTATTAATATTATTTTTCAAAGTGAAAATACCTTTTTACCCCTCCAATTAAAACCAAACCCCCTTCCTTCTTGTTCCCTTCACCACCGACAACTCAACCTCACCGCTTTGCAAAGACACACAATCCTTCTCCAGTATCCTATCAAACCACCTCCTCGCGTGATGAATCATCCTCAACTGAAGAAGCCCAGAAAGCACATTATTCCAAGAGTACAAATTCCTCACCTCCATTCTATCAAACACCTTGCATGCCTCTTGTAACATCCCAATTTTTAAATTAAAAATAATACGAAATTTTTGAGGTGTCATTAAGGAAACATAGAGTTTTAAGAAAGAATTTGTGATTTTTGAGAGGATTTGTTAACATTGAATCTTAATTACTTTAGAAGTTAAAGGAATATAGTTGAAGGAGTCAATTGGAGATAGAGACCTCCATGACAAGTATTTTAGAAACCTAGATAATATTATGATGGAAAGAAATGGGTACAACAATATATACAAACTTTTGGGCTAAAAAATATAATTAAGAATAAATAATTGGGTAATTAATCGTAATATTCCCTAATATATATATATAAATACTTATCACCTTCCACCTCCTTCCACAATGAAACCCTAGTCCCCAAAATGTTGGCCACCCCCTTCCACTTCCTCTCCTCCGCCCCTCGCGATTTCCGGCGGCCCAAGGCGGCGGCGTCGACATCGACGCCGTCCGTCTCACTCCTTCCCTCTTCCTCACTGAAACCCGTCTCCGTTTTCTCTTCCTCGCATTCTTCATCCTCGTTATTTTCCACTACCTCCACCGTCTCTGTGTTTTCCGGCGAAGAAGCGGCTAGTTCGTTGCACTATGACGGTGAGAAAGAGGTAAAGCTTCGACCTTTCTTGTGTTTTCTCGGATTATTCCTCTTTCCAACTTGATTTCACTCTATTCCTCACTTCTCCATTTCGGTTTTCTTCATTCTCCGGCGAGTTCAGCGGCTGACGGCGACGGCGAGCTTCATGGAAGCATGTAAGCTTGGATTCACACATAGGTAACTTCATTTCTTTGTTCCACACTTGTTTTTCATTTTGGCCGAGTTTGGGGATTCGAATTTTGGGATCAAAGACCATCTAAACATCATTTTAAGCTTTGAGTTAAAATATCCTTAGTGATTAATTGAAAATTGATTGAGTTTGTGGAGGTTTACAAAACCCTAGCTTCTGGGAATTTTCGAATCCGACGAATTCTGATGAAATTAAGGTTTATGATCTTAAATTAGTTGTTGTAGGAGTTGGTTTCAGTTATGTTGTAGCTTTACATGTTTGTTTTTCAGTTGGATTGATGAATCTCAAATTTTCTCTCCCTTTCCTTACATGGCTGAGTTGTGATATATGTGTGGGTGTAATTCTTTATGGCTTGTTGTTGGTAAAATGTCACATTGAATTTGGGTTTTACTCTTGAAGTGTTTTGGAATGGTGAAATATGAGAGGGTTGTTGTTCTTTACATGTTTGAATCACTGCATGATTATTGGAACTTTTAACAAAGTTAAAACTGAATTAAACAGAGTAAGATTGAACCAATATGTGGATTTTCATGTGTTGAGAGAATGGAGGATGATTTATTGTGTAATGGTCACCTATGTCACGTTGAGCAGTATTTTCCTGGAATATTGGTTCTTTGTTTCTTGATTTCTTATTTTGTTCATTGTTATGGTTTGACAAAAAAAAGAGGTATCAAGTTGCTGTTCATTTCTTCTTTAATGGCTGAATGTATTTCTTTTATTTTGGGTTGGAAAATTCTGTTTATGTGGATATGGGATCTGATTGGTTTATGTTCTGAAAATTTGATAAGAGGTGACTTTGTGGTATGTATGTATATATGAAGCATGTGTGTGTTTTTCTTATAGTTGTATTGTTCATTAAGAAATTGAAAATTTAGCAAGTATAACAATGCATGTGTATGCGTTGACAATATTATGCTTGGTGAAATGATTTTTTGTGTATGCACATTGTTAGTGATTGTTAATGCTAAGGTTGGTAGGGTGCCTTTGCATACTTGGACATAAGATGCAAGTATGGAAATAAGTTCTTGTTTTTCTTCCCTGGTTAGCTGGGAATTTTGATTGTGAGGTTTAATTTGGTAGTTATGGACATTTAAAGGAAAGGGAGGTTATATAAACAAGCTTGTAGGCCAAATGTTTAAGAAAAGGGAAGTGTGTGATGAAATTTTTGGTTAGTCTAATGTTTTTGTTGAATATGCTTCTTTCTTTGTGTGATTTTGAAATTGAATGTCTTTTGTTCTCTCTGTTTGGAGCATGTTCTTAATGTTGGTTTTGCATGCGTGATACCTTGTTAGGATTGAAGAGTGTAAGTCCTATTTGTTGGAGTGCTTAAGCAAATTAGGCAAATGAGTGAAGTATATGCTATAATGTATGCATTAGAATTTAATTTACCTACCTGGTTGCTTGGGGAACTGTTTGATGTGAATGATTAATTGGTATAATCGTGTATAATTGATAAGGTGAATTGAAATTATATATGCTTGAGTGACATGATAGATTTTGGAAATTCTTTGTTATGTGATGATGATAGGAACAATATTAAAAGAGGTCTTGATTCTTGTCTTTAGATAATGTTAATGGTTGATTAAAGGTTACTTGTGATATTGAAAAGTACTTAAATATCATTAAGAACTTGTGATAGTTATTAGTTGAATTTGGATATTAGAAAGATGGCACGAAAAGAATTATTTAAAGAGGGGAAAATGGGTAGTAATATGGAATACGAGAGAGACGTCAAGGTATTATAAAGTGAAAATGATATTAATTTATCATTTTGTATCATATCATTATAGGATTATATAATGGTGAAGATACTTGAAGGAAAATCTACAAGGAAATGGTAAGGAAGAACATCAAAGCGCTATGGGGCGACAGGTAATCACTCTTACCTTACTATAACATTGAGGGTGACGTTAGTTGGGATTTTTCAAAATCCTTTCTAGCCCTCAAAATCTTTAAAAGTTATTTTTATATTAAACAGGCTATCGGGTGCCTTTCAAACACGATTATTTTCGTATAAAAGAAATTTGGAACATTATATACATATTATCCTGGTGGTGGTGGTAGCTCTTGAATAGTGTGATATACAGGTACCATATTCTGACAGTGGTTAGAGAGGATTGAGGATAGAAAGGGCGTGAAATATTGAGGTTTAGATTGTGAGAAATTTATATAGTATTCTGTTAGGGATGTTGATAGTTAGGTTGAGAGGAGGAATTGAATTGTGGTGATTGGGATATTGAAGGAAATTGTAATTGAAATGCTGAATAATGTGGATGAGATGTGGATAGGGATATGATGAGAATTGCATGACACTGCTGTTTATGTACCATCGCGAGATGATAACTGTCGATAGGCCAATCGACAGTTATTTGTACTGATTCTTTTCGGATTGATTAGACCGGGGATCATAGGTCGACTTATTGAGAGAAAGTGACCTACGGTTGTTTAGCATTGGAGAACCCAACCGTTCCCATTCTGCAATGGAAACAGAATTGGGGTTTCCTCTCTGGAGATTGTCAGAGAGGGAAATTTGCCCCCTCATTATAGAGAGGGGCACAGTGTCAAATCATATAGTGAAGATTAGATGTCTGAATGCCCAGTGATGGCACAGTGCATCTACAGGTGAGTGTGAGAGTTGTGGTGGTAGTATCATTATATTGGAGACTGGGAAGTTGATATTTAGTTAACGTGGAATTGACTGAGGGATTTGAGGGATATGTGGAAAGTAGAGATGGGTTTTAGTTGAGTTGGAAATGATCGAGAGAATTTTTGATGGAATGGAAGGAAGATGACTTGATTTATATATGTATATCCATATCTGATTTTAAAATTGTGGTACCCTTTAGACGCCCTCACTACCGCACATCTCACTGTTATAGTGAGTTAAGTGGTGATTACTGGGACAAATTGTCTCATCCCACGATTACTGACATTTTTGCAGGTATTCATGCACAGACGCAAGCAGCAGGAAAAGGGAATTAGGTAGTAGAGGTTGTATTGATTCTTTAGATATGTATATTGCCAAATTTATAGGTTTGCATTTGCTTCCACATGTTTTTATTTGTATTTGATATTGTTGAACATTAGTTTGCTTCTTTTTCTAACCATGTTAGGTGAATCCTTTCTAACATGGTTAGCTTTTAATTATCCATGATAGTATTTATATTGTATTAGGAAATCCTTTTCTATCATGGATAATGTTTTATTCACTACAATGTTCTTTTTCTAACTATGATAGGTATGTTGATATTATGGAAAATCTTTTTCCTATCATAGTTAGTAAATAGATTATAGAATTAAAATGGATATCATTAGTTAATTAGGGATTAGGGATTAAGTAACAGTATGTTACACCTCTACATGATGGCCACACCTGAAGTACATACATATCAAATTGTTAGCCAAAAATCTGGTGGGCGCTTCAAAAATGTGAACGTCAAGTGAAGCTGATTCAGTTTCCCCTCTTTAAAAGACTTAGTTTCCGCAAATAATGACCAATAATCCAAAGATGAAACAGCTTGGGATAGTTAGCCAAAGGAGGAAGCTTCAAGTATTGATTAATCTGACATATCCATCGAGGTTGAGGGAAGCTTCAGGAGACGGCGATAATTGGAAACTCCGATTCAGAACGGAGAGAGACTCCGCCACGATGGTTGGCCGAAGTGACGGCTAAGACGGCGATGTGCGTAAGGAGAGGATTATGCGCCACTTGTTTTTAGTTTTGGTGGGCGTTGTATTGGCTTGGTTTTTTGGGATTATACAGCTATGATCTCTGGGTATTAAGAAGCAAAGTGTCTAAGAGAAGGTAAAGAGGAAAGGGAGGAGGAAGAAGGTAGAGTTATAATGGGAGGGGCAAAAGGTATTTTCACTTTGAAAAATAATAGGGCAAAGGTGCAAAAATAGCCACCGTAAATTTAAAAATGGGCAACTATAGCTCTGGTAAATTGAAGGGGGCAAAACTGTACATTGTAAACTAAAATGGGGCAAAATCATACATTGTAAACCAAAATAAGGCAAAAGTAATCTCTCTGTTAGGCCGAGTTAAACAGGCATTTTCCAGACGTGGGCTCCACCATCAGTAAATGACATGTCAATTTCAAAATCTAACGTGAAAGCATAAATGCATCCAGTTGAATCCTAAATCACTAAAAACGAACTCTAAAACCCCAAAATCATTTCGATAAGAAACCAAATAGAACCCCAAATCATGTGAAATTCACCTTACTTCTACGTAATCATCTAAAAAATTAAAGTCTCACGAAAAAATTAAAGTTTCATCAACATATTGCACCCTTAAATGTATGACACATCATTTACTAATGGTGGGGCCATGTCTGGAAAAAGTACGTTTAAATTTACGATGATTATTATTGCACATTTGCCTAATTTTGCCCCATTTTGATTTACAGTATACAGTTTTACCTCCTTCAATTTACCAGAGTTATAGTTGCACATTTTTAAATTTACGGTGGTTATTTTTGCACCTTTGCCCAAAATAATATCAATAAGGTTCCACATAAATACAAATTAACATCTAGCATCGGTTTTATTATTTTTGCACCGGGTCACAATGTTGAATATTATTTATGCACCGCGAAATAGTCATTTATTATTTTTGTCCAAACTGAAATAGTTAATTATCATATCAACACTTTTTCCCTTTATTCATTTACTCCCTCTAGGTTCCTAAATATAGGAGATAATTATCTAATTTAGAGAGATTAAGGATAAAAGGTAACTTAGTTATTTTAATACGTTTTCCCAAAATTTTAAAGATAATAAGTTGCTCAGAACTTAATAACATGATTTCAAAACCCAAATTGGACCAACCGGTCCGACCGGAAAACCACTCAACCGCTCACAAGAGCGGTCTAAGTTGGGCTCTGAATTAATTGGGGTGCAATTGAATCGGAGCAATGACATTCAACTTAGCCAACTCGGTACTAACCCGTGATAACCGCTAGTTGATTTGGGCTAGCTGGGTCAAAAACTCGACATGGATATATGAAGAAGGGAGGAAAGCGGCCATTACTATCAGCTTTTTCATCAAGCTCTTGAGTCTTCATCAAGATCAAGCAGCTGCATCATGAAGAAGCATGTGTTCAGCTGCACACAAGATGATGGGTTGAGGACTAAGGCATTGAATGAGGCTTACCTAGACCTGGTTTGGTATGCAGTATTGAATTTGGAGGGACAGAGATTATACTGAGATTGAAAGATTGTTTGGTATGAAGTAATACTTGGAGGGATAATTTAAATATATGTTATTTTATAATTAGTCTTAAATCATTAAAAACCCCTAACAATCAAATATAAATAGTAGTTACACGTGGGAAACCTCCCTCACTTTCACACCTAATCCGGATTGAATTGTGGTTTTTCACCTATGTTTTTGGAAAATATATGTCTAATAACCCCAATCCTGTATGCATCCATTCACACTGATTGCAACTTTTTAATGCTCACTCTATGATGATTTCGATTTAATATGTGACTTGAGTTTGGGTTTGGACACGTGTGTGCATTCACAGTGGCTTCGGCTTCTGCGTCGTCACCCCTATGATTCATTCTCCAGCAGTAATGCCCATTAATGATTTCTATTGTTTAGATACTTTGTTCGATTCCCTCCCTATTTCAACTCCGGTCGCTTCGTTTTTCGATTTGCATAGTTGGTTTTAGTGGGGTTTTAAGTTTCTCATCATACCTCTTAAATGACAAAACCCACGACCTCTTCGTCTTCCGTATTTTCTTCTCATGAACTCCCCAAGTGGTGCAGAGAAAGGAACGTTATCTTCGCAGCATCTGTAGAAGAAGCGTTGGGTGTAAAGGCCCAGAGACGACCTCATGCTCAAGCGGGCATCGATCACAAAAATTATTTTCAGGCTTTGATTGTTTTTAGCATTCTCCCAGAGTCTCGGCTGTTGCTATGCTGTGCTATTCGTGGATTCCTGGTAAATTTCAAGACTTTTCATCTAAATTTTTTATGATCCTTTCATTCAATTTATTTTTTCCTTAGTGGGTATTGATGAAATTATCATGTAGTTTATTAAAACAAGAAGGATAGAAGAAACCTCGCTGGTTTTATTAGTGTGTGTGTGTATGCCTTTTTTTTCTTATGAACATAATGAAGGGTGAAACACTATTTTTGTGATTCAGCAACTAACACTAGATTATGATCAAATCCTGACACAACCTGCTTAACTTCACAGCCTTCTAAAGAATCAAGATAAAGTGGGTCAGTTTCATCACTTGAACTTCCTAATCCTAGCCTGCCATTTCTACCAGACCCCCAAACCCACAATTCTCCTTCTGATGTGAGAACCAAGGAATGCGCTCTTCCTTCTGAAACTGAAATCGTATTTTCTCCTTTTAATGCCTCAATTATGGATGGCAAGTTCTCTTGCCTGATCTCCCAAGCTGACAGCTCTGACTCCATCCCCTTGTAAGTTGCAGTTGCATTCTTGGTTTGAGTGATTTTCCCAGGATTGAACATTTTTCATTCATTCATTACTGCTTTGTAAAATTGTCATTAATGCTATAAATATTCTATGTGGCATGCAGAGCTGGAGTTTCTGAAATTGATTTTAATTTATTTTCAATTTGTGTTTATATAGTAACAGTGCAAGGAACCTTATTTACATGAATTGGAGAAATTAAAAACAAGGGAAAGGATGGGAAAGGAAATTAAAATGAGGGAAGGTGGTTTGCTGAATGAGAGGAAGAAAAGGTGAGACCTATTTGGCTAAAAGTGGGTCTTTGTCTCGACTAACAATTCAAAAGGTGAGCCAATTCTGGTTCTTTCCATCTATCCAATTCTGGTTCTTTCCATCTATATCTACTCTTGAAAGTGATTTTTTTATTAGATTTAAATGTCTTTTACCAAGTATTGGGGTAATGGGGTGGGGTTTAAAGGAAAGAATTAATGTCTTGCAACATGGTAAAGTAAGGTATGCAAATATAAAACTATGTGGCAAGCACATGGTACAAACGTATAAACAACTAAAGGTGGCCATATGAAGTTATGGCATATGTGGCTTGTCATTTGAGACTGAATATTGTTTTTAAACTGCTTCTAGGTCTTAATAGAAGAGAAAAATTGAGAAATGTACTGTCTCTCATTTCTTCAAGCATGCCTACCATGTGTTTGGTATAATGCTCAAGAAGAATACATATTTTTAGTGTGGATGTCATTCTAGAGAAAAACTAACGGGTGTTTGCATATTGTTTTGGTTTGTTTCTGCCTCTATTTAGTAAGCATCCCAAAGCATTATGCCCTGACCCACATCATAATGTATTATTAATTATGATATAGTATTGATAGTGCCAGAGAATTGACGATGTTGCTCAGGAAATTACAAATGTCAGGCTGCTTATGGAAGAAGATGAACAATTGGTATCACTCATGAAAGGCCTTAGAGGGCAAAATTTAAGTGATTCACGTTTTGATGGAATGTCTGCAATTTAAGTGATTCACATTTTGTTGAAATGTCTGCTATTGCTGCAGAAATGATGAAAACGTGTCAGTAGCAAAGATGAAGGATGCTGGGATGGTGCATTTGAAATAAACATATATTAATGTGTGATAGTTAATCCAACATATTTAAACTCTCTTTGCCTCTATTTATTAAGCTAAGCATCCCAAAGCATTGATCCACTTATTGTTATGACATTGATCCTATTAAAAAATTGTTTGTTGAATTCTCAGTGAACTACACGCTCAACTTCTTTTCTCTGTGTTTAGAACTAATTTTGTTCCACTGCATTCAGGTTTTGTTGGCTGCCTCAGTTTATTTGATCCCCTGATTCTATGTAATCACAATGTCCTATTGTTTGCGGTGTTAACCCCACCTGGAAAAGGCAGCCCTCATAGACTTGCTTGGTCTTACCACTTGACATGCATGGTCAATTGGATAGTCATGTAAAAGTTGCACGGCGGAGAAACGGTTAGAGTTTTAATTGATTTTGAAAAGCATATGCATTTATGTTGATGGAATAGAAAATCAATTCATCTGCAGCAGATATAATTTATCACATCAAGAATATTTTTCTTCAATGTATAGGATGGTGATGGTGATAATATTATTCAATCCAAGTATGATTCTGATGAAGAGCTAGGGGACCAAATAAAAAGTCCTTTGATGGTTCCGCTGGATAAATGAAGTTGATGCACGGGGAAATAGAATTATTGAAGGTATAAATGGTTTAGTCAAAATGTACTATGTCAAAGTTGCACACTTGAGGAAGACTTGGGAAACGTTGGGAGCGAAGATGACATGGATATAAATGAGCATTGCAAAAGGCCTCCTATTATAAAAGAGGGTAAAAAAATATCTGATGAACAAGGAAATTGATTTGAAAATTGTTTTTTCAGTATTAATTTTGGTTCATGTAGCACAATCAAAAATTTATATGTTTTTATTGTATTTCGATTTTTTTGTTTGATGGAAACTTATTTATGCCTTTATGGTCAAAGAAAATTAATTTTGTTATGAATAATAAAAAGTTACTCCCTCCGTTTCTAAATATAAGATCACTTTGGGGAAGTGGATAAGTTCCTAAATATAAGATCACTTCCTATTTTATCTCAAGTTTTACCCAAACTACCCTTATACTCTCTCTTTTCATTGAAAACTCCTCTTTCTTTTAAAGTTAAGTAATTGAGGAGATTTTGGGAAGATATGTAATTTTATTGTTTTCCTTAATCTCCCCAAATTAACCAAAGTGTCTTATATTTAGGAAAGGGGGGAGTACTTATGAATTAAAGAAACCTAACTATTATTTTGGAGAGTAGAGAACTTTTTCCATTATTAATTTAATTACCTTAATCAAACTTATTCAAGTTAAAGTGCTTTTCAATAATTTAAAAGTTTAATTTACTTAGATTTTAATATTATAGATTAATTAGATTAATTTAATAGTATTATAGATTGGATGATAGTTGGCCACTTTTCTATCAGAGTCTGTAAAAACACGATAACCTTTCTTCTGATTGGCCACTTTTCTAACAGAACCTATAAGAATGCCATAACTTTTCTTCTGATGATGATTCATTTTCCTCAAGCTTAGACAGCTACGACGAAGAAAACATGTCAACAATCAACATAGTCAAGAAGGAAGTAAATTTTCACTTTCTCTTTGGAGAAATTAAAATACAGCATCTTCTCAATCAAAGTCTATCAATGATTCAATTAAAATAGATACGGCTAAAGTGCAAAAAATGACCATATAATTGTTATGAAGGTGTAAAAATGAACATGAAAAATTATTTGAAGCAACATTGACCATCAAATTTCAAAACTGGGGTAAAAATGACCATCACAGTTACTTTCTATTATTCATAATTAGTTATATTTGACCATAAACAAGTTTCCATTATTTATTAAACAACTGAAAGATTTCCTACTGTAAAATAAAAAATTGAAAGATTTATGATTAATATGAAATGAACTACTCAAAGCCAAAACAAAACAAGATAAATCTATCTAAACTACTTTTTCAACATTAACTGACAAATTTTTTTATAGTCGGGCATCCCCGCGCAACGCGCTGTTGTTATCATTCTTCAAGCATGCCTACCATGTGTTTGGTATAATGCTCAAGAAGAATACATATTTTTAGTGTGGATGTCATTCTAGAGAAAAACTAACGGGTGTTTGCATATTGTTTTGGTTTGTTTCTGCCTCTATTTAGTAAGCATCCCAAAGCATTATGCCCTGACCCACATCATAATGTATTATTAATTATGATATAGTATTGATAGTGCCAGAGAATTGACGATGTTGCTCAGGAAATTACAAATGTCAGGCTGCTTATGGAAGAAGATGAACAATTGGTATCACTCATGAAAGGCCTTAGAGGGCAAAATTTAAGTGATTCACGTTTTGATGGAATGTCTGCAATTTAAGTGATTCACATTTTGTTGAAATGTCTGCTATTGCTGCAGAAATGATGAAAACGTGTCAGTAGCAAAGATGAAGGATGCTGGGATGGTGCATTTGAAATAAACATATATTAATGTGTGATAGTTAATCCAACATATTTAAACTCTCTTTGCCTCTATTTATTAAGCTAAGCATCCCAAAGCATTGATCCACTTATTGTTATGACATTGATCCTATTAAAAAATTGTTTGTTGAATTCTCAGTGAACTACACGCTCAACTTCTTTTCTCTGTGTTTAGAACTAATTTTGTTCCACTGCATTCAGGTTTTGTTGGCTGCCTCAGTTTATTTGATCCCCTGATTCTATGTAATCACAATGTCCTATTGTTTGCGGTGTTAACCCCACCTGGAAAAGGCAGCCCTCATAGACTTGCTTGGTCTTACCACTTGACATGCATGGTCAATTGGATAGTCATGTAAAAGTTGCACGGCGGAGAAACGGTTAGAGTTTTAATTGATTTTGAAAAGCATATGCATTTATGTTGATGGAATAGAAAATCAATTCATCTGCAGCAGATATAATTTATCACATCAAGAATATTTTTCTTCAATGTATAGGATGGTGATGGTGATAATATTATTCAATCCAAGTATGATTCTGATGAAGAGCTAGGGGACCAAATAAAAAGTCCTTTGATGGTTCCGCTGGATAAATGAAGTTGATGCACGGGGAAATAGAATTATTGAAGGTATAAATGGTTTAGTCAAAATGTACTATGTCAAAGTTGCACACTTGAGGAAGACTTGGGAAACGTTGGGAGCGAAGATGACATGGATATAAATGAGCATTGCAAAAGGCCTCCTATTATAAAAGAGGGTAAAAAAATATCTGATGAACAAGGAAATTGATTTGAAAATTGTTTTTTCAGTATTAATTTTGGTTCATGTAGCACAATCAAAAATTTATATGTTTTTATTGTATTTCGATTTTTTTGTTTGATGGAAACTTATTTATGCCTTTATGGTCAAAGAAAATTAATTTTGTTATGAATAATAAAAAGTTACTCCCTCCGTTTCTAAATATAAGATCACTTTGGGGAAGTGGATAAGTTCCTAAATATAAGATCACTTCCTATTTTATCTCAAGTTTTACCCAAACTACCCTTATACTCTCTCTTTTCATTGAAAACTCCTCTTTCTTTTAAAGTTAAGTAATTGAGGAGATTTTGGGAAGATATGTAATTTTATTGTTTTCCTTAATCTCCCCAAATTAACCAAAGTGTCTTATATTTAGGAAAGGGGGGAGTACTTATGAATTAAAGAAACCTAACTATTATTTTGGAGAGTAGAGAACTTTTTCCATTATTAATTTAATTACCTTAATCAAACTTATTCAAGTTAAAGTGCTTTTCAATAATTTAAAAGTTTAATTTACTTAGATTTTAATATTATAGATTAATTAGATTAATTTAATAGTATTATAGATTGGATGATAGTTGGCCACTTTTCTATCAGAGTCTGTAAAAACACGATAACCTTTCTTCTGATTGGCCACTTTTCTAACAGAACCTATAAGAATGCCATAACTTTTCTTCTGATGATGATTCATTTTCCTCAAGCTTAGACAGCTACGACGAAGAAAACATGTCAACAATCAACATAGTCAAGAAGGAAGTAAATTTTCACTTTCTCTTTGGAGAAATTAAAATACAGCATCTTCTCAATCAAAGTCTATCAATGATTCAATTAAAATAGATACGGCTAAAGTGCAAAAAATGACCATATAATTGTTATGAAGGTGTAAAAATGAACATGAAAAATTATTTGAAGCAACATTGACCATCAAATTTCAAAACTGGGGTAAAAATGACCATCACAGTTACTTTCTATTATTCATAATTAGTTATATTTGACCATAAATAAGTTTCCATTATTTATTAAACAACTGAAAGATTTCCTACTGTAAAATAAAAAATTGAAAGATTTATGATTAATATGAAATGAACTACTCAAAGCCAAAACAAAACAAGATAAATCTATCTAAACTACTTTTTCAACATTAACTGACAAATTTTTTTATAGTCGGGCATCCCCGCGCAACGCGCTGTTGTTATCATTCTTCAAGCATGCCTACCATGTGTTTGGTATAATGCTCAAGAAGAATACATATTTTTAGTGTGGATGTCATTCTAGAGAAAAACTAACGGGTGTTTGCATATTGTTTTGGTTTGTTTCTGCCTCTATTTAGTAAGCATCCCAAAGCATTATGCCCTGACCCACATCATAATGTATTATTAATTATGATATAGTATTGATAGTGCCAGAGAATTGACGATGTTGCTCAGGAAATTACAAATGTCAGGCTGCTTATGGAAGAAGATGAACAATTGGTATCACTCATGAAAGGCCTTAGAGGGCAAAATTTAAGTGATTCACGTTTTGATGGAATGTCTGCAATTTAAGTGATTCACATTTTGTTGAAATGTCTGCTATTGCTGCAGAAATGATGAAAACGTGTCAGTAGCAAAGATGAAGGATGCTGGGATGGTGCATTTGAAATAAACATATATTAATGTGTGATAGTTAATCCAACATATTTAAACTCTCTTTGCCTCTATTTATTAAGCTAAGCATCCCAAAGCATTGATCCACTTATTGTTATGACATTGATCCTATTAAAAAATTGTTTGTTGAATTCTCAGTGAACTACACGCTCAACTTCTTTTCTCTGTGTTTAGAACTAATTTTGTTCCACTGCATTCAGGTTTTGTTGGCTGCCTCAGTTTATTTGATCCCCTGATTCTATGTAATCACAATGTCCTATTGTTTGCGGTGTTAACCCCACCTGGAAAAGGCAGCCCTCATAGACTTGCTTGGTCTTACCACTTGACATGCATGGTCAATTGGATAGTCATGTAAAAGTTGCACGGCGGAGAAACGGTTAGAGTTTTAATTGATTTTGAAAAGCATATGCATTTATGTTGATGGAATAGAAAATCAATTCATCTGCAGCAGATATAATTTATCACATCAAGAATATTTTTCTTCAATGTATAGGATGGTGATGGTGATAATATTATTCAATCCAAGTATGATTCTGATGAAGAGCTAGGGGACCAAATAAAAAGTCCTTTGATGGTTCCGCTGGATAAATGAAGTTGATGCACGGGGAAATAGAATTATTGAAGGTATAAATGGTTTAGTCAAAATGTACTATGTCAAAGTTGCACACTTGAGGAAGACTTGGGAAACGTTGGGAGCGAAGATGACATGGATATAAATGAGCATTGCAAAAGGCCTCCTATTATAAAAGAGGGTAAAAAAATATCTGATGAACAAGGAAATTGATTTGAAAATTGTTTTTTCAGTATTAATTTTGGTTCATGTAGCACAATCAAAAATTTATATGTTTTTATTGTATTTCGATTTTTTTGTTTGATGGAAACTTATTTATGCCTTTATGGTCAAAGAAAATTAATTTTGTTATGAATAATAAAAAGTTACTCCCTCCGTTTCTAAATATAAGATCACTTTGGGGAAGTGGATAAGTTCCTAAATATAAGATCACTTCCTATTTTATCTCAAGTTTTACCCAAACTACCCTTATACTCTCTCTTTTCATTGAAAACTCCTCTTTCTTTTAAAGTTAAGTAATTGAGGAGATTTTGGGAAGATATGTAATTTTATTGTTTTCCTTAATCTCCCCAAATTAACCAAAGTGTCTTATATTTAGGAAAGGGGGGAGTACTTATGAATTAAAGAAACCTAACTATTATTTTGGAGAGTAGAGAACTTTTTCCATTATTAATTTAATTACCTTAATCAAACTTATTCAAGTTAAAGTGCTTTTCAATAATTTAAAAGTTTAATTTACTTAGATTTTAATATTATAGATTAATTAGATTAATTTAATAGTATTATAGATTGGATGATAGTTGGCCACTTTTCTATCAGAGTCTGTAAAAACACGATAACCTTTCTTCTGATTGGCCACTTTTCTAACAGAACCTATAAGAATGCCATAACTTTTCTTCTGATGATGATTCATTTTCCTCAAGCTTAGACAGCTACGACGAAGAAAACATGTCAACAATCAACATAGTCAAGAAGGAAGTAAATTTTCACTTTCTCTTTGGAGAAATTAAAATACAGCATCTTCTCAATCAAAGTCTATCAATGATTCAATTAAAATAGATACGGCTAAAGTGCAAAAAATGACCATATAATTGTTATGAAGGTGTAAAAATGAACATGAAAAATTATTTGAAGCAACATTGACCATCAAATTTCAAAACTGGGGTAAAAATGACCATCACAGTTACTTTCTATTATTCATAATTAGTTATATTTGACCATAAACAAGTTTCCATTATTTATTAAACAACTGAAAGATTTCCTACTGTAAAATAAAAAATTGAAAGATTTATGATTAATATGAAATGAACTACTCAAAGCCAAAACAAAACAAGATAAATCTATCTAAACTACTTTTTCAACATTAACTGACAAATTTTTTTATAGTCGGGCATCCCCGCGCAACGCGCGGGGTCAACCCTAGTTGAAATAAACATATAAACAGTATCAAATCTCTCCTCTCCTCCATCCTCGGAGCCAAACTCGACGAGGTGGTCGAGGAACCTCCGTTCTCTCCGAAGGCCTCCAATGGGTTCGCCTACCATGATTGTATTCATCGGAGGAGAAGGTAAGCTTTTTTGCAATTTTGTTTCAGTTTTGGTTGATGGTGTGTATATTTTTTAAAAGCTAAATGTTTTTTAGTCTTTGCTAGGATTTTAGAGACGGATTCTTTCTCTTCATGTTAGATTATTGATGGAGTGATTAATTTAAATCTAAAATTCACATGCTATGCTTCTATTTTCGCTAGCCATTACAGCCACTGATTTCACAAACCCTTCCACTTCCCATGCTTCAAACTCTCCTCGTCTTCCCTCTGCAAAGGGAATACTACAAACACAATTTTCTCCCCTCTAATAGATGCTTATATGTTTTTTTTATTTCAGGTTGGTTTGAAGGATCATGATATGAGGGAGAGGTTGTGTTTGTAGGTTGAGAAGCTGGGGCTTAGTGCTGTGATTATGGGGAGTCATCGTTTTGGTGCTGTTCATCGTGGTAGTGATGGGAAGCTGGTGAGTGTTAGTGATTATTGTGTTGATTGTTTCGATTTGTTCATATATTCATGATAATTTAGGTCTTTTGTGCTTACACACACTCAACATGATTTGAGCTGGTGACAAGTTTGCTCTTTTCAATCTAAGTATGATTAGTGAAAGAAAGAGAGTTGAATTGCTTTATTGAGTATCTAAATAATTTTATTCTAAATTGAAAGGTGATGGTGTTTAGTGAAAAAATGAATTATTAATTTGAGTCTTTGAGATTTCTCTTATGGTTTAATAAATCATCTTTCACCTCTCTTAGTTTGGCTGTGGTGAGTCCTGTGTCTGCAATTCTATCAAGATTCAGTTCTGTGATATGCATATGCATATGAAGTTATACTTGGTTGCTTATTCATATGCAGCTATACTTTTTCCCCCATTTCTTCTTGATATGTCATGTGAAGCTAAACATTTATAGTACACTTTTGTATTTCTTTTTTTTTCTTGCATATTTCTTTCTTTCTTTCTCATTTTTGGGTATTATTTGACTGATTAGGATATTTAAAGTTCACTGTATCACTTATTCAGCAGAAATATTCTCTTTTTGCAGCAAAATACCTCTAATTCATGCTTCTTTTCACTTCTAATAAATGAGTACTTACATGTTATAGCAGCTGGAAGTAAGCAAGAAAAGAAAGGACAACAACAGGACAATCGATTGGTCTTTGTTTGGTTCCCATTTATATAGAAGCATTTTTCTGTGGAAGTATTTTATCCTGTCTGCAGGTGGTGAATTCACTTAACCAAACCAAGAACAATTACATCATTACAAGGTTGGAATTGCCTAATTTTAGGTCCTTAATGAAACTTTATGTTCATTTAAGTGGCTCATACTATATATAAGGAATGAGGTTGATTGAAATACTGCTCATTGTTTTAAGACTTTTCATTTGAATGTTAATCTTCACAGGACTTTGGATGTAGGACATATGGAGTTGCCTCCCACCGCTTAATCTTCCTGGTGAGAGATCATTCTTTTTCTCTGTTTCTGACCATAATGGAGATTTCTGTCTCTCATTTCTTTATTTTCCTCTTACAGTTCAACTTCACTAACCCCTTTGCCCATGTTTCTTAAATTCACAATTCAACTTATTTAATGTTGGTTGTTGTAAGCACCAACATTTTACCAATATGCTCTTGCTAATCTAGGTTGTTGTAAACGGTCACATTAATAGCTAAAACTTTGTGTGTTTTCCTATCATCTGTCATTTCATATGTCCAATTCTTGATTAGTATTAATATGATAGACTTTTATCCTCATTCAAATGGCTAACAAATTGTCTTTAATGTCACAATATATAAGCCATTCCACAACCATATATTTACTATGCACCGTTAATATACATCCTGCATATCATAAACAAAATAGAAATATTGGATCTTTAATTGTACATTTAATTGCTTCTCACCTCCCATTTATGTCGACTAATTATCTATTGGTCTTTATTTGATTATCTTGATGAATCTGTTCTTTGGAGCGAGAGCATTGCTGATGGTTATAGAGCTGTAAGGATGGTTATAGAGCTGTAAGGATGGTTAATAACATTCATCTTAATGTGGATGCTTTTCATGTTGATAAAAGGTCTGAGGGTGTTCTAATTGAATGTTCTCTGTATTCTCAGGTTGGTAATTACATCCATGTCATTGATTTAGCTGATGGGTACATTGCTACATTGTGTGAATTGAATGATTCTGATAAAGGTATTACTCCGAGATTCTTCTTAAAATTTTATCTACGCAGATTGTGAATTCTACTGTGGGAGCTTTTTTTTATTTTTATAGGCTAATGGTATATTTATGGTTATCTCTTTATTTTTTTGCAGTGTACTGTCATATGTGTGTGTGTGTGTGTGTCAACCACTCCATTTCTGGATACTAATTATTGTATTGCATACAGGCTGTGATTATTTTTATTTTCATAGGCTAATTATTGTATACTAAGTTGAGTGAGCTTCAATCTTAGTGATTATTTTTAATCGTCATTGTAAGCCCTTTTGCATTTCATTTTTATATCCTTCCATATTAGACCAGTTTGTATGAGATCAGTTTTGAGTTTAGGGATTGTTTGAAAGGTTTAAAGATGCATATCTTAGTGATTATTTTTTAATCGTCATTGTAAGTCCTTTTGCATTTCATTTTAATATCCTTCCATATTAGACCAGTTTGTATGAGATCAGTTTTGAGTTTAGGGATTGTTTGAAAGGTTTTTTTTTGTAACTGACAGGATGCTTCTCATGGGAGTAAAAGATGCATGGATGCTTTATCATGTGGCACTTCACACAAAATTCAAGTAGTAAACATGGCAAAGAAAATGCTGAAAATAGTCTCAAAGGCATCCTTTAATTTAAGTAGAATCACTATTTTTGGGGATGGAGAGAAACAAGTGCAAGATGGGTGTGAATAGTATGAATGATGGAGCCTCAACGTTTATTTGCCAATGCAGTTGCAGTGATTTATATGTAATAAAATCTGTTATTGGACCAATGGGAATGGTCTTTGTTGCTGTAATATCTTTCCTTAATTCCCCCCCCCCTCTTTGTTTTTTGCAGACTAGAGAGAATTCTGTTAATTCTGCATCATCTAAACCTCGGTAAGTTTTTTATTGTAGTGTCACTAATACAAGTTGCAAAGCCTATGTATATTGCTGCAATGAATCCACTTCTGTCATTAATATCAGAAGTGTTTCCTGTCATTACAATATGATCTTTATAATGTGTTGTAGAAGCTGGAAAAAGACTGTCAATTTGCTTGCTTTTTTTTTTAGTGAATTCTAAGTGTTTGCTGATCTAGAATGATGGCTTATTTTCCATATGATAGCTGATCTAGAATGATGGCTTAAGTTCAAGAGTTAAGCTGTAGAACACAAGATAATGCATGTGTAGAACACAAGATATTGCATGGGATGGACTAAATTTCTAATTGAAGAATTAGATTAGTTGAATGTATTGAACATGGTGGTAGTCAAATAGAGATTGAAGCAGTGAAGCCTTAAAGCATCCAAATATTATAGTATCTATGATATTCTATTATTTTTTAAAATTTCTTCTTCTCTTGCATTTTTGAACTTTAATGGGAGGAGAAACAAAAAAAGGAGACAATGGAATGCATATATAGTTGGATAAGAATTCAGAAATGAGTCATGTATGCATTCCCTTCTCTCAATTTCTAATCTTTGAAACAAAATGAAGCACCAACAGTGGTTCTAAATGATGTTAATTGAACCAAAAGACCATTTTATTATAAAGCAACATTAATAGATTATATAGTCCTAAGACTTATATTCATAAATAACCCACAAACATGACTGTCACTTCCTCCCAAACAAAACATTACATATCTACGCCGCAAATAAATTATTACTAAGCTAAATCAACTAACAAGTCATTTGTAGAATATTCAGCAATTATTTAATAACACTGCATATATACACTCACACAAAATACAAACAAACATATGGTGTTGATACAATTTGGATATATGTTGATGGATATTTCTTGGCTTATTTGAGCTTGTCATAACTTCTAACATATTACATTAATTATGGAATTATTTGTATGCTTTTTACACCTCCAAATCTTTTATTCCTGAATCTTACTCCAGATAATGGCAATGCTCGCAGTCAAACTTGGTGTGAAATCAATTTTAAGTATTAGATAATTAAGAAAAAATTATTTACGAGTGGTATATCTTTTTGTACACATATTAATGTGGGTGAACTTTTTTTTTTTGCATGACAGGTTGTTATGTTTCTAAATTTCTTAAAAGTATTTGTGAATATATTCAAAAATGTTAAATTTAGAAGAGTTAGTTACTAATAATTAATAATCTTTTAAATTATAGTTTTATGTTTAATAACTAGCCATATCAATTATCATTATTGCCCAAGTAAATCTATGTAAAGATCATAGAATGTGATTTAACATTCATATATTATTATTTCACAAGATTAATTAACATGTTGATAATGGAATTGAATTAAAAAAAATGAATTCAAAATATTATTATCATTGCCAATGATATATTTTTATGGCGATGAAATATAGCTCCATCTTTTCTTTGTCAAAATATATCTTCATCCTTTTCTCTCGGGCACTTAGAAATATGTTAATATCTACTACTAATAAATTATTTAACAATGTCCATTTTTGGGTGCCTCAGACGAATTTTGTTATTTTTTTTGTTGGGGAGTTGGTCATAATTTGATTGTTCTTTTGTTTTATTTACACAAACTTGGATTCTCGGACAAAATGAATATTATTATATGTGACATAAATTAATAATATTTTTAACTATTTAAATTTACTTATGAAATTTTTAATGATATTTATGGGTTTATACATGTGCCAGTTTGATTCTTGATAAGTTAAGAATATCGTAATCTAAATTTAACTTATTTGGAAAGTTCTACTATACGATAAATTTAGTTCAAATGATCTTTCAAGTGGGGAAGGTGCCTAGGGGAAATTTGGATTTTTTTGGGGCCAAGGGGTCGAATGGGGGAGGTGGGGATGAAATTTGCTTCTTCTATCATTTTTATACACTTTAAATACTTAGCTTATTGTGACGATAGATTCTACTGAATTGAAGCGGTGGATTTAAAACTTGTGGTCACATTGTTACAAGAGTTATACAACACAAACTAAAGTGTTTATTATCTAAGATATAAAACAACTAAATGCTAAATGCACGTGCAACGCGCGCGGTGTCTATGAGAATTTAGTTTTGACGTTGACAAATCAATATCTTATGTTAACGGTGTAATCATTAAGGTTTGGTCCACCGAGGTTGCATTTGTACATATTGATGTCTAAATAGACTGCATTATATATATTATTTTTATATTGTTAAGCATATATACTATATTAGTGTTATTTTATAATCTTCCTAAATATATTAACTATATGTAAATATCTCTTATGAGCAACACAATCTAATGTCTTAATAAGTTCAAATGAAAAACAACTAAATACATGTCCCGCGCAAAGCGCGGGGACCATACTAGTTTTCATAATTAGACGAATGGAAAATAATAAATAAGAGAAAAAGGTAATAATGGTAAAAGAGAGAAAGGAAGAGAAAATGAAGAGAGAAGAGAAGCGAGTCTCGTGAAACAGCAGGTGAAGAAGAAGTAGGGAAGACTAAAAAAGAAAACAAAATAGAAAAACACTTTTTCTCTTTCGGCTTCTTCCCTTTCTCTCATCCCTGTAATTTCATCAAGTAATTAATCTCTACTGTACGCGTAAAAACCTCCCTCACTCTCTCTCCGACACTCACATTCATTCCTTCCTTCCTCCTTTATATCACGAGATCCCCATCCTTTTCCTCCTTTCTCCTCCTTCCATGTCTTCCTCTACAGGAACACCACATTGTTGAGCCAAACAACACATTTAATTTAATTCATTAATTAATTTAACCCTCGCATTCTCTCCTCACTCTCCAAAATGTCGCATTCCGAAAAGCCAGATTCAGAATCACCCTTACCTTCTCTCACCGAACGATTTCGCGATTCTCTCCGATGCGAAGCCAATAAGCCGGATTTCCGAGAACTCCATCTCGGCTCGCCGGTTTCTCCATTACGAACTCGTCAAACCGGTCCCACACTCACCACTACTACAACCACCACAAGCAGTAGTTCTAGCTCGTCCGGTTCAATTTCCGGCCGTACGGCTCAAAATCCGGCCTACAAAACATCCGATTCTGGTCCGAATAGTAATAGTAATAATAATAATCACTCCGGTGAGCTTTCTGGTTCGACTGAGAGTAGTCCTACGGCTTCTGAGAGCTTCCGATCTGGAGGTGGCAATGTGAGAAACTTCAAGGCTAGATCCGATTCTGGAACGACTCCGCCGTTAATTTACTCCGGTCAGAGTTCAACGTCTGTTACTTCGCCGGCGCTGAATGTTCTCCCTACCGGAAACATCTGTCCGTCGGGGAAGGTGTTGAAGACCGGCATGGCGGCGAATCGGACTTCGCGGTCGGATGTTTTGGGCTCCGGTACGGCGAATTATGGCCACGGAAATATAATGCGGGGCGGTGGCGCATCGCCGGCGAGTGCGAGAGTGACAGGTGGCGGCGGAGGTTTGAGAGAGCCGGTGAGGAAGGCATCTCCGGCGTCGGCGTCGGCGTCGGCGGCGGGGAGAATGATGGATCCGGAGGAGGCGTAGAGGCTGGGGAATGATCAGTATAAGAGGGGGAATTTTGTGGAGGCGTTGAGATTTTATGACGTGGCGATTGGAATGTGTCCGGGGAATGCGGCGTACCGGAGTAACCGTGCGGCGGCGTTGACGGCGTTGGGACGGTTGAATGAGGCGGTGAGGGAATGTGAGGAGGCTGTGAGATTGGATTCTAATTATGGGAGAGCTCATCAGCGTTTAGCTTCTCTTTTTATCCGGTGAGTGAGTGAGTGAGTGTGAACTGTTTGTTTGTCATGTTTTTGTTTTTTTTTTCACATTGCATTGTGTTTCTGAAAATGTGAGCTGTGTACATTGCTTGTAGTGTTCAATGTTGTCATTCTTGTCTTGGGAACTCAGGGTCAAGTCTGTTTGTTCGTTGTTTACTGTTATTGATCTCTTGTTTTTTTATACTATTTTGCTGAGACTGTTTCTTGCGTGAAGGATATTCTATCTTGAAAGTCAATGTGCGTTTTGCTTTAGCACTTTGCTTGATTCTTTTGTTTAATGACGGGGGTAGTGACGGTGGTGAAGGAATTGGTAGTTTTTGTTCAGATTCGAAGGTTCAATGTTACTATTATTTACTTGGCTACTATTGAAAGCTTTCAGATTTAATAGCATTCATGGATTTCTATGATCCTGGTTGATTCTGATTTTGGAATTGATTCACTTTATTATCCCTTTACAACTTGTTTGGCAAGTTATTGTCATTTTAAGTTTTCTTTTATCTGTAGAGTAGAGAAGGAGTTTAAAGCGTGGATTCATGCTGTTGCAGGTTAGGACAGGTTGAGCATGCGAGGAAGCATTTATTTAATCATGGGCTGCAGCCGGATCCTTCTGAGGTGCAGAAGCTGCAATCAGTTGAGAAGCATATCAACAAATGTACTGATTTTCGAAGGATAGGTGATTGGAAGAGTGCCCTCAGGGAAATCGATGCTGCTGTTGCTGCTGGAGCTGACTCTTCACCTCAGGTGAAGATTTCTTTCTTTTTGGGTCATATCTGTGTTTAATGTATTATAATGTGAAAAGTTTAAAATGGCTGAACTGGTGCAAAATTGAATTTACAGCTCTTTATGTGTAGAGCAGAAGCCCTTTTAAAGATCCACCAAATCAGTGATGCCGAATCAATTCTGTCAGCTATTCCTAAAACAGAATCACAATCAAAATCCTCATCCCAGGCAAGGTTTTTTGGGATGCTTTCTGAAGCTTATTCTTTCTTTGTTAGAGCTCAGATTGAGATGGCTTTGGGAAGGTGAGTTTAGAAACTGTAATGCTCATCAGAAATCTTGTTGGCATAGGATTTCTCTTGAAGAGTGAGAATGGATGATGGATGTATTGCAGGTTTGAGAATGCAGTTACAGCTGCTGAGAAAGCTGGCCTGATTGATCCCCGAAACATTGAAGTTTCTGTTTTGCTTAGTAATGTAAGGATGGTGGCCAGAGCTTGAGCCCGTGGAAATGATCTCTTCAAATCTGAAAGGTTCACTGAAGCTTGCTCTGCATATGATGAAGGTTTAAGGCTGGACCCTTCAAATGCTGTTCTTTATTGCAATAGAGCTGCTTGTTTGTTTAAGCTTGGGAAATGGGAAAGATCAATTGAGGAATGCAATCAAGCTTTACACATCCAACCAAATTACATCAAAGCCCTTCTTCGAAGGGCTGCCTCAAATAGCAAGGTAAATTAGTTTGGCTCTTTATTCTTTTTGGTGCGAGATGATGGTAGTTATATGTATCTCATGCTTATCACTTGTGGAGTACAGCTAGAAAGGTGGGAAGAAGCAGTCAAAGATTATGAGGTCTTACGAAGAGAACTTCCGGATGACAATGACGTTGCTGAAGCTCATTTCCATGCTTTTGTTGCGTTAAAGAAATCTCGTGGGGAAGAAGTTTATAATTTGAAATTTGGTGGTGAGGTGGAAGGAGTATCTGGTCTTGAGCAGTTTAGGGCTGCCATTTCTTTACCAGGTAACAATTTTCTAAGAAGTCTCCTCTCATCATTGACTTGCCTGTGGTTTTTTGTATACATGGATTAACTGTAAACCTTTACTCTGCAGGTGTATCTGTTGTCCATTTTGAAATTGAATCTGATTCACAATGTAAACAATTATCACCATTTGTGAATACACTATGCAGTCGATATCCTTCTGCCAACTTTCTCAAGGTATTTAATGATTTATCTTGTTTACTTCACCTTACTTACGAGGTGAAAGATTAAGCATTATTGTTTTCTCACGAATGTAACTTCTGGGTTTGGTTAAAGGTGGATATTCAAAAAAGCCCAGCAATTGCAGCCGCTGAGAATGTTAGGTTGGTACCAACTTTCAAGATCTACAAAAATGGCAGCCGCGTGAAGGAAATTGTTTGCCCCAGCCGAGATATGTTGGAACACTCTGTGAGGCATTACAGCACTTAGAACTCATGATTTGTATTGCTTCTTCGCCAGCCTAAAGCATTTTGTTTGTGCTGCCAATTTCCCCTGTTGAACTTCATCTCTGCTGTTGTCCCAGTCTTTTGACATTGTCGGAGCCACATAATAAAAATCTTGTCTAGCAGCCAATGCTGCACCAGTACCCAGAGAGATTTTAGGTTCCTTTTGAAGTTTTTATTCATTCATTTATTTCTCAATACTTTCTCAGGCTCCATATTCCTCCCTTGTTGTCCATTTTGTCAATTTCTCTTTTCTCCAACCTCCCCCTCTTCAGTTCTTGTAGGTCAGCTGTTCTTTCTATCCCAGTTTCATTCCAATCCAGAAAGGAGGAAGATTTTTCTTGTATGTACACTTGATTTTATTGGCAGTTTATTTACCTTTAAGTTAGACAGACAAACAGACAGAGATAGACAGAAGGGAGAGGTGGACGGTCTCATCTGTTGGTAGTGGAAGATCTCTACATGTATATATGTGAAGATATACCAAACACTGGAAGCCCTTGAAGGAGATTGGATGAGTGGTGGGTACCTACTGGGTTAGAGATAGGAGTATGAAATATATGTTGTTATCATTGTTATTTCCTTTTTTTCCTATTAGCCATTTAATCAATAAAATTCCCAATTTCTCCTAATTTAAATATATGTTATTTTATAATTAGTCTTAAATCATTAAAAACCCCTAACAATTGTATATATGATAATAGTTATAAAAGATTCAAATAACCTAGAGAGGAGATATGCAACGTTCTCTTTCAAACGAAAATATACGACTATTCACATAAAAACCATTCAAACGAAAGAGTAACAATTCTCCTCTCCATAATTCATTTGAGAAAATATTTATCCTATGAAAATATACAACTTTTGATTAGTGGTCTTGAGATAGTAAACTAAAATATACGACCATTTGGTTAGTGATGAATTATGGAGAGGAGAGTTGTTACCCTTTGTTTAAATGGTTTTGGTGTGAATGTTGCATTTTTAAGTTAGAATTAGTTGAACAGGTAGTTTCTTTGTTTATTTTTCTTTCAAATTATATTATTTGAAATTTCAAAACATATATATAATAATATAATATTAATATTTAAGTTTTTTTTGGATGAGTCACCTTTTAACCTAATTACGATGGACATACAATTTTGTCCAATTTTATTACAATAAGGGATAATTTTGTCATTATACTTAATCAATTCGGGTAAAGTTTTGGATATTGTCAATCACCCGCACCAAACAAAGAAAATGAGCAATCCCTATATGTCTCTCGCCTAGGGTTTATTTAAACATATAATGGACTTGGGCCATCTAATAAGATATTGGTTTGATAAATAAGTTAGAAATTGTCTTTTTATATTAAAAAGTAGGTAAAAACTGAATAGATTTTTAAAAGTAAATATTATATATAATAATATAATTGTTATAAAAATAAAGAAGAGAAGAAATAGATGAAGAAAAGGCACAAGCACAGTAAGGAATATAAGAGAGGAAAAAGATATTACTTTCTCTAATGATTCAGGTACAAATGTCTTCTACATAATCTCTATTTATAGGCCCCAAATCATTAAAAATATATAGATGCAGTTAAAAAGAATTTTGATGGAGTTTATGACATTAGAAACTCCTTACATTTAATTCATTGTGAGGTTATAAAGTTAATAACATTTAGAAGAAAATGAATCTTGAGAGAAAAGAAAGATGAAGAGTTTTGTATATTCACTATATAATTATATGATGTTTTATAACAATAACTAGGGTAAGACCCCGCGCATCGCTATAAAACAATTTGAGAGTTCAATATGAAAATTGTAATTTAGATGGCATAGGCCATTTAGAAACTGTATTAGGAGCTTTAATTTTTTTCCTTTAGTATTTTAAATAGCAACATTTTGTTGTAAGCTAAAACTAAATAACAAATAATTTCCTTTGATCACAAATATAAACTTCAAAATAAACAAATTCTATTATATCATAACATTATTAATTACTCGTGACAAACACAACAACAAAGAACAACTTATTTATCAGATATGGTACCAGACCTAAATGAGAAAACATTGGGGGTTTACTACCCAGTCATTTTGCACTTTCATATATCCATTGGCAACGGCTTGCTGATAAGAGGAATCTCAGAGTAGCTTTGTCCAGCACTAACCCTCTCCACCATGGCCATTCTTGCCTCAAGCAATTCAGGGAATGATGGTTCAAAAAAGACTCTTGTTGCATTGTGACAAGATATCAAATTCGGCCACGCTGATATGTAGTCCAACCAAATATGCTAAATTAGAAATACAGTCCTAAAATTTAGGTTTGACATTTTTTTTTCAAATGAAAAGTCTTGAAAGACTCTTACCTCCTCTCGTTAACACACCATACTGCACCAAAGCCATAACATTTTCATCTTCTTCAACACGTTTGTAGTCTGTCAAGGCCGCATCGGCACATGAACCGTGTAAAATACAAATGAGCATTGTTGGTTCCCTGAGAAAAGACACTTAACTAAGTACAAACAACCTCCAATAACCTTTTTTTATTTCATAACGTATTCACTTAAAGGGAATTATAAATAAATCTCCTAGTAAGGATTTATACCTTGTAGCAGACACATCTCTATTGTCAATCACAAGAACTGTCTCCCTAAGAGTCATTCCATCAACATCTTCCATTCCCCTTTCATACATAGTAATAACAGTCCCAAAAACATCTATAACCACATTACATTCACTAAGCAAAACATCAAAAATAAAAAACGATAAAGAAATATGTCCTCTATACAAACAAACAGAGTTTAACACATTATGTACCTATTAAACCATGGGGCCTTTCACGATCATGCATAACTTCAGACAAAGTGACCAAATCAAAACAGTGTGTATTTACAATGGGCGGAATTAAAGAAGTATAATTTGTGATGCGTTCAATCTCAGTATGTCCATTGACATGAATATACAATGTCCTTGGTACAGTGTTTTCCGTCCTTTTCACGTCGAAGTTACGGAGGCAGAGTATTCTCTCTTCAGCAAACATATGACGGGACGCCATTCTCACCGTGTAATCATCCACGACAAGAAGTACACGTATTTGCTAAAATTAAGAAAGAAAATTGTATTTTAAAACTTCTTTAATAGCAAGTGCCAAACTAATCAACGTAACAACTAATATCTATATTAATATAACACTCACACTTGCATCAAACACTATCAAGTGAATCGCTTCTTCTTCAGACATAGGTTGATCTGGCCCAAGCGGATAAAGCACAGTCATGATACGTATGATACGATCAACCTTGACAAAAATACTGTTGGTGTTCATACCCATCCGCAGATCTCTCAGCATAGGACTAGCCTCCGTGCGCTTCCTTTTTGAGCTTTGGCTAGCATTTATCATGATGAAAAAAGTGGACGAAGGTATTTTAGAAAGATTTACAGAGGAAATGAAAAAAATATGAAGTAAATGGTGTGCAGAAAATGATAGAGAATACCAAAAAAACGCCGTGCATTAAATATGAAAACGTATAACCTTTCATGATATGAGTCATTTCTCTTGGAATAGCAAGCGTCACATATGTTGTGGATCAAGGACCTAGGCACAAAAGTTGCAATTTTAATTTTTTTATACGTTTATACAATAGATTCACAACAACAGAACAAATTATTGAATAAATATCATAATCAAATCAAAATTATTTTTTTCAATATGTCTAGTTTGTCATAAGTTATTTTACATCTATAGTTGCATTGTAATATAGTTTCATTCTAAAACTCTTTTTTCGTTGCTAATTTTTTTTTTGCACGTTTCTTTTATAAACGTTTTTCAATTCATATATGATGTCATTGCAATTATTTGATATGTAGAATGTATTATAAAGAAACATTGTTGCATAATGTAATTGATGACTCGATAGATTCGTTAGACAATTTAATTATTGTTTGTATGTTTTACAGTTTCATGATAGATGAATAAACCAAAAGGCAGCAAACAGAGGGAAAAATGAATAAATAATGCAAAACAAAGATAACATCAGGTCCCTGTTTTCGAGATTTCATCTCAAACATCAACGTTGAAGCCACCAACTCTAATTGAAAGGACATCAGAACCAACACCATCCAACACATCCTCTCAATCAAGATCACATTAAAACGCACTTTCACATCCAACAATAAATCATCTGTAAACGCTTTGATTTTTTATTCTACCTTTTTTTGGACAGTGATTTCTTGTTCTACTTGATTGTTAACAAAAGTAGATGGAAAATAAAAAAAAATCATAAAGCCCCCAAATCTACAACAAATAGTACAGCCAAAAACGGAACAACATAAATAACCCAACAAAAAACATTAAGAGCAAAAATCGTCAAAACATAGAAAAGCAATCAAATATGTCACAAAACAGAAAACAATGAAACACGAATTTTAGACATAAATTTTAAAATAATAAAGAGTTATATCTTATTACCATCCAGAAAAAGTACAATCATTCACAAAATTTCTAATATATAAGCGTAAACAGAATAATACATTTAGAGCATCAATAATCTGTGCAAAAGTATGTGATAATGGGAACACTTTTCATTCAGAATTTTTCAATTATACATTTTTAATCTAAAGACAACGGAGTGTAGCAATTGATTAGTTTTGATTAATGTTTACAGAATATCTGAATTCACACCTTTTATATTCGTACTATTCTTTTAACTGCACACTATTTTTTTATCTTTGTACTGTACTATTTTATAAATAAGCATAAACACGCAAAGTTAGCGCTAATTAATAAATCGGATCACATAATTTTCAACAGTTTTAATACAGAAATGTTTATTTGCTTTTTATAAAGCTTGCATTAGTCACACCAAAATGGAAATCAACTACAGAGTAAACAAATCAAACATTATGAAGGATTTAAGATTATTTTTTTCGTGATTAGTTAATGACGTAAATATTATTGATCAATTGATGAGCACTTTACATAGGTTTTCGAGTTTCATTTGTAAAATCGTTAATGGTTTTCTCCATATATATTAATTGAGAAAACACTAATTTCTAACTATAAATGCATAAGGACTTGGTCAAAAAAATTGCATATCGAGTTTTTGGAACATTAAACATTATCTACTACTTTATTTTCTTTTATTAATTCCTTCTTATTCCGACATGTATGAATATGAGATATTAAATCAATATATGATATTGGATAACTCATTCACTGAAATAAAGTGTGTAGGATACAATAAAAGATGAGATTATAGAAATATTAATAATAATTACATCATTCGTCACATATTATATTGTCTGATATCACAACATGCAAGAAAACGGTAGCACTAAAAACATAAATTTTATGCATGAACATTACATAATAACTATCATAAACTGCCTTCCACAACAAAACACTGATCATTAAAAACAACTTCTTTTTCTTGATGCTTAAATCGGACTAGGGAAACTCTGCTTCATCAAATGTCTCTTCCGTACCACCAATTGTTGCGTCATCTGTACCAGTTTTTGATTCACCCTCTGCGTTCTTGTCCGAGTATTGTGTTGAAGTAGATGAAATTACTGAAGCAGATGTAACTGTATGAGAGCAGGATCCAGACACCAAAGTTCCCACTGCGTTCTTACTTTCAACATTGACCTATAATGTAAGTTACCGGATTAGGATCTTTGGAAATTTACATAAAAACTTCCTTGTACTAACAAATACTAACAGATGAAAGGGCTGAAACTAAAAGCAACCTTTTTAGTTTCAGGAAGACCACACACAACCTTACTCGTATCCAATTTTCTGAAAGTTGTGAATGGATGGAAAAACAGCTTGAAAGGGTGAGCAACTAACTTTTCTGCATCATTGTTGTGAACAACCCGAAAGTTTTCTATCTCATATGTTTCTCCTTCCTTAGGGTAATCCTTATAGACTTGCATCAGTGAAGGAACATTTGTGTACCCCTCGATAAGATCACCCTTAACACAATATGAACACAATCACTAATTGCATCACATGGTAAATATAATTTGGAATATTTTGATATATATACCTCTTCATCCAGTAAATACATGGAGTATTTCCATGGCAAACATGGTGGCAACCTCCTACAAACTTCGTACTTGCGTAGGATCTTTACCGTGATAGTACATGCTTTTTTGTCTTTTTCTGAGACAGCAGTATTTTGTTCATGCTTGTCATTGTGAGAATGACTTAAACGCAAGATAACAATCTAAATGTCTTCTTTCCGAGCCTTGTGATGTGCCACGAATTTGGAAGTCGACTGCATCCTTCTTTTATATATATTCATGAAGTTCATTAACCGCTGTCAATGATTCCAATGAGTTTCATGATAAATTATACGAAGGTGCTAGTGGATCATAACAAATCAGAGTTTTTAAATGCATGAATGTACCTAATATGATTACGAGCACTTATAATGTATCAAATTCAATGAATTACAATTCTATATATCCTCTCGGTATTTGTAACAAAGTATGTTCATTATTTTATACATGTATCTACCATGACTATAAGGATACATAATGGTCATTCATCGTTATTTATGATTTCAATGAGTTTCATAATAAATATAGTTATTATTTGATGCATGTATCTAAGATTGCTATAAGAAGACACAATGTATGAAACTCAAATCACTGTACTAAGTCTAAGCCATATAAACTTGATCATAAAATGCAAGAGCCAGATGTTACTGTAACATTCTGTTACTAATTACTTAATTAACCATTGATATCCATTTTAGATCTAATAACCTCTTTACTAACTATGATAGAAAAAGGATTTCCATAATATCAATGTCCTATCATAGTTATGAAAGGAATTTTCTAATGATTAAATACTATCCATGATAGAAAAGAATTTCCTGATACAACCTGAACACTATCATGGATAATTAATAACTAACCATGTTAGAAAAGATTTGTCTAACATGGTTATTAAACAAAACTAATTGATATTAAACAATATATATATATATATATATATATATATATATATATATATATATATATATATATATATATATATATATATATATATATATATATATATATATATATATATATATATGCGGAAGCAGATGCAGACCTATACAAATTGGCAATATACAATTCTAAATAAACTATATCACCTCCACTACCTAATTTCCCTTTCCTGAAGCTTGCGCCTGTGCATGAATACCTGCAAAAATGTGAGTAATCGTGGGATGTGACAAATTTGTCCAGTAATCACTGATTAACTCACTATAACAGTGAGATATGCGGTAGTGAGGGCGTCTAAAGGGTACCATAATTTGAAATCAAATATAAATATATATACACCAAGTCTTCTTCCTCATATGCCACTCAAATCCCTCAGTCATTTCCAAATCAACTAAATTTTATCATCTCTATCTCCAATCCAACCACCCTTCTACCACAACTCTCACACTCACCTACAGATGCAATGTGCCATCATGGAGGCATATCCAAGCATCTAATCTTCACTATATGATTTGACATTGTGCCCCTCTCTATGATGAGGGGGCAAATTTCCCTCTCTGGCAATCTTCAGAGAGAGAACCCCAATTCTGTTTCCATTGCAGAATGGGAACGGTTGGACTCTTCAATGCCAAACAACCGTAGGTTACTTTCTCTCAATAAGTCGACCTATGATCCCCGGTCTAATCAATCCGAAAAGGATCATTAGTACAAATAACTGTCGATTGGCCAATCGACAGTTATCATCGCGCGATGGTACATAAATATATCAGTGTCATGCAAACCTCACCATATCCCTATCGATATCTATCTCATTCACCATATTCAACTTCTCAACCACCATTCATTTTATAAGTGAGGATGCACAAGAGGGGGGGTGAATTGTGCTACCAAATAAATCGAACAATAAAAACACACAAGATTTTTATACTGGTTCGGTCCAACTCTTGACCTACGTCCAGTTCTCAATCACCCAGATTGAGTTCCACTATCCCCGGGGTTTACAAATGGGTTCACCTGGAACCTTTACAACCGCAAGTTTTAGCACGGGATCACTTGCAACCTTACAACCACAAGTTTTACACGGGATCACTTGCAACCTTACTGACTCACTCCCCCTCACGACATGTAAGGGTTCAACCTTTCAAATAAAGGATTTTCTAAACTAAGTTCTCTCTAAGAACAGATGATGTTACACACTTAGGTACAATGAATGCTCTCAATAAATGAAGAGACTTAACTACAAAGAGTACAAGATGAATAAATGACTAGAACTCTCGATGTATTAAGTGCTCTCTTGCTTTTTTGGGCAGCTTTGAATGCTTGAAGAGTATTCTCAGTTTCTCTCTCTAGATTTATGTGATTTCTCCAAGTTATCTTCATAAATGAAGATGAGCTTCTTTATATATGTCTTCAAGTATTCTATCTCTTGGTAGGTGACAGGGCCGTTTGAATATAGCCGTTATTCCCTTGTTACCATTGCTCATTAATGCTCCATTAATGCTTAGCAGGGTTGACTTTGCTTTATCTCTGAAAAGCAACTCTGACAACTCTGCTCTGCCAAAAAGCATTCTGACATTGCATTGCTGTACGTTCTGACATTCTGATTGCATTCGGAAGCACTTCCACATCCGGAAGCAACATCACTCAGTGCTGCACTTGAACGTTAGTCTAGCAATATATTAACACATAGTCACATGCAGTGGGAGTTCATTTAGTCTTAGGAAGTTCTCTTACTTCCAGAAGCAATTCCACATCCGGAAGTACTCCTATGTTATGACTTAGTTTTACTCACTGACGCTCGGTGTTGCCTAGTCCAATAGGCAGCGCTAGTCACTAAGCATCCGGAAGCATTCCTGCATCCGGTTGCGTCCTAACTTAGTCTCAAGGATTTTATGCTTCTAACATTCCTAGACTGAGTTCTGACTTAGGCTGTGGGATGAGTCATTCATCCGCGAGCGCTAGTCCTAGTCCATCCGGAAGTAAATCCACATCCGGTTGTACTCTTACTTGTGGTTCTATATTAACCTAATTTTTCTAAGTGTTTAACTTGTTCTTTCATATTTTAGTCTTCATCAAAACTTAAGATTCTAACATTCTCCCCCTTTTTGATGATGACAAACTAAGCTATCTAATTAAGTTCATATTAAAGAATTAATCAAATAAAGCGCACATATGAACTCAAAGGCAAACTTCATTAGTAATAAAACAATTTACAACAAGACGATAAGTACAAGTATGAAGATAAATAACTATGCATGAGAAATATGAAAAGAAAAATTTGAAGTTAAATGCATGAGGTGTTTGGGTTCAGAGCTGGTGTCTCTTTGTCCTCTCTTTCTCTCTTTGGCACTCTTCAAACTCCTCATTTGCCTTGGCTCACATCTCTTGCATCTGTTGTTGATCGATCTGGGCAAGAATGGCTTGTAGCTCCCTCTCCTCATTTTCTTTTCTGAGTCTTTCCGTCTCAAGGGACTCAGCGATGGCTCTCTTCAGATCATTAGCCTCATTCAAACCAAGAGTCCTTCCTTCCTCAGAGTCTGTGATTGGAATGGATCCATGAGGGAAATGGACAGCTCTGACTTTGACATTCCAAGCTGAGAAGGTAGGGTCATGAGATAGGTCTGCCTTCGCATTCCCTTTCGCTTTAGCATTAGCCCTCTCAGCATCCAGGACGAAGCATTGCTCATAAGTGAGTCTATCAGTGTTTCCATAGAACTCAAACTCTTCGGGTGTCATGTCTTCCACTTCTAGCTTGACAACCACTTCTGGTGGCACTTCCTGAGGTTGCTCTTGAGTGGAGGACAGAGGCTCGGAAGCTTCCCCTTGCAATGGCACCCTTCCAGTCTCAGTATTCTTAGGAGCAGCATCTGACTCCTCTTCACTCTCTGAGGATGCATTGGAGGAAGCATTCTTCTTTCTAGCCACAGCCTTAACTCTTGACTTGCTGAAACTGAGTGGTTGAGATACAGGAGCTGGCTCAGAGGGAGGGATTGACACTGCTACCACTCTTACAAGTGGCTCTGGCTTCTTAAGACCATACTTCATGCGAAGCACATCGATCAGATTTTCAGTGGGTGCAGATGGAGTGGATGGCTCAGCAGTGGGTGAAGGCTCAGGCTCAGGCTCAGTTGGTGGAGTCTCAACAGGCTGATCAACCAACACCATTTCCAAGTTAGACTTTCTGCTGGCTGAACGTTGTTGCATGAATCTGATGGCTTCCCCACGAATCAGACTTTCTGCTCTACCCATTCTTTTCAGATCCATGGCTCGGCGGAGGGCAGCAGCAATATCCTCATCTAGCCATAAGGAGGGTTGAGTTAGGATTTCTCTCCCCCTTTTGGCATCATCAAGAAGGGCGAGGGCCAGGGAGGAAGGGTTGGGTGAAGTGGAGGGTGGAGGTTCAGGGCCATAACTTCTGGGTGGTGAGCTTTCAGGTGAGGAAGGGGGTGAGGTTTCAGGTGAAGGAGTGGGGCTTGGGAAGAAGAAGGGATTTCTCTCAGAGAAGAGATCAGGATAGGGGAAGGTAGGTGAATAGGGAGTGGAGGATATGTTGCTCTTAGGTAGTCGCTGAAGGCGTGGGATATCTCTTAGGTATATGTGACTGAGGGGGTGAATGGAGGTGAAGAACCCAAGGGCTTCCTCGTTGGGAATGGAAGTGAAGTTGTGAAGGTTTTGGTTGGAGGATTGTAAGTGGTCGGGGGATGGTGACCGGTTGGGGGAGTTTTGGTGGTTGGATGTGTTAGAGTGACTAGGAGAGTGGTGAGGTGAAGGTGAGTTGTGAGGAGAGGGTGAGTTATGAGGTGAGTGGCGAGGGGAGTTTTGAGGGGTTTGGTGAGAGGAGTTGTGAGTGTCAGGCTCATTTGGTGGTGAAGGTGGATGTGGATCAATCTGAGGGGGTGGTCGAGGTGAATTATTTTGTGGGGGTGGTGGAGGTGGGTTATTTTGTGGAGGTGGTGGAGGAGGGTTATTTTGTGGAGGTGGTGAAGGAGGGTCATTTGGTGGAGAATTAGATGAGGGAGGGTTTGAGGTGTCAGGTACAAGTATGGCAAGAATGAGGTCCAGCTTGGTATCTACCTCATCGATCCAATCCTCCAGCCGCTGAAGTCGCTCTCCAAACTCCGCTCGCAGAGGAGCCATCAAGGGATCGAGCAGCTTGAACAGGAGCTCTTCTCTTAGCTCATTCACTAGACCCTTCTGAGCAGCAGATACCCTTGGAGCACGGCTTGGGCCAGGATGAGAATCAACCTCTTGATCCCCTGCTCCAGATGCAGAGGGAACAGTTGTATGCGAGGCACTTCCTGCCTGAGATCCAGAACGAGTGGCTCTTGCTGGCTTGTTGTACTTGATCCCCATCTTCCCAATGTTCATTGATCCCATGGGCAAGCACGAAACATTGTCAGCTTCCTCGGTAGATTTGATCATGAATTTCTCCAGGAGGAAGGCGATGACTTGAGGGAAGGGAAGAAAGCCAGGTTTACTTTTCTCTTTGGCTTCCCACCATCTGTGCAGTTCCAAGCTGATCAGTTGCCCAGGGTTGATCGACTGCATGGTGAGTAACCTGGGGAGCCAGGGGTTGTCTAGCTGGGTGAACTCATTGAAGTTCCCCCTTTATGAGTCATCAAGCGAGAGTAGACATACTGCAGTACTCGCTTGGAGTCAGGCATAGCAGAGACCTTCTTCCCCTTGGTCTCATATACTTCTTCAAGTTCCTCCTGCTCAGCTTATCAGGGAATAGCCACTGGTTCATGCCCTCTTCAGTGACCCCGAGCAGGCGGTTAATGTCTCTCCATGAGAACTTTATTTTCCTCCCCCTTACTGTGGCCTTGAAATCAACTCGGCCAATGGTCTCTTTGTCATTCACTTTCTTATACTTGGCCTTGGCTGTGAGTGACTGGTAGAATACCCTGAGGACGTTGACGTTGTACTCACTGTTGATCCCCAGCCAACTCATGTAATTCTTGAGATGTTCCTTCAGATGACCAAAACCCAGTTCTTCCAATTTCTCCATATCAACAAAGATTCCGTTGGTGAAGTAGGGTTTAGTGTTCTCAAATGTAGGAGAAACAACTTCTAGTGGCCCATCCTTGTATACAGAGAGATCATCTTTTACTCGCTGGCGTTTGGATGAAGGCTCTTCGCTAAACTGGACCCTCTTATGCTTTTTCCCAGATTTTCCAGTTTGATGAACATCTTGCCCAGATTTCCCAGACTTAGAGTGATGGCCAGATTTCCCAGATTTAGACTTTGATTTCTTCGAAGAGACTAACTCAATGTTGGGGTTTGATTCATGAGATCCGACCATTTTGTATGGTGGTTAGGGTTTGAATGAATTGAATGAGATGTATGAAATGTACAATGTCAGAAATGAAGAAGACGACGACGAAGAAGATGAAGAACAAGATGAACACGATGAATGTGGTGATGAACACTATGAATGCTTTCAAAGAGTTTGGTGGGTAAGAAATTTGTGAAAGTGAAAAGTGAAAAGAAAAATGACTGTTGGGTCCTATTTATGCAATGTCACAACCGATGTAATGGCATAATGACTCTACATTGAAAACATGTGTTGTTCATGGGTAAACGTAAACATTTTAATTGGAACGGCGCACCTTTTTGACACGTTTCTCTTCACATTGTCAGAGAAGGCACAACTTCCATTAGAGGAAGATGGAATGTTTGGTGAAGTGACGTGTCTTCTACCCAGGCACTGACTCTCCCGGTTGCTTAGGGTCATCACCAAGCGGCAGAAAATTGGCATCCGGAAGAGGATTTGCTTCCGGTTGGACTTGAAATGTGTGGCTGTCACCCAAGAGGGGGGGTGAATTGGGTGAGGGAATAAGGACTTAAACTCTTTTCAGAAAGACTGCTTGTGCTTGGTGATGATGATAATAAATAATGGTATGCACAAGTCAGTATGTTATGTGATGCGAAATAGAATGTTTAAATGTAAATTTATGCACGCATAAATTTATCCTGGTTCGGTCACCCAGACCTACATCCAGTCCCCAGGCTACACCTGAGATTTCCAATCCACTATTCTTGTTTAAACCGGGCACAAGAGGAGCCTTTACACTTTAGGTTTTACGAACACAGGTTCACCTAACAACCCACAGGTTTTGCTAACGGCTAACCTGCAAACCTAACCGCAAGTTTTACGGGATCACTTGCAACCTTTACAACCGCAAGTTTTGCGGGCTCACTTGCAACCTATACAGCTCCCCCTCACACCTAGAAGGGTTCAGTCTTTACAGACAATGATTTAACAATGATTACAATACTGTTCTTCAAGCGACAAGCTTTAGAACAGGTTTGATAGGATGTTCACTCTATGAACTGATTGTGCTAAACACTTAAGCTCAACTAAGTGGGTTCACTCAATGAACAGATTATGTTACTCACTTAGGTACAATGATTGCTCTCCACTAATTTTCTCTAAGAGTGTTACAACTTTATAATCAGAGAGTAGAAGATGAGAAGGATATTTCAGATAGTAGGCTTGAGCTTCTTCATTCTATTTCTCTTGCTTATCAAACTCATGAAGCTTTTTTTTTCAGAAATGAAGAATATCTCCTTTTATACCAGCCTCTGATTATCCAACCGTTGGAGATGCAATAAGGCAGTTTGAATATAGCCGTTGGGGCCTTGTTTACGTTGTCCTCATTAATGCACAGCAGGGTTGACTTTGCTTTATCTGAAAAGGTGCTCTGACCAGCTGTTCTGTCAACACTGTTCTGACAACACTGTTCTGGCAAAAGTCGTTCTGACATCTATACACTGTACGGTCTGACTCTTGCTTGTTGTCAGATGAGGACTTCGTTCCTCAAGCATAAGTCCAGGATGCTAAGAGACTTACTATCGGAAGCTCTCTTGCTATCTGAAGTGAAGCTCGTGGACTCTATCATTCTGCTTGCTATCACATAGAGGAACTTCGTCTTCCAAGCACTTGTCCATGAATGATAAGAGTGCTTTGCTATTGGATGCTCTCTTGCTATTAGAAGCTTTCTTATGGACTCTGACTCTTGTGGGTAGTATGAGCTTTGACAGCTTGAATGAATCTTCAGATTATGTTCTCCATATCTCTCATACTCCTCATGCTTGGTAGGTAACAATGTTGTTTGAATATCTGTTAACCTCTTGTTACCGTTGGGAAGTACATCTTCTTAAACGCTCCATTAAAGCTTAGCAGGGTTGACTTGCTTTATCTCTGGAAAGCAATTCTAACCACTCTGCTCTGACGACATCATACTGACTTCTGAGCATATGTACTTCTGACTCTTGTAATCCTGCTGACGGATGATCATCGTGCATCGTTCATTGTTCATCCGGAAGCGGCAGTCTTGCTCTGCAAGAGTTAGTCTCTGAATTCCAGTGCCAAGAGTATTTGCATCCGGAAGCTCATTTGCATCCGGAAGTAAAACTAAGTTCTGCACATACTTGTTAGTCCAACAGAGTAATATATATAGTCAAGTATAGTAGGAACTATACATGCTGTGGGAAGCTTGTTTTGCTATGGGAAGCATTCTTACTTAGACTATGTTCTGACTTAGTGTATTGTCTACTGACACTAGGGGATGTCTATTCCAATAGTCAGCGTAAGTCTCGTTATTTTAGTCTAACTCTTCCTAAGTGACTTAGTGTGTCATTTACTCGTGCTATGGGATGTGTAGTATAACAACACATAATCACATGCAGTGGGAATTCACTTAGTCTAAGGAGCCTTTCTTGCATCCGGAAGCACTACTACTGGATGAAGGGTTATATATACTTTTACTCACTCTCGCTCAGTGTCCTTCAATCCAACAGCCAGCGCTAGTCACTAAGCAATCGGAAGCAATTCTACTAGACGTGGCTAATGTTCACTGATGCTTAGTGTTACCTATTCCAACAGTCAGCGCTAGTCACTAAGCAATCGGAAGCAAATATACATCCGGTTGCATCTTAACTTAGTCTCAAGGGTTTTGTACATCTAATGCTCCTAGACTGAGTTATGACTAAGTGAAGTGCTTGCTGTCGCTGGGGGATGAGACATTCATCCGCGAGCGCTAGTCCTAGTCCATCCGGAAGTGATTCCGCTGTGGGATGAGTCTTTCATCCGTGAGCGCTAGTCTTAATTCATCCGGAAGTGAATCCGCATCCGGTTGTAACTTAACTTAGGATTCAGTGTTAGCAATCTAGACTGGGTTCTAACCAAGTGTCTCACTTGCTTCCGCTTGCGTCCCCTATGGGATGTGTACTCCATCCGCGAGCGCTAGTGCTAATACTTCCGGAAGTGATCTTGCATTCACAAGTGATCTAACTTAGGATTCTAACCATGTCATCTAATCCTTCCTAAGTGTTGATTATGTTCTTTTAAGTACTAGACCATATCATACCTTAGTCACCATCAAAACTTAAGATTCTAACATTCTCCCCCTTTTTGATGATGACAAACCCATAGATGACTAGAGAACATAATTAAACTTAGATCACTCCCAGAGCTATATTTCTTTCCCCAGTTCTCTCCCCAGATATCTAGACATCTTATCTTATCTCATGTCTCATGTCTCATCTCTAGCTAGACATCTTATATCTCATCTCATGTCTCATCTCTCTCCCCCTTTTGGCTTCATCAAAATTCAACAAGTGCAAGCTAGCCTTATGGATGGGGATACTTCTATCGTTCTCCTAGGAATGGGCTTTCTACCTAACATTCCATTTCTCCCTATGTATCGTTAATAAAGATTTGTTCTAGACTATTCAATACAACGTACGAGAATTAACAAGGGACAACAATAATGATTCATGATCCTAAATGATTGTATTCTCCCTAAACATTATGTAGGATAGCTAAACAGTGTGAGACAAAAAAAAAGAAAATATTGATTCAGTATTCTAAGTGAGTTTACTCTCCCTAACCATTATGCAAGATAACAGAACATGTTTTGCAAGGATTAAGTCTAGATCAAAACATACAAAAACAATTCTCTTTTTGAAGGTGAAAATTCTTTTCAAATATAAAAGACATCAAAAGTAATTTTGACCCTCTCGAAAAGATTAACATGATATCAAAATAATTTTGGTGCGTTTAAAATGATGATTATGATATCAAATGAAAATTTGTGATTTTAAATTCGTGATACCAAATGAAATCAAACGAAATATGTGAGTTTGAACTTGTGATATCAAATGAAATGATTGAATGCCAAGTGAAATTTGTGAATTTTGTGAAATGAAACCAAATGAAATGAGACCAAATCAAATGAATTTTGTGAGTTTAAAATGCCAAAAGTAATTTCCAAACAAATTGCATCACAGCATCTCAAGAGTTTATTATCGATGACAGCATGTAACTCTCTATTTTCAAGGGATCATTATCTAGTAATGTCCATCTACTTCTCTTCTATATTAAGATTAATCATCACAAGATCAAGAAAAGAAGCATATAAGAGAGGTATGTTATCAATTACTTTCCAGCGTGTCATATAAAGGATACAAATGTGTGAGCTGGGATGATTTTCTAAGACAGTGAATGATTTTGAAGTCAATGCAGATTGAGAAAAACATCCTAAATTGACACCCTTACCAATGCCATGTATGCATCATATATAAGAGATGGTAAGGAGTAGATGTTACCACAGATGAGGAATCCTCATACTCTATTAGACTCATGAATCTGAATCTTACGCAGATAAGCATGCTTCCTGACATCTTCAAGAGGTGTGCTATCTCAAGTGGAAACCCCTAGCGCAAGTGCTTTGATGATTCGCTTCGGCAAGCTGAGCTACAACCACAAGCAGACATGACTGGGCAGTCACTCTACTCTTCCCATGGTTCAATAGTTGGCCTGCTATCGAAGGCGCTGATTGTTGCGAAAGCAACCTTGCTCAAACTTGATGATTGGTCCTGCATATGCTTGAGGAAACAAGTGCTTCCTGATGGTCAGTGAAAGAACTTAAGATTTAACATTGAAGACCATCCTCAGGACATTCAAGTCAATCTGTGTTAATCAGCACAAGTTAATAATTTTAAGAAATCATGCTTGCTAATTGGTTTAAGAAAATATGAGCAATGATTATGTGAAAACTAATTTTGAAATTGTCTACACGTTCACATAGTTTCACTATCAAGACATGAACTCTATTTATACTCTCATAGATAAATATCAATGTGATAGTATAGCGAGTATCAAACAGGTGGCATATTTTCAGAGTTTCATAAGCAAGTATAGTTCAATAAATATGCCTCAAGGATGTTCATGTTAGATCATGAAGACATGTGAATTATTAACACAATGAAATTTTGAAAAATCTTCATCCTCACAAAAATGAAATACTGGAAATCTTTATGCTCACAGAATAGTTTGATTTTAAGACTAAATCCGGTTTACAAAAACAACCAAATTTCAGCATATGATTATGAGAATAATTTCCAAATATTAGCTCAAGTTCTTCTAGATATGCTCAGTGTGATCTCATTGTTCTTAGGATATCAACAAGCTTGAAATTAATACAGATTATAGCATGCTTGTGATACTATGCCATGTTTTACAGATCTAGCAGAGTTTAATTCAAGGCATTTCCTAAGATTTCTAATGCATGTCAGACAAGAGAGAGACTATCCATTAAATTTCACAACAGAATGTGTAAGGGATAGAAATGCTCATGTGTATTGGCGAGAGTTTCTCAGGTTTAGTATAGTCATTCCACACATCTTGATAAGGGGCATTTTCGTTGCCATTCTCTCTTGGTTATTCTCATTGTTCAAACTTCAATAATCTGTGTCAACATTCTTAAACCACAAACTTGAACCGAGATCATTAGTAGATTGAGAACTTAAAGATGTAATTAAGAGGGATGTATTGTTCTCGAAACCATAGCTGCTTATGCATTGAAAAACTTGATGCGAGAGATACCACATGAAATGGAAAATCAGAAATAACTTTTGAATGCTATCATGAGGTATGGTTGTCATGTAAGTTTAAAGAGGATCGGAATCTGTTTTGAAAGTTTGCATTTCAAAAAGGATCTTTCAAAAATCAAGGTGAATGCATAAACTATTTTCTTTCATGAGAGGCGCCCTTAAAAAGATTCGCTAAGCATATATGAGTAAAACGATTTAGACACCATATGAAAACTCTGAAGAAGGTTTTTAGTTTTAGTGTCAAAATTCTGAGACTAGTTCTGAATCTTCTTAACAATGTCAGAAATCTTGGAACACAATGATTCAGCATGCACAAATTCAGAAGGTTTTGAAGAAAGTTCAGTTTCAAAGTGTCAGACTTCTTGAATCTGTAAAATCAGTATGCATTATATCAGAAAATGAATTTGATATGATAGGATCATTTTTACAGAAAATAAGGTCATCACAGATAAGGGAAATCATATCGGTTTCAGAGAAATAAAAGCTGTTAAGCCCATCATGCATTTACTACCCAAATGATTATTCAAGTAAAGAGGAGGGTAAGAATGATATCACCATAGCTCCATTCGCATCAAGCAGTAGCTCGCTTGATTTTGGTTGGCAATGCAAGGATTCTATTTTCAGAGCAGCACCAAAATCTATGTGTGACGAATGCTTATCAAGACACTACTGGAAATAAGGTCTTTCACGACCACAATATTGGGCTTTTCACGACCACAAATAGGTGGTCGTGGAATCCCGCGTCGTAAAAAAGTGTGTTTTTCACGACCACATGTTTGTGGTCGTGATAGATAGGACCTATCACGTCCACACTTGGATAAAAATGGACGTGGTAGCCTCTTAGGAGGCACCAAATTTGGTGCCTCCTAAGAGGCTACCACGTCCACACTTGGATAAGTGTGGACGTGGTAGCCTCTTCCTAAGAGGCTACCACGTCCACACTTATACAAGTGTGGACGTGGTAGGTGGACGTGATACCTATCACGTCCACACTTAGGTAGTGTGGACTTGATAAGGGGACCTATCACGTCCACACCTTATAAGGTGTGGACGTGATAGGTCCCCCCTATCACGTCCACACTACCTAAGTGTGGACGTGATAGGTATCACGTCCACCTACCACGTCCACACTCCCTAATGTGTGGACGTGAAAGGGGTTTTTTTTTTTTTTTACTTCTTGTAAATGCATTTTATAGCCATCTGCATTCTTGCAGATCATTTACAAACCACTGTCAATACCATACTACTGCACAATACAGAATACCAGAGCAATTGCAAAAACGTATCCCATAAATATTACCTTACTTAGACAACAAAATACAAAAGGCATAATCTAAGTTTTATATCTTTGCCTTACTAGTAATATAAGTTCAAAATTTATCTACAACAATCTAAGCCTATACAATTTCTGCCTCACATAGTGATTAAAAATTCTGCAAGTGCGTTTCGTACAAAGTCAATATCCTCATCTTGTTTAAACGAGTCAGTACTAAGTCCATAAAGTCCCTCCAAAAGCTGCAACATAATTAAACAATATTAAAAAAGACAAGGAAAGTACCACTTACAATTAGAAATCACTATTTTCTTGGAGATATATGTTAGAAGCGTGCATACCTTTTGGAATTTCCTCCCTTGCTTAATTTGATCTTGATATACAATATCCAGCATGTATTTGCAGACATAGTATCCGCACTCTACAACGCCCCGCTGTCTTGGACACTGATAAATCACAGATAATATCAGCAATATCATAGTAGTTCGGGTATGACTAAAAGCAATATAAATGAAAATGAATATAAAAATTGCTTTTACCTTTACGTTTATAACATTAATCGAAGTCTGACTAGCTGTGTAATAATCAGTATCTTGAGCATCATGCCATTTTAATATTCCTCTTCAAAAGAGACAAAATCATAACAATAATGTTATATATAGTATAAAGATATATTATTATCAACCATAAAAGTAAAAAAAAGAGAAACTTACTTGTGGAAGACTTTTCTGTGATCGTTGCTAATAAATCCCTCTAAAGAGTCAAACCAAAAAATCCTGAACTCTTTCGGGCAAAGTATAGCCAGAGTCCAATGTCCACTGAAAGATATAAGTGAAAATAAATGTTAATTAACCTAAGACATAACATTTAATATTGTGTAAAAGATAACTCATTACCAATTCAAAACGGGGGCGAAATAAAGAGTGCCGCAATCAAGGCCCATCTGCAGCTCGACGTAAGATTGCATCTCCCAAAAATGATCCTTCTTACTCTTTTTAAGTAATCTCAAGGCGTTTTCATTATAAGCCAGTCTAGAAGGGCATAGAAACCGGCAAAACTTCTCCTTTGGGGTTCTTTGGCATAAACTGTGACAGTACCTATTAGACATGGCGAAATGGATTAGAACTTAAAGCCTCATTACAATATTCAACTATATTGGTAAAAATATGACACACTTACCAGACAGCCAAATCAAGCCAGCTTTGCTCAAGCTCTTCCATCATCAAGAACTCCTTAACGTCTCGAGAACCTTGCAACCAAATCTTCTCCTCTACTAGTGGATTGACGACTCCAGCAGGTATTGAAAGATTACGCTCAAATCCAGGTTGCATCGTCCACAGCAGATTCAGATATGGGTACTTGTCACCGTTAAAATTCTGAAAATAAGAAACACATCATCAGTACACACATATATCAACAACATTGTTAATAAAGGTCAATTCATAGACAATTTGAGTACCTGTGGGAGAAGAATTGGTGGTTGAGCTTCTTGAGGTTCTTGAGCAGTATCGAACACAAGCCTTTTAGGCCAAACAATAAAGCCCTTCATTGTTTGCCCTAAAGTTGTGACCTCTTTAGTACGAAATGGAACACATGTCATTTCTTGGCCCTTTATCACGGAAATGACTGTCACTTTTACTTGATCATCCCGGATAGACCTGTTATGAATGGTGGTGTGATATGGGTACTTGAGAGCCTTAGCAACAGGGTGTAGGCAAGGCTCGTCAAGATGCAAGTAGCACTCCTCGTGGTAGTCATCAAGAGGATCAGGTGCACTTGGCTCATTCATTGTTGAAGTTGTTCTTTGGGAAGCTTGAAGAGCCTCTAACTGTGATGCAAGTTATTCAAACCTCATTTGCCATTGGCTCTCCCGTTCTTCCATCCGTTCGTCCACCCGTGCATTCACCATTGCATCAAGCTCCTCAGTGGACATTTTAGGTCGAGACACCACTCGTTTTTTGGGCCCAAAAAATTCCTTTGCCCCAACTCTCCCAGAAACTCCTACAACTCGGCTAGGGTTGTCTAATCTCCCTAGCGAAGTTGCTAGGATGTCCATTCTGGGGTCCTGCGGTGTCCAAGACCCCTGAGAAGATTGCTCCTCCAGTTCATTCTGTTACAAAAGTGAACAAACATTGATTAATATACAATAATATCCTACGTAAGTGTTTAAATACAATTTATATAGCACTCACAATTCGGTTTGCCACCGCTTCAGCCTTGTCACTGGTATATTTTCCAGTTGGTCTCTTCCTCCGGGCCGCTGCCCATGTTACATGGCGTTGGAGGTCAGGTAAAGGTTCTAAGACAGTGGAAGATGACTCAGCTTCCATAGATTTCCGCTGCTCCTCCCACTTTTTTTGCCGCTCGGCTTCCACATAATCAGTCATCCAATCATACCCCCCACGGGACATGGTATGATTATACTGATTTTGAGCCCGAATCTCTGCTTGTTTTTTGCTTAACTCCTATGTACCACAATAATAAAATATTAATAATACAGGTACACAGATTAAAACCAAGTTATGAACTATACATGTATAGTAGATATACCTTAAATGCTTCAGACGTCCGATATTTAACAAACTCATTCCATTTCTCTGGTTCAATATTGGGATATGCTAAACATGGATCCTCACCCATTTTAGACCCCCCAAATATGTAGTCCTTGGCAAGGTTATATTTGAATTCACTAAACCTTTTTGCAATTTTTTGCCAAACGAACTCTTTGAAATCTTTGGTATCCGGCACATCCCAATATTGCTGCAATGAACAAACAAATATGATTAGTGATTAGTCACCACAATATCTCACAAATATGGAGTTAAAATACGAATGTACATACATATACATCCAACCAACATTGTTGCTTAACATCGTCATTAACGTGTTTCCACTCATTTATTGTGATGTCAACTCTGTTTCTCGCCACTGTTCCAAGATAACTTGAAAATGGCTTTGCAGTTGGCCCTTTAGGCCTATTTTTTGCATCTAGTTCCAAGTGATTTTTCTTCTTATGCTCAACTGTCAGAGCAATCACTTTCGAAAGTTTTGTAGGCCCTCTTTGCTTCTTCTTCACAGGGGGTGGTTGGGCCTCCTCATGATACTCTTGCTCGCGATCGGAGTCATTATCTGCCATTATAACCTGTGAAAGAGGAACAATTACATACATTAGCACAGAACAATTAATAATATTAGATAGATTATTAAATGAAAAACAATAACAATAATCAATACATTTTCTAACATTATGTGTTGTCGTCCCATATGTCCCATATACCCTCAGTATGATCATTTCTGACCGCACAGAAGTCATCATCATCATCATCTAACAAACTTCTTGTTGTTTTGCCTAATAATTGTATCTCATCATCATCACCATCATTTACTGTGAGAGCACAATCCATTTGATTTCTATTTTGCAAGGTAATGGAAAGCTTAACATTTGTAGGGTCTGATACATAAAACACTTGTTTCGCATGACTTGCTAGAATAAATGGTTCATCCTTGTAGCCGACCCTATTAAGATCAACAGATATCATGCCACTTTGGCGCTCAATCACAACCGCATTACTATGTACCCACTTACATTTAAATATGGGAACCTTAAAATGCGGTGCGTAGATGATTTCCCAAATTTCTTCAATAACCCCATAATATGTAGTTGTAGCCAATTTTGGGTTTTTGTCTCTAGAGCTAGAAAAATGAGTTGCCTCAGCTTCAACCATCACCCCGCTGTTTTGTGTGGTGCGCTTGCCATCAATGACCTTAGTAGAGAAAGAATACCCATTTATTTCATAACCACCCCATGAAAAAACAATAAACTGAGGCTTCACAGCTAGCAACCTTACTGTGTCAGACACATCCTTTTGTTTTCGCGCATACTCCTCGAACCAACCAATAAATGACTTGTTATGTTCATTTGAAATCTGCATATCACTCTTCTTCGGGTTATTCTCTTTCAAAAGCCTTTTATGTTCAGCCAAATAAGGTTGCACTTCTTTCATGTTATTCAAGATGTATAGATGTGCCTGTAACAACTCCACTCTCTCTACACCCTTTACTTTCATGCCCCGCACCCCTTTACCAGAAAGTTCATCTTCATCCAGGTTGATTTCCTCGTCGTCAGGTTTTCTTAGGTATGGTTTGCAAAAGTCCATTGCCTCTTCAACAAGATATCTTTTAACAATCGAGGCCTCCGGGCGATATGGGTTCTTTGAATAACCCTTCAAAACTTTCATGAATTGCTCAAAAGGGTACATCCACCTTAGAGAAACCGGACCACAAAGTCTTATCTCTCGAACCAAGTGAACAATCAAATGAACTGATATATCAAAAAACGCTGGAGGAAAATGCATCTCCAATTGCGACAAAATAACATAACCTTCCTTTTCCAACTCATCGAGTATTTCATTGTCAATTACCTTACTGCAAATGGCATTAAGAAACTTACATAACCTTGTTAAAGTCTTCCGTGCATCATCCTCCAAAATTCCTCTTATAGCTACCGGCAAAAGTTGTTGCATTAACACATGGTAATCATGAGACTTCATTCCTGTCAACTTCAAATCATCCATTGACACAAGTTTGCTAATATTAGAGGAATATCCATGTGGCACTTTCATCCCACGTAAACACTCACACAATCGTGTTTTCTCAAGTTTGGAAAGTGTATGAGCAGCAGGCTCCATATATGCTTTCTTTCCATCTTCACTAATTGTCGGATGTAACCGCTGTCTTATGCCCATCTCAACTAAATCTCTTCTAGCGTTGAGCCCATCTTTGGTTTTTCCTTGAATGTGTAACAACGTTCCGACAATACTTTCTGCGAGATTTTTCTCCACATGCATCACATCAATACTGTGCCTCACATCAAGACAACGCCAATAAGGGAGATCAAAGAAGATTGACCTCTTCTTCCAAATGTTAGTCCATTTCTTCTTCTTCTTTCCTTTACCAAATTCCACAGTAACACGAGCAACACGACGATAAACTTCTTCACCTGTTAACGGAATTGGAGCAGATGCATGCTCAGGAAAGCCATTAAATCGCTTCCTCAGTCGACGGTATGGGTGGTGGCGATCAAGAAACCTCCTATGACCGAGGTAAACAGTCTTCCTTCCATACTTGAGCTGGACGAAATTAGTGTCATCCTCACAAATTGGACATGCCTTATGTCCCTTGACACTATATCCTGAGAGATTGCCATATGCAGGTAAGTCATTGATTGTGGTAAACAACAAAGCTCGCAACTTGAATGTCTCCTTTTTGTATGCATCAAACACATCAACACCTTCATTCCACAACATCTTCAAGTCATCGATCAACGAAGTAAGATAAACATCGATATCTTTCCCAGGCTGTTTCGGTCCCGAAATCATCATACACATCATAAGATATTTCCGTTTCGTGCACAACCAAGGTGGTAGGTTGTAAATGACAAGCAAAACTGGCCAAGCACTATGTTTGCTAGAGACACTCCCAAATGGGTTAAATCCATCTGTACAAAGGCCGAGACGGAGGTTTCTAGGATCACTAGCAAACTCTGGAAAAACTGAATCAACCTTTTTCCATTGAGGAGAGTCAGCAGGATGTCGAAGATATCTAGAATCAGAATTTCTCTGATCACAATACCACCTCAGATTCTCTGCTTCTGTTGCATTCGCGAACAATCGTCTAAACCTTGGAACTATTGGAAGGTACCACATTACTTTCGAAGGTTCACCTTTTTTTGGTTTGTTTGTCTCTTCGTCGTCGTCGTCATCATCAGCACCCTTCCTCTGTTTATACCTTGGCTCCTGACATCTTGGACACACATGTAACCCTTCATATTCATTTCTATATAAAATACAATCATTGGGACAAGCATGTATCTTCTGATACTCCATACCCATCTTACTTAGCATTTTCTTGGCCTCATACATTGTCTTCGGAACCGCATTGTTATCCGGGAACATATCGCTCAAAGCTGCGAGCATTTTCGAGAAACCCGCGTCTGCCCACCCATTTTCCGTCTTTATTTCTAGTATTGTTAGAATGAAGGTCAGACGGCTATACTTCTTACACCCTGGAAACAAAGGTGTCTCAGCATCACCACGCACTTTGTCGTACTCGTCTGACACAACAAACGACTCCGCTGCGATATCATTTATCATGTTGTCCATGCCAACATCGCAAACATATTCATCATCATCATTATCATCCACCTCCGCTGCTTTTACATGTTCCACGGTAGTTCCCAATTCCCCATGCCAAATCCACTTCCTATATCGGCAATTGATCCCCTCACAAATAAGGTCATTCCTTATAGAGTCAAGGCTCTTGCGATCAACATTCACACACTTCACACAAGGGCACGGGTACTTTCCATTCTTACTCGCCACATTTCTTTTGGCAAATTCAATAAACTCTTCCACCCCGTTTTGATATTCTTCACTAGTTCGCAAAGCATCCATCCAAGCACGATCCATTGGAGTAATGCGTATAATATGTATATACACTTGTCTTTATTAAAAAGAATAGAAGACAATTGAACCAATCAGAGGACTATCTATGGCAACCTAAAACAGTCCTAATCAACAACCAAAAACAGCCTCTCCAAGAAACTAGAGCCTATTTGCATGCAATTTTTACTACCCCTTCCAGCAAAGAAAACAAGCTTTTTCCAGCAATTATTGCTAAATAGAGCAGCCCAAAACACTCTTAAAATGTCCAGAATAGTCAACCAAACAGTGTACCAAATTAAGTGTAAATCAGAATTTACCACAAATGCACAAATCAAAAGCTAGCTGAATTTGATATTCAACAATAGAAGCAATATTTAAGCCAGCAAATGAACCAAATATAATCACAATAATCAAAAATAACAATTAACAATCTATTACCAAAACCAAATAAAATCAGTAATTCCATTGAGCTTATAAAATCAGTCAAACAATATTTCAATGCTTAAAATGTCTTACAGTGGGCACAAACTATATTAAAAAGCAAATACAAAAAAAAACAAAGAAAATACAATGAGAGAAAAAAAAAAACTCACCTAGGAGTGTGGCGGCGGCTGAGGCGGTGTTGTTGCTGCTGTTGTTGAGGGCGGCGGGTGAGGAGGGAGGAAGAGGGCGGAGGGAGGAGGGAGGGCGGCGGGTGAGGAGGGAGGAAGAGGGCGGAGGGAGGAGGGAGGGCGGCGGGTGAGGAGGGAGGAAGAGGGCGGAGGGAGGAGGAAGGGCGGCGGGTGAGGAGGGAGGAAGAGGGCGGAGGGAGGAGGAAGGGCGGCGGGTGAGGAGATAATGAGAGAAGAAGTGTGAGAGAAGAAGAGAGAAAAGGGAGGCGCAGAGAGTGAGTGCCAAAGTGGTAGTGAGTGCCAAAGTGTTGGAGGGAAATAAAAAAGGGTTTTGGCGCCAATGGGAAAAAAATTGCCCACCTTTCACGTCCACATTTGGGTATAAGTGGTCATGGAAGGGTCCCCTTCCACGTCCACACTTATAAAGGTGTGGACGTGGAAGGGGAGAACCCTTCCACGTCCACACTTAGAGTGAGTGTGGACGTGGAAGGGTCCCCTTCCACGTCCACACATATATATGTGTGGACGTGGAAGGGGACCCTTCCACGTCCACACTCACTCGAAGTGTGGACGTGGAAGGCTGGTCCCCTTCCACGTCCACACATTTAAATGTGTGGACGTGGAAGGGGACCCTTCCACGACCACATTTGTATATGTGGTCGTGAAAGATCTCCGCCTGGACAGTTATTTACATGTTATGCCACCGCGTTTTTCATCAATGACCAACATTGGCTTTTTAGTCGTTAAGTATGGTCGTGAAAGGCCTATTTTCTAGTAGTGAGACTTGACTAATTGTTCAGATGAGGTACAGTCCTGAGTCTTGCTGAGGCTAATAGGATGGATTGGAGCTGGTGTAGAGGGATGAATTCACTTGGTGATCACTACCACTGGTATCTCTGGCCTCTTGAACCCATACTTCATACACAGCTCTTCAATCAGATTGGGTGCTGGCGCAGACGGAGACACAGGCTCAGCAGAGGGTATCTCCGCAGGTTGATCACTCAGCGCTATCTCAAGCTTGCCTCTGTGCAAGCAGACTGTTGGGGGCACATGAATCAAATGGCTTCCCCAAGGGCGAGCCTTCCTGCTTGGGCAATCCGCTTCATTTCAATTTCCCTTCTGAGGGCAGCAGTGACATCCTGGTCAAGTCCGAGGGATGGCTATCTTAGCCTATCTCTCTCTGATTTTGCTCATGCTCCTTGTTCATTTTAGCCCATAACTCATCTAACTCTGATTGATTGATCTGGACAAGAATCTGTTGAAGCTCCAGGGGTTCTACTATGGCTTTTCAGATCAACAGTCTCACTAAATTCAACAGATCCTTCAAATGTTGATGCATCTCCTATTGTAATGGATCCGTGAGGGAGATAAACATTTTGATCTCAACCTTCAAACTGGGAAGTCTGAGTTTATCAGACAGGGTTGCTGGGGTCTTGAGGTTGGCTTGACCTAGCTTTCCCTTTTCCCTTCTTGTTCATTCAGAGCACTCTTAGGATCAGCAATTGACTCTTCTTCACTGTCTGATGGCTCACCGAGGAAGGAGATCTTCTTTTTAGCCAGAGTCTTCTTCACCCTTGTCTTGCTGAACCTCCGGATTGCCTTTCCTACAAAATATCAGATAGTTCCTTCCTTTTGTATCCAAGTCTGGATCTGAAGGTCAGTTTGTAGGTTATATATAATTCACATGCACTTAGAGATTACTTGCTATGTGTATGGCATGGTGAATCTATCATGACTATATGCACAAGGATATACAAGGTTTTTTATCAAGACAGTCATGGACAGCATGTGGATTATGAACATTATTAATTTCTTTAAGCTTTCTTCTATGATTAATATAATGTTCACATCTTAGGATGCTTAATGTAAAATCTCAATAAGTCCATCTAACATTAGCATAGGAGATTTCACTATCAAATGCTTCGTTGCTAAGTGATCCCTTGCTTACCCAAGGAGATCTTCTATACTTATCCTTGGTTCGAAGCACTTTCTTTTGAGAGGTAGGATTCAAGAGCCTTTTCAATGTTGATCGAGGAATCCACTCTCTCTTGTTCTTCTCAGGATAGTTGAATGGAACTCTGTGATAGCTCATCCTTGAGACAGAACCATTGTCCCTTGTGGTTGCCGACTGCTTCTTATGATTGTACCAGGGGGTTTCAGCAATTGCATCACCGCGAGTTCTCTTCTTTGGGGTAAGAGGAACTCTTGATCTTTCCTGCACAAGTAAGGCACTAGAAGGATGTTTTGGTACCCATTTGTACTTGGGTCCTACAGGGTAAGCACTGGACCTTACTTGTCCTTTAGGAATCCATACAAATTTATTTCTCTCATTTGAATTTCTTCTAAGACTGCATGTGTGAGAAATATGTCCTAATCTACCACAATAATGACAGATAATAGACTGAAAATCAAAATGAGGTTTTCTATCATTATCATGATTAGTTTTCTTTAGAAAAGCTTTTTGTTCCTTTGAAATCTCAGTTTCTTTTGAAAGCTTTTCCTTTTCCTTCAACACGTGTTTACAATCAAAACATTTTTTAAGACATGTTGAAGTTTTCCCTGCCGATAGTGGGCTAGCTATCGGAACCACTAGTTCTTTAAAAGAAACCTCGGAAACTTTGGACGTAGAAGAAAAAATTAGTTTTTCAAGTTTCCTATCTTTTTCTTTTAAGCCTAGAAGTTCTTTTGCAAGTTTACAATATTCGGTATATAACTCATTGTATGCATCTTGCAATTCAGAAAGTTCAAGTTCAGATCCAGATACCTCACTTTCTGAATCTTCTAGGCAGAAATGGATACTCTCTTCACTGAAGCCTGCTTCCTCAATATCACCTTCCAGAAGCTCATTAGTAGATGATCCACAAAGAGCACGAGTTGAGCTTTGGACAGCTGTGCTTTCAAGAGATGGGTTAGAAGCATATATCACATCAAGAGTATTCCAAATATCTCTAGCACTAGAGCAATGTTTGATCTTCTGGAAATCATTTTCAGTTAAGCCTTTGTATAAAATTTGCATTGCTCTAATGTTTAAGGAAAACAAATTTTTCTCCTTTTCAGTCCAGTTTCCTCTTGGTTTGAAATCAAAATCATTTTCAAAAATATCCCACATTTCCAAACTAGTGGATTGTATAAAACTTTCCATTCTTGCTTTCCACCAACAAAAATCAATATTTTCTAACACAGGTGGAATGGTATGATCAAAGCCTTTGGAAAACATTTTAACCCAAATCAGCCAAGGTCTTTACACTTGAGATCGTTGGATCCTTTAAACAAGTGACCTGCTCTGATACCAAATGAAATGTGTGGCTGTCACCCAAGAGGGGGGGTGAATTGGGTGAGGGAATAAGGACTTAAACTCTTTTCAGAAAGACTGCTTGTGCTTGGTGATGATGATAATAAATAATGGTATGCACAAGTCAGTATGTTATGTGATGCGAAATAGAATGTTTAAATGTAAATTTATGCACGCATAAATTTATCCTGGTTCGGTCACCCAGACCTACATCCAGTCCCCAGGCTACACCTGAGATTTCCAATCCACTATTCTTGTTTAAACCGGGCACAAGAGGAGCCTTTACACTTTAGGTTTTACGAACACAGGTTCACCTAACAACCCACAGGTTTTGCTAACGGCTAACCTGCAAACCTAACCGCAAGTTTTACGGGATCACTTGCAACCTTTACAACCGCAAGTTTTGCGGGCTCACTTGCAACCTATACAGCTCCCCCTCACACCTAGAAGGGTTCAGTCTTTACAGACAATGATTTAACAATGATTACAATATTGTTCTTCAAGCGACAAGCTTTAGAACAGGTTTGATAGGATGTTCACTCTATGAACTGATTGTGCTAAACACTTAAGCTCAACTAAGTGGGTTCACTCAATGAACAGATTATGTTACTCACTTAGGTACAATGATTGCTCTCCACTAATTTTCTCTAAGAGTGTTACAACTTTATAATCAGAGAGTAGAAGATGAGAAGGATATTTCAGATAGTAGGCTTGAGCTTCTTCATTCTATTTCTCTTGCTTATCAAACTCATGAAGCTTTTTTTTTCAGAAATGAAGAATATCTCCTTTTATACCAGCCTCTGATTATCCAATCGTTGGAGAGGCAATAAGGCCGTTTGAATATAGCCGTTGGGGCCTTGTTTACGTTGTCCTCATTAATGCACAGCAGGGTTGACTTTGCTTTATCTGAAAAGGTGCTCTGACCAGCTGTTCTGTCAACACTGTTCTGACAACACTGTTCTGGCAAAAGTCGTTCTGACATCTATACACTGTACGGTCTGACTCTTGCTTGTTGTCAGATGAGGACTTCGTTCCTCAAGCATAAGTCCAGGATGCTAAGAGACTTACTATCGGAAGCTCTCTTGCTATCTGAAGTGAAGCTCGTGGACTCTATCATTCTGCTTGCTATCACATAGAGGAACTTCGTCTTCCAAGCACTTGTCCATGAATGATAAGAGTGCTTTGCTATTGGATGCTCTCTTGCTATTAGAAGCTTTCTTATGGACTCTGACTCTTGTGGGTAGTATGAGCTTTGACAGCTTGAATGAATCTTCAGATTATGTTCTCCTTATCTCTCATACTCCTCATGCTTGGTAGGTAACAATGTTGTTTGAATATCTGTTAACCTCTTGTTACCGTTGGGAAGTACATCTTCTTAAACGCTCCATTAAAGCTTAGCATGGTTGACTTGCTTTATCTCTGGAAAGCAATTCTAACCACTCTGCTCTGACGACATCATACTGACTTCTGAGCATATGTACTTCTGACTCTTGTAATCCTGCTGACGGATGATCATCGTGCATCGTTCATTGTTCATCCGGAAGCGGCAGTCTTGCTCTGCAAGAGTTAGTCTCTGAATTCCAGTGCCAAGAGTATTTGCATCCGGAAGCTCATTTGCATCCGGAAGCTCATTTGCATCCGGAAGTAAAACTAAGTTCTGCACATACTTGTTAGTCCAACAGAGTAATATATATAGTCAAGTATAGTAGGAACTATACATGCTGTGGGAAGCTTGTTTTGCTATGGGAAGCATTCTTACTTAGACTATGTTCTGACTTAGTGTATTGTCTACTGACACTAGGGGATGTCTATTCCAATAGTCAGCGTAAGTCTCGTTATTTTAGTCTAACTCTTCCTAAGTGACTTAGTGTGTCATTTACTCGTGCTATGGGATGTGTAGTATAACAACACATAATCACATGCAGTGGGAATTCACTTAGTCTAAGGAGCCTTTCTTGCATCCGGAAGCACTACTACTGGATGAAGGGTTATATGTACTTTTACTCACTCTCGCTCAGTGTCCTTCAATCCAACAGCCAGCGCTAGTCACTAAGCAATCGGAAGCAATTCTACTAGACGTGGCTAATGTTCACTGATGCTTAGTGTTACCTATTTCAACAGTCAGCGCTAGTCACTAAGCAATCGGAAGCAAATATACATCCGGTTGCATCTTAACTTAGTCTCAAGGGTTTTGTACATCTAATGCTCCTAGACTGAGTTATGACTAAGTGAAGTGCTTGCTGTCGCTAGGGGATGAGACATTCATCTGCGAGCGCTAGTCCTAGTCCATCCGGAAGTGATTCCGCTGTGGGATGAGTCTTTCATCCGTGAGCGCTAGTCTTAATTCATCCGGAAGTGAATCCGCATCCGGTTGTAACTTAACTTAGGATTCAGTGTTAGCAATCTAGACTGGGTTCTAACCAAGTGTCTCACTTGCTTCCGCTTGCGTCCCCTATGGGATGTGTACTCCATCCGCGAGCGCTAGTGCTAATACTTCCGGAAGTGATCTTGCATTCGCAAGTGATCTAACTTAGGATTCTAACCATGTCATCTAATCCTTCCTAAGTGTTGATTATGTTCTTTTAAGTACTAGACCATATCATACCTTAGTCACCATCAAAACTTAAGATTCTAACAGGACTTACTTAAGATTTAACATTGTGGGGGACCTGCAAAACTAAAGATTGGCACTCCGATGCCTAAGTTAGTATAGTTGCAGGTTTTAATCAATTAAGCACAGGTTTATTTTGAAGATTAAACTTCATTTGGGTTTACCATTCCCAAATCTCCCCTAATAAAGGTGAATTGATCTACCCCCAGAGGCTTGGTGAAGATATCTGCAAGCTGATGCTGAGTGGGAACAAACTGCACCTTGACATCCTTCTTTTGAACATGATCTCTGATGAAGTGATGTCTGACGTCAATGTGCTTTGTTCTTGTGTGCTGAACAGGATTCTTGGCAAGGCTGATGGTGCTTGTGTTATCACAGAGAATGGGAGCCTCAGGAAACTCCAGGCCAAGATCCCTCAGTTGATTCTTCAGCCACAGCACTTGTGCACAACAGCTTGCAGCAGCAATGTATTCTGCCTCTGTGGATGATAGAGACACACAAGTTTGCTTCTTGCTAGCCCAAGACACCAGACAACCACCAAGGAAGGCACATTGTCCACTGGTGCTCTTTCTATCAGTTTTATAACCTACATGGTCAGGATCAGAATAAGCCCACAAGAACTCTTGGTTACCTCTGGGATACCAGAGACCAAGTTCTTGTGTTCCCTCAAGGTATCTTAAAATACGTTTAACACAAGTTAGATGTGATTCCTTGGGGTTGGCTTGAAATCTAGCACACATGCCTACACTAAATTGTATATCAGGTCTGCTAGCCGTTAAGTACAGCAAGGAACCTATCATTCCCCTGTACATAGGCAGGCTGACCGAACTTCCCTTTACATCAGCATCGAGTGCGGCAGTGGTGCTCATGGGAGTATCATACTCCTTGCACTCATCCATCCCAAACTTCTTGAGGAGCTCACGGCAGTATTTGGTTTGGGAGATGAAGATCCCTTCCTTCTTTTGCTTGATTTGCAGGCCTAGGAAGAACGTTAGTTCTCCCATCATTGACATCTCAAATTCTCCCTGCATAGTCTTAGAAAACTCTTCACAGAGTTTTTCATTAGTTGCCCCAAAAATGATATCATCAACGTAAATCTGGACAACTACCATGTTTCTATCCTTATGCAAAATAAACAGTGTATTATCTAGTTTGCCTCTTGAGAAACCCTTTCCCAGCAAAAAGCTGCTGAGTCTCTCATACCAAGCTCGAGGAGCTTGTTTCAGGCCATACAAAGCTTTCTTTAACCTATACACATGTTTAGGATGCTTGTGATCCTCAAAGCCAGGAGGTTGTTCAACATAAACCTCTTCCTTAATATATCCATTAAGAAAAGCACTCTTTACATCCATCTGATATAATTTAAAACCTTTCATGGATGCAAAGGTTAGAAGAATCCTTATTGCTTCAAGTCTTGCAACTGGAGCAAAAGTTTCTTCATAGTCTATGTCTTCTTCTTGGTTATACCCTTTGGCTACCAATCTGGCTTTGTTCCTTGTTATTTGACCAGTCTCATCCAGTTTGTTCTTGAAGACCCATTTGGTCCCAACTATGGATTGATGAGACGGCCTTGGGACTAGTTCCCAAACTTGGCTTCTTTCAAACTGGTTTAGCTCTTCCTGCATGGCGATAATCCAATCACAGTCCTGAAGAGCTTGTTCAACTGAAGTTGGTTCAATTTGTGACAAAAAAGCTCCAAACTCAACTTCATTTTGAACCTGTCTTCTGGTTCTGACACCAGAAGAAACATCACCAAGCACTTGATCAAGAAGATGATCCCTGTGATGTCTCCTAGCTGTTGGCAACTGTACCTCATCAGGCACCGTCTGCACTCTAGGTTCATCACTGGGTTCATCTTCTTCCTTGGGGTTGCTTGCTGGTGTTTCTTTTGGTGGTGAAGATGATAATGGTTTGTAAAAATTTAATATCCCATCATCTTATGTGGATTGTCCTCATGTAGGATTTTCATCGAATACAACATGCATAGATTCTTCTACAGTTCTAGTTCTCATGTTGTATACTCTATAAGCCTTACTCCTAAGAGAATATCCTATAAAAACTCCTATGTCAGCCTTTGGATCAAACTTACCCAAATTTACCTTTCCATTGTTATGAACATAGCATTTTGATCCAAAGATTCTGAGGTGGCTGATGTTGGGCTTTCTACCTTTATACAGCTCATAGGGAGTCTTGTCCAAGCCCTTGCGAACATAGGCTCTGTTAGAGATGTAGCAAGCAGTGCTCATAGCGTCCGCCCAGAACACTTGAGAAACCTCTTTCTCATTGAGCATGCTCCTGGCCATCTCAGTCAGAACCCTGTTCTTCCTCTCAACCATGCCATTCTGCTGAGGAGTTCTGGGAGCTGAGAAATTGTGATCAATGCCATTCTGCTCACACAGCTCTGTGAAGCTGTGATTCTCAAATTCTCCTCCATGATCAGTCCTTATGGCTGTTATCTTGAGATCTCTCTTGTTCTGCACTTTCTTAGCCAGGACAACAAAAGCATCAAAAGCATCTTGCTTGGAGGCAAGAAACATTGTCCAAGTGAACCTACAATAGTCATCCACCACAACTAGAGCATACAGGTTTCCACCCAAGCTCTTCACTCTTGCTGGCCCAACCAAATCCATGTGGATTAGTTCCAAGGGCCTGCTGGTGGAGACTCTCTTCTTGGTTTTAAACGAGGACTTTGTTTGCTTTCCTCGTTGGCAGGATTCACAAATATAATCATGCTTAACTTTAAAGGAAGGAATCCCTATAGCTAGCTCTTTCTTAATAAACATATCAAGTTGTGTAAAGTTAACATGTGCTAGCCGTCTATGCCAAAGCCAACTATTTTCATCACTAGATATTAAACATTTTTCATCTAATTGCTGACATAAATCTAAGGTGTATAGGTTTCCATTCCTATTTGCCTTAAGTTTGCATTTTAGATTGGCCTTGTCTAGATTAAGATCATGCTTGTCTATTATCATGCACTCATGTGAATCAAATATTACCCAGTTTCCTTTGTCAGTGCTCTGGCTCATGCTCAGCAGGTTGTGACAGAGACCATCCACCAGATAGACATCTTTAACAGGTCCAACTTCTCCAACCCCAGTGATCTTTCCGCTTTGATTTCCTCCAAAGCTAACTTTCGCTCCATCTTTGATCACCAAGGATTTGAATTTGTCTCGGTCACCAGTCATATGTCTCGAGCATCCGCTATCAATGTACCATTTTCTATTCTTGGATGCTTTGAGACAGACCTGCGAGGATTAGACAAGCTTAGGTACCCAACCTTTATTGGGTCCTCTATCATTAGTTCTCATAGCCCTCGGTCCAGTGTTGATCTTGACCTTGGGCTTGTGATTAATCTGCGCCTCTGGCCTAGTGTGGGCTCTGGGCTGTTGGACTTCCCTTGGGAAGTGTTTCCAAGTTCTGGATCCTTGTCCTCCCTTAGTTTCTTTTCTTGGAGGAGGATCCTTTGTTGTCTTGGTCCCTTTTGGAACCCACTTATAAGAGCCATTAGCTCCATGCTTCCTAGCATTGCAGGTGGACGTGGAGTGTCCCTTCCTGTTACAATAATTGCAGAAGCTGAAAGGTGTGGAGCTGTGATCAGTGGCTTTATGGAAAAATTTTAAGTAAGGCTTCACTTTTGGTTCCACCCACTTTTTCCCTTTGGGCTTGTAGCCTAATCCAGTCTTATCCCTATATGCCCTCTGATTCATTAAAATAACATTTAACATTTCAGATCCATTAGTGAACTTTTGCAGGGCATTCTGCAGTCTATCCCTTTCAACTGAGATTTTGCTGCAGTTAGGGCAGCTCTCTAATGTTGTGGCATTGGGTTCCGCTTGGGGAGATCTCTTGCCACCCGCTACCGGAAGCTTTTTGGCTTCCGCTAGCTCTTCACTCAGTGAGTTCACCTTGGACTCAAGTGATTCCTTTTTTATTCTCAACACTTTATAAGCCTTACATAAGCGAAAAAATTCTTTATGAACATCATTATAGGCTTCTTGTAGTTCAGGAAAAGTTACCTCATCGCCATGGATGGAATCAAAGTCTAAGGATGCCTCCTCACCATCTTCTCTGGCAACAAGACAGAGGTTAGCAACCTCTTCCTCATCACTAGCTTCCTCATCTGAACTATTTACCCAGATTGAGGACACAAAGGCTTTCCTTTTGTCCTTCCCTTTGGCTCTCTGAAGGCTTGGGCACTCAGCCTTGAAATGACCAGGCTTCTTACACTCGAAGCACACAGGGGTCCTTTCCTTCTTATAATCCTTCTTGTGGCTAGATTCTCCTTTCTGAAAGCCTCCTGTCTTTTTGAAGAACTTTCTGAATTTTCTTACCATCATAGCCATTTCCTCTTCATCTATTTCCTCCTCATCGTCCTCATCATCATCATCATTCCTATCCTTGCTGGGAGCCACAAGAGCAAGGTTCTTGGCTTTAGATGTAGCTTGAGGAGCTCTTTGAGCCAACAAGATTGGTTCATATTCAGCCAGAGAACCAAACAAGGCAGTGATAAAGCTGGTTGATTCTCCCTGGACTTCCTGCAGGATGGTAACTTTGGTGATCCAGTCACCCTTTAATACTTTTAGGATCTTGCTTACTTGTTCTTCCTCAGGAATGTCCTTCCCCAGAGAGGCCAAGTTGTTAATAAGATGGGTGAATCTAAGCTCCAGCTCTCTGATTGGCTCAGTTGGGCTAAGCATAGCAAATTTGTGGAATTCCTCAACCAGCATCTCGACTCGTCTAGACTTCACTCCCTTGGTTCCGGAATGAGCAGCCTCAAGAGCCTCCCATATCTCCTTTGCTATTTTGTGGTGGCTGATCCTGTGGAACTCCTTCTGACTAAGGGCGCATTGAATGTAGTGCATGGCCCTGTAGTTCAGCTCCACTAGAGCATAGTCTTCATTGGTGAATCTGGATCGAGCCTTTGCAAACCCTTCATCATCTAGGGACGTGGTCACCATGCTCAATCACATCCCAGAGGCGAATGCCGTTGGCCTTGATATATGTCTCCATTCTGAACTTCCAGAAGGGATAATTGTAGCCATGAAATCCAGGAGGCTTGTTTGGCTGAATAGCAACATCGGGCAGGGAATGATGATCTGCATCCATCACTGGATCTTCTCTTTCTAGATTCGTTGGAATCAAGTCAGAAAGACCTTGCTCTGATACCAAATGAAAGTGAGGATGCACAAGAGGGGGGGGTGAATTGTGCTACCAAATAAATCGAACAATAAAAACACACAAGATTTTTATACTGGTTCGGTCCAACTCTTGACCTACGTCCAGTTCTCAATCACCCAGATTGAGTTCCACTATCCCCAGGTTTTACAAACGGGTTCACCTGGAACATTTACAATCGCAAGTTTTAGCACGGGATCACTTGCAACCTTACAACCACAAGTTTTACACGGGATCACTTGCAACCTTACTGACTCACTCCCCCTTACGACCTGTAAGGGTTCAACCTTTCAAATAAAGGATTTTCTAAACTAAGTTCTCTCTAAGAACAGATGATGTTACACACTTAGGTACAATGAATGCTCTCAATAAATGAAGAGACTTAACTACAAAGAGTACAAGATGAATAAATGACTAGAACTCTCGATGTATTAAATGCTCTCTTGCTTTTCTGGGCAGTTTTGAATGCTTGAAGAGTATTCTCAGTTTCTCTCTCTAGATTTCTGTGATTTCTCCAAGTTATCTTCATAAATGAAGATGAGCTTCTTTATATATGTCTTCAAGTATTCTATCTCTTGGTAGGTGACAGGGCCGTTTGAATATAGTCGTTATTCCCTTGTTACCGTTGCTCATTAATGCTCCATTAATGCTTAGCAGGGTTGACTTTGCTTTATCTCTGAAAAGCAACTCTGACAACTCTGCTCTGCCAAAAAGCATTCTGACACTGCATTGCTGTACGTTCTGACATTCTGATTGCATCCGGAAGCACTTCCACATCCGGAAGCGAAGTTCTCTTACTTCCGGAAGCAATTCCACATCCGGAAGTACTCCTATGTTATGACTTAGTTTTACTCACTGACGCTCGGTGTTGCCTAGTCCAATAGGCAGCGCTAGTCACTAAGCATCCGGAAGCATTCCTGCATCCGGTTGCGTCCTAACTTAGTCTCAAGGATTTTATGCTTCTAACATTCCTAGACTGAGTTCTGACTTAGGTGACTTACTCACATCCGCTGTGGGATGAGTCATTCATCCGCGAGCGCTAGTCCTAGTCCATCCGGAAGTAAATCCACATCCGGTTGTACTCTTACTTGTGGTTCTATATTAACCTAATTTTTCTAAGTGTTTAACTTGTTCTTTCATATTTTAGTCTTCATCAAAACTTAAGATTCTAACACATTTCATTATCACAATACCACTATCAGTGTCATGTACTTTCGCAATTCCTACAATATTTTAACATTTCAACTTCTCTGATTTTCCACAACATAACTTTCCCTTCTCTATCATCACCATCTCTCAAACCACTACCCAAAAGATATGCTATCCACATTTCATGCCATTCCAGATCAATGGCCACCACCAGAACAGGATAATATATAATGTATAAAAGTCTTTTATACAAAAATAATCGTGTTTGAAAGGCACCCGATAGCCTGTTTTGTATAAAAATAATCTTTCAAAGATAATATATATATATAGAGGGTGAGAAAGGATTTTACAAAATCCTTAACTAACGTCACCCTGAATGTTATAGCAAGGTTAAGTGTGATTACCTGTCGCCCTTTAGCATTCCATTGTTTTTCCTTACCATTACTGGTAGATTTCCCTCAAGCGCCATCACAAATATTTACTCCTAAAATAATATACACAAAAGGTTATATTAATACCATCTCCACCTTATAATAATTTACGTCGCTCTCCGTCTTATGAAGTTACTACCCAATTTCCCCATTTATGTATTCTATCTTAATGAACCAAATCACACATAAACACTTGCATGTGATCACAAAAGTAAGATTATTTCAACCACTTCCTCTTCAACATCATTCATCCTATTTAATCACAAGAGACCAAGTTAAGTAATTAAATACTCCAATTTAAAATCAGCCACATACACATTAACCAAACACATGCATAACAGATCAAGAATATGAATACTTAATATTACTATGATCATGCACACCCATCAAAGATAAACCAAGCTGAAAAATGCTCAAACAAAGCAAACACCTCATTATTTCCATATTGTATTGAATGTAAGCCATCATTTTTATCTGAATTGCTTTAGTAGATAACACACAATTATAAAATCAATTGTTGGTCATGGCATTCAGCCTTAACAATGGCAGCCCCTATGAGAAAGAGAAACAAGAAATCTAGGAACTCACCTATATAGTTAAAGTCATTCATGCTTACTTGCATACCACACTTTAATTCACAATTCAAATTACTCTCATTTAATCAGCCATTCAAATAACATATTAATTACAATTTGAAGCACTCTTATTTCAATTCCTGAACATCAATTCCACTCATTAACTCCTTTTTCCATTTGGTTATTTATGAAACAAGGAACATACATGCAAACATATAGCAGCCACACTCCATTTCAGCCACAATTAAATCACCTATCCCAAAAAGCAAGGAAAACAATATTTCTAATGCATCACCTCTTGCCCAAAACAATGCAACTATATTCAATACACAGTATTCTATAGAATGTAACTCAAACATACACTAAAGTTTAGGCCTCTTTTATAGCAACAACCTTCGCACAATTCACACCCAAGATTGTTAAAAGTTTAGTGTTTCTATCTAAATATCAGTTTTAAATTAATATTTTCAAACCCTGCAACACACTCTCCAAACAATTAAAATTTCTAGATTAAACTCCCTCAAATCAGATCTACAATTTAAGTGATAAAACAAGGTTCAAGTTATAGAAAAACCATAACAATTAGAGCATAAATCCCATAAAAAAGGGTACAACACCATTCAGCCATACTATGGTGCAAAATAGAATATAGACACAAAATTAATAACTTAACACATTCATCCGTCAAGATCAGTTTGAATCAACATTCAAACTTCATTACCAACTTAACAACCTCAAACCACAGTTTATACACCACTACACTTACATGTAAATCACAATCAACGTAGAAAACAACATGAGAACTCGTGGAGATGGCAGAATCAAAGAGGCACAATTGAGGACTCCATTACTTCAACAAATTTCCAAGACTTAAGGTTTTATCCAATTTCACAAAACTTCAAATCAATGTATGAGTTTCACTAAAACCAATTTAGTAAGCCCTAAAGCTTCAAATCTGTAACCCAATTCATTAATCTTCCAATAAATTCATCTTATACTTGGATAATGACTTAAATTGCAAATATGAACACTCCCTACCACAATAATCAATTCGGTCAAAACAGACTGAGAAGCGAGAGAATCAACATGCTTGAGTCTCAACTTTCTTAATACTCACACACCAAACACACAAAACAAGAACAAAACAGAGGCATACTAGATCAACTTCAAAACCCACTATATACAAATTAAGCAAGAACCAGAAACTTTAAGCAAAGATAAAATATATAATCTAGTTTAATCGGTTCGTCAACATCAAACACCACAAACTAAAGATCAATCACTCTCTTAGTTTTCTAAACCCAAAATCCTAAAACACATTTGGACCCTCACAGCCTCACACGACATCAAAGGGAAAAGGGCATGAAATGGGAAAAAGAAATTTACCTAAGCTTGAGTGGGAAGTTGCAGATTTGAGCGGCGGTTATCTTCGCCGGTTTTCTTACCGGAAAACGCCACAGAAACCGAGAAACAAAGAAGAAATCAAAGAAAAACATATATGAGAAATCAAACTTCAAAGAACTTAGCTCGAACACCACAAAGGCCGAAACTTTACCTCTTTCTCACCATCATACTCCGACGAACTTGCCACTGCTTCGCCGGAAACGCAGACCACGACGAAGACAAAGGAAATTGAAGATGAGGAGTGAAGACCACGAGGAGAAAGGAAGAATAAAGAAGACCCATGCAATTTCGGGGATACTTGAACTCGCCGCCGTCCACAGCGAACCGTCGTAGCCACAGCCGCCGTGGTCTTGCCAGAAAAGACGAATAGGATGAAGAGAGGGATGGGAGCTCGAGGGGAGGCCAAGGATGAGGGGATGCGGCTAGGGTTTTTGGAATAGGGAGGAGAGGGTTTTATATAGATAATTTAGGAAAAATTACAATTAATACCCTATTATTTATTCTTAATTATATTTCTAGCCCAAAAGTTTGTATATTTTACTCTATCTCTTTCTTTTCATTCTAATATGATCTAAATTCTAATTTACTTTTCATGGAAGTTTTCTATTCCCAATTAATTCTGTTAACTATATTTATTTAAATTCCAAACTAACTAAGATTTAATATTCATAAACTGTCCAAAGTATCCAAAATTTCTCCATAAGACTTTAAATTTCCTAAATGACACCTCAATAATTTCTTATTATTTCTAAACCAAAAATTGGGATGTTACATTACAAACGCATGAAGAACGGATATGTGCTACTTTATTACATTCTTTGCATGTAACAATTAGTTTGTAATGAATTCAATGTGTCAATCAATGATTTCTATAAATGCATTGACATGATTCCAGTACAATCCTTAATTTTTAGAAACGACAACGAAATATTGAATGAGTCACGTTGATGTTAACTTAGAAAAACCACAAAACAAAAACTACATACAGAAAGAAACAAAACAGAATCAAGAGAAGAAACCAAATACAACTGTTTCATTAAATGTTGAGAAACACCAAATACAGTCTTTCAAATACAGTCAAAACATCCCAACATACGACTATGTGGTTGAAATAGTCCATGTAATAGAATGTGGTTGAAATAGTCCATGTAATGGAAGCAAATGACTGAAACAATAAACTTTTTGTTATTTTGTCCTTTTCCTGCGCTTTTTCAACATCACATTAAACATCAAACTTTTAAGTAGTAACAACTGTTTCTTGAATTTCTTGAGGTTAGTTTGAAAATTTATTTTTAATCTACAAAACGAAGTTTGTTCTTTTTTACAACAAACCAATTGTATAATTTATATTCTCCTCTTCTTCACTATGACACACATTTTTTAAATAAAAGTCTTATCCTCATGTCATTTTCAAGAAATACATAAAAAACTCAAAATTTAATGTCTATTTGGTGACTCGTTTTTTAAGTCTGATATATGGTTACGTCACATCACAACCCTTAAGGTTAATTAGGAATTTCTTTAAAATGGTTATTTCTTGTTTTATACTCTTTACACTCGACATTTTTAATCTTTGTGTATTTGCGTCGCCAAACAAACACTATTAAATATTACAACCTCATATTCCATTCACGAACCACAAAAACAATGTTGTTTTTTTATAAAGTATTTTAACCATATATTTCCTTTTCCCTTCTCTTTCAATTTTACAGACATTTTGAAAATTAAAGTGACTTTTTTTGATGTAGTATTTATAAACTACACCAAAAAATCAACCTCCAGCGTTTACTTGATCACACACTTATTAACGTGTATATATAAATCCATTTTTAATGACTATTATTTGTTCTTTGATCTTCACACTGATCATCTCTAATAACCGGATTGCAAATAGTAATATTTAAATTGTGACAGAGTGTTCCCGAGGTTTGAGTCCTATAAAAACAATCTAATAATTAGCTCGTTTTAACAATTTTTGATTGTTTGATGTTCTCAAGGTAGTTTAGCAAGACAAAGTATATTTCTTGCTCTGTCTTTATCAGTGTTGTTGGCTGACCTCAGTTATTACTTTTCCTTTTTTGCCCTTCTCATCTATTTTTCTACTCCTTGTATTTCTCCGTATGAAGTACTCAATCCGTTCCTAAATATAAGATCACTTTAGGGAAGTGGATAAGTTCCTAAATATAAGATCACTTCCTATTTTATCTCATATTTTACCCAAACTACCCTTATACTCCCTCTTTTCATTGAAACCCGTCATCCTTTTAAAGTTAAATAATTGAGGGGACTTTTGGAAGATCATGTAATTTTATTGTCTTCTTTCATCTCCCCAAATTAACTAAAGTGACCTTATATTTAGGAACGGAGGGAGTATTTATGATCTTCTAACTTCTCATTATTTACAAATAACTAATGTAATGTAAGCATAATAATAGATTATGTTTTTCCCCGAAGATGTAAAAAGCATAATTTCCATTACCATATATATTAATATTTTAGACAACTAAAAAAAGCAGAATTCAATTGTTTTTGTCTCATGTATTTCTTAGAAAGCAAATGAAGCATTAAACTTCCGACTAATGACATCCACTCATTAATTACAAAACAAATTCAATTCTCTTTTGAAGCAAACCAATTGTATATTTTATTTTTCTCTCGTCCTTAATATTGCAGGCATTTTACAATTTAAGAAGGCATTTTGTATGACTTCTATAAAACACAACACAAAAAACTTAAATTTCCAACGTTTACTTTCTTGCTATTTGTTTAAGTTCTATCTATGTGTAAGTGTAAATATACTGATCATGAATAAAGTCTATGATATATACGTTTAAGTGATAGAATATCAATTTATATTATATAATATCAAATTCATTAAAGTGAATTTTTTTATGTAGTCTTTAAAAATTACACCAAAAAACTCAACCTCCAGCATTTACTTGATCGAACGCTTATTAACGTGTGTATATAAATCCATTTGTAATGACTATTGTTTGTTCTTTGATCTTCATACTGATCATCTCTAATAACCGCATTGCAAATAATATTTAAATTGTGATGGAATGTTCCCGAGGTTTGCATCATATAAAAACGATCAAATTGTTTGAGCATTAAATATAGTGGGTTTTCATGATTAGGGATCGAATTGTTTGAGCATTAAATGTAGTGGGTTTTCATGATTAGGGCGTTTGGATGATTTTTGATTGTTTGATGTTCTCGAGGTAGTTTAGCAAGGCAGAGTATACCTCTTGCTATGTCTTTATCATTATTTTTGGCTGACATCAATTGTTACTTTTCCTTTTTTGCCCTCTTTATTTGTTTTTCTTCTCCTTGTGTTTCTTTGTATGAAGTATGTATGTTCTTCTAATTTCTCATTACATATGTACAAATAACTAATGTAATGTAAGCAGAATAATAAATTATGTTTTCTCAAAGATGCAAATAGCATAAGTTCCTTTACCATATATATCAATATTTTAGAAAACTAAAAAAAGCAGAAATCAATTTTTCTGTCTCATGAATTTCTTAGAAACAAATGAAACATTAAACTTCCGACTAATGACAGCTATTTATGATTTCTTTTGATGCTTGAAACATGTAGTCTGTTTGTTTTCCCAGATATACTTTCTTTTAGTAATATTATTTTTGTTTTTTGTCTATCATTTGGCTCAGCTATATTTGTTTTATTTTCCCTTTCTTTTATGCTTTCTAATTTGTTTGACTCTTTAATAAAGTGTACGCTCATTGTGTTTATGGTTCAGTGCTTTGTTTGTATAATAATGTCTGTTTTAATTTCATTATTCTCTTTTTCATGTTGTTTCATTGCGTTGTATTTTTAATGTTGTTAAAATTTTTAGTAAAGTATACGTTTGTTGTGTCTATTTTCTAGGATTTAGTGATTTGTTTAGGTGATTCTGATTCTATTTCGTAATTTTTTTTTCTGTCTTTTATTATGTTTTTCAAGTATGATTAGTTGTGAGCATTCGTTACCTAATTTTTTAGTGTTCAAAATTGTTTCTCCTAAGGTCCAACTCAAAAGGCAACACTGAAGATACCAACTTCACAGAAAAAAATGTCAGATTAGTGTCATCCAAAACATCTCATTAATCCACATCAAATTAAAACTCATGTTCTTTCAACAAAACTTACAGTATCTTTTATCTAATCTTTCAAATATAACAACATAGACATAACTAAGTGCTTTACATTTATTTATGTTCTTTTTATAATCATAAAACTTCAATTCCAAGCCTTGTATCATGTTGTTAACTAAGATGATCATTTTGGTGTTTCTCAAATCTTGCCTCCCATTTCCTCGCTGTGGTTGTAAGAATTTAAGCATACTATCAAAAACATAAAAAGAATACATGAGGAAACAAAAAACACAAATAACAGTGTATCTGTGTTCATCTGGCTACAGGATATAACAGCGGAAAAATGACATATGTAGCAAACACAGAAATCAAAAACAAAAAGACAACTGGAAAAATAAAATTTCTAATATATACGAGCAAAAATGCTCTATTTTTACAACTTCCACAACATTTTTGCCCCTTTTAAAACTTCCATATACTCAGTGCCCCTTGGTGGAAACTTCCGGGGTATTTTTGCCCTTTATCCCTTTTTTTAAATAACATAGCTTGTAATTTGGGTTGGGTCGGGCATGTCCGCTTCTAATGCGGGTTGGGTCGTGTTGTGATATTTCCAACCCACATAGAGGGTCGGGTCGGATCAGACTGACCCGTTTAAAGCGGGCTAGCCCGTTTCCCGGCTCTAGCAAGGCCATGAATATATGTTTTTACATATGAGGTTTTCCACGTGGAATGAAAAAAAGTGCAAAAAAGTCTTTTAACATTATAATATGTTATATATATTTTAGCTTTGTTGTTAGGTAACAATAAAAAAGACAAAGTTAGATATTAAAGAGTATATAGTTTTTTTTAACTGAGATTAAAGAGTATATAGTTTAATGATTAGAAAATTAGATGACTAATGTTAATGATGTTTGAACGTCATGAACTCTTTTGAATTTATTTACATTATAGTCTTGAAATTTAGACAAATAAATTATTCATTTAATTTGTTGGAAAATGATGTTGTCACAAATTTTTTATGCTTACTTTATTGATTTAATATTCAATTTTAATTTTTTTAGAGATAAAGGGCAAAAATACCCCGGAAGTTTCCACCAAAGGGCACTGAGTATATGGAAGTTTTAAAAGGGGCAAAAATGTCATGGAAGTTTTAAACATAGAGCAATTTTTGCCCCTGCCGTTATATATACTAACGGCAGTGGCAAAAATGCTCTATCTTTACAACTTCCATAGCATATTTGCCCCTTTTAAAATTTCCATATACTCAGTGCCCCTTGGTGGAAACTTCCGGGGTAATTTAGCCCTTTATCCTAAAATTAAATTACACAATACTATAACATAGATTTATATAATATCAGATGACAAAAAGAGTTTATAAAATAGTAGAAAGATCAAAACAAAAAACATCAACACTACTGGTGGGTTACATAATCTACAAGTAGACCTTCTGCAAACCACTCAACTTCGACATCAATACTACACCTTCTGCAACCCCAAACAGGTCTATCATCACGATCATGAAGATCACAACGATAGAAGGGATAGGTATGAAATAGAGGGCCTGGAGGCAGTCTAGCTCTCAAACGCGTAAGCAATGGATCAATCTTCAACCTAAACATATTTATACTCTCTACATTATCAATGTTCTCCCATAATTCTTCAGCCAACCTTCCATCTTCACTATCAACTGGATTGGAACGGGCAACCAAAATGATACAACTTACATAAATGGCCCTTCCAAGACCCTCACGAGCAGCCCGCAGCATCAACTCCAACCCATAAGTGAAGTTTCCTTGATACCCAAAAAACTCCAAAAAACCTATACGAAAAACAGCCTTAAGATTATCAGCAATAGCAGCATTCTCTATAAGGCGTTGAACAAACGGATTATCCTCGGCAAAGAGTGGGATTGAATCGGAACGGAGGCATCTCAAAACCTCATTATCACAACCGACGCCGCGCAATAACTTGCACGACGCTAAAGCGTTCACATACGACACAACACATTGTTGAGCGAGGATCTTCATCACCGAAGTTAATATTTCTTTAGGGATGTCAACTGTAAGGGATGGAGGAACCTCACGCGACGGTGCAGGGCGACGTTTGCCATTCACACAAGAAACGTTACCAGTCATTTTGATTGGAAAAATAGGAGAAAAAATCAAGACGCAGACAAATAACCAAATACACTTTGAGTGAGATTAGACCACAATAAAGAAAATAAACACACACATCATTGGTTAGAAGTAAGAAGGAAAAAATGCATTGGAAATATGAAAGAGCGAACAGTCATGATTATGTCAACCTTTAGACATAAATTTTAAAATAATAAAACGTCATGTCTTATTACAACACACATAATTACAACACATCAATGAAAATCAACTACCATACTGTATACCTCTATAAATAACCAAAAAACACCTAGAGCAAAACCCACTAAAAACGTCATTCTCAAACCCACTACACATGTAAACCCACTATGATTATAGCAAAATAATGCTTCAAAATGGAAAACAAATATTGAATGAGTCATGTTAATTTAGTAAAACCACAAAAACAAAAACTAACTACAGAGAAAAACAAAACAGAAGCAAGAGAAGAAATCAAATCCAAATACAAAAAAAAACAGACCAACGAAAAGCAGACAAAACCCGACTTACAAACAACAAATCCAAGGAATGAAGAGTAAAGGTCGCAGGGGACGGTACAACATATATGACTTTGGCAAAAAAGGAAAAGAGCAAACAATAGAACAAAATTTCTTTGCTAAAAAAGTGATATCATTGACTAAAAAGGTGACATGAAAATGTATTTTCCGCCAAAGCTCAACCGCAATACGCAGAGCAGATGGAAAAACCCAAACACTGAAAGCACACAAGAGGAAGAAACACCAAACGAAGAGAGCAAAAATAGAAAAGAAGCAAGAAAAGTGGCAACTGATATCAACCTACAACTCTCATAAGAACAATAAAAATAATATATCCCACCCAAACCATTAAAGCGCACTAACCATGAAAAGCCATCACATTCAATGTCACATCAATAAAAATGCAATGTAGGGGGCTAACCTCGAGAACACCCCACCACAAATTTAATGGCAAGACGCTTGAGACGAAGAACAGGTCGCAGGTCACGGTACAACATACATGCCTATGGCAAAAAAAACTTTTGTACACGGCAAATAAACATTTTTAACTTAGGTAAAACCACCTCGCGATCCGGTTCTCAGTGTGAACGCAAAGGGAATCAAGGGAATATTCCTTACGGGCAATTATAGGATATAGTTGATTGATATCATTTTTTTCGAATTAATAGATATGATCATAACAAACTTTAAATTTAAATATTTTCATTCTCAATAAAATTATACTCCCTCTCTTCCTTCCTAATTATAAGATCACTTTCTAACTTTTCCCAACTTAACCCTATCATGCCTATCTAATATAACAAGTGAGAGAGTGAAAGTGAGGATAAAAGTATATAAGTGGAATAAATTACTAGTATCACATGTGAATAACTAACTTAACAAACTTACTTAATATAATCAAATTAAGGAAAATGATCTTATATTTAGGAATGGAGCAAGTAGAACATGGTCTTCAACATCGTGCATCTTGCTTTCATCTTCCTCCTCAAGCTAAACCTACTCTCCCACTCAACATTTTATTCTTCTACTCTATTTCTCATTCTCATTCATCTTCGCATCTCCATCACTTTTTTCATCTCCCTCGATTCTCCTCCACTTATGGACGTGTAACTATCTAACTAGGTCACTCTTCATTCATTTAATTCATCTATCTATCTATGTCTCCTTCAATTTCATTTCGTTAATTCCATTCTTCATTTTCCAATTCAAACAGGACTTTCATCATTACACACGTCACTCAACTCCTCTCTCCTTCAATTTCCTCACTAGTCCAATTCCATCTACACATTAGGGGCATTTTAGGAAAAAACTGGCCAAAATTAATTTAGGAACAAACCAAAGTCCCAAATTAGCTCATTTCATTGTTTGTGAACATCTGAATTTGGAGAAAAAATTACTCTGAGAGAAGAAGGTACCTGCTTTTTCTCTTCAAGTGAGTAAAGTATGAGCCTATTGTTGATTCATATTTGTTGTGTAGGATTTAGGGAACAGAGACCTTTTTCGGAGATTCTGTGAACAAAAGTGTAATTCGATTGAGCATGGCGGCTAATGAAGATACTGAAGGAGGATATATACCTCAAAAGGTGAAGCAATCTTCAGAAGAAGAGAAGAGGTAGGTGGTGGCTTTTACTTGCTGTAGTTGGACATTGCATTATTGCTTGAGAAATGAATGACAGTAATGTGTTTGTTTGGGCAAATGAAGGAAGAAGAAAATTGTGCCTGGCAGTTTGATGAAAGCTGTAATGAGATCTGGAGGGGGTGACTTGACTCCTTCAGAGGGTGATCAGGTTAATGATGTGGACTTGTTGAATATATATATATAATGTAATTGTGGATAGTCAAGATTAATGCGTTGTCTGTGTCAGATCATATATCATAGTACAATTCGAACGTTAGATGGTGTCATTGTGCAATCGACAAGATCAGAGTTTGGAGGTGAGGTGACTTTTAATCTTCTTGGGAATAGCTGGATGAAAGTGATAGTATTGACTGTCTTAAGATTGTATTCATGATGTTTGGGAAATCCCACATCTATCTTAATTCAACTATTGTTGAGGTTACAAAAACTTTTCTTGATTTCCATTTATTTTAGATCAGATAATCCATTTCAGCTTTTTGTTGGGTCAGCTTTGGGTAATACGAATGCTTGGTTGTTTTCTACTGTATACATTATGTTGAAATTAGATAATTTGTTGTTTGAATGTAATAGGGAGTGGCATCCCAACAAGGCATGTACTGGGCAAGAGCGAAATTCTATTGGGTTTGTTAGAAGGAATTCCAACAATGTTGAAGAGTGAAATAGCAATGGTAACATGCTAGTCATTGAAATTTCTTGTCTTTGTAAATCTAAAAGTATGTGCTGGTAACATAAAGTCATTGGGTCTCATGCTTAATCCCGACAAATTCAGTCATTTTCATTCGATTGAATATTATCATTCTTTAGGCTGGACACCATTATTTTGTTTGCACAAAATGCAAAGACAACACAAGTTCCTACTAAGAAGAAAACACGATGCTTTTACCCTATTACTTACTCTTGAATTAAGTATGCTGGCAATTTTTGTAATTGAATTATGTTCTTTGGTTAAATCTTATTTGTAGCTTATTTTTGTCTCTAACTTTACATTTACAAATTTGAGAGGTCAATCTACACAAGGAAAGAGTGAGAGTTTAGTAGTAGACAGTTTCTTTGTTTCATATATTCAGTCTGACAATTCATTTGATGGGCATTCAGTTGGATGCAGGCACAAATTTTAAGCTGATCCACATCCTCCTCCTTTTATATATTAGGACTTATGATATTTATGATAATATTGTAATATATTATTGCGTACTCTCATATGAAAATATAATATTCAATTTTAGCATGTTATCTTATATAGTTTAGTGGAATATTATTTCTCACAGTTCAAGATGAAGTCTCAGTTGCATTATGGTGAGGAGGATTGCCCTATTTCTGCTCCTGATGGGTTTCCAAGAGAAGATGAACTTCATTTTGAAATTGAGCTGATAGATTTTTTCAAAGCGAAGGCAAGAATGTCAACTTTAAGTTTTTTCTTTCCTTTTCTATTTTTTTCCCTAACTGTTCCATGTTAATTCCACTTCACCCCTGCATGTTGGTGGATTATAGATTATTTGATAAATTCTTGTTCCAAAGAAGTAACAAAACTACATTGATATGAGACATGATGCAAACACCGTAATGCAACAAAATTTGAAGTTTTTAAATGTAATTTTGAAGTATTGAATTATACTTGATATGAATTCAATGTAGTACAACTCTGGTTTTGTAGTATATGAGCTACTCCTTCCGGCCCTAATTACAAGATCACTTTGACTTTTTTGGAGAAATTTAGGATGCAAAAGTAATCAATTTGAATTGTCTATAGTTGTATTTTCCCTAAAAACTAATTTTTTTTTACTTATAAACTAACCTATAATCTAATTAGATGTGACATATATTATCATTTAGTGGTCTAAGTTGCCTCTTCAACTTCCTCAAAAAAAACAAAAAAACCTCAAAAATATGGAATTTAGAACCAGAGGGAGTATTACATAACATTATGATTACAGTGCATATTCTTCGTATAATTCCTGATAGGAAAGTCCTTGCTTTTTGCTATAATTTCTTTTTCTTAACAAAAATCTGGAATTTAGAACCAGAGGGAGTATTACATAACATTATGGTATAAGTTCTTGTTGCTATTGGCCTCAATGATCTAACCATCTTTTGTATTTTTCATGTCTTATTTCAGGTTGTCACGGATGACTTGGGAGTTATAAAAAAGGTAAAAGTGGCTATAATGTGGTTTTGCATGAAATATACACTTATGTTGTACATCTTAATATGATCATTGATCAGGCCAAATGGAAAATTGTTATGTCATATTCTGAAGAAAATAGGAAAGAAATTTGATATTGATAATGAATTATCTATTTCCTTAATGTTATTTCCCTTTCCTATTCTCATTTTTTTGTTTTCTTGCATGATTAATCATGAATTCGGGAAGGATATATTGACAAAATAATTAGAGAAGAATGTTTCTGACGATTTATGTATTATACAAGGGGATTTATCTTTGCTATGAGTGATACAATGTTCAATCATGGTTAACTTGGATTGTGAGCAATATTGATAGCTGATTTTTAACAACAGAGCTTCATTGGGCCCTCCCATTTGATCCTTTTATCTGATAGAATAATTTTAACCCATAGCAATTCACAGATCCTAGTGTTGTGGCTCTAATCTCAGCTTTAGTATTAGATCTCAATACCACAATTTTCTCATTCCTTCTCCATTTGATAAAATTTGAGCCAAGAAAAGTACAATAGTGTATTGTTCATTAAGATCTTCTATCATTAAGATCTCCATGAGCTGCATTAGTGTATTGTTCATTTGTTAATTTTCTGCCCCTTTTGAATAGGATCCCTATTCTTGGGGTACCTTTTTCAAGTTGTGAAGCATTCTTTGAGTTGCTTGTGGACATGATGTGCTACAATCATGCATAAGCTAACCCACCACATTGGTTGCATATGCAATGTTGGGTCTTGTGTGAGCTAAACAAATCAACTTTCCAACAAATTTTTGATAGGGTTCGTGTTAATGGGAGGAAATTTGGGTTGTGCTAGAGACATTTCTTTCTTAATTTGTAGGAGTAAAGAGTTTGCGGGGCTTTTAAAGATGTACTCTGATGAGACTTAGTTTTTAGAGTTTCTTGAGGAGTTCAGTTTCTAAAAGATCACCTAGTATAGGATCATTGCCTTGATTACCATGACAGAAGAATTGTTTTCAAGAATACCAAAATATGACTTAGACTGAGAAAAGTAAGATTTGCTAAAACTAAACTTCTTAGAAAGACGATGTTACAGACTTGTAGATCTCAATTGAAAGAATATAGAAAGAAGGAAATAAGATGGTAGAAGAATAGAAGAATTAGAGGATTGAAGAAGAAGAAGAATAACAAAAACTATAGAGACATAGAAGAGCGAACAAGAGAGAGAAGGGAAAGGCTCTAAGCCATTACATTATGCCAACTAAAACAAATTGGAAATCTGATTTACAATAAAGGTATTCACTTATTTATAGGCTTATAGTCACTGCCCCAAATCAACACTAATGTCTAGTAAAATGTCACTAACTTCCTGACCAACAAACTAATATCTTTATTATTAATATTACATATCAGACCATGGTAACACTTGTATAACTTTTAAGTGGAGGAATAATCAACATATGCGCATATGTGAGCTCTAGAAACAAGTTTAGTCCGAAACTGAGAATGTATATGCACAAATGCAACACACCCAAATATCATTAATAAGCCCATTTGATGCAATGGAAATAGGATATAGAAATGAGTGAGAACTTCTATATGAGTCTTTGACCAAGGAGTTAAAGTCAATTAATAAGATATGTTGCTGGTAGGACAGCCTCACCTCAAAAGGCACATTTGTTTGAAACATCGATGGTGTTGCAACATCAAGAAGATGGTTGTTTTCTTTCATCTACCCCATTTTATTAAGGAGTATTGACACAAGATGAGTCATGCAAAATCACATGTTTTTCTTAATTGGTCGAAAAAATCCTTATCATTATCAGAAGAATATACGGCTCACATCAACTTGGAACTCAAATAAATCCAAAGTATACAACTCACATCAGTATCACCAAAACGAATTTCATTGGAAATACACAATGGAAAAGTAACTTTGTTTTGAGCTCACATCGGTAGCAGCAAAATGAATTTCATTGGAAATTCAGGAAAAGAAAATATAGGAGTTGGCTTGGATCTCTATACATATCATCTAGTACATTATGTCTTGATTCTGTAACAGCTGCGGGAAGGTGAGGTTCAATTACAAGCTACCTCATCAAAGTAGATATGTGATTATTTTATAATCTATGGTCTCAATTATATATGTGTTACAAACTCACAATTAACTTTGCTTTATGTTTTATGGGTTTTCAGGTGTTATGTGAAGGGCAGGGTTGGGAATCTCCACGAGAACCTTACGAAGTAAAAGCTCGGTAAAAAAACTTCTTTTTTCCTATTTCATTTATTTTTATGTCGACTATATGATGGGTTACATTTGTTTGTTTGTTATCAGGATATCAGCAAAGACAGCTGAGGGGAAGTTGATTCTGTCCAACACAGAAAGAGAACCTTATTTCTTTACATTTGGGAAATCAGAGGTGGTTAATTTACTTCTCCTCTTGTTTTATTAATTAACAAGTGTTGTGTTAGACTGGCCTGTTTGTAATAATATGTTGGTATTTGGTGTGCCAAATATATTTGCTCCCCACCTTTTATTCTGATGCCTGAGAAAATTGGTTTGTGAATTTAATAAATGTATTTAACCACTTTGCACTAACTTCAAAAATAAAATACATGAAGTTTTGTCTCAAAATAAATTATGGCATTCATTAGCATGGATTTAGATTCAATGACACATGAAACTTTATGAAATGTCAAACTTAATTTTTTCTTTTTGCCAACTGAACTTAAATTCATTAAAGGTAAAAGGGCCATTTGTTGCCTCCGGAAGTAAACCACCTAAGAGCATTGAATGTCCTAAATTAACAACTTGTACATTTTCGCTCTGGAAGTATCACATGTGGGTCACTGGACGGACCCACCAATGTGCATTGTCCACATGTTAGTTAGCATTGCATTCACCATAGGGTGAAATAACTACACATGTGTTATTTCCGAGGTAAATATGTTTCCCTTGTTAGTTTAGGACACTTAATGCTCCTAGGTAGTTATTTCCCTGACAAAAAAGGGCCCTTGCCCTTCATAATTACAAAGTCGAATGTGTTATATTCAATCTTTCCTTTTTAAAATTTACATTTTTCTATATGCTTAGCAAAAACAAAAACCATCATTATCCTATATTTGGACGTACTGATGTACAAACCAGGTGCCTAAAGGTCTTGAAATGGGGATAGGAACAATGACACGGGAAGAGAAGGCTGTAATATTCGTGCATCGTCAGTATCTAACTCAGTCTCCTCTGATCCAACTGAAAGAAGATTATGAAGAAGTACAGTTTGAAGTGGAGCTTGTCCACTTCATTCAAGTAAGCTAGATTTTCCTTTATGCAAATTATGCTCTACCACTAAAATGTTGGTTGTTGTCCTGGCATATAAATGTATGAAGAATTAATATGATGTCAAATAAATTGATCTAATCATTTACACTCATTATGTCAACCAAGGGAAATTTTGTAATGCTGTTGAGTTTATGACATTCATTGGTTTAACTTCCTTGCTTTCATGGTTTAGTCCCCCGAATTAGTTTCTTGCGGTTGCCTTAGCATTCTTTGAATATGTTAAATTATTGTTATGTAATAGACAACAAAAAAGTTTTTCTTTTGGCATGGGACCTAGTAGTCCCTTTGCAAATAGGAGAGGTTTTAGTATCGACGGATTAACAGTTGGTATCATGTTCTTTTGTCTGATCAGTCATAATAAGCTTTTTTTAGTTGTCATGATTGATATTATTAGGATATTTTCTAATTTCATAAATTTAGGATATGATATTGTGATTTTTAAAAGTTTTACGTATTATTTAGGAATTTAAAACTATTGTTTACCTTACTACCATTATGTGCAACCTATAATTTATCTCCTTTTCTTTTTTTGATTTTTTTTTTATTTTCTTTTCTATTCTTGTTTGAATCATTCGTGACTTCAGATTTAGTTATGTTCTCCCTTTTTATGTGAAATGTAGGCAAAAGTTCACTATGGAACTATGAAAAACAGTAGCCTACATTAATTTGCGCCATCATGCATTTTATTCTTTAGCTTGTAGGCTAGTAAACGGAAAGATTTTCTGGATATGACAATTTTTACGGGTATATATTTACAGGTCAGAGATATGCTTGGAGATGGGCGCCTAATAAAACGTCGAATTCATGATGGGAAAGGTTGGGTTATTTGTGCATTTTTAGTTATTTGCTAAGACATTTTAAACAAGAACTCAAAATAATGGAGATTCAAAATAAGAAGGTGAACAAATCATTTGTGGGAAAACATTTCATTGATGCTTGAGATATGCTAATTGTTAAAATATTTTAACTTTAGACTTTCAGAGTTACTATAACTGCTCTTCTTGCTTTTTGTTCTTTTGATACTGGGAAAATTGTGAGTTGAAGGAGAGAGATAAGGTTCATCATGCTCGCATTCATGCATTCTGAATGGCATGTGCTTCTCTTCCAATACCTTTTATAAATGTTGCTTATTTTCTTTGAAATGCATAGGCGATTTTCCAATGGATTGCCCTCTCCATGATAGTCTACTTCGTGTTCATTACAAGGGTGTGGTTCTTGATGAAGAAAAAAGGGTATTCTATGACACAAGAGTTGATAATGACGGTCAACCACTGGAGTTCTGTTCTGGAGAAGGGCTTGTGAGTTTCAAAAAGCACAAGAAACTGACATTAATATTGGGATTTACTTTTATTGAAAATTAGTTGATCCTATTCATGGGCAAGCCACAATTGCAGAGAGATAAATACTGTATAGAGTCTGTTCTTGCACTGAGACTTCATATATTTTTTATAGGTGCCAGAAGGGTTTGAAATGTGTGTACGTCTAATGCTGCCTGGAGAGGTAGCCCTCGTTACATGTCCCCCAGACTATGCTTATGATAAGTTTCCTAGGTCAGTGAAACTAGTTTAACCACCTCTTAATCTACGATTGAAATTTTATATTTCATTTAGATTCTGTAAAAAGGGCCCAGCTTGGCTCAACGATAAGCTCGCTTGTCGTGGGGTCTGAGGTTGTGGGTGGAAATTAGCCTTTTTGAATAAAAAAGGGATAAGGCTGCCTAGTATATTTCCTTGTTCAGCACCCTCACCAAGTGGGAACTAGAACTGGGCTGACCGTTTTATTTAGATTTTGTAAACCTCTAATTGAACATTTTTTATCACGAGATTCGCTGTCATTCTCTCTTCCTGTATTTTGTAATGTAAAGTATTAGTTTCCAATCTAATCAGGCCCGCAAATGTTCCTGAGGGCGCAAATATTCAATGGGAAATTGAGCTTCTTGGTTTTGAAATGCCAAAGGTATGCTTCAAATTCTTTCATATGAATGTTTGAAATGCCAAAAGTATCATTCTTCTCTTGAATTATCTGGCAAGCATCTTCATCTCCAATCTCCATCATTAGTTTAGTCTGAATATCACTTTTTTGTTAAGTTTGTTGTGGTTGAATATTGCACTATACTAGTTTAGAATTTTGTTTAAAATAAAAAATTGAAGGGCTAGCTTGGCTCAATAGTAAGCTTGCTTTCCGTGGGGTTTGAATTTGTAGATTCGAACAGTCTCTCTGCATAAAAGTGGGGGTAAAGCTGCCTAGTATATTCCCCTCCTCAAACTAGGTGTTTAAAATGGCAAATTATATCTCGTCAATGCACATTCAAATTTAACCACCTATGCACATTCAAATTTAACCACCTAACGACTCAGAATCAGCCTATACAAAATTTAATCCATGTCCCATAATTTATTTTATGTTGTTCCTTCTGTTTTGCAGGACTGGACTGGATTTGACTTCAAAAATATAATAGATGACGCTGAGAAAATCAGAAATACGGTATGACAAAGTAACTGTTAGAAATTTATGCATCTGGTCTCCAGCCTACTATCAACAGTGTTTAAATTGGTACATAATATAGTTACCAAACATGCATGAGTCAAATGTTGTTGCTTTGAGGAAATGGATTTTATTTCGGAATGTTTTTTTTTTTTTTTGGGGGGGGGGGGGGGGTGTATCTGTTGATGGTAGTAACTCCTTTTAGAGGAATTTTTGGCATTTTTTAACCAGACAGGTAGTTTTCTGGGATAGAAAGTTGCCACATCATTTTGGGATTGCCTCAATATAGCTGAGAGATTTTGGAAAACCTATCCTGATTGTTATGACGATCAATTATCTTGCTTCTATTCTTTTCCAGGGTAACAGACTGTTCAAAGAAGGAAAATATGAACTGGCCAAGGCTAAGTATGAAAAGGTAACGTCTATTCCAAAAAAGTGAAGATGTGAAAAAAATAATTGCATCATTACTTTTTTTTTACTGTTAGCTCGTAGAGTATCTATGTACCATCCAACTTTTTAACATTGTGTGGTAGTTGATGTCAGTTACTTCGAGAATTTAATCATGTCAATCCACAAGATGACGAGGAAGGAAAAGTATTTTCAGATACACGTGTAAGTTATTTTGTGTTCTTATACCTCTTCTCCCACTATAGTATTTATAAGAAAACGGGGTTAAATAATAGGGTTAAGGGTTATAGATTCCCCTTAAGTATCCACAGAGTATCATATCTGCCCTTAAACTATTTTTTGGCCCAAATTTACCTTAAAAGTGTGTACGAAGCATCATATCTGCCCTTGAAGTATGCACGATGATTCATATATGCCCTGAAGTATGCACGAAGAGTCTATCTGCCCCTGAAGTATGTACAAATTTCATATTTGATCGTCACTATTTTAACTATATAGGGCGAACATGATCCTACTCTATGCACACTTCGGTCTGAGCTGGGCCAAAAAATATTTTAGGGTAGGTATGATCCTCCATGCATGCTTTAGGGCCAAAAAATAATATTGATTGGACATTTATAAGTGTGGGACTAATTTTTCCCTCTCTCTGTCTCATGACTGAAGAATTTGTTACATCTTAATGTGGCTGCATGCTATCTGAAAATGGGAGATATAAGAAAGTCCATTGAATTTTGCAATAAGGTATGCTCTATGAACTACTAATCTTCGTGGCAGAACTTTCTTTCCTTACATTTCATCTACCTGTTCTGCCTTAGGTAGATGCTGTCATTTTGAAAATATCAAACTCTCCTTAACCCCCCACCTCCCAAAAAAAAATAATAATAATAATAATAATAACCCACCCCCAAAAGAAAAGCAATTTCGACCCCCTCAATTGAGGGATTTTTCTGTTGAGATTAAGACACTAAATTTAATTTTTTAAAAAAAAAAAATAAATTTGGAAATCCACTCGATATCAGTGGATCATTAATTTGATGGTTACTGTATTCCTTAATTGAGCTTCTATTGAGGGGATCTTAATCCTTTCATGTTCTAGTTATTGCACATCTGTCCATGTTTTAAGGACACTTTTTATTAATTCATTTAATATTGATATAGAAACTTGTACTCGATTACCTGAGATTCATAGTTTTTCTCTGTGTTCAAGATTCCTGAAACAGTTTAATTTATTGCTTCATTTTATGGCTGTCTAATCATTTTATTGCATTTTTGCAATTTTACCTATCCTTTATCTTTTCATCACACAATCTCTTTCATCTTTATTATCTTTTATTTGTCATTCTCTTTCATCTTAATATTGAGGGTAAAGTTGGAAAATAAAATAAATTTCTCACATAGTTAATGCTTTTAGCTTAAGCAGTTTTTTTAGAAAAAAAAAACAAAGTAGTTATTTGAAGCCTATATTTTGGGACGGAGGGAGCAGTACTATACAATAATTGCTCAAAGATCATTGGCCTGCTTTCTCTTTACCTCCCTCTATGATGTGGATGTAGCAATTATTTCACTTTATATTTTAAAACTTCACCACATGATTAATGTGTTCCCCGTTGAATGACTTAGGTTTTGGATGCAAACCCTGCACATATCAAGGGTCTTTACCGTCGTGGAATGGCGTACATGGCAGCTGGAGATTTTGAAGAAGCAAAGATTGATTTCAATATGGTAAAATCATATGTTGTCCTTATTATCATACGACGAGTAAGTTTGAACATGTGATATAAAAAGCATTTGGCACATTTTAGATGATGAAAGTTGACAAGTCAACCGAACATGAAGCAAATGCAGCTCTCCATAAACTGAAACAGAAGGAGCAGGTACATTGAGGAGAATTTATTTTCTTATACCTCTATAAATGATTAAATACATACAGATGGCTTACTCTGAAACCAATTCATTTGTAGGAAGCTGAGAAGAAAGCTCGAAAGCAATTTAAAGGCCTTTTCGACAAAAAACCTGGAGAAATTGCAGAGGTTGCGGCAGAAGATGATGATCAGAAGACAAGTGGAAGCAAGGAGGAGGAGGATGGAAATGAAGGTCATGATGGGAATTCATCTGAGGATTCACATGAAGTTGGAACTGATGCCCCTCAAATGGGGTTGTTTTCTCGCTTTTGGCCAAGCAGATTATCATCTTCCTTTCACCTTCGAAGATGTACAATCCTGTGATTTCATCTTACAAGTTCATTAGTAATTTTGCACCTCCAAAAGAGTATTGTGTATTTGTGTTGACAGCACTTTAAATGAAAATTCTTAATTACTTTTACACCTTAACCTTCAATAATCATTCAATCACAACAAAGCCTTATCTCCACATAGGTGGAGTCGGCTACATAGATCATACGGCGTCATTGTACTCGATCAATAGTCATGCTTGGAAATAAACCCTTCATTGAAAGATCTCGTTGAATAACTTCGTTAAAAGTTCTCTTCGGTCTCCCTCTCCTTTTAAATGTGTGTGTCCATGCTTAATAGATTCGACATATTTTACGTTGGCTGCCGAAGCCTAACACAACCCTACTTCTTTATCCCGGCATGTGACCGACTATAAATATAGGCGGAGCATTCCTTACAAAAAAAATCAAATAATGTAATGAACACGAATGATAATAATAAAATAAAACAATACAACAACAAAGCCTTATCCCAACAATAAAAAAATAAAAAAAATTAAGAATAAATAAAAAGGAGAAAATTAACACAGAGGAAATAATATATATATATATATAAGAAAATAATAATAATAAGCTAACCTAAAATGAAAGAAAGTAAAAATATAAATAAAGGGAAAAGAAGAGAAAACATGTTAATTTGATGTAAAAGAAATTTAGTATTTTTTAAATAAAAATAAAAATACTAATGATTAAACCAAATAAAAAATTAAAAATAAATTAAAGAAACCAAGGTAAATGAAGAGAAATAAGTTGGTTTGAGAAATAAGGGAAGTTTTGGGCAAATAAATAAATCAAATAAATAAACAAATTAAACTGCAAGTAGCAAAACATATTTTATTATTTTAAACGATTGTGAAATTTAAACTGCAAGTCTGCGACAAAAAGAAAGAAAGAAAAAAATCTGAATGCAAAAATAGTGGAAGAATAATTCTCCTTAAAAAAAGGAAAGTAAAATTAACTTAGAATATAGTTGTTTTCTCTTAGAATAAGAATGAACTTGTTTGTTTGTTTTTTTTTTCCAAGTAAAACTGAATACAAAAATAGTGGGAGGATAATTCTCCTTGAAAAAAGGAAAGTGAATAATTCTTCTTTTTTGAAGAAGCAACCATTATATATTAAAAAAAATCAACAGTTATAAATATATTTGGGTTAATATACAAATTCACCCCGGAAGTATACCAAAAGGTGCAAATCCACCCCTGACATATTTTCAGATGCGATTTTGACCTAGAAGTAATAATTCAGAGCAATTTTACCCTTCTGTCAATTAAAAATGTTTATTTTGGTGCAAAATGACCCAAATGTCCTCCCTCATTAAATTCTATCTTCTCTTCCACCCTCCCACCCCAAACCCCAACCACCACCACTACCACCCCACCACCACCACCACCTCCGCCCCAACCTTCCAACCACCACCATCACCCCAACCACACAACCCTCCCACCGCCACAACACCCACCGCAAGCCCCCAACCGCCCCTCCGCAACAACCACCGCCACCAAACATCATCATCAACGTGAGCTTCTGGATTAACGTGCTTCTTTTTGGAGAAAATACGAAGCTTATTGTGGCATAGCAGTGGTAACTTCTTGAAGCTTCCCATCACTTTTCACCATGTTATCAAATGACACCTTTTCCCTTTTACAATTTCCCTTTCGTTTCAATCGCGTAGACCCCTTGTAGATTCAAAGTCTCAATCTTTTTTAAAACTGAGCACAGAAGTTGTTTAAAGTTATGATTTTGATGATGTGGGGTTTTGAGAAGAGGGTCGGAGTCTTTGAGGCGGTGGCTGTTGTGGAGGGTCGGTTGGGCGCGCGGTGTTCGTTGGGGTGGTGGTGGTTGGGTAGTTGGGGCGACGGTGGTGGTGGTGGTGGGGTGGTAGTGGTGGTGGTTGGGGTGGGAGGGTGGGAGGGTGGAAGAGAAGAGAGAATTTAATGAAGGGCATTTGGGTCATTTTGCACCAAAATAAACATTTTTAATTGACAGAAGGGTAAAATTGCTCTGAATTATTACTTACAGGTCAAAATCGCATCTGAAAATATGTCAGGGGTGAATTTGCACCTTTTGGTATACTTCCGGGTTGGATTTGCATATTAACCCAATATATATAGATATAAAAGAAGCAACGGTTATATATATATATATATATATATATATATATATAAGAGACACTAAAAAAGGAAATAAAAAAAAGAAGCAAGGTGTAACCTTAAACGATTTTCTACTATTTTCTCTAAAATTTATGCTACCCCAACTTTTTCACGAATGTGATCATTACGGATCCTATCTTTTATTGAATGTCTACACATCCATCTCAACATCCTCATCTTTGCCACCTCCATCTTATGTTCGTGTTGTCTTTTAAGTGTCCAACATTCACTACCATATAACATTGCTGGTCTAATGACTGTTCTGTAAAATTTTCCTTTTATTTATCTTGAATCTTACGATCACATATAATCCCAGAAGCTTTTCTCCATTTAAACCAACCAGTCTGGATTCTATTATTATTATCTCCATCTACCTCACAATCTTTTTGTATAATTGATCCGAAATATTGAAACTTGTCCATGAAAGTGAGGATGCACAAGAGAGGGGGTGAATTGTGCTACAAATTAAACACTTAAACTACCAATAAAATAATTGCAAACCAATTTATACTGGTTCGGCCAAAATTCTTGCCTACGTACAGTTCACCAACACCTCATTGGGTTCCACTAAGTCCAGGTTTTACAATTGGTTCAATTGAGAACCTTTACAAATGAAAGAATCTCTCTAACACTCCCCCTTACTACCCGTAAGGTCACAGCCCTGTTCTAAAGCTTCCAAGCTTCAGAACAACCTCAAAACATAAGAGGATTTAAAAATAAGTTTGAGTTCACAAATTGAACAAATAATGTTAAACACTTAAGCTTTTGTGATCGCAATAAGACTTGAATGCTTTTTCAGAGAGTAGGTGCAGTATTGAATATTTTCGGTAAAGTGCAATAAATTCAAGTTCCCTATTTATAGTCTTCAGTGAAGGATATGTCTGTTTGACACATAGGGATGAAAACTTGTATCCGTTAAGCTCCATTAATGCCTTGTACTCTTGTTCTTCTCATGTAGCTTGAAGAGGATGATAAACATTAATTGCAGCTTCAGGCTTTATCTGCATACATGCCCATTGTAGGAGAGAAGTTGCCTTGACTTCTTAATTAACTTGGATTTTATTTTTCTTCCTAATGTTTTCTCATCAATAATTCCAAATGTAGGCAAATGATTTATGAATATTAGAATTAAAGAATATGGTATATCCATTCACTTTATTTTTATAACGTCTCCCATTTTACATGCAGCAGACCAAACGGGTCTTTGTGACCGAAAAAACATAATAGTGTTATTTCATATAAATATTTCAGATATGACAAAAAAATATAAATATTTTAGAGGTAGTTACCAATTAAATTAATTGGATCATTTCAATAATATCATATTGATTTCGTTATACTAATTTGAAATCGGAAATTGGAACGTTGAGAAATTCTTGCTTGAACCCGGTCCACCACGTCATTTGTGTTCTTTTTTTTATTTATCAAAACATTTGTGTTCCTTTTTTTATCATAAAAAAATTGCGTTCAAACCAATCACAAATAGACACGTACTGTCTCACATGGAATTTTCAATTAGTAGTGACACTCTAAAAATAAAATAGGAAACATCTAAAAAAATTTGAATTACATGTTTTCAATGTTTTTTATTTTACAATGTAAGTAAACATGTTTTAAAATATAATTGAGTTTTCTTAGGGTGCCACATAAAATAAAAAAGTACACATGAGTTTCAACGCAAGAATTTCTCTTGAATTCTGAGAAAAAAAAAAGAAATTCTCTTGAATGTGTCAGATTTTTTTAAAAAATAACATGACATAATAACATAAAAATAAAGTATATTTTGAATTTCGAAATTCGAAATGACAAGGTAATTTGAATTTTGAATCGGATTCTCCTATATATTTCGGCTCACTACATGTTCTAGTAGACTTTTTCTTCTTGAACTCTGCCTTGAGACATAGAGAGAAAGAGAGAGTTAGAGTAAGATATTCATTATTGTAGACGACGATCATCATCGGAACTCAAAACAAAGCGGTTTTCTGGTAATTCTTTCCTTTCTCTATGTGGGTTTTTTTTTCTGAGATAGCGTTTGCTGTGTCGGGTTTTCTTCTACTAGCTGAATTCTGTGCTTTTTTGTGTCAGTTTGTTTTCTGATCATCCTGGTTACTGAAAATAGAAACTTTTTTTGAAGGCTCAAAACTTTTTTTGTTTCGTTTAACAATCTCTTATTTTTTGCGCTTTTAGTGTTAAATTGGAATCCGGAACTGGCTTAATTTGATATTATATTTTCGCATATAATTTTATGTCAAAATCTAACCTTTCGTATATAACTATTTAACTTAAGGGAGGTTTATATTTAACTTAGAGAGAAAAGGAACAAAGAGAGGTGTATGAGAGAGTCAATCTCTCTCTAATAAAGGAGTTTTTATTCCCCGTCTCATCATCCTATACTCTCTATGTTGAAATCTTTCAGCAAATAAGGTCTATGAGAATGTCCAAGAAGTATTTGGTTGAGCCAATCTATACAAGATATTGATAGACAAAGAATTCGAGAGAAGGAAAGAGTAATGAATGTCATCATTAACGAGGAGAGAAAAGAAATACTGTTAAAATCTAACCTTTCGTATATAACTATTTAACTTAAGAGATGTTTATATTTAACTTAGAGAGAAAAGGAACAAAGAGAGGTTTATGAGAAAGTCAATCTCTCTCTAATACAAGAGTTTTTATTCCCCGTCTCATCATCCTATACTCTCTATGTTGAAATCTTTCAGCAAATAAGGTGTATGAGAATGTCCAAGATGTATTTGGTTGAGCCAATGTACACAACATATTGGTATACAAAGAATTCGAGAGAAGGAAAGAGTAATGAATGTCATCATTAACGAGGAGAGAAAAGGAATATTGTTAAAATCTAACCATTCGTATATAACTATTTAACTTAAGGGAGGTTTACATTTAACTTAGAGAGAAAAGGAACAAAGAGAGGTGTATGAGAGAGTCAATCTCTCTCTAATACAAGAGTTTTTATTCCTCATCTCATCATCCTATACTCTCTATGTTGAAACCTTTAAGCAAATAAGGTGTTACTTGAGAATGTCTAAATGTATTTAGTTGAGCCAATGTACACAAGATATTGGTAGACAAAGAATTCGAGAGAAGAAAAGAGTAATGAATGTCATCATTATTGAGTAGAGAAAAGGAATACAGTTATAATAGAGTTGTCATGAAATTTGTGGTGTTTTTTCTTGAGCTTATTTTCTTTCATGGTTTGTGGCTTGCAGGACCTAATTTTTAGTCGTATTGATTTCTTTTGGCTTGGGAACAATGTCTTCTCCATCATTTGTACCCAGCAATTTCCCCTGCAAACCATTTGATGCCGGTACTGATCTTAAATTGTATTTCTCAATAGTTTTGAATTATTTTGAGCCTGATAAATTGTAACACACCAACACGTGCTTAATTTATCACGTATTTAACCATATGGTGGCATCTTCTGATGGTTTTCTTGAGCTTTAATCATGTATATGTATCTAAGTATTACTTCTGATTTATCTATTGTAATTTGTATTGAATTTCTTCTGTAATATGTGTGCTCATCATGCTCTGATATTGCAGTACTTGGAGATCAAATCAATGCGGCATCTCAAGTGGATGATAATTTTTTCTCTGATGTCGAAATGCCTAGCTTCTCAGATTTGATGGACATCTGCGTGAGCTCACCAGAAATCTGCATGGTTGATAGTGCATTGGGCGATAATGATGATTTCAATGTTATGTGTTGTGATGAGGACTTATCTGCGACGAGTTCTGTGTGTGCAATGGATGCAACAGATTTCCATTACGAGGCATCTAGTGAACAGTCTCAGCAAATGTCTGATTATATGTCGTCTGAGTACACGTGTCATCCGACTATGCCGACTCAAAATCTTAACGCCAACCACTCTCAGATTGATTTCATGGAAATAGATAATTATGATACAGAAGCTTTTGATAGATCTCTTCTTAACATTATGACCCATGAATCTAATTCATTGGCTGCACAAGTCGGCACAGAAACAAGCAAAAAGAAGCATACCCTTTGTCTTGATCTGGATGGTACATGAGTCAAACACTTGGTGTTTTCTGTTTTATGGACATGCATTGATGTTTGGATATAGATATGCATATCTTAAACTCGTTATTAATATATTATGTTGGTTTCACAGATACACTAATCCATGCTTAATTTACGCCATGTCATGGAGTTGACTTCACATACCAGTTCACTGATAATGATAACAATGACGAAACTGTATATGTGCGAAAGAGGCCTTTCCTTGATGCATTTTTGAGAAGAGTGTCAGAGATTTTTGAAGTTATCATCTTCACAGCTAGCGAAAGTTGTTATTCAGAAAAGATGCTGGATATTCTGGATCCAGAAGGAAAATTTTTCTCTGCTAGAAGATACAGAAGCTCTTGCGTCTTTTTAGATCATATATACACTAAAGATTTGACAGTTCTTGGCATTGACCTGGCAAAAGTATGTATTGTCGACAATTATCCCGAGGTACATATCTTCATTTTGATTCTTCTAAAGTCTTTTCGTGCTTTTCAATATATCTATTAATGATTGACATAACATACTGAAACTTGCTTTGTCTTCATATTGTTTTAGGTGTTCAGGTTGCAACCTGATAATGGAATCCCTATAGAGAGTTGGTATGAGGATGATTCTGATTCTGCTTTGATGCAATTGCTTCCGTTTCTTGAGAGTCTAGTTGACGTGGATGACGTTCGACCTATCATTGCCAGAAATTCAGCGCTTCAGAATTTAGTGGCTTCGAGTTGAGTGGTGGATTTCTCTGTAGTGTTCTCTGTGAATGAGTAGCTGATTTCTTCGTGCCTAGGATGGATTGATTGATTATTTGTCCAATTGTCCATATTCTGAGTTCAGATAACCCCATGCAAGTATATGCAAATGCACGTTTAGGAAATGGTTTTTTTCCCTTTAGCAAAAAAGAAACAAAAAATCAAAAAAGGGGGGGGAAAGAATTCTTTCTTAAATGTAAATTAGCTATGTTTCCTGGTTTTTTAGTTTTCTATATGAGTCTTTTACATAGACGGCTTTGTGCCCAGTTTGCCATATTTGTAAATACAAATTTTACATATCAATTCTAAAGTTTCGCTGAAGTTGATACCACCATTGGTACTTGGTAGATGCACGTTCTTCATATTCAAATGTGTCTCATTTATTTCTCGATTCTTCTATTTTCTATTTTCATCCCCTCCACCCAATCCCTTTAATTTTGAATAACTTGATAATTTTAATTAACTTGGATTTTATTGGATTCACACAAGAATTTCTCTAAAAGAATAATAATAATTTTGATTTTTTTATCAGAAATAATAATTTTGAATAATTTGATAATTTTAATTAACTTGGATTTTATTTTTCTTCCTAATGTTTTCTCATCAATAATTCCAAATGTAGGCAAATGATTTATGAATATTAGAATTAAAGAATATGGTATATCCATTCACTTTATTTTTATAACGTCTCCCATTTTACATGCAGCTGATTTAACCTTTTTGTCGCCTAAAAAGATTGATCAAAACAATTCAATACTCTACTCCACTATTTAGATAGCGGTGAGTACAGGTCTTTCCACAGTTCAGGTTATCTTGCTAATTGAAAGTATATAAGTCACGCAAATTAACAAACAGTTTGAGTGTGTGTTTATATCTACGATTAAAATATAAAATGTACCGAAAGTATGAGTGTAAAGAATCAATAGGTGGAATCTCCTCCTTCAAGCCTCGATTTGTGCATCTCAATTGTTAGGCCTCATGTGACAATTTCCTCTTAATTAACTAGCTTAAATCAGCCAAGACCTCTTAAAACTAAGAAGTGTTAGCTAGTTTAAACTGATTAATCAAGATAGTCTAGCCTTGAACTTGATGCATATCCATAGGTGAGATAGAAATCAAAACTAACTTCTATTTAACATTCACTTCAAGAATCAAACAAAATGTACTCACATATGCTTAATCTCATGAAGCTACACATTGTATATACCTAACACACATGAAAGTTCAAGATCTAGAAGTTAGGTTTACAAACTTGAAAGAATAAATGAACTCTACACAGAAATCTCTATGCAGAATCCTAGATCTAACATACCTAAAAATCTCCAGACATGAAAGGTCTAAGTGATTACAAGCTTGAAAACCTAGAAAAGGAAAATTCTCACATAAGGCCAATTATATTTAAGCTCGAACACAAATCTGGACTTGAAGGAAGGAGAAGAACGCTTAGCCGCGCATGGAGATGGAAAGATCGGAGGATTTGCGAGATGAAATGGCCATGGCGGAGGTGAAGAAGATGAAGATGAAGTTGAGAGAGTTTGTTAGAGGAGAGAGAAAATGAAAGTGAAGTGAGAAGAGATATGTTCAGATGTTAGTTATGTTTGGGGTTTTATAGTGGTGAGTAACTTTGGGATTATCGCCCAAAGGGTAGTTTTGGTATTTGGTAAAGGTTAGGATGAATGTGGACTAGATCTCATCTCCATGCAATTCCAAAGGTTCCTCCTTTTTCTCCAAGTGATTGTGCTTCCCTTTTTGCCCTTAATGAGGTCTCCAGACTTGAATTTGGCCTTGGCGCCAATTTTTGCCTCATTTAGAAAGCTGCAGGGCTGACTTTGCCTTAAATTAACTCTGCACCAAATACTTCTGAAAAGTAGTTGACATTTCTGATCATTGTGCAGTTTGGCTCATGTACTCGCTGGCTGATGGACTTCAGCTTCCGGATGTGAAACTTCATGTTGCAAGCGCAAGCACATTTACTTCCGGATGAGAATCCACTGGATGAGAATCCACTTCCGGATGTAGCTCTTTGTCCGCCAGCGCCAGCACGTTTACTTCCGGATGTAGCTCTCTGTCCGCCAGCGCCAGCACGTTTACTTCCGGATGTAAATCCACTTCCGGATGGAAGTCCGCTTCTTCAAGTAGCTCAGCTTCCGGATGTGACTTTGAGTACTCTCCATCTAGCCTTCCTTCTTGCCAAATTATCTCCATTGAAACTCCACCAAGGGTGTGTGGGGTCCACTTGGGACCCCCCTACATGAAAAACACATCTCATAGTCAAAATGACCAAAATACCCTTAGTTCCATAAAATGCAAATAATAAGGCTATTATTCTTCAAATATTTATACATAAGCATGTGCATGAAAATGTATCAATAATGATCAAATATAACAAATAAACCATACTAATTAAGCTCAAATGCACATGCTTAAAGGTATGAAATTTGGTCTAATCAAATCCCCCACACTTAAGCTTTGCACTCCGGGCAAAGTCATGTAAAAGATTAACTTAATCATTAAGCATAATGAAGGCAATTGGAATTATCATAGTGTTCAAGTTGATCTTCTTGAACCTTTCCCTAAAGCTTCGCATAGGCCAAATCTAAGAATACAAAGCGAATCCAAGTTTAACAATCCACTAAAATTTAGGAGGAGTGCCAATTGAGATTTTTCCTCACCGGATAAAGTGTTTAACTCATTCGCTCAAGTTAGGAAAAATGCCTAACTAGGGACTTGTGATCACTCTTTGGCTCAATGCACTTGACCATCACCATAGGCTTGTAATAGCTCTAAGTTCTCCACCCATAGTATGCATAGCACAACCAAATCTAGGGGACTTTGGGGTTAGATGGAAGGCTAATAATGAATGGTGAATGATGGAAAGTAGTCAATGACCAATGACATGAACAAGTAATCACCACATATGCATGCAATACAATGAAATCAATCCTCGCAAAGCACGCTACATCTCTCTTTTCTTTTTCAATCTTATGCCTTTGGCATACTAAAGCACTTTGTGCTTTCTTTTTTTTTTTTCTCTTTTGATAGGCCTTTGGCCTTATTATTATTTTTTTTTTTTTTTTTTTTTTTTTTTCTTAGGCCTTTGGCCATTTCCTCTTTTCTTTTCCTCTATTGTGGCTCTCGGCCATCTTTTATTTTTCACTCATATAGCTTGCTTTCCACAAGATACAACAATACAATACTAATATGAATGCAAGCATATGCTATAATCACTTATTCACACTTCGGTCAAGGTGGTAGAAAAGAAAAGTGAATGGCCCAAAGGGGTTAATCAAAGGATAATATTTGGTTGGCTTAGTGTTTGGGTCATGAGGGTTTAGAAAGAAACGCCCCTTTCATTTTCAATCATGCCATACATTGTGATCTCGAACAAGAGCTAGGACAAGTTCTAGGAGGTCAAGTAACTATTGGCCCACTCAATTCGGTTGAAGGCTTCTCACATTTATAGCTTACTCTAATCAGTCACTTCCTCCCTAAGAAAAGTTAAATGAGAAACTTACACCCTCTTTATACCTTAAAAGTGCCCCATGCAATGCCCTAAGTAATCATTCCAAAAATTCTACTTACACACTAGATGAAAATTCCATTTGCTTTCAAAAGCCATAATCAAGTCAAATTTTCAAGAAAAATCATGCCAAATAAGTCCAAAAATCAAGTGTGAAAGCTTCGAATCAGACCACTTTAAAGCACATAATACACCTCCCCCACACTTAAAGCATGCATTGTCCTCAATGGACCAATCAATTCGAGTAGGAAGATGCATTTTAAAGGCAAAGCAGCAACATTAAAGGCAGGGCAGTTCAAACAAACAAATGGCCAATGCATGTATTATTCACAAACTAACACTAAACACAACCTATCAAAACAAATTTTATAATTTTTTACTCACTGACGCTTAGGAAGCCTAACTAGATGTCATCTCAAGCTGCTATGCCTCCGGAAGCAAAAGTGCTACCGGAAGCAAAACTGCTATAGGAAGTCACTCTAGGTTCAGATTCTAATCTCACCCCTAGCGGAAGCAAACTTGCTACCGGAAGCAAAATTGCTTCCGGATGCATTGACGCTTATGCACAATGAACTCATCCCCTAGCGGAAGCAAAATGAACACAATCTGATCCTGAGTAGAAAAATCTAAGTGAGAGCTTCCGGAAGCAAAAACACTTCCGGATGCAAATCCTATATTTCCCAGTGACACTTCCTGAAACAAATAGCCATCCCCCAGCTCTAGTGAAATTTTTCTAACCTACAACAACACTCTAAAACATAATCCTAAACACATTCCTAATTTTTTTCTAAACAAATATCTTCCCCCACACTTAAGATATTAACTAAACAAAGCAAGTGAGGAAAGGATAGAAACAACCTTTAGGGCGGCTTGAAGTTCTCCTTATACAATTTTAGCAAATGGCCATTAACCTTGTAGATTCGGCCATCTTTGCTATGCTTGATCTCTACCATGCCAAAATCATGAGATTTGGTCACCACATAAGGGCCTTCCCACTTGTCTTTAAGTTTGCCCCCTCCACTGAACTTGAATTTAGCACGGTAGTAAAGCACAAAGTCACCCGCCTTGAATTCTTTCCTCAGGATGCCACTATCATGAATAGCCTTTGTTCTTTCCTTAAAGATTCTGGAGTTCTCAAATGCCTCATTCCTCAACTCGTCAAGCTCACTTAAAGTCAATTGTCTCTCTTGCGCCGCAGCATCCATGTCATCAATACAAGATTTGACCGCCCAATAAGACTTATGTTGGAGCTCAACTGGAAGATGACAAGCTTTGCCATAGATCAACCTATAAGGGGACATGCCAATTGGAGTCTTAAATGAAGTCCTATAAGCCCAGAGAGCTTCCTCAAGCCTCAAGCTCCAATCTTTCCTGCTTGGCTTCACAATTCTCTCGAGGATATTTTTGATTTGTCTATTAGACACCTCGGCCTCCCCGTTGGTTTGAGGGTGATATGGTGTAGAGATCTTGTGATTGACTCCAAATTGGTTGAGCAAAGAAGTCATGAGCTTGTTGCAAAAATGTGAGCCCTGATCACTCACAAGTGCCTTGGGCACTCCAAACCTACAAAAGATGTTAGATTTCAAGAACTTCAACACAGTCCGAGCATCATTTGTCCTAGTAGGCACGGCCTCCACCCACCTTGAAAAGTAATCCACGGCCAAGAGTATATAGACATAGCCACAAGAGGGTGGAAAGGGTCCCATGAAGTCAATGCCCCACACATCAAAAACATCACAAAAGATCACAGGAATTTGACGCATTTCATGCCGCTTAGTTAATCCTCCAAACCTTTGACAACGATCACAAGACTTGCAATAATCATAGGCATCTTTGAACAAAGTAGGCCAATAGAAACCAGCCTCCAGAATTTTCCTTGAGGTTTTCCTGGCACCGAAATGCCCACCACAAGCAAGAGAATGACAGAACTCCAAAATTGAAGAGATCTCATCATCATGCACACACTTCCGGATGATTTGATCATTGCATAACCTCCACAAGTGTGGCTCATCCCAAACATAATAGTTTGCATCTCTCTTCAATTTTTGAGCTTGGTGTTTGTTTAATGAAGGAGAAATCATCTCGGCCACCATATAATTCACCAGATGAGCATACCACGGATCCTTCTTAGCATTCAAAGCACACAATAAAGCATCTGGGAAAGTATCACAAACAAGAGAAGAGTCATCAATTCCTCCCACATCCACTGGCAGACGGCTTAAATGATCTGCTACCAAGTTCTCTTTTCCAGCCCTGTCCTTAATCTCTATCTCAAATTCTTGTAAAAGCAAGACCCATCTCAAGAGCCTAGGCTTTGTTTGTGGCTTAGATAACAGATAACGGACGGCTGCATGATCCGTAAATATGATTACCTTAGAATGTAGTAAGTATTGTCTAAACTTGTCCAGACCAAAGACTATGGCGAAAAGTTCCTTTTCAGTTGTTGTATAGTTCCTCTGAGCTCTATCCAATGTTTTGGATGCGTAAGCAATGACTCTAGGCAAAGATTCTTGCCTTTGGCCAAGCATAACTCCCAGAGCCTCATTAGAAGCATCACAAGACAACTCAAAAGGTAATTCCCAATTAGGTGCAACCAGGATAGGAGGAGTAGTAAGCCGTGTCTTCAACTCAACAAAGGCCTCCTTACACTCATAAGAGAAATCAAACTCTGTATCCTTTTGTAGTAGATGAGACAGTGGGGAAGCAATTTGGCTAAAACCCTTGATGAACCTCCTATAGAAACCCACATGTCCAAGAAAAGACCTCAACTCCTTCAAGCAAGTCGGAAATGGTAGAGAGGAGATTACCTCAACCTTCGCTTTGTCAACTTGAATACCCTCCTTTGAGACTAAATGTCCCAACACTATGCCCTTGTCCACCATGAAATGGCACTTCTCAAAATTGAGTACCAAACCCTTCTCCACACATCTAACCAAAGCTTTCTCAAGATTGACCAAGCAAGTATCAAAACTGTCTCCATAGAGGGAGAAATCATCCATGAACACCTCTATGCCATCCTCCAGCAAGTCATTAAAAATGCTCATCATACAACGTTGAAAGGTTCCTGGAGCATTGCACAGACCAAAAGGCATTCTCCTGTATGCGAAGGTTCCAAATGGACAAGTAAAGGTTGTTTTCTCTTGGTCCTCAGGTGCTATCGGAACTTGGAAATACCCAGAGAAACCATCCAGAAAACAATAGTGTGACTTGCCAGCTAGTCTTTCCAGCATCTGATCGATGAATGGTAATGGAAAGTGGTCTTTTCTTGTGGAGTCATTCAGCTTCCGATAATCTATACAAACCCTCCAAGAGTTCTGAACCCGTGTAGGCACTAGCTCATCTTTGTCATTTTTCACCACAGTCAGCCCACTCTTCTTTGGCACCACATGAATGGGACTCACCCATTCGCTGTCGCTAATTGGATAGATGATTCCAGCACTTAAGAGCTTTTCTACCTCCTTTTTCACAACATCAAGTATCAAGGGATTGAGTCTCCTTTGTGGTTGCCTCACCGGCTTAGCATCATCAGTCAGCAAGATCCGGTGCATACACGTGGTAGGACTCATGCCAGGAAGATCGGCCAGAGTCCACCCAATGGCCCCCTTGTATCGTCTGAGCACCTCAAGCAACTTCCCTTCCTCAAGAGAAGACAGAGCACTAGAAACAATCACTGGGAGCTTCTTCTCATCAAGCAAGTAAGCATACTTAAGATTGGGTGGCAAAGGTTTCAGCTCCAGCGTAGGTGGCTCAATAATAGAAGGTACCAGAGTGTGCATCTCAACTTCTAGCAATTGATGTTCATAGAAATCATCATCAAACTGCGGCAGCTCATCACGACAATTCGGCCTCTTAGATTGTGAGGCCTCAGCATTCTTATTCAAGTCTGCATCCCCACTGCCGCTCAGGGTAGAAACATGTGGACCGTCAGTGAGCACATACTCTTTCAGATATAGCTTCTCCCTCAGCTTATGTAAGCGGCTTCTTCTTACGGCTTCATACTTTTCATGGTCAAACTCTTGTGCACTGGATTTCTCAATTCCCTGGGTGAAGTCACATCCTCCCTTCTCCTGTCCTACAAAATTAAACAAACTTCCCTCTTCCAAGGGGTTGTAGCTTGACAAAGAGGAAATAGATGTGCAATCATTATCAAAATTATAATGCACATGCAGTGAGTCACTGAATTCTGTCACTGAACTTCCTATGCTAGATGAATCATTAGGCATATCATACAAGCATGTATTTTCAATTAATCTAGCACAAGAGTCATGATAACACATATGAGCATCTTCATTATCAATTAGGTTCAACTTGAAGGTATTTACATGCTCATCACAAACTATATGCATCAGAGAATCAATCACACTTAGTCCAAGGAGAGAATAATCCTCGTGAGGATGTTTAATTGCTTTCCCCACATCAAACTTTATTAATTGATTTCCTACTTGCATTGTAACATAGCCCTCTTCTAAGCTTATCATCATCTTGGCTGTTTTCATAAATGGCCTTCCCAAAATCAAGGAGTCATCCATCCTAGTTTCACTGGTCATGTCTAGCACATAAAAATCCACTGGAAATACTAGTTCCCTAACCCTCACAAGAATATCCTCAATAAATCCATAGGGTTTCTTAATGGACCTATCTGCCAATTGGACCACAACACTAGTTTCACTCAAATTCTTCAACCCTAGTGCAAGGTAGGTGGCCTTAGGCATGACGTTAATGGCGGCTCCTAAATCAAGAAGTGCTTTCCCAAAGCTAAGTTTTCCTATCTGACAAGGGATAGTGAAAGAGCCCGGATCTCCACACTTTTGGGGCAAGTGCCCCTTTAAGAGAGATGAAACATGAGTCCCAAGTTGGACTTTGTTACTTGAATTAGTAGCTCTCTTGTTAGTGCAAAGATCTTTAAGGAACTTAGCATACTTAGGCATTTGTTTCACAAGCACAAGCATAGGCACATTAATTTCCAACTTAGAAAATAAGTCAAGCATCTCCTTTTCCAATTCATCCTCATGTTTCTTCTTAGCTAAAGCATATGAATTAGGAAATGGTAAATGCTCAGGATCAAGAGACTTACCTTTGGGGGATTCATCCCCTTGTTGAGTAGGATGTTCTTGCGAAGGAGATTCACCAACTTTCCGCTTTCCCTTTGCAATCTCCTTCTTCTTTTCCTCCTGTGAAGTCTCTGCTACATCACCTTTCATAGGAAGAATCTCAGCTTCATCAAGAAAACCATCAAGAGGAGGATTCAGTTCGGCCTCACACGGAAGTTGTGTCTCCTCCTCTTCCTCCTCATATTCATAAGCATCGCCATACTGCCTTCCACTTCTCAATTGCATAGAATGCATATTTTGCGGATTAACAACCACATTTGACGGCAATCCCCCTTTCATTGCGTCCTGCTCAGCTTTATCATTAAACATTTGAGAAACTAAGGTAGTTACATCTTTCTTTAGACTTTCTCCAAACTTTTCCATTAAACTTGACACCATCTGGTACATAGTATCTTGTTGAGATGTCGAAGAACCAGATGGAGGAGCATGAGCTGGATCATTATTCTTCATAAATGGAGGAGGAACATTGGCTTGTTGATTCGGCCTGTACCTTTGGTCATTAGAGTTAGGCCTCCCTTGATATGAACCATAACCTTGTTGTGAGGGATAGGCATTAGCAGCTTGGTAGTTACCTCCCCCCCACTTAGGCTGTTGCTGTGGTTGGAAAGAGCTGGAATTTGTGGCTTGGTTTGAACCTCCCCCCCACTTGAAGTTCGGATGGTCCCTCCATCCCGGATTGTACGTGGAAGAGTAAGGATCATATTTGGTCTGAGGCCTAGCATTGTTATACATGGCCGCCACTCCCGCTTGGGATGGACAGTCTGAGGATAGGTGCATGGGCGAGCCACAGTGATCACAGGATGAGGCCACCAAGGCCATAGAATCATCAACACTAGGAGTAGGCTGAACGAAGCGTCCGTCCATCCTACTGAGGCTCTCGGTCAGCCTCTCAATAGAGTTGTACAGCTTGTCATCCCCACTCAGGGAGGCAACCTTTTGCGCAGCACCATACACAGCATCACGACCATAAAAATTCTGGTGATTAGAGGCCATGGTTGAAAATAAGTTCCATCCTTCATTGGCTGATAAGTTGAAAAGTGAGCCATTAGAAGCAGCATCCACACTCATCTTGAGCTGTGGCACCAGGCCATCATAAAAGTATTGCACCAGATTGCCCTTGGAGATGTTATGGTTGGGGCACGAGTTCACCAAGGTGTTGAACCGGCTCCAATATTCATAGAATGTCTCCTGAGAGAATTGCTGAACACCTGTGATGTCTTTCCGCAACTTTGATATCTTTGAGACTGGAAAATAGCGGTCTAAAAACACCTTCTTAAGTTGCTCCCATGAAAGAGTGGCATAATGAGTAGGCAGGTTCAAGAGCCACTCCTTGGCTTTGCCTTCTAAGGAGAATTGAAACACTCTCAACAGAACATCATCCAGGTCTGCATTGGGTGGCTTCATGGAGGAGCAAGTGTGGTAGAGGCCAAGCAAGTGCGTGTGAGCATCCTCATGGGGAAAACCTGTAAACTTAGGCAGATGAGCAAGAAGAGATCCTTTGATCTCAAAGTTAGCGGGGTTAGCATAAAAACCTTAAGGTGCAAACGATGCATATGACTGTGTGAACTCACGCATTGGTCTATCATCATCATGTAAATGCCTACCCCCCTCAAAATGACGTTCATCCTCTTGCTCTCGCCTGTCATGTCGCTCACGCTCATGTTCATGATCTCTCACCTCTCTCTCATGTTCTCTATGGTCCTCTCGTCTTTCTGCCATAATGAAATGCTGGTCTAGGAATGTGTTATTGGACGCTACAGATGAATTTTGTGGATTTGATGTGGATCCTACAGGTTGCTTACGAGCTTGTTTCTCGTGCTTTTTCTTTTTCTTAAGTTCTCTCAGAGTCTTATTAATCTCTCTATCCAATGGCACTAATGATGTGGTAGGGTTCATACAAAGCTACTTAGTGCAACTATTTGCAGTAAAATCCAACAAAATCCAGCAGAATCACAGACAAAACACCAGCAGAAATTAGTGCAGATTCCAGAAAAGTGTATACAAGTTCAATCAACACAGAACAGCAAGAAGAGGCTAACTAGAGCAGCCAAATACTTCCTAAAACACTGCTAAAACAGGCTTAACTATATATAAAGCAATTCAACCTAAAAACTTAAAACTAAAACTAACTAAAATATCACACAAGTTACACAAATTAAGATTGTGACTACGAACACCTAAAACTAGCAAGAAATAGCCTAAGCCGGCAACGGCGCCACTTGATTTAACCTTTTTGTCGCCTAAAAAGATTGATCAAAACAATTCAATACTCTACTCCACTATTTAGATAGCGGTGAGTACAGGTCTTTCCACAGTTCAGGTTATCTTGCTAATTGAAAGTATATAAGTCACGCAAATTAACAAACAGTTTGAGTGTGTGTTTATATCTACGATTAAAATATAAAATGTACCGAAAGTATGAGTGTAAAGAATCAATAGGTGGAATCTCCTCCTTCAAGCCTCGATTTGTGCATCTCAATTGTTAGGCCTCATGTGACAATTTCCTCTTAATTAACTAGCTTAAATCAGCCAAGACCTCTTAAAACTAAGAAGTGTTAGCTAGTTTAAACTGATTAATCAAGATAGTCTAGCCTTGAACTTGATGCATATCCATAGGTGAGATAGAAATCAAAACTAACTTCTATTTAACATTCACTTCAAGAATCAAACAAAATGTACTCACATATGCTTAATCTCATGAAGCTACACATTGTATATACCTAACACACATGAAAGTTCAAGATCTAGAAGTTAGGTTTACAAACTTGAAAGAATAAATGAACTCTACACAGAAATCTCTATGCAGAATCCTAGATCTAACATACCTAAAAATCTCCAGACATGAAAGGTCTAAGTGATTACAAGCTTGAAAACCTAGAAAAGGAAAATTCTCACATAAGGCCAATTATATTTAAGCTCGAACACAAATCTGGACTTGAAGGAAGGAGAAGAACGCTTAGCCGCGCATGGAGATGGAAAGATCGGAGGATTTGCGAGATGAAATGGCCATGGCGGAGGTGAAGAAGATGAAGATGAAGTTGAGAGAGTTTGTTAGAGGAGAGAGAAAATGAAAGTGAAGTGAGAAGAGATATGTTCAGATGTTAGTTATGTTTGGGGTTTTATAGTGGTGAGTAACTTTGGGATTATCGCCCAAAGGGTAGTTTTGGTATTTGGTAAAGGTTAGGATGAATGTGGACTAGATCTCATCTCCATGCAATTCCAAAGGTTCCTCCTTTTTCTCCAAGTGATTGTGCTTCCCTTTTTGCCCTTAATGAGGTCTCCAGACTTGAATTTGGCCTTGGCGCCAATTTTTGCCTCATTTAGAAAGCTGCAGGGCTGACTTTGCCTTAAATTAACTCTGCACCAAATACTTCTGAAAAGTAGTTGACATTTCTGATCATTGTGCAGTTTGGCTCATGTACTCGCTGGCTGATGGACTTCAGCTTCCGGATGTGAAACTTCATGTTGCAAGCGCAAGCACATTTACTTCCGGATGAGAATCCACTGGATGAGAATCCACTTCCGGATGTAGCTCTTTGTCCGCCAGCGCCAGCACGTTTACTTCCGGATGTAGCTCTCTGTCCGCCAGCGCCAGCACGTTTACTTCCGGATGTAAATCCACTTCCGGATGGAAGTCCGCTTCTTCAAGTAGCTCAGCTTCCGGATGTGACTTTGAGTACTCTCCATCTAGCCTTCCTTCTTGCCAAATTATCTCCATTGAAACTCCACCAAGGGTGTGTGGGGTCCACTTGGGACCCCCCTACATGAAAAACACATCTCATAGTCAAAATGACCAAAATACCCTTAGTTCCATAAAATGCAAATAATAAGGCTATTATTCTTCAAATATTTATACATAAGCATGTGCATGAAAATGTATCAATAATGATCAAATATAACAAATAAACCATACTAATTAAGCTCAAATGCACATGCTTAAAGGTATGAAATTTGGTCTAATCAGCAGCAGACCAAACGGGTCTTTGTGACAGAAAAAAAAATAAAAGTGTTATTTCATATAAATATTTCAGATATGACAAAAAAAATAAATATTTCAGGGGTAGTTACCAATTAAATTACCAATTAAATTAATTGGATCATTTCAATAATATCATATTGATTTCGTTATACTAATTTGAAATCGGAAATTGGAACGTTGAGAAATTCTTGCTTGAACCCGTCCACCAAGTCATTTGTGTTCCTTTTTTATTTATCAAAACATTTGTGTTCATAAAAAAAATTGGGTTCAAACCAATCACAAATAGACACATACTGTCTCACATGGAATTTTCATTTTGTAGTGACACTCTTAAAATAAAAATAGGAAACATCTAAATAAATTTGAATTACATGTTTTCAATGTTTTTTATTTTACAATGTAACTAAAAATGTTTTAAAATATAATTGAGTTTTCTTAGGGTGCCACATAAAATAAAAAATTACACATGAGTTTCAACGCAAGAATTTCTCTTGAATTTATATTATCAATTTTTTTTCTTTTTTCCAGATTTTATGCTATCAATTTGTTTAGATAAATTAGATAAGTTCCTATATTTCTCTCATTCTTTGTCTTTCTTCAATTCCCTATGCATCAAATGATCTGTGATTTGATATTGTAACTGCTTTAGGGGAGATAAATATATTGTACATAAGGAAGAAAGAAGGCTATCCGGTTTGTGCTGTTCATGTGAGAATATCACTTCACACTACACATGTACATATAGCAGAATGACTGCAAAATTTTTTCAGTTTTACCCTTAAAATATTCTGATCTTGTGCTGTTTGCACGTCAACGTTGGCAATTGTACAAGCTCATTGTGTGTGAGATAGTTAATTTAGTTTTTATCTTCATTCATTAAATCCAATAAGCAAGGCATTTAATTGTGGATAACTGACCCGCACTACACTGCTATACAGCTCTAAGTTAACATTATTGTATACTGTAAATAAGGAATTGTATGTGTATAGAGATCTGAATTTAGTTATAGATATGATTAAATGGTGAAAAAGTTTGTATCTTGGATTTATTTTCTCATTGGGTATCTGTTAGCATTTATGGACTTTATAGATCATTTAGATTATTATCTTTTTGTTGCAAGAGGCATTCAATAATTATGTCTTGGGTATATTGTGAATATGGTGTTTTTTAAATCATTTTTTTGTTTGTTCCCTTTTCATTTAGATGATTTTCCCTTTCCCCAAATTATTTTTATCATAATTTGGCTTGGTTTTCTTGGATGCATAATCTTACGGACCAACTGCTTGCATACAAAATACATTTGGAGTTTTAAACTCATTTGATTCATCTATTGACGGACGCATATTTTGAATTACAGATCACTAAAAGAGATGACATTTTGGATGAGGAGATTAAGAGGCTAGATGCTGAATTTAGCCGATATAAGGAACAGATAAGGAAAACAAGACCTGGCCCTGCACTAGGACTTTGTTTTGCTCCTTACTTCAGCAACTAACAGATATACCAGAGCATCTAGGACTTTGTTTTCCTACAAGACTCCATTTCATTTGATTTTTTTTATCACTTAATGAATGTAAGAATATGATAGTGAGAATAAATTGTCAAGATCTGATGTTCTACTTTACCTTGTTTTGCAATATATGCTGGTGTAATGTGTGTAGGAGTTCAACTCACAGACTTTTTTGATGGTGAACATAAGACATCTCAAGCTATAAAAGGCGCACCTCTTGAATATCTCTTTTCACAATTTTGCTTACATTCTCTTTGGTTTGGCAGCTGCAATATACGTGGTATGTTCCTGATTGATTGGGGGTTTATTTGTTTTATAGTTTTATCAAATAAGTAGTAGCAACATTAATCATTGGGGGCATGGGTATCTTGTCTGTGCTGTATTTTTTATTTGTACCACTCAATTTTTGCTTGGCATGGGGGTTTATTTGTTTTATAGTTTTATCAGATGTAAATTGTAATAGTTTTCTCAATAATCATCAATTGGTTTTCTCAATAATTGCTTGTTTTGTTGCAGACTCATTGGTTGAATAATGATATTTGAAGAAGGTGAAACTTCAAAAGAAGTGGAGGTTGATGGAGAAAATAGTAATTCTTTTATAGATGTCAGTCCAAAAGTGGAGGCATATGAAGAGGATATTGATTGCAATGAATGTTTTTTGTAGCCTTTGTACTTTTTGAAGTTATTTCTTTTGGAAGATTTAGATGACAAAATTTGTAATGAATGTTTCTTTGAGAAAATATCAGGACGTTCTCGTTATTGTGGTTATTAGGGACGATGGCGTGGTTAGTTGAGACGTTCCGTTTGTTAATGAGGAAGATATACATTACAATTCTCCAGTATTTGAATAAAATATATTGTTAAAACGGTAAATAACAAGAACAATCCTTGAATTAATCATATTCAAAATGAAATTAATGAAAACACTCTAGAAGCTTTTCCCAATTCTAATTATATAATTTGACACATTTACTTAACATTTCTATACCTATCATTTACAAAATTCATGCGATTCTCAACTTCTTCCTACTATATTTCTTCATCAAAACTCAATGAGATGAGAGTGCTTACAACCGATTACTTTCCATTCTCGTGGGTAACATCTTGCTGAACGTCCATTTTCTGCAATACCAACAATTTGAACCAAGTCAAAGTCTTTCCACATCAATCACAGGAAAACAACATGCCTATTAACCCAACTGTAAATTTTCATTATAACAGCAACAGGGGAAGAGAAAAATAAATACCGAAAAGGGCTCACACTTTAATTGACACACACATAAGAAATATGCCTCAAATACTCACAACGTAACAATTAAGGAGAGGCCTAACAAAAAATAAACAAGGAGAGGAGTCTGAAGCTTTGAGCAGCAAAAGCAATCCTCAATAACTCCAGGAGGGATGTTAAAGAATCACTGAAGATTAAATAGATGCACAAGCCAAACTTTTTAATAAAAATACTTATGAAAACCAAAAGAAAACATCTTTTTTGTAGTCCCATCTGAAAACCAAAAGAAAACATCTAACTTTTATTTTTAGCAAACAACAAAACAACTGAAATGGGGTCAAAGCCAACTGTAATAGCAATAAGATAAAAGTGTGATCTTTTATTCAACAAAACCGCAATAAATCATCACAAATTATGACTTTGAACTACTCAATATGAAACATTTTCTTGACAATAAGATTTACTCCATATCATTCTCAAAATGTAACTTATATTTTATGATAATGCACAATGAATTCATACTATGTCACTGTGAAGGTTAAATCATTAAGGTATAAGCATTTCTTTGAAAGGCTAATCAAAAGGGCAAGTAGGATAAAAATCAACAGGGCAAGTAGGATAAAAATCATTCTTTTCAATCAAAACATAAGTTAATGATGTAATCACATACTTAAGCTCTAATCCATGTTGAAAACCAGAAAATCCTTCATTCTCCCTTCCTAACCAAACTGAACAGAACTAGGCATCCTAAGGAAGTGAAGAACAATTTATAATACAAACTAAGCAAAGCACCAAAGTACACTTCATCAACAATTTCAGAAATCAGAAACCAGGAACAAGTCATAAAAGTTCATACCTAAAATCTATATAAATCACACAAGCAGAACTAACTCTATAATAGTCTCAACTACATGTAAACACCATAGATGAACCATAACAGCAATTGAAACCTCCAAATTCTGGCCATAACTTAAGTATGAATATTGACAGTATGAATATATAGGCAGAGTAATGGTCTCAATTATGGAATAACAAGCAACAAAATGACACTGAAATGTGCAATCAAAACAGAATACAAGTATCTAGCATAGAAGGAAAGAAATGTATCAGATAAAAAAGAAACAGAACAAGCATGAGGAAACAAATCTTATGACACACACACATATATAAACATACTTGACAAGCTTCACGATGGACGAAGGATGAGATTTTAAATCATACTTACACAATACTCCCTCCGGTCCTAAATATAGGACCTAGATAGAGACTTCATTTTGGTCGTAAATATAAGACCTAGATACATTTTTGGTCACCTTTTTCCTAGATTACCCTTCTTGTTCTTAACAAGAAATTTGATAGGGGAGGAAGGGCTACTAAATAATTAAACTAATTAAGGAGGGGTATTATTGGAAAGACATCTAAAATTAAGTCTTCCTTAATCTCCCCAAAAAAAGTCATCTAGGTCCTATATTTAGGACCAGAGGGAGTAGTTTATAGAATTATATACTGTTGAATAAAAATTCAAGTGGTTACATATCTATTAAATGACTAAATTAAGATCTACGCTTTTATCCTAATGAAGAGATGTTAAGCATTTACTCTAAATCCAATCTCATTGTAATAAGAATGATATAACTAATACTGGAATGACTATCGCAAATGATAGCTTCCTATTATGTATTTCACAAGTTATTCACATGTTAGTTGTTACATAATATTGTGACTATGAACAAATTACTACAAGATTTAAAATCTTTAACCTATGTAGAGCACAACAGACATCTCTGTTGTTATTCTTCCTATCGTCCCTGTTCTCTCCAATACCTGAAACCAAAATGTACCGCAGTTTATTTCATACACTCTAAATCATCCAATAGCCTATATCATTCTAATTCCATTTTAACCTGTTCAGAGAATAATACTCCCTCCGGTCCTAAATATAGGACCTAGATAGAGTCTTCATTTTGGTCCTAAATATAAGACCTAATTACATTTTTGGTCACCTTTTTCCTAAATTACCCTTTATCTTCTTCAACTCCTTAATACTGTATGTTACATTAATACGAAAAAGGAAATCAACCTCATTGGTTGATGGCTTCATGCGAAACCACATGCATCCGGGTTCGAAACCCCTTGCGGCCATAATTACCACTAGTGTTCAGTTTCCCTTTTTATATTAAAGTAACCCCTTGCGCCCCAGGTTTATACTGGAATGCACATGACGCTTGTTCGAACTACCCCAGGGCCAGTTTGCATCCTTAGTCTTTCATTTTAATTGATAAATTAAAAAAACACGCATTTGACCTGACTGGAATCGAACATGCAACACCTAACACATGCGAAAATCTAAGCGTGCACCCACGACCACTCCGACAGACGTTACCAATGAAATTGCCTTACTCTGATGATTAATGAGGGGTATTATTGGAAAAACATCTAAAATTAAAGCTTCCTTAATCTCCCCAAAAAAAGTCATCTAGGTCCTATATTTAGGACCGGAGGGAGTAGCATTTATCCTTATATTGCGTATATAACGCCTCCACTCCAGGCCAGTAATATATTCACCCCGCCATGAAGCTTCTTCTCTCAATCACTCAGGGGTGCAATGTGCACCAACCAACTCTTTACGTTATGAAATGTTTATCATAATTAGCTGGTTTAGACCTGCAGGAATTTCACCTCACCAAACAGAATTTTAAATCAACAAAGAGAAAGTGACCCTGTGGAGTACTCCATAAATCATAAATCATAGGGCGAAGGGGCAAAACTAGCCACTGTAATTTTTCATATGGATAACTTTGACACCCGTAAATTGAATGGTGCAAAACCGGACATTATAAAGTAAAATGGGACTAATCTAGCCACGCCGTTAAGTTGAAGCTAACAGACGTGAGTTTTGGCGTGGGGCCCACCTTCATTAACCTCTAGCTTCAACTTAACGTCGTGGCTAAATTTGTCTCATTTTGCTTTATAATGTCTGGTTTTGCACCATCCAATTTACGGGTGCTAAAGTTGTCCATTTGAAAAATTACGGTGGCTAGTTTTGCCCCTTCACCCTAAATCATATATATGTGTATAAAGGTAGATAAGGACAACATGCTATTGACTCACCTGCAACAGTTATATATTAGTGATGGCAATAAATAAACAAACAACCCTATGTGTATGAAACAAACTGTCACCTGGACTCCAGCCATTAGCAGTACATCAACACTTATTTCCCTTAATGGTGCCTTGAGAATTCCACACCATGGTTATCCTTGATTTTACCTAATGTAAAACAAGGAACATATTAACTATGCTTGTATATATATTTTCAAACTCTCACGAGTCCTAACACATTTAATACCACCCAGCTCTTATGTACATATTCTATTCTTAGGCATTTAACCAGCATGAATCAAGTGGCACAAGAATTGCAAAATAGAACAAAACAGTCACTATAACATTTAGGGCGATGCTACACATAATGAAGTAGTACACAAACTCAACAATAATGATCACATGGAACAAATATAACACGCAAATCAGATTTGGCATACCTTGATGCCTCTTTTCATAACTTTCAATTCAAACAAATCAAAGAGACGACAAGGAGGCTTATTTCCACACACCAAATTCTATGATCATTTATCAACAAAAAATAAATAAGAATATCACAGCACTCATCATTCCAACCAACAACTTACATAAGCGATTCAATCCATCATAGTCAAGGCAGAATTTTTAACAACATTCCTACAACACAGCATATTCCAGCAAGTATAAACATTGTCCAAACAATCATTTTGATGTTTATTAGCACCTCTTTAGGTCCATAATGTATTCAGCCAAATGCAAACCAACAATGGCAACAAACAGAATAAAATCCTTCACCCATTCACTGCAATCAGCTCTATATCAACACAAAGTTTTTAGTTCCAACAAAATAGTGTTCGTGTAAATCAGTATACCTCCCTAACTTTCCAATAAGGTTCAGCCCTGTTAGTTTTGAGTTCAGAAAAATTGTTATACACATACAGTGAACCAAAATCAGATTATAACATTCTCATAACATTATTCAATCCACTATTGTATCATTATATAAAATTGCATTTATCCATGGCAAGAAGAATAGCAATCATTTCTAAATCAAAATGTGCACTATCAATACATCATTCTATTTCACAAAGCATCAACCACCAAAAATCAGATTTTTATTCAAGCAAGTAACTTCATTCCTTCCTAATATGCCATATCAGTGGAAATATGCTTAGAAAAACTTTTACTACAGCCCAAAACCTAATTAACACATGCATCAGACCCAAACATACACCAATCAATCGTTACTCTTGCTAATTTTTATTTAATTCACAACAACCAGCATATAGTCAGATTCGAATCAAAATAAAACAATACAAAATGGGACAATGTGCCCTATGCATTCCATTCACAAATCCAGCACATCATAGAACTATATAACCTTAAAGAAAACAATGACTACTCATGCCAAGGAGATCAATAATACTCTTCTAATTACATACAATCACAATCTTTATTAGAACTGAATCTCTGATGAAAGCACCACAATTCAGTTAATTGCATTAGCATGCCAAGAACATATTTTTTTTAACATATATATACATTCACACAATTTGTTTTAGTCATTGTTGTACCATTATTGATATTCTCCCTTAAATATGCAGCCACTTAAAAAACATACAAAACAGGTCAGCCAAGGCAAAATAATTGTCATTTCTTTACATTTCATTCCAACCAAATTTAAAGGCGATTCTCCTAAAGGATCAGTTTGACAATTAAGAAAAGGGAAACAAGAGCATTGTTACATTGACACTCAATTGCATACTAATTTAAGCAATCACAAACAAGATTTATTTGTACTTATTTATACATTTTTACCTCAATCTAAAAAAACATATGAAAACCACCACAGCAGCAATATAAGAATTCTCTCACACATATATGAAAAAAAAACATGCCTTTCCTAAATAAAATTAGATTTCGCTAACCGATCCTCACCCGTTTTACAAAGACTAGAGTGGCAAGGTTCAGAAATTCTTACCCAAACTCAAATCAGTGATAGCTAGAGCATTTGGCTGAGATTTAAAGTTCAAATCGTTCCGCAACAGTGGCTGAATTCTTATATTGCTGCTATCGCCTACCAATTTAAAGGTCAAACTGACAGATTAGATAGATTAGAAAAATACTAACCCCTACCAAAATTAATTTGTGCTACCGCCTACTAATCATAGACTCATAGTCTCATAGTACTCTCATTTTATTTTAAAGAGGGAAAAGGGAAAAAAAATGGGCGCGGACAAAATAAGCCGCGCAATACATAAATAAAGATATTAGTAAAATAAACACGAACCGTTCATTTTCATCCCAAAACGTTTACCGCCTTACTCATCCAAAACACACACACACTCTCTCTCCCTCTCTCTCTCTCTTCTCTCTTCTGTAACAATGGCGGGAGACACACCTCCCATGGCTAACCTCCTCCCTTGGCTTGAAGACTCCGCCTCCGCCCCATGGTCCATACCTAACAACAACGCTGACCTCAAAGACGACGACGACATTGTCCTAAATGCCTCTCTACCCTCCTTCAAGTCCATCCTCGAAGCTGACTGGTTCATCAATTCCTCTCTAAATATTCCCCACCATGACCTCCTCACTCTCCCCAATAATAATAATAACATCCTCTTTTCTTCAAACCCGCTTAATCATAATAATAATAATAGCTCTCTACTACATACACTTGATTCATCGTCCTTCGACCCATCTCAGTCGCACCACTTTTTACACCCTAAATCCTCTTTCCCTTCACTCCTTAACGTAATCTGCGACACCCCTTTTGACAATGCCTTCGATTTCAGTTCTGACGGTGGTTTTATCGGTCCTTTCCTTGGAATTCAGCCTTTGAATTCCCCTGTTTTGACGGATTGCTCGGGGTTTAATGCTCAATCTCAAATAGGTAATCTCAAATGGTAGCCGACGATGGGCTAGACCAGCATGCCAGAGATTGGGCCGCAAAGCCAGATGAAGGCGGCCCATGTGTGAGGGATGCCGAGAAGTTGCACGTAGGGGGTGAGGAGAAAGAGCTGTAGGGCCCACCCAAATTGGGTCCCCGCCGCGATGGAGGGCACAACGGCGATTTTACGTAATGGGCTGGTTGCTGCTTCCTCCGGCGAGGAAGATGGAGTAGTCTCCACTTGCAGTGAAGAAGACTTGGTAGACATGGGAGAGAGAGAGAGAGAGACAAGTAGAGTGAAGAGAAGAGAGTGTTTTATGTTTATGTGAGTGAGGGTATTATTGGAAGACATCTAAAATTAAGTCTTCCTTAATCTCCCCAAAAAAAGTCATCTAGGTCCTATATTTAGGACCAGAGGGAGTAGTTTATAGAACTATATACCGTTGATTAAAAATTCAAGTGGTTACATATCTATTAAATGACTAAATTAAGATCTACGCTTTTATCCTAATGAAGAGATGTTAAGCATTTACTCTAAATCCAATCTCATTGTAATAAGAATGATATAACTAATACTGGAATGACTATCGCAAATGATAGCTTCCTATTATGTATTTCATAAGTTATTCACATGTTAGTTGTTACATAATATTGTGACTATGAACAAATTACTACAAGATTTAAAATCTTTAACCTATGTAGAGCACAACGGAAATCTCTGTTGTTATTCTTCCTATCGTCCCTGTTCTCTCCAATACCTGAAACCAAAATGTACCGCAGTTTATTTCATACACTCTAAATCATGCATTAGCCTATATCATTCTAATTCCATTTTAACCTGTTCAGAGAATAATAGCATTTATCCTTATATTGCGTATATAACGTCTCCACTCCAGACCAGTAATATATTCACCCCACCATGAAGCTTCTTCTGTCAATCACTCAGGGGTGCAATGTGCACCAACAAACTCTTTACGTTATGAAATGTTTATCATAATTAGCTGGTTTAGACCTGCAGGAATTTCACCTCACCAAACAGAATTTTAAATCAACAAAGAGGGAGCGACCCTGTGGAGTACTCCATAAATCATAAATCACATATATGTATATAAAGGTATATAAGGACAACATGCTATTGACTCACCTGCAACAGTTATATATTAGTGATGGCAATAAATAAACAAACAACTCTATGTGTATGAAACAAACTGTCACCTGGACTCCGGCCATTAGCAGTATATCAACACTTATTTCCCTTAATGGTGCCTTGAGAATTCCACACCATGGTTATCCTTGATTTTACCTGATGTAAAACACGGAACATATTAACTATGCTTGTATATATATTTTCGATCTCTCACGAGTCCTAACACATTTAATACCACCCAGCCCTTATGTACTTATTTTATTCTCAGGCATTTAACGAGCATGAATCAAGTGGCACAAGAATTGCAAAATAGAACAAAACAGTCACTATAACATTTAGGGCGATGCTACACATAATGAAGTACACAAACTCAACAATAATGATCACATGGAACAGATATAACACGCAAATCAGATTTGGCATACCTTGATGCCTCTTTTCATAACTTTCAATTCAAACAAATCAAAGAGACGACAAGGAGGCTTATTTCCACACACCAAATTCTATGATCATGTATCAACCAAAAATAAATAAGAATATCACAGCACTCATCATTGCAACCAGCAACTTACATAAGCGATTCAATCCATCATAGTCAAGGCAGAATTTTTAACAACATTCCTACAACACAGCATATTCCAGCAAGTATAAACATTGTCCAAGCAATCATTTTGATGTTTATTAGCACCTTTTAGGTCCATAATTTATTCAGCCAAATGCAAACCAACAATGGCAACAAACAGAATAAAATCCTTAACCCATTCACTGCAATCAGCTCTATATCAACACAAAGTTTTTAGTTCCAACAAAATAGTGTTCGTGTAAATCAGTATACCTCCCTAACTTTCCAAAAAGGTTCAGCCCTGTTAGTTTTGAGTTCAGAAAAATTGTTATACACACACAGTGAACCAAAATCAGATTATAACATTCTCATAACATTATTCAATCCACTATTGTATCATTATATAAAATTGCATTTATCCATGGCAAGAAGAATAGCAATCATTTCTAAATCAAAATGTGCACTATCAATACATCATTCTATTTCACAAAGCATCAACCACCAAAAATCAGATTTTTATTCAAGCAAGTAACTTCATTCCTTCCTAATATGCCATATCAGTGGAAATATGCTTAGAAAAACTTTTACTACAGCCCAAAACCTAATTAACACATGCATCAGACCCAAACATACACCAATCAATCGTTACTCTTGCTAATTTTTATTTAATTCACAACAACCAGCATATAGTCAGATTCGAATCAAAATAAAACAATACAAAATGGGACAATGTGCCCTATGCATTCCATTCACAAATCCAGCACATCATAGAACTATATAACCTTAAAGAAAACAATGACTACTCATGCCAAGGAGATCAATAATACTCTTCTAATTACATACAATCACAATCTTTATTAGAACTGAATCTCTGATGAAAGCACCACAATTCAGTTAATTGCATTAGCATGCCAAGAACATATTTTTTTTAACATATATATACATTCACACAATTTGTTTTAGTCATTGTTGTACCATTATTGATATTCTCCCTTAAATATGCAGCCACTTAAAAAACATACAAAACAGGTCAGCCAAGGCAAAATAATTGTCATTTCTTTACATTTCATTCCAACCAAATTTAAAGGCGATTCTCCTAAAGGATCAGTTTGACAATTAAGAAAAGGGAAACAAGAGCATTGTTACATTGACACTCAATTGCATACTAATTTAAGCAATCACAAACAAGATTTATTTGTACTTATTTATACATTTTTACCTCAATCTAAAAAAACATATGAAAACCACCACAGCAGCAATATAAGAATTCTCTCACACATATATGAAAAAAAAACATGCCTTTCCTAAATAAAATTAGATTTCGCTAACCGATCCTCACCCGTTTTACAAAGACTAGAGTGGCAAGGTTCAGAAATTCTTACCCAAACTCAAATCAGTGATAGCTAGAGCATTTGGCTGAGATTTAAAGTTCAAATCGTTCTGCAACAGTGGCTGAATTCTTATATTGCTGCTATCGCCTACCAATTTAAAGGTCAAACTGACAGATTAGATAGATTAGAAAAATACTAACCCCTACCAAAATTAATTTGTGCTACCGCCTACTAATCATAGACTCATAGTCTCATAGTACTCTCATTTTATTTTAAAGAGGGAAAAGGGAAAAAAAATGGGCGCGGACAAAATAAGCCGCGCAATACATAAATAAAGATATTAGTAAAATAAACACGAACCGTTCATTTTCATCCCAAAACGTTTACCGCCTTACTCATCCAAAACACACACACACTCTCTCTCCCTCTCTCTCTCTCTTCTCTCTTCTGTAACAATGGCGGGAGACACACCTCCCATGGCTAACCTCCTCCCTTGGCTTGAAGACTCCGCCTCCGCCCCATGGTCCATACCTAACAACAACGCTGACCTCAAAGACGACGACGACATTGTCCTAAATGCCTCTCTACCCTCCTTCAAGTCCATCCTCGAAGCTGACTGGTTCATCAATTCCTCTCTAAATATTCCCCACCATGACCTCCTCACTCTCCCCAATAATAATAATAACATCCTCTTTTCTTCAAACCCGCTTAATCATAATAATAATAATAGCTCTCTACTACATACACTTGATTCATCGTCCTTCGACCCATCTCAGTCGCACCACTTTTTACACCCTAAATCCTCTTTCCCTTCACTCCTTAACGTAATCTGCGACACCCCTTTTGACAATGCCTTCGATTTCAGTTCTGACGGTGGTTTTATCGGTCCTTTCCTTGGAATTCAGCCTTTGAATTCCCCTGTTTTGACGGATTGCTCGGGGTTTAATGCTCAATCTCAAATAGGTAATCTCAAATGGTAGCCGACGATGGGCTGGACCAGCATGCCAGAGATTGGGCCGCAAAGCCAGATGAAGGCGGCCCATGTGTGAGGGATGCCGAGAAGTTGCACGTAGGGGGTGAGGAGAAAGAGCTGTAGGGCCCACCCAAATTGGGTCCCCGCCGCGATGGAGGGCACAACGGCGATTTTACGTAATGGGCTGGTTGCTGCTTCCTCCGGCGAGGAAGATGGAGTAGTCTCCACTTGCAGTGAAGAAGACTTGGTAGACATGGGAGAGAGAGAGAGAGAGTCAAGTAGAGTGAAGAGAAGAGAGTGTTTTATGTTTATGTGAGTGAGGGTATTATTGGAAGACATCTAAAATTAAGTCTTCCTTAATCTCCCCAAAAAAAGTCATCTAGGTCCTATATTTAGGACCAGAGGGAGTAGTTTATAGAACTATATACCGTTGATTAAAAATTCAAGTGGTTACATATCTATTAAATGACTAAATTAAGATCTACGCTTTTATCCTAATGAAGAGATGTTAAGCATTTACTCTAAATCCAATCTCATTGTAATAAGAATGATATAACTAATACTGGAATGACTATCGCAAATGATAGCTTCCTATTATGTATTTCATAAGTTATTCACATGTTAGTTGTTACATAATATTGTGACTATGAACAAATTACTACAAGATTTAAAATCTTTAACCTATGTAGAGCACAACGGAAATCTCTGTTGTTATTCTTCCTATCGTCCCTGTTCTCTCCAATACCTGAAACCAAAATGTACCGCAGTTTATTTCATACACTCTAAATCATGCATTAGCCTATATCATTCTAATTCCATTTTAACCTGTTCAGAGAATAATAGCATTTATCCTTATATTGCGTATATAACGTCTCCACTCCAGACCAGTAATATATTCACCCCACCATGAAGCTTCTTCTGTCAATCACTCAGGGGTGCAATGTGCACCAACAAACTCTTTACGTTATGAAATGTTTATCATAATTAGCTGGTTTAGACCTGCAGGAATTTCACCTCACCAAACAGAATTTTAAATCAACAAAGAGGGAGCGACCCTGTGGAGTACTCCATAAATCATAAATCACATATATGTATATAAAGGTATATAAGGACAACATGCTATTGACTCACCTGCAACAGTTATATATTAGTGATGGCAATAAATAAACAAACAACTCTATGTGTATGAAACAAACTGTCACCTGGACTCCGGCCATTAGCAGTATATCAACACTTATTTCCCTTAATGGTGCCTTGAGAATTCCACACCATGGTTATCCTTGATTTTACCTGATGTAAAACACGGAACATATTAACTATGCTTGTATATATATTTTCGATCTCTCACGAGTCCTAACACATTTAATACCACCCAGCCCTTATGTACTTATTTTATTCTCAGGCATTTAACGAGCATGAATCAAGTGGCACAAGAATTGCAAAATAGAACAAAACAGTCACTATAACATTTAGGGCGATGCTACACATAATGAAGTACACAAACTCAACAATAATGATCACATGGAACAGATATAACACGCAAATCAGATTTGGCATACCTTGATGCCTCTTTTCATAACTTTCAATTCAAACAAATCAAAGAGACGACAAGGAGGCTTATTTCCACACACCAAATTCTATGATCATGTATCAACCAAAAATAAATAAGAATATCACAGCACTCATCATTGCAACCAGCAACTTACATAAGCGATTCAATCCATCATAGTCAAGGCAGAATTTTTAACAACATTCCTACAACACAGCATATTCCAGCAAGTATAAACATTGTCCAAGCAATCATTTTGATGTTTATTAGCACCTTTTAGGTCCATAATTTATTCAGCCAAATGCAAACCAACAATGGCAACAAACAGAATAAAATCCTTAACCCATTCACTGCAATCAGCTCTATATCAACACAAAGTTTTTAGTTCCAACAAAATAGTGTTCGTGTAAATCAGTATACCTCCCTAACTTTCCAAAAAGGTTCAGCCCTGTTAGTTTTGAGTTCAGAAAAATTGTTATACACACACAGTGAACCAAAATCAGATTATAACATTCTCATAACATTATTCAATCCACTATTGTATCATTATATAAAATTGCATTTATCCATGGCAAGAAGAATAGCAATCATTTCTAAATCAAAATGTGCACTATCAATACATCATTCTATTTCACAAAGCATCAACCACCAAAAATCAGATTTTTATTCAAGCAAGTAACTTCATTCCTTCCTAATATGCCATATCAGTGGAAATATGCTTAGAAAAACTTTTACTACAGCCCAAAACCTAATTAACACATGCATCAGACCCAAACATACACCAATCAATCGTTACTCTTGCTAATTTTTATTTAATTCACAACAACCAGCATATAGTCAGATTCGAATCAAAATAAAACAATACAAAATGGGACAATGTGCCCTATGCATTCCATTCACAAATCCAGCACATCATAGAACTATATAACCTTAAAGAAAACAATGACTACTCATGCCAAGGAGATCAATAATACTCTTCTAATTACATACAATCACAATCTTTATTAGAACTGAATCTCTGATGAAAGCACCACAATTCAGTTAATTGCATTAGCATGCCAAGAACATAATTTTTTTAACATCTATATACATTCACACAATTTGTTTTAGTCATTGTTGTAACCTTATTGATATTCTCCCTTAAATATGCAGCCACTTAAACAACATACAAAACAGGTCAGCCAAGGCAAAAATAATTGTCATTTCTTTACATTTCATTCCAACCAAATTTAAAGGCGATTCTCCTGAAGGATCAGTTCGACAATTAAGAAAAAGGAAACAAGAGCAATGTTACATTGACACTCAATTGCATACTAATTTAAGCAATCACAAACAAGATTTATTTGTACTTATATATACATTTTTACCTCCATCTAAAAAAAACACATGAAAACCAGCACAACAGCAATATAAGAATTCTCACACATATATGAAAACAAAACATGCCTTTCCTAAATAAAATTAGATTTCGCTAACCGATCCTCACCCGTTTTACAAAGACTAGAGTGGCAAGGTTCAGAAATTCTTACCCAAACTCAAATCAATGATAGCTAGAGCATTTGGGTGAGATTTAAAGTTCAAATCGTTCCCCAACAGAGGCTGGAGAAGGAGTGAGCATCGGTTCTTTCTTCCAAACTTGATGAGAATAGCTTGCTTCATAAATTCCCAACTCACAATCATGTGTAAGGTCAGTTTTTAATCAATTTTCCCAAATCCCCAATCTTGCCTAGAAACTGAGAAAAACATATATGTAAGGATCAAAAATGTTTACCTAAGTTAGAATCTCGGTTTGCAAGTGAATAATCCACCCATGGAGAAAACGAAATGGAGAAGAGAGTGTGAGGTATTGACAAAGAGAGAGGGAGGCCGACAGTTTATTCAAGGAAAAAACTTAAAAAATTAGCTCAAGTTCACCTCAATTACATCCATTACCCAATAAGAATTTGACACATGTCCAACTAATAACCCCATACAAAACTAACACATGGAGGAGAGAGAAAAGAAGGAGAAAGTGGTGTGGGTTAGTTGTACATGTGTCAAATTCTTATTGGCTTACTGAATGTAATTGAGGTCAAGTACTTGAGGTGAGTTTTTTCCTTTATTCAAATGGGGTGGTTGGCATTTTTTTTATTTTAAATTACCTTTTTTTGGGTAAAATTATTATATAAATTACCTACATCACATACAATAGGGAAAATGACAAAAAGATGACACTTGAATTTGAGTTGGACAAAATGGGGTCTTCAATTCAAACTTGGACAAATATGTGATAGTCTTCAATTTATCCTAAATGAAATTTGTGACTTTGTGCCAAAAAATTTGTGACTTTGTCCTTAAGTTCATCATTTATCAATTTCAACTCATTTCATAACTTATGAAATTTGCTTGGTTAGGAAATTGATCCAGTAGTTGATTTTACTTGCAAGAAACTTCTTGGAAAAAAAAAAACAAAGATAGGTAATAAAATAACTAGATACTTAAAGCGTTTTACATGTATCATGAAATTTTGATAAACTTAATTATCATTCTTTATCGAATCAAATTTGATAAATAAATTTCATATCTAGATTAAAGCAAGAGGGGACAGTATTTACTTTCATCAACAACGAAACTTATGTTGATCAAATCAGACATATCAAAATGTTATGCTCCCTCCCTTTGTTCAACATTAACTTTTTTTCGAAAATCTTAAAAAAATTAAGCTACCTACAAATTTTTTTAATATCAATTCTTTAAACCGTTTATTTTCACTTATAAACTAATATATGCTCTAACAATGGGCAAAATATATTAGGATTAAAAGGCTCATTTAACTTCTCTGAATTAAAAAATCAAATAGTTTATACCTAAGTAGATATGAAATAATTCATATCTTTGAATTCGAACGCTCATTTAACTTCTTTTATGTGGTACCCTAAGAAAACTCAATTATATTTTAAAACATTTTTAGTTACATTATTGTAAAATAAAAAACATTGAAAACATGTAATTCAAATTTTTATAGATGTTGTCTATTTTTATTTTTAGAGTGTCACTACAAATTGGAAATTCCATGTGAGATAGTATGTGTCTATTTGTGATTGGTTTGAACCCAATTTTTTTATGATAAAAAAAGGAACACAAATGTTTTGATAAATAAAAAAGAACACAAATGATGTGGTGGACCGGGTTCAAGCAAGAATTTCTCAACGTTCCAATTTCCGATATCAAATTAGTATAAAGAAATCAATATGAAATTATTGAAATGATCCAAAGAATTTAATTGGTAACTAGCTTTGAAATATTTATATATTTTTGTCTTATCTGAAATATTTATATGAAATAACACTTTTATTTTTTTTTCGGTCACAAAGACCCATTTGGTGTGCTGCATTTAAAATGAGAGATGTTATAAAATTAAAGTGAATGGATATACCATATTCTTTAATACTAATATTCATAAATCATTTGCCTACATTTGGAATTATTGATGAGAAAACATTATGAAGAAAAATAAAATCCAATTACTTAAAATTATCAAGTTATTCAAAATTATTATTTCTGATAAAAAAATCAAAATTATTATTATTCTTTTAGAGAAATTCTTGTGTGAATCCAATAAAATCCAAGTTAATTAAAATTATCAAGTTATTCAAAATCAAAGGGATTGGGTGGAGGGGATGAAAATAGAAAATAGAAGAATCGAGAGATAAATGAGACACATTTGAGTCTGAAGAACGTGCATCTACCAAGTACCAATGGTGGTATCAACTTCAGGGAAACTTTTGAATTGATACGTAAAATTTGTAAAGTACTTACAAATATGGCAAACTGGGCGCAAAGCCGTTTATGTAAAAGACTTATATAGAAAACTAAAAAACCGGGAAACATAGCAAATTTACATTTAAGAAAAAATTCTTCCCCCCCCCCTTTTTGATTTTTGTTTCTTTTTTGCTAAAGGGAAAAAAACTATTTCCTAAACGTGCATGTGCATATACTTGTGTGGGGTTATCTGAACTCAGAATATGGACAATTGGACAAATAATCAATCAATCCATCCTAGGTACTAAGAAATCAGCTCCTCATTCACAAAGAACACTACAGAGAGATCCACCACTCCACTCGAAGCCACATAATCCTGAAGCACTGAATTTCTGGCAATGATAGGTCGAACGTCATCCGCGTCAACAAGACTCTCAAGAAACGGAAGCAATTGCATCAAAGCAGAATCAGAATCATCCTCATACCAACTCTCTATTGGGATTCCATTATCAGGTTGCAACCTGAACACCTAAAACAATATGAAGACAAAGCAAGTTTCAGTATGCTATGTCAATCATTAATAGATATATTGAAAAGCACGAAAAGGCTTTAGAAGAATCAAAATGAAGATATGTACCTCGGGATAATTGTCGACAATACATACTTTTGCCAGGTCAATGCCAAGAACTGTCAAATCTTTAGTGTATATATGATCTAAAAAGACGCAAGAGCTTCTGTATCTTCTAGCAGAGAAAAATTTTCCTTCTGGATCCAGAATATCCAGCAGCTTTTCTGAATAACAACTTTCGCTAGCTGTGAAAATGATAACTTCAAAAATCTCTGACACTCTTCTCAAAAATGCATCAAGGAAAGGCCTCTTTCGCACATATACAGTTTCATCATTGTTATCACTATCAGTGAACTGGTATGTGAAGTCAACTCCATGACATGGCGTAAATTCAGCATGAATTAGTGTTTCTGTGAAACCAACATAATATATTAATAACGAGTTTAAGATATGCATATCTATATCCAAACATCAATGCATGTCCATAAAACAGAAAACAGCAAGTGTTTGACTCATGTACCATCCAGATCAAGACAAAGGGTATGCTTCTTTTTGCTTGTTGCCGTGCCGACTAGTGCAGGCAAAGAATTAGATTCATGGGTCATAATGTCAAGAAGAGTTCTATCAAAAGCTTCTGTATCATAATTATCTATTTCCATGAAATCAATCTGAGAGTGGTTGGCGTTAAGATTTTGAGTCGGCATAGTCGGTTGACACGTGTACTCATACGACATATAATCAAACATCTGCTGAGACTGTTCACCAGATGCCTCGTAATGGGAATCTGTTGCATCCATTGCACACACAGAACTCGTCACAGATAAGTCCTCATCACAACACATATCATTGAAATCATCATTATCGCCCAATGCACTATCAATCATGCAGATTTCTGGTGAGCTCATGCAGATGTCCATCAAATCTGAGAAGCTAGGCATTTCGACATCAGAGAAAAAATTATCATCCACTTGAGATGCCGCATTGATTTGATCTCCAAGTACTGCAATATCAGAGCATGATGAGCACACATATTACAGAAGAAATTCAATACAAATTACAATAGATAAATCAGAAGTAATACTTAGATACATATACAAGATTAAAGCTCAAGAAAACCATCAGAAGATGCCACCATATGGTTAAATACGTGATAAATTAAGCACGTGTTGATGTGTTACAATTTATCAGGCTCAAAATAATTCAAAACTATTGAGAAATACAATTTAAGATCAGTACCCGCATCAAATGGTTTGCAGGGGAAATTGCTAGGTACAAATGATGGAGAAGACATTGTTCCCAAGCCAATAGTAATCAATACGACTAAAAATTAGGTCCTGCAAGCCACAAACCATGAAAGAAAATAAGCTCAAGAAAAAACACCACAAATTTCATGACAACTCTATTATAACTGTATTCCTTTTCTCTACTCGATAATGATGACATTCATTACTCTTTCCTTCTCTCGAATTCTTTGTCTATCAATATCTTGTGTACATTGGCTCAACCAAATACATCTTGGACATTCTCAAACACCTTATTTGCTTAAAGATTTCAACATAGAGAGTATAGGATGATGAGATGGGGAATAAAAACTCTTGTATTAGAGAGAGATTGACTCTATCATACACCTCTCTTTGTTCCTTTTCTCTCTAAGTTAAATATAAATCTCCCTTAAGTTAAATAGTTATATACGAATGGTTAGATTTTAACAATATTCCTTTTCTCTCCTGGTTAATGATGACATTCATTACTCTTTCCTTCTCTCAAATTCTTTGTATACCAATATCTTGTGAAAATTGGCTCAACTAAATACATCTTGGACATTCTCATACACCTTATTTGCTGAAATATTTCAACATAGAGAGTATAGGATGATGAGACGGGGAATAAAAACTCTTGTATTAGAGAGAAATAGACTTTCTCATACACCTCTCTTTGTTCCTTTTCTCTCTAAGTTAAATATAAACCTCCCTTAAGTTAAATAATTATATACGAATGGTTAGATTTTAACAATATTCCTTTTCTCTCCTGGTTAATGATGACATTCATTACTCTTTCCTTCTCTCAAATTCTTTGTATACCAATATCTTGTGAAAATTGGCTCAACCAAATACATCTTGAACATTCTCATACACCTTATTTGCTGAAATATTTCAACATAGAGAGTATAGGATGATGAGACGGGGAATAAAAACTCTTGTATTAGAGAGAAATAGACTTTCTCATACACCTCTCTTTGTTCCTTTTCTCTCTAAGTTAAATATAAACCTCCCTTAAGTTAAATAGTTATATACGAAAGGTTAGATTTTAACCGTATTCCTTTTCTCTCCTCGTTAATGATGACATTCATTACTCTTTCCTTCTCTCGAATTCTTTGTCTATCAATATCTTGTATACATTGGCTCAACCAAATACTTCTTGGACATTCTCATAGACCTTATTTGCTGAAAGATTTCAACATAGAGAGTATAGGATGATGAGACGGGGAATAAAAACTTCTTTATTAGAGAGAGATTGACTCTCTCATACACCTCTCTTTGTTCCTTTTCTCTCTAAGTTAAATATAAATCTCCCTTAAGTTAAATAGTAAATAGTTATATACGAACGCACAGAATTAAGCTAGTAGGAGAAAACCCGACAAAGCAAACGCTATCTCAGAAAAAAAACCCACATAGAGAAAGGAAAGAATTACCAGAAACCGCTTTGTTTTGAGTTCCGATGATGATCGTCGTCTACAATATTGAATATCTCACTCTAACTCTCTCTTTCTCTCTTTGTCTCAAGGTAGAGTTCAAGAAGAAAAAGTCTACTAGAACATATAGCTCAAACCGAAATATATAGGAGAATCCGATTCAAAATTCAAATTACCTTGTCTTTTAGAATTTCGAAATTCAAAATATACTATATTTTTATGTTATTATGTCATTTTATTTTTTAAAAAAGTCTGACTCATTCAAGAGAATTTCTTTTTTTTTCTCAGAATTCAAGAGAAATTCTTGCGTTGAAACTCATGTGTAATTTTTAATTTTATGTGGCATGCTAAGAAAACTCAATTATATTTTAAAAAATTTTTAGTTACATTGTAAAAGAAAAAAACATTGAAAACATGTAATTCAAATTTTTTAGATGTTTCCTATTTTTTTTATCAAAAAAAAAAAAAAGATGTTTCCTATTTTTATTTTTTGAGTTCACTACAAATTGAAAGTTCTATGTGAGACAGTATGTGTCTATTTGTGATTGGTTTGAACCCAATTTTTTTATGATAAAAAAAGGAACACAAATGTTTTGATAAATAAAAAAAGAACACAAATGACGTGGTGGACCGGTGGACCGGGTTCAAGCAAGAATTTCTCAACGTTCCAATTTCCGATTTCATATTAGTATAACGAAATCAATATGATATTATTGAAATGATCCAATCAATTTAATTGGTAACTACCTCTGAAATATTTATATTTTTTGTTATATCTGAAATATTTATATGAAATAACACTTTTATTTTTTTTCAGTCACAAAGACCCGTTTAGTGTGCTGCATGTCAAAATGGGAGACGTTATAAAATTAAAGTGAATGGATATACCATATTTAACATCCCAAAAATTTAATTAAGAATTATTGGTAATTTAAGATTTGATTTTGGAATTAATTATGAGTTTAAAGAACTTTCAAGTGAAATTAATGCAATTCGAAGCATAATTTTTTTAGAATAATTATATTTTCAAGGGATTAGTTTGTCTAATTTATTTAGAAATCAGTAGAGCAATAAGAAGAAATTTAAATTATGAATTGTAGATAGATACATAAGTCATAACTCATAAGTTTTGATCAAAAAAAAAAAATAACTCATAAGTGGGTGTATAGAAAATTTTATAATTAATTTGAAGAATGAAATTAAAATGGAAAAGTAAATGAATGGATATAGAAGGGTGATTTGGGAAATTGCATCAAACTGTCTTCTTCGTTCTTTGTCTTCTTCACTGCCTCACTTTTCATCTTCTCACTTCTCCGATTCTTCACTTCATCTTCCTCTCAAATCTTCGTGTGAGCCGTTCATTTTCATTGTCTATCTTCATCTTTGTTGCTGTCACTTTTCTGCATCGTCTTCTTCGTTTTCCGGCGAGTGACGGCGGACGGCGGCGAGAAAATGAGTAAGCTTCGATCTTTTTCTTGTATTTTTGGAGATGTGCTTCTTTTTCATGTTGGCCTCTCATTTTCCTTCCTTTCCTCGATTCCTTTTCAGCTCTGACGAGTCATAGAAGGTCAAAAACAAGTTCAGGTAGCTTCATTTCTTCCATTCCTGTCCCTTTCTTTTCTGATATATGCGGGTTGAGAGAGATTCCGAAATTTGGTTGGATTTCTAAGTTTAATAATCAATTATGGGTAGTCTAAAGTTTTGATTTTTGAGTTTGTAAAAGGGTTTGAGGTTTCGGTTGAAGTTTTGAGAAGTTATGCAAAACCCTAACATTTAGGGGATTCTTGATTGCCCTATTTTTCTTCAATTTGTTTCTGATGTGTATGTGTATGCAGTGTTTTCTGTTGTGACTTAACTTGGTGATTTGTTTTGGTGCATGTTTAAATGGTGTGAGCCTTGTTTAACTTGCCAAGTTTGTGTTCTTCTGGAATTATGGCCTTGAATGAGAAACTGTAGAATTGATTCTTGAAGTGTGGAGGTTCGGTTCTTACTAAATTAGTTGATTTTCAATGCGAAATCTTCTACTCTGTTGTTCTTTTATTTATTTATTTATTTTCATATATATATATATATATATATATATATATATATATATAACACATTGTTCTCTTATTCTTGCGCTGTGCTGTTTGTTTATTAACCTACTTCTATGTGGGCTGAACTGATTTAAATTGAGAATATTTATTGCTCTGTTGTGGACAGTGTTGGTTAGGAAATTTTGTAATTTTTATATTGTCCATCGCTATGATATTCTGGAATTTGTTTGTTACTTAGGGTATGCAATGAGGAATCTAATTCAGTTTTTACCATGTGGAAGTTATATAATGATAGTTATTATGAAATTAGGGTTAGAGGATAAGCCTGGAATCATGAGTAAATGAAGTGCACAATTTATATTTGAGCAAACAAAGATGATTCATGACTACAATACTTATTCTATTCTGCTTTAATTTAGTTAGTGAATATTTGAACAATAGTCTATAATTGTTAAGCATTTTTGATAGTATGGGATAATTGGAAGAAGAATTAATAGTGTTTAAATTTGGTGGCTGTTTTGGGAGTTTTTGATAGTTGGATAAGGTGATCTCTTGTTGCTTGGTTACTGCAAAGAGTGTAGAGATGTTTTAACTGGCATGATTAGGAAAAGACTCAAAGATGTTAATAAGAATTAAGTTGTTTACTTTAATTGCCTTTGAGTTACTTGACTATAAAGTAGATTTAGGATGATTTGCATGGTTTGTGGGAATGCATGTTGGATGATGTGATAGATTGAGCTACAAATTGTGTATTTTGGTGTTTGTTATGTTTATAGTTATATTGAAATAAGGAGACTTAAGTAATTAAGAATTTGGAATGCTGGACTTTAAAGGGAAAACACACTAATGTTTTTTTTTTGGATGGAACTGTGTTGATTGTCAAGCCAAATTGATTCCAAGGATTTAATATTAAGTACAAGTGCTTTGCTTTAGGTTTAGGCTAGGTTGGGATATTTAAAGTTGTGTTTAGACATGCATATCCTTACTAGTATTGTTAGAACTCAACGATATTATGAGAACGTAGAAATTTCAGATTGTAAAGGAATTGGTGCTTGATATGTGATGGGCCCATGGCACCATGGGCCTATGATAAAAGAAGGCCCAAAGTGAATGGCAATGATGTAATGAATGTAATTAGAAAGGCAACAACAAAGTAGTTAGTTTGTTATGTTGTAGTTAGCAAGGCAACAACAATGTAGTTAGTTTGTTATAGTTTGTTATGTTTGTTAGGAGGTTGAGTAATGTATAAATAGAACAGTTGTAGATAGAAGAGTGTATGCTTGTATTTTGAGAGTTGGAGAGTGTGTGCCTCTAGAATTGCACATTAGGTGAGTGTGTGCCTCTATAATTGCACATTAGGCCCTATAATTGTCTATGTAATCCTCGTTTGAGGTGATACTTTGATTCTTGAATAATACTATATTGGTATATTTCCATCAGTTTCCTTCTTTCTCTCGCTCCTATGTCTCTATTCTTCAAGCTTCGCATACATAACCCATAAGCAATATCAGGTGATTTCCTTCTTCATATTCCCACTTCTTTTCTTGCGTAGTTGAGACTGAGGAATTAGATTCGTTCTGGGGTTGATTTTGGGAAGGACTTTAGGTTGAAAACTATGATTAACTGATCAAGAAACAATTTTAGAAATAATTAGATAATTTGGGTTACTGATTAAAATTCAGAATCTGATTTGTACAATTGTTTTGTGTTACTAGGTATTCAAAGAGTATTTTAAATTTGCATATTGGGAAATAAAGGGTAAGTTACAGTTCATAGGATTTCATGATTTTCTTTTCTTTTCCACTGTTTTGGCTATGAAAATCTATTTAGTATTCTTAGCACATTTGGTTAACTGATGTGGCAAGTTGTAGTTGGCAATGAGGTTATTTCTTCAAATTATTAACATTTTTGGGGATTTATTTTGACAGTTACAACTCTGATGTAGAATAAGGGAATTATGAAATAAAACAAAGGGATATTTAAGTTCTTATTTTTGCATATGGAATCGTGTTAAAAGTAGCTGAAGTTTATATTAATTGGTTACTTTACATTTCTTACGATCTTGAATTTATTCTTGCTATTTAATTCCCTAACGAGTGATTTAAATAACTAATTATATATGGCATTGCAATTCTGTGCTGTCTCAACAAACGCTTTGAAACAATGCTTTCTTTTATTGTTTCAATTTTGGACATAAAGAGAGCTTTCATGAAATTAAGAATTTAGAGATAATCTAAAAGAAAAGGCATGTAGGTAGCTTGTTTGTAAATCAATGTTTTCTTTATTTCCTTCTGCTATACTTTTTGACGTTGAGGGATTAATGATTAATTGATACTTAATCACTCTTCTCGTTGGTGATTATGTATGACTATATGTTTGTGATTTTATATGTGCTCATTTGGAAAATGAAGTAAATTAAGAACAACATAAGCATGACAAAAGTATAATGAAAATTGATTGTGAAGGTTGTAGGAATGACTTGTTGAAGCTTGGTTGATTCAAAATTTTGCTCTTTTTTCTCTCTCTATGTCCAATCCTTTATTTGCCTTTTTACTATGTAATAGGAGCTTGCATTAGTTTGGAATTTGTTGTAGGAGTTTGATGAGAAATTCAACTGTATTATTGAATTACCAGCAAAGTATCACTTCCAAAGAGAAGATCTCTTATGGAAGGTTACAGAGAAAAAGTCACAGCAAGCAACAAGAGTGTATAAGAACACTAACCTCACCAAAAGACAACTCTACAATTCGCATACCTTCCTACTCTCACTTACAGCTATTTATACTATCCAGCCAGCTTCACTCTAACTGACTTACTAACAGAATTATTAGTACATTCCCCAAACTACCCTTACTTACTAACAGAATACCCAAACTACCCTTACACATTACTTGCTGGCCAATCTACCCTTATTCCTCCTAATATATGTAAACGAATGCCGTATCTCATCATTGCCTTCCCCTTCAAAAGGCACCTTGTCCTCAAGGTTAAAAGAAGGAAATTGTTGCTTCATCACCTCTGCATCTTCCCAAGTATTATCAGATTCATTCAGACCCTGCCACTTCACCAAAACCTGCACAGTCCCATCAGTCAACTTCCTCTTCTTACTTATTGCCTCAGGAACAACCTGCATCTCCATATCCTCAGTCAATCCTTCAGGAAAAAGATGCACCGCCACATAAGGTGAAAGGGACTTCTTGAGTTGAGAAACATGTAACACAGGGTGAATCCTCGCATTGGGTGGTAAAATTAAACGATAAGCAACCTTTCCCACCGCATCTTCCACCTCAAAAGGTCCATAAAAACGGGGACTAAGTTTCTCATTAGGTCTGTGAGCAAGAGATCTGCATCTATAAGGTTGCAGCCTCAAGAAAACCTTATCTCCCTTCACAAACTGCACATCCCTCCTCTTAGTATCTGCATAACCCTTCATCTTCTCCTGCGACTGAATCAAATTAGCCTTACGCTCATCCAGAATAACATTTCTCTCCCTCATCCGTACCTCCACAGCATCCACAGCCGATAAAGGCTCCTGAAATCTATACAAGGCAGGTGGATCTCTACCATATAGAGCTTTAAATGGGGTCATTCCCGCTGATCTATTGAAATTGGTGTTAAACCAAAATTCAGCCCAACACAACCATTTGCTCCAAGTACTAGGTTGTGAGCTACAAAAACAGCGCAAATAAGCCTCAACACCCCTATTTGTTACCTCTGTTTGACCATCACTCTGAGGATGGTAACTAGAACTATAACACAGTTTTGACCCCGCCAACCTGAACATCTCATCCCAGAAATGACTTGTAAAGACCTTATCCCTGTCTGAAACAATTGATCTAGGGAACCCATGCAACCTTACAATCTCCCTCACAAACAAGTCAGCAACTGATACAGCAGTATAGGGATGCCTTAAAGGTAAAAAATGACTATACTTAGTAAAGCGATCCACCACTACAAATATAGTGTCGAAAGTCTGAGATTTAGGTAACCCTTCAATGAAATCCATAGAAATATCCGACCACACACTATCCGGTATTGGCAGAGGTTGTAGCAAACCCGCCGGACTCAAAGCGGAGTGTTTATTTCTTTGACAAACCTCGCACGCTGCCACATAAGACTGTATATCCCTGCGCATTCCATCCCAATAAAACAAATTTGCCAGCCTTTTATATGTCCTCAAATAGCCTGAATGTCCTCCTATTGGAGAGTCATGGAACTCACGCATGATTGTTGGAATAAAAGAGGAAGCCTTTGGTAACACTAGACTTCCTTGGTACAGTAAATGTCCTCCCTTCATTGAATAACCAGGAACACTTTGCTGTCCCAACAGTAATTCTCTGATTATACCAGCCAACTTCTCATCACTCTGAATTTCTGAATCCAATCTACTTATATCAGCAACCTGAGCTACAGAAATGGAATTTAATTCCATCACTTCCCCTCTCCTTGACAAGGCATCCGCTGCTGAATTTGTGGTACCAGGTTTATACTGTATTTGAAATGTATAACCCATGAGTTTGGCCACCCACCCTTGCTGAGATTCATCCAAGATCCTCTGCTCTAAGAGATACTTTAAAGCCTTTTGATCTGTCCTTATGATGAAAGGACGTCCTAACAAGTATGGCCTCCACTTCCTCACCGCAAAGACAATAGCCATGAGCTCCTTCTCATACACAGAACTCACTTTCTTCCTGCCACAAAGAGACTTACTATAATATGCTAAAGGCCGGTTCTCCTGCATTAGCACAGCTCCCAGCCCACTACCTGAGGCATCGGTTTCAACCACAAAAGGCTTGTCAAAATCAGGTAAACCAAGCACTGGTGCTGTGGTCATTGCTTCCTTAAGCTTCTCAAAAGCTTCTTGAGCCTCATCAGACCAACAAAAGGCATTTTTCCTCAACAAGGCTGTGAGTGGCGCAGCAATGATCCCATACTTCCTAACAAAACGGCGGTAGTATCCCGTTAAACCCAAAAATCCTCTTAGACTCTTCAAAGTAGTCGGTTTAGGCCATTTAGTCATGCTTTCAATCTTGCTAGGATCTGCTATCACTCCCTCCTTGGAAATTATATGTCCCAAATATTCAAGTTGGGATTGTGCAAACACACACTTCTTCCTATTAATCACCAATTGGTTGTCTTGCAGCACTTGAAGGGCAATCCTCAAATGTTGCAAATGTAAGTGATAACTAGTACTATAAACTAGTATATCATCAAAGAATACTAAGATGAACTTGCGTAGGTACTTTCTAAACACATCATTCATCAAAGATTGGAAGGTGGATGGGGCATTTTTCAGTCCAAATGGCATTACCCGAAATTCAAAATGTCCATCATGTGTACGAAATGCCGTTTTGTGCTCCTCTCCCTGCTTCATTCTTATTTGGTGGTAGCCGGACTTTAAATCCAGTTTAGAGAACATCTGGGCACCCCCTAGCTCATCCAACAGCTCCTCTATGGCAGGAATAGGGAACTTGTCCTGTATGGTTAGATTATTTAAAGCTCTATAATCTACACAAAAGCGCCAGCTTTGATCTTTCTTTCTAACCAACAACACCGGACTTGAGAAAGGACTTTTGCTGGGCTGGATAAGACCTGCTTGTAGCATTTCTTGCACCATCCTCTCTATCTCCGCTTTCTGATAATATGGATATCTATAAGGCCTGATATTGGGAGGAACCGACCCTGGCTTCAAGTCAATAGTATGGTCAATAGACCGTATTGGTGGTAACCCTGTCACTGAGTCCTGTACACCAGAAAATTCCTCCAATAACTCTTGTATATCCCTCTCATAACTTTGGAAGGCTACTTCAGTCATTTTCAACTCTGCAAACTCCACCAAATATGCCTCCTCCCTTCCCTGTAACACTCTCCTCAATGCCTTACAACTCATCTCAGATTTTTGTAAGGTTGGATCCCCTTGAAGGCAAATCCACTCTCCCCCCATATCTATCTTGAGTGTAGAACGTTTCCAACTCACTAATACTTCATCTAAGGATTCCAACCAGTCAGCCCCCAAGATAACATCTGACCCTCCCAATCGAAAAGGATACAACGTGTGTCTAATTTCCAAACCCTGCACCAACAAAGACACTTCACGGCACAAGCCCTTCCCTCTAATATTCCTAGCATCTCCAACCTGAACTACAAAGGTTATCCTCCCATCCACAGGTATGTGTAATTCTTCTACCAATTTCTCACTTATGAAACTATGGGTTGCTCCACAGTCTATAAGAATTAAGACTGTCCTGCCTTGGAGAACTCCCATGAGTTTAATGGTCTTACCACCTGTATATCCAGAAATAGCGTTTAAAGACAAAGTCATCAATTGGCCATCATCAACCTTCTCCTCCTTGTCCTGCTCTACCTCATTAACCTCCCTGGACTCCTCACATCCCCTGCCAACTCTGTTTCCTCCATCCCTTCCGATAGAATCAAAACCTGTAGCTGCTTTCTCTTACATCTGTGTCCAGGTTTGAACCTTTCATCACACTTAAAACACAACCCTAACTCACGCCTTCGCTCTATCTCCGCATCGGTGTACTTTCTTGGTATCATCTTATTAGTAACAAAAGAATTCCCCTTCTGTTCCTCCTTCGTCTTCCAATCCAGTGGTACATTAGGGTTAAGAGAATTTAGCACATTGGTCTCACTAGAGGCTGTAGTCCTTGTGGGTGCAACCCTAATTCCTGACCCATAGTTCTCAGACCAATTCTTAACCAACCCAAACCCTCTCTGTTTGCTAACTTGCGCCTTCACACTATCCCGTTCTTCAATTCTCACTGCCATATCCATGATCTCAGCAAGGTTTCTCAACTTCATCAAGCGTAAGTCTGCCTTCACCTCTCTTCGCAACCCATTCATAAAGGCCGCCTTCATCATCTCGTCATCGCATGATTCTACCGTAGCAGAAAGGAGCTCAAAATTTTCAATATACTCCATTACTCCTCCAGTCTGTCGCAAGGCTATTAACATTTCATAAGCGCTTCCATTCTGAGAAGGATGAAATCGCAACAACAATTCATGCTTCAATTCCCTCCACGTCACTATCGGAGAGCGTACTTCCCTCCATTGGAACCAATTAAGTGCCCTATTCTCAAAGCAAAGCACAGCCGCATCAATTTTCTCACCTTCGGCCACGCGATTAACCTTGAAATATCGCTCAACTCGGAAAATCCACCCTAGCGGATCTTCACCACTGAAAAGAGGCATATCCAGTTTCCGAAAGCTAGAAACGTGATAGTGTTCACCTTCTGCTTCCATCCTGGACTTCCTATGATCATCCTCGTGGCTATCCCGATGTTCGCGATCGTGCGATGATTCTCCAGTCTTCCTCGTTTCATCCGCCACGTCTTTCTCCTTAAATCCTCGCATGAAATCCGTAAGTGCGATCTTCAGCGACGAGAATTCCTCCTTCATGACATTCACATCCAAACCTAATTGTTCGATGTGTTTCTCCGCCTCATTCAACCTCGAATCACATCCTTCAATTCTGGACTCCATCTTCCTTGTACTTACCATGCCCTAGGTCTTTTGCTCTGATACCTTTGATGAGAAATTCAACTGTATTATTGAATTACCAGCAAAGTATCACTTCCAAAGAGAAGATCTCTTATGGAAGGTTACAGAGAAAAAGTCACAGCAAGCAACAAGAGTGTATAAGAACACTAACCTCACCAAAAGACAACTCTACAATTCGCATACCTTCCTACTCTCACTTACAGCTATTTATACTATCCAGCCAGCTTCACTCTAACTGACTTACTAACAGAATTATTAGTACATTCCCCAAACTACCCTTACTTACTAACAGAATACCCAAACTACCCTTACACATTACTTGCTGACCAATCTACCCTTATTCCTCCTAATATATGTAAACGAATGCCGTATCTCATCAGAGTTTGTAAAGGTTGTTACTGAAATTATGTTTAAGTGTTAATAATTGTGAATGATGAGTTTAGTTTTGAATGATTTGATAGAGCCATTTGAAATGTTTTGAATTTGATAAGTTATAGTTAGAAAAATTTGTTATATCATAATCTGTTACTTAAGTGGTTCAAAAATCAGAATCGAAGGTCAGTGAGTGCACGAAGCAAACATGCAGTATCGACAATTAGTGATGCGTTAACCTAATCGCGTTTGAATTTGGAGAAGTGATTATCAAAGCGAAGAGAGAAGATGAGCGAACAAGATTCGCTGCTACGCTCAGAAGCGAAGAGCATCTCCGACGCGTCTCGCATCGCAGAAGTGAAGGAATGGCTGGCCAAAACCTTCGAAGCCGCCGGCAAAGCCGTCCCTGAATTTGAATACACTCCACGTAGTGTCGCTCATTTGCACACCCTAATTACCCTCTCCAAAGCCAAAGACGAAGCCGCCCGTCTCGTCGCTCGTGATTTCCGCCTTAAGGCCTCCGAATATCGTTCCCAAGGTAGTTAGGGTTTCTCAAATTCCATCCTCAATTCATAATGTCATAATTTCTCTCTTTTTTGATAAAAACAAAATTAGAGGGTTAATTGCTATTTATGTGATGTTGCTTTTATTAGCTGCTAGGATTAGAGAAATATTGGAGAATGTGGGATTGGCTCAGGAGAGTTTGCCTTCAAATGTGGTTGCCTCAGCGCAGGTTCTTGCAAATGTGGCTAATTTGTTGAATATTAGAGATACTGAGTTGAGTAGGTGTGTATGTTTTACCTTATTTTGCTATGTATTCTGGAATTTATTATCTGTTCTTGTTTTTAAGATGTGGGACTTGTTTTTAGCTTTCTGGTGGCTATGGCTGATATTTCTTTGAGGAAGACTGGCGTGGAGGAGAAGAGGTCTAAAGTGCTGAAGGAGTCCAAGATTCTTCTTGATTTTACTAGGAAGGCTATAGCTAGATTGACATATTTAAAGAGGTATGGTTTCAGATGAATCTGTGGTTTTCATGTTTTTTTTTTTCAGGTGATGTTCTTGTGAAGATGTGTATGTGGAACCTTTGCTGATTAGTTTTTCCCACTTTGAACCCCTGTGTGATGCGATTTGTGAAGAACGCTTGCCCAATTAGAAGATGAAATAGCTCCATGTGAAGTTCAAATGGAAAACTGGAGAACAAACTTGCAGGTCATGGCTGCGAAAGAAAGGCAGTACATGCAACAGTGTGCCAACTACAAGGTAAAAGTGTCATTATTGCGTTTTAATTTTAGCTATGGAATCATGACAGATTGCTTGCACCAAGAGAAGATAGCTCTTCATATATTTGCTTTGATGGCATGCATTCTTTTGTATGGAAACCTTTTTCTTACAAAGGTGATTAAATCTGAATTGAATTTCATGGAGAAATATGAATTGTTAGAGTACAGAGCCAAATGGTAGGAATTGGTGACCAACGGTTTTGACTTTTGACTTGTGTCATGGAAAAAAGGACGAGGGCGAAAGATAGGAAGGCCATTTTTCTTAGAATGGGTCAAATTGTTTTTCTTTGTGATTATTGTGGATCTAATGAGGGTAGCAAGTAGAAAGTAGGATGTAGTGTAGACTCCAGAGTGATAAATTATACGGAGATTGTAGATTAGACACGTCGCAATTGTAAATTGCTCTTGACCTTTAACAATTTCCGAATGTCATGTAAACCAAAGCTGCAACGGTACATATGATTTAGAATGATTACATATGCTTATTTTACGGCATTAGTTCAAATACCCTTATAGGTTAATATTTGCTCATTCCTAATTCATTTCATCAATTTATACCCAATAACTGTTGGCACAGGCCATGCTTAATCGCGTGGGTTATTCACCTGAGATTAGCCATGGTGTTTTGGTTGAAATGGCTGAGCATAGAAAGGATTTAGAGAAGAACACTCAACCAATCCTCGACACTCTCAGGAGCTACCAAGATTTACCTCCGGTATGTCATATTTATGTGTCTTGTATTTGTTCAGAAGCAGTTTTCATTTCAATTGTTAGTTCTATTTATATGATTTTGTGTTGGTGGGGATTGTGCAGGATAAAGCTTTGGCTGCCTTAGCCATTGAGGATAAGAAACGACAGTATGCTGCTGCTGAGAAGTATCTTGAAGATGTACTGCAATCGGCCCTTGCCAGTACTGATATGCCATGATATATCTGATTTTTATTCTTTTAACTGGATTGGAAAGCTGAAAATGTATCTAAAATGTGTATTTGTGATAATCTGGAAGTCTGAAATTATTTGCCTGCCTTTGGTCTACGAGTGTGATTTTGGCATTTTGCTTGGGTTTACTTGGGAGCTGGATTAGACATTCCGATGTGTATAGTATGAAATATTTTTATTTATTAATTCATAATTCATAATCATAATTTACATATTTACAATTACATTATTTTTTCTGATGAAAACAATTACATTATTTTTATATTCATATACTCTAGGTTATTTTTAGCATTTCAATTTTATAAAAATAACAAATATTTTTAAATTAATTTAATTATAATAATGTTTGATAATTATATTATTATAAATACTACTCCATTACAATAATTTATAATTAATTTGCTAGTGTTTAGTAGAAAATAAAAATTAAATTTAATCATCGTGTAAATTATTTGAAGAAAAATTAGCCATATAATTTCATTGGAAATTTGAGTGAAAATTCCACTAGAACTTCATTGGCTTCTGAAATCTGAAATGAAACAAAAGAACTTCATTGGCTTCAGTGACGGAAAATATTGATTGTAATTCCATTAGATATTTTAGAGACGAGAATATTATTCCAATCGAAAAATTCGTTTAATAATTGACTTTTAATTGAAGAGAAGCGGATGAGAGAATGTGACAATCTGTATTAAATGATAATGTAGGATCCAATAATATAGAATGGTTCATAGGATTTCCTCCCAAATAATATAATCCATATGATATCATGCGTCCATTTAGAAAAAGATGTATGAGTATTTTTGCATCTTATCTCCTCTGTTTTTTGACATTTTTATGTTATACTAGCCTCTATCACCATCTCTTGTCACCCATATATGATAGTGGTAAGGCTCCTAGCTTATAATTCACAAAGACATGTTCTTTTAAACTCTAGCATGAAAGCAAATATATGTGAGTATTTCTTCTTTACTATAATTTTTTATGATCTAGTTGAGAATATCACTCCAACCTAACCTTCAATACAAACATATTATTAATTATGCTAAATAGTCATATTATTTGAAACGAGTTCTATTAAGCAAAATAATCTATATATCTAGATAATTTCATAAAAAAAATCTATATATCTAGATAACTAGTAGAATTCTTAACTTAAATAATTGCTATACCTTCTATAGTATATGAAACATATTATTTTTCTCTAAATATTTTATTTAATTAAATGTATTTGTATAAAATTATACATTGAAAACAGGTTTGTGAGAACCAATATTTATTTTTAAACAATTCATTCAATCTCTTCCAACAAGCCAAACCAAAAAGGGACAATTGCACTTAAGTCCCAAGTAAGAGATTTAATATCAGATAGGTCAATTGACAACTGTTTCACTTGTTAACGAAAACTAAATCAGTTGTTAATAGAGGTCAATAACAACTCCTTGAGACCCCTATGAAATTAAATCTCTTATTTGATACAAATATGTATTTGTCCAAAAACAACATTAAATTTGAATCTTCGCATCATAATGATAGATCAATACTTAAATCTGTATTTTTTGTTTTGATAAATCCATAAACAAACTACTCAGGTTAGCTAACTGAGTTTAGATCAACATAGGTGATCCCCAACAAATCCTCATGCAAAGCCTCAATAATACGATCATGAGGCAAAGAAAAATAAACAAAATGACAAAGCAAACTATGAGCTGACTGGGACCTATAATTATTTACCCATTTTTCTTCATGGAAGTAAATCACATATATTTGGGCCAGAGTAATAATAATTTTGTTATTTTTCCTTTTTGTTTCCCACATTTGGGCCAAGTGGGCTACACTCTTACTTACTTAAACCTAGTACATCACGCCGAAGTTTAATAAATAAATACACACCGTCCAATCAATAATGATCTCATCTCCACCGTCCGATCATATTGCCACTTATTCTATAAGTTAAGAGCTCAACATGTTTGGTCACACTCGTCCGTCTCCATTACTAGCCGCCCAACAAAATTAGGGTTTCGTTTTCTTTCAATTTCATCCCTAAAAGGAGTCTTTGCAAATCTCATGGGTAACTCTGTATTGTATTGAATTCTCAAATTTAGCTTCATTATCTGGTCATTGTGGATATTCTCAATTCCCTATTGACTCGTTCCCTTGAAGCCAAATTGAATTGTGTTGCTTTTGGTCTTATCTCTCCTTTTTCTTCACATTGATTTGGGAGAACACTGAAAACAGCAATATTTCCTTCAATTTATTATACCCTTTTTGCCCTTTTGAATGATTTGATGTTTTTGGGAGTGTATTGCATTTAACTGTGATGAGCCTTAACAGACCTGTAAAGATTTGCGGGTATGATCGCATTTTTATTAACATCTAAGGGACTGAGTTATTTTCTTACACTCCAATAATTATTATTTTAATTTTATAATACATAATAAGTTAATAACTTGTATTTTATTTTGGCTTCATTTTGTTATGTGAATTTGCTGGCACAATTGTTAATGTTTGTGTTTTGCAGTTTTTGATAGAAGCCAACATGTTGTTCCCCTCGCTATCCTATGTTGCAATTTTAATGCTGCATTAGGACGTCGGGGAACAATATTATTTTCCAAATCCATTTTTTTGTTTGTTCATTGGTTTATTATTTTTTAATTTCTGGTTAGGTTTTAATGTAGTTTATGAGTTTATGAATGTGTGGTAGATGGGGATGAAGCAAAATCAATAACCCAACACTTGGTCTGATACTATTAAGTGAAGTTAAAAGATTATTTTTGCTCCTGAATCTACCATTACATTATATGATGACATGTTATTTTTAATTTTGGTGTTTATAATTATTTCTGGTCATAGTTTGTGCTAGGTGTTTATTATTCTCTTGTTGTTTCCCCGTGTGAGAATGTGTATGATGCATCAAATGATGATATTGGATAATTCTTAGGACACCTTCCTACACGGCTCTATTGTCGTGGATGAGAATGCAAATTCCATGCTGATGATGTAGCATATAAATTTCACTGTTTAAGGAATTCAGTTACTTCCCTGTTTAAATGATATTTATATGGACGAGTTTTTTTTTCATTCTTTAAATGAGGTGCATTCATTTTGGTGTGGTTTTTTTTGACTGTTTGTCATTGTAAGTGATTTCCTCAGTTTGGATTGTTCTGTTGGTAGATGTGAAGTGAATAGATCTATACCATTCATTCTTCTCGTATTATACATGTTTGAAATGAGAATGAAACGTAATTTCAAAATTGAATATTGTATCAGATTATAGTTAAAAGACTAATTAATAGTTTGAATGGCGTTATGTAAGAGGAGAAAGAAGGGAAAAATGAAATTGCCTTTTAGTTTATGACCTGGGTACCATCAGTAAGAAGCTACTACTGAACCAAGAATATGAAACTTGTGTGACTGTTGAAGATTCATTCTCAAATTAGTGGCTTTTCATTAAGAGGGCTCAGTTATATTGCCAAGGTTTTTATATGAGGATGAGAACTAAGCTTCCCAAGGTGAAATACGCGGGTTGAAAGAGCACATTGGACCAATCAAAGATGTTACAATACTAGACTTAATCAAAAAGAGATTTTGATAAAGATCGTATTAACCCTTTACCACAAAAATATTTAATGGTTTGATCAAAAAAACTAAAATATTTAATTATTAAATATGATCTTTTGTATATACTTCAAGGGTAAAAACTAATTATGACCCTGAAAGTATGACTATATACCTATATACCTCATTTCAAGGACAAATCTGATCATTGATGTTTACTTCCATGACATATTTGGGCTCAAAGAATACTTTAGGGATATATGATTCTCTTGCAAACTTTAAGGGCAAATATTTTTTTTATTAGAATTTTTAATGGGCAAATGTGACCTTTAACACTTAATATTTTCACATTCCAAATTGAAGTTCTTCCTTTTCCATTGCATTTATTCCCTGTCATTAAGAGAAATTTGATAGAGTATACTTTTTGGCCTCACTTAATAAAGGATTATGAGACCAATGATCATTACTTTTTGGAAATGCATCATTGTAACATGTTATTACTAACAATTTGATGTGTGATTGAACCACCTCATTTGAGTCTGGCTTGTGCCTTTTATATCATGAAGGACGGAGGGGGGGAGAGAGAGAGTGTGTGGGGGTGGGGTGTAATTTTTTATTTTTAAATGTGGGTTTCACGTCTTTATAAATTATATTAATTAAATTTCAAAGGCCATTTTAGTATTTTCCAGTGTCTCAGTGGCCAAAATAAATCATTTTCAGTTAAGTCAAACAAATACTTTTTCAGAAGGTTTGATGCAGAAAACCTAGATTTTAATAGAAACTATTTTTTTAGTTTTTTCAGAAACCATTCTTCAGAATCTATTCTTTTTTTTTTTGATCAAATCTAGAATCTATTCTTCAAAAAAGTCTTTTCAGTTTTTCCAAAAGTTTTTCTCAAAAAACTATATCAAAACAAATGTATCCTTACATGACCGAAATTAATATAGTAAAAGGATGTTTTTTTATCAACATAGTAAAAGGATGTTCACCGCAACCTTTTTCTACATTAGCTTAAGATTGTATTCATAAATTTTCTTGCACGAAAAAAAATCACTATTTTCTTTGTGAAGATCAATATCTATTTTTTTTTCCTAAAAAATCTCTTCTTATTTTCAAACATATATAACCGTGTATTAGAAGCTCGGAGAAAGAACTTTTACCACTATTATACCCCTACCTTTTTATATTTTTTTGTGAAAAATAGTTAGTCTTCCAGTAAAATACAAAATCTCAGATTCTGAACTTCGCAGCTACAGTCAGTATATTAATAAATCGGTTTTTAACTATTAACAGGGAGGAATTTTGAGAGAAAGACGATTATCATTAACAGGCCAAATCGTTCATAAACTTATTTTGTCATCACCATTCACCAACGTGCAGTAGATTACTTTATGCCATGAGATATGTTCACTAAACACTTTATTTTAATATAGACAATAGCAGAAGCACGTGCATCTTGGTCCTTTCCACGATTTATTATTCTAAAATGAAAATGAAAAAAATAAAAAATAACACCAAATTACTATAAATCTAAACTATCAGTAAACAAACTAAATCAAAAAAAAATGAAACTGATGCAGCTTCCTACAGAGCAGACTGAAAGATCATCTCTGCTAGCTCCTGCAAAACATGACACAAATTCGTAATAAACATATGTCAATAAACGTAAAAAAAAACAAAATAAAAGGTACATAGTTAACATACATGCACATTTCACTCAAAACAATAAAGACCACTCTTGACTTTCTTCTCCACAAAAGAAAAGGTACAATAATGTGCAGTACCTGTTTAGCAGAAGGAACCTTTAGTTCACTCATTTCTTTGGCTTTCTTCTCAAGTGTTTCAAAGTCAGCTTTACCAGCCTATAGCAACAAGTAAACACCATTAACAAATATGAGAGAAGCATTCATCATGAAAGGGAGGGGAGAATGAGAGGGTGGAAAGGAAGTTACCTCAATTTGTGCGCCTAGTTCAGTGTCAAAACTCTGATATCTCTTGCGCACAAGCTCAGCCAGAGAACCATCCTTTGTTTGACATAATGCAAAACATTCAGTTTCACTCACAATGTGTGTGTGTGTGTGTGTGTGTGTGTGTGTGAAATTATCAAAACAACATAGTCCACACGCCATATAAATATAGAATTACTGCAAGTGTCTATAGCAACAATGTATGTGTGTCTCTGTGTGAAACTTTCACAACAATGTAGTCCACACACCACATAAATCCAGAATTACTGCAAGTCTACACTAAATTACCTCGATTAACTTGGCAGCGTTCCGGAGTCCACGTGCCATGGTATCCATTCCAACAATATGGGCAATGAACAAGTCTTCAACGTCTGTGCTCTCCCTCCGCCTAAAATATTGTTTTGTACAGTTAGAAATTGAAGAAATTTTGCATCACAATTAATTCGGATGCGTATAACCCCACAAGAAAAAAGAAACTTCATGGGTGACAAAAAAAGCCTAGGCTACTCACAGTTTTGCATCGAAGTTGAATCCACCTGGTGCAAGTCCTCCCTGTAAAAGATAAAACAGACAAGTATCCAGACAAATGAGATTGCCTTTCTAGGTACAAGGTTAATCACATTTTATGATGCAATTTAAGAGATGTGTTCAATACATTTTTAATCACGCTGAGCATAACCATTGTTGCCTCTCCAATATCTGTCAAAAACTGATCTGTGTCCCAACCTGTAGAACAAAGGCTTTACATTACAACTTTCTATCTCAAGGGCTATGATCCCACGAAGTGTAGTTCTGTTATGATCAATCAGAAAATATTACATTATGGATTGGAAAAGAACATACATACCGACTTGAGGATCACCAGTATTTGCATCAATATTCCCCAACAAACCATTGATTCTTGCAGTTTCAAGCTCATGATGACAGCTTTTATGTTGACAGGGATTAAAAGTTTACAAACAAGTCCAAAGTTCAGTAATTTATCATATTGAAAATAGAAATTCAATCAAGAACCTACTATACTTGATAGTGTATGATTTACCTGTGGCCAGAAAGAGTTGCGTGGTTGCACTCTATATTCAGTTTGAATTCTCCTACAGAAGTTAATGGAACCAGGTCAAATTGAGTATATAGTAGGCTTACATAGTTTTCAACACAAGACATGAACATATTTCAATAATTATACAAGCGTCTCAGGCTTCAATCCTAGTTTTGTTAACTTGGCTTCAGCAATTAGTCCACACAGCCTTGTAAACGGTTTTCTATTTATAAAACTGAAGACTAGAGCATTCAGAATACAAGTGACAATATATAGCAGGAAATGTTTAAAGAATAGATATCTCATTATTTAAAGACATCAAAATGTGAAGCCTACAAGTGAACATTGAATTTTATTATGGAAAATATTTGAGAATTTTAACTTCTGGTTCATGAATAAAAGCCAGTGAAACAAAGAGACACGAAAATCACCTGTGAGCCCATATTTTCGCAAGAAATTGGCAGTGGTTGCAGCATCCCAATCATATCTATCAGAATACAATGTTGTAATTTAGTTAAAGTTTTAAAGAAAAGACCTCTATTTTATAATAGACTGGGAAGAAACTTACTGATGTTTTGTAGGTTCTTGGGGCTTGGGTTCAATCAATAGTGTCCCTGGAGTCAAATAAGTGAAACAAACCGCATAAGAAAACTTACTCCATGAGAGAGACATGGATGGAGGGATAAAGGATAAGTAAAACTAAAATGAAAATTCCAACAGAAGTTTAGTATAATGTATAAAATGAAAGATGAGACACTTTGAAATATTGCCAACTGGATAATTAGTTGTGTTCTATATTGACTTATTGGCATACAATGGTCAAGCTACAAATTTCATGGCTGGAAATTTCAAATAAGTTACCATTAAATCCAATCTTCTTTTTGTAGGCAGCAGCAGCTTCAAGAAACCTCGCCTGTAAGCAGATAAATCAACAGACAACGATATGCAACTTATTAGAGACAAGCCATTCAATACTTGGCATAGGCATCATAATTCATAAATACCAAATATCAACAGACTAAGCCTGCAAGTATGTCAGTTCATCAGATATGGACCACTACTAGTAGAAGTAGACTTGCTTCTCAAGAGACTAAGCATCCAGTGGAGATAACAAATTCATTTTTCTCATAAGACTCCTAGGCTTAGTACTAGATGTTCTTTCTTCTTTTTATGACTTTTTATATCAATTTTGCTTGTTTAATTTCACATGACAATGCCTCATTTTCTTAATTTCCAATGACCATGTTTTACTAGAAGATATCCTATTTTTGTCTTTTTGATAACCAAATTCAAGGGAAATGCAGCATATCCTAGGAAATTAATTAATCGGTAGCACACCATATGATCAAGCTCCCGTTCCATGTCTGTGTTCAATAGAGATTGATAACCTTCACGGCCGCCCCAAAAGACGTAATTTTCACCTCCCAAGTAATGTGTAACCTACAATATGTACAAATACAAAAACAATCATGTTGATTCCAAAATTGCAGTGCCACTCATGCATATTCAACAAAAGATACCTCCATTGCCTTCTTCACTTGAGCAGCAGCATATGCATACACTCCCAATTCAGAGCTGCAAGGCGACAATCCAATTAGTAAGACATGAGTCTATGAACAAGAACCAAACAAGTCAGGCCATATGTATGTTACCTGGTTGCAGCACCATGCATATAACGGGGATGCATGAACAACTGAGCTGTTCCCCACAAAACTTTCTTGTTATTCTGTATGGACGAGGAAAATAGTTATCACAAGCATAAGGGTGCTTTGCGTTTACTAGCCAATAATGAAATGTACATAATTTGTGGAAAAGCTTCTTTTTAACCTAAAAGATACATGACTTGAGCAAAATTAATAATATAAGGAGTTTTGTGTTTCAAGGTAATATTTACATTTTGATAACGCCCCAATCATATCATAAATTCTTTCTATCACATAACACATAATATCCATGCAAGTTATAAGTATCCCATAAATATCCCGTTTCTCATATCAACAATTTATTAGCACATAAGGAGGAAATACACACTTGATCTTGTATTAGCAAACTGAAAGGCACATTGAGGAACAATCAATTTATGAATTACACATGCTCCAAATTTTATAAATATATACAATCTCGTTTAAAATGGCAAGTGGTGATTCTCATAAAATTGAGCAATGATGCATGAAGGATTGGATTTACATTAACTTAATTGATAGTGAAATACCTCTTTCTGGAGTTTACTGGCAAGGGCCACCACTTCATCTAAGTTTGCATTAGCTTCCTGTGACCATAATTACAAATCCAAAGACTCAGAAAGCAAATTAAAACCTTAAATACGTAGGAGAGAGTTGTGGAACAATTCAATTTTCAAGAATAAAAATGCAAAAACAGATGTCATTGCCTAGGCAGGTCATATAGACAACTATCAAATCATGCTCACCTCAAGAGTTTTACCATCAGGGGCTATGTCCCTGTCATGGAAACACCACCAATCCACTCCAAGCTTGTTAAGGAATTCAAAGTTAGCCCTCACTGTGTGATTTAAAAGAAGTCAATCTGTTAGAAATCAATCTGTGTAAATCCATTACCTCAAGGAAGAATAGTCATCACCTCATGTGAGGGATGTTTTGATCTAGTACAAGAGGATTATATATATTGTTGTTGTTTTTGTATTTTTCTTCATGATCAATCAAAAGATTTGTTTCATTCTTCATCTTGTTCTCTTTACATATCAATTTGTCAACACAATCTCTAATCATTTCCAAATATATGAATAAATATCAAGTCAATCAAGGTGAGAATCATCAAATAACTTACTTCTTCTTTTAGCCATATTCAATGAATTGGAACCATCCTCCCATGGCCAAAATTTGGTTTGTGAACCAAATGGATCACCACCTGTTCCACGGAAAGTGTGCCAAAATGCAACACTAAATCTGAACCAATCCTGCCATTCCAAAACAGAAATCCAGTAAAAAAAACCATAGCTACATGCTGATCAAAGCATCAACCAAAAACAACAATAAATAGAAACATAAACCAACCTTCATTTTCTTCCCAACAATTGTCTCCTCTGCATCGTAATATTTGAATGAGAGTGGATTCTTGCTAGAAGGACCCTGAAATTACATCCAGAAACATAATCACAACTAATAACCATCATTTAAATATACCCAGATAAAATTTCCATTAACAGCCTAATAAAAGCCAATTTCTCTTGAGCCCAATCAACCCCTTCTCCAGAAAGCAATCAAATTTAGAACCAAGTCATCAAATCAGACTACTATTACAGAAGATCAATCACTAATCACTAATCACTAATCATCCTTACCCAAAAAAACATATATAATTAAGCCTTAAGTAAATCTACCTCATATTTAATTTTGGTAATGCCAGGGAAAAATTCTCCTTCCCAATCATTTGAGTCACCACAATCACCAAGGTTATCAGCAGGACAAGTATGCGGCTGAGCAGAAATCTGCATGACAAAAATCATTACAAAATTCAAAAATTGAGCATAAAAAAAAAACAACTTTCAACAAAAAAAATTAAAAGAGACTGATTTATTCATACCACTGAATAAGAAAAGAGATGCAAACAAAGTAAAAGCAACAAGATTTTCCCAGCTTTCATCATCTTTATATCTGCAAACAAAAAACCAAAACTTAAACTAAAAAATCCAGATTTTTTTCTGCGGTTGATAAAAAAAGTGGGAACATTAATTTGTATAGAAGAAGAATTGGAAGGACGAAGAGAACGACTTACAGTCTCGGATTTCAATTTCAATACTACTAGTTTTTTTCTACTAGCAAAACCCAAGTGATATGTGATAGTGATTATAATATATAGATATGTAGATAGAATATAGAAAGATATAAAATTAACAATGGGAAATTTGCACTGTAGTCCCTAGGAAGACAAATATGTGATTTGAGATTTTTCTTCTTATTATTTCTTTTCATGAATTTATCCGTTTATTTCTTGCAATTGTAAAGGGTGAATGGTGTTTAGAAGTGATTAGGAGGGTGATAGAAGAGGTTTTATAACTATATGTTCAATTTCTTTTTTGAATGCGATGTGGAGCTTGAATTTCTTGTTGGAATCTTGTACGTTTCTTATGGTAATGTGAACTTTAATTTCTAGACTATTAGTTTCAGAAAATGCTGAATCAAGTAGTTGGGTGCTCTGCTTGGTTTGATATATGAAATCCGAAGGTAGTTGCATTTCTCTAGTTTATTCTGCATTTTGCAGCTCTAATTGTTGCATAATTACAACCACTTTGTTTGTGCTGTTGATTTGTGCAGCAATTGTTTTTATGATGATGTGACCAGAAAACAATTCTAAGTGTACATCAATCTATGTTTGTGCTCAAATCCTTCTGAAAAATGTTGAATAATGTGGTTTTCATGTAAAATCAGATTTGCTAGTGCCATATCGGTGTGACTTCAACCTTTACTGCTATACACTAATGAAATAAATATTTTTGAATATTTTGGTTTTCAAATCAGACATGGTTTTACTTAATGGTTGTAGTTAACACTTTTGTGAATTGTGTGCAATCTATATGTGTATGTTATGTAATATTCCTAGTATTGTGAGTTAGTTGTATGACTGTTAATATTGTTTCGCATGTACAGGGGGAAATATAATGCTTAGAGTGATAGAAATATCACGACAACAAGAATATAAGTTGCAGCAAATTGCTGCAACTATTTGTAGCCAAAATCAGTATAAAACACAGCAAAAAGGAGGTAAATAGCTGCACAAAAATTAGCAACAGAGTAGCAGCGCACAAATTAGCAACTAAACATAATCTGATCTTAATACAAAATCGAAACTATTAGTACTGAACATTAACCATTAATACTGAAACCGGCTACAAAATTGAAACAAGAAATTTTCAAAAGAGCAGCGACATAAGTTGTTTTACTACCAAGTGCATTTTTGAAAATGATAAATTTTGGTCAAATGGTTTAGTATAATGGCCTCAAGTGAACTCCACCAGAAAAATTCATGAAGATAAATCCAGATGCAGCATTCAAAAATCAACATGAAAAAGCGGGCAAATGGCATTATATGCAGAGACACAGAGGAACCTTCATTTGGGGATTCACTGATAAGATTTAATCAATTTCAGCCTTTATGACTGAATCTTTTGGTACTTGAAGGGCTCTGTTAATTGCTATTGACCTGAGCTATAATAAGGTATGGTGATCTCTAGGACTGATTGCTAAGCCTTAATCCCATGTGTAGAGCAACAAAAACCTGATTTGTATGAATGGAAAAGCAGTGGCTAAAATGAACGATTTAACAGCGGAAAGATGTCTAAGATCATTCTTGAAGGAGAGGCATATAGTTTGAAGATGGGCAGAGGCCCCCAAATTTCATAATAGACCATCCCATAATAAACCAAAGGTCCCCATTCTAAGTCAATAAATGATCATTATAGGAAAGCAAAAGGCCCTAAATTTCATATCAAACTAAGTAGTGCACCCGAATTGATTTAACATTTTCTGCAAATGTTAAGACAAAATAACGAATAAAAGGATCATTATAGGAAAGCAAAAGGCCCTAAATTCCATCACCTGCACCGTGATCCACCATTCTTATGAGCTGATAAACAAAAGTGGTAACAAAATAACGAATAAAAGGAAATTGGGTATGAAGACAGAGATTAAGTAAGTCAGCATTACAATATGGGAGTACACCTTTGTAACACCTAGCTAGTTGAAAGCACCATCTATCCTTATAGTACTCCCTCCGGTCCCTAATATACGAGCCCAAAATTTGAATGGTTTTGGTCCCTAATATAAGAGCTCACATCATCATACTCCCTCCGTTCCTAAATATAGGACCTAGATGACTTTTTTGAAAAATCCTAAAAAAGGCAAAAAACAAGTTAATTATAAATTGATTTACCTAATTTTTTTCTCTTAGACTAGTTTATATTACCTATAAGCTAATGGATAATCTAAAAAGATATCAAATATGTCATGATTTAATAACCTATTTCGCAACCTTAATCTTTCCAAAAAAAAGTTATTTAGGTCTTATATTTAGGAACGGAGGTAGTATTAGGGACCGGAGGGAGTAATATTTAAGATAAAAGGCAATGCTGAAAATCACCTTCCCGAGGCAACCATAAATTTTAATGTAACACGTGTCATCAATTTTTTTCAGGGGTTCATTTCTGCAAACTCTAATAAATCGGATTAAAGAGCAAACAGTGAGATCACTGAAATTCAATAAAAGAACCAGCTCGTATATTACTTTTAAACAATATTACCACACACAACACGAGCACACATTCAACTTCTTACTACAGAGTACAGAGTTCTCTCTCTGATGCTAAATCACGAAGCCATACATATTGCCAGTTTGTGACACAGATATGTATAAGCATAAAAAGCATGATTACACGTATTTGTGATTCTTAAAAGTTAAAACTCAAGCTGCTTTATCATAAACTACTTTCTCCAATGAAGAACTACTAGAGAGATTCTGGAAAATGGAATTCACATAAAAGATCCGTACTTGATATTTTGTGGCCCTTGCTAAATGAATATCACAGGCATTAAGGGCCTGTTTGGATTCAGCTTCTGAGAATAGCTTATGGGAAAATAGCTTTTGAGTAGAATAGCTTTTCTGAAAAATAGCTTTTAATGAAATGAGAGTGTTTGGATTAAGCTTTTTGAGAATAACTAAAATGTAGTTTTTCTCAAAATAGCTTTTGGAGCCCCAAACTAGCTTTTCTTCTCAAAATAGCTTATCCAAAAAAATTGAGTGTTTGGATGTCTTTGTATGAAACCTAGGTTTGGGAGCCATAATAACTTTTGGAAATGTATCCAAACAAGCACTAAAAGACAACAAATCCTTGAAAAGACCACGAATATTAGAAGAGTTTGTAATGTTAGCGAGATTCAAAGCCTAACAATACATGGAAAATCAAACAGATAAGATAATTAGATAAGTCAATTAACGAGAAGCCTTCTGAAAGGATACACGTAAAAAAGTGTCCTAAAAGAGTTTTTAAAAAAGAAGCCTTCTACCATTCTCCTAATCACTTCTAAACCCCATTAACCTTTAGGATTGCAAAATATGAAGGGACAATTAATTCCATGAACAGCAACACTAAGAAGAAAAACTCAATTTTTGTTCAACCCATTAAGCTCCAAATTTCCCTAATATAGAACAATTAAATCAACAGAGAGACAGAGAGAGTGTGTTCTACCTCGAAGAAGGTTCGATGGCGCTGATGAATGAAGATGTAGAACGATGGTGTGAAGGTTTTATAGCTTTTCGGAGAGAGTGAAAGACTGAGAGAGTATCTCTATTGTTAAAGGTATATATATTTTTTTAGGAAAAGTTGTTGGATGAAAAGAAGGGTAAATAAATATTGTTAGATCTTTTTTTATCAAATAAATATTGTTTGTTTTTAGTTCTTCTTTTTTCAGATTTGTTTTCAATTCTCAATCTTCCATGGAAAAAAACAATTCTCAATCGAGGTGAAATAGAAAAATTTGTGAACGGAGATGTCTTTTCCAATTAAATTTCCATTTGCATAATTATTTGAAAAAAATAACATTTTTTATTACATTGAAAAAAATGACATAATCTAGCACTCATGATTGATTGATTATTTCAGTTCAAAAATGATTGATTGATTTTCAATCTCTTTTGCTTAAAAAACCATGTCTGGCTTATTTTATTATTTTATTTGAGGCTTTTTTATCAGATTTTATTTGAGGTTGATATCATGTGTTTTGAGAAAAAAATGTTTCTACTGATAAAAAAAATGTTTCAAAAACTTACGTAAAAGTTTTAAATTTAAATTTATAAATTCTATTTTTTAAAAAAAATAATAAAAAAGTTAATTTTCACTATTTTTTTCTGATCAAAAAAAATAATTTTCACTATTTTTTTCAGTTCATAAAAAATTTTCAACTAAATTTTCTCCACAAAAAATAAAAAAGTTAGTTTCACTATTTTTGGATCTAATTTTTTCAGCTAAATTTTCTCCACAAAATTTTCCTCCAATTTCGGGATATCATAATAGACCGATAGTTTTTTTATAGCTAAAATATGTTTTTAGTCTCTTAACTTTGGAGAAAGTCATGTTCATTACCCTTAACTTTGAAAAGTGTGTTTTTGGTCCCTTAAATTTGGACAAAGTCATGTTTTAGTCCCTTAACTTTGAAAAGTGTGTTTTAAGTCCCTTAACTTTGAATAAAAGGATGTTTTTAGTCCTTTTAAAAGGTCTTAAGTATGTTTTTGGTCCATTTACTTTTAAAAATTAAGGGAATAAAACATGACTTTCTCCAAATTTAAGGGACCAAAAACATACTTTGACCCAAATTTATAGGACTAAAAACATATTTTAGTCCTTTTCAAAGTTAAAGGACTAAAAAATTGTTTTCTCCAAAATTAAGGGACTAAAAACACACTTTTCAAAGTTAAGGGACCAAAGCATGACTTTCTCCAAAGTTAAGGACCAAAAACATACTTTAACCTTTTTTTATTACATAGATCCATAGTTTTTTGAAAGTAAATAATAGACCCATAGTTCATCTGATTCATTTTTAAAATATAATTATTTAGATGGAATTCAAATCAGAGAAATTATTGCGAGAACTTGAAGAACCATGTATGGTCCCACTAATAATAGCTAAACATATAAGAGAATTGTGTAATTTTCACTTAAAAATATTAGCTAACTAATAACAATATTTTTTCCAATATGTAACTTAAAATAAAAACATTGAAAGTATGTCATTTAAAATTTTTGATGTGTTCATTTAAAAAAAAAATTAATGTGTGAGTTAGATTTTTTAGATTACTAAGTCAAATTGGATAATACATGTAAGGTCTTACATGTTTAATTGTTGTGGGTGTGACCACAAATGATGTGTTGGGATCATACAAGAATTTCTCTTCAAATTAACACTCTTATACCTCAAATCTTTTTGAGAAACTCTTGTGTGAACCAGTACGCCATGTCAATTTGTGGTCTGACCAATCATAATTAAACACATATGGTATGACATAATATTTTTTAATTTGTCATGATACCTTAAAAAGCACAAGTAGACACATATGAAATGAAAATTTAAATCTTAAGTTTTCACTTTTTTTTACAATGTAAATAAAGTGTATGTTTGGGAGGAGCTTTTAGCCTCAAATAAGCTGGTTTGTAGTGGATAAACTGTTTTCAGCTTTTTAGCCATGTTTGGGTCTTACTTATTTTTCACTTGACTTTTGGGGCTAACCAGTTTATCAAGAGAAGCTCCAATTTGGAGCTTATTGGGAGTTGGTAACTGGCTTCCCTCCAATTTAATAATTTAATAAATAATATATATTTATTAACCACCTTTTTCTGCGCATCTTTTATCTCTTCACCTCTCATATCTTACCCACTTCTGCGCATATCTCTCCAATTCATTCAGGTTCATGTCTGACCCAAAATAAAAAAATTCACGTTCATTAATCAAAAGAATCATCAATCATAATTTGTTGGGAGAAGTCTCAGATCTAATTTATATGCACTTTAATCTATTAAATTTTTTTATTCAGTTCAAAAAATAATCTATTAAATTTTTCTTATGTTCAATTGGAAATTTTATTTAATTTAATCCATTGATTTTTGTAACTTTAAATTATTGAACATATATTAATATTTTAGTTGTGTAATATTCAATAAACTAGCTTCTCAAAATGACCATCCAAACATGTTAGCAAAACGTCAACTTAAAAAAAGTCACTTCTGCAACTAGAGATTCAAACAAGTTCACACAAACTGGCTTTTCTCCAAACTAACATTTGAAAAAGTCAAGTTGAAAAAAAACCGCTTCTCCACTGAGTTTCCCAAACACACAAAAAATTGTTTCTCAAAGTTTGTTGAGTTTTTTAGGGTATCATTTCATATTAAAAAATTCACATCATATCTTATTTGTCTACTTGTGATTGGTGAGACCACATATGACGTGTTGTATCGGGTTCACCCAAGAATTTCTCAATTTTTTTCTTCACATCAATGGGTTAAATATCATTCTGGCTTTCTGATAAAAAAAAATATCATTCTGGCCAATGAACAATTTTGAAAGGGTTAAATTGACAAAAAAACAATAAAAGAGCTCATTCTCACCAAAGAACAATGAAAATGGTTCATTTTGGCTAATGAGTTATTTGAAAATACCAAAATAACCCTTGGGACCTAATTGAAATAATTAAAATAATTTTTGAAAATGTGGGTCTCAAGGGGTTATTTTGGTATTTTCAAGTCGCTTCATTGGCCAAAATGAACTATTTTAATTGTTTTTTGGCCAAAATGAGTCATTTTATTGTTCTTTGACCAATTTGACCCTTTCAAATTATCTAGGTCTTATATTTAGAAATGGAGGGAGTAGTAAATAGTAAGAAAGGATATATAACTATATTATAATAACGGTAATAAAGGCAAATGCAATCAAGATTCAAAGCAAGCGTGTTGATGGTGTGGCAAGGGCATTAACGGTATTTCATAAGAGAGCCACGTAACGGTCATGGAGCCACCATGGAAGGTTCATCTCCAACGGTAACTCCTTCTAGTCTTGGAGACTTGAACCCTTCTATGAAGTCGCCTTCTCCTATTCATCAATTCCTAAACCAACACTACATCATGTGCCCCACTTTGTCTCTTCTTCGTCTTCTTTATTGGACTTTCAGTTTTTTTTCCTTTTTTTATAAAAAATTCTATTTCTTTGGCCATGTGTGTGAACACATTTATTCATAACGAAATTGACAATGAAACAATCTACTCTCCCTTAATCACAGAGTTTAGCGTTAGTTTTCAACCGCTCAGGATGAAAGTAGGATTTAAGGCCAAAAAGAAATCTATAGAGTAATATAATAATAACAACGTAAACCTTATCCACTTAAGTGAGGTCGGCTACATGGATCACACGACGTTGTGCTCTATCAATAGAGTCATGCTTGGATAACTTCGTTAAAAATCCTCTTCGGTCTTTCTCTCCTTCTTTTGTAGTAATTTCATACCATTTGATCAATTATTCTTACTGTTCATTCACCTCTCTTCTTTGAACCATTTGATTTTTATATGTCTTCTCCCATGATATTGTAATAACCCTTGTGAAGTAACAAGCAATGATATATTGATATAAACAATGTGTGTGTCCATGCTCAATAGATTCAACATAATTTTTACGTTGGCTGCCGAAGTCTATCACAACCCTACTCTTTTATTCGAGCTTGAGACTGACTATAAATATAGACGATGTATACATTGGACACAATCACACGAGGATAAATAACCAAGCGTGACACGAAATCACGAAACAAGCATGGACACACAGTCACACGAGGGTAAATAACCAAGCGTGACACGAAGTCACGAAAAACAAATGTTATATAATAATGAAAGAGTTAAATAAACATTATATATATATATATATATATATATATATCGTTGTATATGGGGAAGTGAGCAAATAAATAAATAAATAAGTAATAAAATAAAATAAAATAATAGAAATATGTGTGTGTGAGAGAGAGAGGGAGGGAGGGAGGGAGGGAGGGTTAATAGTCTTAAAACTTGAGAGTAAGCACTGAAAAACCTAGTGGTAACTTTAGTCTTCAAAACCACTAGACCTTTTTTTTTTTATTATGTCATGATAAAAAAAAAAGATTTATGAAATATGTAATTTTCCCTGCATTAACTTAACTGGAATGGCGTTGTACAGAAAAGAGGATATGAGGATATCAAAATTCACAAAAGTCTTCGCCTCCTTCACAAGCAACTATCCTCCCTTCCACCTTGATAGGTGGAACTTCATTAATCAGCTCCATTGGAGATTTCTTGCTCTTATCGTAAGTAGTATCAAATAGTTCCAAGTCTGCATCTTTCGGTGAAATAGGATGGTGTGTAACATGCCTCTAATTCAATCATCGCAAACAATATTCATGTGTTTGGGGCAATTCAAATTCAAATATTTTTATTTTTTAAACAAAACGATCGATCATACTAAATGTAAGAAAATAAAGTAAAATTAGGAATAAATTCTTAGTTGATAAATTAATTTAAAAATATGACCTGACATATGTTATGTATGATATCATTTGCGAGTGCTAGATTTCATTTTTCCATTAATTTGTTAAGTGGATATTCATCCCCAATCTACTCAAAAAGTTATCACATATCACACCAAAAAAAAGTAATAATTACATAAAGAAAACCACATGTCACGAAATTCACAAGACAACTACCATATAACTACTACAATCATCTTATGAATTATATGCTGAAGAAGCCAATTCCAAAGAGAACAATAATTTAGCATACATATGATCACTTCAGTTTATCTTATGAATTATTAGTCAAATTTTATTTAGAAATATTTATTAAAGAAAGGAGAAATGACATGATATTGAATTTAAAAGAGCTTACACAAAGGACAAATAAAGCTTAACAGTGTGAAATTGAAAAATAGAAAACGAAAGACTTAGTGTTTAGATTGAATTGTATACTTCACTGAAAATTAGCTATATGATTCAAAAAGAAAACTAAAATTGGCTTTAATTTCAATAACTTTTTGCTGTAAGAAAAATTATCATATTTAGAATTTTTACAAGTCAGATATAGTCAACTTATGATTAATAAGATGAGCAAATGTCTTTCTAACTCCATTAAAATGCTCGAAAGCCTTTCATTAATATATTATAATCAACTCAAGTTATGTCTCATCTACTGATATTTAACAATGTACAATTTTCCTAAAAATAGATGTGTGGTTGAACTTTTTATTATTCAATGCAGAATAATTTTTGAAAATAATTAAGAACTCAACTCTTTTTTAATATACACATTCCTTTAATCGCACGTCAATTTAATTAATCTATGAGAATAATATTATTATATTTGTTCACGTTGATAAGTATTTTTTTTTTTCCAAAAAACATTCATTTCTTATTCATGTTTTGTAACAGCTAACATGCCATTTAGTTGATATATTAGTCTTAATTAACATGTTATTAGACATAAACCAATACCTATAACTAGCACATCATGCTGAAACAATACAATGATTTGTACTAAGTATCATGCTTCACAAAACCAGCAAGCTAAAAGTACAAATAAAAGACGATAAAATATTTGTTATATATTAAAAAATGGTGATGACTCAATAAAAGGACAATTACGTGGATTTAAATTAAAAAGTAGATAAAACTATGGAACCAAGGACTTTTTCTTTTATTTCAAAAACTTCTAATTTGAGTGGATTTATCTTTTTTGGCGAGTAAACAATGAGTTTAATACTGCATTGCATTTTTTTTATTACGAAAGGAGGATAAGTTTGCTTACCAAACAAAATATGTTTGAAGAACAATATTACGTTTAATAAAAAGAATATTTTAAGATAGTGAGCACTATATAAATAATATTCTAGGATGCTGAATTATTTAACTCAACCATTCATTTTCTTAATAAAAACTGAATAACCATTCAGAATTTTCAAACTTTTAACGGGTGGTTTATTTTCAATGTCATTTTTTCGTTTTATAGTAAACTTAGTGAGGAAGTAGAAGAGATTAGAAGAATGAGCGTAGAGTGGCAAGTCAACACAGGGGATTCAATAGTCAACAAACTTTCGTTAACTTATCTCCTATAAATTCTTCCTCTTAACGTGTTTCCTTCGGTCACACCTCACTATCCCTCCTCCATCCATCCATTCATTATTTTAATTGAGTTAAGTATTAATTAATTTATTCCTCTCTTCATAGCAACTTCCTTCTTCTTTCATTTTTCCTCAGCTCAAATACAGCTATTTTCACGCTCTTTCTCTCTGTTTTTCAATTTTCCCCACTTGCTCGGTTTATGTTTCCCTTCATAGATAATTTAGTAGATTTATTTTTTTAAAGAATTATATATGTATATGAAGTCTACTTTACTCTCTTATTATTTACTCATTATTTTACTTTTTATTTCTTTCTAAATTATATGTTGAATAAAGGGACCCTAACTTTCAACTCATTTTTGGTGCTTTTTTATACATAAATTTTAAGAATGTGTTTGGCTTATTCACAATCCAAGGGTAAGACCATTAACTCATGATCTACTAGAGTCTGTCCATGCCTGCTCTAGAGCATAACAAACACACTTTATTTACATCAACACAAATAAGTTTCGCCCAACTTTACTTAGTTGTGGATCGGAGATGTCTCCTCAAGCCTCAATGAAACAGTTTTTTTTATTCTTCAATAAGTGAATAATTGTTATTTATTTTCACATTAAAATATTAAGTAGCAAATAAAACTGATATAAAATGTCATACTCCAATCACCACACCATTATTTTTTTTCTATTTTTTTAAAAAGCGATTCCATGTTCATATCTATGTAAAATTATATATAACTACACATAATTGGAAAAAATTCAGTTAAGCACTAACATGTAACTATAATAAACAATTTTATTTTATTAATAAATTTCAGAGAATTATCATAAAAATATAAAAATGTTTTATAAAGTCTATATAAAATACCCTCAAATTTTGCAATAAATCTAAAGCGGGCTACAGCTGAGAAGTTATAATCTGTCATGTAATGGATGCTATCAATTTAGAAACTCGATTCTTAAATCTTAATGTCATTCTTTAAAGGTGTGAAATACTTATTCAAGAAAGAAGAGACACTTACATTTTGTATTTTTGTAAAATTCATGTTACACGTGTAGGCCACTTATAGGAGAAGGCAAAAGAGACAATGAAAGGAAGGAGGCAGGGGCCGAATGAATCAAAACCAAATAATAGTTCAGTCAAAGAAGGTTTCAACTTGTTGAATCCAATCACACGCAAAAAACAGCACAAAAGAGAAAAAACCAAACCCAACCCCCACCGGGCCCCACCACTCCCCCTCCCTATATATACTCCCCCCTATCTCCCCCCAACCAATTCAACGTTCAAACTTCACACTTTCAAACCCAAAAGAAAAAAAAAAAAAAAGTTCCCCAACGTTCACAAAACTCCTTATTCTTCTTCTTCTTCTTCTTCTTCTTCTTCAGCCATGTCGTGTTCGGTGGCTCTCTCGAATTCACCAGTCTTCTCTCCTTCGTCTTCTCTCTTCTACTCAAAACCCTCCCTCGTGATCTCCGCATCACCAGAATCTCTCTCTCTCTCTCTATCTCACCTCAAGCCTTCTTCTTCTTCTTCAGCTTCAGCTTCTTCTTCTCCTTCCTCGCCGTCTCGCCTCCGTCTCTCGAAGCCTCCTACTAGCACTCCTTCTTCTTCTTCTTCCTCGACCTCTCCGAACGGCACCGTTTTGAAGAGGAAAAGGCCTGCCAGGCTTGCCATTCCTGTGTCTTCTCTCTCTGTTACTGTTCCTTCCACTCCTTCGGTGATTCCTCGCGAGGAGGACGTTGAGGATGAAGGATTAGGGTTTTCTGTTTACTGTAAGAGAGGTAGGCGTGAGTACATGGAGGATCGTTACTCTGCTGCCGTTAATCTTCAAGGACGGCCTAATCAGGTAATAATCTTTGTGTTATCAGTTTAGTTTGGTCCCATTTTTTTTGCTATAGAAAGTAATATGACTTGATCTGTGGCTTGTTTGATGGATATGACCTATGAGGATGAACAAAATTTATGAAGATTTAATTGAAGTAATGGAATTATGACTTAGTTGACTGACTTGAGGAAATTTGGGAGAGAAAAAAGTAGATAGTAGCTTGAGCTTTTCATTAATTAGTTACAATTACTTGTGTTAAAAGAAGTTACAAATACAATAAAAGATGGAGTATTAGAGTCTCTGCCAATCACTGGCAGTTCTGTTTTGAGTAATATAGCTTCTTAGGTATAATAAAAGTTCTCAAGATCCAATTGAACTAATGGAATTATGATTGTACTTTTGTTTTGAATATTTATGAAGTTGTGGAACTCTTGTTTACCAATTTGTTGGTGTAATTATGGCAGGCTTTCTTTGGTGTATTTGATGGGCATGGTGGTTCAAAAGCTGCTGAATTTGCCGCGCATAACTTAGAAAAGAATGTGATGGATGAAGTGAGTAGAAGAGATAATGATGATGACATAGAGGAGGCAGTGAAGCATGGTTACCTGAACACTGATTCTGGTTTTTTGAAAGAGGATCTACATGGTGGCTCATGCTGTGTCACAGCACTAATTAGGGACGGGAACTTAGTTGTCTCTAACGCTGGCGATTGCCGTGCTGTTATTAGCCGAGACGGCATCGCGGAAGCCCTCACATCTGATCATAAACCTTCTAGGGAAGATGAAAAGCACAGAATTGAGACCAATGTAAGCCCGCTTGATCTTTAAGACATGATAATGAATTTGTTTCTTTTTTGGGATGTGTCAGCCATATTTTATAATCAAAAGCTTATAACTGTTGTTTGAATTTGATTTTTGCAGGGTGGCTATGTTGATTTATGCCGTGGTACTTGGAGGATCCAGGGATCCCTAGCCGTTTCTAGAGGAATCGGGGATCGGTATTTAAAGCAATGGGTGATAGCTGAACCTGAGACTAAAGTTCTCAGGATCGAACCTGAACATGACTTGTTGATATTAGCTTCAGATGGATTATGGGATAAGGTGTGTGTGTGAAATTCAAACATTCAATTATGGTCATAGTTTCTACAAGAAATTCTGCTTAGCAAATATTACCACCGAACTATTCAGCTGAAAAATGGTTTTTTCTTTTGATTCTTGTTTCAGGTTACTAATCAAGAAGCTGTCGATATTGCTCGTCCTATTTGCAACGGGAGTAGTAATGTAGCACAACCATTGATGGCCTGTAAAAAGCTTGTAGATTTGTCTGTTTCAAGAGGCTCAAGTGATGACATAAGTGTTATGCTGGTGAAGCTGGGACAGTTTATCTGAAAAGTTTCATTCTTTTTAGTTGAAGAGGAAAATTAATTTATTGGAGCTACGTTTTCCGTTGAGGATTGACCGGAAGCTTTAAATAAGAAAGGTTGGATTATTTTGCAGAAGAATTTGATGAGAAAGATTATTTAGGGAGAGAAGGCGGCGATATGATGTTTTATTATTACTAGATTAGCTATATTCTTTTTTGTATATATCTAACCATATTCTTTGTAATTTTTTACCCGCTTAGATGGAAGAGATTTAACTTAACACTATAACTTGGATTAAACTTATGTAACGTAGAACGATAATCAGCACCTAATATGATTCATTGTATTCTTTATCTTATTCTTTTGCCATTTACATTGACATCCCTTTGTATTTAGCAATTGATCTTAGCCGAAATACCGAAAAAGGTATACCATCCTTGTTTAGGTGTGTGCTCTTTTGATCAAGCATATCTGAAATCTTTCTGAGTGTTAGAAATAATGAAAATAAGTAATAGTATTTCCTATTGTGTATTATGTAGACTATTTGTATATCTTAGTAAGTGTGAATTATATTATTAAGAAATATTTAGAGTAGAAGAATATTATGTTATTATTAGGGAATCATGTTAGGTAAAATTGTAGGAGGAGTTTACTACTATCTTTTAGGAAACTTTTGTATTATAAATTATAAATATATAATCATATCAGTGAAATAATCATCGGACTATTTACCTATCTTTTGTTCCCACACTGAGTTTTCAGATTTAAATTATACCTTATTTAACTATATACCTGTCACAGAAAATTAATACAATATTTTTTTGAATCGAATCTATCATTTAATTAAAATATGAAATACGGCCAGCCATCTTGGATAGTTTCTTACTTTGACAAAGTTGAAGCACATGATTGATCTGTTTGAGATTGTTTTCTCTCCTTAAAGTTTTTAACATCAAGTAGTTACAGTGTCACAAAATCTATAGGAGAGCATTTTGTCTCTCTTGCTTCATCCCTCATCTTTTAACACACATATTCACCTCCCTCCTGTTATTCGCCTTCAGTCATTCCAAATCAATAAAGTGTTTCAATTATAGTAGCTTAGATCAGACAGGATATCATTTAGTATAGTACCTATCTGCTGGTTATATTGTTCTCCTCTGGTTACTCTGGTTTTTCTGCCAATATGTTCTCATCTGGATGTGAATGGTCCCCTTTCATTAAGGGTCATTTGGTTTTCCTTAAAGTAGTAGATTCACGTAAGATTCATGCTCAAGGGCACCAAAAAAAGCCTCGAATAGGTATGCCACAAATATGCTAAAGAAAGCACCTATAAGCACCAAAAAGATAGATTTTGCTCTCGTAGAAAACCCCCACGAAGGAAACTAAAAATAAGAGCACTTTAATATATATTTACCAATGATTTACTTGCATGCTTGGCTTATATAGAATTGTCACAAATTATTTTTAAGTGTCTATACTCTATTTAGGGGTGATTTTGTTTGTTGTTACATATACTCTTAATATCTTTTCAATTTTTTAATTCAACCAAACAATTTTAAACCTATGCATATTTTTTTTTCAATGGTGTAAAGAAAATAGGGAAAATTAATTATAAAACTCATGGAAGATTACTAGTTATCGTCATATCCTACAAAATCTCATAATAAAACCAAAGTCTCTTAGGACATTGATATTAATTTTCAAATAAAGAAGGCATTTTGCCCCTTTTAATGAGATGAAAAATAGTCAAAATATTGTTACATATATCTAAAATATCTTTTGAGCCAAACAGTATTGTTGTGTTTTAAAAGACTTGTTAGAATATTGTTATAGGTGTCCAAAATGTTGTCATTGAATTATTAAGCAATGTAACAATATTCTTTTGCCTATAAGTGTTTATTGTTTAATATATTGTAAACACCGTTCTCATTTAATTTTAATTGAATCCTCAATAGTGTGTTATAAAATAATTGAGTTGCACTGTGATGTCAATTGAAAAAAAAAACGATGTTGCTAAAATTTTTGTCATATGCGCCAAAACTTTTGTGATTTAATAGCTACATGATGCTACTTGCTCTAAAATGTATATCTATGGGCAAAAGATCCTTTAGAAATGGGTTTAAAATTTTTAAGGGAACTCAATTCCATCATTTAATTTCATGAGACTTAATCTTAAGTTCTCAACTAAATCTATTTCATAGGACTTATAATTATATTTTTATATTAGCCTTATTTTCTTATGTAAATAAATATTGATACAAAAGAACAAATTTCTAGTCTTTCTTGACAACATTGAATATTCTTGACATTAGTATCAAAATCCACACAAATATTCTACATGACTTGGGTAATGGACCTAATCTGCCCCCAAGTAACCACCAAGGAGCGCTGAGCACCCTGAACTAACAACAGGCCCGTATCTGCACTCCAAGTAACCAAGGTGTTTAAAAAATACCACGAGTTGACGGTCAACCACATTTGACCGTTAATTTGCTCACGTGGCCGCCACGTGGGTTACATTTTTGCCACCCGGCGTCTTAGAAATTCCACGTAGATATGTTTATGTGGGACCCACATGTAAATAAAAACAATTACAACTCTCCCTCTTCATCACTCTCACCTAACCAAACTGAGCCCCCACCCAGCGCCTCCCTCTCCATCCCAACAGCCCCCAAACACATCTCCCCCCACCCACCACCGCCCCCACCACAGCCCCTTCATCCTCCAACCTTCATATACACACAGCCCCCTCGTCCGCTCCTACCAAAGCTTCTTCTCCGACCCCGGCCTTCGGCTTCGGATCCACCGCCCCATCTTCGGCCGCCGCTTCTCCTTCTCCGGCATTCGGCTTCGGAACCACCGCAGCTTCTCCATCTCCTTCTCCCACATTCGGCTTCGGATCCTCCGCCCCGCCTTCCTCTGGTGGCGCTGCCGCTTCTTCCACAGCCCCGGCCTTCGGGTTCGGATCGACCACCGTGCCATCTTCAGCTAGGGGGTGACAACCCCTTCTCCCTCTTGATCGTCTCTCTCTCTCTCTCTCTCTCGCCATACACACGCGCACACACACAACACATATCTTCCGAACATATAAGATGGAGGATGAAGGGGCTGTGGTGGGGGCGGTGGGGGTGGGGGGAGATGTGTTTGGGGGCTGTTGGGATGGAGGGGGAGGTGCTGGGTGGGGGCTCTGTTTGGTTGAGTGAGAGTGATGAAGAGGGAGAGAGTTAGAATTGTTTTAATTTACATGTGGGCCCCACATAAATATATCTACGTGGAATTTCTAAGACGACGGGTGGCAAAAATGTAACCCACGCGGCTGCCACGTGAGCAAATTAACGGTCAAACGTGGTTGACCGTCAACTCGGGGTATTTTTTAAACACCTTAGTTACTTAGAGTGCAGATACGGGTCTGTTGTTAGTTCAGGGTGCTCAGCACTCCTTGGTGGTTACTTGGGGGCAGATTAGGTCCATTACCCACATGACTTTGATATGTATTACATGGCTCTGATAACAAATCAACGGATAGGGTCAATTTATTCAATTTAAATGGTGATTATATTTATATTATTTATATAGATAAAATATGCTTAGATGTTACAATTTTTAGAAAATATTTTTATATTTTAAAAACCAACCTTTTTCAGTCTAAAATTAATTATAAAATCACCATTTATATTTGATTACTAAACTATGGAGTTTTTCATTTAACAATCATAGGCCAATTAAGGATTTCACATTAAATATATTTTTATTTATATTTTTCCCCTTTACTTTGATCTTTTGGCCATATCATTATAATACTTGCTATTGATTTAAATATTATCCCCTTATTATCATGAATATTTTTTCCCTCTATTTCTCAATTCAGGCATTGATGATATGTGATCATAGAAAAGATGTCCATTACTCTTTAAGAAAATTGCTTTTGAATATTACCATCCGCTATAAAGAGTAATTCTTGCGTGAACCCGGTGCACCACGTCATTTGTGGTCTAACCAATTACAAGTAGACACATATGGTCTGACGTGTAATTTTTAATTTGATGTGGCACCCTAAAAATAGGAACTAACCACTAAAAAAAATCAAATATCATGTTTTCAATGTTTTTTTATTTTATAGTGTAAATAAAAATATTTTTAAAGGTTAGTTGAGTTTTTTATGGTGCCACATCAAATTAAAAATTACACGTCAGACCATATGTGTCTACTTGTGATTGGTTAGACCGCAAATGACGTGGTGCACCGGGTTCACGCAAGAATGTCTCCGTTATAAATTGTTTTTTTTGTCAGTCCGTTATAAATTGTTTGTACAATATATTTTTAAAATATTTTGAAGGTTGTAAGATTCCTTTTCCTCATTTGAGAAATTACAATAAGTCTTTAGGCTTCATTATTTTTTATTCGACTTCTGATCTGGTTATATTATCATATTCAATAAATATAAAAATATTATGCTTCAATAGCCAGCCACTATGTGAAATTATTGGCTTTTGATTACCAATGACACAAATGTGATGTGATAATGTAAATTACCATTCTTATAATTTGGCCATTGCTTTTAAAAGTAAATAAACACTTTTCTTAACAATTGCTATAAAGTATTTTATGACCGTCGATGAAAGAGTCATTTTCATAAGCCTTCAGGATAAAGTCTTTTTCATTAGCCTTCATGAGACTTGATATTTTTAATATATAGAGCATCAAAATGTCACTACCATTTTTCATGCCATTTTGTCAAATAAAAAAAACACAACATGATTAAAATTGATAAGGCTTCAAGCCATCTGATCAAATGTTTGGAAAAATCATGGCTACTAGTCATTAAGAATATAAACGTGAATAAAATAACATTATATTAATAACATGAAGTATGATAATATTAAGGTAAATAATAGAAATAATGGTAACTGGAATAATATTAATTGCAATATAAATAAAAGAGGCAATATATGTATAAAAAAAGAGGAAATATTAAATAAAAAAGGCATAAATAACTAAATAATATAAAAAAATTATAAAACAAAATAGACATAATAAATGACATAATGTAAACTGGTACAATATAAAATGATAAAATAAATGAGGAATAATAAATGACATATTATTTATAATATGTATTATATACATAGAAATGGATGTTGAAATAAAAAAAAAGAAATGGATGCATATAACATGCATGTAGTGTGTATGTGAGTATTATATTAATATTAATATACTCCCTCCGGTCCTAAATATAAGACCTAGTTTACTTTTTTGAAAAATCTTAAAAAAACATATTCCCCTTAAACTAGTTTATTTAACCTATAAACTAATGAATAATTTAAAAATATATCAAATATGTGATAATTTAATAACATATTTTATAACCTTAACATCTTAAAAAAAGTCAATTAGGTCTTATATTTAGGACCTGAGGGAGTATTTAGGACCTAGATAACATCTTAATACTCCATCCGGTCCTAAATATAGGACCTAGATAACTTTTTTGAAAAATCCTAAAAAAAGCAAAAAAAAAGTTAATTATAAATTGATTTACCTAATTTTTTTCTCTTAAACTAGTTTATTTTACCTATAAGCTAATGGATAATCTAAAAAGATATCAAATATGTCATGATTTAATAATCTATTTCGCAATTTTAATCTTTCCAAAAAAAAGTTATCTAGGTCTTATATTTAGGACCAGAGGTTGTATATATAACTAACAATCAATATTTTATAAGATTAATCAATTTTTCTTTATGTTTTACTTTTCTTTATTTATTAAAATTTTATAACTTGGATGCAATTTTATTTTATATTTATATATATTAATAATCAATAATACTCCTATTATAACACCAAATCCAAATAAACCCATAAACCCTGCCCTCCCAATTCCAAAGAAAAAAGCTCTCCCTCCTTCACTCAGCACTCTTGTTCTGAGCCCACTCACGGCGACGGAGGCAGCTATCGATCTCGATCTCGATCACGATCACGATCACTCCGTAATCATCTTTTCTCTTCTTCATATTTACTCTTCGCGTTACGTTACACCATGATTCTTCGCGTTACTTTCTAATTGCCTATCTTTCTTTCTGCTTGCTTTTCTTACTTGCAAACTCTGTTATAGCTTGCCCAACCTATTTTATTTTTTACTGATTTCTCCTTTGCCTTTTCTATTGGCAGGAGTAAACTGGAATTATTATCACCTACAAGCATAGTCCAAACTACAATATCAGTTCAGTTCCAGTGCAAATAATATTATAAATATGTAAGTTATGTCTACGATTTACTTTATCTTTTTAACATCTAACATTTCAACTGCCAATACTTATTTCTTATGAGGAGAGTTAATACTCCCTCCATTCCTAAATATAAGATCACTTTCCCTAATTTGATTAGATTAAGGAAGTTAGTTAAGTTAGTTATTTACACATGATATTACCAATTTATCCCAACTATATACCTTTGTTACCACTCTCCCTCTTTGACTTGTTATTATAGATAAGCATTGTAGGGTTAATTTGGGAAAAAGTTGGGAAAAGTTAGAAAGTGATCTTATAATTAGGAACAGGTTGGATTTCAAAAGGATTTTATATTTAGGTACGGAGGGAGTATATTTTAGGGAAAATTTGAGAGAAAAAAATAGAAAGAGGTCGTATAAATAGAAACAAGCTTACATTCTCAAATATAGGTAATACATTTGGGAACAAAGAGAGGAGTATCATAAAGGCACTAGAATTTAGTTACCACTATTATAAGTGGGTTTAGAAGAGTACAACAATGTCAAAATCAACTCATCTTACTAAGTTGATAGAGACAAGTTAAACATCTAAGGAAGATATAAGTAAAAGAAAGATTTCTATGACATTTAGGAGGTCCTCTCTATGCTCAAAACAGTATCTTCCTTTTGTTTTTCTCCTACATGGAACCTTAGAAATAATCCTAATAAGCCCCTATAGCCTCAGACAACGCACTTAGAATTGCTTGCATCGTTGGGACCTTATCAAGCTTCCTTCAAGGATATTTATTAGTAGACTCAATATCAGGACTATAGTTGGCCTCCTTCTTGAGTGAATCTGGCCTGAAGAAGTTCTGATCCATTTGATAGATCTGTTGATTGATGTTCTTGTTTTTGTTGATGGAAAACTTTCACCTGTCGTTATTCATTCTTTGCCTAGAATTTGGATTTTGGCTTTGCTTTTGTGCTCGTCTATGTAAGATCTTTGTTTGATTATAGTTTTCGAGGAAAAGTCCCGGCTCCTTCAAAGCATTATGCTTTGGTTTGGACTGTGATACTTTATATAATTAGTACAGATGATCTACCTTAGACTAATAGGCCCAAGGGGGTTGGTCATTCGTTGTTTGCATGATGCATTTCAAAAGTTTAGAGATGCATGACCATCTTCCTATGCAATTTGAAGTGTCATAGCGGATTTTGAGTAGGCTGTTTAGGTCCTCTGATGAGGGCTGTGCATGTCCAGCTTATCTTTGGGCTGTTCATAGCCATTAAGTATATGACTTTGGGCTGTTTTTAGCTAGCAAGTTTATGTCTTTTTGGTAAAGAATTGAGCATGAAGTTCTTTGGTAGTTTACATTTTTTGCTGGTTTGTTGTGCCTGCTGTTAGAATGGGATGCAAGTGTTATGAACTACTCCTCCTGGTCCTAAATATAAGACCTAGTTGACGTTTTTTTAGAAAGATTAAGGTTACAAAATAGGTTATTAAATTATGACATATTTGATGTATTTTAAGATTATCCATTAGTTTATAGGTCAAATAAACTAGTTTAAGGAAAAAATCAGGTAAATCAATTTATAAGTGACTTATATTGCTTTTTTAGGATTTTCTAAAAAGGTCTACTAGGTCTTATATTTAGGATCGGAGGAAGTATATATTTTACTTTACATCTTCATGAGAGTATGATTTTTATGACCTCTTTGTTTCAGTGTTTCTGCAAATGAACTTTTTATGGGTTTTCTTGTGGTCTCTGGATCTTTGCATGGAATGAAGGCTCTTCTGAGTTGTTTTCTCTGTTCTTTTTTTGTTTGTGGAGGATAGCTTGCGCCTTGTATTTTGACTATTTTGTATTTTTCTTTCTTGTATCAATATGTTTCTTTCTTATCTCATATAAGGCTCCATTTGTCCTGATATAATGCTAGTAATATTCTTTCCATTTTTGAGATTATGTAGAAGGAAGATTTTAAGATTTACTCCCTCCGTTCCTAAATATAAGATCACTTTGGGGAAGTGGATAAGTTCCTAAATATAAGATCACTTTCTATTTTGTCTCAATTTTGGTCTAAATTACCCCTATACTTCTTAGCTCCTTCACTTCTCTCTCAAATCCCTATTTGTCTTTTAAATTTAAGTGAGGGGTATTTTGGGAAGATCATATAATCCTAATTCATGGGAAAGCCTTCCTTAATCTCTCCAAATTAGCCAAAGTGATCTTATATTTAGGAACGGAGGGAATACTGAAGTACGTCTTCGTTACTGTCCTTAATTGTGATGTATCTATGTGGTTGTAGTACAATCTGAAACTTCCAGAGGAGCAATTTAGCCTTAAATCTTCTATGATATAAGCTTGTATACTTAGAGTGCTGATCATGGGTTGTACCTTAAGACAATTTTTTATGCTAAATATGTAGAGGGATTGTATAGTTTCTTGGGTTAATTATGTCTCCTTTCTATATTTCATTGTTAATGCACGTTTTGTTTGGTGAGATTTTTCTATCATGTAATGATGTACACTGCACTCAACAAAATACTCAATTGAATTTTTGTTATAGGTTTTACTTTGCTTTTAGAGTAATTACTTTTTTAAGCTATGAGTGTGTTTTCACTTTGCAGGTCTAGGATTTGTGTTAAGAATATACCAAAATATGTTGCAGAGGATCGTCTACGGGACTTCTTTTCACAAAAAGGAGAAATAACAGATGTAAAGCTTATGCGTACCAAGTATAGTTTGAAAATCTTAAACTTAATCTTTTAATGCTGGTATATTTAAAATCTTATTCTACCCTAATTCATTGTGGATTGCTCATATGTTTTTTGGTCCCTTGCCAGAGATGGTATAAGTCGGCAATTTGGTTTTATTGGGTTTCGTACAGAGAATGAAGCCAATGAAGCTATAAAATATTTCAATAAATCCTACCTTGACACCTGTAGAATCACTTGTGAGGTGGGTTCTACTGTCTTTGTTTCTTGTGCTGACTCATTTTTTGTGTTATAGCCTGCAAAACTATATTTTGTATATTGGCACTAGTTTGGATATCGAAAGATGGTAAGAAAATAAAATTTTTGTCATTGACCTTGTAAGTTCTATTTACCTGTGTTTTTAAATTTTTCTGAGTATAAGTATCATATTTACAGGGTTGTTGAGAAAGATAATATGGTAACTTAACACCTATAAATTCAATAATACTTCTGGGGGAAGTGCAGTGGTCTTAGTACAGACAAACGTGATATTTTCTGCTAGCTCTGATATAAGACCACTGCATATATTTTGTTATTCTCTTCCCTAGCACCATCACCAAGTAGGGACTAGAACTGAGTTGACCCTTTTTCTATAAATTATAAACTTCAATAAAGAGTTATATTTGGGCTTTTATGTTCCTTTTGCTCTTTTGTAAAAGATCCATCCATATGTTTTAACAAAAATGTAGTTTTGACAATGATTATAAAGCTCCATTTCGCCCTTAAAGAGCGTACTTTAATGGGCTCTACATCTTCAAAAAGCTGAATGGAGCTAAACACACATTTGGAAGAGAAGTAGATTGCATTCCCTGTGTTTGTATTAATTATATGTTTTATTAGGTGAAATAAATGAAATTGCGTACAATAGTTTTACTGGCTTCTATAATTGCAGGAAAAAAAGCAGTGTCACTTGACATGCACCACACTTGCCCTTATCACACAATTAGAATAATAACAAATTATAATTCATTTTTCCTGTTTAGGTGGCTCGAAAAGTCGGTGATCCAGATATTCCCCGTCCATGGAGTCGACATTCATTGAAGAAAGGGGAAAAAGTGATCAATGGTGAGAAGAAAGATGCTGAAAATAGATTTAGTGCTAAGGCACAAAGAGGTGGAGAAAATTTGAAGGTGAGCTCTGAAGTTGATGATCCACAGTTTCAAGAATTCCTTCAGGTCATGCAGCCTCGGGCTAAGTCAAAATTGTGGGCTAATGATACGTTACCAGTGTTGGATAGTGTTAGTAAGAAACAAGAAATAGCTGAGAATAAAAGCAAGGATCTTTCAGTTCCAAAGCATGATGAATCATCTCAAAGTGGCTCGTTGGATGATGGATCCACAGATGGCTCATTAGATGAAAAGTCATCAGACAGTCATGAATCTGATAAGCCAAATAATCTTGTCCATGATGATGCGATTTCAGATATGGAATATTTCAAGAGTCGGGTGACAAAGGAGTGGTCTGATTCTGGGAGTGGTGATGATGATGAAGAAAACAGTGCCTCTGTGAGAAGCGATGATGAAAACGTAGAAGACAATGATAGTCATGATGACAAAGATGAAGAAAAGTGTGATGATAAATTTGTCAAAGGAAAAGGTAAAGGTGTTGCTCAAAATTTAGACCTAAATGGAGATAGTGACCCTGGAAAGGTTGAAATGAAAAGCCTTTCTAAATCATCTGGTGATCAATTTCCTGAGCAAGAGGTCCCTACCTCATGTTTGGAAAATGAGAAAGGAATTTTTGAGTCTTGTCGACTCTTTGTCCGCAATCTGCCCTATACAGCCACGTAATTCCTCTTATATACATATCTGTTCTTTTTTGTTTTTTTGTGTGACCATTTTACATATGTATTCTTATTTATTGCTTTTATGGATTTGTATGGGTGTTACATCTTTTAGAATTTATCAATTTAACTATTGCCCAAAGAAATATTGAATTTTACAATTGGAGTAAATAAAATTCATGACTTTAATAATCATCTTTTCCTTTGCTATTCAATTTTGATAATAGTATATATAAGGAGTTGCAATCACCTTCTCTATGATTTTTAGACCTGTAATCAACCTCTTCCAAATTCAATATATGCTGACACCTTAACTAAACTCCCCCCTTTCGGAACCTACACCATCCACCCATAATCCGAGTTATAATTTTCAAAAGCATTATTTTTTCCGGGTGATAGGTATATCATTGTATCAGACTAGTTGTAACCGGAAAAACTCACTGGCTGTAAAATCTATTGGAAGTCACTATTCATATAACTTATAAGCTATGGCTGGTGTGCTAATCTGATTCTAGGCATTGTTTAAAGAAAATATGTCTAGTTACACGTACAGAGTAGAAGTTTCTAAATTAAACTGTAATTTCAAGAAAAAGGGGGATGAGTGTAAATGTATAAAACCTCTAGAAGTGAATGTAACTTCTTTTGTAATTGCAAGATGCATTGTTACACTAACTTCTTTTGCAGTTACACTAACATTTTATTATTTGTTTGGGCTACAGTGAGGAGGATCTTGAAGAACATTTCAGCAAGATTGGCACTGTCTCACAGGTTCATCTGGTTGTTGATAAAGATACAAAAAGGTCCAAAGCAATGGCATATATTCTTTACACACTTCCAGAATTTGCAGCCAGGTACATATGGATTTTTAAAATTGAATTGGCTCTCATTAAGTTTTGTTATGATTGCAGAATATCACTGTTTAAGCTTAGTTCTTTGCAAAATGTTGTAAGGTTCCTATTCAATTTCCTGTTGAATGGAATCTGAGAGTGATAAACAATCATAATTAATCTTTTTTTTATGCTTCGAAAGATTGAGGACTCTAACCTTTCTGACATCCTGGATAGATTTTGAATATAATGATTGTCATACTATTGAAGTAAATCTGGTAAGTTCAGTGTTTCTTTGTAAAACAATACGGTGGTCAATTTGGATGATAGCTTTCCTTTAAAATACACGTGAGTTAGGGGACATTGTTTGGGAATTTCATGAATATGTTTTCAATGATCAAACAAACTGTGGACCTTGTAATTTTGACATCTGAATTCTACAGTCAGCTTTTGAGTTGGAGATAAAAAAATCTATATTTTAGGTTAAGGAGTCTGATTGTTGCAAGGACATGAAAGATTCTGGTAACTGAAAAGTGTTTTCTTCAAACGGTTAAAGATACATTGGCATCACTCACTGAGGTGTAAATCCATCTTCAGTAGATGTCGTTTAGGTTTTATCAATTATCATTGCTTCCTTTGATTCAAAATGTGAAACACCCATTTCTTTTTTTGTTAAACTTTTTTCAGTTATGTATGCTTAAGCTGGCATGTATTACTCAATTTGTTGTGCCAATGCTTTATTTGATGTTAAGACATTTGATTATCAGGGCTCGAGAAGAGTTAGACAATACAATTTTCCAAGGAAGATTACTGCATGTTTTGCCAGCCATTGAAAGACCTTCAGACACCAAGGAGTATGTAATATATACGCATGCCCCCCTACATTTTACATGCAAATATCAGGTGTTATATTTGCAATATTATAGCAGTACTTTTTTTTTACTGTAGAAAGAATACATCGATAGAGCAAAGCTCCAAAACTTTCAAGAAGCAGAGAGAGGAAAATCGGAAAGCAGCTGAAGCTAGTGGAGATACCAGAGCATGGAATAGTCTATTCATGCGCCCTGACACTGTATGTTGCTTGAAACTTAATAATGTGCATTTGATGGTTCTAATAATTTGGTCTTTGTTGGTGTGGTCGAGAGTAAATATATCTTGTGTGTAGTATTTTCCTTTTCTTTGATACAAATATGTATATTCATCTCATTGGCTATGTTCAACGTATTTATTTCATTTCATCTTTCATATTCAAACATATTAATCCGTTTCTTTCGGGAAAGGATTGATGAGGAGGGAGAATAAATGTCTCATTCTATCTTGCAATTATATACCTTTTTCTTTTCTGTGATGATGGTTCTGATATCCCGTCTTTTCCTTGTGTTTCTTTTAAAGAGGAAACAATTTACAAATTGTCTTCTTCCAATATTAATGTTGTGTTCTTGTTGATTTTACTCTCTATGCAAATGCCATCGGCCCTTTTTTTATCTCTGGTCATATGTATCTGACGCATCTTAATTAATTTTATATAGGTTGTTGAAAACATTGCTCGTAAATATGGTGTGAGTAAAAGTGATTTACTTGACCGAGAAGCTGATGACCTTGCTGTGCGTATTGCTTTGGGAGAAACTCAAGTGATTGCAGAGACAAAAAAGGCCCTCAAAAATGCTGGCGTGAATGTGGAGTCTTTGGAAGAATTTGCCAATGGCCAAAAAGTTGGTGTGAAAAGAAGCAACCATGTGCTTTTAGTGAAAAACTTGCCATATGGTTCCTCAGAAAATGAGCTAGCAAAGATGTTTGGGAAATTTGGGAGTTTGGACAAAATAATTCTGCCTCCAACAAAGACATTGGCCTTGGTATTATGATACTTTCTTGTCTGCTTTCCAGATTTAATGATATCATTTTAGTTTCACTTTATTTAAATACCTTAATGGCGCTTTGTAGACTAAGGTTATTAATTAAAGGATGTTTCCAATCTCCTAATCATATATCAGAGATCCAGTGATGATTAGAAATTAGAATTGCTCTTTCGGTTGTAAATGAATATACCCCACTTTTGGGGATCTTGAAATATACTGCAAATTATTTCCTGCATGGTGTTGGTGAATTTCTTTCCCCAGCTCTTGGATTTTTGAAAAGTTCATATTCTTATTTTTTGTAAAACTTTTTAATAATGTGGACTTAATATTTCAGGTTGTCTACCTCGAACCAGCTGAAGCTCGAGCAGCTTTTAGAGGTTTAGCTTACAAGCGTTTCAAGTAAGATTTCATTCTCTTCTAGTAAAAAGAGTCATCAGCATAAGCAATGCATTATTAAAGAAAAATGCTTTTTATTTCTTTAGTGTATTGATGTTTATTGTTTGTACTAGTTTCCTGTTATTCCTTCCTGCTTCTATTTTTAATTTCCAAACAAGTCCATATATGTGGATTATATGGCGTTAGCCCTTATTCTGTGAACATCACTACTGCCCTAGACTCTTATAATAGGTGTGAGACTGCTAACTGAATTGAATTTAGTACTTTTGTTGGCTTCTTTTGATTATAAAGTAAATTACGCGAACTTCCATTGAATTTTGCTGAAATTACCTGAAATTTCCTCCATTTTCAAAATCTAACTTGACCTCTCCTTGAAGAGTAAGTTCAACTACATTACCCTCCTTCCAAGTCTATATTGTTTGTCCAGCCTTTGTTAGTAGCTGTTCGATACTTAATTTTTTTCTCTCACAAATTTCATCGCCTATAGCCAAATTCACATGCTTCAGCAAAATTAGTCCCCTAATCTACAGAACACTTCAGTGAATTTCTTAAAATCTACCTCACCCTCTGATCAAATTATTAACATTAAAGGAGAACAGATCACCATTTATCATTAATTGTTCATCATTGAAGCCTATAAACCTCAGATCATATCAAAAGTGCACAATCACAATCCTTGTTCATCTGAGCGTCCTCATGTCCACTAGCACCTTTGACAATAGTGGTAAGGAGTTTATGGAGGGTGGAAATTAAAACCATTGATCATCTTGCTTGCTTTCAAGGGTGGAAACAGGCGAGCTTGCCTATCAGGAGCCTCAGGCTTGGTCTATTTTTATCCTATCCAGGCCAGTCCTAATAGAAAATTGGTGATTTAAAACCAGGCTTAGGTCCAAGTCTCTTAAAAAGCCTAGTTTTGTTAAATAGGCTAGGCCTAGGCCTATCAAATAGCCTATTTGGCCTAATAGGCCAGGCTACCTTTGAACCTTTTTCTAATTTTTTCAATTTCTAAATTACATGGGTATTTTCATGGCAAAATATATTTTTATTGACAATGAAAAAAACTACCTTTGGATTGTTTTGAGGTTTCAGCCTGTTTTGGCCTGTTTTGATGAGTCAGGCCTCCTAAGTATTGAGATACTTCAAGCCAAATTTAGCTCTAACCTATTTTAACCCCTACTTGTAGTTCCTTCCTGCTTTCCTCTACTTTTGTTGACCCAGCAGAAAATGCATCATTCCTCCTAATTCCTTGCTAAGCTTCCTTATTGAATCTCCTAAGTGTTCTATGTCCATTGGGTATGGGCTTGATCTTGTCTTTGCCGCTACAACCTACCCTGATATTTTATATTTCTTGGTTAATATTGTGCCTTGGGATGAGATCAATAATAGTGACTTTGAGAGAATTTTGCATTATTGTTTGGCTTTGTTTCTAGGGTTAAGGCTCAAATCTAGCACTCAACTATTAGCAAAAGTTTACTGGATAGAAAAAACAATTTCGGGTCCTAAATATAGCGCACATCAATTACAAAATGGTTTAAATGTGTGCAACTCCGTCAATTTTGACGGGTTTGACCATTAATTTGGACTTGATTGGACCATATCACCCTGACTGGACCTTTATGCCGACTGTGATCACGCTAACATCAAACTTGTTAAGGTGCTGTGGTCTAATCAGGTCAAAATTAACGGTCAAACCCATTAAAATTGATGGAGTTTCTACATTTGAACCATTTTGTAATTGATGGGTGCTAGATTTGGGATCTGAAAATGTTTTTTATGTTCGGTGAACTTTCGCTAATAGTTGAGTGCTAGATTTGAACCTTAATCCTTTTTCTATATTTTTGGGGTACCATTGATTGACATAGAAAGCATGGTATCAATTATTGCTGGTGCCCAGAGGCTGCCTCACTGGAGTTTTTGTAGTTACTTCTAATCTAGACTTGCTTTCTTTTCTTATAGCATTATCTCCAGAATATGATCATAATAGTGCACACGCCAGAGCTTTTCCCTTGTTCTACCTCTGAAGTAGTTGGAATTTAATTTAACCAATGGGACAGATCGGTAGTTGTATGTTACAAAGTTATTTCTAGTAACAGTGTCTTCACTATCTTTGAAAGAATATTATGATAGTGGGACTAATATGTTGTTTGTTAATGGAGGGGACTTGTATTATTTTGAGTAAAATGTAGCATTGTGCAATTCAATCTAGATACTTTGCCAATGTCTCATTTGAATCAATTCCTTGAAGGGGTATCTCAATTGGGTTGAAAGTTCAACTGATTTTTTTTTCTTTCAGCTGGTTTACTCTGCTTTCTGTTTGGATAGAATAAAAGCAAAAATATGAAATCAAAACTTTGCAATTTCTTTGATTTGTCTATATTGAGTATCTCAATTGGGTTATAGCAATTCAAGATCTCTTGTATCTAGTTGGTTGAGTATTAGAAACAATATGTCTAAAAACTGGTAGTTTAATCTAATGAGTTATATATTTATTCTGCGCTTGTCGTAAGATTGTTACAAGAGATGCATCAGGCCTTGCTCAGTTGCGATCTTTTAGCTTCATAGAGCATTTCATTCATGAGGAAGTCAAACTCAACAATTTAAACAGATATGAAAGCAATGAGCATGATGCTCAGTAATATGTTTTTTCTTTTATATAATGTTATAACATACATTGAAACTAAAGATGTCTATTTTTTGTGTTTGATTTTGTGATTTGTCAGAGGACTAACTCAGGGAAGCTTGGCTTTCTGATCACATTAGTAATGTGTACACTGTTATGTGCATAGTCCCTTGAGCTGAACTAAACTTTCATTGAGTCTCGTTTTATTTTAACCCGTCATTGGTTGTCATTGGTTGTATTTTATGTGTGAATATGGATATCTGATGTTCATGCTAACTGTTCTTGCTTCACCAAAGCTTTTATCGTCACGAGTTATGGGAGAATATCTATCCATTTATTTAAAAATGAATTCCTTGTAGAGATGCGCCGTTGTATTTGGAATGGGCTCCATCCAATATACTTAGCCAAAGTTCAACGTCTGAGAACAATGGAAAGAGTGGTGCAATTGGTGAAAATGAGGCCAAGCGGCTGATATTGGAACAACATCTTAATGGAGTATCAGATATGGACATTGATCAGGACAGAGTTGAGGTTTGTCATATTACATTTCTCTTGCCAGTAATTTTCTCTTCCTGTTTGGTGTGTTCTGTCTTGTTAAGTAATTTTTGTGTATGTGGTAGAATCATTTGGATTGTTCCGTTTTGCACTTAATCAACTTTACTGTATGGCCTGATGTGAAACAAGTAGATTGTCCCTTTTTGAATCTTGCTAACAGTGAGTATTCTTTATTGACTTTTACTATTAGACATTGGAACATTTTCATAGCTCCTTTGTTCAGTCTAAGAAAATGCTGAAGCTTGATTTCATGAAAAATTGTATCTGCTGGACACTGTTCCCACCAGATTGTTTTCTTAGAAATATATCTTGGAGAGCATGAGATGATTTTTATGACAATTCTGCTTTCCATGAGAGGACAAGTCTGTGTGGCATCTGTTGAGGATAGAGTGGCAGAAAATATTTCACATTGTTCGGTTGTGTGCAAAAAAGGCCCTGTTGTTGTTATGATCCATGTTACCGATCTCACCTAGTGGAATGATTGGGCTTTGTTGTTGTTGGTTGTGTGTAAAGATGACCAATGGAGGCATGGGTTAAGAGAGAGAAAGCCAAAATAATCAAAAGGGTTCTAGTTTATTGATATGTCAAATCAGATATTTATACAAAGAGCAAGGAAGATTCTAGACTTCTATCAAACCTAATTAAAAGAGGTCCTTATTGATTGAAAAACAACATTATTTCGCAATACTTAAATTCTAAATATCTCCTAATAATTATTTATTTCCTATTCTCTATCAGGTTAGAAGGGGTGAGTAGATAGTCTTTAGCCCTATGAAGAGAAGTGGAGAGAGACCAAGAAGGTCACTTAAAAGAGTCATTAATTGAAGTTTCTCAGTTATTGGATTATCAGAAGAATTGGTCTTGGATGAAACATAATAGTGTCTTGTTTCTATGCATACTATTCAACTGAGAAATGATGCGATTTTAACGTGAATTCACAATATATGTAGCGTAATTGATCAAAAGAAACCTTTATTTGTTTTGACTTCTCAGTATATTTGTATCATGAGGAGACCACATCTAATATGAAAAATTGTTGGCTACTACCACCGCTTATTTGTCTGCTCATTCAAGAAGTATTGTATTATTGATTAATTTATCTGCTTCAGGCACGGTCTCTATTTGTCAAGAATCTCAACTTTAGGACCTCAGATGAGAGCTTGAAGAAGCATTTTAGTGAACATGTGAAAGAGGGAAAAATTTTAAGTGCCAAGGTATATATATATGTCCAAATGAGTAGAACTTGACACTTGTTTTTCTCAGCTTCTCATGATAATTTGCTTGCTGATGTTGCAAACAGGTGAAGAAGCATTTGAAAAATGGAAAACAGGTTTCTATGGGATTTGGATTTATCGAGTTTGATTCTGTGGAGACCGCTACAAATGTTTGCAGAGATTTGCAGGTTTTATTCATATTATATCAAACTATGCAATATGCATGCTGTATCAATCTCATGATAATAACTCTAGCTGGCATTTTTCCTTCTTTAGGGGACTGTTTTAGATGGGCATGCACTTATTCTACAACTGTGTCATGCCAAGGAGAAACAAGTACCAAAAACAGTTGATAAGGACAAAAGCTCAACAAAATTACTTGTTAGAAATGTGGCATTTGAGGCGACAGAGAAGGAATTGAGACAGTTGTTCAGCTCATTTGGCCAGGTATGTATCAGAAGTATTTTTTTTTGGGTGAGAAGTAATATTTTACATGAACTCTTAACTATGCTTATTAGTTTTTTACTTGCACAAACTATTAATGAATGCATCTGTACCTTGAAATTAACCTGCAGCATATCATTAACCTGCAGCATTGTGGATATTTTGTTAGAAAAAATTATGCGATTGAGGCTACCTGTGCAATTGATTAATAAACTGCAGTGCATTCCCTTTTCTGTTGGCACACTTCTTTATTTGAATTTATAATTCAATTTTATTTTTTTACTGGAGTTATGTGATTCTGCAATTATGCACTGCTTCCTGCTAATTCATGAACCTTTTTTTGATGTTTTACTTATATTGCAGATCAAGAGTTTAAGGTTGCCAATGAAGTTTGGAAGTCATAGAGGTTTTGCTTTTGTGGAATATGTAACACAACAAGAGGCACAAAATGCACTGAAAGCTCTTTCAAGCACCCACTTGTACGGCAGGCATCTGGTTAGTGGATTTTCATTATACATGTTACCATTTTTTTCATGAATGAAGCAGGGATCCAACAAATCGATAGTGCAAATATATATGCTGTGCCTCATGGTAAATTGTGTTTGAATATGATATGAAGAATTATGTCGAGTCATTTTCCCATTAGAGATGATAAGCTCCTGTATAAATTATAATAGGGCTTTAAAATTATTCTCCCCTTCTGCTAAATTTCTGTGGCTTCAATATGTTGCATGGGAAAAGCCCTGAAAATAAAATAGGGAAAGTAGTGATTCACTTCTTTACATGTCCGACTTTTCGCTATTTACACTAACATTCTGAGTGGGTTTCCTAGCAAATTTCCTTATTTCCCCGTAATCCTCTAATAATTTCCCTAATAAGCCGTTGGTTCCCACATGACTGTAGTTCTCTGTTGTTGAGAGCAATATGATATAACTGGGAAATCAACTTATGGCCGTCTGTTTAACTTACAGGTTTTAGAGAGAGCAAAGGAAGGTGAGAGTTTGGAAGAACTAAGGGCTCGAACAGCTGCACAATTTAGCGATGAACACAATGGATTTCAAAAGTTTTCCAAGAAAAGGAAGTTTTTGTCAGTCTTGGACGAAGGGAAGATGGAGTTTGAGGGAATTGCTGATTAGTAATCAGTTCCTTCTAAGTGAAAAGGACTCCTTCATATATAAGAAAACTAAATGTAGGGATCCCAAAATCCTTTTTTGAGCAAGGTATTGTATATAACCTGGAATCGGAACATTGCAGTTTTGTAGGTTATAAGTTATATATTTCAGTTCAAAAAAATAGGTTATAAGTTATATATCGTTATGATATGCCCTTTTGCTTTTGCATTGCCCCCTCCTGAATTGAAGCAGAAGGATTTTGTCTGACATTGAGTTCATTTTTGAGTTGACCTTGTTATTGGGCTTTAGAACCATCTTTAGTACACTTCGGTTCAGAAAGTGATAGGTGCATGTAAGAAATACATTATGTTTTAGGGTTAAAGGTCAATCTGACCGCTAAACAATTTCCAAAGTATCAATTTGACCTCCAAACAATAAAAGGTCTCATTTTGGCCACTGAACAATAAAAAATGTTCATTTTGGCTAATGGACCACTGGAAAATACTAAACTACCCTTTCTAAAATAAAAGAAAACATTAATTAAAATCTGAGAGGGGCCCACAATCTCTCATCCTCTCCACCTACTCTCCCGTCTCCACCTTCTCTCCCTCTCATCCCTTGGCCGCCGACAACCCTCACTTCATCCAGAAATTGTATGAAAAGGCAATCATAAAGGCTGTGGGAAGGCTTCACGGCTATCATCAGCAGTTGGCTCTGAATCAGGTTCAAGTCTTTTAAAGGAAAACTTTTGCTGGGGAAGTTGACCATTGGAAAATGTTGTGACTTCTGTATCTACTAAAATAGAGTCCTCCTCCTTAAATCCTCCCCTTAAGTTCATTTTCCACATACTGTTGAATCACTCGCTTCACTGGCCTAGCACCATAGTTGGGATCATAACCCAAACTTCCAAGAAGTTGGATAGCAACATCTGTCACCTGGATTCTCATCTTGCGATCCGCAATTTTCTTCTGCACCCGCTCCAACTATAACACACAAATAACCATGCGATGAGCGATTTTAAGTGCCACAAGATCAACAAGTTTCTTTATGAGAAAATTCTTTATAGGTGGGTGGAGTGAGAGAGTTGCCGGCGGCGAAGGGATGAGAGGGAGAGAGGGTGGAGACGGGAGAGTAGATGGAGAGGATGAGAGAGTGTGGGCCTCTCTCAGATTTTAATTAATGTTTTCTTTTATTTTAGAAAGGGTAGTTTAGTATTTTCAAGTGGTCCATTGGCCAAAATGAACCTTTTTTATTGTTCAGTGGTCAAAATGAGACCTTTTATTGTTTGGAGGTCAAATTGATACTTTGGAAATTGCTTAGTGGCCAGATTGACCTTTAACCCTATGTTTTATGATCAAACAAATTTTCCATTCGCTCAAGTGTATAATCAAGATAATATCATTTTGAATCATATCAATTCTGGGAGCTCTGCTAGACTGCTACTAGAGGAAACATGTAGTTTAGCTTAAATGCGCAGAAACACCAAATTAAATCAGGAGCAATTGCCTTTTTTTTGTATTGAAGGATCAAAATTGACATGAACATCAATTTAAAGTGACGATTTAAAATTTAAGGGCAAAAATGCAATTTTAGAAACAAACAATCACGTACGTTAGGAGAATTGCGAAAAAGAAAGTACTCCCTCCGTTCCTAAATATAAGATCACTTTGGGGAAATGGATAAGTTCCTAAATATAAGATCATTTCTTATTTTATCTCAAGTTTTGCTCAAACTACCCTTATACTCCCTCTTTTCATTGAAAACTCCTCCTCCTTTTAAAGTTAAGTAGTTGAGGGGATTTTGGGAAAATCATGTAATTTTATTGTCTTCCTTAATCTCCCCAAATTAACCAAAGTGATCTTATATTTAGGAACAGAGGGAGTATTTTCTACTGTAATTTTGACCATGAAGAACATAATTTGATGCACTTTTGGTAAACATGTTAATTCTGACCTTACATTCACTACATGCAGATTTTGGTAAATCTATCCCAACCACAGTGTAACAAAATATTAGAGTATGAAGATGAAAATAATATGCTTTAAACAATATTTACTTCTCACATTCACTACCTTACAACTATTTCAAAAATAAGTGAGGAATGAGGCTGTTCTCTTCTTCCTCAAGCTCGTCCTTCCCCCCTCTCTCCCCATTTATTCCAAAAACTTATCCAGTTGTGCTCATGACCCATTACTCATTATCTTTTTATCAACATAAATACACACAAATACATAAGTACATAGTGAGCCCTAAAGCCTCTCTCATATGGGCCCACGTGTGCTTATTTATTTGTGTGTAATTGTGGTGATGAGCAATATGAGTGATGAGCAGCGAATCAAAACCCCCCCCTTATTTATTTGCCTCCTCTTATATCTTATCTCTCTCAAAGTATCAAACCATAAAACTATTATTTTACCTTTCAGTTTTTTTAAAAAAACTACTCCCTCCGGTTCTAAATATAGGACCTAGTTGACTTTTTTGAAAAATCCTAAAAAATAGCAAAATAAGTTAATTATAAATTGATTTACCTAATTTTTTCTCTTACACTAGTTTATTTTAGGACCTTACTTACGTCATGTTATTTTCTCCAGGTTCTCAAGTTCTTTTAATATGGGAGTGACATGTGTCCTTTTATAACAATCATCCATTCAATCTAATGGCTTATATTGAAAGATTTTGAGAACCTGGAGAAAGGAACATGATGTAAGTTTTTCCCTTTATTTTACCTATAAGCTAATGAATAATTTAAAAAAATATCAAATATGTCATGATTTAATAACCTATTTTGCAACCTTAACCTCTCCAAAAAAAAAGTCAATTAGATCTTATATTTAGGACCGGAGGTAGTACTCCCTCCGGTCCTAAATATAGGACCTAGATGACTTTTTTGAAAAATCCTAAAAAAAGCAAAAAATAAGTTAATTATAATTGATTTACCTAATTTTTTCTCACTAGTTTATTTTACCTATAAGCTAATGGATAATCTAAAAAGATATCAAATATGTCATGATTTAATAATCTATTTCGCAACTTTAATCTTTCCAAAAAAAAGTTATCTAGGTCTTATATTTAGGACAGGAGGTAGTATTATTTTACCAAAAATGAAAAAAAAACCCTGCATCTTGGACCCATATCAATTCAAAAAATAAAAGCCCAAATTTAAATTTTCCTTTTGGGCCCAAAACAAATTATAAAACGTTACCTAAACCCTAGTTTCGCTGTGTCAATAATCCTCGCCGTTCACTTCTTCTCATGGTTTAGTAGAGTCGTAGGCTGTTAGTTCAACTTCATTAGTGGAACAAAGCTTAGCGATGTGATGAAGAAGAAAACCATAGATTGCTTGCTTGGTCGTTCTATTGATCATCAGGCAACATGATCTTTTTTCACATATGGTTCGTATTCACTGAACATCCATAATTATTATTTTATTCCCTTTATTTTTTATAAACGAAGGACCTATGGAGGAAGCACTATAATTATAATTATAATTCTGTGTGCTTCTTTCCAAGTTTGCCTTCGTAAATTACTTCGAACTCTCATCTCTCACCCATTGACTCATTCATTTGGTGAGATTAATGTTATTTGATTCTCGAACATTATTTTGAATCCAAATTTCTTTTTTATTGTTTTTTGTTTGTTTGCTTGATGAACAAAAACGAAGGTCCCAGCAGGGGAGTGAATTACTCGTATATCGAGACTCCTCTAACTATTGAATTTATAATCCTTCGTACATTTATTTGCCGAATCGTAGGATGCCCACAATGTTTTTGTTTTTGGTGCATCTGGAACCCTTGGCTAAATAATAATATCCACCTATTTTTAATTTAATTTTATTTTGTTGTCTCAATTTTTGTTTTTTTAATGGTTTGGATTTTGAATTTTGTTTTATGGCATCAATGATGAATGCTCTAAAAATGTTATCCTTGCACTTTGATTGCCAGTGAAGAATCTTATGGGGAATGATTATTCTGAGATGCATTTTGTGTATGAAATTATGCTCTGACAAGTAAATCATTTGTCGATTTTATGTCAAAAATTGGTTTTTTTTTAGCAATGTGTGTTTCTACTTAACTAGTGCTTGGTTGAATTCATTATTATGCCCAGATACATGTTCTGGTTTTTACTAGTAGCTTTTTGGAGTGTTTTATTGAGCTTTGTCTGTTTCGATTTATGTTTAAATGTGCTTATTTCTCAAGTGAGGATCTGTGATGCTACAATTAAACTGCGTTATCTATCTGAATTCCCACAAGGGATTGAAGATAATGATTATATGCTGAGATCTATTCGAGGAATTATCATTTACTCCATTTAGTCCTAAATACTCCCTCCAGTCCTAAATATAGGACCTAGTTAACTTTTTTTGGGGAGATTAAGGAAGGTTTAATTTTTGATGTCATTTTAGATGTCTTTCCAATGATGTCCCTCCTTGATTAGTTTAATTCCTTAAGGTGTTGGTGAGAGGAAGATTGTGGTCAAGGAGTTGTTAAGAAGAAGGGTAATTTAGGAAAAAGGTGACCAAAAATGTAATTAGGTCTTATATTTAGGACCAAAATGAAGTCTCTATCTAGGTCCTATATTTAGGACCGGAGGGAGTATTACATTACTTTGACATGTCCATTTTTTAAAGCCCCTTGTTATCATTGGGCCTATTTGAGAACAGACTAGTTTGGAGTCGCCCATGATTGAGGGTACTTCACAGGATTGAACTCCATGCTTTAAAATGGCGGAGAAGACACGTTATCAACCCACTATCATCGCCCCTTGGCTGGATAGTAATGTATTTTTGATGTTCTAGAACTAGCTTAGAATTATGTTGGGTTTTGTGATTAATGGGCTAACAAGTTGCAGGTTCAGTGTTTTGAATTCTGATGTCTTGAATATTTGGGTTCTTCTCTTCTGATTCTTGAAAGTATTGTCTTGTTATTGATGTCCATATTTACTGCTATGAATATCCTCTTTATTATGTTTTCGTGAAGATGAATGCAATTATCGGTGAAAGAAAACCAAGATGTGTTTCACTTTACATAGAGATCTCTTGATATCTGTTCAGATTTCAGATGCCTGCTCACATGGAAAATTTAGCCCTTCTTGATGAATGCCTCACAAGTCACAGGGCAAAAGCATCTCATAGTATATCTTGAATCAAAGTCAATGCATATGGCTATGCAGCTAGGCACTGACCATTACGCACCATACCCTCAATAAGTAAGCATTGGTGAATATGGCTATGGAGCTTGAAAATAACCGTGGAAATGTAAAATAAAGTGTAGCAAAAAGTAAAACATGGTGTATTAAAATTGAAATAAGCACTTAGCACCTAGCACCTTAATTCTAATCCAAGTCGTAAGCAAAATTTAGTGACATTGTGAAAATGCAATGGGGGTGTGCTCCTAAGGTCTCAACATACCATTCTCAATTAAGGAACACTCCAATCTCAGTAAGGTAGATGACATGGCTTACATAGATGAGTGGATTAAGATGGAGTTGGTTCTATGGGTAGAAAGGATTAATAATTTATTTCCGAAATAAGAAATACCAACAGTTTTATAAAAATAAATGAATACCGAGAATAAATTGCAGTAATTTCAAGTTGTGAAGTCATCAACAAGACCATAACCCTTTTTTTAACAAGGCAACTCTAAGCTTTAAGTGAAATCAGCTGATTATCCAACATTTCAGCAGCAGCTCTGGGAATTTGAAGCCCGAAGAGCTTCACTAAAATCCGATTCATCGGCACAATTCACTGTGCTGTGGTTGCTCTCATCATGCTTCTCCCATGGGCTTGTTTGGTGAGGTCATTTGCGCAACATATAGTCTCCCTATGTCTCTGAATTATTTCCAGATCCAAAACACAAGAAATGATGATCTGAGAGTCCTTAGTAATGTCTGTTGAGAAAATTGAACCACCAAAAAAACAAGGGTAAAGGGTCAAATCTAGCACTGAACTATTGACCAAAGTACACCCCACATAAAAATGAATTTGGGGTCTCAAAAGTAGCACCGTTCAAGTACAATTTGGGCCATACGTAGCAATTCCGTCAATTTTAAAGGAGTTGACTGTTAAATTTGACTGACTAGAACACATCACCTGTCACATCATCAAATTAGGCCAGGTAGTCTACCACGTCACTGCACCTACTCCACGTCATCATCATCTTCCCCACACCCCCAACACCTTCAAACCTTCCTTCTCAAACCCAGCAACTCCCTCTCCCCTCTTTCTCTTCCACCCCTTTCGGACACATCCAACTCCCCTCTTTCTCTATCACTAAAATCATCACAGCGGCAGAGGCGGGATGGGGCCCTGAAGGCGGACACATCCAACTCCCCTCTTTCGGACACATCCAAACCCAGGAAGGAGGGATGGGGCCCTGAAGGCCGTTGTTGTCGAGGTAGAGCTCTTGGAGGTTGGGGACGGAGGCAATGGAGAAGGGGATGTCGCCGCCCAAGAGATTGGCGGAGAGAGAGAGGCGGCGGAGGCAGGTGAGGTTGGAGAGGGAGGGGGATGTCGCCGGAGAGGAGGTTGTTGGAGACGTCCAGAGTTTCCAAGTATGGCAGGTTCGAAGAGGAAGGGAGTGAGCCACCGTAGCCCACCTGGTCGCACCGGAGATGACGGCGTCGCACCAGAAGCCGCACGTGAACTTTTCGCTCAACAGGCTGTCGCAGGGGTCCACCGGCGGGAGACGAGGCAGCAGCGGCCCAGGGCTTTCACGTCCGGGAGGTGGTCGAAGTGGTCGGTCAGATCTGAGGGGAGGGAGGTCATTGAGAGAAAGGTTGAGAGGAGATCTGAGGAGGAAGAAGAAGAGATGTTGATGATGTGGCGAAGAGATGATGATGATGATGTGCTTATGTGGCTTAATAAGATGACATGGCAAGTGATGTAGACTAATTAAGTCAAACTTAACGGTCAACCCAGTTAAAATTGACGGAATTTCTATGTATGACCCAAATTGTACTTGAACGGTGCTACTTTTGAGACCCCAAATTCATTTTTATGTGGGGTGTACTTTGGCCAATAGTTCATTGCTAGATTTGACCCTTTACCCAAAAAACAATGAAGAATAAGAATGAATATTATCGAATATTAACATTAACTGTTGGGTTTTGGGCGTACCTGAAGTCCTTAGATTCTTCAAGTACCCACGCGAAATTGGACCACCATTTGGAATCCAATTACGATATGCGACAGATAGGGGTGGGCAAATTTAACCGAAAACCGAACCGAACCAAATGAATTTCGGTTTTTCGGTTCTCGGTTTCATTTTCGGTTTCTATTTACCATACTTTTCGGTTTTTTGTTCATTTTCGTTTTTCATTTTTCATTTTAAGTGGCTTATTGGTTCGTCGGTTTCGGTTTTTCGGTTTCCTTTGTAAATTTGTTGTAATATCACAAAAAAATGTGAAAAAACTAATAAGTTTCCGTTTTTATTTTAGTGTTTCGGTTTTTCGGTTTTGGTTGTTCATTTTTTCGGTTTTAATTTTCATTTTTTTAAGTTTTTTTTCGATTATTTCGATTTTCGGTTCGGTTTGGAACCGAATAACCGTTTGTCCACCCCTAACGACAAATAACATTTGATAGAGAATTCAAAGAGAAATGGAGGATAATTACTCTCTTAAGAGCAATTTTGTGTTCTGTGTGAATCTTGTTTTCATTCTACAGAATCCTGTCTTTTATAACTTGCCCATTATGGAAGTTATATTCAATTGGGAAAATTAATCACTTGAACCCATAATTTTCCCATATTCACATAATTGCCCCAATTCTTATTGGGCCTGAATTTGGACCCTAATCCACCAAATGTGGACTAACAATCTATCCCGCTTGGGTTAACAATCAATCATCTAACATTGGATGAGCCACCCGTTATTTGAGGAGCTGAGGTGATGGATTTCTCACTCCCTAAAATCCGTAATGCTCATTTTTTACTCCGGACACTTTTCTATTGTGTGTCCTATATCTCCATTCATACCCGAAACATTAAAGTATTTTTCTTCTAATATGGACATCATATCTTAAACTATTTGCAAAACATAAGATATGTACACATTTACATATAGCCCATTGGGTTGTACATATTTATTTAGAAAAAATAGCTCACGCTAAAGATGAGTTACACATACCAATGGGTAATTGGTTGAGTTGGTAAGTGGACTGCAACCCCGTAAGGATGAAAACGCGTGTTCGATTCCCGGGAAGCGCTCTCATTGGGAGAGGGGACAACCTTGCCTATGTGGGCAACACTCCTACCCCTCAAGTCCGGATTAAATCGGACGGTGATTAACCAAAAAAAATAATAAAGATGAGTTACACAAAGGATCTAGTCTTTTGAATATCCTTAAGCATTAAATAATGTATTGAAATTTTTTTTAGTAAATTTTGAAGAATCAGGTTATCTTTTTCAATAATTATAATGCTAGAGGAAGGAAATTTTGGTTCAAGTTTTTTAAAGTGATTAAGCCAAGTTCTCCAAACACAATTTTTGAAATTTTTACCCATTTTCATTTTCTTAAAGGAGATAACGATGATTTAAATGGAGTTTATGGTTATTAATTAATGTAGCGCCCGAAAAATTAGGTTAAATTAAAATGTAAAAATGGAGCCGCCACCAAAATTTTTAAAAAGGATATTTTGGAAAACCTTTTAAAATAATAAAAAAAATAAAATAGGGTTCGGGAGTCGATTGTGCGTGGGGAAGGTGTTAAGCACCCCACAGCACCCGTTCAAGAAAACGGTTACCCTAACTTAATTGTTTAAAAATAAATATGACCTTAATTTTAATTTTATTTTATATTATCAAGAGAAATTAATATATACAAATAAAAATAAAAATAAAACAAGAAAAAGGAAAAAAATAATTTTTACATTTTTGGACTTGACCTAGGATTTGACCTAGGGCCTACGTACCCTTAAGGGATCAAAACCCACGTAGTTCGGGGGTAGAAATGTGTGTCACTTGGTTTGTGTTTTTTAAGAAAAACATTTGTTTAAATTTAAGAAGAAAAAAAATTATTTTTGGTTTGTTTTTTTTATATTATGAAAATGCATATTTATTTATTTTTTTAGAGGAAACACTTCACAATTTTGATTGAATCGCCTGAGGAGATAATCTCTCTCGGAGAAACAATCGACTTTCAACCTGAGAAGATAATTCAATCTTTCACGGACGAAAATCATTCAACCCATTTTCCTCTTTTATGAAAACCATTTCATTTTATTTTTTTTATTTATATAATAAAAAAAGAGAAAGATTTCACAATTTTAAAATAAAATAAAAACAAAGATAGTAAATCATATATCAAACAAAGATAAAATATTGGATTTTAATAACATGATGGATGAGTGATACAAATATGATTTGACTTCTTTGCAAAAATTTCAAATGAAAAATTTGAACATGTGAGTGCATATGTAGAAAGAAAATACTTTCAAAGAAAAAGAAATATGTCACTTTTGCCTAAATAAGATAAGAAAAGTTGTTGATGCCTCTGTCTCACAAAAGATTTCATCGGCATAAGAAAAGAAGGGTAAGAAGAAGAAGAACAAAGATGTGTACCTTTTCAAATACACTTCTCTCTATAACGACGAGTCTCTCTCATTGCCTCTTTTCTTTGCTCTCAAAACCTAGCCCTTTCTCTCTCAAAAACTCAGTCCCCAAAAAAATGATTCTCACTAAAAACCTAGTCTCTCCCTCAAAAGATCCCTCATTATGCTCTCTTGCACTAACTTATATAGGTCACCCCTTCTAGGGTTTACCTCTTTAAATGCCTTCTATCAAATTTGATGAGTGCATCATTATTACATTATTTCATTCAAAACTTACCTATTTAACACAATCAAATTTCTATTGATTTCCCATATTATTGTGATTATTCTTGATGACTATGATCAAATCATTATAATTTGTTTCCAATTTATTTTCTCATTCCAATCATCATATTTGACTCTAACACAATTTCCTTGCAAGAAAGAATCAAGAGAGCATATCTTGGTTTATTTTATTTTGTTTTTTTTTTTCATTTTTTATTTTTTATATATATTTTTTATTTTTTATTTAGTGGGGCCCGGACAAAATAGGGTGTTTACAATTAATGTTGTGAAAAATACGACATATGGTAAAATGAGTTGACTTAACTATTATAAAAAAGTTAATATGTCCTAATGATAATGAAAATACATAATAGTACTTATCAGTTATCTCCATAACATTAATGAGAAAAATTATACTACCTCCGGTCCTAAATATAGGACCTAGATAACTTTTTTTTGGAGAAGTTAAGGTAGCAAAATAGTCTATTAAATCATGACATATTTGATATATTTTTAGATTATCCATTAGTTTATAAGTAAAATAAACTAGTTTAAAGGAAAAAATTAGGTAAATCAATTTATAATTAACTTATTTTGCTGTTTTTTAGGATTTTTCAAAAAGTCAATTAGGTCTTATATTTAGGACCGGAGGGAGTAATATAAATAATACTCCCCTCGTCCTAAATATAAGACCTAATTGACTTTTTTTAGAAAATCCTATAATATAAATAATACTCCCCCATCCTAAAATAGCAAAATAAGTTAATTATAAATTAATTTACTTAATTTTTTTCCTTAAACTAGTTTATTTTACCTATTAACTAATGGATGATCTAAAAATATATCAAATATGTCATCATTTAATAACCTATTTCACAACCTTAAGCTCTTCAAAAAAATGTCAATTAGGTCCTATATTTAAGACCGGGGGTAGTATATAATAATTCTCCAATTCCAAATGTAATAGCTAGATAACTAATTTAGTAAAATCAAATAAATTAATTGAATCAATTATCTATAATAAGTATCTTCCATTTCTTTTTAAAAAATTGTGTTTACACATTACTCCTAACCTATTATATTTACAATCAATTATTAGACAAAATGTAAAGGATTAAGAACTTAATTTAAAACCAAGTTAAATAACTGGGTTAGCTCATAAATGGCTAAATTGTTTTTTTCCCAACATTTGAAAGATTCGAGCTCTATATTCATAGTCAAGGCTCATAAGCTCGTCTCACCCAATATTTGTTATCTGAATTTGATCAAATTGCCTTCAATGGTTTATCTGTTATCGACTTCAATTGGATATAAATACAAAATCGACATATTTTTAATATTCACCCAGACTTCAGAGAGAATTGCCTAAATCAATATATGTAAATAGAGATCTGATTTTTAGTTGGCCTGCCAAACAAGCACCTTCACTTTCTAGTTGGCCTCCCAAACTTGCACGATTTTCACTTTCACTTTGAAACTCGAAAGGTAATAAAAATTCTATTCTTTTTCAAAAATAATAATAATAATACATATAAAATAGTATCCTCTTGCATATCACTTTAATATGCTACGCCTTTATTTTAATGGCCAAGAGTCATGTTAGTGGACAAGCATTTCCTTCTTTTCCCTTTCTATTTCCTTAACGCTATATCCATTTCTCTATCTCGCTTTCGTCAATTTAGCCCCCAACTCATTCTCATGCCGCCACGTGTCGCAACCATAATCCTTCTAGACGCAACTCGTGATCTTTTGAGAGTTAGCTCGCGTGTACGAAACTTGCCTAATAAAGAAACTGAATACTCCGTATTTAATAAATTTAAAAATATTTCTTTTTGAGGAAATAACTGTAAAATATGTTATAAGTTTCAAAATCTCAAATAAATATTACCATATTACCTATATTCAACTGGTTAATAGCCATATCAAATCTCCTTTTTTATCATCATTTTTCTTTCGGTTTTTACAAAGATAAACTAGAATTTGGCGTGTTCGTGTCGCATTACTGTAATTTCATTGCAAATTGAATTACTCAAAACGTATGAAAAAAATTTAGCATTCCATTTTCCCGTGCTAAATGATCTGTTGTACCGTTTTAGGTGAAACATCTCACCGATTTAAACATGGGCTACATTAGATATTAATTTGATTATATTTTATTCGTTTCTCTCATTTTTCTCTGTTTAAAAAAATGAGGAGCGTGTGAGACTGAGAATGAATATAAAATTATTTAATAAAAAAATGATTTTACTTCTCCATCCTATCTTTAAGCTGAACGAAAAGTTTTTCTACTTATACATAAACCACAATATTAAATTTTCATAAAATACTTTGCATTTCCTTTATTACTATTTGGTCGGTTTTCTATTTTCGGAATATTTTATATATTTACTAAGGTAAATTTTATAAGTTATTGAATTTCAACATAGACTAAATAAGATTTAATGATTTTCCGATGAAACCTAAGTATCATGAGGTACTATAAATTTGTAACATTTTTATAAATATATACTAAGGTAAATTTTATAAGTTATTGAATTTCAACATAGACTAAATAAGATTTAATGATTTTTCAATGAAACCTAAACATCATGAGGTACTATAAATTTGTAACATGTGCAATTGATGTCTCTCTCTTTTTATTTACGATCAAGGTATCATCGCATTCGACAAGTGAGAGACTAATCCTCTGCTGATTTGTAAGCACCTCAAAGGGTGGGATAGCTGGTTTAGGAGATTTAATGTTTTTCCATACCCAACGTCAAAGATAACCTCAAACAATTAGTTAAGGTTGAATGAGTCATTGTCACTCAACCACACACCTCAAATTTGCAATTGGTGTCTCTTCATAATTGAAATATGTAATTCTTAAATATTTCTTCTTTAATACAAAAACAGTGGAAATTCTTTTAAATGCAGCCATGTTGATAAAATTAGGCAAATCAATTAGGGCTAAATCCTATCCAATTAAGTTCCAACCTAAACCATGAAATGCTCAAAGAATCATCATCCTAATTATATTGGGAAAAGAAACAACCGCCAAACTGTTCAAATTATACACAAACATACTTGACGTAAAATCTAACAACCATGTCCCATTTCCTAAAATATATAACTGGATTTAATTTCTTGGGGACAAACTTATACTAGCTCATATGATGTACACAAAAATTTCTAAAATATTACCAAAGTATTACAACATTAATGACGATGGTAATATCGAGTTAATATCTAATATCCTGTGGAAACTAGCCGTGCACGTCAATGGATTGTTATTATTAGGCAACAAATTAGACAAAATCTCATATAATTTTATCCAGACAAGTATACAATCAGGATTTATTATTTGTAGTAATTTTAATTTTCATTTTCACAGTAATAAGAGTAAATATTTTAAATGAAATGTTAAATTTAAATTTATGTAATGTTGGAGTAGTAAATAAATTTAATGTAACATATTTTGATTCGTGTATTTTATCAAATAAATAGGAGTAAATGATAATGATATGATACGAAACCTAGGACCGTCTATTAATTTGGTTATTATCAATTCTCTATATTTCACCATGGTCCAACCATTTTCAGCCACGTCTCTTGTAACCACGAACAACTCCTATTTTTGTTTGCCCGCCTTACCTTGCCCAACAATACACACCCACCTCTTCAGTCTTCACTTAAAAAACAACCTCCTCTTTGACTTGCTTCTTCATATAATAAGTACATATAGAATTTATTTATCTAATTTAATTATATAAAATATTAAAATAAAATTAGTTAGTATAACAAACTATATCTCTAAAACATACTCTCATCATTATTATATTGATCTCTTATTTCATTATTATCGATGATGAATTATTAATGTTACTAAACTTTAAAAAATAGTGACAAAACATTCAAATATGAGTACTATAATTGTGATAAGATTAATGGTATAAAGTAGTCTTAAAATCGGGCGCGAACAACGAATCAGAAAAATCATAAGTAAAACTATATGCTTTACGGTAAAAGAGCAAAAACCCACCGTTTAGAAGATACGAGTTCAATTATACACTTACTCGAGAACTACGTATATGCCATTTGAGTATAGTGTTTTTTTGGTCCATAATTTTCTGTAATTAATGTTGGATAGAAAAATAAACATTGAGAACTCAATTAGTGAACGGATAAGCATAAAAAAGCGGCCAGAGATACCTCCTATTCTCTAGCCTCCTATTCCATCCTATTCTCTACATCTCATCCGTCCATGTGATCCAATAGCTCACACCCCATACACACCCCGTACACCCTACCACATCATATCTTATTTCTCTCACACCTCACCTTCATCTTCCTCCTCCTCCCACCTTCACCGGCAACCACCCAAGACGGCGACGACGTTCTTTCCGGTATCCTTCTTCCCTCAACCATATCCTCCTTCTTCTCTCTCTCACAACCACACCGAAGCCGCCGTACTGACTTTAAAGGTGAATTTTCCGGCGAGTTTCACCGGAAAACGACAAGTAACCAACACCATTATTTCATCTCCTACTTCCCCCGACACCGGCCACCGCCGATTGTTGACATTAGACGGTTCGAATCGGCCATCAACGATCCTCCATGCGGCGTGGTTGGGAGTTGGCCGCCGGAAATCCGGTGGAGACGGTGGTGGTTGGGAGTTGGCCGCCGGAAATCCGGTGGAGATGGTGGTGGTTGGGAGTTGGCCGCCGGAAATCCGGTGGGGACGGTGGTGGTTGGGAGTTGGTGGTTGGAAATCCGTTTGGGACGGTGGGAACGTGAGAACGTGAGAGAAGAATGGGGAAGTAGTTATGGGGGGAGATATGATGTGGTAGGGCGTATGGGGTGTGAACCATTGGATCACATGGACAGATGAGATGTAGAGAATAGGATGAAATAGGAGGCCAGAGAATAGGAGGTATCCGTGGCCGATAAAAAAGACACCTCAGCTATTTTTATTTTACGTGAAAAAGCATCTCCAATACCTCACCGCTTTTTCCTTGTTATCCACTCCCTCAAAAATAAATTCCACATCACACTCCAAAAAATTAAAATCAAAATTTAAAAATCAAACACCGAAACATTATATATTCCTACCAAAACACTCGCCACTCGCCACCTTCTCTATATATATAGCTCGGGCCCTTTTCCAAATCATAAAGCAAAAATCAACATACAAAAAAAAAAAAAAAAAAAACAGTAGTAAATGTGACTTTTTGACCTTCAACGACAAGGATGATGATGGAAAAGAAAGATAACTCTCAACACTGTTGCTTCTTCTCCTGACACTAATATTGAAGCTGTGAGGAAGTCCAAAAAGGTCCCCCACAATGTTAAATCTTAAGTGAGTCCAACCGGAAGCAAAATCACTTCCGGATACTCTTTTGCTGGCGCTGGATGATAGCTCTCTACGTGATTCTTCTTCTTCTTCTTGGATTCAAGGTCGTTGTTTAGGTAAGGGCTCGTTTGGCACAGTAAATATCGGAGTCAACAAATCGGACGGTCAGATTTTCGCGGTGAAGTCCGTTGATCTTCAATCAAGTCGAGTCCAATCTCTAGAAAACGAGATAAGAATCCTCCGTAACATGTCTTCACCTTACGTAGTAACCATTCTCGGCGACGACGCAACGACGCCGTATCGTAACTTATATTTGGAGTACATGCCAGGTGGCACACTCGCTGACCTGGCATCTAATAGCGGAAAACTCGCTGACGTGGACGAGCGCGTGGTAAGATACTTCACCTGGTGCGTGGTCAACGCGCTGAGCCACGTCCACGCGCAGCGCGTCGTCCACTGCGATGTCAAAGGTAGTAATGTCCTCGTGGGGCCCAATGGCAACGTGGCCAAGCTAGCTGATTTCGGATCGGCGGTGGAGAATGATGGGGACAATTCATTGACAGTGGAGATTGTGCCACGTGGAAGTCCTCTGTGGATGGCGCCTGAGGTGATTAGGAGGGAGGGACAGGGGCCAGAAGCGGACGTGTGGTCTTTGGGATGTACGGTCATTGAGATGGTCACCGGAATGCCAGGCTGGCATGTCGGCGGCGGGTTTAATGTGCTGAGTCGGATCGGATATTCCGACGAGTTGCCGGAGATTCCGAGTCAGATGTCGGAACTCGGTCGTGACTTCCTAGGGAGGTGTCTGAGGAGAGAGAAGAGTGAACGTTGGAGCTGTGATCAGCTGCTGCGGCATCCTTTTTTGCTCCCTACACCGCCCAATAGGATTGCAGAGTTCTCTCCTCGGTGTATACTTGATTGGATAGGCTTTGATGAGCACAAGGAAGAGGAGATTAGGATTAGCAGTGTGAGCTCAGCGAATGAGAGAATTGGTGAGTTGGCTTCAACTTCATCAAGGGTGAATTGGGAAATTGAAGATGGTTGGGTGGAAGTGAGGACTAATAGAAGAGGATCAGTTAAATTGTGGAGGGTAGAGGAGGGAATAGGAATGGGGGTATGTTGGGAATATTTGAAAAAGGGGAGGGTAAATGTGGGAATGTGGAAATGGGGAGAGGATGAAAGTGAAAAGGATTGGGTATGTGGGGATGGGTTGAACGAGTTGGATGTGTTGAGGAAGATAAGAGCAATAACAAGCATTTACAGCTTGTGGTGTTATTGTTGGTGTGGTTTTATGTTACAAATTAATTTCTTACTGCGATTAAATTTGAATATATTATTTTATCCCTTCCTCTCTTTTATTCATTATAGTTTATCCGAACCATAGACATTATTGTTTTTGAGGCAAATAGACTACACACTCACTCACACATATATACACACACATATATATACGCACACACACACACACGGGAGAATATACTTTTCCGATAAAAAATTTGGGGGAAAAATCACATTCCCATTTTTCTTCAATGTACATTTTCAGTCTACCCAACGGATTGTAAGAGCTCCTAAGAATACAAATTTTTTATTCAACAAATAAGAATTCGAAATATCTCCTAAGATATTATTTATATAATATCTCAAATTTTTATTTGGTGAATAAAAAATACTATCTAAAATTTTAAAATCTTATATTGGTGATTTGGAATAGTTGAAGAACAATATTAATATAATGTATAAAAAAGAACAATATTAATATATGAAGGTGAAACACTAACATAAGATTTTGAAATTCAGAATATATCTTACTGATATTTAATTTCCACATCAATATTTATGTTCCATAAAAAAGTATGACGCTGTGAAACCAATGTGCAATGTTTCCTCGCGAAATATCCCATACATGCTTTGTTTAGCATAGATAGAAAAACACTTAAAATGTTTTAAAAATGTATCGTTTTTTATATTAACTTAATCAATATACAATACTAACTATGAAAAGCAAAAGTCAACATAGTAAATAATAAATAAATGATAAAATTGTATATTTTATAGAAATATGAAATTGAAATTAAAATATAACTTATAAATAGGACCAAATGAATAAATCATACCATTGTTTTTTTTATATAAATGTAAAATTTTGTCCTTCATTTATTTTTATGTTAAGTTCATATTTTTATATAGAGTGTATATTAATGGGGACTAAATGTAGAAATTTGTTCAATTTGATGACAAATATTAAGACTTATAATTATTTTTCTTGAATTCCAATGAATCACATTTAGATATAGATAGGGCACATGATTAATATCGAGCAGAGAGTGTGAGTTTGGTCATATATTGATGTAACTTTTATATTGATACAGGGTAACTTTTATATTGATGTACAAAAATGCCCTATTAAATTAAATCAATAACATCATTCCCTATACATAGTAGGGTAAAGGTGCAAAAATGGGTCTAAACAATTACGCCAGGAGCACATAGGGGTAAGAAGTATTTTCGGGTTCAATTCTGGGTCTGAAGAATAAATATTGGTGCAATATAGGGTACGCCGTTAATGTTGACCGACGTTGGGAAATAAGATTTTTTGCTGACGTGACATGCTTATGTGGCAATATTTTATGAGTGTGTGGGGCCCACATAATTTGAATTAATAAAAAAAATAAAAAAACCACCCCCACACACTCAGAAAATATTGCCACATAAGCATGTCACGTCAGCAAAAAATCTTATTTCCCCCGCCACGTCAGCGTTTAACGGTCAACGTCGGTCAACATTAACGGCGTACCCTATATTGCACCAATATTTATTCTTCAGACCCAGAATTGAACCCGAAAATACTTCTTACCCCTATGTGCTCTTGGCGTAATTGTTTGCACCCATTTTTGCACCTTTACCCTACATAGTATCATGTATTCTCTCTCAATATATACATTTTATATTCTTATTTTTAAAGTAATAATTAGGGATATAGTTGGAAAGGTCTCATATTTTGATGCAGATTTAATGAGATTTTAGGATTTTCTTGGTTGATGAAATGTCACCAGAAAATATTAGTTATATATATATATATATATATATATATATATATATAATTATCATAATCTCCTAGCTCTGATAAGTTATATTGTTTTTTTCATAACAAGAATGCATGTCCACATAACTAGTTAATAAGTTTCATGTTTTACTTGTTTGAAAACTTCATCCAGTAACTACATGTTTTTTTTTCAGTTCAAAAAATCCAGTATAACGACATGTTTATTTTATCTATTTTCACTCGTTCACCATCATTTCACCCTAAATAAGGGTGTATTTTATAAATTTCGTGTCCTTATGTATTTATTTAATCAATCTTAATGAAAATTTTAATGAACATAATCTAATAATCCAAATAACTTTATATTCTGTGGCAACGGGAAAAGTGTTTGCAATGAACAATATACTCAATGGAACACGTTAGCATTGTGATAAGTTTGAAAATAAAAATCTTTTATCATGCTATTGCTTTTTGTGATCACAAAATATCTAAAACAATAATAATGAAATAATCATACATATCTTACTTGATATTTTTCCTATATAAAATTTGGCCTTTTCAATATGTTACAAAGAAGTTTTTAAAACAAATCCTATTGTTTATGGCATATGTTTATTAAATTTTAAAAATGTACTTTTAACCCTCTTTTATTAAACTCATTTTTTATCAGAACTTTCTTATTAAACTCATTAATTTTATTAAATGAAAAATGTTGGCTCGCCAAATTTATACAGTTACGTTTTGGTTGAATGATGATAAAATATTTTACATTTTAATTCTTTAGTATTTTCTTCTTTTTTTTGGCCAAAGAATTCTTTAGTATATTCATTCCTATATTTTAACATCGAATCATATTTTATCAGCTCATAACTAAAGAATTGCCATTTATATTTGTTGAGTAGACAAGATTTTTTGCTCAATGATATTCATGGCTAATGAAATGACAAAATATGTACAATTCATAAAGTTGCATATAAAATAAGTGTGTCTATCTTTATATATTAAATTAAAAACGAATGATAATACATTAATGTGTATTGAATAATGAGACTTTCCCATGCTACTTTATCGCTTGTCTTGATATTTTTCCTTGCATCATTATCAATATTGATATTTTAGAATTTCACATACATAAATTCCCCCTTTCTAAATATACGACATCTTTAAATAATTTAATAAAATTAATGATGTTAATTAAGTTAATTAAAATCACGTTAAATTGTTAAATTAAAGCATCTCAACATCTTCACTCGTTTTTTATTGAATAGATTCAATAGGGACAAATGGAAAAAATTGTGATAAAAAGTGATTTTATATAGGAATAAATTCATGTCCCCAAAGATCTATCCTAATTAGTAACAGAGCAAATATAGTATTAGTTACCACTCACCAATATATGTACCTCTTAGAGCATAAAGGTAAGTTTGTAAATTAGGAATCAATTGGATTATTGGGAGATGGTGGAAGCTAAGGACGGGGGATATGCCTGTTAACTCACCTTGAGCTAGACACATAACATAGGATTTAATTATAACATACAAGGTCCCATTTCTTAGTCGTTTCTTTTATTTCATTTTTCTTTGGTTCAAGCATGCCTTTTCTTTTTCTATTTTTAGTCCCATATTATGTAAAACAATATTTCAAATGAACTGATCTAACAAAAAAACAACTACGTTTTAAGCAAATTTATATTCATTATTATGCATATTGTTTTCATATAAAAGATTGAGTGATAATAATGGCAGTCAGGCTAACTTGAAGGTGACCAAACACCAACTATGTGTTTATATATTTTTTGAGTGGATCATGCTGATAAATAAACTAACCTCCAGATGACTGACTGTCTAGTTCAGATAGTCGAGTGGACAATTGATCTGGTTTTCCTTTAAGAAAATAGGGAAAATAAATACTTATTGGACTATTAATTAAATCCTTCAAAGCATTTAAACTTAATTGTCAGAAAAATAAAAAAAGATAAGGGATTATTATATAGCCTAATGAATATTACAGTGTTATATAGTCATCATGAATATAAACCATTTTGATGAGGGGGAAATATGAATAAAGTTACATGGTGGCTAAGAAACTTCTCTCTCTGTTTTTTTTTGGTTGGCGTTGTATAGTTGGAGAGACAGAAAGGGAGGCTTATCACATGTAGGTCTTACACACACAGACACACACAATATATATAGTTTGATTACAGAAAATTTGAGGCCACTAGTTGGCGATGATATATATCATCAAAATTACCACGTAACATGCTAGACACCAACCATGCCTCTCGTTTTATGTCTACAAATAATGTGTGTACATTTGCGTTTCCATCGACCTGGACAGTTAAACATGGAATTCTCTCATTTTCTATTGTATGTGGTGTGATTTTTGTTGCCCCTCCTCTGCCTATCTTATCAAAAAGGAATGAGAATATATATTGAAAAAGGGAACAGAGGGAGTATTGTTTCTTGAGCAAAACGATTGATGTCCAATTGTCGATGACTTTCATTTCATCACTTTAAAAAGTTCAAATTGTGAGTCATATAATAATCGAAATTTTACAAAAAGTTTTAGTCGGGGTAAAATTTCATTCTAGAAAAGAAGGCTTTATTTGAATAGTAAAATTTATATTATTGAGCACATGATTTCTAATTTTCTGGGAATCTGCAGAAAAGACAACAGCTAATGGATAATAATTTAATGTTTATCACAAATATGAGCACTGTGTGCATGTTGTTGTGCTACAATGTAATCTATAAAATTCAAATATGATATTGACAATAAAAATAATTACTTTCTAGAAAAATTTATATCATATTATATTTATTTTTAATTATATTTATCAAAGTAAATAATTTCTTACAACAAAAACAAAAACTCCATTTTCTCCCTAATATGTCATCGGCATTGAGCTAGAATTGGTAAATCATGTACTCCATCTAATCCTAAATATAAGACATATTTGGTGAGATGAATTTTGTCCTAAATATAAAACCTATTTATAATTTCTTACAACTTTTCTCCAAATTATCCATATTAGTATTTATCAATAACAAATAAGCAGAGAGGGAGGGTAGGGGTAAAGTTATATGGTTATAATTAGGATAGATTAGTAATATCATGTAATTTTGACTAACTGAAGTATTTAACTAATACCATTAATTTAATCAAATCAGATAAATATGTCTTATATTTAGGATCCGATGAGAGAGTACTATTTTGCTAAATCATACTCTCATTGATCTATATTATAAGAGGTGGTCCATTTTATATAAACCAAAAAAACATAGTCATCTATTGGTAAAATTAATGTAATAATCTTCCGATTTTAATTTACCCTCATAGCATCCAACTCTCTCCCACCGTTTTTACTTTTAATATGATATGCAAAGTAAAAAATGATAATCACCTCTTATAATGTTAATAAAGAAATTCGTATGTTACCTCTTATTATATAGAAAAAGATCCTCATATACTACGTATATTACAAATCCTCATACACACACTACAAATAATTTTTATTTTTAATTATGAATCTTCATTATTAAGCATGCCTGTTAATTAACGCACTCACACATCTTTTTAAGAAAATAAAATTAACTGTACTATTCATGGAGTATTTGGACATAATTAAACTTTGGCAAAGGAAAATTCCGCTGCAAAAGCATGAAAATCTCTCTTTAATTGATGATATATAGGAATAAATAACTGTGCGTCACAAAGTTAAGGTGATTCACTCACCCATACTCCTCAAGTTTAACATATACGTACAGATATATCTTTGCCAGATAATATTAATCAAGAAATAAATTGCTTACACAAGATTGATTAAGGGGGGAAAAGACAAAAAATCACCTCAAATATGTAAACATCAATTTAGGATCTTATAATGATGTAGCCAATCATTGTCTAGTATTGACATTAAATTTTATATAGATCACTTAAGTGCCCTTTATTAAAAAAAATAACAACAATAGTTTATAATTATAACCCTTAAGTCATCTAATGATAGTAACAACTAAGACAGTTAAAATTTACAAATGAATTCAGAAAAATTTCTTGTTCAATATTAAGAGTAACAAATAGTTTTATTGATAATACTTAGGTCATTTAAAATTAAAAGATTCCATTCATATCAAATATATAAAGTAATTTCCCGTGGGGAATCTCCCTCGGGTTCACACTGCAAACTGGTTTCTCATGTGGTTTTACTAAAGTTTTCACGCACCAAAATTAGGAAATGTTTACTAATCCCAAATCCCAAATGCCTATGCGTGCATACATACTGCTTCCGTTCCAATTTTTGATGCACGCCATAATGCACCTCATTATTGCAATTAATTAATATGCATTGCATCTCTCATCATAAAAAATATTCTCTTCGATTACCTCCCCAATTTGCGTCAATTCCTATTCCCAGATTGGTTCCAAACAAAAAATACTTCCAATTTCCAATTCCCAATTCCTTCATGCATCAATGCATATCATCGTCACCTCTTCTTTCTTCTCCATATTCATCAGGACCTTCCTCTCCTCCATCTCAAAACCTATTTGATTAGGTGGTCGAGGAAGACATCAATTGAGCCTCCCACGGAGCCAAGCATCTCAAAGTTTCAGTTTTTCAATCTCAACCTCACTTATGTCACTAATTAAATACTTCTATGTTTATTTTTTATCCTTCTGATTTTTCTCAATTACTCACTCTCTATTTTTCATTGTTGTTTTTCCCGTCTAATCCTAGGTTGTTATTTCTGGTTAGCTATCCAAGCATGTGACAGACGATGCTTTTGTTGACACTACTCAATACTACAAACGACTTTCCTTTATTTACCAAGAAGAATCACATGGTTTGTCTTCTTACATTTTCTAATTCTGAATCTTAATATGTTTTTTCAAAAAAAAAATTGAGTTAATTATGTGTTTAATAAATCACTGCGAGTGAATTTATTAGAGTACAGGGTGTTGCAGGTGGTTATGGTGATGGTAAATCTGATAACTAAATATGATATATTTCTTATTTTTGTCATAATGGATTTGTGATTGAGTTTTGGAAGGTTCTTCCCGTGGGGAATCCATTTTGTTTTAATATAGACGCTTAATTGATTTTGTTTGATTTATATCTCTAATTTAGAGGGAAGATAATGACACTATTATTTTAAAGGCTTCATATTGTCTTTATAATATAATAGTTTTTTAGAACCTTAGGAATTCATTTTTTGGGGCAAAAATTACTGACAATTTCTGCAACAGTTTGCAAGAAAGCTCAATACTTCCTGTGCAAGTCTCTCCTGAACATTTTTTCTACCTCTTCATTTCTGCAAGTTCAGATCGGCAAGGCCTATGGAGAGAAGTGGAAAAAAATGACTTATGAGGCTTGTATGCTAACCTTTTCTTTTATTATTAAACCTCAAGTGTATACCTCTTCATTTTTTTTGCAAGCATCATATTATTATGGTTCTTCATTTTGGAAGGTTGAATTGGAATCAATCATATGTTGAAGTTTCAAAATTAGAAAAGGAGCTTTCTCCAAAATTATTTGGGTATGAAATTGTGGGACTTCATTGTGCTTGATCTTGACAGTCAACTTCATCTTTTAAAAAATATCAGAGTGACTTTGCGGCAAAGTTTGATAATTTATGGATATCTATAGTTATTATTCAAAATTTTCTGACATAAAATTGGACCTTAGCTTTTTGGTAATGATTCGGAAGAAGCAAAATATTATATCCTCTGATAGGAGTTAGATAAAATCAATCTTAATCATCTAATTATTGTGTTGTTATGTATGATCAAAGTCAGTTCCTAAAGTAATAGTGATACAAAGGAAATATAATTTATTGATCTTATGACAATTTCATTTTACAGGAAAAGGTTCAATACTACAACATAGCAACAGAAAAACAAGCAGAATTCAATAGATCAATGATGGAATATAACAAGAAAATGGTAAGAAACTGTAGCAATTGAACTGACACCTCTTTGCATGATGGCGCTAGGCATTTATATACGCATATACATGATTTTCTGATATTTGGTAGGAAAGTGTAGTACACAAAAGAAACTGATGAAGAATTAGAGATTGATTATGTGTAAACATGGTCTATGAAATAAGGATGATTTTAGTAGCTAGAGCTAGAGTGTATAATTAGTGGTAGTATGTTATTGTGAATAACTATTACTCATGGTCAAAAAAGAATAATTGTTGCTCAATGTACCATATTTTTTTGTCTAAAGTATCAGTGATTGCAATTGCATGTTAATTTGGTAGGCACAAGTAGAACATTATTGGAGACAATTTTGCTAAAAATACTGTTGGATACTAAATATCCATCTCTAGATTAGTTAATTTAGGACATGCATCTCTAAAAGTATCTCTTTGACTGTTAATGGTGGTGAGATTAAAAGTCTTGAATATAGAAGTAACTCTGCCACAAATGATTGGACTCCCATTTATTTGCCTTTTGGTTTATGGTTGATATTTGTTTGAACTTATTTATCTCTATTATGCAGACGTAGGTATGACAAATCTTATGCCTCCAAGGAAGAGCATGATTATAGGTTTAATTTAATGCATTCAGCAAGGACAATAAGCACTGAGTTTACACAAGAATATGGACCTGAGTTTCTCTTGGTCATGATCTTTGTTTCTTCCTTAACTCTAATGACATTGGTAACTTAGTTTCCTTCCCTTCTCTTTTCAATTTACCTTCATTCTGAAATGTAAGTTTCGATTTTTGAAGTATTTGTTGTTTCATAATAATAAGTATGGGATTAGTTTTTGGCATTCATGATCTAATACTTTGATTTCTTGCCCTTGCTACTAAATTTTGTGAACATGTGGTTGTTCATAGATTCCATACAAGTTTTACTAATAATTCTCTATTATTAGAATTTAGATCGTTATGGCCAAGAATATTTCTAATAGATTCTCCCTATTTTTATAAATCTAGATGGTCAAAAAATATTTGACAACTATCTCATTGAGAGTATCTCTTGCAGCAATTTTAGTTTTGGATCATGTGATTGATTGTTTTCTGCTTTCTTAATGTCGGACTATGACATGTTTAGATTTCAAGAAGCAATTGATTTGTGGAGATAAATAATAAGCTGCCATTGAGTTGAACCTGTTTAAATGATGGGTTAAATATCATTTTGGCCTATAAATTATTTCCAATAGCTCAATTTGTTCTACAAACAATAAAATGACTCATTTTGGTCTAAGAACAAAATAAAAGGGTGAATATGGCCAATAAAAGGGTCAAAATAAAATGGCTCATTCTAGCTTACAAACAAAATAAAAGGGCCAATCTAGGATAGATTGAGCCATTAGAAATGGATTATAGGCCAAAATGACATTTAACCTTTAAATGATTTGTAACTTAGTACTCATTCATAGTTACAAATTTGTAGTTCAAAAATAGAATTGATTAATTAATTTGCTTCAAATTGGGCTTGTAAGAGTAGTAAAACTACTCCCTTGGAAGAATGACGTTCCTTTGAAGATTTATCCTTTTTTCATATGAAAATACTTCATTTGCTTCAAATTGGTCTTTTGCTTAGCAGGATTGAGTTTGCATGGGTTAGTTGGGAGTCCATTTTATATAGCTCCAATGATACTTGCAGGTTCATATAACTGGGCTGCTAATGTTTGGAGTGCATGTGTCATTTTGAGATTATATGCACAAGTTAAGCTTTTTGGATATTTACCTACATATCATCTAATAAGTGTGCACATTTCTAATGATATCGTGTTTAAGATAATTGATTCCTCTCCTTTCAGGTCTATACTTCATAAGAATGCAAGGATGTCTCTCTTGGTCCATGATTTATCGGTTTTGAGGTTCAGGATTTCAATGACACAAGACTCTGCTATGTAGTATACTGCGGGTTATCACAATTGAACAATCAATGATTTTTCCATGTATACCAGTTTCAGTTCTTAGATTCTAATTGTGGTCAAGGTCTTTCTTTTTGTATCAACACTTTATTTTAAATTTCCCTCAGCACTCTTATTTTTTTCTCCCTTCCCATTAACAATGAGAAAGGCAAAATTGAAAAACAATCATTAATGAATTTTACTAGATATATTTTTTCTTTTTTGCTGAAGAACTATACTATACTTATAATTTTTTTTAACTAGACTTATACATAGGATCAATTTTTTTGTGACTAAACTTTTTATAAAGTAGCACATATTTTTAAAACTTATGGCAAAAAAAATGTAAGATGCCCTCAAAGAATGAAAAGACCATTTATCATCACTGGTAGCCAGAGCCCAATGCACTAACAAGGAATTGGTAGTATTAGTATTCCTTTTCTATAGAATGCTGAACCAATAGAGAGGATACTGATTACAAGACTGAATCTTCTCATATTAATGGATGCTATTATCTATTAAGAAATTTTGAAACTATTTAATTCAAATATATTAACTTTACTATTAAACATAAATGCATAAATGACAGAAACACTAATTCATATGCATAAGTGTTTTATTAATTTATTGTTTTAATGATAAGAAGTTGCGGATAATATGAAAAGATTAATGAACAAAAAAAATTAGTTCAAAAAAACTTTCCAATAGGAACAAGCTATTGGGAAATTTGTTTTTTTGGAAGGGTGTTGGATGAGGGAGGTTGTCTGATTTCTTTTAAATTGGAGCTTCTAATTGCTTTCATACTAGGACAATATGTGATATTTCATTAAAACAAAGACGTCCCCGTGCATCGCACGGGGTTTTCCCCTAGTTAGTCACTAAAGATAAGAATGAAGTTATTACCAAGGATGATTAAGATACTTCTATTTCAGTGGTTTTCATTTATCATTCTTCCTTGATAAAAATGGCTAAGGATTTCAAAGATAATCTCATCTCATCATCCATATGTGAGTGTATTTGATGATAATTCATCTTCGTAGATTTTTTTAAATAAGATAGGATAATATTACTTGTAATTTAGATATGCATAATAGTTTTACGGGATGGGCATATTTATTGGGCTAGTTATGCTTTCATAGGCCTGCCAATGAGTAGTCTAATTGAGGTTTTACAATGGTAAATGGGTTCGCTTTAAGAATTGAAATTGGGCTTTCAGAGAAAAGTGGGGAAAGACAATTGTTTATTGGGGTTATTTTACTCCACGCGACCTCGCCTTTCATTTCTCTTAAATTAGTGTCCATATTTATCAGAGATGTCCCCTGAGGGACAAGTGTACATTATTTGGGTGATAACAAAAGTAATCATAATCATATAGACTTAGTTTCTTGTTCAATCTATGTCATGACTAATCTATATTTTGTTATCATCAAAACTTAATATTCTAACAAATTATCTTCCAATACAAAATTCTCTTTGTGTTGGAAAAGAGTCAAGCTCCCATTCAGCCAGATGAAGTTTGGGCCTCTTACAATTTAGAACCTAGATATTACTTTACAAATAAGCTTGGTGTATATATTACTTTACATATATTTTTATCCATTTGAACCAATCCTTTTTTCTTCCGGACATTTGAGTTAATCAACATAATTGCAAATGTATCCATTGGTGAGAGAGACTTCAACGGTTGGTTTGTTATTTTCATATTCTTTTGGCTTGAATTGCGTTCAATTCCATTTCCTTAACACCAATCATTTTGTTGTTTTTTGTGCTATCCCATCCAAATCATATTTTTAACTTCCCAATGCCACACATATCATTGTCGTCTGCCTTTCAAGCTTATGCTCGTTTGGTTAGATTTAAAGTTTATAATGAAAATGGAAATGAAATTGAACTGATAAAAACCAGTAAATTTTACCCAACTACAACTAGAAAGTTGCCAAAATCATTGGCTACATCATTAACTTGGATTTACATAAATTAATTTTTAAATAAAAGATGTAAAATGGCGTCGTGTGATCCATGTAGCCGACCCCACTTAAGTAGGATAAGATAAGGTTTACGTTGTTATTATAATTTAAATAAAAGATAAAAGTTCAAGCAAATAAATTTCATAAATATAAATAATTTATTTATTCCTAGTATTTCTCAAAACCCTGGACTATATCTCATATATCTCACATAAATTCAGTAACTATATTAAGATAACAACAACACGTGTTTAGCAAGTAGTACGGCCCAAGCAAACCAATATATAGCTTAGAAGTAGAACAACACATGATGTCTCTTCTCTTCTCTCTCACCAACTATCGATAACTTCCAAACACATCATCACCAGAAAAACCAAATCTCTATTATCTCCACATTCATTCATTATAATCACAACATTCAATTCACCTCCAAAAAAAAAAAACCCACTTTTCTCATTCCCTGTTTCTTCACACTGAAGAAAAAAAATCTCATTTTGCATTGCTTCTCATAATGGGGTCGGCTTCTTCGAAAAACACGGATGGAGAGTTCAATGAGAGTGAAGAAGATGGTCAGCTTTATGTGTCTCTTAAAATGGAGAATCGTAAGCTTACTGGAGAGCTCGTTCCTCATGTCTTTGGTTCTCTTCCTCTTGTAGGCTCATGGGATTCTTCGAAAGCTGTAATTTTTTTTTGCTTTATCGCTACTTTTTACGTTTGTTTTATTGTTTTGTATTGTGGTTTTGGTTTTCTGAATTGTTTTGATGTAATGCTTAGCTTTCCATGGAACGGGAATCTGTGTCAATGTGGGAGTTGAGTTTTGTTGTTCCACCTAATCATGGTAATGTATATTATTATTTTTTTGCCTTTTTGTCTTTAGGTTTGTTCACAAGATATGTTGTGTTCTTTTGGGAAGCATTAAAAATAGGTTAATGGTTAATTTTGAGCCTAAAGTTTATTTTTTTTTCACTATTTTGCCCAAGTTATTAAAATGGATTGATTTTACACCCTTGAAGGTTTAACATGAACATTTTACCTGCCAACATGTTTTTTTTTTCTTTTTGATAAAATAGAGTGGTATTTTCAAGTTTTGAAACTTTTAGGGCAATTTATTTTGAGAAAAAAACCTTTTCAACATTGATAAGTTTTGAAAATTTTAGGGCAATTTAGGGGAAAAAACTTCCTGGGCAAAGTTGGTCTCGAGTGTAAACTTCTGAGGCAAAATTGATGCTTAACCATGAAAAATATATAACTTAATGAAATAGTGCCATGGCATTAGTTTTCTAAGCTAATACTCCCTCCGTTCCTAAATATAAGATCACTTTCCATAATTTGAGTAGATTAAGGAAGTTAGTTAAGTTTGTTATTTACACATGATATTACCAATTTATCCCAACTATATACCTTTATCCTCACTCTCTCTCATGATTTTTATTATGGATAAGCATTAGAGGGTTAATTTGGGAAAAAGTTGGGGAAAATTAGAAAGTGATCTTATAATTAGGAACAAATTGAATTTCAAAAGTGATCTTATATTTATGAATGGAGGGAGTAGAACTGAAGAAACAACTATCTTATTGAGTGTAGCACTGTTGCATTTACTAGCAGCAGAAAGCCTGGTATCTTTGTGCCTTGAATTGATGGAATAGGAAGTGTAGTCCTTAATATGTAAATCATTCATAATTGTCTCATCAATCGGTTCCTTCCAGATTGAACTTGATGCCTTTAATTTGTTTGTCGTTTTCAGAAACTTTGGATTTCAAGTTCCTCTTGAGGCCTAAGCACAGCAATGCACCTTGTATTGTTGAGGAGGGTCCAAACCGGCTGCTGATTAGGGGGGCATTGCAGGAGGATACTAGACTTGCTTTATTTAGGCTTGAGAATGCTGAAGTTCTTGAGTATCAAGTGTTTGTTAAAGTAGACAGGGTTTCTCCATTCGATCTTGCAGCTAGTTGGAGGGCCTATCAAGAAAATTTTCGTCCTTCATCGGTTCGTGGAATTCCTGACGTCAGCATGAATTCAGAGCCACAGACAGGTGGTGAGGTAAGAGTATAATAGAGTTTCAGGTGGTTTTTGGTGCTTTACATTATTGTTTTCATTTATATGCCCCCTTGAATGTTTTTCTCAGTGCAAAGTGTAAAATTTTATAGATGAGTCTAAAAACCTGGTATGAACTTGCAGACTTTGATCTGAAAATTTTTGGATGGAATTTTTATAATTTTCTTTTCGACACGCAATTCTTGGTTTAATTATATGTTTTTCTTCTAATCGTTGCAAGAAATGCTGTTTTCTACATGTAAAATTATTTGATGTTAAGTGTCAAGTGACAACCCTTCAAATACAACAATCTTTATCTTTTAATTTATACCACTCTTCTTTTTAATATATTACCTTGTCATGTGTCATATTTAAGCAGTTATGTGCCTTTCTTTTTCCTTTTAATAACAGTGTTTTACATATTTACCTTATGCTAGCTTAATGTCTAATATGTTCTAGGAAACTTATTCATGGACTACTCCATTAAACAATTTTTCTTTTCAATTTTTGCTCAGAATGGCTCTTTTGTGGGTCTGGATCTTGATCTTGAACATTATGTTGTCCCAGCTCCCTCTTCTTCTGTAAATTCAATTGTATATACTGCTAACATGACGGAGAATCCGAGATCACCAGTTGTTGGTAGAAGTACATATTCCTTTAGGGAGGATGATAATCCAGTTGATCGACCTACAACTTTTAAGGTCTGACTTCCATCATTATAGTTCACCCTTTGTTGAACCACTAAATCACAATTGGTATGTGGACTATAAATTGTTTATAGTGTATGGTGCAGATAATTATCTTACTAAAATTCCAAAAAATCAATGCAAGAATATCTTGCCATCATTTTCTAAACCTTTGCTTTCACTGCAATGGATTTTTAAATAAATTGATGTTCATACCAGGAGATGGAGATTATTGTTCCAGATTTATCAACAGCTTGTCAAGGTTCTGGACTGGTTGAATCAAAGTCAGTGGGTACATTTACAGCACTGCAAAAGCAAGATGGTCAGAGGGGATATTTTGTTGACAGGGGTGTTGGGTCCCCTCGACTTGTAAAGTCTGGCTCATCGACTTTCACAACTAATTATAATCTGGAAACTGGTACCAAGGTTTGTATGAATGATTTTTCTATTTCTTGGTTTTTTTACTTCCCGCTTCAATTTGAATACTTGAGAACAACTTTTGTAGTCTCTACTGCTCAATTGATTACTTCTGTGTAATTCCTTTCATTGATAGAATTCAATGCCAGCAGCTGCTGGAGCTGTTGCAGCTGCAGCTGTGGCTGACCAGATGCTGGGTCCCAAGGAAGATAGACATTTAGCAATTATCCTGGTACTTACTATCATTGATTGTTATCATGAATTATAATAAGTTTGAGTTTTATGTGTATCTTGGAATTTGGTAATGTCTTACATAAGAACTATATTTTCCTTTTGTAGCTAATCAATTTCATAAAATTAATACTCCTTCCGGTCCTAAATATAAGACCTAATTGGCTTTTTCTGGAAAATCCTTAAAAAAGCAAAATAAGTTAATTATAAATTGATTTACCTAATTTTTTCCCTTAAACTAGTTTATTTTACTTATAAACTAATGGATAATCTAAAAATATATCAAATATGTCATCATTTAATAACCTATTTCGCAACCTTAATCTCTCCAAAAAAAGCCAATTAGGTCCTATATTTAGGACCGGAGGTAGTATATGTCAAATTGAATTATGCTAACTTGATATTCAGCTGTCTGTTTAATTCACACTTCTCGTCCTATGGATCTCTTTATGTATTTAATAATTTTTTATTTTAAAAATACAATGAATTGTTGTAACTAGTTGCTTTTATTATAGGTGGGTTTGCCAGCTCGAGGTAAAACTTTCACTGCAGCTAAACTTACAAGATATCTTCGTTGGTTAGGTCATGAAACCAAGCACTTCAATGTTGGGAAGGTTGCTGACATCTTTGACATGACTCTTCTTTACACACTTTGTAATCTTTTACTATGTTAAAATATCTCTGCTATGAGAGTGACATGCCTTTCTCTTTGGTTGTTACAGTATCGTCGACTTAAGCATGGAACTAATCAGGTAAACTCTATCTGCATAAAGTTTGATTTAATTGCACATAATATTTCTTATATTCTGTAGTACATCTTTGTGTTTTCTTATGGATAGAATTTCCATTGATTAATTTAAAACATGAAAGAGCTTACAATGACATGAGAGCCGGAAAATATTGATAACTTCCAAGTAACAGAATCTGTTGTAATGTCATAAAATCATTTGATCTAAAGGTCATAAAGCAGTTAGTTACATCTGTTATGTGACTAGTTTTTTTAATATGATTTGTGGTAATTTTTTGGAGCATAAAATTTTTAATGCTGCTCTATTGTGCTATCTTGAATGGTAGGTCATCCACTTTCCTTCCTCTGAAACTATATTATTATAGCCATACAATTTAGCTAGTCTGTTGTGTTTGGACAAGCAGTTCTTATTGCATGTCATGTTCTTAACTGCAGTCTGCTGACTTTTTCCGGGCTGACAATCCTGAAGGCATGGAGGCCCGCAATGAGGTAACTTTTGGCCTATAATCTTTTTCTGTGTGATCAAATTCAATGCAGAATATTATGTATAACTTTGATATGTTTGGATCATATTTTATTGATAATAGTGAGACTTAGAACTTTCATGATGGTTCTATGATGTTTTTAGTCAGTGTTTATGTGATTGTTGATTCACAATATTTTAATATTGATTTTTTATATATCTAGTTCCTTTTGTGAAGTTTCTTGCTTTTCCATTTGCTATATATATACGCTTCGATGCCTGTGTTGCTCGGTTACTTGATTATGAATTCATATGTTGAGCTGGAAGAATTAAGTGGATTCTAAGATCAATGCTTAGAAATTGGCAAAATGCAAAACCTGTTAACAGGCATCAGAAGTTTGATCGACATATTTTAACACTTGTGAAAATAGACAAATGATGGTTTTTTAATGCAGAAAACTTTGAACAAAAAAAATAATGCATAAAACTTGACAAATGGCAAAAAAAATTAGAATTTTAAAAGCAGAATACAAAATCTTAATGAAAAATCCTATTCTATTAATGCCATGACACCCTGATCAGCTTACACTTCAAGAATATTCTTTATCATGGGTGTATTGTATTATGTCCTTTCTCTGTACCTAATTTTAATGTATATATGCTACTAGGTAGCAGCTTTGGCATTTGAAGATATGATCTCCTGGATGCAAGAAGGTGGCCAGGTAAGCTTATTTCTTTGACATTTTCGTCACTATTACTTCTTTTCTGTTGACACCATCACTTTTAATTCGATTTTAGGTTGGGATATTTGATGCCACAAATAGTACTAGGAAGAGAAGAAACATGCTGATGAAATTGGCCGAAGGAAGATGCAAGGTACTGCAGTCTCGGATTGCGACTGTTAAGAATTTTTATATGATGTTTATACAGATAATCTTGATCTCTTCTGATGCATCTTTGCGTTTTTCTTGTAGATTATATTTCTGGAAACAATTTGCAATGATGTAAACATAATAGAAAGAAATATACGTCTTAAAATTCAGCAGAGTCCTGACTATTCAGAAGAGTAAAATTTCTTTTTATAACATTGATATCTTCATCTTGATCATTCTGAAACTGCTCCTAATCAATTTACTTTTTCAGACCAGATTTTGAAGCAGGGATGCAAGACTTTAAAAACCGTCTAGCTAACTATGCGAAGGCAAGTTTTTTGAATGCACTTTTAGTAATTATTAGAAAACTTGTGTTGATATAATTTAAATTTTTAATTGCCAGGTTTATGAACCTGTTGAAGAAGGATCTTATATTAAAATGATTGATATGGTCAGTGGACATGGAGGGCAAATCCAAGTAAGATTATTTTTTCTTTGGTAGCTGTACTTGAATAACTGAAATGGAATATTAAATGAAGAATTAGGGGCTTTACCTTTAGTTCTGCTCCATGCATGAGGACATATGGTCTGTTGTCTGACTTTCCATTTATTATAACTTCCTTTTTTTGTTGTAGGTTAACAACATCAGTGGCTACCTTCCTGGTCGGATTGTTTTCTTCTTGGTAAGTTCTTTCAAGAATGTACTTGAATTTAGTTTAGGGGTGTTTGGTTTGTTGACGTTTTTGAACTCATAGAAATGTTATGTAAAATCTTTAAACGAAAAAATTTCCAAGAACGTTTGCAAGAGCTACAAGACCCCTTATTTTCATTTTTTTGGGGGTGAGATGGAAATGTTGTATTTTCACAAGTTAAAAATAATAGAATTTTTATATTGTCCAGCCTTATCTTATTACATTTGACAATAATTAATAAAGGGCAAAGGTGCAAAAATAGCCACCGTAAATTTAAAAATGGGCAACTATAACTCTGGTAAATTGAAGGGGGCAAAACTGTACACTGGAAATTAAAATGGGGCAAAATCATACATTGTAAACCAAAATGAGGCAAAAGTAACCTCTCTGTTAGGCCGAGTTAAACAGGCATTTTCCAGACGTGGGCTCCACCATCAGTAAATAGCATGTCAATTCTAAAATCTAATGTGAGCTAAAATGCATCCAGTTGAACCCTAAATTACTAAAAACGAACTCTAAACCCCCAAATCATTTCGATTAGAAACCAAATAGAACCCCAAATCATGTGAAATTCACCTTACTTCTACGTAATCATCTGAAAAATAAAGTCTCATCAACATATTGCACCCTTAAATGTATGACACATCATTTACTGATGGTGGGGCCACGTCTGGAAAACGTACATTTAAATTTACGATGGCTATTTTTGCACATTTGCCCAATTTTGCCCCATTTTGATTTACAGTGCACAATTTTGCCCCCTTCAATTTACCAGAGTTATAGTTGCACATTTTTAAATTTACGGTGGCTATTTTTGCACCTTTGCCCATTGATAAATGAAATTTCTTATTATCCTTAACATATAATATAATACATAATATAGGTTTTTACAATTATTGATAGCTTTACATTTTATTTAAGGGTAAAAATATAATTTTTCCCAAAAAGTGTTTTTGAGGAAGCTATGGGCACCATAAAAAAATTGTAGAGCAATATAGCACATAATTTATTGAAACTGATGCAGTGTTGCCTTTTGAACAGTTAACATGAAGTTAAACGTTGGGACTTAATGTTGAATATAAAAAAGGGCAAATGTGCAAAAATAACCATCGTAAATATAAAAATGGGCAACTATAACTCTGGTAAATTTAAGGGGCAAAAATGTACACTGTAAACCAAAATGGGGCAAAAGTAACCTCTCTGTTAGGTAGAGTTAAACGTATGTTTTTCAGACGTTCCCCCACCATCAATAAATGACGTGCCATACAGACTTTATTTTTTCAAATGATTACGAAGAAGTAAGGTTAATTTCACATGATTTGGGGTTCTATTTGGTTTCTTATCGAAATGATTTGGAGGTTTAGAGTACGTTTCAAGTGATTTAGGGTTCAACTGGATGCATTTTAGCTTTTACTGTGGATTTTGGAATTGAGATGTCATTTACTGATGGTGAAGCCCACGTCTGGAAAATGCCCCGTTTAACTCGGCCAAACAGAGAGGTTACTTTTGCCCCATTTTGGTTTACAATGTATGGTTTTGCTCCATTTTGGTTTACAGTATACAGTTTTGCCCCCTTGAATTTACCAGAGTTATAGTTGCCCATTTTTAAATTTATAATGGCTATCTTTGCACCTTTGCCCTATAAAAAATGGTCAACATTATACTAGTTTTGAAAGATTATGCGCAACATTCCTCTATAATTTTCTTATGGGTGCTCATATCCAAGAATACTTCCAAAGAAAAAAATTACTTAACCTTTTATATAAGAACCATGCTCACCTCTTACTGTGAACCTTCATTTGTCTATTGCAGGTTAATACACACCTCACTCCACGCCCCATATTACTTACTAGACATGGAGAAAGTCAGGACAATGTAAGAGGAAGAATTGGTGGAGATACCGCAGTGAGGTATATGTGTGACATGTTTAGTACCCTTCTGTCTTTTGCTCTCCCTAGGTTCCTTTCCATAGATATAAGACCTAGTTGATTTTCTTTTAGAGAGAATAAGGAAGCTAAATGAGCCACTTAATCACGTGTTATTTTGTGTATTATTAGATAATATATTAGCTTATAAGTCTAATGAACTGATTTAGAAAAAAATTGAGGCAAATCAATTTATGAGCAATTAATTTAGCTTTCTTATGTTCTCCAAAAAGTTAACTAAGTCTTATATTTAGGAACAAAGGGAGTATAAGCCTTTCAAAAGGAAGTAATATGAGTGGATTTTGAAACCTATTTTGTAGTTTTGTTTAACTACTGGTTACTCTTGGAAGTGGAAGTCAAATTATTGAATGCAATGCCCTCCCATTGGCGTTTTCTCATCTCTTCCCTTAGAAATAGCCACTTAATTCTTCTCTTTAATCGAAAACTTTGCAATAAATCCTAATAGGGTTAGTATTTCTTATGTTTACTAAATTTGCACATTTAGCGTGAATAATACAAAAAATTGTGGGCTCCACTTCTCAATTTTTAACGATTCTAAAGACTGGTTAATAGACTTCCTACATTTGCGCTATTTGTTTTTAATCAATATCTTGTTTTTGCCCCAAGATGTTGTTATTTATGTTTAATGTGCTTTGCACAATTGTTGGTTACTAAAACTGCATCTTTACCCTTACTTTTGTTTTTACATTTTTTTTGTTAGAAAGAAAAGTGCGTTCAAATTTATCACTGTTAATTAAAAGAATCTACAATTTTTTTTGACAATAGTGAGACTGGACAACTATATTCAAAGAAGCTTGCCAACTTTGTGGAAAAACGACTCAAGACAGAACGGGCTGCTTCTGTAAGCTTTTCTTTTTAGATTCAATGTGTGCCCACATCATTTGAAACCAATTCTATTCAGTTCATGCTTAAAGCGTTTAGTGTTTTTCCTTTTTAAGTCAATGCAGCATATGCCATTTGTTTATACCGTGGTAGCATGATTCCACAGTTTGAATATGCTTTCACTGAAAGAAGTGGAAGCTGGAAAAACATGAACAATGCTTTCTACAGTTTGTCATTCACTATTCTCTACTTTTTAGGCGTACATAGTGGGCATCATCAACTTCGTGGGCAGGAAAAAAAAATATATGCTCACTTATCCATCTATAGTGCATGTGGATTATGCTGGTGTAGCAATGTAGGCAAATATATATGCTCACTCATCCATCTTTAGTGCATGTCGATTATGCTGCTGTAGTATATATTATAAAGGGTTAAGAGTCAAATCTAGCACTCTACTATTGCTAAAAGTTCACCCCACATAAACGAGAATTTGATGGCTCAAATGTAGCACACATCTATTCAAAAAAGGCTCAAATATAGTATTTCCTTCAATTTTAACAGGTTTGACCGTTAAGTTTGACCCAACCATGTCACGTCACCTGCCATGTCACCCAGTTAGGCCACATCAGCCAATCATGGATAGTAAGTGGGCCCATCGGGTGACATGGCAGCAGTTGACGTGGCTGGTGACATGGCATGATCGGGTCAAACTTAACAGTCAAACCCGTTAAAATTGACGGAAATGCTAGATTTGAGTCATTTTTGAATAGATGTGTGCTACATTTGAGCCATCAAATTCTTGTTTATGTTGAGTGAACTTTTGACAATAGTAGAGTGCTAGATTTGACCATTTAACCCTATTATAAATCCTATCTATATAGATAAGAATGGTTCACTTATGACAATGAGATATTTTTTCTTGGTGGAAGGGAGATTTTATTTGTGGGAACAATTGAAAAATAGATAAAAGAATTTAAGAAATGTTTATGAAATTAAAATGCACCAGATCAAAATTGATAAATGTTGGATCTTTCATTGTTCACCGAGGAGCTAATAAATATGCATTACTCATTCTTAATCATTTGTTTTTTCAAAAAAAAAAAAAGAAAAAAATGCTAACTTAATCCATTGAATCCATAATTTTAATGGATTGATCAGGTTAGAAAAAGTAATGGTTGCATCGTGGACAAATAATCATATGTCAATTAAGCTTGGAGGGGGATTAGTAGTGTTTGAACTTGAGTTGCATACTAGGACTATTCTATAGCTTGTGGCGTGAGTTGCACATAGTAAAATTATGCCTATTTGAAATTAATGTATATTGTAAGTAATGGGGATGACTCATTTGACTTAAACAAAGGAGGACTCAACTGCTAGCCGTAAGTGTTGAATGGTGATTGTATTTTTGGACTATGCATGTAAAACAAGTTGCATATATAGTACATGATGAGTGACTTTTATCTTTGTGTAACGGATGATCCAGATATGGACTAGCACATTGCAAAGAACAATTCTGACTGCAAGCCCAATTGTTGGATTTCCCAAGGTTTGTGTCATCCTTTTTGACTTATGTAAAAGGCTGCATGCAGTCATGTCAATTGTTAATCAGCTAATAGGTAGACAAAATTATGCTTCAATGGTCTTCCGGAGCTTACTATCCTTATATTTGTTAGATACAATGGCGAGCTCTTGATGAGATAAATGCTGGGGCATGTGATGGGATGACATATGAAGAGATCAAGAAGAACATGCCAGAGGAGTACGAGTATGTCATTGATTTGTTCATTGATTTGTAGACTCAATTCCTTACTTTATCAAGCACACTTTGCTCAATTTCTAAGTTGAATATGACTGATAAATCAGTCATGAGGTTGGGACTTGTTGGGTGGGTGGATTGATCTTCAAAGTTTATGAAACAATTTAATGTTCCAATTTCAGATCTCGCAAGAAAGACAAGCTTAGATATCGATATCCTCGTGGAGAATCTTATTTAGATGTTATTCAAAGGTCAATAATTTACTTTTCATGATAATTAAGATTCAAATTTCTACCTGTTTGATTAAAGTGAGTAATGTAAGTTCTTCCTGTACTGCAGATTAGAGCCTGTGATTATTGAGCTTGAGAGACAACGTGCACCAGTGGTTGTAATAGCTCATCAGGTTGTGCATCATATTAAATTTGCATTTCACGACATGGTCTTAATGTTTGAGTGATTGTAATATTTCTATGCTCTTTATTGGGTTCTCAATACAGGCAGTTTTGAGAGCATTATATGCTTATTTTGCTGACAGGCCTTTGAAAGAAATTCCACACATTGAGGTAACTTGTGGATTTTTATATAAGTTTCTCCCTCTATTTTTAAACATGGGACATAGTTGATTTTTTGAATAATCCTAAGAAAACTAAATAAGTTACATATAAACTGATTTGCCTAAGTTTTCTCTAGAAGCTAGTTTATTTGACTTGTAACTATTATTAGTTAACATATAATTTAATAATATACTGAATTCGTTATGGTTAAGTTGCCCATTTAGTTTCCTTAATTTCTCCAAAAAATTCATAGGGTCTTATATTAAGGAAAAGAAGAAATAATTTGTAACTTATCCTTGTTTCTCATTTACAGAGAGTATATGAAAAATACATACTCTGTCCCCTTTCATCGCATACAATTGTTTTGAATTGAAAAAGAAATTAGGGCTGATGCATAGTTTTGCATCAATAAAAAACATATAATATAGAAATCCAGGCATATAATTATTTTTCATTATACTAAATGGAACAGAAATGCGTACTCGCCAATCATGATACAAGGATGTTAAAAATTTTCTAGTGCACTATTCTATTTGGACAAAGCTTAGAGTTTTACCAATGGATAGTTGGTTGAACTTGTAAGTGGACTTCAATGCCTATAAAAGGAAACACTCTCACTGGGAGAGGGGACAATCCTACCTATGTGGGCAGCACTCATACCTCTCGAGTCAGTTTCTAATAGGTGCCGGATTGTCGGACAGTGTTTGACAAAAAAACATGGAGTTTTAAAGGAGTTTGGTAGAAAATTAAATACGAAAAGAAAACATGAGAAGCTTAAAAAAACTCAACTTATCATGGTGACTTGTTAAAAGCATTTATTTGTCATCTCACTCTTGGTGAATTATGAGGCTACTATTGTATATAATTTGAGATTTATACATTGCAGGTTCCCCTTCATACAATAATAGAGATACAGATGGGAGTTTCAGGTGTCCAAGAGAAACGATACAAACTAATGGACTGAAATGAGCAGTTCTCTTGGTAACAATCATTTGTAAGTTAAACTTTCATTCTGGGGATTCAATTCAATTTATTTGCAAAAATTGATAAACACTTTTCCAAATAACCTTCATAGTTCTATATCTGATTTGATTTTGGTAACTACTGCGTTTTAAGACTAGAATAACCATCCCCTCTAATGCATGGGATTTTCAGACTTTCTGAAGATTTTTTTGTTGGGAGTTACGGTGAAGTTTATAACATATAGTGTTGCAAAATTTGATCTTATTACGAACAATAATCTCCAATAATAAACAGTGCCGGCACACCGTGTATGTTCCTTATACCACTTTGGTCAATATTAAGTCTGTTGTATAAGAAATATTTCATCCATAATATAAGTCCACCTAGAAGGTTATGACTGTGTTCCAGTTCCAATGATGAAGAGGTGAGAAAAATTACTTAGCTTATTTTCTCAATGCACATCATATAACAACGGAAAACTTTAAAAAAAAAATGAAATTTGTTATATTAAATGATTTAGTTGTCATATCTTGTTATGTGAAAAATCAGTAGTAAAAGATTTGTAATAAGATCTAGAGTGGTATATATAAACAAGAATTGACAACCTCCAATCCAGTTGCTTTGAATTGCCCATCAAACTTAAAGCAGCTGAATATGCTTGTAAGTTGAACATCAGCCAACAATGGCATGGTCCCTTCAAGAATTGTCAACCTCTTGTATATGGAATAGGTTGAATGGAAAAGCTAGAGAGAAGTAGTTGACCCATGATGTTTGTCTAGGACTAGAATTATGACTTGAGGAGATCAAAATAAAAATGGATAAGTACAGATGATTGGCACATACATAGATCTTGATATCTTGTTTGGAAGATTAAAATATTTATGGGTTCAAATCCATGTTTGATTTGATAAAAAATATTCCATATTTTGTAGGTAGGAACAAGTAACACGGCTTTGGGATTGAGATACAAGATGGGCAATGGTGCAACCGGCAAAGTAGCAATAAATTTATCCAAGCAGCCAAGCTTCTTGACTAAACTTGTGCATATGTCTTCTTGGCTACAACCAGCCACATTTAATTTTTTTTTTGGTTTTATTGTTTGGACAAGAAATTATTTCTTTGGCCCTTAAGTATAGTCTAAGTTTCTCTGTCTCACAAGTAAATTGTACCCCTTGTTTTTTGTGTCAATATTATTCCCCTTCTTCCTCTTTAGCCTTGTCCAAACTCTCTTCATAGCTGAGATGTGTATAAGTCAATTAGGATCTTAAAAAATTATTTATAATTTTAAATCATAAATTGTTAAAAGAGGTTTACATAAAGCCATAAAAACGGGTCGAGCCTATCATGCCGCCCCATTTAAGCTCCTCTAAGTCGAGGGGTGGGTTAATGATTTATAGCTTTTAGAAGAAGTCAGGCAAAAAAAGGGCTAACCTTGTATGTATTATAAATTGTAGGTTATAGGTTAAAACAAGTTTACCCATTTAAACCCATTAACAAATTGTTTGGATAATTTTGTTATTTTTTTAAGCATTTTCAAGTTAGGGGTGGGCAAATTAAACCGAAAACCGAAAACCAAACCGAACCAATTGAATTTCGGTTTTTCGGTTTTCGGTTTCGGTTTCGGTTTCCATTTCCCATACTATTCGGTTTCGGTTTCGGTTTTCGTTTTAGCTAGTTGTTTTGTTCGGTTTATCGGTTTTCGGTTTCGGTTTTTCGGTTTCCTTTGTGAAATGGTTGTATTAGCACAAAAAAATGTGATAAAGCTAATTGTTTTCGGTTTTTCTTGTAGCATTTCGGTTTCTCGGTTTTTCGGTTTCGGTTATTCAATGTTTCGGTTTCGGTTTTCATTTTAGGTAGTTTTCGGTTTTCGGTTATTTCAGTTTTCGGTTCGGTTTTGAACCGAATAACCGTTTGCCCACCCCTATTTCAAGTGATACTCTTACATTTTGGAAGTTATACATTGAAATTTCATGTACATTAATTATTTATTTTATTAACAACCTGTTCTTTTCAAATATATTTACAAGAAATGTTTTTCGTTTTGTTTTGATTTCTAATTCATTCTTAATTAAATAATTTCTCAATTTTCAAAAATCTTTCTTTTGGTTCTTAATAGTTTTGCAAACAAATTTCTCATTATTAAATATTGATAGAATTATGATTGATTGATATAGGAAACAAAGAAGAACTTTCAACTGGATTTGATAATATTCGAATATGTTATGTGGACTATAAGAACAGAAATTAATACACGCATATATTTGAAAATGAAAGGTAAAGTTTTCATATCATGAATCATGTTTTCTAAAGAAAATAACCACTTGTTATGTTATTAAAAAATTGTTTTAACATATTTAGCTACTTTTATTGTTTTAACTTAATTTCTTGGAAAAGAGAACAAAATTAAGTTTTGTTTATTAAATTTGCTCGAGGTGCATATACAAGCTAGTTTTTGAAAATGAGTGTTTTTTCTTAACTGAATTTTTTTGAACTGAAAAAATGAGTGTTTTTTGTAGTCAATGTAAAAGGGACGCAGAGCTGGCCCGGCCCCATTTGACCATATCTAGATTTAGAGTAGATTTTAAGAAAATCATTATCAATTCTTAAGGACACCGTATTTAAAATTATAACTTCTTTATTTAGAAGGGTAATAGCTAGCCCTATAAAATCAGTAAATATTATTGCTAATTTTTTTTTGGTTTTACTTACTGTTTTCCAAAAATTCTTTTTTCGCGACACTCTTAGTATTTTTTTTTCAAGCAGAGAATACTAGTTTTTGTTAAGCACAAATTAGCCCATTGTCAACTAAATTAAATTAATAGGTTAAGGATCATATTTATCCTTCAAGCATGTATAGAGAGAGGACCATATATGTCTATGAAGTATTTTTTTGCTCATATTTGCCCCTAATGTACATATGAAGATCATATTTTCCCTTTTCAGTTAAAATAGTAATGGTCAAATATGATCCTTTGTACATACTTCAAGGATAAATATGATCTTTCTCATTTACTTCTGGGGCACATATGACCCTTTTTTGTATATACTTCAAGGGAAAGTATGACCCTTTGTGTATACTTCCAGTACAAATTTGGCCAAAAAAATACTTAGGGGTACATATGATCCTCCGTGTATACTTTAGGGGTAAATATGACATTTAACCCTAAATTAATATATAAAGGCAGGGAATTCAATGAAAATATGTTTTTCGTTCTTTGATAAAAATAGAAAATAGTAGTAGATCTCATTTTTGTGAATGAAGTTTTTTTGGGGTAATTAATTACAAGTCCCTTGCAAAGAACATAATATAGAAAAAGTCTCTCTAATTGGAAAAATCAAAGTATAGTCTCATGGAACTTCACTAATATAAATTCTGAAGAAGTGGACCTATAGTTAATAGTAAAAAAAAATTCTTTCAACCCCACCTTTTCTCTCTCCTCTTGCCCCTCATTCTTCATCTTCACCGACCACTACCACCCAAACTCATCCGCAGGCTCCATCCACCTCGCTAAACCCCTCACCTCCCTCCACCTCCCTAATCAGGGTTTGTTATGTTTTTTAAAGAAAATTATGTTTTCCATCTCCCATATTTATAATTTTAACTATCCCTTTTTATTGTGGGGAAGTTTGATTTCACTTAATTTAAATGATTTTGGGTTAACCAATTTTTTGTTGTACAAGGGTAAATAAATATGTTGGATATGAATGTTTTTCCGAGAAGTATAAAAGAGCTTTTTGAATTAGAATTTAGAATCGTATGTACGGATTACTCTGAATGAGGGTAATGATGAAATGTTGCTAGTATTTTAGAGAAATTAACACATTTGTTCAATAAATAACTTAACTAATTTTCTTAATATTTGTAAATTACTCTTGGTTTCACTTATAAGGTATTTCAAACATGTTTCACATTCTAAAAGGAAAACTTTAAATCGCATTAATTCTACCTCTAAATTTGTCAATCTCTTCCAATATTATCACTAATAATATCTATTACATCATGTGAAAACAAAGTCAATACCAAATAAATGAAGGTTAATATTGTATATACACATAAAATTTGGGGAAAATCTCAACCTAGTCTTTCAAAAAGGGAATCAATCACAACTAAACCCCAAACAATCAATAAATTACATTACATTGAAGTCATAAGGGATCTATGTTATAATAAATTACTTGTCATTGACAACTCAATAATTGTTAATAGCAACTCTGAGTTATCAATATATCTCTTTAAAAATTTAGTTATAATTGACAAATGATAACTCAATGAACTATTATGGAAAACTATTGAGTCATCCATGATAATCTATTTGATGTCACGTAGGTCCCTTGAGATTTCAATGTCATTTGACAATTGTTTGTAATATAGTTGTGATAAATTCTCTTATGAGAGAAGACATGTGATTTTCCCTAAAACTTAATAACATATCTTATGATTATTAGAATCAAATAAAACATTATCTTTTTATTTTATCCTATGAATCAAAGGACTAGGGGATTAGCCATGTTCTAAAATAAAGATAAAACACATAATGCATCAAAGTATAGATATGATCAAACCAGATCAAATCATTGAAGTCCCACTTACAATACAAGTCTACATTCCATTGGGCTACAACCAATCAAGCCAAGCTGCTTCCCGTCTGTTTCACCTTTAAAAATACAACAACAACGTACGCAAGATGATACTATATAGATTGCTGATGACAATCGCAACCTCATAATCTTGAAAAAGAAAGCTATGAGAGTCAATGGCAGATAACACGAACAAATAAAATCTTCATACACTGTTATTTTTTTTTGAGTATCCTGGGCCAGCTCCAATGTCACGGGTAACTCAACGGGCTCAGACTAATCCAGATCCGCACCGGGGCCTCCACTTAAGGGTAAAGTGCTGGCCAAGGGGCAAACTATATTCATAGAGCTCGAACTCAAGATCTCTGATTAAGCGGTGAAGTGAGGTAACCACTACACCAACCATGCTTGGTTCTTCATACACTGTTATTGATATTATTATTATTATTACTCATAAATCTATGAAGTGAAGACCTGCAAAGAGGACAACTTGGGTTTGCACTTAACCACATTTGCACACACTCTAAATGGTAAACATGCTCACATTCTGGCAACACTTTCACTTTTCCTCCCTCCTTTAACACATTTAAACATATGCAACATTCCATATTTGGGTCTCCAACAACACTCTTATTACTCTCCATTATTTGTCCCATCTCTAACTTACCCAAATGAAGACTATTAGCACCAGGGGCTTCCAAAGAGGTGGCACTACTTCGCTGGCGGCAACAATAGTGGATGAGAAGGAAAGAGGTGACTATGAGAATGAAAATGGAGAAGAAGAAAAGTAGGAGGAAGATGCCATGGCTATATGAGTGGAAGTTTGAGTGATTTATTCCAATAAGATGCCATTGAAAGATGTGAAAGTGATCATCTTCAGAGGCCATTATTGAAATGGGCAGCGTAATATGAGTGTAGGTGAGTATGTGATGAAGAGAAGTGATGGAATGAAATTAAAAAAGAAAGTTAGATAGGAGATCTCTATAGAGATAAATAGAATGGAGAAATAAACATGCATGAGATGCCCATAACAGGAGGTAGTTGCTTCATCATGGCATATTTCGCTAGGTGGTTGTGAGCATTTGTTGCCATCTCTTTAACTACCGATCGATGTGAGTGAATATATGTGAATATATATATATATATATATATATATATATATATATATATATATATATATATATATATATATATATATATATATATATATATATATAATATCATAGGAATTTCCCATAAGGTACCTATTTTATTGAAAAAATTTCGGCTATCAATGAATATCCATCTCTTTCACTAGCTAGGGATATATGACAAGTGAAATAGTTATTGTTAAGGAAATAATTAATATATTATTAAGAATTGTTTGATATTGATTATCTTCAATCAGACCCAAATAGAATTCTTCCAAAATATATATATGTCTAGTGTTATTGATGAGTTTGCAATAAATAGTATACTGTCTTAATAATGGTAAGGAGAGAGTTCGAGTCTAACAATAGTAATATACTCCCTCTAGTACTAATAATTAATAACACAGTCTTAAAAGTTAATATTGAATAACTTTTCAACTTTATCTCTATGAAATATACATTATATACCATAAAAATAAGGTCTATCTAATAATAAATTAAGGGTAATACTGTAACTTCACATAAAAAGTGTATCACTATATAACTTATAATTAGTTAAAAAATATTATATCCACCTTATAATATGGACCAAATGAGTATATATTAGGGGGGCTATTCAATCCTTCTCCCTGCTATATATTAAATTGGACCAGTATATTGAATTTCAAACAAGATAAGAGGGGATCGGACTCAAATCTGTCCCTCGCATACATCCAAGATAATTAAAAAAAGAGAAGTGTGAATATAAAATAGATACAAAATTTTATCGAGTTCCATAGTTCATAGGACATATATGTATATGTGTGTAGACACACCCTTGTTCCTAAATATAATATCACTTTTAAATTTTAATTTGTTCTTTAATATAAGACTACTTTTTAATTCTTTCAAACTTAAGTATTTCCCAAATTAACTTTGAAACTAACATTATATTAGGTTAAATGGAAGATACTTAATTTATCTTAAGATTGGTTATTCAAATCTTCTAGATGAAAAAAAATATGATGGGAGGTATATCTAACTTGGAACTAATTCAATCAAATATAATTTGGTATAGAGTCCTATATATTAGACATAAAATAAAGATAGATGATCATAATGTTCTTGATAATCTCTAGTTATTTTAATTAAATTAACAAACATATAATATAATACTCCCTCTGTTCCTAAATATAAGATCACTTTGGGGAAGTGGATAAGTTCCTAAATATAAGATCACTTCCTATTCTATCTCAAGTTTTTCCCAAACTACCCTTATACTTTCTCTTTTCATTGAGAACCCCTCCTCCTTTTAAAGTTAAGTAATTGAGGGGATTTTGGAAAGATCATGTAATTTTATTGTACTGTCTTCCTTAATCTCCCCAAATTAACCAAAGTTTAAGAACGGAGGGAGTATCAAATTAAATAAATATGTCCTATATTTAAGAACATCAAGAGTTTGATCCTCACTTTATTTGACTCTTAATCGCTGCCACTTTAGGTCGTTGCTTGTGTTCTGTCACTTCAAAAACAGCTGCTATATATATAGAATAAAATAAAGAAAGGTCTTCATTTTTTGGTTATCACGGAGATGCTGTGAGATATATTAGTATGCAGGGATCGCTATGTGCAGTTGGTTTGGCCAATGAAGGAGTTCACGAGTTGATACTTTAGAGGTAGACAGAGTCATAACAAATTTCTTGCCTTTATCTGGAGCTTATTTGTTAATTGGTGACCACATCTCTCTCTCTCTCTCTCTCTCTCTCTCTCTCTCTCTCTCTCTCTCTCTCTCTCTCTCTCTATCTGTGTGTGTGATTTGCTCTCTCTCTCTCTCTCTCTCTCTCACACACACACACACTCAGTCTCTCTATCTGTGTGTGTGATTTACTATAGTACTATTAATAAATTAATAAATATTTTAACAACACTGTACAGCTTTTGGGTCCACCAATATTATCACGCTGCCAAGTTCAAATTCTGAGGTAAACATTTGATTGAGTTATTTGCTTCTTTTTACCCAAAACATCACATAGATTCAAATTTAAACCACTTGCATTCCAACTCTAAATTAATAGCACCATTTTTTATTACAAATGATGCTCAAAAACTACTGTTCAACAATCAGTGGTCTATCTTGATCGGCATCCCCAGCAATAAAATCTGGAGTGCCATTGAATCTGATATGACTCCTGCGCCTACGTCCAGAGCTCTGTGTGCCAACATATATATGTGCTAATTTGTTTGCTTCCCTTCGCCCCCAAACAATCTGCACCTCTCAATCTCTCATTAACATAGCCTGGATTTCTTTGCTAATGGACGATGTCTCCATATTGTGCTGCTGCAAATCCTCCAATGTCTCCACTGCTTCTAAGCAATTTGTCTCCAACACTAAACGTCTAGCACCAAAATCTCAGGCCCACTGTAGACCCATAAGTATACCCCACATTTCAGCCTCAAAACTAACACCACGACCTATATTAAATATAAACCCTCCTTTCACTTCCCCTATGTGGTCTCGCAAGATGTCCCCACAAACAATCATTCCAATGGTGCTATTTATTTATTATCCTAAATAGCACCATTTGCATATGGAAAAAGATAAAAAAAAAACAAGAAAAGAAAGACCCTCTTTCTTCTTTGGAACTTGAAACTTCTCCTTATCATATTTTTCCCTTAAACTGACAAAATTAATTATTTAAATTTTTTAGTTTCAAAATTGTTGCAAATAATTCCTTAAAATTTAATAGTCCAATATTAATCATATTGTTTTCGAAGTAATTTATATAAGCTTTAACTAAATACTGCTCGATCTCCTATAATTTTAACCATTAAAGCTTAGTTCCTGATTTCATATAAAATACACATTTTTATTTTCTAAAATATATGTAATAATATTTTAAATGGTTAGAATTTAAGGATTGAATTGCATTGGGGTTAGAGTTTAAGAATTTCATTAAAACAATTAATGAAATCTATATACTCCCTTCGTCCCATGATATAAGTCATCCAAGTTTTTTTAATGGTCTTATCCCAAAATAGAAGTCTATGTTTAAATCTATCAACATAATAAATGCATTTTTTCCATTATTGCTCTTAATAAAATATTATGTTTTGTAAAAAAATTGTGTTGATTTTAATTTTGGAGAAAGGTGAGAGAGCGAGAAAGATGACACTAAAACAAAGTACATCATTTATTCCTCACACGTTCTCTTTTCTCCTTTTAAATGAGGGTATTTTAGGAAACAAAATGTTGTTTCCTACATAATCATTGTTTTTACTTACTTTAACCCATTTTCGGGAAGTTGTTCTTGGTTTGACATAGACTTATATTAAAGGACGGTGGAGTAGAATGAATTCAACTAACTTAAAAAAATTAGAGAACGGGTTGCAACAAATTTGAAATTATAAATACAAGATAATTTTCCTTTACAGATATAACTAACCCATCAATTTAAGTATCTCAAATCTACAATAATGAGTCAAACATTTACATATCCAGTCCAACAAAACCTATACCCATAGGCCATACCTAATCACATTTGTGAACTTTAATTAAATTTTTTAAGGATTGAGCTTTAATTTTATTAACTTCTTTTTTTGGCCGAAAGAGCTTTAATTTTATTAACTTGATCTTTGATCAATAGGAGAATCACATCTTTATTTTATTACCAACTAATAAGGTAGGTTACATCATTAAATATGTGTTAAACCAGCAGGTTATTACAAGAACAGCTCTAGAAACGAGAGTTTTCATCTCCAACTTTGTTTATTATGTCATCCTTTCATTCAACACTAAATTGGATGTCGTTGACAGGACTAAATATGAATTTGCTATTGGTGTGAAATATCCTGAAAAACTATATCAACCACCCTAGTATCAATTCACCACGTTTTAATATGGTTTTACAGGTGGTCAAGGTATCATTAATTTCTTTTCTAATGTATATTTTGCAACTACCATGCATGCATCTTTAAGACTCATGTAATATAATGTTATTTATCATTTAAAATATTGTTTTGCCTTTGATTAAAGAAACAGTTGGCAATTTATCATCTTGGCAGAGTGCAGCTACACTAATATATCCCGCATACCCACACGCCCGTCAAATATATTTTTCCTACAAAAAGAAATGAAAGAAAAAACCCCTCCCTAACCTAAAAATTACTTTTTAGACACTTCACTAATACAAATAGTGGTTGATATTAGGGTTGCACAAATGATTTTTGGTTTAAGTTCTAACCAAAAACCAAAAGTTGGCAAAATTTGAAACCCTAAACGAAAAACAAAATATGAAAAAGGGCAAAGGTGCAAAAATAGGCACTGCAAATTTAAAATGGACAACTATAACTCTGCTAAATTGAAGGGGGAAAAACTGTACACTGTAAACTAAAATGGGGCAAAATCATACATTATAAACCAAAATGAGGCAAAAGCAACCTCTCTGTTAGGCCGAGTTAAACATGCAGTTTCCAGACGTGAGCTCCATCATCAGTAAATGACATGTCAATTCCAAAATCTAACGGGAAAGCTAAAATGCATCCAGTTGAACCCTAAATCACTAAAAACGAACTCTAAACCCCCAAATCATTTCGATAAGAAACAAAATAGAACCCCAAATCATGTGAAATTCACCTTACTTCTACATAATCATCTGAAAAAATAAAGTCTCATCAAAAAATTAAAGTCTCATCAACATATTGCACCTTTAAATATATGACACATCATTTAATGATGGTGGGGCCACGTCTGGACAACGTACATTTAAATTTGCGATGACTATTTTTGCACATTTGTCCAATTTTGCCCCATTTTGATTTACAATGTACAATTTTGCCCCCTTCAATTTACCAGAGTTGTAGTTGCACATTTTTAAATTTACGATGGTTATTTTTGCACCTTTGCCCTATGAAAAATATTGAATTTGCTCCTTATCTTCTTAAAAACATCGTATAATTAGTAAACATTTTGTTCTTTTTTTATTGTTACATGCTTAAAAATATTTGTCTTTTTGTAAAGGGCTAAAGTATACTTTTGGTCCCTTATGTTTGCATCAAGTTTCAATTTAGTCCTTTATATTTGGAAAGTACACTTTTAGTCTTTGTTAACACCATTAGTTTAATTTAACGGAAAATGTTAACTTAACAATTTTAAATGGTTATTAAATTCTGAAAAAAAAATGTTCAAATCAAAATATTTGAGTGTAAATATTCTTACATTTTCAAAATCTATCATTTTGTTCCAATTTCATTATAAAATAATCAATTAAAATTGTTAAGTTAGCATTTTACGTTAAGTTAAACTAACGGTGTTAACAAAAAAGGACTAAAAGTGTACTTTCCAAACATAAAAGACTAAATTGAAACTTGATGCAAACATAAGGGACCAAAAGTATACTTAAACCTTTTGTAAAGCATATTATAGTATCCCAAGGCATGTCGTCTTTATGTTGTATTTCAAGGGCTCGAACTTGATACCTCTGATTAAGGTTTGTCACTACGTTAATCGTGCTTGATTACACTTTCTTATTGTCCTATTTTTATATAAAAATTATGGGTTTTCCGTAATGTCACAATGGTTTTCAGTTTTAAATTTCAAACCGAAACCGTTTTCTAGAAACCTAACTACAAAAAATGGGTGTATGAAATGTGAACGTGATACAGAAAACCGAAATACCATTGATTTCGGTTTTATTTTATGTTAGATTTCTGATATAGAAAACTCCACGATTTTTTTTTTCCGACCAAAAAAACAAATAGCGGAGTTTTGCTACTATAATCTAAATTTTTTGATAATATTATTAGTAAAATGAAGAAGAGATTATGCCTTTGCAAAACATATGTAATTTTAGAGTCTATGATTTTGAGTCTATGGTTTGGTGGTACTTGATGCATTGTACTAAGTTTTTTCTTTTTGCTCAAAATGCATTGTACGTACTAAGTTGATTCAATAGCAATTTTTTTAGGGCTGACTATCTTGAGTTGACTCTATCCTCTCTCCCCCTCCTTTCAAACTTTTTGGGTGGTGGTGAGATCTCTTCTCTCGTCGTTGTACAAGCTTTTTTATCGGCGTCTCCTTCCTCGGTTCATGCCGGGGAAGGAGACATCCATCACTTTCATTGGTTTGCTTTTATATTTCTTCCATTTTCAAATAAATTAGTTTAGGAGGTTCGACGACAACAGAAATTTCTTCTACCCAATCTTCATCTTATGTATTAGTTTTGTGGGTATGTTTGTTTCCGTGAGATCTACTCATGAAGTTTCTTTGAAAACCAAATTGATTGGTTTATTGCCGATAAGAGGTGTAGATCCTTTGGGATGGTTCTTTGAACAACCACTACTCAATGGCGTTTCTACCGGTGACGGTTCTTTTCTACCCACAAATTTTCATGAAGGAAAGATGAAGGGGATGGTAGGGTTTTTGCGGCGGCTGCGGATCCCTCATATCCATGTTTACCATTTTAGGGTTTCAATGTATTATCATTTGAATTTTTTTTTTGCAGACCTATTTTGTATTCTCATTTTCTTGTTTAATAAAAATTTCTGCTTCTTGATAAAAAAATAGCGATTTGTTTTTATAATTAATTTAGAATTTATCATTGATATTTAATGGGAGTATATTTCGTTGACTAATTGATAGTTGATAGGCAGAGTTATTGAAACGTACTTGGCATATCCAGATGTAAAACATTATTCCATATTCAGGTATCATGTTCAAATTTAGTCGAGTGATGTCCTCATCTTACATTCTCCCAACAACCTCTGAAGTTCTTTATTTCCTAGACATTTTAAAACCACACAATATTTGCATGAGTGGATCTCATTAGTGAAATATCCATAAGGTATTTCCAACGTTTTATTTATTTTTGATATTTTAAGTCAATTTGTTTAATTAGTTGTTAGGTTTCCAAAATTGATGGCTACTATAGTCCAATAAATAAACGTTTTATTAAGAACTTTTTTTTAACAAAAATAAATTAATGGTATTTTCTTAAGTTATATTATTGAAGATTTTTAGGTCATAACTAACATAGCCAGCTTGTGGTTTATAAAATTATTTCATCTACGTGTTCTAACTAATCTAAATGTTTTTGTAACAACTAGAACAATAATTCAATACGTATAGTTGGTAACTATTTGTGATGTTCCGTTTTTTCAAAAATATTTCACTACTGCCACTCACTTATAAACTTTCCATAAAATTCAAAAACAAACTGTTGATGAAGAGAGGAGGAGGGAGAGGGAAGAAGATATCATCAGGCATTCAGGCCAATAAAAAGGGATGTAGAGGGATGTAGCGAATACTCCCTCCGTTCCTAAATATAAAAGCACTTTGACTTTTTTGGAGAATCCTAAGAAAACAAAATATGATAATTAAAAATTGATTTTCCCAAATTTTTTCACTAAACTAGCTTCTTTGACTTATGAACTTACATATGATCTAATAATATTTAAAATATGTTATGATTAAATTGTTCATTTTGCTTTCTTGGGATTCTCCAAAAAAAGTCAAAGTGCTCTCATATTTAGTAATTGAGGGAGTAATATGAAACTAATGGTTTTCAAAAGATAAGCCGAAAGTATATATTTGGCTAATTTAATGGACAGTAATCATACTTGTCTTTCTATACTTATAATTTTTATTTACAGTTTACTCACATCTAATATTTTTATCTTTTGACAATTAAGTTGAATTCAGAATTTTCAAAACTTCCATAATTTATAGCACTTTCAATTAATCTTTTACGATTTTTATGAGATTTTGTGATAATTGAAATTTCATTATCTAAACAAAATCAAACTATACTGCTATCTAATAAAATGGCATTTCGGTCTATTGACTGGCTTTTTTTCTTGTTTCTTTTTAAATCTTGTTGGAAAGAAACTCTCATTCTAAAATTATAATAAAGACTCAAAATATCGTAATTATTAATTTAACCAATCTTGAATTGTTAGTTGTGCTTGGTAGAGCTAGGAATACTAGCTGCGAGTTATGCATGTGGGAAGTACCGCCCACACCATTAAGGGTTGCAAAATCTCAACTCTAACTCTCTATGGTGGGTTAGGCCTATCAGGCCACCAACTTTTTAAATTACATTTTTTTGTTTCAAGAAAGTTAAAAGAAAGTACATAAAATATATTAATATGCATCCACTATAGTAAAATATCTCAATTACCATGAAACCATTGGTTCAACACTTACATATATTTTTTGTATACACATCTTAGTTTTATACGAACATCTCAATTTATTACGGTAACTAAAATTTATATTAGTGAAATAACTAAAAATGAATTAATGAATTTAAAAGAGATTATATATATTACCCATGAGATAGCCCATCTCCTCTGAGCTTAATGGTGTAGGCGTGTGTCTTGCAATCTCAACCCTAACCTTGCTTAGAACCCATTGGATGTGGATTTAACTCATATTGTCAGCTCTATTGTTTGGGGTCAATTCGGTAGCATGCAAAATATCTCTAAATTCGGATGAACAAATTAATTATTGGGCTGAAATTTAAGTAACTCAATCCTTTTATTTTTTTTTTATAAACATCGTTCGATAATCTAGCGCTTATTCACAAACAATTATTTTAGACTTGAGAGGTAGGAGGGTTGCCTATATATATAGAGGTAAGTTTGTCCCCTCTCCTATTGAGAGTGCTTCCTGGGATTCGAGTATACATTCTCATCCTTACAAGGGTTAAAACATATTTACCAGCTCAACCAACTACCTTTCGGTAGTCTAATCCTTTCTTTTTTTGAACACTTTTCGGACCAAACACTACAGCAAAACTAACTAACGCGATGTAGTCTAATCCTTTCATGATTAGCCCAAAGGTATCATTTGCAATTTCTGTCCAAAACAAATATGTCATTTGCATTATATTGTACAAAGAAAAAATAGTGATCAGCTATTAATTGAATATTCATCAAATAAACATGTACATTTTTTTATCAGAAATAAATAAACATGCATATTAAATTATACTCAAGGCTACTTTTTGACATTATCACCAACACAATAGTTATAGATAAAAATAATTCCTACAATTTTATAAACAGATATAAAATTTTAGAAACAAAGTTCAGTATTATGAACATACACCATTTAATTTTAAATGAAAAAAATACAACTTTACAAGCTGAAGCAATTTCAACACCATCCTGGCATCTGTAGACAGTAGACACCACATATTATCAATTTAGAAAATATTTTTATTTTTTAAAAAAGAATGCCCCATTATTCTCAGCTTCTCAATCTTAAACATTCAAAGTCAAAGATTCAAGTGAGAGCGGATGGTGGGAAGATAATGATTCCATGCAGAAGCCTATACACCATGCTCATTCCAAATAATTTTGGGGGAGGAGAGAGAAAGGGAGAAATGTTTCTATCAAAATAATAATAATTCAAAAAGACTAATAATGCGAGGCTCACAAAAAGGGGACAAAATTTAAAGGTGTTAAAACTGCTTTACTTTAGAAAATTTATAATTTTTTGCATGGGCTAAAGTGCAAAAATGACCATGTAATTATCACGAAAATGTAAAAATGACTATGTAAAATTTTTGTGAGCAAAACCGCCCATCAAATTTTAAAATTGGGGCAAAAATGACCAGCACAATTGATTTTTAACTTTTTTACGCAACATTATCTGCCGATTCATCTCTCACTAAAATATGTGACAGACATATGTATTTATTTGCCATTGTGTGATGATGATAAGATAGAGGATGATGAGTGAAAAAGTCAAAAAAAAAAAAATTAACTGTGATGGTACTTTTTGCCCCAGTTTTGAAATTTGATAGACAGTTTTGTTCCAAAAAATTTTACATGGTCAATTTTACACTTTCGTGACAATTTACGTGACCATTTTTGCACTTAAGCCCTTTTTTGCATCTTAAAAACTTAATGGCAAAAAAAAATCAAATGCTTATTATGGTGCTAAACTTAGTTCTTAAATTTGCACATTTACCTTGCAAGCATTTTAAGTTTTTAACTCAGCCTCATATTCTTTTAAAGTGCTGAAAATTATCCCCACACAGCATTAATAAAACATTTCATACCAATTGTAGCACTAATAAGGTTCGTCTTTCTTCCTGTCATCACTTTATCACGAGGGTATGCATATATGGTGGCAACTTATTAGGTTTTCTCCGCCAAAAAAGAAATGCTACTAATACACATTGATAATTATCTCGGCCAATTAGATTAAGGCCAATCATTATACCTTAATAACTCACAATGAGTACAAAACTATAGCGCCATGTTAGGAGTTTTGATAGTCATGCAAGTGAAATAGGAAGAACCCTTCCCCATATAACAATTTATTACACATTAAATTGCTGGGGCGTTGCATTCTGTGGCTTACATATTTCCTCAACTTCATAAATATTTGAGCAGCAATTCTGACGGCATATGAACAAAAACCTTCGGGCTTTTCTGACTGACTTGTAGCTTGTGGCTTCAGAGGGGCCACTGATTGAACCAAATACAAATTAATGAGGCATAAACTAATCACTTGGCCAGATAGCATTATGCTAAAACTTCATAAGCAATGAACATAATTGCTCCATGAAAAGTTGAAATTAACGATCATGAACCAAAGGATCAAGTTGAATAGAGTTACTAATCTATGAAAAAGTGATGAAATTAAACTTTGATCAATACACATGCTTATGCATGAACAAGGAGAATTTATAACTTTCTGAAGGCTTCCTTCATGAATTTTTATTATCATAGCTGAAAATAAGCGCCAGCAAATAAATACCTCTGACCTCAGCATATTGATATTTGTCTAGCAACCTTGGATTCTGTATAAAATTTGGCATACCCCTATAAGTCAGCACGGGTTTGATCAATACAATTTTGACAATCAACCACCAATGACTACAATCAGTGAGCAAATAGAGTGCAGGAGAATCAAAGCTAGGCCTATCTTTTAACTTCAGTTTCTATTTAAAATTCATGAATGCAAATTCGTAATCCCACAAGTCAAATTAGTCTAATTCTCCCAACGAAATAACCCTTTTAATGTTTGTTGGCAGGCTATGAGCCAATTGAAGCTTGTTTGCTTATAATTATTATCCCTACTTTTAATTTTCATGTAAATCGATTCCAAGAACCATGAAACTTAAAACAGAGAACTATTGATGCTAAAGTAAACTAATGCAAAATATTTCCAAACACAACCACAAATTCTCTATAAAATCAATATGACTGAGTTAACTAAAAGTTTCTGAGTTCTACCTGGTTAAGGAGAACATGGCACATACTACTGGCAAAGCTGCTGGTGGTAGCACTTCTCATTGCCTCATTGGGTGTTGCCCAAGCTGTTGTGGTATGTAACTTGGTAAAATTTAGGCTGATCTTGTGCAATGTCGTAATCTCTGGAGATACCCATTAATGTCCTCGAGGAGATATTGTGAAGTCATTAAGCAAGGCAAAATCTAATTTGTCTTTGCAGTTAAAAGTTTACTCACCTTTAAAGATGGCCTTTGACTACTAGAAATACACAGTAGCTTAGAGCATGCTCCAACCAGCTTTCTTTCCTATTGAGCATCTCTCTATCATCATCCTTCTAACATTTTCTGCTTCTTCCCACTTCCCAATGGAGCTATACATATTGGCCAGCGTTACATAGTACCCATCATTTACAGGATCTGAGTCAATAGCATACTGGGCAATCCGTATTCCTATCTCAATCTGATTATGAGTTTTGCAAGCACTTAATATAGAACCCCAAACACCACCATCTGGATAGATGGGCATAGACAGAACTAGAGCTTCTGCTTCTTGCAAATTACCTGACCTCCCTAAAAGATCTACCATACAAGTGTAATGTTTCAAATTGGGTTTCACAGCGTAACTCTGCATCCTAGCAAACAAGTGCTTTCCTTGTTCAACAAGTCCCGCATGGGCGCATGTAGTGAGAAGAGCAAGGAAGGTAATTTCATTGGGTTTGACATTTTCGTTTTCCATTCTTTGAAATATATCCATAGCAGATTCTGCATATCCATTCATTCCATAACCTGAAATCAACACATTCCAGCAGACTACATCCTTCTCTTCCATTAAGTCAAACATTTCTCTAGACTTTTCTAGTTGCCCACACTTAGCATACATATCGACCAAAGCTGTGCCAAGAGGTATATTGAGTTTGAAACCACTTTCATTTAGATAGTGGTGAACTTTTGTTCCTTCCTCCAAAGATGCAAGGTGGGAACAAGCTGAAAGAATAACAACTAGAGTGGCTGTATTTGGCTTTTGGTCTTCTACAACCATTTTACTAAATAAGTCTATAGCCTCTTGTTGCTGCCCAGATTGAACAAGAGATGAAAGCAGTGTGTTCCATGAGACAACATCTCTCTTCATCCTATCAAACATTCTCCAAGCAAAAGTCATCTTCCCACACTTTCCATACATATCTATTAGTGAGTTGGCCACTGAGACATTGTCATCCACAAAATTTTTTATAAGATTGCAATGGATTGACCTTCCTAGTTTGGTTGCTCCTAACCGAGTACAAGAAGCAACTGCAGAAACTAAGCTGTTTGATTCCGAATGAATACCTAAATATTGCATCTCCCTGAAAATTTCAATACACTTCACACTACTACCTATTCTACCATACCCCATAACCATTGAGTTCCAGCACTCTAGGCTCAGTTTATTCCTTTGGAAAAGCCTTTCAGCAAAACTTAACATTCCAAACTTACAATACATAAACAATAGAGTATCGTGAACAATCTCATCAGATGCATAATATCTCCTAGTGATTATCCCATGAAATGCTTTTGCTTCAGATATATTCATGCAATTATTGAAACCTAAAAGGATGTGGTGAATGACAATTCCATCAGGACATATTTGTTTTTCTTGCATTTCCCCAAAAAGCCTTAAGCATTCAGTCATCAACCCAAACCTTGCAAAATTACCAATGAGTGATGTCCATGACAGTAGATCTTTATTAATTAATTGACAGAAGGATTGATAGGCTTCCAGCGGAGTTCCACATTTGCAATACATGGACAAAATTGATGATTGTATGACTTGTGAACATCCAATGCCATTTTTCAACACTAACCCGTGTAAACATCTGCCTTCTAAAAGAGCAGCCATATTTCCACAAGCTTGAAATCCTCCTTCCAATGTTCTAAAATTGGGCTTCAAATCAACTTCACCAATCCGATGCATCTCACAAAGACAATCCAACCCCTTCTCACTTTCCTCATTTTGCACATAGCCTATTACAAGTGCAGTCCAAGCAACCACATCTTTCATAGGAGTTTCCTCAAAGGCGTGAGATGCATCATTCAGTTGGCCACACCTGGAATACAAGGACACAAAAGAAGAACCCACCGCAGATCCATAAGCAAAAAGCCCAAGCTTGGCAGCCAAGCCATGGATGTTTTTCCCAAAATCTAGAAACATCATCTCCGCGCATGCAGAAATAACCATGGGGATTGTGAAGCTATTAGGCAAAACCGCCGAGCCTTGCATTTGGGAGAAGAAGCTAAGAGCTTGAGAAAAGTTTCCATGGGAAAAATGGCATTTGATGATGGAGTTCCAAGCAAAGACATCCTTGGAGTCATTAAGTGAATTAAACACCTTGGTGGCAGAAGTGGGGTGGCTAAAGAAATCGTAGAGAGACATGAGCTTGGAGGCAACAAAGACATTGTGGGAGTTGCCTGTAGTGAAAGTAATTGCATGGAATTGATGTAGAGACTGGAAGGTTGATATTTTGATAGAGAGGGCAATGAGTTGATGAGGGAGGAAGTGGGGGTGAGTGGAATATGAAGATGACAACTTTTTGAAGATGAAGCAGCTTTTAACTTTGAAAAGCACGTGCATGACAGGAGTTTATTTTTTAGTAATCCTCGACCAAACAAATTGAGGAGCTGGTTGGAGAAAATCCATAGCCTACATTCACACACATTGCATCATATAGGCAGTGTATGCTCATTCAGACCTTGAAATTTTGCAATGAGGAATAGTACTTCTGATCTTAATCTGCATTGAAATGATGTACAGTGGGTTATTGAAGTACCTATGTGAATATATAAGAAGAATAGGAATAAGGAAGAATATTAAAGGGTTGAAGACAAGAATTCGAGAAGAGAGGGGTCAAAGAGAGAAAAAGAGGCCGTCGGCCGTCAAAAGACAGAAACTACATTCTCCTTCAAATTCCAAGACCCTAAATATGAAACCCTAATGTCAAGTTATATAGTCTCTGACCTAATTAGTATTGGGCCTAACTAAACCTAAATCCAACATATACTAGAAACAAGTAATTAATTATTAAAGTATAATCATAACCCCAAAACCTAATTAACTAAATAACTAATTATTCACAATTATATTATCATAACACTATGCCATTGATTATAATTAAGGTTTTTCACCATCAAAGTTTATCACCAGCTGTGAAGAAAAACTCATCTTCTTCCCGTCATCTTGACATTACAACAATGTTGTAGGGGGGTAGGGGAGAAAGACTTGTGTGGAAAATAGGGATGAACGATGAGACACCATAATGTTGGAGACTACGACACCTAACTTTTTACTACTATATAATAACAGTTTAATCAATTTATAACCACAATTAAAATATTAGAAACTCAAAAATGAGAGTAAATTAAAACTTTTTATTCTGAATGATAAATAAATGATTTGCTTATTAAAAACTACTTAAAATGTTTCTTCCGAAAGCTGAGCTTCAATAATAAATCATAGAGTTATAGACTACTATTTGAAATGTCATGTGGTTATAAATTCATTAAATGACTATGTTTATAACTACTACTTAATCAACCTAACTATCTATAATGTAGTTTGTAATTATGTAAACAAATACACCTATTATAATTAAAACCAAAACAATTTGGCTGTCAGAGGTGATAGCTGCCCACATATGTATAACACAAGCTATTCGCTTGTTACATGATAATATAACAAAATAAATTAAAGTACAAATTCTATTAAATACTATAATACATTGGGCCTAGCAGGCATCCCTGCTATTCAAATTATTCTTCTCCGAGCTCCTTTATAAAAATAGTTTGGAAACAATGAGATTCAAAGAATCTCAATAGCAATTTGTTTTCATTCATGCATGTTTTTAAACTTGCTCAGATAATGATAGTTGTGCTCCTGTTGGTGTTATATTACCTGTTAGTAAAACACTCATACAGGGCCCCTACCTTAACAATATATTTGTTACCGATAGAATATTTTATTGCATGAACCTATTGCACCACCAACTACTAATAGCAATATATTTTCCTTTTGTAATAAACACACCTGACAAGATTTTCTAATAAAAATAAATTCAACATGGCATAGGGGGAGCAATCCTCCTTATGCCTAAAGTACTCCATATAAATTTAAATGCGGAGATAAACCCTATCATCAATCTGAAATAACCCGCAATTTGGGCTCCATCCAATTCTTCTCCAATAATACTCATGAACTTATTCTTTTTGTTTCACAAGTGCTTCCAAGTACCAACATCTCTGATCTTTCCTATAATTGCATAATATATAAATGATAAACTAATATCATTTCTAATCGCTAATACTTTAATGTCTCTCTCGGATCCTAAAGCTTATGCACCCAATCCCTTATTAAATCATACTTCCTTAACTCTCTAAATAGTCTTTTCTTCGTAAATCTTTCTTATTCTCAAAATTTAACAAACTAAGAGTTTTGAGATAACTTGATAACATTTAATAACTCCTCTTAGTTCATCAAAACCCAACAATCCACTATTAATCACTTTCCAAACAGTACTAATTTATAATTTACAAAACAGCCAAGCAACACCAATGACCAGTAACTAATGATTCAAATTTTTATGATCACAGAGAAGTCAAATTACTCCATAACAATTCATAACAATACAATCAGCAACTCTAAATCTTTTATAGTTCTCTAAGGCCCTGAGATTTACAATTACAAACTTTAATCAGATTTTCATACACTAATGCAACTACCAATACATGTTGTAATTAATCTCAAACATATAGAATCCATTTAGAAAAACAACAACAAAAAACAGAACCCTTGTGGACATAGAGAAACCATTCATTGCGAAACATATTTCAAGTTTAAACCATTTGATTCCAACATCCAGGAATACTAAAACCCATTTGAACCTCCAGTTAAAAATGAAATCAATCAAATCAATGGGAGGAAAATAAGACAGAAAAGGGGAAGGAGAAATTCACGTCAAACAATCCAATAATAATCAACCCAAGTGAAAATCTGACTGAACAGAGGGAGGAAAAGTTCAAAGATTGTAAAACATTCATCTTCCAGAAAGAAAATGACATGTAAACACAAAAACAATGTAAATAACTCAATCATTCTTGAACAATATTCACACACTGATTAGCATCATTTAAACTGAGGAACCAAACAAGAGAAGGCCAGAGAAACTTGGCTGATTTAGAGAACAGGGAAATCATAATTTCTTGTTTAGAGAACCAGAAATGGATCTACAGCAAAGAAAAAAGTAAAAATCCAAAGCCTCAGCATAATATCAGCAAACAGAAAAGAAGAATACAAATCTTAAGCTCAATGCATCACCATTTCAAGCATCCTTCTTCAAAAGTTCAAATCAGTCATTGAAGTGAAGAAAGAAGAATGGAAATTCATGAATAATTATGCAACAAATAAGTATAATTTCATAGGTTTCATTATGTCACTCAAGGCAAACTAAACTGACCTCAGCCAGAAACTAATATCCTTATGATTTCATATCTAAATCATAAACTGAACATGTAAGAAATCATGTACTTTCTCATTCTTCATTACAACCTAAATATGGTAAATTGACAAAGAAGAGAGGTAAGAGCATCAATAAAATGATCCAAACAAGGTCTTAAGCTCTTTTGATCACTTAATATTTCATGACTACTCTTCTTTCTTCTCTCTCTTCACCGCACCCACGAAGTACACAGAGAGGCAGCAACCAACTTTTAATAAATCATCAACAAAAGTTTTGTTTGTTTGTTACAAGAATTTTTGTCCAATAGAAAAGCCAACAATTTAACAAGACCAGAAACATAACAATGAAACCAGAAAAGAAAAAGACCTATAAAATTCAACATTCACACACAACTTTACTACACACAATCAAGCCTATATATCGTGCTCATCACACACAGTTCAAACTCACTTTGTCACTACACTCAAACAATCCAGCATGCAGTGAACTATTTTGGTTCGATGGAGTAATTAGATATTTCAACCCCAAAATAGAGTGGAACTCGTCAGAATTAAGCATAGTAAAATTTAGGGTTTGTTTGAACAAACTCTGCAGATCATCAAATATACTCTGAAACACCATGAATTGAGGTCTAAGTTTCATTATAAGTAAAGTTATGAACCCAGAAGGCAAAGACAAAGGAGAGGAATGAGAAGAGGGAAGTGACCTGTGTTTGAATCTTGGAATGCATTGTGTCATATGAAGGAAATGGTGAAGTGAGGGAAGCAGAAAGTGTAGCCCCTTCTACTTAAACTATTTGTAATTTCATTTTACTCCCTCCCACCCTATATATAAATAGGTCAAAGTTAAAGGGAAAATTAATATGAGGTCCCTCACAAGGGACTTAATACTACAAAAGTCCCATAAACTCTCCATATTAAAGTAGGATCCCTAGGGACCTTACTTTAATATGCTTTAAATGTCAAAGGACCAGATTGCCCTCCCTCTAATTACAAACTGAGTCTCTTGCTTCACTCATTCATCTCTCTTGTTCATCTCTCTTGCCTCGCCCTCTGTCTCTCGTAAGTCCCAACCCCAAACCACCATCCAGCTACTTCTCTCTTTCCAGCCTCTTTTGCATCCCATGGTGACACCTGAGACATATGCATCCTGTGCGGGAGCTACAAAAGCGATGCCAGCAGCAGGCCGAAGGCTTAAAATATAGAGCTTGTCGAATCGGAAATTTGGCTACTGTCCAAGTATACATTGATGGTGTGCAAGTCAGTGCTGCTCAAAATCCTCAAAAGAAAATGGCACAGAAATTAGCTTCCAGAAATGCCCTTGCTGCTTTGAAAGAGGAGGTAGCCAAAACTAAGGAGAAGGATGATGAAAATGGTAAAAAGATGAGTGGAAACGAGACATTCACCAGACAAACATTGAATGATATCTGTTTGCGGAGAAATTGGCCTATGCCATTTTACCAGTATAAGCAACTTGTTTTCAATAGCATTATTATAATATAATTCTGATTGTTGTCTTAAGTTTGATCTTTGACTATAATTTGCTATATTAAAATCTCTAGGTGTGTGAATGAGGGTGGTCCAGCACATGCAAAGAAGTTTACATTTGCAGTTCGGGTGAATACTACTGATAGAGAATGGACTGATGAATGTATTGGAGAGCCAATGCCAAGTGTGGAAAAAGCCAAGGATTCTGCTGCTATTCTTCTCTTAGAACTGCTTAATAAATTGTACTCATAAATGATTAGATTGGTTGTCATTTGCTAATTAATTAATGGCACTTAGCCTACGGTTGTAATATAGTGCAGATCAAACTTTCCCAAGCACAGCAATTGGGACTGATCATATATGAATAACAAATTATGTACTGGTCTTGATAAAACCAATATCCCATGTTGTAATTGTCTACTTTACAGCATGCAAGTATTATAGAAAAATCATGTAACATGTTATAATCATTATCTTGTTTAGTTTATTTAATTTTATCATTAAATTAGCCTACCGACTCTTATATTATGTACCAAGAGTAATATGAACTCCTTGAGAAACAATGTTACAAATCTAAGTTCATGGGCAGAGAATAACAATTCAATGAGTAACGATTAACGAGGTAATGAGCTTGTGTAACAATGCCATGAGCATGGAATAACAAGGTAATGAGCAAGAGTAACAAGTCCTTTGAATTCAGAGTTCATGGGCGGAGAATAAAAAGTTAATGGGCAACGATTAACGAAATAATGAGCTAGTGTAACAACTCCATGAGAATCAAATAACAAGGTATCAAATCAGGAAAACAATTTTCATTGAAGCATTTTGTCAAACAAATTCTAGGCATTCATCATGCCTCTAGTTTGCATAATCTAGCCTAAATGATTATCTTCTTCAAATTAAGCATAAAAAAGAACTAAAAGAGAAGGCAGAATTCAAGACTATACACAAATTAAAAAAAAAAAAAACATCTAAATCAGCATATCCACATTCATTCACCACAACAGAATGAGTTCAAATGAACTGACAAACTCAACACTCACAGAATTGGTGTCCACCCAAATGCTGATTACTTGCTTAGCCAACAAATTCGACCTTCTAGTCAGGAAGCGTGATTCACGTTAGGAGCTGTGCACAATGTGAAGGAAGCCGATGGATTGTGAGAGAAAGGGAAGAGGCAAGAGAGATGAATGAGAGAAGCAAGAGACTCGGTTTGTAATGAGAGGAGGAGCAATCTGGTCTTTGGACATTTGAAGTATATTATACTATTAAAGTAAGGTCCCTAGGCGCCCCGCCCTACTGTAATGTAATATAGAGAGTTGATGACACTATTATAGTATTAATTCCCTTGTGAGAGACCTCATATTAATTTTCCCAAAGTTAAACTATGTTTTTTGTTGGGTGAAAGTCATGTTTTAATCTTTTAACTTTGAAAATTGTGTTTTTATTTTTTAGTCATTTAACTTTAAAAAAAGTCATCTTTTAGTCCTTAAACAATGAAAAGTGTGTTTTTAGATATTTTAAATTGGGTTAAAGTATATCCCATAACTTTACACAGAGTTATGTTTTAGTCTCTTAACTTTGAAAAGGGAAGAGACTAAAAATATATTTTAGCCTTTTTTAGAAGGGCTAAACACATCACTTTGTCAAAGGTTAAGAGGCGAAAACATGAGTTTCTCCAAGTTAAGGGACTAAAAATATATTTTTATAAAAAACATGATTTTCTTCAAAGTTGAGGGACCAAAAGCATACTTTAATCATATATAAATATAAGAGTTAGTTGACTTGTTTTTAGAATCCTAAGAAAACTAAGGAGGTCATTTAAAAATTGATTTTCTTGCATTTAATCTATAGACTACTATATTTGATTTAGAAGACAACATAATACATAACATAATATATGATAAAATATAAAATATGTTGTGATTAAATTGGTTTATTCTGCTTCATTAATTTCTCCATTAAAAAAACTAGTCCTTATAGGAGTATTTAGTAGAGGAGGAGGAGGGAGTAATATGAAACCGGCTTCGAAGTTTAAACTCTGACCAGAGTTGTGAACAGACTCCCTGATACATACGATTCTACAAATATTTCAAGTTCCATCATTCTTGTCCTGTCTTAACTCTCATCTAGGCCAAAGTAATCAACCCTCTGCTGTTTATTTTACATTATTTATATTTTAACTCAGGATAAATTCAGAGATCTAGCAACCATAAGGACTTCAAACCTATTGTATCAGCAACAAAAGAAATAAATAAGGACTTCAAACCTTCGAGAGTTATATTGAAACATTCAAGTCCCACATCTGATTTAGAGTTTCACTCCCACACAGTCACAGAAAAATCTGGCAAGGATACATATCAAAACCACTGATGTTTGGCTCACAGAGCTGATATTTATTTCAATACTTGAACATTTAATTAGCTAATCAAACAATGTCAGATATCAATTAATCAATTAAATAAAATAATAACAACCTAGAACACTGGTGAGGAAAATTAAAGCATTCGGCTACATCTCAGATAACCTTTGAACTGATATAAACATTAGAATGATACATATGAGACAAATTTTTTTTTTTTAAAAAAAAATCTACCAAGACAAAATCAACTCCATTATAGTACTAAATACTCCCTCCGGTCCTAAATATAAGACCTAGTTTACTTTATTGAAAATCCTGAAAAAGCAAAATATAAGTCAATTATAAATTAATTTACCTAATTTTCCCCTTAAACTAGTTTATTTAATCTAAACTAATAACTAATCTAAAAATATATCAAATCTGTCATAATTTAATAACATATTTTGTAACCTTAATATTTTCAAAAAATAAGTCAATTAGGTCTTATATTTAGGATCGGAGGGAATACATCAGTAGCCACAGTAAGTTTATCCAAAAGAAAGTCGAGCATTAACCTATGAGTAGTGAGCAGAATGGTGAACGGAGCTTCAAACCTTGGAAAATACACTGACAACCTTATAATTTATCTACATTACAGAAATACTCCTCTATTTATTTAAATTTCAGAACCACCATCAATTTAAAAACATATATAAATCTCCCCTACATATTAGATATTTCTTTTTCATCCATCCAACTGTTAGTAAACGCCTAAATGGTTTGACAAAAGCACACCTAATGATCATAATAATTTTTTTAGATATTTGTATTTGCCAAAAAATAGATTTTCGGTGTGTAATCAAAACAATGGGTAAATGTAATTTTGGTCTATATAATTTAATCTTATTATAGTTTTGGTCTGTATAATTTAATATCATTTTAATTTTAGTCTCTGTAGTTTCAAACAAGAAGTTTTGGTTCCTCAACTTTTAATCAGCCAATACAGTTAATCCATGTAATATAAAAAGGAAGTTTATTAAAAGTTCAACTAACATAATTTATTTTGCCAATTCAAAAACTAACTTGGATTTATGAAATCAATATTAGGAAGGCATTGTCTTCTTCCCATCGCCTCTGAAATTCCAAACCCCACACCTTCGTTGATAGTGATAAACATATTAGATCCTTGTTGTAAGTTGGCATCCATTTCATGTTTTAAATGTATTATTCACATATTTGAGAATCACGTGTTTGATGGATATTTTGGCTATGTGAGTGTGTCTTATAATCAAACAATAGTTTATCTTCTATTGCACTTTCATCTTCAATAAGTGTTTTAAGAAATGCGGAGAATCTTGATCGTCAATGGTTAGGAACAATCAATCAAAGAAGTTCAAAAAATTTTCAAATAGAGATTGAGTGGTATATATCTTGCTACGAATTTAGTGATGTCTCTGTTAATGCTCATTTCACTTGGTGAGAAGAAAATTTATGACACTCGAAATTCTCTGTTGAGTGGGGCAAATATATAAGAGTTGGCATGTCTTGTGTATTTACAAATTTCTGAAGCTAGTTTCTGTAAAGATTAAAAGATAATGGGGGTTGACCATGGAGGTTGACTGTTAACTGTTAAAAAGTAGTTGAACACTGTACAAGGTAAGAATGTGAGAAGAGTTTTGTCTCAACTTTCGAAAAGTGAGGTTTCCTATGCAGGCACTTATACTAGCTTGGCCAAACTCTTGCTTATATTTAGTTCATTAACTCCTTACTCGGTTCTATTATAATCTTCTAAAATTAAACCAAGTTATTGGAAACCTTAAAGTTCCTAGGCAAGAAGATTTTCTCCCTAATTCTCTCCCCTTTACACTTTGTAAGTCAAAATCCTCCTCATGATCTCATAATGCTCAAGACTTAAGAACAAAAGAGTTACAAAAATTACTCGCTAAATTAAATGAGTAAAATAATTTCAATGGTCTCTGGCACTTCACTTCTGGTTAAAGATACATGTACACTTCAATTGATCCATTGGAGTAACTCATCGTCTCTTTGAAACTACATATAATACTTGAATTGATCCATAGGTGTAACTTATCGTTTGAAAATTGTGTCCATTAGAGAAGTTATAAACTGGAGGTTCAGATGTAGCCATTTCATCCATCCTTGTGTCTTGAAACAGTTGGGGCAACTTGGATAAGGGAACCGCTTGGATAAGGGAACACTTAAAATTTTTTTGACTCCCTTCAGGCTCCGTTTGAATTGCATAGACCACATATATAATGTAGGTTGGAAACATTTTTGCTTTTTCTTGCGTTATTACATTATTTTCTATTTGCTCTAACATATATGCTTCCTAAAAATATTACAAACAGATAACACTAGAACTCATGGTAAGTGTTAGAAGCATGTCTAATCAGTTTTAGCTCAAAATGCAAAAGTTTCATTCTCCATCATAAAAAAAATTGTAACTGTTATTTTGTCACAGTTGCCTAAAATCGTAAAAATCATGTACATTTTGTCGTGGTTTGAGACAAAAACTATGACAAACATGTAACATTTGTAATAGTTCATGTTTCTAGGCGTCATATTTTAAAAAAAAAAAAAAATATCAATACCTTAATTGTGACATGTTTGTACTAGGCATTTTTTAATTTTTTAAAATTTATGTGGATGTGAACGAATAGAAAATACACAAATAAGTCACATTTTTTAATTAAAAATAAGTAACCACTGTAGACCACTGGACACCTTAAACTAATAATGGGCCCTAATTTGTCCTTCAAATAACTAAAGTAGTTCAATTTTACCCTCACCTGACGGTCAATGACGTTAGACCGTTTGAAAACTTCGTGAAATTGCATATTGACCTCATAGATTATTCTTATTTATATTTTGGTCCCTATAGTTTGCTTCAATTTTTGTTTTAATCCCTATAATTTAAAACAAAAGGTTTTTTCCCTCAAATTTGATTCCGTTAGCACCGTTAGTCCCTATAGTTTTATAAGGACTTGAATATAAGTTAACAGTATTAAATATGTTGACATGTCTCTAATAGTGTTAATTATGATGACATGACTAGATGACTAAGAGATTGATGTGGTCAAATAAAATATAAATTTTGGATTTTAAAAAAGTTAAAAAAAGTGGAAATTAAAGAAACTCTCACCCTACATCATTCTTTTAAAAAAATTTTAACTTTTTAAAAATCCAAAATGTATATTTTATTTGGCCACATCATCAATATCTTAGTCATCTAGTCATATCATCATAATTAATATAGTTAGCAATATATCAGCATATTTAACATCGTTAACTCATATTCAAGTCCTTATTAAACTATAGGGACTAACTGTGCTAACAGAATCAAATTTGAGGGACCAAAACATCTTATTTTAAACTACATAGACTAAAACGAAAATTGAAACAAACTATATGGATCGACCAAAATATAAATAGGAATAATATATGGGGTCAATATGCAATTTCGCGAAGTTTTTAAATGGTCAAACGTCATTGACCGTCAGGTGAGGGTAAAATTTGACTACTTTGGTTATTTGAAGGGCAAATTAGGGCATGTTGTTAATTTAGGGTGTCCAATAGTCCACGGTGATTACTTGAAAGGCAAATTAGGGTCATTACCCTAAAAATAATTGACATGTTTGTAAAGGTTCAACCTACAAATGCGTTGTGTTTTTAGGGTAAAAATGATGTGTTTTCTTTACCAAAATAAATGACGTTTGTAATTATTGATAAATGAGTTGTATTTTTTAATTAAAAAATTGATGGGTTTGTAATGTCTTAACCAATACAAATACATCATATTATTAGATAAAAAATTTAGATGTAAACTTGACACATTTGTAACTGTTAAGCCATCAAAATGCATTATATTTTTATTAAAAAACACTTTTTGCGTTTGTATTTCACAATGACCTGTATATAAACCCCTTTACCCTCTCATTTTTCACAATCATTTACCTCTTCTCTCCTTCTCCTCACACTCTCATCTCCTTATCTACCGGTCTTTCTCTCATTTTCTTCATTTAGTTTAGGTTCTAATACTTCTTTTAATATTTTTTGTTATTTGTATATACATGTATAATAAAATATTATTTCAAGTAATTCCTCATTTATTATTTAATTATGCTTGCAGGCGCATTTGAGATTCCTTTACATAAAAAATATGACATTACGAATAGGGAAAATGTCATTTCAATCTCTCCGAATATACGAAAGGACAATTCAGGAACTCAAACTTCCAAAAGGACCATGAAGGAACTCGGACCTAGTTGACATTTCAAATTTGTGTGAAAGGACAAAATTACCCTCATCATTAAACATAACATTTACATCACACCTGTTAACAATTGAACTTTGGGCATTAACAACGGAACTTTAGGCATTGACATTTTGAACTTAAGAATTAACTTCTTCGTTAACAAGATAACATTGGTGTTATTGTTAATAACACCAATGTTATCTTGTTAACGAAGAAGTTAATTCTTAAGTTCAAAATGTCAATGCCTAAAGTTCCGTTGTTAATGCCCAAAGTTCAATTGTTAACAGGTGCGGTGTAAATGTTAACACCAATGTTATCTTGTTAACGAAGAAGTTAATTCTTAAGTTCAAAATGTCAATGCCTAAAGTTCAGTTGTTAATGCCCAAAGTTCAATTGTTAAAAGGTGCGGTGTAAATGTTGTTTAATGGTGGGGGCAATTTTGTCCTTTCACACAAATTTGAAATGTCAACTAGGTCCGAGTTCCTTCACGGTCCTTTTGGAAGTTTGAGTTCCTGAATTGTCCTTTTGTATATTCGGAGGGATTTAAATGGCATTTTCCCTTACGAATATGTAAAATTCAAACAAAGAAATAGCTTAAAAAATTATAAACATGACAAAAAGTAATTGATTGGATTAATTATAAGATTTTAATGAATAATATTTTGATTGATTATATTTTTTCAAATAAATAAATAACCATAAACTAATTAACTTTGATTTTCTTTTTGTTTTATAATTGAAACTAGACGGATACCATGTGCTTTGCTCGGGTTGATGTTTTTGAATCATATGTGTTATGTTGTGTTGTGGTAATTTTAGTTTACTTTTTAGAAAATTTAAATGCGTAGGCCATTTTGGAATTAAAATTGTAAAAGTACAATCTATCATGATTTATTTAGCAAGTGTTTTCAAATTTCTATGATTCGTTTATATGTGAAAAAAAGAATATAAAGACATACATGACCGTGATCAAATGAAAAGTGGACATTTTATTGATTATTTCTGATGCACAGTGAACTTTGAAGTGAACTTTGTGGCGGAAATATATGACTTTGATCAAATGAAAAGCGAAAAGCGTCTTACTCCTATTTAGATGGAAACCCTTAAACTCTAAAGTGTTTCTCAATATATCTAATTGAGCATTAATCTCTTCTCTTAATTTCGTCAAAAGTAATATACCATCTTCAAAAAGCATACACTAGGAACCTCCTCTTTGGTACTCTCAGTTAAAGCATCTACCACTAAGTTAAATAAATAAAGACTTAAAGATAGTCCTTGATATAGGTCAATTCTTATAGGAAAGTCTTTTGTTTCAACTCCTAGTTCTAACCTTAATCAATACTCGATTATACATATCTACTATTACTTTTGTTCCCCGAACTTTGTACCTAACTCCTTATAAAACCCTTTATATTCTTTAGCATAGACCTCACTTATTGTTTTCTTAGCATCCTTTTTAGTCAAGCGGTATTTTCTTAATTTTTGGCACTATTACACAAGTGCAAGACTTTGAAACAATTCTTCTTGTTTCACAACTTTTCTTGTACTTCCTCATCCCACCACCAAGGCTTCTTATCTCGAGGTCCAAAACCCCTTGATTCTCCCAAAATTCATTCAGCGACTATTTACTCCTTTTTTGAAATATTCTTTCACATTATGCTAGCATTTCCTTGCAATTCTCACACCTCTTCTTTCAAAAAAAATTTCTCTTAAAAGTCTCTCGCATTTCCCCCTTTAACTTCTACCATTTGATATTTGGTTTGAAGATTGTTTGACATTTTGGATTTATACCTTTAATTTGCACATCAAAAACTAATAGTCTATGTTGAGTAGTCACGTCATGCCTAGGAATCACTTTACAATTAGTACACAATTTTCTATCTTGGTTTCTTGTGAAAATGGAGTCAATCAGAGACCTATAATAAGTTCTACTCTTATCGGTGAGTGAATGTTATAATTTTACATTGAAAAAGAATTTATTGAAATTCAATTGGTCTTTTGAAAGGTTTCGACGTTTTATAATATTATTTTCAAAAGGATAAGTAAGGAACTCATATTAATTTTCAAATAGAACAATTAACAACTGGAATGTACATATTAACAACTGGATCATATTAATTAACAATTGCCTAGTTCCTTAATTGTCCTTTTGAAAATGTGAGTTCCTTACCTGTCCTTTTGGAAATTTGAGTTCCTTACTTGTCCTTTTGGAAATTTGAGTTCCTTACTTGTTCTATTGGACATTCGGAGGTATTTATTTGTCGTTTTTCCTATTATAAAACTACTATAATTACCATTTACAACAAGTTTGATTTTCTTACTTGTACTTTTGGACATTCGGCGGTCTTTATTTGTCATTTTCCCTTTATAATACTATTTAGCAGGATGAACATTTTTGCCCCACTTTTAAAATTTCATGGGTAGTTTTGTTCCAAAAATAATTTTACATGAGTTTTTTTTGCACTTTCGTGACAATTACATGGACATTTTTTCACTTAAGTCTTACAATGACAAACAAAAGTTACATTATTTAAAGGGATGAACACTTTTGCCCCACTTTCAAAATTTCATGGGTAATTTTGCTCTAAAAAATTTTATATAGATATTTTTGCACCTTTGATAATTACATGAACATTTTTGCACTTGAACCCTTCAATGTAATGTGCAAGATTTTACTTAAAATGATTTTTCGTACAAAATCATCCACTCATAAATAACATCATTTAAATTGACTTTTATCCCAATTTCAATTTACAAAAGTTAGTTAAAATGAACGTAATTTGTCTAATTGAATTGTGGTCCAGTTGAGTTCACATAGTTCTGATGCGGATGATGTCAAAGCATCTTGAGGAAAAGCATAAAATAACACCTGAATTTAGGCTAGATGATATTGTTTTAGTGGAATGTGTATGTAAGTCCAACTAAACGTTAAAGAAAGATAAAGAAAGAAACTAAAAAAAGAAAAGATGAGAGCATACACATGTTGCGACACCTTGGAAAACCATTCTATCGAAAGAAAGGAAATGCATTAACCATTGAATTGAACTAAAAATCTTCCCCATTGGTCAAAAATGAAACTAATAATTTTCCCCCCTCCACTCTGAGTGCTATGCGGGCTGCTTTGTTTAACACCATTCTTCGCCAAATAATGCGCCTTTACTTTCTTTAGAAAAAACTTTATATGCATTCATTTAAAGCGAGAGTGGTATATAAAATAATTAAAAAAAATTCATTTAAAGCGAAAGTGGTATATAAAATAATTAAAAAGAAGACATCACACTTGTAATAGTCGGATTACTAGTAATAGTCGGACAAATCACGCATCATTAATTTAATAGCAAAATCCAAATTCATGCTTATACTAATGTTGAGCTTTAGCATATTCCTAACCGTCTCGCAAAAAAAAAAAATCAATTCCTAAAGAGACTTCATTAGGAATATTTAAATGTTGTTGAAGAATTAAATACGGTATAATTTATCACCAAAATCCAAGTTCATATTTATGCTAATTCCAAATTCCATGTTCAAGCTTATATTCTTTTTTGATTGTAAATAAAGTAACACACTGAATAAGGGACAACACAGTTCTAGTCCTCACTTAACACAGTTCTAGTCCTCACTTAACACAGTTCTAGTCCTCACTTGGTGAGAGTACTGGAGAAGGGAATATACTAGGCAACTTAACCTATGCTTTTTACAGAGTGGCTGATTCGAAACTGCGACCTCATATCCACACGGCAAACGAGCTTACATTGAATAGTTATTTTAATTCACGAGATATTGAAAGATCAAAAGAAATAAAAAAAATCATATTTGATTTGTAAGTTGCGAGGATTACAAGACCTTCACTGATTGCCCAACGTTTTTTTTTTTCTAAAATGAGGCAAATAAGAATAAAATAAGAAAAGAACAAGAGTGCAGTTATAGTTACACAGTAGAAAGGTAAAAATGAGAGAAATTTCCAGTAAGAGATCAGCAACAAATTATAATAGAACCCCATTCACCAAAATCAAAACTCCATTGGCGAAGGAAATTTGTAGAAGGGCAATGAAAAGGATAGACAATAAAATGCACGATGACTACAAATCTATGCCATTGAATCTTCCATTGCGTTGATTGACTTCATTCTACTCTGCCTCCTTAACTAAACGGCAAGACCCAAGAATCCCTCCTTCAATCTCGCAATACTACATTAATTACATACATTCATCAATATAAAGTTCTAAGAAGAATGATCATGCACCCTCACTTATAGTTTTTATGCCTATAAATTGCAACATTATTTAAGGCAAAAGAGGGCAACTGACTATACATCTTACATTAATAAACCATAGGTTTAATTCGCTACAGAGATTCTGTATATAGAGAGACAGAGGAGAGAACAAAAAAATGTGAAGGTCAAGCCCATAGGGCTAGAATTGACATGGAAGCAGAGCCAAGAGTCAAGGCCACAAAAGAAACCTTCTTTAACGTGAGATTAGAGCTCATGAGCTTGTTGTGAAAGAAATCTACTGCAATGAGGTCAACCAGAGCCATGTAAATCAGAATTCCAGAAGATATTGAACCTAACAAGCCTTCCATTATCAAAGCTTTTGGATTGCTATCATCATAACCAGTCAATGAAAATAACATCATCCCCAACATAATCCCCATAGGAGTAGTCACAGAGAACATGAAACACATGTAGGCCGTTGTTGTAAAGCTAAAACCAGCCTGCATAGTAAAAGTAAATATGTATATAATGAACAAATTATTCGACAGAAAATGCAACACGACTTATGCTTCTAGAAATATCATGACAGGACTCCAGCCTAAACCATATATACTACCTCCGGTCCTAAATATAGGACCTAATTGACTTTTTTTTTTTTGAGAGATTAAGGTTGCAAAATAGGTATTAAATGATGACATATTTGATATATTTTTAGATTATCCATTAGTTTAGAGGTAAAATAAACTAGTTTAAGGGAAAAAATTAGGTAAATCAATATATAATTAACTTATTTTGCTTTTTTAAGGATTTTCTAGAAAAAATCAATTAAATCTTATATTTAGGACCGGAGGAAGTATAATATACTAACTCGTCATCTTCAATATTAAGGCTTGAAGATAGAAACAGGGGAGATGAAATTAACTTGTTAAGTTGGTTCATTTCTCTCATCTATTTTTTTTCCTTCTTTGTACATATTTACCATCCATATGTAACAGCTGTTTATGGTCAAAGAACATGGTTGAGATCCTTCAAAAGAAGATCCATTTAATCATTCTGATTTCATTGATATCCGAATTAAACATCTAAACTTCAAACACCTTTGCTTTTTTTTAAAAAAAATCGCAATTAGACTTGCAATGGGACAAAATTCATCAGATCAGCCGCATATATAGGCACTCATTTATAAAGAAACTAATCATTAATTAACTTGATTTCTTCAATCCTTTTCTTTCCTACCAACAACTTGATTCCCTTAATTTTGACGTACTTAACTTTTAAGAAATGATCAAACTATCCACCATTATTATTCCACAGATACACGCACCAAATGTTTGCAGATGTTATCAATTGCAGACACATATCAAATGCAATCGCAAAAGGCAAATCACATTTCTAAAGTGTCATTCTCAACTCTCAACACATCATATAGCAACTTTTTTTAATTTCACAATTTTTAAGAATATCTTTGCTTATGACTGACACTGACAACACAGTCATCCCAAAGTCTAAACTCATTATTTTATAATCATTCCCCCTTCAAAAAAAATAAACCCCTAAAAATTATTCAATCAGATCAATCCCCAAACTATTATTAATAGGGGTGGGCATTCGGTTTTTCGGTTCAAAACCGAACCGAAACCGAAAATAACCGATAACCGAATTATCTAAAAAACATAAACCGAAACCGAAACCGAATAACCAATAACCATAACCGAAAAACTGAATTAATTTCGGTTCGGTTATGGTTATTTTTCGGTTATTTTTTGTCTTTTTTAGGCTTTTTTTGTTTTATGGCCTAAACGAATTTCTTTAAGATTGACCATGCATTTAAAGTTTCCTCCTCACCTAGTTATACTTTCAACACAATCTATACAATTTTTTCTCACAAAATAAGAGCAACTAAAATTCAAAGTATAAAACAAATCAAAAATTACATTCAAATAGCAAGCAAATCAAAAATTACATTCAAATAGCAAGCATTTTTAGGACAACAACCAACAAAAATAACAGAGCCACACAATTTGTCCTAATCTTGGATAGTGGATAGCAAACTCAACATAAACATCAAATTTATTGTTTACTAAATATCCTCCAAAAGCACATAGTCAACATGTAATTTTTTGCTTCAACCAAAGCAAAAATTTTATCCTTTACAAGTTTAGATGGAACAAGTGAAAACTACAAAATGTTAAAAGTCATCCAATATTAGTAATTTCCTCTTAATATGGAACTATCTATTTAACTCAGTAAAAGAAATTGAGGTAAACTTAGAGTATAATCTTAGACATTGAATGAGCAAAAAAATAATAAGAGGAAAAATTGAAATATGGAGAGGGTGAAAAAGGAAAAGGAACCCGTTGAATGAGCAGGAAAAACAACAAATTCCTCTTCTGAAACATATGGGTATTTTTTGGTTTTAACCGAATTCCCTTTATTATTATTGACATTGATTTATTGGTTTTTTTTTTAAACATATTGATTTTTTCGGTTTTTCGGTTAACCAATAATTTTTTTAAAGAAACCGAAACCGAACCGATAACCGAAATGAGAACTAAATGAAAACCGAAACCGAAACCGATAACCGATAAACCGAAACCGAAAAACCGATAACCATTTGGTTTGGTTTGATTTTCGGTTTTCGGTTTGTTTTGCCCACCCCTAATTATTAATGAAGTATCAACATCAAAAATAAATCTCGGGGGTGGGTCAATTTACCTAAAAGAATTGATCCTATACTAATTAAACTTGGGGACAAAATCACCCTTAACCCACCAATCTCTTCAATTAAAAAAGCAAATTTTGGAATAAAATCTATGGAAAGTTGAAGAAGATAACTAACCTGAGCAACACAACCACCAAGGCCCATTCCTTCAAAAATCTGATGAAAAGCCAAAGCAGCCACAAGAGGCCTAATTGTACAAACATTCTGAGACATCCCCATAGTGACCCCAATTATCACAGAATGAAAAATAATGCCAATCTCCAAAACCTGAGACACCAACCTCTGCTTCAACCTCACCACCTCCTCCTCCGCCAACCTCTCCCTCTCCCTCTCCATCTCCCCCTTCGCCTCGCCCGACTCCACGAGCGCGTACTGCGTCGGCGCGTGAGCGCGCGTGAGCTCCCCCTGCAGGCGCGTGTGCTCCACGTGCGAACTGGCCGCAATGTCCACAAACAAAGCCATCAAGGCACCGATTAATGTGACGAGTCCAGCGAAGGGGAAATCCTTCCATGGGTGGTGTGATGACACCTGGCAATCCGCGAGTGCAGCGTACGCGTCTGGGAGGACGTGGACAAGGGAAGTGGATAGGATGACACCTGCGGCGAAACACTTGATGACTATGATTGCCTTGTCGTACAAGGACTTGCCTCGGAAGTATCTGGCAAGAAGAACTGGCAATGACATGCCGAACATGCTGGTGAAGAAGATAACGAAGATTGATATCACTTTTAGGTGAGCCGCGGCTGAGCCGTTTCGGCAAGCGGCGGCTCGAGCCGTGTCGGTTACGCACACAGCCATGGAAGTGGAGTTCAAGGAGAAGAAGGGAGGGAAGGAAGGAAGGAAAGTGGCGAAGTAAAGAAGAAAGAGAGGGATGTGAATACTCTTCTATATCTATATGTGGGACCAATATGGGGGAGAAATTTTTGTTTTGATTTATAAGGGAGAGACTGTTGGATTTGGAGGCTTTAAAGGGAAGATTGTTACTACGTGTCCTTTTCTATCTGATTTCATTTAATAATTTACATATTTTAACACTGTTATATTTTTCCATCCATCAAACTAGCAAGTAATAATTGGAAAAAAAAAAAAAAACTAGCAAGTAATCATTAGGGAAAATTAATTACAAGTCCTTGTAAGGGACATAATATAGAAAAAGTCTCATTAACTTAAGAAATTAAAGTAGAGTCTCAAGGGACTATACTTTAATAAGTTCTAATGATATGAGACCACAGATAATAATAAAAAAATCAAAAATCTACATTCTCTCTCTTCTCCCTCCTCCTCCTTCTTCCCCACTCCTCCTCCCCTCCATTCACCAGCCAAACCCTCCCCCACCTCCACCGCCGCCGCAGCCCGACCACCGCCTTCACCGGCCACACCCAAAAAAGACCCATCCGAACCTGCCAACCACCACCACCATTTCCTTCAACCATTTTCATGTGACCAACCTCGCCTCGGAGTGCCGCGACCTTGTCGACGCCGACAAATGGTGCCAACAAATAATGCATGAGATCGGCCGGAAAGTCGCCGAGATTCAAAACAAAGGCCTCGGCGAGCACCGCCTGCGCGACCTCAACAACGAAATCAACAAACTCATCCTCGATAATTGGGAGTGATGAATCGTATTGAAATGGTGGTGGTGGTTGGCAGCTTCGGAGGGGTCTTTTTTGGGTGTGTCCGGTGAAGGCGGGTGAATGGAGGGGAGAAGGAGTGGGGAAGAAGAAGGAGGAGGGAGAAGAGAGATAATGGAGAGTTTTGATTTTTTTTATTATTATCCGTGGGTCCCACATCATCAGAATTTATTAAAGTTTAGTCCCTTTAGACTCTACTTTAATTTCCCAAGTTAGTGAGACTTTTTCTATATTATGTCCCTTACAAGGGACTTGTAATTAATTTTCCCTAATTATTAGTATTTTATCACAAAGAACAAAATGTATAAAAAAACAGAGACTGTTGTATACTTGTACTAGAAGAGAATGTATATTTTATTACAAAGAAGAAAATGCATTTGATTTATTTTTTATAAGTCAATCTAAACACACATACATAATGAGTAGGGGTGACTTGCAATTATTAGTACTAATTTCCTCGTCCATAATTAATTTTTTTTAACATTTTTGTACTTGATTTTTAAATTTTATCTTTGTTTAAAATAATAAAAAAGATATTCAAAATTGTACAAATTATAGAGGTATTAAACTTATGAATCATATAATGAAGTTGTGGAAAAAAGTGATTGAGCAAGGGTTACGAAATGAGACTAGCATATCGAAAAATAATTTTGGTTTCATGTTCGGTAGGTTAACTACATAAGCAATTAATTTACTTGGAGAAATATCGAAGCAAAAGAAAGGATCTGTATATGATTTTTATCAATTTGGAAAAAACATATGATTGTGTGCCAAGAGAATTACTTAAGAAAGCTTTAGAAAAGAAAGAGGTTCGAGTTTGGTATATCAAAACTGTTCAAGATATGTATGAGGGGGGTAATGACTATCGTTAGAACACCTGATGGAGAAATAAATGACTTCCCAATAAGAATTAAATTGCATCAAAGTTTGACATTGAGTCCATATTTGTTCAACCTAGTTTTGAATGTCTTGATTGCAAGTATCTAAAAAGAAATTCATAAATGCATGCTTTTTACAGATGATATAGTCTTTTTAGGGGACTCTAAAGAGAAAATTAATTGGAAACTAGAATTATGAGAATGACTCTTGAGTTAAAAAATTTTCGATTAAGTGGCGGCAAGACAGAATATATGCATTGTAGTTTTGGTAATATAGACAAATTCATGATGATATAGAAATTACAATGGGAGACCATGCTAGCTATACAACAGGTGTACAAGTTTAAATATTTGGATCAATTATACAAGAAGATTGTGAAGTTGATGTCGATGTTAATAATAGAATTCAGGCTGGATAGTTTAAATGAAGAAAAGTTATTAGGGTTATATGTGATCGAAAGGTTCAAGATAAGGTAAAAGGGAAGTTCTACCGGATAGCCATTAGATCAGCAGCAATGTTATATATATGGTAGTGAATGTTGGGCTATCAAAGACAACATAAACATGAGATGGAGGTGACAGAGATAAGAATGTTGAGATGGATGTGTGGTGATACTATAAAAGATAGGATCCACAATGAGCATATTCAAGAAAGAGTTGGGGTAGCATCAATTGTAGAGAAAATGGTAGGAAGTCGCATGAGGTGGTTTGGGCATGTTCAAATAAGAGAATTCGATGAGCTAGAAAGAATAGTTGATCAAATGGTATGGAGTTCTTACAAAAAACGGAGAGTGAAACCAAAGAGAACTCTTCACGAAATTATTCAACGAGATCTTTTGATCCATGATTTATCTTTAAGATGACTATTGATCGATCAAAATGGCGTCGTGTAATCCATGTATCCGACCCAACTTAACTGAGATTAAGACTTTGTTGTTGTTATAAGCGTACTTAATTTTTGATGGTATGATGGCGACCACACCTTCCTACATATATTAAGGTTTTGTTATTTTTAAGTTTTCTATCTATTGTCATTTTTTCGTCTTTACTTTTTCTGCATATATTTTATTTTGTAATTTGTATCTTACTTTTCCTTATTATTAAAATATCATTTGGCCAAATAAAAGCCTCTAAGTAGTTTCATATATAAATTTATTCTTGTTATATGCAGCTTCCTTGTATTATGTGGCTTATGGTCTACAAACCCGCTTTTCCTTATGATGGACAGTCAATTGGTACATTTCAAATAAACATTGATTCATTCTTTGAAAATACAATCTGAAACTTTGAATTCATTTATTACTGACTAAATTTATTTTATATAATGCTTGTATATGTATTAACAGACTTGCATCATTTTTGGTCTTATACTGACGACGCTGTCCTCAATTGGTGCTTTGAGGAATATCATCCTTTTAACAAAGAGCTACAAGTTCTTCTCATGATCCACACAAAAAAACAAGACTACTCTTGACACCTCAAATGCCTTTTTTTTTGCTTTTTTTCTTAATTTCATTAAGCTTGAGTTTTTTTATGACTCAATAAACTTGACTTTTCCCATAAACTACAACTTCATTTTATTTTACCAAAATAGCTATTATTCAGTTTGCTCTTCTTAATAAAGGACTATTTAGCTTACTTTGAATGTTCCCCTTTGTATCAAAAATATAAATCATAAGCGGCTATAAATATATGCAGTTGATTTCTTTCATTTATAGACAATTTTTTATTTACACGTTATTTAAAAATAGCTAGTTTCACACTCTCATTTGTCACATCATTGTTTGAACTTTGAAAATTAATTTAACATAAAATCCCTTTTTATTTTAAATATTTAAATTTTGATTTGGATGTTCGATTAATATGAGGAAATGATTATTCAGACACATTGAGTAAAGCGAGATTTAGAAATTAATTGATTAAAGTATACTTTTGGTCTCTTATGTTTGCATCAAGTTTCAATTTATTCCTTTATGTTTGGAAAATACACTTTCAGTCATTTTTTGTTAACACCGTCAGTTTAACTTAACGGAAAATGCTAACTTAACAATTTCGAATAATTATTTTATAATTAAATTGGACCAAAAATGATAAATTTTGACAATATAAGAATATCTACACTCATATTTTAATCCGAACATTTTTCAATATTTAATAACCATTTAAAATTGTTAAGTTAGCATTTTCTGTTAAGTTAAACTAACGGTGTTAACAAAAAAGGACTAAAAGTGTACTTTTCAAACATAAAGGACTAAATTGAAACTTGATGCAAATATAAGGGACCAAAAGTATACTTTAGCCAAATTACTTTTAACATTTCAGCCCTTCGCTCCTGAAATTGTCCGTTTTAGGAAATTTTCACCCTCACGACTCTAAAACGCGTCCAGAGGGGGAAGTATCCCATTGTCTTGCTCTCGAAATTGACCGCTTTGGGGAATTCTCACCCTTCACGGCTTTAAAACATGTTGAGAGGGAAAAGTATCCAGACTTTTATAAGGCGTTCGTTCTCATCCCCAACTGATGTGAGACTTCACAATTTAATAAAAAAAACTAATTGAGGATTGAATTTCTTTACTCAGATTTCCAGTGTACTCCCGATCCTGTACGAAATATATAAGATCTATTTACCTAATTTAATTAGATTGTGAATACTAGTTAAGTTAGTTATTATTATCACACGATATTACCAATCCATCTAATCATCTACCTTCATTACCACCCTCCCTATCTTTCTTACTTAATATTGATATGTATTATTAGAGGTAATTAAGGGAAAAATTAAGAAAATTAGAAATAGATTATATAGGGTTAAATAACAAATACACCTGAGAAGTTTTTCTAAAACTTCAAATTCACTCTGGAAGTGTTCTGGGTCAATTAAACCCTAGAAATTTTAAAAAGGAGCAATGTCACCCCTAAACTAAAATCTCTAATGGTCAAATGTCAGTTGATCGAACCCTGATTATGTGGCATGTCCACATGACATCATCTCACAATTTTTTCCACTAACAATAAAATTATATATTTTTTATAAAATAACTTCTTCTTTCTTACTTCCCCTTCTCCACATCGTACAACCTAAATCCACAGCGGCACTTGGGGATACCATTGTTCGTCTAATCCAGCCGGCAAATCCATGAGAGTTTCATCATCCATGAAAGTAGGAGGATATGTCACTTTATTGAGTATGTAGAAGATATCGATGTCAAGTTAGTACCTGCCTTAATTGTCCTTTTAGAAGTTTAAGTTCCTTACTTGTCTTTTTAGACATTCGGAGATATTTATTTCTCATTTTCCCAAAATGGTATGTGTAACTAAAAAAAAGAAGAAAATGGTATAAAAAAGACAAACAGAGACCATTGTATTGTACACTTGTACAGTTGTACTAGAAGAGAATGTATATTTTTATTTTTATTTTTGGTTCACCATTCGTTAGGAGTATTGCCGACATAGGCAATGTTGTCCTCTCTCCCAATAAAAGCACTTCTTGGGATTCGAACATGATGTGTTCTCATCCTTACGGGACTTATAGCTCACTTACTAGCTCAACCAACTACTCAAGGGTGAATGTATATGTTTATCACAAAGAAGAAAATGCATTTAATTTATTTTCTTTAAGTCAATCCAAACATGCTAATAGGGGTGACTTGTAATTATTAGTACTAATTTCCTCGCCCATAATCAATTTTAACATAATCGTACTTAATTATTAATATTTATCCCTATTCATAAGAATAAAAGAGATATTTAAAATTGTGCAAATTAAAGAGGAATAAAACTTATGAGTCATACAATAAACTTATGAGTCATAAGAATAAAAGAGAAGGTTATGAACTGAGACTAGCATATCAAAAAAACATTTTGGTTTCATGTCACGTAGGTCAACTACGGAAGCAATTTATTTACTTAGGAATTTAATGGAGAAATATCAAAGTAAAAGAAAGGATCTGCATATAATTTTTATCAATTTGAAAAAAGCATATTGTGTGTCAAGAAATAATTTGGAAAAGAAAGGCTTCAAGTTGGGTATATCAGAGTCATTTAAGATATGTATGATGGGGTAATGACTAGCATTAGAATACTGGGAGGAGAAACAAATGACTTCTCAATAAGAATTGGATTGCATCAAAGTTCGACATTAAGTCTATATTTATTCAACCTAGTTTTAGATGTCCTGACTACAAGTATCCAAGAAGAAACTCCTAAATGCATGCTTTTGGAGAATAGATTTTAGAGAATAGCTTCTGAAAAAGCTGAATAAAATACTTTCTCGCAAAACCTAGATTTTCAGTTAAAAAAAATTATTCTGAATAAATTTTAACAATATTTGCATATATTATATGTATTATCTAATAAAATTAATGTTATAATCTAATCTTACTTTTTTCAAAGTAACTATCCAAATATAGTTCTAAAAGTCAAGATTGAAAAAAAGACATTCATATCCACTACACATTTAAACATAATCACAATACACAATCTGACTTTTTTTCCAATATTACGTCTAAAAAAGTCAAATTAAAAAAAAGTCATTTTTCCACTAAAAAAAAAGTCACTTTTCCCCGTGAAAAAGTGACTTTGCCAAGCAAGACAACAATAGCTGTGTCTACGTGCGTGATCTTATTAGATTTCAATATCCATATCAATTTTTTTCAAGCGTGTGTGAAAGTTTTCGCGCATTAATTATTTTTCAGGATGGCACTAAATATTGAGCTTTTCTTGGGCTTCATTCATGCTGACTAATGACAATGACATGGGACATAAATATTGAAGAATGTTTATAATGGATTTTATTTGGGCCAAATGTACGATGGGCTTATCGAATATATCGAAAGGAAATATATACTGGTATCCTTTATTTTGGGCAGTTTCGTTTTTGGAAAAATTAACATATAGCATTAATGAGCCCAATTGGAAATTTAACATACATTGTGCATATATAATTCAATAATCGAAAATCATAAACATATATTTGTATCCTTTATTTTGGGCAGTTTCGTTTTTGGAAAAAATTAACATAGCATCAATGAGTCCAATAGGAAATTTAACATACATATATAATTCAATAATCGAAAATCATATCCAACATATTTCATCAATTAAATACAACAAGAACAAAATAATTATGTTTCTAATTCAATTACTAAAGAGAGATTACTAATAAAAATATCAAACATAAAGGCTAGAGTATAAGAGCAAGGATACTCCCCAAATAAAGACCATTGAAGCAATTTGTTAGGGCTGCATAAAAGATGGGCGAGACCAAGGTAACCATATGTCTCAATCCTGTCCTACTAATTTTTTGAGCTAGCTTTTTTTTAATCGAAACTCGGTTTGGTCCTCTTTGGCCCAGGACCAAGATCGGGCGTAGAGCTGTCAAAACGGGCCGGCCCGGTTCTTAAGGGTCAAACCCTTAAGGGTCAGGGCTAAACGGGTCAAGCTCATCAGGGTTTTTTTCCAAAAACACCTTTGTTTTCTAAAGCGGCCGTAGAGCAATCGGATCAGGGTCGACCCTCAGGGCTTCGGCCCATATAAAAAATTTAAAATTTCAACCACATACTACACAAGTTTTAACTTTTAATACACAAGTACACTACATAAAACTCATGTATTAATATAAATAAACCAAAACATCAATAAGGAAGTAAAAAATTCAAATACCAATAATCTACAAGACACAATTACAACTCATAAAAAGAAAATCTCAATATATCATTTGACGACATTTGGTTGTGCTTGGCTATGAGTTGCCTCCTCCTCTTCTTCATTGACAAAAATATCAAGTTTTTTCATTTCTTCTTTACCGCGATAAGCATTATCACCTTCATCATCTGCAAAAATAAAAGTAGCAAATAATAAATTGTCTTTCAAGCATATTTGAATCTATTGGCAAATAATTAATTGTCCTTCAAACATATTTGAAAAAAAAACACAATCATTTTTAAATCCATGCAATTAATTCCTTGTCAAATAAGAACCTGAACATTGGATGGATGCAACCAATTTCATTTGGCACATTTGGCCCATTATACTATTACAGACTTACAGTGAGACTAAGGACTTTGAGGGTGAACACCTCTATTTCTTTTTATTTTTTTTAGTTTAGGAAAAAGGGTCGGGCCTAACAGGGTCGGCCCTCAGCCCAACCCTCAAAATCCCTAGCCCTTAAGGGCCCACACTTCTATTTTCCCTCTAAATCCCAAGCCCAGCCCTACTAGGGCTTAGGCAAAAACAGGACGGCCCTACGGGCTCGGCCCATATTCACGGCTCTAACCGGGTGGGACATCTCCTCTGGATCACAAGACATGTCCTCTTGGCCCTGAATAATTTTAATCATTAGTTAATTAATAAAAATAATGAAATAAATAAAAATATTAATGAAATAATTGAAGAACTAAAAGAAATTAGGTAAAAAATGAATCGAATTTTTTCTAATATATATTAAGTACTAATTATTATTATATTATGATGTATTTTTAAATTGGGAAAATAAAATATTATTTTATAAAAAGTAATATTTCTGGGCTGGGTCAGCTCACTGGTTCTACAACCTATTCCCTTGTCATGTTTTACCTGGTGGTCGGGTCTTGTCGTCCTGATTGTCATGACTTCAAGCCAATATGTACCATGACCAAATTCTTCGAGTCAAGCTAGGTCTGGGAGGCCATTGGGTTCTTCGGTTTTTGTGCTACTCTCCAATTGACCATCTTCACACCACCAAATAGCTCAATGAATCTAACCTCTCATGGAGAAATTGTGCCCAAACTCGTCTAAGGTTGTTGTTATGGAAGAAGTAAAGGTTGGTGGAGAGGTATGGTGGGAGGAAGGAAAAATGAAGGTGGAAGATGAAATTGTTGAGGATTTGAGTTTGGAAATGCTAAGATTCGAGTGTGGATTAATGGAAATGATGAGAACACTAGGAGAGTTAATGGATTTTGGGATTGGGAGTGGCTTAGAATGAGATTTCAAGACGTTGGATACATTATATACCCCTTTAAAAACCCTAAAAACATGTTGTAAAAAATGTTGATAGGGGGTTCGCCTTTTCTTCCTTGCGAAGTTGCGGCGAACGGTGCTTCACTCGGCCAGACAAGCCTTTGCCTTAGCGAAGGGTGATCTTCCCAGGTTCCCCGTGAATACAGCTTATTTTCATTGATTCTTCAACTTGGGTGTTTTCCTTAAATTCTACATGGAATTTGGGACAATTAGTTGCATCGAAATGTTCTTTAAAATGTGTTAAACAATAAATGAGCTAAATGTGTCTAAATTTAACTTGGTTGGAAAAACTACAACAAAGTGTGCAAGTGTTAGATTTCATCCCAATTAGGTGCAATTGGCCTAAAAACATGCATCAATTCAATAAATTTAGTTATGAATTGAATAGAAGTATGGTGCAAACAACGACATATTTTCTTGTACATGTTTTTTCTATTCAACATTATTTTCAATTCATTTGTTATTTTGAAAATACCATCTTTTATGTCAGAAATCTAAACACTTATCTTGAAAAATCTCATATTTGTCTTAGAAATGACATATCTTTTTCATAAAAAGAGAGAAGGGCAATAAAGTCTATTCACCCAAAATTCTATTTCATTTCCCCTTGTGGTGTATGACATGAATTTTGGAAATTTTTGGGGTCTTTTTTGTTGGTGGCATCATCCTTTGAGACACTATTTATAGAGTTTTTTCTCAATCACCAACAAGACTGGAATCGATACTCCCCAAGATTTAACATATCCTTCCCGTAAAAGCAAGGTGAACAGAACAACATAAGCACAAAAAACTCAACAAAGGAACACAACCAAACGAGGAGGAAAGAAATAAATTGAAAACTTAGAGATGGGTGCCTAAACCTCTAGCAGGCTTTGCCTTTTATAGGTCATGAGTTCAGGATAACATTGGACAGATTGGCTTAGAAGCGATTGAAGCAAAAATCATGGATTTGAATGTTAGGCAATCTACGCGCATATTAGGATTCCTTTATGCCCTCGTAAATTGAACCGCATAAAAAGTTTTTTCAGTAAGCCATTTAATTAAAAATATTTATTTATATTTTCCACAAAACATTTAAGTAAAAAGTTCTTAATCTGTATTTATTTTTCAATAGGAGAAGGAGAAATCGCTGAATTTATATTTACCTCATTGTGGCCCATTTCTGTGTGCAAAAGACCTACTCCTCCTTAGGCCTATTTGTTTTTGCTAGAATAACAATATATATCATATAACCTTGGATCCTTAGGGCCCGTTTGGTTCAATTCTTAACCTCTATGGTAATGCAATGCAATGTGTTGTAATGTATTGTAATGTAATCATGATTACCATCTATGTTGTTTGGTTGTGTTTGGTTGGTTAGTAACAAGAGGAGGGAAGTTTATTTTTTATAAGTACCAAAGGTCAATAATGCCCCTTAAACAAAAAAAAGTTTTGCATTCCAGTCCCTTCTCCTCATCAATGTGACCTCATCTAACTAAAAAATTGCTACATCTTCGACCTCATCATCAATTCGCGTTCATCGCCTTTTCGTCAAAATCATTATAGATTCACGTTCATCACTGCTTCGTCCCGATGGAAGAGGGACAACTTCTGGAGGTATTAGATTTCAACGAGAGAAATGTTAGGGCTTTGTCAGAATCGAAGAATTGAAAGGTAAAAATTGTTAGTTTAACTCTTTGATTTATGAAATTAGTTATTTTTACATTAGTTTTAGCGGTTCCTTGATGATTGTTAATGATTGATTGATGTTTGGGGAGTAGGTAGGTTGATGCATGTTTGGAAAATTATTTTTCTTTATTCTTCCTTGTTCTCTATTCTTTATTTAGATGTGGGGTATGTTTTTATCTCTTCCTTCTAATTTCATTGCGTTTGGCAGAAGATGAAGCTTGGATTTGTGCTCATTGCCTTCTAATTTCAACACAGAATCCACCACCATGAAAGTAAACCAGCAAAGGAAGAATTGACTTAGAGGTTGTTGATGGGACATATAAACGTGCGCATAAGTTTGTGTCTTTGTTGATGAAGATGTCTCTGGAAGTCACAGAAAGTGATGATGAGCAGGAAACACAAGGGACAATGGGAGGTCTTTCTACAAAACCATCTCTGTGAACTTTAATGAGGCCTTGGATTTCTTCAGTGATGGCTCCTTTGTGCTGGTAAGTGTTGTTGACATGTGGGTTTTGTCTGTAGGATATGGCTGCCATTGTTTTGTGACTGTGAAAAAAAAAAGTTTGAGAGGGACTTAGATTTGTATTTGGTATTTGGAACTCTCTTTGTGATTTCAATTTGCTAAACAAGTGCTCTTTTGCTCCAGCTTTTCATATTTTACCTAAATGGTTTTCTTTCTCATATTATATCTGAATGAATATGTAGATCATCAATATTACAAGTCGCCAGATTTAATTCCATGTAAAGATGGGTTCAAGAAATTCACCAAAGCTCAGCTTAATGATGACTTCTGTGACTGCCCTGATGGCACCGATGAGCCAGGTCTCTGCTTTGTTTGGCAGAAAATAAGTTGAAGGATATAGTAATTTAAAAATTCCTGACTATCTATCTACACATTGGACTATAAGGATGATGGGGAGAAGGAAGTTTGTCCTCAGAGCACTTGTCTGATGTGTATGATGCTAATTTATAGAAGACTGGGTTAGACCTTGGGATTCCTGAATAAAGTTTTGGCATGCTTATTGTTTTGGCATGTCAAAAGTATTTATGTACTGAAATGATTTAAGGTAAACTAGTGATTTTAACATGAGCTAGCACAGTACAAAAAAGTTGTCTATCTTCTTTCTTGAAAATAAATTATCCAGATTTAAGGTAAACTCGTGATTTTAACATGAGCTAGCACAGTAGCTTCATCAAGCCTATACAGAGAATCTATCAAGTACTTTCTTGAGTACTTTCTTGACTCAAGAGAAATCATATGTATCACGCACTACTCCTAGATATTACATCCATTCTTTTGCATCTTCTTTTATTTCTGAGAAGCTTTTGTGATCCAACTCCATTGTGTACTTTAGGTGGTCAGTGGTGTTGACAGCATTCATGAATCAGTGGATGCAATTGAAGTAGCAAAATCATTGGCTAAATCAAGTGGTGCCATAGTTGCAGTTTCTGGCGCCATCGACATAGTTATTGATGGAGAGCAAGTTGTTGGTGCTCACAATGGGGTGGCAATGATGCAGAAGATAACAGCTACTGGATGTTCAGTCTCTTCACTGATTACTGCATTTTTAGCTGTTGATAAAGCCCATGCTTTGGATGCTGCAGTTTCAGCATTATCCATATTTGGTGTTGCTGGTGAACTGGGAATGATTTGGCATGTCAAAAGTATTTATGTAGTGAAATGATTTGGCTGGAGTTGATTGAATAAAAAAATGCTTATTTTATGTCATTATATCTTGTCAATGTCCTTTATCTTTGAGGTTATAAATCTGGTTTACAAATCCGGTTTATCTTGTGTTTTACATGTATGAATTGCTTACTTATGTATCAAAGTGATTTGAATAAAGCAATGGTTCATCTTTGATTGAATAAAGAATCGCTACATGATTTTCTTTTTGTTTTGCATGTCAGAAAAGCAAATCTGGTTTATCCAGCAACAACAATAGCAAAGTTCTGATATAATGGTCAGATTTAATAAATGGCCCTAATGTATATAAATCAGCAACAACAAGATGTGCATCATTAAATCAGATTTGATGTAATTTAAAATGGCCCCCAATAATGTTATTTGATGCACATCTGAAATGTTATTTAAAATTGTCCCCAATAATGGTCAGAAAAGCAAATCTGGTTTATCCAGCAACAACAATAGCAAAGTTCTGATTTATATACATTAGGGCCCATTACAGATGTGCATCATTAACATCTCATTTTCATTTTCTGATTTAATAATAATATAAGCAACAACAAAATGGAATGGATATAATGATCAGATAAGCAACAGCTAGAACTGAAATTATAGAAATAATGCAAGATCTGATAAAACTCAGATCATAGCTTCAGATCCTTTATTATAAAATGTTCAGATAAGCAACAACAAAATGGTCAGATAAGCAAAAGCAACATCTGAAAAAGCAAACTAGTCAGACTAGCCTTGAAAATTAGCACCAAGATCTGATAAGCAATAGGAAAATGACAAATAGCACCAAGAAACCAACAAAAAATCATAGTTTCAGATCTATTATTACAAAACCAGCAAGTTCATCTGATTAGAGTAAACTAGTTACTGAGCATACGACGAATTCAACCAGCCTTGCGTTCATCCGGAATGCGAGGGAACCCCATCATTAGAATTGGAGATGCAGCAATTTTAAGATGAGCTAAATCAATCTCTTCATCGGTTAACCCTTCAATTTTTTTGCAATTCAGCATATAACTCTTGAGCTGCTTTAGAATTAGAAGATTCTCGACGAGCCTCAAAAAAAGATTTGCAAATATTTTCTGAGACTTGGACCATCATTTTGGAAGATTCCTTCATTGCTTGAGACAGCATCTTTATAGCATCGTAACTTGTCCTTCGTCTTTTTATAGATCTTTGCTCTGGACTTCCATCAACCTCAATATTTTGATCAATTATCGAGTCAACTTGGTCGTCAGAATTTGCTTGCTGATTTTCACTTATTTCTTGCTGAGCCTCCTCTTGAGCTTGATCTGGAGGCAGTGCATTATTTCCAGTTGCACGATCCTTACCCCATGTAAATGTTAACTTTTCAAAGTTTCGGAACTTTCTATTGCGGTATTTGCCAGCTGTAGGGTTCCTCTGAAATACAGATCATGTCATAACCCACAAACAACATATAGTAAATCAATTATTACAACAATTAAAATGTTAGAACTTATGTTATACCTTCACATATTCTTCCCACACTGCATCCTCAGCCTCAACGCATTTATTCAAGGGATCCCAACCAAAACCAGAAGCATTTGGACCATAAATCAAATCATGAACAGCATGCCAATGTTTCTTCAATGCCCTCAACCTAGACCATATGTTAGGATGTGCCTTGAGTTGTGTCCCTGGAATCTTTTCTTTCAACATTTCCTCTAGCTTGGTCACATATCCATCTTTAAATCCTGTGTCAGCAACAAACGAGCCTTCTATCTTCAACTCAACCAAACAATCAACAAGGACATCATCCTCAAAATCAGTCCACACACGTTTATCTTGCCTTTGACTGGTCATCCTAAAAACCCACATAAACATATGAAGCATAATTTATAAAGAGACAACTAAAATCAGTAAGTGCATGACATTATATAACCAGCAAGTGCATAACATCATATAACCAGCAAGTGCATAACATCATAAAACCAACAATTTCATTAAAAACAATTACAATTCCAGAATATAAAAACTAATGATATCAGAGTCTAGGATATGTCACTAATGGCTTATATTTGCCTCCTACGATTCCTAAATGCCCTAAACATTTCTATTCCCATATTATCTCGTTTGGCACTCCACACATCTGAGCGCTCCATAGCTACAATAGGATTGAACTCCAACGGTATGTTCGGTTGTTCTTGAGCATCATATTCCTCCGCCACTGGATCTTTCAAGTTATCCCGTATTATGAGATTATGAAGCAGACAACAAGCAATGATATATTTGTTCTGAACGCGAATGGGATAAAATGCTGGATCCCTTAATATTGACCATCTCAATTTCAGCATTCCAAAACACCTTTCAATTATATTTCGCGCTGATGAATGACGCATATTGAAACACTCTTGCGGTGTTACAGGATGTCGACCATCTTTCCACTCACTCAAATGATATCGTTGACCTCTATATGGAGCAAGGAAACCTTCACAGTTCATGTAGCCCGCATCTACCAAGTAATAGTTTTCTGCACCAAATAAGCATTTGTTAAAAAATATTTACAATCATAGTTTAAGTATTTTAGACATTATTGTTGTATGTGTACCTTTTGGGACCTTGAACCCATTAGGTCTACCAATAGCATCTCGTAATACTCTTCCATCTGCGGCAGAGCCCTCCCATCCTGGATATACATATATAAATTGACCATCTGGGGAGCACACACCAAGCACATTGGTTGTAACATCTCCTTTTCTGTTCCTGTACCTAGGCTTTACAGAAACAGGTACTCGAACCCTTATGTGTGTACCATCCAGTGCGCCCAGACAGCCCTGCATTAAAAGGGATAATGAGTTGCCATACAATATCGCACAAGTCAATAACAAAGTAAAAGTTAAAAAATGTTACCTTAAACCATTTCCACCTCTTGTCAGTTGAATTTTCAGGAATTGGCTCAGGAGTTTTAAAAAGCTCTTTTTGGATGAGCGTCATTGCTCTTAGAACTCCGGTGAAGTAACGGCTAATGGTTTCCCCAGATCTCCCAAACTCAAATTGGACTACCCTATTTTTTTGATGGTGAGCAAGTATGTGCAAGAATATAGCCACTTGTTCATCCACTAACATATGTTTAGTTGGTTTGAGACCACCTATTGTGTCTAGCATGCCACATAGTTTATCAAATGTAGCTCTATACATCCTAATGTTGTTATAACAAGTAGTATCACACTTATAAACCATCTCCCTAAGGTGCCTTCTTTTATGATGAAAATCAAGAGCATATGAACGGTCAGTTAAGATCCTATTGCTCAATATAGTTACAGCACACATTGTATTCATCAATATTATTTGGAAGCCATGAAAAACCATTAACAATCCAAGCATTAGAAGGATCTCTGCTTCCTCACAATCCTGCTCCATAATTTTTGCTTCTCCTAATTATAACCTACTTGCAATTGCTACCACAAACAGAACAAGAAAACAAAAAAGCAAACAAAATGTCACTTATAATGCCAGAAAAAAGATGTCAATACAGCAAAACATGGCATAATTACAAGATATAGTAGTTTTCATGCTTCCCATTTTAGTTTTTTCAGCCAACGAATGAAGCATATTTACAAGATAATAATGCTTCTTCATGCATCTGAGTTTTCATCAGTCACAAGTTTATTGTTGTCATCCTTGAAGATGAAACACATGACAACAAAAAATAGAACTGCCACAAGGCCATGAAATTTCCTTGGAATTCAAACACTCTTGGCCCAGAAGAAGCACCGTGAATTGAAACACCATATATATAAAGTGATCCAAAAATATTGATAGACGGTATCCCAATTCTGAGATGACGTTATTATGTAGGTATAGCTGACAGCAAGGTTAAGCAGACAAACTAAGAGCCATCCCACAAAATTATCTAGGAACACAAAGATGATATAATGGTGATTTTCCTGTTACAGGTTTGTCATGTACCACATTGAGAACACACAGGCAATATTAAATTTTAGAGCTGCCACAAGGCCTTGCAATTTCCGTGAAACTTGAAGTCTCATGCCACAGACAATGAGACATGACATAATCAAACAGACCAATACATAACAACTAGACCTCCAAAACCCAGATTCCCAAATGATTTCATGTAGGTTGAGCTTAGACCAAAGCAAAACATGCCAATTATGGCTGACACACATCCCACAAATTTCCACATCAGAATTTTTATACTATAAGATCTCTCATTTTCTTATTTTCCAAGCATCAGAAACAGACTAGTGATTGAAAAAACAAAGACAACAATGGTATTTCTTCAGAAGAGACTATATATAGAAAGAATGTACTAAGGTTTCTGTTACAGGACAAAGGAAAAAATATCATCAGAAGAGACATATTGATACACACACATACATATTTTCTTCTTAATGCATTCTCATAGTGCTCAAGAGCACTGATATAGAAATTATTTTGAAACCTTATTCCCTTCTTCCTTCAACTCAAGGGTTTTTTTCAACAAGATCAAATAGTTTGAATTTAAATCCTCACTTCCATTAGAACCTGGAGCTGAAGTATTAGCTACAACTTGATTTGAACCGCCATTCATTTTTCTACCCCCAGATTTCCCCATATAATCTTAACTCTCTTTTGCCCACTCAAGCAGACAAAAATGATAAAACCCCCACAATTAACTATTCAAATAAAAATTTAATCAAGCAAAAAAAACACAGCTTTGCCCACCAAGTTGCAAACTTTCAGAACATGGGAATTTTATCTTACACATACTCTCTACAGTAACAACAGATCTTCTGGTCTTAATTTTCGGCATAAACGCTGCATCACAATTCAATTCCCCAAATTATCAACCACAAATCACAAAATCTCATGTCACACAACAAACAATTCAAAGATTAAATCAAATCTACAAATTATCAACCAGAAACACAAAATCTCAAGTCACGCAACAATCAATTCAAAGATTAATTCAACTCCACAAATCATCAACCAAAAAAAAGCAAAATCTCATGTCACACAACAATAAATTCAAAGATTAATTCAACTACACAGATTATCATCCAAAACTACAAAATCTCATGTCACACAACAATCAATTCAAAGATCCACACAGAAATCAAATCACTAGTTTCCCTACAGTAAAACATCACTTATTATTTCCAGTAATAATAATCTGTCCTAAGTCAAGGCATAAACTCTGGCTAACCAACCTAATTGAAGAACAGAAACCCTAGAAATTAAGTAAAACATAATTAGATCACCAAATTAATAAATTAAGTAAAACATAATTACAATCACATACTCACAGAAATCCTAATCAGTAACAGAAATCAATCACATACTCACAGAAATCAATCATAAACTCATCGGAAATCGCACATTGACTAGTTGAGCTTAAACAAGTCCACAAATAACTCAATTAATCCAGATATAACAGAAATCAAAAGCACACTGATCGATCAGTGCGAGCAAATAAAACAGTAGAATGAATAAAATGCAACGAATCCACAGAGAACTTAAAAAATTAATCTCACAGCAACAAATCAGAAGCTCATCGGAAAGCACACATACATTGATAGTATATATATAGTAGGAGCGATATACGAAAGACGTATGCAAATAATTAAACTACTACTACTTGAATCCACAGAGAAATTAAATTAATCCTAACAGCAAAAATCATAAGCTCATCGGAAAGTACACATACATTGATAGTTGTAGTATATAAAGTAAGAGCGAAGTATGCAAATAATTAAACTACTACTGTTTAAATCCACAGAGAAATTAACGACACAAAAAACAAGTTCATCTGAAATGAAATCGCACATTGAGAAAGAAAATGAAAGAAATTAACTAATCGGAACCTGAGGAGTGCTGCGAGGATAGTGAATGGAGCTGTGCAAGAAGATGATGAACTTCAGGTAATAAATTTTGAAGATGAATTTGATCTTCGAAGATGATGAAGCTCAACAGAATGGGAGGGCTCTGCTGCAGATGCGAGCGATGATGAAGAATTCGAAGAAAGGAGAAGATGATGAAGAAAGGATCGTGAATGAGAATGCGAGCGATGAGAATGGCGCGTAGGCATAAGCAACGGAAGAAAGGAGAATTTGTTTCAGAGGATAGAAGTGTCTTTTAACATGTTTAAGTAGGGACAAAATAGACATTATACACCTCATTGCACTACTACAATGAAGGTTCATAGGGGGTACCCTATGTTTAGAGATTACCATGGTTTGTGTAATCAGGATTACATAGGTAATTTGGATTACCATACTAAAGCCCAACCAAACATGCTCAGTATGGTAATGCAATGAAGATTACCATTGCAGTGGTGCAATGGGGTTCAACCAAACGGGCCCTTAGTTCTCACACCCAAGCAATGTGAAAGCTCTATTATTTGACTCGCCTACTAATTTTTCATTAAAAACTGCAACATATTTGATAATAAATTGTTTCTACGGGGCCTAAATAAAAATCCTTAATAAGTAATACCATAAAATTAGACTATAATAGAGTAATAGACTAAACTAATTAGTCCTAGTGGAACTTTGGACCGAGTGATCTTCATACATTTAGATGATGGGATCTGAGGAGAAAGTTCCTGAATTCATCTTAGCATTTGAGGCGAATTGCCTCAACATACACAATTGCAAACCCTTCTTCAACAGTGTTTCTCCATGTATAGTTAACAGCCCAAATAACTTTTTCTGGGAATTCCATGAAAGAAATTGGAGTTTTGAGAATGGCCTTAGCAGCCAATTGTTTATTCCGATCCATGGAGATTTTGAAGAAATAGATGTTTATTCCATGAAAAATTTTCCAGGACTCGAACCAAAAAATTGAAGGGATAATTGCTTTTACGTCCCAAGGAAGAGACTTAAACAAATAAAAACCATTGTTAACAAGTGAAAATGTGTCTCTAACAATCTGAACTTGTCTGACTTTATAACTCTTACTTGAGATTTTGATTCAATGCAGGGGATTGAAGTATGCAATAGTGTATAAGTGACATTTTTTGGGGAAAAATGGCAAATGTGCAAAAATAGTCACCGTAAATTTGAAAATTGGCACCTATAACTCTGGTAAATTTAAGGGGACAAAATTGTACACTGTAAACCAAAATGGGGCAAAAGTAACCTCTCTGTTATATAGAGTTAAACAGACATTTTACAGATGTGACCCCACCATCAATAAATGACGTGTCATACATTTAAGGGTGTAAGTGTTGATGAAACTTTATTTTTTCAGATGGGGCTTTATTTTATCAGATAATTACGTAGAAGTAAGGTGGATTTCACATGATTTTGGGTTCTATTTGGTTTCTTATCGAAATGATTTGGGGGTTTAGGGTTCGTTTCAGGTGATTTAGGGTTCAATTGGATGCATTTCAGATTCCATAGTGGACTTTGAAATTGACACGTCATTTACTGATGGTGGTGCCCATGTCTAGAAAACGCTTGTTTAACTCGGCCTAACAAAAATGTTACTTTTGCCCCATTTTGGTTACAATGTACAGTTTTGCCCCATTTTGGTTTACAGTGTACAGTTTTGCCCCCTTAAATTTACTAGAGTTATAAGTGCCCATTTTTAAATTTACAGTGACTATTTTTGCACATTTGCCCGCAAAAAAATTAGTGACCGTTTGGTATGAGATCTGTAATTCTTAATCAGAGTGTGCAACCAACTTTAAAGGGTGGTTTACAGTATGGTATTTTTTTACTACAATATAATACTGGAGTAAAGCTCTTAAGAACTCTAACAAGTTTAAATTACGAAGTGTCTACAACACTAGTCACCAAAGAGTCGGGCCTTCTTCAAAGAACATGATGTTAGCTATCATATCAAGGGCCAACTTGGCCATGTGGTATGCTTGTGAATTGCTCTCCCGCCGTACATGTTTCAGTGTTGCCTTACATTTTCTCGCCACTTTTGTCCTTGCATCATCTATAACATCTTATTGAGGATGGTTGTGCGCATAATGCAACCTCTTATGAGAAATGTTTAGGAAAAAGAGATGTTTAGGCCATTAAATTAATGAGCAATGTCTCTCAACCCAACAACCAATGTTGCTTCTCCTAGTAGATTTTAGGCCATGGATAGCAGCTATGATCTCCGTAATGGTGGGCAGCACACATGTTAGTTTACAAGTGAATTCCCTTCTCCACTATCCTTTTTGTCCCCTTATGATCCCTCCTCAACCAATGGTTACGTTGCTAAGAACCAAGTCATCAACTTCAATTTTTATAGTTTTGAGGCTCATAGGTTTGTTCATAGGTGTAACCCCCTTATAGGGGCTATAGAAGCTACCCCTTGAAATGCAGTCTTGGTCCTAGATGCTCTAAGGAAGGTTTTATAGCCCCTCCATAGACCACCTAGGACTCTTCATGAAATAGTCTCATGCACCTAGTCATTCATATGTCCCAACAAATAGGGTAGGGCCTACCAATGTCATCAATCTGTCTTTAATTCACATTTGCACAATCTCTTATGAGGTGAATTGGGTCATCTGCTTGGTGACATCTATCTGTGTTGTCAATTCCTCTCTGGAATCTCAACAGGCTAGTGTGTGTTCAGCTATGGGCAAAGATACATATAAAGGTCTTGATTTTCTTCAGTACCTTCCATTTCCATAAATATTGCTCTCTATATGGGTTCTCCATTGAAGTGGATACATGCAAAAAGGAAATGATATAGCAGAGTTTGTTGAAAAACAACCATATAAAGATGTCTTCCAAATATATGTATCAAGTCCTCTCTCCTAACCTGGGGTTGACCTCTAATGATTCCGGTAACTACTTAGGGATGATACAATCTGCTGAACTTATTAGTAATATCCTATTCACCATTAGGAGTTACATAATCCACAAATTTCTCATGTCAATCAGCAAATTGCTCATATCTACGTATCGACTGGATAAAAGGAGAGTTGAATTCAAATCAATTAAGTTTATACCCATTCGAAATTGGTATCCTTCATGTATGAAGAAAAACACAACATTGAGTATATATAATTACTCTAGCTCTCTTCAAATTTATATATTTATTTGATAAATTTAAAATTTTATAAAACGCCTCGTTCATATAAACTTGTGTCAAACTTGGTTGTATTAGTCATTGACTTGTAAACATGTGACAACTATTTAACAACAGTTAGGCAAAATTTGACTGTGTTGGTCAAAATGATACCTTTAAATTATAAAATTGATATCATTTATTGTTCGTTGTGTGAATTGATATTTGGGTACTTGTTCATTGGTTTAAATGATATTTAATCCTTCTTTCAAATGTTTTTCAAATAAAGAAGAAATTGTTTAATAGGCTTATTTGCTTAAAAACATCCAAAATGTTAGAATTATACTCCTCTTAATTAAAGGGAGATATCTAATAATACTTTGACTCAAGTTACACAAAAGCTATCAAATTTTAAGCTGGCACGAAACCTTAAGAGTTGAGAGTATTTTTTAAAAAACAAAAGGATAGATGAAGCCTGGGGTTAGTAGAAACCATCATCGTGCTGAAGTGCTTCGTAGCTCAAAAAGCTTTGATAAATTATGCAAACTCTTTGTAGTACTGTCCGAATCAAGAATTATTAACTTTTAACACAAAAATAGGTGGTACTCATGGAAAGCTCAAGCCAACAAATGATTGTGTTTTTTACCTTAAAGATGTTAGCTGAGCTACGGCAGCTCCAGGGAATCAGTATTCCCCACCATTAGTGAGCGACAAAAAATAATGCTTCTCTGCAGAAACATATAAAAAAAGCAGAAACCAGCCAAGATTTGAAGTACTGATTCTCCTGCTTCAATCCAATCATGAAAAATATATCAGTTTCCAAACTCCGATCTTTTACTGGACTGTTACTTCCATTCTTATGTATGTACCAATAGCCAACTAACAGTGGTTACATTAAGTGGGAGTAACTCAATTCCATTCAACTAAAGGTAATAAATAGAAATATTACGAATAGAAACATCAAAATGAAAATTTTAACATTGGCTAAATTAAAAAGGTCATTACTCAATGGTCTTAATTAATAGGTTTAGAGTTCATCTTATATTGATAGAATTCAGTTTATCCCAACCGGCTTTTCTTGAGTTAAAAGCTAGTAACAAGCTAAATATCACGTTTAAGTCACCATTACGGTATAATGACCTTCTTTTGAAAAAAAAAGTGACGCTAAAGTTGAAATAAGTTCTCTTAATATTTTCATATTTGAATATTTCTGAACTATTTAATACATTAATCAAATGCCAAACTGGCTTTTTATTTATAAAAGTCAATCTAAACATGAATTGTATATTTCATTAATTATTGACTCTTACCCCATGACCAATTTCAAGTTGCAAAAGACAAATGGAATTAAATTTAATTTTGCATATGTATGTTAATTCAATCATGCCAAATCAAAGATTGAAAACAAAAAATCTCTTTAATAGGAGGATTATCCATAAGTATACTCAACAATATATGAATTTAACTTAATTGTATCATATATCAAATAATTATATTGAAAGGGTTAATGTGCAAAAATACTCATGTGATTGTGGCAAAGGTGCATCCAACACCATGTAATTTTTTGAAGCAAAAGTAATCATACACTACAAGAAAAAAGGACCGTAGTCACAGCGAAAATGGTCTCTAGTCACAGGCCGGGTTTAGCCGCGACATGGAGCATATATCACAGTTTTATAAAGCAAGATATATCTATTCGATACAAGACAATATATCGTGGTGCTAGGAACCGCGGCAAGAGAATTATTTTTTAATAAAAACATTACGTAAGCTATATGTCATCGCTGATTCAAACCGCGATATATGTCTTTTTTTAAAAAATAATGTAACACTAGGGTGCGCAATTTAACCTCGACATAGCATTAAAACTCACAAAAAAAGTCTCCAACTCATTTTGCCCAAATAAAACGAGCAACTATGCTATCAATAAAAAAGTATAGCAGAAACATTACTATTATTGGTAACAAGTTGAATATATTAGAGATGAGAGAATTATTAAACATAAAGGAGAAGGAGTAGAGAATTATTGAATATATGAACCATATTTATCACTAGTGGTGAGAAGTAGAGGAACAACTGGTAGGAAAATGAAATAGTAGATGATAGAAATTATGTGTTGAAACAAAGGACCTATAAAAATTACAAAAGACAATTAGTTAATTATGAGAATAATGAAGAAACAACTATATGCATATGATTATTAAGCAACAACAATCTTTACTTAAGTGGATTTAAATAAAATAAGCAAAATGATCAGAATGAAAGTGAAAGAGGAAAAATAAAGGAGGTGTGATGTGTGTGTGTGCAGATAGAGAGAAGAGTGTAACTTGGCTTGTCACGCCTTTAATTATCTTAGACACATGTAACATCCTAGGGCACGACACTATCTTTCAAAACTCAAAAAAGACAACGAGCAAATTGGTATTTTATTTTTGAATAAAATATGCATGTAATGTCACGGGGCGTGACATATGTTTCTTTTGTTTTTTAAAGAAATAGGTGTCGGGCCCTAGGGCGCAACATCTGTTTTAATAATAAAAAAATAAATAGATATCATGACTAAGGCGCGACATCTATTTTGTTAATTAATATAAAAAATAAATTAAATAGATGTCGCTCCCTAAGGTGCGAAATCTTTTTTAATAATAGAAAGAAAGAAAGAAAACAGATGTCACACCCTTTTAATAATAGAAAATAAAATAAATGTCGTGCCCTAGGGCGCAAGATCTGTTTTAACGATAAAAAAGAAAGAAAACAGATGTTACATCGGGGGCACAACATTTGTTTTAGTAATGAAAAAATTATAAAGGATTGAAGGATGTTGTGGCTTCTATCGTGACATCATACATTATAATATTAAAAAAAATAAAACAAGGGATTGTTGTCGCTTTTTTGTTGGCGCGACAAATCTTGCGTGACATACATTTTTTTGTCTTGCCTTCCATGGGAGTTACATATCTTGCGCGACTACATTTTATTTATGTCGCATATATTCTTGGCATGACATTTTGCGCGAGTGACTACATTTTATTTATGTTGCACATCTCATGGGTGTGACATATTTTGGGAGACTACAAAACGTTTTTCTTGTAGTGATAACATTTCAAAATCGGGGCAAAAGTGTACCCATGATTTTTGAAATCACATGGTTAGTTTTGCCCCATTTTTGAGATGTCATTGTTACTTTTGCCCCAATTCTGAAATGTCATAATTACTTACTTTAAAAATATTACATGGTGTTGGGTACACCTTGATGACATCATATGAGTATTTTTATGACTTTGCCCGGTTAAAAACAGAACATTGGCCTCAAAGGGATGGCTCATGCATGGGCCGGACGAAGTAACAAAGGGAAAAGCTAGAGAGTAGTGACTGTGGTTCAGGTATTTACCTAAAGAGGGACAAAGTGTGGACCACCATATATAAACGTGTGTGTGTGTGTATGTATGTATATGTGTGTGTATATGTGTGTGTGTATGCATATTATGTGAGTGTATATGTGTGTGTGTGTGTATTCCAGCTGATTGATTAGTCTGAATCATATAGCACAAGATGGATTGCTGGCAACGACGCCAAAGGTGGCACCTAATTATGGAAATCTTTTCAGATTTTGTGTCACCGATGTGAAAGGAACTTGAGATAAAGCCCCACCATAACAAAACATGAGGTGGGGTTTCATACTTGGGCTAACAATTAACAAAAACCAAATAATAAGACTAGAAAGACTACAAAAATATATGGTCACTATATTTTGAGCATTTTTCTGTGAATTTGTTTGTCCTTTCTCAATTTGGTACTAATTTGTCACTTGCAAGTATTTTTTATGAATTTTTGATCGGAATGATTCAGTATATGGGTCGCTTCAATTAATTTACATTTAATAATTTCCTTATTGACTTTTGTTGTTTAGGTCCTATTTTCACTTCTATATTATTGTATCATGAATTAACTTTTGTTCTTTCAATATATATCATTTTGTTATTATATGATATGGGAAAAATATGAGTTTTAAACTCTATTCTTGCTATCCTTTCATTTCTAACCTTCAATCATTTGGTGAGTACTACTTAGTTGTAGTTTCAATAGCTATGTTTAGAGAAATATTTTCGGGCAAAGGTGCACCCAATAAGTAATTTCTAAATGGGTAAAACCTATCCTTGTGGATAAAAAAGTGTTTGATTGTCATATAGTCCAAATCTAACAGAATCATGCCCTATTGAAACAAAAGTTAAGGGCACGATCCTTATATTGTTGGTGAGTCCAACCTCATTCTTAAAATTTTGATATAAAACAAGTTGCAATACTTCTTTCTATTAGAAAATAGTTTTAGTTGATCATAAAAAAATTGAGGGAGCTCATCAAACATATTCCTCCAGTCCAATGGTAGAAGTCATTTTTATCATATTTCACTGGAACAAAATATCTTAAATATCATTATTTTGAAATTGAAAAAGTTTCTTATACTTTACCACTTTTTTACCCACACTCTACCCCTAGGAGTACAAAATCAGCTTAATAATAATGAAGATCATATCGTATACATCTATCAAATATGAACTCTAATGATATGAAATATAAATATGTGTGATAAAAAAAGATTTTATCCCTATACCTTATAAATAGAGCATGAGGAGTATATTCTATATAAGCTGTAAACATTTTTTACATCAGTTAGAAGCTAAAGAGACATACATCTCTTTTACCTGTGTACCGATACGAACTGACCAAATTGAAATATGGGCAAAAGTGCTGATATTATAATTAACTATTTCAATTTGGGCAAAAATAATAAATGACTATTTCGCGGTGCATTAATAATATTCAACTTTGTGACTCGGTGCAAAAATGACAAAACCGGTTCTAGATGTTAATTTATAGTTTTGTGGAACCTTATTGATATTATTTTCTATAGTGAAATTACCTTTTTGCCCCTCCCAATCAAAACTTTGCTGATACTAGTTAGCATGGAAGAAAAAGGGGTGAAGGAAGAAGAGTTGAGTTTTAATTCCGAGTGTGTAAAAATGTATTTTTATTTTTAGAAAATAATAGTAGTAAGATTCCACAAAACTACAAATTAATGTTTAGTACCGGTTTTATCATTTTTGCACCGGGTCACAAAGTTAATTATTATTGATGCACTGCGAAATAGTCATTTATTAGTTTTGCCCAAATTGAAATAGTTAATTATTAAATCAACGCTTTTGCCTTTGAAATATTAACCGGCCCTTTCAACTTCTAAACTTTCAACAGCTTCATATATTCATGGTAAAAAAACAGCTTCATATGTTAAATTGATCGATCCATATGATACTTTATGATCTCGACCAAAACAAATATGATACTTTATGAGACAGGGTTAAACTAACAATTTAGAGTGATAAAAGACCCAACTGAGAAAACCTAGCGAATTGACGTGAGTGGTAAGTACTCTCGTCCCTTAAGCAAGTGGTTGGGGGTTCGATCTCTAACTCTTGCTAATGGAGCAAATTCACAGGCCAGCTGTCTACCCCTATATGAGACTTCCGAATAGCGAGGGATTAGTCTCACTTGACACGCGGGTGGGGATACCTTGGGTAACAAAAAAAAAGACCAAACTGAGAAACAATTAATGATCGAAGAAATATTATTAAAGATTATAATTATAATATACCGATTCATCCTTTTTTACCACCACCATCATATCATCTTGAGAATTTTTTCCTCTTCATTGCTTTTACTTTGAGAGAGATAACTTTAAACCTCTCTTGGGTCTACAAAAAGAGCTCTACTTGGTGGGGTTTTGGTTAAATCATGGAACGACGTAGTTGTAATGGAGCCATCATCATCATCATGACGACCATTATTATTTTTAAGTGCCTTTATGCACCACAAGTCTTCAGGAGTTGACAGCAATTTCCAATGTGGGATGTGATGTTTCAGTTCGTCTCTCCCTCCAACTTCAGTCACAACAATCTTACAACACTTATTGGCAGCAGCCATGTCGTGCACAAACTCACACAACCCTCTCACAAGCTTCCCTGAGGATGGCCCTTCATGATAAACCCCATAGACAAAATAAAACCCAAAAGGACTAAAGAAATCAGGCAAACTTGGAATAATATTCCCCAAACATGGGAAAATCCTATGAATCAAAGCACAACTCTTAGTACATAACAAGCAATAAAAAGGTGCTTTACCCAGCCTTAGCTTGAAGATTTCTCCACTATTCCAAACACTAAGCATAGCCCAACTATTAGGGACTGTTTGGCTACTAATATCAAACCCAAAATAATCCCCTTTAAAGTGAGCCACCCATGTCCCTAAACTAAGCTTGTTTCTGAGGATTTTGTCTATGTCATTGGGGAAGAACTCAGTTGTGGTCCCCATGAAACTTCTGTAAAGAGATTCAGCTTGATCGATCTTGACCGCTGAAATCTCAATGTTGGATGAGATTGTGAAGGATCTATGATTGTTCACTGGGTTCACAAGAATAGAGGGTGTTCTGAACTTGGTGTAGCCGAATTTGTTCATGAAAAGATTAACTGAAGCTTGATTCTCTTTCTCTGTGGCCATGTAAGCATAATCCACGTCGTTTGATTTGAACCATTCTTCTAATTTAAACACAAGGCTTGATCCTATTCCTCTTCTTCTAACATGAGGCACTACTCTTAGACCTAGGACATAACCTACCTTGGCTAAATCATCCTTGTATGTAACAAATTTTATAGATCCTTGAATCACACCAACCAGCTCCTTGTCCAGCTCGGCTACCTAATCATCATGAACATCGAAAGTTACACACACACACACACACGTGTTAGTTTCATATGTATACAAACAAACATACTACCACTGGTCATTAATATGGAACTCAATTCACTAATATCGATAGATTAAAGAATCTAAAGAAAATGATCAATTATAATATATGTAACACGTAATATTTCTGAAATACTTTATATATATATATATATATATATATATATATATATATATATATATATATAAAACACAATTTGTAAGTTAGAAAAGTTAGTTAAAGGAAATATCATAAATGTAAATACTTGAAAGTGATTCATTTAACTAATGTAATCTCTACAAATTATTCAACTAGGTTTTACGTTAAATATTGGAGGTGGATTATAGTTATATATGGAAGAAGAAAGACAATATATAGTAATTAGTGTGTGTAGATATACCAGCATCTTGTACATGGGACTGTTTCGGATTCTGCAAATGGGATCGCCCATAGTGTCTGTGAAGAGAAAAACACTTTCTGCTGGCCCTACCTCGCAACTTCTCTCGAGATCTTCCACTTGAGCTCTATCAAATTGTTCTTCATAGCTTCTGATCTTGAACTCCATGTGGACAAATTATTACGATGCTGAATATACGTGTATGTATATGAACTAATAAAAGGTGTTTCTGATGGTAACAAAAACTCGAAGCCGAAGGTGTTAAAAGGAATAAATATAGAGCAAACCAAGAAGTGTTAATATTATATGTATATATCAAAAGGTAGAAGCAGAAGAAGAGTTTGGCTTACAATTCATTATTATTATCATTTATATGGAGTGGGATAGATGGGAAGACAACTGAAGGGAGGGGGGAGAGAGAGATTGGAACTTGCAAATGTTCTTTATGGTAACTATGAGTAACATAAGCTTCAATAATAATACTTCTAACCTACCGTAATATAACCTACCTATAAGAGCAAAAAATTTAAATGTATTTTGTCTAAAATATAAGAATTTACTTTCAATTCTCTCTTTATTTAATGTCTTTTCCTACATAACCTTTATCCATCTTTCATATTTTTTAATGTTTATTTATTTCTCCTTTTTAACATATAGTATCATAATAAATATGGGCAATGTTAAAAAAACATTAACTCTAGATCGACACCTAACTAACAATAAAATGTTTTCTAATAAGCATGTTTTGGCTACTGAACTCTTATATTACGGATTGGAGGGAAGAGTAGACAAAAGCTAGATTAATAATAGAATGTGTTTTTTGTCTCTAGCTTTTTGGTGCCCACTATTTAGATTGATTAAACTAGATGTTGAGATAGAGGCGCACCCACACATATCCGCGTTAGGTTAAGGGCTTTCGCATGCGCGAGGCTTTTGTGTTCTGTTGTCCCACCACGATTTGTCACCCAATTAACATTCAGATTATATGCACAATATCAACTATACATGAAGTAAGAAAATCACAATACTAAAACATGAAAACAATGGAGTTGAGCATTAACTAAGAAAAATATGTTTCATTATGATTAATTAAATTAGGAAAATGACTTTATTTTGCCCTTCAAGTAGCCACTCTAAACTATTGGGTACTCTAAATTAAAATTGAGTATAATTTCACCTTGAAGTAACTAAAGTGGTCTAATTTTACCCTCTGGCGAATGCAATGCTGATGCCTGAATGCTCATTGGTGGGAATGTTCAGTTAAGGGAAAATTGGACTTTAACTAATTCAATGGTGAAATTGTACCCGATGTTATTTTAGGGTGTCAGTGGTCAATGATGGTTACTTGAAGGGCGCAAGATAGGGTCATTGCCCTTATGATTATTTTTATTTTCATATATTTATAAATCAAAATCATGAAAAATATTCACAAATGTGAATGCTCAAACTCGAAACCACACAATAAATTAAAAAGCAATTTTAAAATAACTACTGGACTAGATCATATACTGATTGACCAGTTGATGATTTGGACTAGCTAGAAGATTGTTTTGAATTTTAAATTGGATTACATGGTTGAGTTAAGTTGATGCAAAGTTGAAATGTTATTAAAGCCGGGTTTCGGAAAACCAGACGAAAACTTGGTTCTGATCGAAAAAATGGTGAAAAAAATTAGAAAAAACTTTTATGAAAAGTTACCCTCTAAAAAGCTTTATATATTTTCAGATATATCTATTTTATATCCATATGATGTTATTTCATTAGAAACTTTATATATTGTGGTGTGACTATTTTGACAAATAGACTTGTTTTAGATTTATTTGTTATAAATTTGTAAATATGTACACACTCACAGATATATTATTTGCATTCAATTGTTTTTGTTAAATTTATATTTAATAATTACGTCAACCTTTATTATTATATGAAAAAACATTACAACCCCTCCACTAGCAAAAACCCGGCTGGTGAATTTAGGGTGCTCAAATTTGTTTTGATCGATATATTGATCTGATCCAAGCACACTAGAAATGCAGAATGCCCCACTCCAAATTTGCAAATCCCACTTCGTCCGTACACCAAAAAGAGTCGGCAGTCGGGTTGATGAAGAAATATCTTCCAAGAATCTAATCATGGAATAAGGATAAAGAATAAACAAATTAGCCAATTAATTAATTTACCAACTAGGAGTACCATATACTCCCTCCGGTCCTTATTATAAGTCACAAACCGCCTCTAAATTTTGGTCCTTAATATAAGTCACCAACTACCATTAACTAACTTAGTTATTAAAATTTTCTCAATATATCCTCATCATTGGAAAAAGAGATTTCTTTAATTCAATTGACTTTTCCTCCACTTCACTTTTGCTTCCCTCTATTATGACTCATAAAGATAGAAAATTAATGAAGAGCGAAAAAAGGTAGTGGGTCATGGTGATAAAGGTGAGAGGGGCAAACCTGAGATGTGTGGTTGAGTGGCAAGAACTCATTCACCCTTAACCAATTGTCTGGGGTTTGATTCCTGACGTTGGGTATGAAGAAGCATTAAATCTCTCAGGCCAGCTGTCCCACCCTTTGAGGTGCCTACAAATCAGCGGGGGATTAGTCTCTCACTTGTCGAGTGAGGGGATACCTTGATCATGGATCAAAAAAATGTGAGAGGAGGGGCAAAAATGGAAAAGTTTGAAAAAATAAGATCAATTTAATGATGCAACTTTCATTAACCTCCAATCCTTGATATGTACAATTTGGGTGGTTGGTGACTTATAATAAGGACCGGAGGGAGTATATATATATGGTGGCGGCTGATTAAAAGATTAACTAATTAATCATGATACAACAGGGCAAGTGTACTCATATGTGCCTTAAGATGTGTGTTAGCAAGAACAACATATATAATTTAAAAGTTAATGAATAAATCTTACTCTTCTGGCTCCATATACTAGCTAATAAGTCGTTCGTAACATGTTTTATGCAGGAAAAAAGTTTTTTCAACTATGCATTCGAAATTTAACAACAATCCAAATTTATTATCTTTTATATACATGATATCAATTAGAGTTTACATAATAATATATTAAGGTTAAAATTGTGTATTTATGTAAGAAATTAATAATGTAACCAATAATTTGGACTAGTAAAACGATTCTCAATATTTTTATTACAAAAAAAAAATATGAATATGAATTTAAGCGAAATTATGAAAACTCGTGGAAATTTCACTAGTTAGAAGAACATAAATTGGAGCACTAAATCTTCATATATAAATTTCTAGAATATTACCCATATATATATTTGTCTTCAAAAACATATTAGGTCATTTGGCCAATAAAATTTTGAAGCATGGTTTTCTCACCTACTATTCTTATTACTACTCCCTCCGGTCCTAAATATAAGACCTAATTCACTTTTTTGGAAAATCCTAAAAAAGCAAAAAATAAGTTAATTATAAATTGATTTACCTAATTTTTTCCCTTAGACTAATTTATTTTACCTATAAACTAATGGATTATTTAAAATATATTAAATATGTCATCATTTAATAACATATTTCGCAACCTTAATCTCTCCAAAAAAAAGTTATCTAGGTCCTATATTTAGGACCGGAGGTAGTATTATTTATTTTATATGGCATATTTTTCATTAGGATTCAAATATTCAAATACGTACTGTTTTGACTACCTATAGTGTATTTCCCCTAAATTTTGCAGTACTTTTTAATGAAAATATGTTTAGTGTAACCTTTTTCTCTTGACGCATTAGATTCGACAGTGAAAGTGAAAACCTCCACTAATAATTAATAAAGCCATGCTTAACATTATTAGCCCGGTGCCAGCTCTAAGTTTTATTGCTAATGATGACAAGGTTGTCCAATAATAATATGTTAATAAATTAACTATTAACTATGTTATGGCTACAATAACGGATTGAAGAGTAGTCACTACCTTATTGATTGCAAAGTTTACTTTTTTTGGAATATTACTCTGTGATTGGGAATGTGGCATAATATCACAACAGTAATTATCTGGTAGAGTTAAACCAACTTTTAGTCCCTATAGTTTCTTATGATTTAGGTTTTGGTCCCTATAGTTTGAAAGTTGTGGTTTTAGTCCCTATAGTTTGCACCGTTTAATAGAGTTAGTCCCTATAGTTTCAAAAGGATTTAACGGTGTTAATTTGTACTGATGTGTCGCTAACACCGTTAGTTTTGCTGACTTGGCCCGATCAGTGGACATGGTGACTTGGAAATGTACTACTCCCTCCGGTCCTAAATATAAGACCTAATTGACTTTTTCTGGAAAATCCTTAAAAAGTAAAATAAGTTAATTATAAATTGATTTACCTAATTTTTTTCCCTTAAACTATTTTATTTTACCTATAAACTAATGAATAATCTAAAAATATATCAAATATGTCATCATTTAATAACCTATTTCGCAACCTTAATCTCTCCAAAAAAAGTCAATTAGGTCCTATATTTACGACCGGAGGTAGTATTAAAATATAAAATAAAGCATATAATTTTAAATTTTCTAAAAAAATGAAAAACATAATAAAATGACATTTATACCCCCATTACTTCTTTGAATTTTCATCCTCACGCCCTTCTTCCTTCTCCCTTCCTTGCGAATATCCCAGCAAAAACATAAAAATTTCATAAGAAAACTTCCTGCCTTCGTGATCCTATGATTATTCTCATAATCTTGATGGCATTAATGGTATTTCTCAATTACTATGAAGAATACCTCTCCGATTCAAGGACATATCCAAAGGGAGAGTTGGTTTTCTTGTGAGTTGTGATGGTCGAATACCATTTGACAAATACCATGAATGTCATAAGTGAATGTGAACAGAAAGATTCATGGGTACATAAGATAAATATTAGAGAGGCAAAATTGCTAGAAGTAGCACATAATGAACAGTGTAGCAGAAACCTTATCTCTTGCGGCAAGGGCTAGAATGTTAGCATAGGACACAACTCCGGCAAATTTTAGTTTTAGCTCGTCCTTAATTAAGTCAGAAAATTCAAATCCTTTCAAAGTTTGGTTTGGAAGTACCTGTCAATCTATCGCTCGGTTTTAATTACAATCGGAATCCGGCGACATTGAAGCATAGCATATTCTAAAACAATTTCATTTTTCAGAAAAGTTAAAATTACGTGCTTTATTTTATTTTTAAATTGTGCATTTCCAAGTCATCATGTCTACTCATCCGTCTAAGTCAGCAAAACTAACGGTGTTAGCGACACATAAACACAAATTAACACCATTAGGTCCTTTTGAAACTATAGAGACTAACTCTATTAAACGGTACAAATTATAGGCACTAAAACCATAACTTTCAGACTATTGGGACCAAAACCCATATCATAGGCAACTAACTATAAGGACTAAAAGTTGGTTTAACACTATCTGGTATCTAAAAAGTGGGAAAACCTTATATTCACAAAGGTATGGATTCAAGTATTCAACTATTTCAAAATTAGTTCTCTTTTTATTTATCCACCAAATTATGATGCCATTAGGATACACTACAAAAAAAAACGGCGCTTTCGGCGTACATCTTCCGGCGTTTTCATCAAAAACGCCGGAAATGACATGCCTTCCGGCGTTTTCTAAAAAACGCCTAAAAGAAACACCACAAAATTTGGCGCGCGCTTCCCGCCTTCTTTCCCGCGCACACATACCGGCGTTTGTGGACACAAAAACGCCGGTATGTATATTTTAATCAAAAAATTTGTTATTTACTTTTCTTTTTCTTTTTTTTTTTGAAAAAAATAACACATATCGGCGTTTTTCGTTCTTAAAAACGCCGGTAAGTATTAAATATTATTTTTTTAAAAAAACATGCATACCAGCGTTTCCTGGAAAGGCCGATAAGCGTAAGAAAAACGCCGGTAAGTATTAAATATTATTTTTTAAAAAAACATGCATACCGGCGTTTCTTGAAAACTCCGATAAGCGTAAGAAAAACGCCGGTAAGTATTAAATATTATTTTTTTAAAAAAAACATGCATACCGGCGTTTCCTGGAAATGCCGATAAGTGTAAGAAAAACGCCGGTAAGTATTAAATAATATTTTTTAAAAAAACCATGCATATCTGCGTTTGCGAAATCGCCGGTAAAATAATAATACAATATCACTTTCCGGCGTTCCCATCATAAACGCCGGTATGCTCCACCTTCCCTATAAATAGCGATGCTCCCCCCTCATTTTCCCTTGCTCATTCGTTTCTTGCTCCTTCCTACTTCTTTCTATTTGTTTCTCAGCGATCATTATAAATAGCGGTGCTCTCCCCTCATTGCACATTTGGTGGTTGCTTATTTTCATATCTCTTTTTATTTATATTTGCTTCATTTTTGTTTATTTTTATGTAATTGTTAATTTTTATATTTGATATACTTTAGTTGCTCTTATAGGTATTATTTTCTTTTAATGTGTGTAATATGATTTTTCTGTCATTATTATTTATTAATATTTTTTATTTATATCTATAATACTAAATTTTCGTCCTAATTTAATGTTAAATTGGGACGAAAATTATTTTTTTTAATAATTTTTAAACACTTTTCGGCGTTTCTGCAAACGCCGAAAAAGTTTATATTAAATAATAGCATACCGGCGTTTCATCAAAACGCCGGTATGTCAATTATTAAAATAATGGACATACCGGCGTTTCGGGAAACGCCGGTATGTCTGAATATTATATTATTTTCTGCATCCCGCGTTTCGGCGTTTGTGGGTACCCTACGGCGTTTGTAAAAACGCCGATGTGCTACTTTTCCACGTTTTTTTTTTCGGCGATTTGCAAAAACGCCGTAGCGTTGTTTCGCCGGAAAAAAACGCCGGAAAGAGGCAAAAATAAACGCCGGTAAGCGGCAAGTGTTTTGTAGTGATAGACTAATATAAATAGAGGCACCTTTTTATCTCCTAGTAAAGTATCACTGGTAAATACTTAGACTCAAACAAGAGACAACTAGTTAATCTAAAACAGCCCGGCCCTTACCAATTTTTTCAAAGATCTTTGTGGTTTTGAAATTACTTCTTATAATGGAAACTCATGGTTCATTATTCTTTTTATATTTTTAATTTGTCAACTTAAATTTTAAGTCACAAAACCATTTTCTTAATGTTTGAGGACAAAATGGACTTTCAAAATGACAGCTTTAATTAGTTTTAGAGTATTGTTCAATTGCTAAAGAAAGATTGGGTATTTTCTATTATAATACGTGTTCGCATTTTGTGTTTGACAATACCTCAATTTGAATGATGTCCATTAGATTTCCGATCATACCAAAAAATATAAAGAATGATTAAGAATGCTTTTTTTTTTAAATTTTATGTATTGATTAGTTCATGTGGGTTAATTATTGATTGATCTCCTTAGATCAAACATTAAAATCAAAGATATAAATTGAAGATGCATATTCAACCACCAAATAAAAACATTTTAAAAAACTCAAATGCGCATAAATATATGAAACTTGTTCAAAGAATGGTTGATTTTCTATTTATGAAATGGGTAAATGAGAAATTTCAAAACTGAAGTTTTTCAACATGAATGTATGGCGCAAGCAAGTTTTGAAGGATACTTATTATATACACACACATACATTTTAAAACATGGCATTTTTTTCTACCCCTATTAATTCAATGGCATTGACACATTGACGAAAATTAGTGAGAAGTTAATGGGACAAACTTTTTCATATGCCTATTCAGTGTGTCAAAAATTTAAACTCTCCCTCCACCTTATTCTTCCTCTCTCATCCCTAAAAGATGTAAATGTCGTAGGGAGCTCTATTATTTCCCCAATTCACCCGAGTCTCTGATTAAATGATGATCAGTACCAAGATTTCTCTTATGCAAGGATGTGAAAGCAAACACTTATTTTGCGACCCATAGATGAATAATGAATAAAAGATGGAAAAATCATAAGATGGTTTAAAATCTTCCCAAATAAATCCATGTAAAACCATATACCTTGCAACCAATCAACCCTTGAGCTTAGGGGATATTAAACACAGTAGAAAAGGAATTACAAAAGCCGAAAAGTCTAAGGTATAGTTAAGAAATAATTTTGCTAACTTTGAAACCATAACTATAATAGCAAAGAAACTTTCTGACTACATTAATGAGAGTTTACTACGATAGAAAAAGTAAGTGTTCATTACGAATGCCTATCATAATTAATAAATTAAAGTGTTTAGCCATTTGAAAGTCTAATAGCTCTATGTTAGCAAATAATCTATCATATAGTTATAAGAAGTAACTTAGTAATTTAGGTTGTCCACCTAGTCGCGAGTTCGATTCTTGGGGAGTGACACTTTGTTGTGTCTCCATCGCGTCGCTTGGGAGACATCTTCGTAACTTAGTGAAGTTGGGAGTAACCTACCTGTGTGGACAGTCAGAATGAGTTTGCTGGTCATGCCCCAGAGCCCACAGGGACAGGTCCCAGTGGATCATGAGTTAGGTGCCCTGCCCTTGGATTGAGTTGAGCCCAAATCTCTTCCTAAAATTTAATTATAAAAAAAAAGAAGTAACTTAGTAACTGAATGTGAATGTACCCATTATAGAAAGAAAACAAGATATCAAATTAAATAAAGATTATCATGTATAAAAGAAAATGTGTTAACATTGAGTTTTTTTAAAAAAATCAAGGAAAGACAATTTTCATTAATTAAAATAAAAAAGACTGTGTAAACATTGGTAAAGAAAAACCATTTTACAAGCGACATAATTAACATGAAGCTTTCTAGAAATATTTTGGTATTGAACAAATTAATCCTTAATCAAAAATTTAGGATGATACAAAAAGTACTTGGTGCTGGTGAATTGGAAAAAATCACATGTATTTTTACCCTAATTCAACGATAAGTTGACTTTTGTGCTTACATTGAAAGTTTAGATCACTATTAATAGAAAAAGAAGCATTTGATGTTGGATAAAATTTTGAAAAATTACATGTATATACGCTTAATCCAAAAATTTCCATCCCCACTTTCCTTCCCACCCCATGCTAAAAGTCCCTAAGAGAATAAACTGAAAATTTGGTAGACTTAGAGGATTAAAGCTGAACTTTTACCAAAATAAAACAGAACAGCTAAATTAGTGGGCAACGAGAAGAATGGATTATATATCTCAGAACTATCTGGACAATTCTGGAGGGATAAAAAGTTTGGCTCTTAATGGGACCTATCTATGTTGGTAAGATCACAACCATGGGACATATAGACAAAACATTATTTTGCTTTCCTTTATTTGTCTTAAGTTGGTTTATGTAATGATATCTTGTAACCTTATTATGTCCACTATTTATACTCGTGACATGGAGTTCCATTAATTTACAATTAATTAAGAATAGTTTGGATTCAATACATTGCCTATAATAAATATTATTATGGCATGTAGATGTTCATAGACGTAGCCTTTATCTTCTAGAATTTCTTTTCTTTTTCAATGACTATTATTTCTAAAGCTTACATCTTCTGCCATAATATAATTTATTTAATTTATGTCCACCATTTATACTCATGTCTTCTAGAATTCCTCTTCTTTCTTCATCTTCTCTTTCTTTATGTTTTCTTTATTTTATAATATATATCTATTTTTGTCAAAATGATAGTGGCGATTTATTTAATTTGATGTATTTGGTTTATTTTTCATTTTTTGTACGGTATATTATTCATTTATTCATCCTTCTACAAGTGATGATGTCATCTGCTACACTAAGCAGAATTATGCCAATTCGAAGCTTGAGTTGGATATTGTGACGTGTTGAGAGGCAAAAGATCAGAACGAAAACAACAAAAGTTTTCAACTTAAGATTGGAATAGGTCATATAGTTCCAAATACTTACATAATGGAGAAAACTTAAACTCCTATGGGTTAAATAATATATCAATTCCACATGCATGGTAAAATCTAAGAGTTGGGTTTTAGTCTAAAATTCTATTTTGTGATCTATTTTAGCTGGACTAAAATCAAATTAAACCGAAGTGCCATCATTCTTCAAAATGATTATGAACACTGATCAACCCTTCATTTGAGAAGAACGGATATCTCATTTTTCTGCAATAGTTAACAATAAAATATTATAAGAAAATTTGTTTTGAAATTTTGTTCGTATTGTTTTGATTTGGTTGTAATCTTCCTAAATTTTAACTTGATGCAACCCAGTAGATATCGTATTGGCTCTAATCTAATCTTTGAATGTTGGCTCTAATCTCATAACACTACAAAAAACTCACTACTTTCCGGCGTTTATTTTTCCCCCGTTCCGGCGTTATTTTCGGCGAAACCACTCTACGGCGTTTCCTCTTAGCGCCGAAAAAAAAGTGTGGGAAAGAATCTTTCCGGCGTTTCCGGATGCGCCGCAGAGAAGCCTCAAAACGCCGCTCAGAGAGGATCAGAAATGCATATTATATTCATGCATACCGGCGCTTTTCATCAACGTCGGAATGGGAAAATATTAAAATATTCAAGCATATCGGCGCTTCCGTCAAACGCCGATATGCGCTTATTTTAATTTAAATCATTCCGGCGTTTCATAGACACGCCGGTATGCCTAAAATCAAAAACTCAAATGAAGTCGGACTTTAATGGCGTTATTTAAAACGCCGAAAAAGTATATTAAAATATAATAAAACACACCGGCGTTTATAAACAAACGCCGGTGTGTTTTATTATATTTTAATATACGTTTCGGCGTTAACAGAAACGCTGAAAAGGGAATGTCAGCTAAACTGAATAATAAACTTGTATTTACATAAATATAAAAAAGTACATAAAAGTACAAAACAAAAGTAAAACAAAAATAAAAAAGTCCATAAAAATAAAAAACATAATCTACTCGTCAGCTTCGTCAGAGGGTCGTGGAGAGCGTCGGCGTCGGCGACGAGCTTGTGAGGAGGAGGCTTGCTGTCGTTCCTGCTGCAACCTCCTCTGCTCCTGCGCCCTAAAAAATTCCTCTTGTTGGCGAGCGAACTCCGAGTGTAACACCCAGACAAATTCATATACAATTTATATAAAATTACAAATTCATATACAATTTATATAAAATTACATTTACACTCCAAAAGTCTCAAGTCAAAGTGACAAATTCAAAAATTGATGATAGTCATTTTTAAAATAAAGACAAAGTAAAACATTAAAGGTTGAGGTCAATGACAAAATAAATATAAAATAAAAGTGTGCTTACACATCAAGTGTCTTCCCTGGCTTGCTATTAGATTCCTTCACCTAAAATTGTTAATAATGGGGTGAGATCGACATCTCAGTAACTACCAAAATCTCCTAACATACACAAGCAAATTACTTATAATTACAATATAAAGGTCATTCACATATTCGTTCGTACAAATAAACTCTTTATCCATATCGATTGACCTCTTAATTCAAAAATTAAAACGGTTCCTTTACATTAAGATTTCACTCATGGATAAATGCAGTATGTCTCCCTTATATCACCTCCACCCTTATACCGCTGACAGGAGCCATAGGCTAACATATAGTCCAAACAGAAATAAATCTAATCAAATAGATTATCCCAAGCTCACCAATACATGAGATATACCCTGCCGAGGCATAGAGCTCAAGTATGGACTATGGCTCCCCTCCTTAAAGAACAGATATAAGGAGGTGTCACATGTCCCATAACTTCCATGCAATCCTGGCAAGGGAAGACATAGAAGAAATGACCCTGACAAGTACCACTACCACTGTGCACCGAGTGGTGGTATAAAAATTCATCATCACATGATCCCCCTCTAATCCCTATCCCATAACAGATGCTCATGCAATGACAGATATATACGTTCACAACCAATTAAAATATACTTGAATTAAATTACCATAGTACACTCGCTAACACAATATAATATCATCATATAAGCAAACATGCTTGAAAAGAATCAAACCACATATCATTCACATATTACATATAAAAGCATTAACAACAAGCATGCTTGAAAAGGAACAAACTAATCAATCATTCACATTTTTAAATTAAGAGGTAATCAGTAATCAGTCAGATTATAATTATCCATAACTTTCAAGCATACGAAAGAATCATTCAGAGTTACCTGTTGTTCCTTAGCTCACAGTTATTGCACAAAATCTCTTCAAATAAAATTCTCACCGACTATCTACAAAATCATAAGTATATATTTTTATAAATACACTAATCAACACTAAATATCACTACCTTATAATTCTAAACTAGACCCTAAATTCATGTTATAGATATAAACTTTTTATATAGGAATTTTTTTTTGCCATGTATATATAGGAATACTATTATGTATTTATAAACTTTATTTTGTGAAATAATTAAGAGGAAAAGGAAACGTTATATATGATAACATTTATATCATCATACCTACCGTGTGAGAATGATTCAAATTCTCTTATAGCTAACGCCTAAAGGACTATGTGAGGACAAGACCAAGCAATTTAATAATGCATGTGTATATGTATATTATATATAGTTTATACTTAGATGCATGAATGAAGAAGAAATAGCTTCAACAAGACAATTAATGGACTAAAGTATAAGTTAACACAAAATGGTTTGACATGAACCCTTATAGAAAAGATAAAATCTATATATCCATTCTTGCATTAAACTTACATATTAAAACAAATTGTTGTGGGGGTGAGTTTGAAGAATATAATAAGAAAAATACATATAGGAAGTTACTGATGCAGTCCACAAAAAGAAATAATGGGTGAGACAGTATTAGTTTATTTTTTTTAGATCACTTTGGCAAGGAAAAATCGAAATTGTGGTGTGAGAGATGAGGGTATTATATATATGTGTCTGTGTCTAATAATGGGTTTATATATATATGCACACACGTGTATTTTTTTTTTCCTTTGTACCTACGCCTAAACAAAAGTAATTGGGAAATGATAAATTTCTCTCCAATGACATGGAGCTTACTGATGCATGTGGGGTAAAATAAAGAAAGGAAAAATAAAACAAATCTATAATATTACCTATACACACGTATACTAAGATGATTGAGAAGGAGTTCACCATGTAAATAAACCAGAAAAATGGCTGAGAAAATAATGAAAAGACAAGAAGATGACCGACAAGGTAATCTTTAATCTTAACAAAGGTAGAATAAAAAAAGGTAAGCAAGGAAGAGAAAATAGAACCTGTAGAGAAAGAATGAGGGGACGGCCAAAGGTGAGAAGGAGAAACAAATAGAAATTATATATCTAGAAGGGCTTAGGGTTTTCAATTGGGCTTTGTGTATTGGGTCTCCTTTAATAATTTTATTTTCAACCTAGACATTTTGGTTCATATATATTTTTTTATAACATCTTGGTTCATATATTTAAGTCTATTTCATTTGAAATTTATTCTCATAATGTAAAAGTAATCTACATATAATATTTTTAAGCGTTGAAGCAACTCTTTATTATTTCTTTATAACATATTCTTAAATAATAATTTAAAATCTCTCAAAGACAATTTATTTCTAATTGCTAAAAATATGGGATGTTACAATTCTCCCCTCCTAAAAAGAATTTTGTCCTCAAAATTTCCTAAATCATAGAACTATAACAAATAATTCATAACACAATAACCCTAAATTGATTTACTCCCATAAAATAAGATAGATACATATCATTACTTTGAATAATCATCACAAGTTTTTTTTAGCTCTCTTCACTTTTCAGCCACTATTTACAATTCTTACGGCCGCTTAACTTTATACTTACTCAAAAATATTTAACTACTATAATTCATAAGAACACGATCACTATTTCAATTTTCTAAAACATCATAATTTACTATCTCATTAATTTCTTAATTCCTTGATTTCAATAGAGAAGAATCTTACTTATCCATTTTTCATAACCAGTTATGGCCTATAGCACATACTTCCTTGAACTTAATCATCTTAAAAGCCACAAATCTCCTATAAGTAATACAAACAAAAAAAAATCTTGATTTTTCAAAGACTCATTCCTTATAATTAGAAACTTTTTACATCACCCCTCTAAATCATTGAAAAATAAAGTCTCAATCATTTGATTTGACGCAAGAATATCTCCCACCTCTAAATCAACACTTAAACTATCTTAATTGAATCATAAACTCCATAATACCTCAATCTTTCATATTTGCTTTGAGCCTATAGCTGGGTAATTAAAGTCAACATGAAGAATCAATAGTACTATTCATAATTAAGTTCAACTTCTAATATCCTTTTGTCTAAATGGAAATTCCCAATGATAATATTGTGTTCCAACACCTTGACTATTTCAAAAGAATTTCTTAGAAATTTATGATTCCCCTTGACTTAGGATTGTTATTTTTTTTTTTGGTAACAACTTAGGATTGTTATTTAACATAAGCCATAATGAACTAAAATCTATTCACAATATCATTCCCAATCATACATGTAACCTTCATATATCAACAAAAACTTTCTCTTCATCCTCAACCATGAAATCTTAAATTTAACTAGAATCATCATTTATTAACTCAATTATAATTGCAACTTCTAAATTCAACACTAAATTAATATTTCTCCATCATACCAAGCAAACCTAAATAAATTGCAAAATCTCAAATTATATACCCCTAATCCTATCCAAAGATCACCACATTGAAATTCTACATCCTATTTATGATAGCAGCCTCAATCTCTATTTGTCCTTAAACAATCCCTTAAAACAATATCCTTATCTCCAAATACTCTGCAAATAAATACAAGATCTATTCAAGTACCTTTATCCACAGATTCTTTATCATTCCCCTACCTAGCTTACTCTAGTCAAGTATTCTTAGTCACATAATCCTCAATTTCTTGATCAATGTAGTACATTCACTCATTAAAAACCACAATAAAATCTCAATTCTAAAAATAAATTATCCCAATACCATTCTCAATTTATAACCAATATGATATATCCTATTCCCCATAGTCACATCAACATATTCAATCAATCAAGCTCAATCACTTTAGTCTAAATGACCTCACTTTAATGTTTCATCCTCAACAATTTAAACCGAAAGGAATTTTTTTTTAACTAGGGCAATCATGTTTAACGGATGGGAAAAAAATCAACAACTACTTTTCATCATTTTGTTTTTTTTAGACTCCATACTAAACTCTAACTTCCTCTTTTCCAATTCTCAAAGATTCAATCCAAACATAACTATTCATTCGTGCCAATAAGCCTACAGAAATAAAGAAAGCCCTAATTCCTTGCATTCTCAAAATCCATATCAAATCATAGAATTCACAATCCTTGGATCTCTCAAAATTCTTCCTAATTCAACATCAATAATCAAGTTAACAACAATCATCCCTAAGCACCATTTAAACCAACCAAGTTATTAAATACATAAAGTCCTCATGATTTTAAAGCCCCACTAAACATTAGTCCTCAATACTTGTCTCCACATAAATAATCCTTGTGCCTGAACATATGAACATATTTGAAACCACCATATGACCTATCATTCTATCAAATTTTCCATAAAAATAATCAGAATTCTTCAATCCTCAAAAATTCAGATTTATTGACCTCTTTAAATAATATCATATCTAATAAATATTGAATCAGTTATAATACATCAACAATTATATTACCATTTGCACTCCTACACATGTCCAACTTCAAAATTTAGAAAACTACCTAATAATCTTCACTACTTGCGGAAATAATTACATATCCCAACCATTTATAATATTTGTCTCCACATAAATACAATACAAGTAAATAGACACAGTTACGTTCCCTTTTTTTTTACTCCAAACTTATCCGAAAAATGTAATCATAAATATATCTTCGGTGTCTTATCACCAATTAATTCTTGCATTTTTTTTAAATCAAAACCTAATGTCTCACACTTGACACCTTATCTACATTTACCAATGCTAGCCTTCCAGTACAATCTTTTTCATTCCAAAAAAAAAACATTAGTCAATCCCTCATTTGAACTTTGGTATCAATTACAACAACTCCTTAAATAATAATCCATTTTGTCAATCAAATTTACCTTTATTTTGCCTCTAATAAGCCCAACTTGGATATAGTCAATAACAACAGTGTCGTAGTGAAATCGAGTCTTCCTATTAAAAATATGTCTTTCTACTTTTCTTCTGAAAAGCCTAACTTGATAACCCAATCTTCTACTTCTCTTGGTAACAAAAATGTTTAATCAATAGTTGCACAAAATTACTAAATCAAATAATAATACTTAACAAAATTGTATATAGTCCTGTATAGTCCCTCAAGTTTCAAGCAAACCATTTAGATAAACAAGTATATTATATTCTTATTTTGACTTAGTAACGCACAATGATATCTTATTAACCTTCAAATTCCATTCTAAAGCTCCCACCAACTGGTATAGTATCACTTGTCCTAAAAATTCTTTTCTTAACCACATATTATTACCGATCTAATTACTTATGCCATGGCCTCTAAACATAAAACAAACAAACATTTTTCTCTGAAATATTCCATCGCTTCATTATAACTCCTCAATAATAGCTTTTTTTTTAATTCTTTTCTTTCTTCCAGTTTTCTTATACTAAACTATATAAGCATTCAAAACTTTCCTTCTAATCATTACTTCCTCAAGTATTACACCAACATTGAGAATTAACTATACTAATCACCTATGCGTAATATTTATGTATCAAAATTTTTTTTAACTTCCTTATTCATTCCTAAATATAATTCCACATCAACAAAATCAAAATGCAACAATATACTCTATCATAAGAATGACTAATAAGGGAAAAGCAAAAATTATATTTAAATTGTCATGAACTCCAAAAGTTCAAAATACATTTTTCTTTAAAAATGCTTTTCAAAATCGCAAGACAGTCGGTCACAGAATCGTATTGCTCTGATACCAAATTGTAACACCCAGACAAATTCATATACAATTTATATAAAATTACAAATTCATATACAATTTATATAAAATTAAATTTACACTCCAAAAGTCTCAAGTCAAAGTGACAAATTCAAAAATTGATGATAGTCCTTTTTAAAATAAAGACAAAGTAAAACATTAAAGGCTGAGGTCAATGACAAAATAAATATAAAATAAAAGTGTGCTTACACATCAAGTGTCTTCCCTGGCTTGCTATTAGATTCCTTCACCTAAAATTGTTAATAATGGGGTGAGATCGACATCTCAGTAACTACCGAAATCTCCTAACATACACAAGCAAATTACATATAATTACAATACAAAGGTCATTCACATATTCGTTCGTACAAATAAACTCTTTATCCATATCGATTGACCTCTTAATTCAAAAAACGGTTCCTTTACATTAAGATTTCACTCATGGATAAATGCAGTATGCCTCCCTTATATCACCTCCACCCTTATACCGCTGACAGGAGCCATAGACTAACATATAGTCCAAACAGAAATAAATCTAATCAAATAGATTATCCCAAGCTCACCAATACATGAGATATACCCTGTCGAGGCATAGAGCTCAAGTATGGACTATGGCTCCCCTCCTTAAAGAACAGATATAAGGAGGTGTCACACTTCCCATAACTTCCACGCAATCCTAGCAAGGGAAGGCATAGAAGAAAGGGCCCTGACAAGTACCACTACCACTGTGCACCGAGTGGTGATATAAAAATTCATCATCACATAATCCCCCTCTAATCCCTATCCCATAACAGATGCTCATGCAATGACAGATATATACGTTCACCAACAATTAAAATATACTTGAATTAAATTACCATAGTACACTCGCTAACACAATATAATATCATCATATAAGCAAGCATGCTTGAAAAGAATCAAACCACATATCATTCACATATTACATATAAAAACATTAACAACAAGCATGCTTGAAAAGGAACAAACTAATCAATCATTCACATTTTTAAATTAAGAGGTAATCAGTAATCAGTCAGATTATAATTATCCATAACTTTCAAGCATACGAAAGAATCATTCAGAGTTACTTGTTGTTCCTTTGCTCACAGTTATTGCACAAAATCACTTCAAATAAAATTCTCACCGACTATCTACAAAATCATAAGTATATATTTTTATAAATACACTAATCAACACTAACTAGAGTTATCATATCACTACCTTATAATTCTAAACTAGACCCTAAATTCATGTTATAGATGTAAACTTTTTATATAGGAATATTATTATGTATTTATAAACTTTATTTTGTGAAATAATTAAGAGGAAAAGGAAACGTTATATATGATAACATTTATATCATCATATCTACAGTGTGAGAATGATTCAAATTCTCTTATAGCTAACGCCTAAGGACTATGTGAGGACAAGACCAAGCAATTTAATAATGCATGTGTATATGTATATTATATATACTTTATACTTAGATGCATGAATGAAGAAGAAATAGCTTCAACAAGACAATTAATGGACTAAAGTATAAGTTAACACAAAATGGTTTGACATGAACCCTTATAGAAAAGATAAAATCTATATATCCATTCTTGCATTAAACTTACATATTAAAACAAATTGTTGTGGGGTGAGTTTGAAGAATATAATAAGAAAAATACATATAGGAAGTAACTGATGCATTCCACAAAAAGAAATAATGGGTGAGACAGTATTAGTTTATTTTTTTTAGATCATTTTGGCAAGGAAAAATCGAAATTGTGGTGTGAGAGATGAGGGTATTATATATATGTGTCTGTGTCTAATAATGGGTTTATATATATATGCACACACGTGTATTGTTTTTCCTTTGTACCTACGCCTAAACAAAAGTAATTGGGAAATGATAAATTTCTCTCCAATGACATGGAGCTTACTGATGCATGTGGGGTAAAATAAAGAAAGGAAAAATAAAACAAATCCATAATATTACCTATACACACGTATATTAAGATGATTGAGAAGGAGTTCACCATGTAAATAAACCAGAAAAATGGCAGAGCAAATAATGAAAAGACAAGAAGATGACCGACAAGGTAATCTTTGGTAATCTTTAATCTTAACAAAGGTAGAATACAAAAAGGTAAGCAAGGAAGAGAAAATAGAACCTGTAGAGAAAGAATGAGGGGACGACCAAAGGTGAGAAGAAGAAGCAAATAGAAATTATATATCTAGAAGGGCTTAGGGTTTTCAATTGGGCTTGTGTATTGGGTCTCCTTTAATAATTTTATTTTAAACCTAGACATTTTGGTTCATATATATTTTTTTTATAACATCTTGGTTCATATATTTAAGTCTATTTCATTTGAAAATTATTCTCATAATGTAAAAGTAATCTACATATAATATTTTTAAGCGTTGAAGCAACTCTTTATTATTTCTTTATAACATATTCTTAAATAATAATTTAAAATCTCTCAAAGACAATTTATTTCTAATTGCTAAACATATGGGATGTTACACCGAGCGCCATATAGAGACCTCTCGCTTATGCTCCTGCCGCCAGGCTATACGCTCGCGCATCTGCCTCTCCTCTTCTGCCTTCACACGGGCATCAAACTCGCGCATCCGCCTCTCCTCATCTGCCTGGATCCGGGCTTCTCGCTCTTGAAGCTCTCGCTCGCGCTGGGTTGCACGCTCTTCAAGCTCTCGCTAGCGCGCCCGCAACCTCTCCTCTTGCTGCTGCGCCTGTTGAGACGTCCCAGAGGATGATGCTGAGTAGGCCTGGGTACCACGGCTTTCGGAAGGATGGAAGAGCTGAGTAGGTCTAGCTCCAAAGCCAAGACCTGGAACGCGTTCGGCGCGATCCGGAGTCCCAAGCTGCGAGCGGATAGATCTGGCCTCGGCAAAGGGGCTCACGCTCTCCCCTTATTGAGACTCAGGGGTCCCCCTGCTGGCCTCCACCACATCCGCATGTGCCTTCGCAACTTTCTTGATCTGCTCAGCAGCCTTTTGGGACACAGGTCTCCCATCCTTGCGGCTACACGCCAGAACGATGAAGTCGTGGTAGACGCCCTACTTGACGCCCTTCTCCTTGGCCTCCTCCAACTACAATATTTTAAACGTCAAACAATGATCAGTATAAACTTCTTAATAATTACACAGAAAAGAGTAGTAGATATTAAATACCATCTCGTCGTAGCCGACGATCATGGGTCTGCTCTCAGTCGTGTGAGCAACCTGTTGCTGTGCCCGAGCCTTCTGGCCCCGCTCTGCCCTCGCTTCACCCACCTCGGACATCCTCTAGCCAATGTACCGCCTCCACTGTTCAGGGTCGACTCCGTCGGGCACAACCTCCTCCACCTCCCCTGCCTAGACCTGGCCCCTTCCTGGACCCTGTCTTTGAACATCTTCAGTCTCTCGTCCTTCCATGAATCCCCGATCAACGATATCGTGAATTTCTTTAGTTTCTCGCTGTCGGGGAACCACCACTTCCTCTGCAATAGGAAATTTATAAAATTAATCAATATAATCAACATGAATAAAATTAATAACGGTAATAGTTATAGAATTTTCAATTTCGAATTACCTTCATAATGTCTCAGGCCTCTCCTTTCCGCGACTTCGGCACTTTCCTCCAATCGAGAGGGTCGATTGGGAAGCGCCGGTAGTCCCTCCCGAGCAGGCGGCAATATCGGTGAAATAGGACACCGGCATCCTTGGTTGGCTGCCCAGTTTCCTCGAAATACGGCAGCTCAACCTTCTCGTTCGCCAGAAGCGAATGCACCTGCTTCTGGTCCAGCCTTCTGGTGGTGACAATGCCATTGAAATCTGTAGGGAAAAACATTTTAGATAATTCATCTAAATATATTACATTATATAAATTAATATATCAAATTTACCTCTGACGTTCACCACAAATCCACTCCCAGAAGTGGACCTCCTCCCTCTCTTGAGAGCAATAAGAACCTGCGACACAGGGATATCCACCTCGCCGCCGCCGCAGCCACCACCTTCCTCGTCGTCGCTGGAGCTCGAGCTCTCCTCCCCCTCCTGCCTCTCCTGCCTCTCCTCCCTCTCCTCCTCATTTATAACTCGATTCATGTCGTCGTAGCTGATCTGGACGTCTCTCCCCAAGTCTCTCCAGAGGTCGTCCTGCGAGACTTCTGGGTCCCCACTAAACCCAAAAGGAGTCCACGGCACGTTAGGAAGAGGGGGCTGACGTTCTGCAACACCTCAGGAGGAGTAGGCTGTTGCTCTATCTCTAACCGGCGAGCTTCTATACGTCTGGCTTCTGCTTCGTCGTGCAATCGCTGCTGCTCTGCCTGGTCTACAGGATCTTTGTCGGCACGCCGAGACATATCTATCTGAGTAAGACTATATATAACACTAAAACGCAGAGAGAATTTTTGGTGGGACCCTCCTTTCTTTTTTCAAAACGCCAAAATGAATTGCGCTGGTGGTATATATAGGCGTTCACTTTTCGGCGTTTCTGGCTGTGTTAGCGGCGTTTTGAGACGAAACGCCGAAGAAGGTGACGTTTCAGATATCGCTTAGAGGCGTTTCTCACCCAAACACCGAAGAATAAACATTATTTTATTACATATCGGCGTTTATGCAAAACGCCGATAAGCGTATGCATTTAATATACGTATCAGCGTATCAGCGTGCGTTTTAGTAGGGAAGCGCCGATAAGAGCGGCGTTTTAGTATATGCATTTAATATACGTATCAGCGTATCAGCGTGCATTTAATTTATTGCTACGACATAGCGGCGTTTTAGTATACGTATCAGCGTGCGCCCAAACGCCGATAAGGTTTTTATCCATTTTTCCCCTTTTTTTCCAAAAAAAAAAGACTTTTTTTATAATAAAAAAACATACCGGCATTATGGTGCTCAAAAACGCCGGTGTGCAAGCGCGGGTAAAAAGGCGGGAAGTGCGCGCCAAATTTTGCGGCGCTTTTTGTGGCGTTTGTAGGGAAGCGCCGGTAAGAGCGGCGTTTCAAGGCAAAACGCCGGTAAGCTTGCGCCGGAAAAAGCCGAATTTTTTGTAGTGTAAGTATTCCCAATCCAAATTTTGAAAGGAGAAAAGTTTTAAGCATGTTTGACGTTTTTCTGATTGAGCTTATTTTGGTTAAGTAATTTATTTGTATTAGTTGGGGAAAAAAGAGCTTATAAGTGACTTTTAAGTAGCTCTTATGTGGACTGCACAAATTATGTCTTATTTACACATCAAATCACAATTAATACAAGCATGCACAATCTGGCTTATAGAAAATGAGTCACTTATAAATCATTTTTCAGCATTAATTTAAACATAAATCTCATTATATATGTAGAATTATTTCCAATCTAACTTATACTTATCACTTATAAATCATTTTTCAGCATTAATTTAAACATAAATCTCATTATATATGTAGAATTATTTCCAATCTAACTTGTACTTAAGTCACTTTTCTATTAAGGTATTTGTTCATCTTCTAATATGCATATTTCAATTGAGTCAAAAATATAAGGATTGTGAGTAACATAGTGTCAAAATGTAAAAAGCTAATCAGTAACAATCTGACCTAAAAGTAGAGAGAACAAAAGTTGATTCTATAGCTCTAGCTAGACTAACTGCTTGGATATAGTTGTTTTTCAACATCACATGTGGCAGTTAAACTATAACTGAACCGTTGAATGGGAAGGTTGTGGAATTCAGCTTATAAAATGATGAACATAGTTCATAATGGACATTCAATTACTTTGTGAGCATGAGTTTGAACCAACACATACCGGATAAAGTGGCACTTTTGGTTTAGCACCTTTCTAGATTTCTTTTTTATATAATATATAAATTTTTTTTGATTTAGACGTCAAACAGAAATCCCAATATTACCCAATCAAAAGCATACTTAAAGAATAAATGCAAGAAAAAGTGGCAAACCACAATCAACATGTCTATTAGTAAACAATTGTTTCCATTTTGTTCCTTTCAAATTTATTTGTACTTTTTTAAGAAATACGTGAGTTTAACCACAATCAACATGTCTATTAGTAAACAATTGTTTCCATTTTGTTCCTTTCAAATTTATTTGTACTTTTTTAAGAAATACGTGAGTTTATTAACCCAGATTCAAACTCAAATTTGATTCCCCTCTTCAACCTCTATTACTCGTTAACCAAGTGTAACTCTATCAGGATAAACAAAGTTATATGATTAAATAATTTTTATCCAATAATTATTTTTAATAGCACGTATGCTTATTTAGTTTATCCCACTAGCTAGAGCTACGGTCATTTTCTTGATTAATCATAAGAAGGGGCATTATAGCTCTACATTGAACCAATGGCAAGGCCACATGAGTATTGGAGTAGGTCCCACCATTGAATCCAAAAGAACAGTAGAAATGTTTTTAGGAACTAATGATGATTTAATCTTCCAAGAGCCAAAGTGATCCTAATCCAAGAAGTGTACTATCTGTCTTGTTCCAAGAAGTGTACTATCTGTCTCGTTCTGGCTTTCTTTGCATGTATCATGTTGTCTTCCTCCATAGCCTTTTTGGATGGTTACTTTTGGAGGTTTCTCATATAATGTGCCCCTTTAATGCTAGTGGGGGACCCACCCTCTTGCATTGGGCGGGCATGTGGGTCCCAACACTAGGATGGTTTTGTGGACTCTTCCATTCCTTTACTAATTTCTCGAAATTGTTCAAGTTTTCAACTATGGCAACAATATGTGTGTATATGTTTGATCTACTTTGCAACAAAGCCCTCAACTTTAGCCAATAATATTAGCTAGTACTGTGTCACTTAAAATTGTAACAATAACTGAATAAACAGTTTGAGCAATTATCGATGCAGTTTGATTTAATCTCACACAAATTCTTAGAGATTTTAATGTAATTTAGTACGTACTACATAAGTGACTTGTTGTGATGACTAAGTCTATTTTATGTTACAAGGGTAAATTTTCCATTCTTCATACTTTGTCTGCATACGGCCAACCATGTGTGTCAACAAGAATGAGGATTCGCTAGAACATTACATCCACTACAAAAAAAAATATTGTTGTTTAATAACCATACACTAGAGCCGGTAATATGGGTCTGGCCCGTCGGCCCGGCCCGTTTTCATGCAAACCTGAGGAGGGCCGGGTTTGCCATTTTGGAGGAAAAAGTGGGGAGCAGGCCTATGCGGGCCCTTTAGGGCAGCGGGCCTGTGTGGGCCGGCCCGTATTTATAGGCCCGCTTCCTAATTTTATTTTTTTAAAAAAATTACTAGAATTGCATTTACTTTCTCACTCATTCTCATTCACAGGCAATGTCGCTCACACCACACGCAAGACTGAAACCACACAACACAAGACTGAATGTTATTGTTATTGTAGTTGAATGTTATTGTTTAATGTTTATTTAGATTTTTATTTGAAGACTTAGTTGTTTATTTTGACTGTCAGATTATGTGTATTACTGTATGTTGTTATGTACATATCAGACTATGTTATGACTTATATTATATTTATTGTGATGTTATTAGATGATTTTATTTTGCTAAACCGTAAAACGTACAGGGAGAACAAGGTGGAAAGAGGAAAAAATGGATTTAGGAAAAAGAGTTTAATTTTTTTAAAAAAATGAAAATGGGCTAGGCCCTACGGGCCAGGCCCGGTCCGATGGCATGAGGGCCGGACCTTGTAATAAGGGGTATAAAATGGGGACCGGGCCTAAGTGGGCCTGGCCCGTTTAGGCCCGGCCCTATGCGGGCCGGCCCATTAGGGCCGGGCTGGCCCGTATTCCCAGCTCTACCATAAAGGCATCCTGGCGTTTGCCAAAAAAATGTGGCTAAAAAAATAACATATCAACAGTTATAAACTAAACGTGGGAAAATTGGGACAAAAGACGCTAAAAATGGTGCAAACTTCGCGCCAAATTTCCCACAGTCACTTTCTGGCATTTATTGGATAAGGAAACACCGGTGTGGTATGTCTTATTACTTGAAAAAATTAAAACGTTTTCCGAAGTTTATCAAAACACTAGAAAGTAATTTTATTATTTTTTTAATAGTCTCACTACTTTCTAGCATTTTCAAAACGCCGGAAAATAGCGAGACTATTAAAAACTAATAACACATATGATATTTAAGTAAAGGCTGCTATGTGTTTTTTTTTTGCACACATAAGCTGCTTTCCGGCTTTTGTGAAACGCCGGAAAGCAGCAGGTGCTTTTTTTTAAAAAAAACAAATTCCCTTACTTGTTTTCGAAAAGGAGCGAGGGAATTTTTTATATTTTTTTAATTCCTCTCTGCTTTCTTGCGTTTGTGAAACGTTAGAAAGCAGCGAGGGAATTTTTAAAAATTCTCACGTTGCTTTCCGGCGTTTACAGAAACACCTCTATGTTTTTTCCTTTTTATAAAAAAATAGCCACTTTTCCCACTTTTCAAAGTTTACAAACGCCAAAAAATAGCAAATTGACACCCACTTTCTGGCGCTTGTAAATGGGGAAACGAACTGGCAGCGATATAAACATATTTGGGAGTGGTAGTTTGGACCCAGTCAATTTTCTGATGGATTTTGATGTTGACGACAATCTTCAAACACGATTAGGCCAGAGCAATGAAGTCGATGTTCCAGAGAGGCCCACTGATTAAGGGAAGGGGCAGCAAGAGGGCAAGGGCTTCACTACAAAAAAAAGGCAGCATATAGCAACACATGTATAATCTTAATGAGGATAAATGTGATATTTGATATTGAAATGTCTCATGATAAAGTGAAAGTTGAGAAGCCAAAAAATAAAATAAAATCTTATATTTAGAAACAACATCAAATCTCCAAATATGTCATGTGTTTAAGAACAGAGGAGTTATAATTTATTTTAGAAGCACAACGATTAATTTATTCCAAACCTTTACAACGATGCATGGATAGCTTCTCAGGAAAAAAATAAACAAGAGGAAGAGGAAGAATATAAGGGGCCGGTCCATAATTAGGCCTGTCCATTAATTCCATCCCAATCTATGCCCACATATCATTAAGATGGAATTATTAAGTCCATTTTCGAACAGATTCAGCCCATTCAATTATTATGTCATTTTTTGGATGAAGTGGGAATTTTATTCAACTATAACAAGGAAGGCAAGCCTTCATAACATGATGGCAGATTACAATAGTGAAGACAAAGGAAAAAAGCTGCTAAGCGAAGTTGCTGTTGCAGATCTAATGAGAGAGGCTACGCTATGTACAGTGGGGTGCATATCAGTAAAAAGCTGCAGATTGTGAGATTCCCAGAGCTTCCAACACGCTATGAAGCAGCCAATTTTCCAGGAGACATGACAACGTGGGTGTATCAGCAGAGCTTGCATCCAGTTCCGAAGGGGAGCTCAAGAAATCATGGAAGATGGCAGGCGGTAAAATCTCCTTCCACACATGGGAAGCAAGAGGGCAACACTTCAAGGCATGATCTAAATCCTCAGTGCCATTCGCACAGAGGCTACATTGGTCACTGGTAGAGATTTTCCGCCGGAGGCGCTCGGCGTTGGTGAGGAGTTTACCTTTGAGGAGGAGCCATGCAAAGGTTTTGACCCGTTGGGGCATAGGGAGCTTCCACAAGGTTAGCCATTGTTTGTCGGTATCATCCCAATTAGTCGATTTGAAGTACTTGTACGCTGAGCGTGTGGAGAACGGACTTAACGCGGATTTTGGTGCGCTTCCGTAAGCATACGGGTCGTCAAGTGTAGTATAGAAAAAGTGGCGTTCCGCAGAGATTATAGTTTAAACAAAGTGATTAGCACTAATTGTATCATTAATTGTCTTAAGTAAAAACATGTTGAGAGTTTGTTGTTCAAGTAAGAAAATAGTTTTAAATATAAATGTAAAAAGAGTTGGAGTTTCAAACACGATTTAACAATGATAATTAAGGCTTAGGGTTGCTAATCCCCTAGTTACTTCATGAACCAAGGTTTCCCTCTTTTCTTTAAGTGATTAAATGAAAATATGTGCAAGTCTAGGGTTCAAAATCATTTGAAAAAGCTTTCCCAAGTTAAGATCAAATTTATGCTAGCATTTATTGCACAATCTCTTGTCACAATAAATGCTAGCTCTTTTCCTTAACCACCCTAATTATGACTATGTTAGGTCAATAACTATATCCCTATGTTATCAACAAACTGTTAGAATCTTAAGTTTTGATGAAGACTAAAATGTAGAGGATTAGACCAAGTGCCTAGGAAGCAATAGGATAACATAGGATCCCAAGTAAGAGTGCTTCCGGGTGAAGATCTACTTCCGGATAGATTAGGACTTGCGCATGCGGATGAATGTTTTCATCCCCCAGCATCAGCAAGTAAAATCACTGGGAAATAACTTAGTCCATGAGAATTAGGTACACAAAACCTTAAGACTAAGCTATGTTTCAATCGGAAGTGAGTTTGCTTCCTGTTAGACTTAGACTGGCGCAGAGCGATAGAATAGATATTACTCCAAGCGACAGTGAGTCTACTTCCCCAAGTGAAAGCGCTTCCTGTTAGAATTAGACTGGCGCAGAGCGACAGAATAGATATTACCCCAAGCGTCAGTAAGTCTACTTTCCCAAGTGAAAGCGCTTCCTGTTAGACTCAGACTGGCGCAGAGCAATAGAATAGTTATTACCCCAAGCGTCAGTAAGTCTACTTCGCCAAGTGAAAGCACTTCCTATTAGATTTAGACTGGCGCAGGTTGATAGACTAGATATAACCCCGAGCGTCAGCAGAAATGCAACATCAAGTGAAGTTGCTTCCTATTAGATCTTGACTGGCGCAGACTGATAGAATAGATTTCACCCTGAGCGTCATTGAGTTCACTACGTCAAGTAAAAGTGCTTCCGATAGCTTAGTGACTAGCGCTGAGTGTTGAGATGAAATACACTAAGTGTGAGTGAGTTATAGTGAACAAAGATCCTTCATCTTGTAGTTCTACTTCCGGATGTAAAAATGCTTCCAGATACATCATAGACCAAATCAGAACACAGTCTAAGTAAACTACTCCCCATAGCAAATAAACTTCCCACAGCATGTACAATTCTTATATATATTGCTATGTTGGACTAACCAGTATGTGCAGAACATGGTCACGCTTCCGGATGCAAATGAGCTTCCGGATGGAAAGACTCTTGACATTGGGACTCAGAGCTTAACACTTGCAGAGCAAGATTACCACTTGCGGATGAAAGATGATCATCCGTCAGCAAGAGTGCAAGAGTAAAAATCACATACTCAGAAGTCAGAATGCTTTTGTCAGAGCAGAGGTGTCAGGACTACTTTTCAGAGATAAAGCAAGTCTACCCTGCTAAGCATTAATGAAGATGTACTTCTCAACGGTAACATAGGATTAACGGCACTATTCAAACGTTCATATTCAACTTGCCACCGAAGCCTATGAAGCCAAGTATAAAAGAGACATTCATTCAGAAGAGAAGACATGGAAGAAAGAGAGAGAACAGAGCAAAGTATCTGATATATCATATTCTTCATCCTATACATCTTCTACTACTCTCAGATCCAGATTTGTGATATTTTTCAGAGAGTAATCTTATTGTACTTAAGTGAGTAACATCATCCACTCTTAGAGAGAGTTAGTTTTGAGCTTAAGTGTTTAGCACAATCAGTTCATAGAGTGAACATAGTGTAAACTTACAATTTGTAAGGGGGAGCATTTAGAGGTTGTCTAAATCTCCATAGGTTGCAAGTTAGCCCGTAAAACTTGCATTTGTAAGGTTTGCAGGTGAACCCGGTGTAAAACCTGTGGGTTGTTAGGTGAACCCGTGCTCGTAAAACCTAAAGTGTAAAGGCTTCTCTTGTGCCCGGTTTAAACAAGAATAGTGGATTGAAAATCTCAGGTGGAGCCTGGGGACTGGATGTAGGTCTGGGTGACCGAACCAGGATAAATTTATGTGTGCATAAATTTACATTCAAACATTCTATTTAGCATCACATAACATACTGACTTGTGCATATCACTACTTCGTAAATATTATCACCAAGCACAAGCAGTCTTTCGAAAAGAAGAATCAAAAGATTTAATTTATTCTCTCACCCAATTCACCCCCCCCCTCTTGGGTGACAGCCACGTTTATCATTTGGTATCAGAGCAAGGTCACTTGTTTAAAGGATCCAACGATCTCAAGTGCAAAGACCTAGGCTGATTTGGGTTACAAAATGTGTTTTGAAGGTTTTGATCATACAATCCCACCCGTGTTAGAAAATGCTGATTTTTACTTATGGAAGGGAAGGATGAAAAGTTTTATACTATCCACTGATTTCAAAATGTGGGATGTTTTTGAAAAGGACTCTGATTTCAAACCAAAAGTAAATTGGACAGAAGAGGACAAAAGCTTATTTTACTTAAACCTTAGAGCAATGCAAATTTTGCACAAAAGTTTATCTGACAATGATTACCAGAAAATTAAACATTGCTCTAGGGCTATAGATATTTGGAACACTCTTGATACTATGTATGCTTCTAACCAATTTCTTGATGATAAGGCTGTCCAAAGCTCACTATGTGCTCCTTGTGAATCCACCGTTGATGAGCTACTGGATGGTGATGTAGTAGAAGCTAGTATCAGCAAAGAGAGAGTGGATCTCCGCCTAGTAGATTCAGAAGCTGAAGAAAATGAGGTACCTAAACTTGAAACTTCTGAATTGCAAGATATGTATAATGAGCTACATGTTGAATTCTGTAAACTTGCAAAAGAAATTCTAGGCTTAAGAAAAAGGAATAGGGAACTTGAGGAACTTATTCCTTCTTCTACAACCAAGGAGTCCAAAGTCCCAATCATAAAAGAAGACTTTTCGAAAGACCCTGAGATTTCAAAAGTTAATAAACATAGAGTCTTTGAAAAGAAAACTGACCACCATAATAGTGATAAGAAATCTGATTCTGAACATCATCCCATTATCTGTCATTATTGTGGTAGAACTGGTCATATTTCTCACACATGCAATTTTAAGAGAAATTTAAATGTGAGAAATAAATATATATGGATCCCCAAAGGACAAGTAAGGTCCAGCGCTAACTATGTAGGACCCAAGTACAAATGGGTACCAAAACTCCCTTCTAGTGCCTTACCTGTGCAGGAAAGATCAAGAGTTCCTCTTGTCCCAAAGAAGAGAACTCGTGGTGATGTCACTACTGCAACTACCTGGTTCAATCATAAGAAGCAGTGCGCTACCACAAGGAACAAAGACCTTGTCTCAGGGATAAGCTATCACAGAGTTCCATTCAACTATCCTGAGAAGGACAAAAGAGAGAGGATGTCTCAACTCACATGGAGAAAACCTGCGAATCCTGTCTCTCCTAAGAAAGTGCTTCAGGCCAAGGATAAGTATAAAAGATCTCCTTGGGTAAGCAAGGGATTATTTAAGGTTGAAGCATGCAACAGTAAAATCTCCTATGCAAATGTAAGATGGACTTATTGAGATTTTACATTAAGCATCATAAGCATGAACATGATATGGCTTATAAGATATTTCACACAATGTTCATACTCTATATGCTATCTATGACTATCATTATCAGAAGCCATGTGCATATAGTCATAGTTGATTCGCAATGCTATATCCATAGTGAATAATTCTTAAGTGCATAAGAATCACATACTCCCTACAAACTGACCAGTCAGATCCAAGTTTGGAGACTGAAAAATGGGAAAGAGAAATCATTTGCTATTTTGTAGGAAAGAAGGTACGAAGGAACAACAATTTTCATGATCATACCTGATCAGAGCAATGTATCAAATCTGAATGAGTTGTTGTTCATACTGGGCTCCGAGAGCTACTGCTCCTGAAATTAAGAAGATCAAACAAACTCTACTTGACGCAAATATGGCTTTAGTTATGAAAGCTTGATCGCTGTGGATGCACAAGAGAGAACATCAACGAGTCACTCAAAGTTAAATCTTAAGTAAGTACCATCGGAAGCAAAACTACTTCCGGATGCTCTCGTGCTGACGCTGAATGACTACTCAAGGCAACCAGGAGCGTCTGTCCAACCGGAAGCAAAATCACTTCCGAATACTCTTTTGTTAGCGCTGGATGATAATTCAATATGATCACGAGCGCCAGTGTCAGATCAAGGGACACATCACTTCAGAAAACGTTTCAACTTCCTCCATGAAACGCTGTGCCTTCTCTGAAGCAACACGTGTCATCAGGTGTGTCGTTCCAACTTAAAAACTTACGTTAACCAATGTGTGAAAATTTGAAAGAGTATGCCCATTCTATCCTCAGAAGTTTTACCTATAAATAGAAGTCATTTTCCACTTTTCACTTTTTACTACATCTTTTTCACTCGCATCATTTTCTCAGAAAAGTCTTTTCATCTTCTCCATTGTGTTCTTTATTTTTCACACTTCTTGCATTTCATCTTTATTTACACAACATTCATACAAAAATGGCCGGTACGAATGAATCCAACCCAGTCATCCAGAAAACCTCTTCTTCCAAGAAACTTAAATCGAAATCTGGGAAATCCACTCACAAGCATTCTGGTAAATCTGGGCACTATGAAGAACAACATGAAGAACTTCATGAACGCCAAGAAGGTTCTGGGCAATCACGAGGACAGGGTGAAGACATTCAGGGTCAGCCTGAAACCTCTGGTAGAATAGAACTGGCAGTGGGTTCTGAACAAGAGCGGGATGCTCAGAGAAAGGGAAAGAAAAAGAAGGTTCAATTTTCTGAGGAGCCTTCCTCCAAGAGGCAGAGGGTTGAGGAAGAAGATGATCCCACAGTCTATAGAGATGGGGCATTGGAGGGTGTATCCGCCAAATTTGAGACATCCATTCCCATCTTCAATCATGGCCTGTTCATCAATCTGGACAAGATGGATGAACTAGGGTTTGCTCATCTGCGCCCTTACTTGGAAAAGTATATGCCTTGGCTGGGCATCAACCAGGACTACAACGTCAACGTCCTGCGAGTCTTTTGCCAATCCCTCTCAGGCAGAGCAAAGTACAGGAAGGTGGATGGGAAAGAGCAAGTCCACAAACTCTCCTTCACTGCCACTGTAAGAGGAAGAACCTTCAGGTTCACTTGGAGAACCTTGAATGAGATGATGGGAATCACAGAAGAGGATATGAATGAATGGATCTACCCTGAGTCTCACAAATACAGCAAGGAGGAACTCGAGGAGTTGTATGGCACCAACAGCAAGAAGGTGTCCAAGATGTCTGATTCTAACAGGCTCTTGTACTACATCTACTCCCGGATAATGACTCATAAGGGAGGCAACTTCAACGAGTTCACACTGCTAGACAACCCTTGGTTTCCTAGACTCCTCTCGCTCAAGCCTTTCAACCCTGGGCAGTTGATATGCCTAGAGCTTCAGCGCTGGCTAAGCAATGACAAGTCAGGTTATCTTCCCTATCCCACCATCATTGCCTTCCTTCTTGAGAAGCATCTGATCAAGGCTACATCTGCTGTGGAAGAAGAGAATGTCAAATGTAAGCCTGTAGGAGCAACTAATATGGCAAGGATGGGGATTAAGTATCTCAAGCCCCCTAAGCCCACTCACTCACGCTCACAAGCCAGTAGTGCTTCTGGTACTTCAGCTCCCTCTGCATCTGGAGCAGGCGATCAGGAAGTTGACTCTCATGCTGGGCCAAGCCGTAGTGCAAGGGTTCCAGCTTCTGTTAGGGCCTTTGCAGAGGACATAAAGGAAGAGCTTCTGTTTAGACTGACTGATTCCTTGGTGGGTCCTCTCCGTGTTGAATGTGAAGCTGGCTTCCACCACCAAGGGGAGCGAATCCAACGACTTGAGGACAGAGTAGGACAACTCGAGAATCACCTTGCCAGGGTGGATGCAAAATTAGACCTCATCCTCCAGCACCTACAAATTCCCCAACCCTCATCACAAGGTAACTTACCACCTCCTCCTCCTCCTCCTCAAAACCCTTCTCCTCCTCCGCCCAACACTCAACAACCTCAGCCTCCACCACAAAATGACCAACAAGCCCCACCATCACCCAACAATGACCAACAATCCCAACCTTCACCTACCCATGACGACCAAACCCAAGACTCACCTCACAACTCTCCACGCCATTCTCCTAGAAACTTCTCATCCTCACCTTCCTCATCCTCATCCTCACCCATTCCCACACGACCAGGTGCCCCTACACGCTCTCCACTCCGCTTCTCCAACCCTACCCATCCAAGCCCTAGACCCATAGGATCTGAAACAGCCATTCACCCCCTCAGCCAACCATACGGCGAGTATCCCCGCCTTCAACCACTCTCCGATGACCATTTACCCTTTACCCCTGACTCCGCTAACTACAAAGAATACTCCTCCACTCATCCTTATGGGGATATCTTTGTCACCACCAGCTGCTTCCCCGACCCTCCTCAAACTCCTGAACACCTATCCTCTCCCACATCCTCCACCTCTACCCTCTCACCCTCCCCTCCCAAGAAATTTGGTCCTGAACCACCTCCATCCTCCTCCACATCCACTCCATCCCTGGCACTCACCCCTGTTGATGATGACAAAAGGGGGAGAAATGTTATGTCTACTCTTCGCCTAAGTATGGCCACAAGGGATGCCCTCAGCCAGCCTTCACTCTGGATTGATGAAGATATCACGGCCGCCCTGCGTCGTGCATATGAGTCTCAGAGGCTGAGTGGTGCAGAGAGCCTTATAAGAGGAGAGGCCCTCCGTCTCATGGAGCAGAAGAGAACAGCTGAGCAAGGATCACATTTGGAGATGATTGTGTTTGGACAGAATGAACAATCCTCACAATCTGAGTCATCATCAGAGCCTCCTCCAAATAAAACAAGTAGAGAGATGGTTGAGGAGATCATAATGAAGTGGGGACTGAAGAGACCCAACCATCCTCCCATTGTGATAGCCAAGCCTGTTCCTGCATCCTCTGGGCAAGAGTCTGAGATCCCTTCATCTGAGCAATCTTCTGATCCTCCTCCCTCGTCTGAGCCAGCCGACAGATTCAGTGCACCCAGAAAGAAGGCCGTTGCTAGGAAACGTGCCAGAAAGTTAATTGCCACCACTGAATCTGATGAGTCTGAGGAGGAGACTCCATCTGACCTACCTGAGCAAGGAACTTCATCTGCTCAGGTTGTGCAAGAAAATCCAGTGGTCCAAGCGGTTCCAATTCTGAAGGAAGTCAAATTGGAAATTGAAGACATGACTCCTGAAGAATTTGAGAAGTATGGATTCACTGACAAGCTATCCTTTGGTCAGATGGCTTGCCTCGATGCTGAAAGAGCAAGTGCCATGCCCACTCCTCCAATTAGCAAAAGCAAAGGGAAGAGCAAAGGGAAAGGGAAAAGGAAAGCCCAAGAAGTTGAAGAGGATTCCAACTTCTCTGCATGGAATGTAAGAATCCGGGCTGTACACTATCCCAATGGAGAAGTCTGCTACTTCGACGATGCTACAGGTTTCCCTGGGTATGAAGAAGTGGAGAACATGAAAAGGGCATACGAGGAGTCCATTGAATCAGAAAGGCTCAGAAGGGAAAAAGAGGAAAAAGAGCTTCAAGAGATCATTGCCCAGATAAACCAGAGTGAGCGTGAGGAAAATGAAGAGAGACAGAAAGAGAGGGAAAAGAAAAAGAGACACAGACTCTAACCCCCAATCCAAATAGTTTTGTTGATTTTGTTTTCATGCATATCTTCATTCATACTTAGTGAAATTTATTTGTATACATTCTTTACTTGTATATGTTATTTGATTGTATAACTCTGACTTGTAACTTCTGCTTGTCAATAATATTTGTCTGAGTTACTTGCTCTTAACTATTGCTTTTATTCTTCAGCTAATCCTTTCATATAAACTTAATTAATAGAACTAGGTTTGTCATCATCAAAAAGGGGGAGAATGTTAGAATCTTAAGTTTTGATGAAGACTAAAATGTAGAGGATTAGACCAAGTGCCTAGGAAGCAATAGGATAACATAGGATCCCAAGTAAGAGTGCTTCCGGGTGAAGATCTACTTCCGGATAGATTAGGACTTGCGCATGCGGATGAATGTTTTCATCCCCCAGCATCAGCAAGTAAAATCACTGGGAAATAACTTAGTCCATGAGAATTAGGTACACAAAACCTTAAGACTAAGCTATGTTTCAATCGGAAGTGAGTTTGCTTCCTGTTAGACTTAGACTGGCGCAGAGCGATAGAATAGATATTACTCCAAGCGACAGTGAGTCTACTTCCCCAAGTGAAAGCGCTTCCTGTTAGAATTAGACTGGCGCAGAGCGACAGAATAGATATTACCCCAAGCGTCAGTAAGTCTACTTTCCCAAGTGAAAGCGCTTCCTGTTAGACTCAGACTGGCGCAGAGCAATAGAATAGTTATTACCCCAAGCGTCAGTAAGTCTACTTCGCCAAGTGAAAGCACTTCCTATTAGATTTAGACTGGCGCAGGTTGATAGACTAGATATAACCCCGAGCGTCAGCAGAAATGCAACATCAAGTGAAGTTGCTTCCTATTAGATCTTGACTGGCGCAGACTGATAGAATAGATTTCACCCTGAGCGTCATTGAGTTCACTACGTCAAGTAAAAGTGCTTCCGATAGCTTAGTGACTAGCGCTGAGTGTTGAGATGAAATACACTAAGTGTGAGTGAGTTATAGTGAACAAAGATCCTTCATCTTGTAGTTCTACTTCCGGATGTAAAAATGCTTCCAGATACATCATAGACCAAATCAGAACACAGTCTAAGTAAACTACTCCCCATAGCAAATAAACTTCCCACAGCATGTACAATTCTTATATATATTGCTATGTTGGACTAACCAGTATGTGCAGAACATGGTCACGCTTCCGGATGCAAATGAGCTTCCGGATGGAAAGACTCTTGACATTGGGACTCAGAGCTTAACACTTGCAGAGCAAGATTACCACTTGCGGATGAAAGATGATCATCCGTCAGCAAGAGTGCAAGAGTAAAAATCACATACTCAGAAGTCAGAATGCTTTTGTCAGAGCAGAGGTGTCAGGACTACTTTTCAGAGATAAAGCAAGTCTACCCTGCTAAGCATTAATGAAGATGTACTTCTCAACGGTAACATAGGATTAACGGCACTATTCAAACGTTCATATTCAACTTGCCACCGAAGCCTATGAAGCCAAGTATAAAAGAGACATTCATTCAGAAGAGAAGACATGGAAGAAAGAGAGAGAACAGAGCAAAGTATCTGATATATCATATTCTTCATCCTATACATCTTCTACTACTCTCAGATCCAGATTTGTGATATTTTTCAGAGAGTAATCTTATTGTACTTAAGTGAGTAACATCATCCACTCTTAGAGAGAGTTAGTTTTGAGCTTAAGTGTTTAGCACAATCAGTTCATAGAGTGAACATAGTGTAAACTTACAATTTGTAAGGGGGAGCATTTAGAGGTTGTCTAAATCTCCATAGGTTGCAAGTTAGCCCGTAAAACTTGCATTTGTAAGGTTTGCAGGTGAACCCGGTGTAAAACCTGTGGGTTGTTAGGTGAACCCGTGCTCGTAAAACCTAAAGTGTAAAGGCTTCTCTTGTGCCCGGTTTAAACAAGAATAGTGGATTGAAAATCTCAGGTGGAGCCTGGGGACTGGATGTAGGTCTGGGTGACCGAACCAGGATAAATTTATGTGTGCATAAATTTACATTCAAACATTCTATTTAGCATCACATAACATACTGACTTGTGCATATCACTACTTCGTAAATATTATCACCAAGCACAAGCAGTCTTTCGAAAAGAAGAATCAAAAGATTTAATTTATTCTCTCACCCAATTCACCCCCCCCTCTTGGGTGACAGCCACGTTTATCACAAACCTTCCATTTAAAACCATAAACTTCAAGTCTAACATGTTCTTATCCAAGTTCTAAAACAAAATACACTTTCCCAAGTCATATTTCATTTAACTAATTAAGTGGTGATCAAGCACTTAAAACAAATAGAGAACAAGATAAAAACTACACATAAACTTCATTAATTACTTAAAGAAAGAGAGAGTAGATGGTTCAATCCATAAATAGGTTCATAACAACCCTAGATTAGGGTTTTAGTTACACATAAATGCAAATAAAACAAACCCTAAAACTATGAAAGATTGCATTGAAGAGGGGTGAAGAATAGGGAGAAAAATACAACCACAAATGAGGAATACCCAAATCTCTCCAAGCTTCCCCACTTGATTCCCAAGAGATCCCAAGGTTCTTCAAGCTCTTCAAGCCTCCAAGAAGTGACCTAGAAGTGCCCCAAGTCATGTTTTTCCAGCCTCCCTTCAAATGCCCTAATTTTGCCCTTTTATATGCTGAGAATTTTGGCTAAAACGCGCAGCTGCGAAGTGCTCTCGCCAGTTGCTCGCCGGTTGGCGTGCCACTGGCGAGATTCCAGAGAAGGCATGCCGCTGGCTTGCCATTTGGCTTTGTGAAGACGCATTGACTCGCCAGTGGCTCGCCAGTTGGCGAGCCACTGACATGCAGCTTCCCTAAAGTCTGAAAATTGACTTTCCCTTGCTCCTTTTTCCTCTTTTGTTGTAGCACTTGGGTTTCATAGAGCTTCTAACACCTGTCCACCTCTTCCTACACAAGCTAGAAAGAGGGTTGAAGAGTTTCCATGTCTCACATATACAATCATTAAACTCCAAATTTCACACAAATGAATGATTTCCTATTTGCATCACTTTCTATTAGTATTTGTGTGTTTTGTTGTCTATGTATCATCAAAAAGAGTGTGAACTAGAAGGAAATAGAGATGAAAATATGTGAAATTATGGAGTTTATCACTCCCCCAAACTTAAGTTCTTGCTTGTCCTCAAGCAAATTTTCAAAACACTTTAAGAGTTGACTATAAGTTCACTTTACTTTGATTGAAAAACTTGTTCTCATATGTTGCCATCACTATTTGATGTATGGAAAACATAGGATGTATGCAATGATAAATGTTTCGCTACATTAAAAACAAGCTTTTAGAGATTCAATGAGTGGGTGTGTGTGTGTTGAGGTTAAGGGAATCCTTCCAAGTTCTCCAGTCCTTTTGCAGTAACCTCAAACCATGAATATGCTGTCATTTTTCAAATTTCTCATTCTTTTCTTCTTTCTTCTCCACTTTAAACTTTTAGCACATAAAATCAAAATCAAGAGGACTTTTCATGGCTTATAATGGGGCTAGGGGTTTTAAGTGTTTGGCTATTTGAAAGAATGGGAAAAAGGAATTCAAATATCTTGAGATAAATGAATACATTTCATTAGATTCGCTCATACACAAGAATTTCTTCCAAAAAGCTTAAAGTCCCCCAAACTCCTCTCAATTTGATTCTTTGTACTCCTAGTCTTATTGCAACACACATTTTTTTCCCTACTTTTCTCTTTTTCTTTCTTTCTTTTTTTTTCATCACTTTCTTGACTTAGGAGTACAAACTTTCCTTTCACCACCAATATTTCCCTTCTCACAATGTACTTACATATACACACCTTTAGCAACCGTACTAATCCTCACTACTAATGAAATGTCCATTATCTCAAGATTCAGGTAGTTCATGGTTTTTCGGGCTGTAAGGGTTAAGTCTAATGTGGGTTTCAAAAGAAATTTCACATGGTTTTTCTTTATAAGGCTCAAAAAGGGGTGCAAATGGGATAGAAATTATCAAGGATGACTTGAAAGGCTCAATCGCATTTAAGAACTGCCTCAACATTTTTCAAAGTTATGTGCAATTTGTGAAAAACGTTGAAGTTTTCCAAAAGGAATTTTGAAATTTTTCAAATGAAAACAGATGCATAGATTTGGGTTATTGCAAATCTTCCTTCCTCAAACCCTTCCAAATACACCTTAACCTCCAATGTGCGCAAATTACTCATGAGAATCAGGTAAAGATTTGCCTTAATGCAACAACTCATGTTATGCAATGCATACATATCTATTTTTCCATACACCCCACAGTTATTCAACTAGTTGTAATCATTGAACTTTCAAGCATATTTCAAGAGAACTTATAGTCCACTCATCAAAAACTAAAGCAACAACTTAAGCATGGTATGCAAATCTCACAATTTCATCATCCAAAACCAAAACTATTCCCTGTGCACTTATTATTTACCAAAAAGAATTTATTCATAGTGTCAAAAAGTTTCAAAAGTGATTAGCTCTCCCCCAAACTTAAACCAGACAGTGTCCTCACTGTTGTTCTACAAAAGGGAAGAGTCAGACATAATACACACACAAACAACTAGGAGATAAACACATCAAAAGTGGAACATGAACCTACATATATCATTGAAATCACTCACAATACCATGCAGTAAAACATTGGGCCATCAAGGGAAAAAACAAGACAAGACACTTAACACACCATAGAAACAAGGTTGTTGAAGAAAATTCTTAAAAATCCTAACACAAATGAACTACCTAAAAGAGAGAAAAAAAAAATCCTAAGACGCTCCCCCAAACTTGGACTAAACTAGTCATCAAACCTCTCCACAACTTTCAAACCTAGGCTTAGTCCACTATACCAATATTCTCAATATTCACTTCAAGTCCAGAAAACCAAGTGTCAGAGGTTACACAAAGCGGTGGGGCGTCGACTTTTGGAGAGGGAGTGGGGGTTCAGGCGTAGCTTTGAGTAGCAGAAGGAGGAAAATTAAGTTTCATTTTTTTTTTATTTTTTTAGATTTCTCGCCAGCGGCTCGCCAGTTGGCATGCCACTGGCGAGAATACAAAGGCGCTCATAGATGCCCTGCTCGCCAGCCGCTCGCCAGTTGGCGAGCGACCGGCGAGTTTCCAGAGAAGACACGCCATTTGGCTGCCCATCCTCGCCAGTTGCTCGCCAATTGGCGAATTTGACAGCAAAGCTACTGATTCTGCAGAATTTGACCACCCTTAAAACTCCAATACAAAATGCCACATGCCTATTTTAACTAGCACATTAACCCCTAAATCATCCTTATGAGCAACAAAAACACCATATCACACTTCAAAGTGACTGGGTATCTAAAATGACCACATTTTGACACCAACCATCAATCACATGGCATAACCAAAAATCACTAACACCCCATGCCTTAACTTCACTACAGGTCTAAAACTCAAACAATCAGCACATAATCACAGGAATTTAATCACATAACAGACTCTACATTTACCAGACATTGCAAGGTGCTTTTAGTATGCCAAGGAAATATGTTTGCAACAAATCAAAACAAAGTTCACACACCACCGACATGGATCCATTCACATGCTACTTACTTCTCACAACCAAAAGTACTCACAAAAACACCAAAGGCTATTTCAACATAAACAGACATTCATTCCATCACAGTTCAACTCATCAAGTGCAAATTGGTCAAGTGGCACATGAACACCATATTTCCAGTTCAGCAGGATGATTCCATGCAATCAACAACAATAATGCCCAAAAGTGAATTTAAGGTTGGAATTCAGATCTACTTCCCTTTGTAGACTTCTTCTTGCCTTCCAAAACGTAAGCTCCAGCTCTCCATGCCAAGTGGTAGTCTAAGTATCAGCGGGGACCTTTCTTCCTACAGACACGAAAACAAGAACAAAACTACCAAACAACCTAAAGTTAGGTAAAACATCAAAATGAAAGACAAGAGTTGAAAACTTGGGTTGCCTCCCAAGAAGCGCTTAGTTTATAGTCCTTAGCTCGACTTCTTGCAACATCATGTGGACTGAGAGAGTGAAATCGAGGTAGTTTGGCGATCAATCTCTCCACCCCAATAATGCTTCAACCGGTGCCCAAACACTTTGAATCTTTCACCCTTTTTGTTCTCTAACTCCACAGCACCAAAATCAGAGGCTTGCATAATGGTAAATGGTCCAGACCAACGAAATTTCACCTTTCTTGAAAATAATTTGATCTTGCAATTATACAACAAGACCCTCTGACCATGTTGAAAATCATTTGGAGTAAATACATCAACATTTTCACACAGTTCAAATTTTTCATGCCCATAAGCATCCATATCACACAAATTCATTGAATGGACATTATGCACATCTTCAGGTCTTTCATCTTCCACTAATGTCGATGTCACATGACCTTTACTCAATAAAGCCTCAAACTTGTCTTGACAACCAGAACCAAGTATGTCCACAAAAGAGCATTGAGAGAGATGATCAAAATATTCTACATCCTTGTTCATGTTGAAGCTTACTTGTTCATCATCAACTCTCAAAGTGATTTCACCTTTTTCCACATCAACAAGAGTTCGAGCTGTAGCAAGGAAGGGTCTCCCAAATATGATAGGAATGTTTGGATCCACCTCACAGTCAATAACAATAAAATCAACTGGAAAGATGAATTTGTCTACTTTCACCAAAACATTTTCAATGATCCCTTTGGGACGAGATATACTTCTGTCAGCGAGGAGTAGTGATACTGTAGTAGGTCTTGCTTCACCCAAACCTAGTCGATTAAAAACAGCAGAGGGCATCAAATTCACGCTTGCCCCCAAATCACAAAGGGCTTTTCCTTGGAAGTTCTTTCCAATATTGCATGGAATGTAGAAACTCCCCGGATCTTTCAACTTGGGTAGAAGCTTTCTTTGGAGGATAGCACTACAATCTTCATTCATAACTACAGTTTCAAATTCATTGAGTCTCCTCTTCTTTAACAACACTTCTTTGAAAAACTTGGCATATTTTGGCATCTTCTCAAGCGCTTCTGCAAAAGGGACATTAATGTGCAGTTGTTTGAACATCTCCAAAAATTTCTTAAATTGTGCATCCCCTTCTTTCTTCTTTAGTCTTTGAGGAAATGAGACCGGAGGTACATACGGAGGAGGACCATTTGTCTTGGGCTTTTTGTCTTGCCTCTTTTCACATTCTCTCTTCTTGTCTTTTTCTCCATCATCAATAGCTTTTTCAAATTGCCTTCTTTTCTTACTTTCATCATCCACAACTACAAGATCTTGCTCAAATCTGTCATCACTCCCAAGAGCAACAACTTCAGAGACTTCTTTGCTCTTTTCACAAGATTGAGGTATATTAGGCACTTGCCCTTCACTTCTGAAAAATATTGCTTTGCACTCTTCCTTGCCATCCCTTCTTGGATTAGGAATGGTGTCACTCGGTAGAGTTCCTCTTTGTGAAGCATTTAGTTGAGAGGCAATTTGGCCTATTTGTATTTCAATATTCCTGATTGAAGTCTCATGACTAGCCATCTTGGTATCATTTTGAGCATTATACACCCTTTGTGCGTCTAGTCCGGCTATGATCTGAGCAAACATTTTCTCCACCTTAGATTCTTCCTCCTTATGAGGTACTTGTCTAGGTTGATTTTGAAAACCAGGTGGGTAAGAGGCCTTAGCACCAGAGGACGATGATGCATTCATATTTTGCCCTTGGTTCCAGTTGAAGTTGGGATGACTTCTCCACCCCGGATTGTAAGTCTGAGAATAAGGAATGTTTTGAGGATTTTTTCCTCTTCCCATATAATTCACAGATTCTGGAGTAGCATAGAGAGGACAATGATCCGGCATATGCACATCATAACACTGTTCACAGACAAACGGAGTAGACTGAGTCGCTCGCACCTCTTGAGCACTACCCTTTCTGATCTGAGTTTCTAAAACATCAAACCGCTTGTTGAGTGCGGAGAGGATAGATGCAAACTGAGCGGTAGCGGTATCCTCCTTAGGAGCAATGGAAGATTGAGGAATCCTCCTATCTGTCCCTTGAGAATTGTTGGCCGATAGCTGATCTAACAACCGAAATACTTCATTCACTGGCACATTCCGATACCCACCATTAGTCATAGAGTCAACCATTGCTTTAGACTGAGGATTAAGGCGAGTGCAGAAAATTTGAACAATCACCCACTTGTCCACTCCATGATTAGGGCATTGCTTCATTAACATCTTATACCTCTCCCAAGCAGCATAGAGAGTCTCATCATCGTATTGCCTGAAACTCAAGAATGCATCCCTAGCCTCAACAGACTTGTCATCAGAGAAAAATCGAGCACGAAACTTGGTTTCAAGCTCATTCCAAGAGGTGATAGAACCTTCTGATAGGTTGTTGAACCACTCTCTGACCTTGCCTTGCAAAGAGAAAGGGAACAATCGTAGTCGAAGAATATCAGCTGGAACCCCATTTTGCTTGAATGAATCACACACTTCCAAGAAATATATCAAATGTTTGTTAGCATCCTCATTGTAAAGACCATGAAACATCCCTTGCATTTGAAGCATTGTGATCATCACCGGCTTGATTTCAAAGTTCCTTGCTTGCACATCCGGAATCTGAATGCAAGATTGAGTTCCTCTCAAGTTCCGACTATCAAAGTCATTAACCGTGGCATGATCATACTCATCCTCCGCCATAGTTGCAGTTTCAACCTCAACCTCTTGCTCAAGATTAATTACCCCTTCAAGTACTACTTCCAAGTCACCAAACTCAATGTGTTGCATGCACCAAGAAATGAGTACCTACAAAAAGGAGCACCTACAAGCACTACAAGATCACAAGTATCAAAGTAACCAAAAGTGAAAATAAGCAAGGCAACCAAGGTAAAGCTATTTCTAACACTCAAGGTAGCTAGAAACAACAAAACACAAAGTTACCACAAGATAAGGAAAGAGGTTACTTAAAAGCAATTAATCATATAATTAAGCTAATCAACACAAGAGAATAAACTTTTGCTTAAACTACAATCCCCGGCGGCGGCGCCATTGACTTAACGCGGATTTTGGTGCGCTTCCGTAAGCATACAGGTCGTCAAGTGTAGTATAGAAAAAGTGTCGTTCCGCAGAGATTATAGTTTAAACAAAGTGATTAGCACTAATTGTATCATTAATTGTCTTAAGTAAAAACATGTTGAGAGTTTGTTGTTCAAGTAAGAAAAGAGTTTTAAATATAAATGTAAAAAGAGTTGGAGTTTCAAACACGATTTAACAATGATAAATAAGGCCTAGGGTTGCTAATCCCCTATTTACTTCATGAACCAAGGTTTCCCTCTTTTCTTTAAGTGATTAAATGAAAATATGTGCAAGTCTAGAGTTCAAAATCATTTGAAAAAGCTTTCCCAAGTCAAGATCAAATTTATGCTAGCATTTATTGCACAATCTCTTGTCACAATAAATGCTAGCTCTTTTCCTTAACCACCCTAATTATGACTATGTTAGGTCAATAACTATATCCCTATGTTATCAACAAACATTCCATTTAAAACCATAAACTTCAAGTCTAACATGTTCTTATCCAAGTTCTAAAACAAAATACACTTTCTCAAGTCATATTTCATTTAACTAATTAAGTGGTGATCAAGCACTTAAAACAAATAGAGAGCAAGATAAAAACTACACATAAACTTCATTAATTACTTAAAGAAAGAGAGAGTAGATGGTTCAATCCATAAATAGGTTCATAACAACCCTAGATTAGGGTTTTAGTTACACATAAATGGAAATAAAACAAACCCTAAAACTATGAAAGATTGCATTGAAGAGGGGTGAAGAATAGGGAGAAAAATACAACCACAAATGAGGAATACCCAAATCTCTCCAAGCTTCCCCACTTGATTCCCAAGAGATCTCAAGGTTCTTCAAGCTCTTCAAGCCTCCAAGAAGTGCCCTAGAAGTGCCCCAAGTCGTGTTTTTCCAGCCTCCCTTCAAATGCCTTAATTTTGCCCTTTTATATGCTGAGAATTTTGGCTAAAACGCGCAGCTGCGAAGTGCTCTCGCCAGTTGCTCGCCGGTTGGCGTGCCACTGGCGAGATTCCAGATAAGGCATGCCGCTGGCTTGCCAGTTGGCTTTGTGAAGACGCATTGACTCGCCAGTGGCTCGCCAGTTGGCGAGCCACTGACATGCAGCTTCCCTAAAGTCTGAAAATTGGCTTTCCCTTGCTCCTTTTTCCTCTTTTGTTGTAGCACTTGGGTTTCATAGAGCTTCTAACACTTGTCCACCTCTTCCTACACAAGCTAGAAAGAGGGTTGAAGAGTTTCCATGTCTCACATATACAATCATTAAACTCCAAATTTCACACAAATGAATGATTTCCTATTTGCATCACTTTCTATTAGTATTTGTGTGTTTTGTTGTCTATGTATCATCAAAAAGAGTGTGAACTAGAAGGAAATAGAGATGAAAATATGTGAAATTATGGAGTTTATCAAGAACCGATCGTTCAAGTTGAGGTGCCAAAAGCATGTCGGCGGGGTATCAGGTTGTTGAAGTTTCGTGGCTATGATGGCTTCAACAAGGTTGGGGGGAGGAGATCCTTGAACAAATCAACCCGCCAAGTGAGATCTCCATTCATGTATTCCTTCACAGTAGAAGGTAGGGAAAGGCTATCAATGGGAGCATAGGACAAAAGCTTAAGGGGCCCATTATCACCTACCCAAAAGTCCTCCCAGAATTTCGTGCGCGTGCCATCCCGAGATACCATTTAATATGAAAATTCACTTCATGCCAAACGCGGCCAATGCCCTTCCAAAACGCGAGGAGGTGGTGGGGAATCGGAGGATGCCGCTGCTACCATATTTGCCTCGGATCACTCTAGCCCAAAGGGATGGGGACTGGGATTGAAGCTGGGAAATGAGTTTGGCCATGAAGGACTTGTTCTGGGAATCCAGCCGTAGAAGGCCAGCGCCGCCGTTGGCAAGGGGTTGACAGAGTTCCTCCCATTTCACTAGGCTAATCTTCTTTGCATCCGCAGTCCGCCCCCAAATGAATTGCTTGATCTGTTTTTCAATGTCCCGACAGCATTTGGCAGGTAGCAGGGTGCTTTGCATAGTATAGAAAGGAATGGATTGAAGTACCGACTTTGCTAAGGTGATACGGCCGGCCAAGGACAAGGACTTCTGTTTCCAACCCGCTAACTTACTTTGCACCCTGTCTAGAATATACTTATAGGTAGAGGAGGTGGCGCGGCCCGTGAGCAAGGGGACGCCTAGGTATTTGCCAAGATTAGACGCCTGCTCATACTGAAAACGGCTATTGATCTCAGTCCGCAAGTCAATGGGGACATTTCGGGAGAAGAAAATCTTCGTTTTGGAGCTGCTAATTTTATGACCAGAGGCATGGCAGAAATCTTGGAGCACAAGCTGCACTAAGGGAACTTGGGACATCTCGGCTGTGCAAAAGAGAATAAGATCGTCGGCAAAGAAGAGATGTGAGAGGGGGACACCACGCCGCCCCATTCGAATAGCCTTCCATGTGCCACCACGAACTTCCTTAGTGATCATGTAAGATAGCCTTTCCATGCATAGCACGAAGATATATGGAGTAAGTGGGTCGCCTTGCCGAATACCTCGGTGAGGCCGGAAGCTGGAGCCCGGTTTCCCATTCCACAGAACTTGCATGGAAGAGGAAGTCAAACAGGACATAACCACCTGGTTGAAAGGAGAAGGGAGAGCAGCGTCACTGAGGGTATCGGCAATGAAGTCCCAGTGTAGCCGGTCGAAAGCTTTCTCCAAATCAATTTTTAGAACCATCCATCCTTCGGCCCCTTTCTTTGTGCGCATAGAGTGGGCCACCTCCTGTGTGATGATGATGTTCTCGATGATACTGCGCCCATGAACAAAGCTCGTTTGGCAGTGGCTAATAAGCTTGGGGAGGAGGCGTTGAAGGCGATTAGCAAGGACCTTAGCAGAGGCTGATGGGGCGAAACTCAGAGAGCTGTTTCGGATTTTGGATTTTTGGGATAAGAGCTATCAAAGTTTTGTTGAACTCTGGATTGAGGGGAGCTCCTAGCCAAATTTGCTGTACAAAGGAGCAGATATCGGGGCCTAAGATATCCCACTGGCTCTGGAAGAAGAGGGCATGGAGGCCATCGACACCCAGCGATTTAAGAGGCTTCATATCAAAAAGGGCATGCTTTAACTCGGAGGCTAGAATATCAGATTGAAGCAACAGAAGATCATCAGCATCAAGGGAGGGAAAGGCACCATGAATGGCTAACCGAAGGTCAGGTGGCCCGTCCGGAGTAAAGAGGTGCTGAAAGTAGGAAGTAGCCATAGCGGAAAGCTCAGCTTCATCAGTAACAGAGACACCATGCTCAGTAGTGAGGGAGGGAATATGGTTCCGGCGTCTTCGAATCATGGCTCGAGTGTGATAATATGCAGTGTTTTTATCACCCAAACAGAACCAGTCAGCGGAGGATTTTTGAATCCATAGGAGCTCTTCCTGGAAACAAGTAGTCTCAAAGTCCTCCCGTAAAGATTGTTCAAGCCGGAGAAGAAAGTCCGAGTGGGGCTGATCCTCAAGACTCCTCTGAGCGCCCTGAAGTCTGGCCCATGTACGTTTTTTCCGAAGACCAATGCTACCAAAAACCTCTGAATTATTATGTCATTAATGGACTGAAGGAGGCTGAAAGAGATTTCAGATTTCACATGTTAAATGTTTTAAATCTTTTTTTTTATAGATTAAATGTTTTAAATCTTTTGTTTGTGTGCTTGCATTTGGTTTTAAATTAGTATTTCTTTTATATGCATTATATTACTAGAGTCTCTTATTCAGTGGCTCAAAGGCATAAGGAAGCTTAGCTTTTAATTGTTTCTTCTATTTCATAATAAAATTGGCTTTTAATTGTATTTTTTTCTGGCAAAAAAAATATACATGAAAAAAGAGTTTTAACTTACAATAATAGATTTATTTTTAATTATTTCCATTTTTAGTGAAAAATATGATACGTTTATGTTATTACTCTCAGTTCAAAAAAAAATGTTATTATTCCATTTTTGAAAAAAGGTGATCGCTTTTCTCTTAATATTCCTTTTATAATATTTAGTATTCAGCCCATTAGGTAATACAATCCGTTGTAGTCTAGTTGGTCAGGATATTCGGCTCTCACCCGAAAGACGGGTTCAAGTCCCGGCAACGGAATTTTTTTACTTTTTCTGAACATTATTTGTCACTTCGCTTGCTGATAAAATTTTTTTATCACTTCGCCACCATCTGCAGTCTGCACTGCAGTAGAGCTGTTTTTTTTTCTAAAATAATCCATTTTTTAGTTCTTTTCATTTTTTAATACAAAATCTATAAAAAAAACAATTGATGATTTATGGGAAAATGACAAAAAAATGACACTTGAATTTGAATTGCACAAAATGGGGTTTCTAATTCCAACTTGGACAAATAAGGGATAGCCCCCAATTTGTCTGTGACTTTATGCCAAAAGAGTAGTTAATAGCGATATAATGGTATCTAATTAATTGCGATTGCAAAATATATTATGATTAAGTGGTTGGTTTCAGTTTCTTAGGATTTTCTAAAAAATACAACTAACTTCTATATTTAGATTTAGGAATGGAGGGAGTATTAAATTTCTAACTTAGTCCTAGGTGCAATTGTCCCTATCATTTATTCATGCTGAGAAAATATGTTCAAATCTGCCCAATTTTGATTGAGTTGCATGCCTTTTATTATTGACCACTGGAAAAGCATTCTCTAGAAGAGCTTTTGCCGTTATGCATTGGTTATCAACACGTTTTAGCTGCACATGTGTCGTGTTTGTGATGTTTTTTTTTTTATGTTTTTATTCTTGACTAGGGATGGACGCTTTTTGAGATACTAAGGGCCCGTTTGGTTAGTTGCACAACCCCATGGTAATGCAATGAACTTTGTTGCAATAGGGTGCAATGCAATAATGATTACCATCAATGTGTTTGGTTGGTTATTTGCAAATTGTGGGGACAATATCTTTTATTTTTCATAATAATTATTAAAGGTCCATAATGACCCTAATTAAAGAAATGAACTCTCCCAATTGTCTCCACCCATTTCTCCACCAAAGGAGGGAGGGAGAGGGAGGGAGAGAGGGAGAGGGAAAGAGAGGGGGAGAGGGAGGGAGGGAGAGACGAGAAAGATAGGGAGGGAGAAAGAGGGAGCGAGAAAGATAGAGAGAGAAGGAGAGGGGGAGAGAGAAAGAGAGAGGGGGAGAGGGGGGAGAGAGAGAGAGAGATAGGGAGAGAGAAAGAGAGGGAGAGAGAGAGAAAGAGAGAGGGGGAGAGGGAGAGAGAGGGGGAGAAAGAGACAAAGGAGAAATATTGAGGGCAAGTAAGTGTCTTTTCACATTGTTCATTAAGGGTAAAATTGACATTTTATTATAGATGATAGGGTGCAATGAAGATTCATAGGGGGGCCTATGAAAACTCATTACCAAAAAATATGCAATCTTCATTACAATTGCAATCTTCTTTACCATCATTAAATCCAACCAAACATGACAAATGTGGAAATGCAATATAGATTTTATCAAAAAAAAGGTAATGCAATAAAGATTACCATTGCACATGTGCAATGTAATCGAACCAAACGGGCCCTAAGGTATGCACCGCAGCACAATTGGTTGGCTTATGAGGAAGCTCTCAAGACAAATCCAGAGTTTGCTAAAATGGTGATCAGTGGAGTTGTAGGTGAGTTTTGTGTAACTGAAGCATACTTTATTCAAAAACAAAAGCCAATCTTTCAAGTGACTAGCATACTAATTTCGTCATTTTCTTGATGCCCTTGTACTACAACTTTACATTTACATGCAACTTACTTAAACCATGGTTTTGATTTAATTTGGAAGCTAAACAATTGAAGTAGAAGATGACAACGAATAATGGAACAGGCCTGTCCAAGTCAATTTAAGAGGACAAGAACATATGCTAAAAACATGATAAAAATACAGTGGAATCTAAAAAGTAATGAGAATGAATTTTGATGTAAATCACAAGAAGTCAAGAATATGAAATTTACTACTTCTATATTAAGGATGGAATATTTTTTTATTAGATAATAAGATGATAAAACAATAAAAAGAATAAAGGCAATGACACATGAGTAACTACAAGATAGTATAAAGGGACAAGTTCCTTGAAACTAAGACTTATGAAGGTAACAACTGATTTCTTGGAAGTTGTGAAATAATTCACAGAAGATCAAGGTAGATTGCTTAACAACAGTACTGGCCAATCCAACAGTATTGTGATAGAAGAAGTCTTATCTTATGTGGAGTGCTAGAGGATGTGGAAGATAAGAAATTTCAAAATTCAATGTGGTCCCCCCTCCTCTTGGAAAATGAATGTTAATTCTCTTTTCATCTATTTAATTCATATAATTAAAATTAAGAATATAATTTATATTAGTTAGAATTTTTTTCCTAAAAAACCCCAAATCATTTTCATTTATTCCCTCCCCTATTTCTTATTTTGATTGTTCTTGGAAGAGTAACAATTTTAGGACAAATGAAAAAAAAAATTAAAATTGATTCATTTATATTTAAGGTAAGTCCAACTCCTCATATATGTCACATACTTAGGATATGATGGAAAGCTATAAAATTTGGCATACTGCTCAATAAATTTATTTACACTAAAAGAATTTTTTATTATTTATACATTTAAAGGGAAACTTTGATTTTAATTTTTCTTCCTCGGGATTAAATTAATGGCTAAAGTATACTTTTGCTCCCTTGTTTTTTAATCAAATTTCAATTTAGTCCTTTATGTTTGAAAAGTACACTTTTAGTCCTCTTTTGTTAACACTGTTGGTTTCACTTAAAGGAAAATGTTAACTTCACAATTTTAAATGGTTAATCTAAGAATAAAGTATGAAAAAAATGCTTAATTAGTGTAATTATACTTAAATTTTTAAAATGCGCTATTTTTTACCACCATTTAATTATGAAATAATCTTTTAGATTTAAGTGAAACTAACGGTGCTAACAAAAAAGGACTAAAAGTGTACTTTTCAAACATAAAAGATTTAATGGAAACTTGATACAAATATATATAAGAGACCAAAAGTATACTTTAGTCTAAATTAATCAATAATATGTGATACTTTGAAAGGATTAGAAACTACTTAATTTTAAGAATAGAAGGACGTACATAGAATATAAAAAATATAAAATAATTTGAAACATAAACTTGTGCATGGATTCAAAATATTAATGGTTAGATCATGAAAAATATGTTTTTCAATAAGAATAAGATAAACATTTAGATTTTTTTGTTAGTAAAGTAGATGTGTTAAAACTTTGCCCGAAGATTCAAAAGAAAAATGTTAGAGCATAAAAAAAGTACTTTATCCGTTTCTAAATATAAAACTCAGTTGAAGTTTTTTGAAGAAATTAAAGAAAATAAATGAGTCACTTAATAATAACAAATGTTGTGAGTTATTAGACTATTTGTTAACTTTGGAGAAAATCATGTTTTGATCCCTTAACTTTGAAAAGTGTGTTTTTGGTCCCTTAATTTTGAACAAAGTCATCTTTTTAGTCCTTTAACTTTGAAAAAAGTGTTTTTAGTCCTTTTAAATTCGGTTTAAGTATATTCTCGGTCCCTTAAGTTTGCAAAAAGTCATGTTTTAGTCCCTTAATTTTGAAAAGAAAGGGACTAAAAACATTTTATCCTTTTTTCAAAGGACTAAAAACATTACTTTATCCAAAGTTAAAGGACAAAAAACACATTTTTCAAAGCTAAGGGACCAAAAACACACTTTCTCCAAAATTAAGGGACAAAAACACACTTTTCAAAGTTAAGGGACTAAAACATGACTTTGTGCAAACTTAAGTAACCAAAAACATACTTTAGCCATCAATTTATAAATAACTAATATAGCTTTGTTAGGAATTTTTTTGAAAAAGTCAACTAGCTCTTATATTTATAAACAAAAAATGGTTAATTTAAAAATAATGAAATACTACAACAACGTCAATAATAGAATCAATACTACTTTATTCGAATTGATCAAGAATGTTAAATAAATTACTTAATTACATAAATATTAATTTGTTTGGATTATATAAAAATATTTAAATTAGACAGGTTAGTTTTGAAACACTTTATTTCTTTTGGTCCTTACCATAAAACCCAATTGAACTTTTTAGGGTTCCAAAAAGAGAGTTTATCACCTTTGAACTGTTTTTGAATTCCTTCTTGGACCAAGCCAGTAGGATGATACCCGGATCAGCTAAAGTTTTAGCAAAATTCCTCACTATATGAAATGAGTCTAGAAAATTTCCACCACTACCTTTCTTTTTCACTGTATTCATTCAGACCATACACCCATGTGAAGGCCCAACGACCTGGAATTGTGCCTTATGTCCTCCATATGAATGAAAAATCTTCCACATTGCCCTATATTTATTGAGTATGATGCATTCCATCACACTGCCAATCCACCTGACTTTCCCATTGGTTGTGAATAATACTCAAATTCAAATTTCATTTTCTTTCTCACATTCTTGGGTTGTGTTTAGATTCATGGTTGAAAAGTGACTTTTTTTTTCAATTTCACTTTTTCATGAGTAAGATTGTAAAAAAGGTCAGATTTTGTGTGTTGTGATTATGTTTGCATATGCAGTGGTATAAGTCTCTTTTTTTCATTTTGACTTTTAGAAATATGTTTGGATAGTTTCTTTGAAAAACATGATTAGATTAAAATATTATTAATTTTATTAAATAGTACATATAAAATATGCAAATATTGTTATAATTTAGAGAGAATAAATGAATTGAAATTAAAAATTTGAAAATAGTAAAAAAAATTAAAATGCATATAAATTAGAAGACATACATTCAAATTTGTTCAACTAAATTACATAAGTTGTTGGATTAAAGGTAATGATGGATGAAGATAGGTGAGATTTTGATATTGGTTTGGCAGAAAAATTTAAAATGCAATGAATGTCTTTTTTTTTATTACAAATGAAGTTCAAAAACTACTGTTCAACAATCAGTAGTCTATCTTGATCGACAACTCCAGCAATAAAATCTGGAGTGACATTAAATTTGATGACACCTGCGCCTACGTCCAAAGCTCTGCGTGCTAACATATGTGCTAATTTGTTTGCTTGCCTTCCCCCCAAACAAACTGCACCTCCCAGTCTCTCATTAGCATAGCATGAATTTCTTTGCTAATGGATGATGTCTCCATATTGTGCTGCTACAAATCCTCCAATGTCTCCACCACTTCTAAGCAATCCGTCTCCAACACTAAACGGCTAGCACCAAAATCCCAGGCCCACCGTAGACCCATAATTATATCCCACATCTCAGCCTCAAAACTAACACCACAACCTATATTAAACATAAACCCTCCTTTCACTTCTCCTCTGTAGTCTCGCAAGATGCCCCCACAAGTAATCATTCCCAATTTAGGATTACAAGTTCCATCCGTATTCATCTTAATACATCCCTGATCCGGAGGCCTCCAAGAATAACTACTAAATCTAGGGTCAATCTGTTGTTCAATATTATTTCGCCCCCAGCTTAGCCAAGCTCTAGTCTTAGAAATAATAGTAGCCGCATTCATATCGTTCTCTTGAAAAACTCTAGAATTTCTTGACAGCCATAGGTGATAACACAAAATAGAAAACCACGAACTCCACTTCACACCACTTACAGTATGCTTAGATGATAAATTAACCTCCACCCAAACTCTTACATTCATCCCTCCAAGAAGAGCAGACCCATATTCTGCTGGAATAATACGTTGCCACACCTCCACCGCCTTATAACAATCCCTAAGAATGTGAAGATCATCCTCTATAAACCCTGGACAACAAAAGCAATCACTAGAGCAGTCAATTCCTCTATTAGCCCGTGCCTAATTAGTCATTTATCCCTTTCTACATGTTTTCCATAAAAACATTCTACATTTTGCGGAATGTCAAGACGCCAAATTTTCTTCCAATTCCTTTTAACAGAATGATCATCCTGACTAACTTGGCAATAATATGCCGAGCGAACTGAGAATAAACCAGATGAAGTGTGAGGCCAAATAGGTATATCCTCCTCCGACAATAATCTCATCTATAATGTAATGGTTTGAACAAGATCATGTCCAAGGAACGACGCAAACTTCCTTACATCCCAATCCCCTTCTTCCGTAAAACAGTCGGCAACCTTAATATCAAGTAATTCTTTTGGAATCTAAGCTATCTTCTCATCTTGAATTCTAATAACTTCAGGCAGCCATCTATCCTTCCAAAACTTTATTGAGAACACATTTCTGAGTTCCCACTTCAAGTTGGAGGAAAAAGTTTCCATATACCACATAACCCTTGTCATACCTTAGATCCTTGTTTCTCATTACGGATTAGTGGCATGATATGAGAGCCACAACCATACTTTTCCCGCATTAAACAAACCCATAAAGAATCCTTCCTATGCATCAAACTCCACCCCAATTTCATCATATAGGCGTTGTTCTGAAATTTCGCCTTACGCAAACCGAAACCTCCATTATCCTTTCTTTCACATATGTTATCCCACGAAATCAAATTCAGCTTTCTATCTGTCGGTTGGTGACCCCAAAAAAATTGACGACAATGTTTATCAATCTCCGAACAGGTGGAATGGGTTAAAGGAACAGTCTGCATCGTATATGATAGAATTGATGAGACGGTAGATTGAACAAGAGTGTATCTCGCAGCATTAGACAACGATTTAGCCTTCCAAGCAGATAATCATTTATCCATCTTCTCTAACACATGATTAAAAGTATTCTTAGTTACCTTCTTGTGGTGTAAAAGAACCCCAAGATACTTGCCCAAATCCGTACAAGGGGTAAAACCCATGAAATCACTAATCTCCTTAACACGGACATGATTAACATTCTTAGAGAAGAAAATATTAGATTTAGCATTATTCACCTTTTGACCAGTGACATCACAAAAATCATCCAAGCAAGCTTTATTAGAATGGCCGCCTGATCCATGTCAGCCTCTGTAAAGAGGAACAAATCATCTGCGAAAAAAGGTGAGAAACACAAGTTCCGTTCTTCCTTATCCTGAATGGCTGCCAGTTATCATCCTCAACCTCCTTTTGAATAAGATGAGAAAACTTCTCCATTAAAATAACAAGGGTTAAAGATCAATTTGACCAACAAACTATTTTGAAAGTATCAATTTGGCCAAAGAACAATTAATGGTCTCATTCTGGCCAATGAACAATAAAAATGGTTCATTTTGGCCAATGGAGTACAGGAAAATACTAAAATACCCTTATCATATTAAAAAAATATTGAGAAAATTAAATTCCTCCCACCACCACCATTGACCTCCTCTTCTTCTTCCTCAAACTCAACATCACCACCCTCCCCACAGCCAGCCGCCGCTCCATCGCCGCCGCCTCCGCCGGACTCTCGCCGGAGTCTCCCTCTCTGCCCAAGCTCGTCTTGGAGGAGTATGAATCTGGAGGAGACATAAGAGAGGCGTGTCAATGCATTAAAGAACTTGGGATGCCATATTTTCACCATGAGGTGGTGAAGAAATCTCTGGTTAAAATCATTTGAGAAAAAGAATGATAGGTTGTGGGGTCTGCTCAAGGAATGCTTTGAATCTGGATTAATAACTATGAACCAAATGATGAAGGGATTTGGAAGAGTAGCAGAATCCCTTCATTCATTCCTGACATTTAGTCTCTCTCTCTCTGCTCAAGCTTGTTCTGGACAAGCTCGTCTCCGACGTGGACCGGAAATAATGGCGGCTTGTCTGCAAGGAGTTTCTTCGGATTGAATCACTGACAAGGCGAAGAGTACGGATCCTACGTTTTGAATTTTTACCTGAGTTGCTTCGAAGTACTGCAACATTGAAACCCTTGACCTTTCTGTATGTCCGATGATTGATGATGGAGGCAGAGAGGGAGACTCCGGCGATGGAGCGGCGGCTGGCTGTGGGGAGGGTGGTGATGTTGAGTTTGAGGAAGAAGAAGAGGAGGTCAATGGTGGTGGTGGGAGGAATTTAATTTTCTCAATATTTTTTTAATATGATAAGGGTATTTTAGTATTTTCCTGTACTCCATTGGCCAAAATGAACCATTTTTATTGTTCAATAGCCAGAATGAGACCATTAATTGTTCTTTGGCTAAATTGATACTTCCAAAATAGTTTGTTGGCCAAATTGATCTTTAACCCAAATAACAAACAGGTAAGGAGATAATAGGTCTCCTTGCCTGAGGCCTCTCGTTGGAGTAAAAAAATCTCATTTATCTCCATTCCAAATCAGACTCATTCTTGCAGTACTCACACACCACCTTATAACATTAATAACATTAGTGAGAATATTTAACTCCTCTAAACATTTAATCAAAAACTCTCACCTTACTCTATCATAAGCCTTTTCGATGCAATGAATGTCTTATTGAGGGCTTTAAGCAGAAAAAAGTCAGAAGCCAAAAGAAAAAAGCTACTACCACCTTGCTTGAAGCAATTTACTTTTTTACTTTTGATTATCTTTTAAACATGTTAAAATGCCAAAATAAGCCAAAAGTAAAAATAAGCAAAAAAAAAAAAAAGGACAATGTCATCTTGCTTCTAAGTAATGCAAACACAACCTTGATCTTTTCGAACTTCATCTTAGTTTCTGAAAGTAAATCTAAATCCACTTCATTATCTCCGATATTAATATTAGGACTTTAGATTCCGTCAAGATGACACCCAAACATTGACACTTCCAGCAAAGAATTACTTAGATTTGTTGACTAGACAAGGCCAGTTGCCCAGTCACCACCCCTCTCTTCCTCGGGGAGTGTCTATTTTTTTATTGCCTTAAGCTCTAGGGAGTTTAAACATCAATTAAGGAAAGGAAGAAGTAATTTTTAAGTATTAACCATGTTGATCAAGAGTAGAAGCTTAGCGACTAGATGGATAAACAATGAGGCGGTTACTATTGTGCACAAAAAAACAAATTACTTCTACATCTCAATCGGCTTGATTGCATGAATATCCATGAGCAATATGCTGACGAGGATGGTCCCATGATTGTGAAATCAAGCAAGAAGTGACAACCAAGATCTTATATTTTTTCCTGAGGTGAGCATTGATCGGAGACCATGTGTTTGTGTCGTTTTATTTTTCTTTCCTCTATTAATTTTATTTTATACGTTTTCCTGGTCATGAGATGGTCTTACGATAGATATTTAGCGGCTTTCACAGTTTCACTTCGTCCTATTGATGCCGATTGTGCTCAGATCTTTTATTTGTTTCTGGCCAAGTGGGAAGACTTCTAGAAATCTCTGTCTCCGCATGTTTATCCTAAAATAATTGTCGACACCCCAAACTTTTGGAGGAAAAAAAACGAAAATAAGGAATACTTCATTGTTCCTAGACAGAAAATCTTTTTTCAAAAAAAATTAAGAAAACTTAAGGCATAGTTGCACATTAACTACCATGTAAGAGATTTAATTTTATAAAGGTCTAATGGATTTGATGACAATATCTATTAATAACTAAAATAATTTTGGCTAACCAATGATGAAGTTTTTTTTTTTGAATGGAACAATTGTACTGATGATTTAAGATTTAAGGCCGTAAATTACAAAATTAGGCTAGAAACTAGGAACTATTAAGAAGCCAAGATTTACAAAGTTTGGCTCAATATCCTAAAGCTATTTTATGTGTGTTTAGCAATTGCCTAAATTGGAGAGACTATGCTATTCACTATATATATATATATAACAGGAAACCTAATATACCAAAAATTAAAATTTACAGTAAATACAAATTTTGCATTATCAAGAGCAGATGAACATATAGATCAATCAATAATTGTTTACCATAAACTAGGAGGAATACAAATGTTAAAAGGAGCTAAAACAATATATATATATATATATATATATATATATATATATATATATATATATATATTAGATTATACTACCTCCGGTCCTAAATATAGGACCTAATTGACTTTTTTTGGAGAGATTATGGTTGTGAAATAGATTATTAAATGATGACATATTTGATATATTTTTAGATTATCCATTAGTTTATAAGTAAAATAAACTAGTTTAAGTGAAAAAATTAGGTAAATCAATTTATAATTAACTTATTTTACTTTTTTAAGGATTTTCCAGAAAAAGCCAATTAGGTCTTATATTTAGGACGGAGGGAGTATGTTACTATTCCTATTCCTTAAAAAAAGATTATATGTTAGTAAAATAAAAGAATTTAAATAAAAATTAAGAAAATAAATTTTTTAATTAATTTATTTAGTTTTCTTTAAAGGAAAAATCCCGAATAAATCCCTCCCAATACCAAAAAGGACAAGTGAGGAACCTAAACTTCCAAAAGGACTATGAAGAAACTAGCACCTACCTGTCATTTTAAAATTTTGCGAAAAGACAAAATTGCCCCTATCCTAATACACAAATTGGGAGAAGAGGATGAATGTTAGAGTGGATTTATGGTGGGGTAGTAATTTGTGTTTTAGGATGGGGGCAATTTTGTCTTTTCGCAAAATTTTAAAATGACAAGTAGGTGCTGGTTCCTTCATGGTCCTTTTGGAAGTTTAGGTTCCTCACTTGTTCTTTTGGGTATTGGGAGGGATTTATTTGAGATTTTCCCTTTTCTAAATTATCTAAAAAATCAATTAACCCTTATATTTATAAATGAAGAGAATATTTAAACACTTGGCGTATTGTTGGAATAAAAAATATTTATAAATAAATCTATGAAGTTAATCATTTTTAAGAATTTTTAAAGGCTTATTTTCTTCTTAAATCAAAAAAACACTTAGATTTTTTTTAATAAAGGATTAATTTCAACCAATGGTAGTTGGTTGAGCTGGTAAGTAGGCTACAAGTCTACACCCATAAGGATGAAAACGCGTGTTTGAATCCCCGAGAAGCGCTCTCATTGGGAGAGACGACAACCTTGTCTATGTGGACAACACTCCTACCCTCGAGTCCGGATTAAACCGGGCAGTGATTAACAAAAAAAAAAAGATTAATTTCAGAATACGTAAAGACCACCTTGCCCTTGAGGAAAAAATATCTCACTTTTCAAGTAAGGGTAAAAGTGTCTTTCGACCTCCAACCCGTCTCTCATTAATCATTCATCCCCATAAGGCCATAACATACATTTCCTTCTTCCAATGAGAGAGAGAGAGAGAGAGAGAGAGAGAGATTGGAGGCTTGGTGATGGAAAAGTTTCAATCTTTTATGCAATCTTAGACTCAAAGTTACTTAGGCGAGTGTCCTCTCTCTAATCCCTTTCTTCTATTTCTTCCATTGTAAAATTTTAAGTTTTGGGAGTTCTAATGGATCAAAATTATTGTTCTCCTAAATAAATTTATGCTTTCATGAAAGAATTTTTTGGGTTCTTAGATTTTTGGTTTTTGTTACTGTTTACAGAAGGCGGCTTCGATTGAAAGGATGTTGATACAGTGAGTGTAGTGAGTTTATTTTACTTGTATGATATTTTTTCGCTTATGAACCCCTTTTGCTCTGTTTGTATCCGTGAATTCTTTGGATTTGTAGTTTTGATTTTCTTGTAGTTGAGCTCTGAATTTATTAAAACAGAGATATACACAAGTATTACTACCTCCTTTCCTAAATATAAGATGATTAGATTAAGGGTGTTACTTAAGTTAGTTATTGTCACATGATGTTACCAATTTGACTGAACCATATAAATTTTTTTCCGATCTCCGTCTTTTGTTTGTTTATTATTGATAAGTACTATGAGTTTAATTTGGGAAAAAAGTTGGGAAAAATAGAAAGTGATCTTATATTTAGGAAAAATTGAAATGTGAATGTGATTTTATGTTTAGGAATGGAGGGAGGGAGTATCAAATAACCCAAAACTTAGGAAAGTCCATGGTTACATAAGGATTTAATTGTGTGGAAAGTGCCAAAAGGACCAAGGAGAATGAAGGGATTTGTGTGCATCCGCATATACACATATTTTGAGACTTTACGTGAATATGCTATGATATATGTTAAGAAAGGCAAGTGTAGTGCTTGGGTTGATATTTTATATTTTGTATGCCTCCTCTGTAAGGGGGAGCTCCACAGCATATACAGATAAGTGGACGATAACCCCAAAAAATTAGTTAATATCTTAGTAGGTATATATACACATATGTTGCATATGAGATAAATTAGAAATCATGCAAGTTTTGGATCCTCCAGTACTGAGACAAAGTTAGGTTTTAATGACCGAACCTAGCTACTTAATTGATTTATAAATAACTTGAGATTTTTTGAGTTGTAAAGTTATTCAATTTGTCAGGAAAACCCATGTTTACATAAAAAAGCTTTTACTGAGTATTTCAAAAGAAAAGGTTTTAATTTATTTGGTTTTTGGGGCTCTTTATATTACCGGGTGATATTAAATTGATTAAATAGCGGTAGTTTGGTACAATTGAAAGCCGGTGTTATAAATGGTACCTATTTATTGCAATTAATATCACATTGGAATGCATACACACTGAATTATCATATGTCCTTTCATTGATACTTGGATCTATAGGCTTATATAGGCCATCCAATTACTACAACTGGTTGTTTTTGGTTGTCTAATTTAAAATTTGCTCATCTCATACAGGGATAGGAGACGCGGTTTGTTGAAGTGAACAAGTTATCCTAAACTTCAAAGACATTCTGCTATCACAAATTTTTCTTTATTTGGGTCAAAATTGCTGCTTCAAGAAATGATTGAAAAGAAGGAGGATGTTCTCATTGTGGCACCATTTGAGTGTGCTTGGCGAAAAGATTTGAAATTCCGAGAAGCAGGTCGGGGTTGCGTGGTTTTTGAAGCTTTTGCGCGCAACGATATCACCTTGATTTTTCGGGAGAATGAGGGAAGTCGGCACTATCATTATAAAAGGGATAGCAGTCCTCACTACACTGTCATTTTGGGGAGCCATAGGAATAGAAGGCTGAGAATTGAGGTTGATGGAAAAACTGTTGTAGATGTGGCTGGCGCTGGACTTTGTTGTTCTTCATCATTCCAGTGTTATTGGATCTGCATCTACGATGGGTTGATTAGCATTGGCAAAGGAAAATACCCTTTCCAGAATATTGTCTTCCAGTGGCTGGATTCTAATCCTAAATATAATGTTCAGTATATTGGGCTTTGCAGCTGGGATAAACACGTTGGATATAGAAATGTTAATGTGATGTCATTAACACACAATCATATGTCCCAGTGGAAGCACGTGAATTTTGGTGAATATGGAGTTCAAGATGAGGACGATGAGGAGTTGGAAGACAAACCGATGGACTATGACAATTGGGGGCTGAATAATTTTCTGGAGAGCTGGGAACTGTCTGATATATTGTTTATTGTTGGTGCAGAGGAAAGACCTGTACCTGCTCATAAGGCCATTTTATCTGCATGTGGGGATTTTCCCATAGCCTCATCATTTTCTGTTATTTCGCTCCCCACAGTTACTTACCCGGTTTTGCACGCACTACTGCAGTATATCTACGCTGGCTGGACTGAGGTACCCAATTTTTCCTTCTACTTATCTGCATATTCTCTGATATGCTGATTATGGAGATTGCTCCCCTTGATTTCTGGCATGTAACTTCTGAAGTGCAGTTATCTATTTACGCCCCTCGCTCCACTGATCTGCAGTTACCCTCTCACAACTACCATATTAAGTGTATTTAATTCTATTGCATGCCCAGGAAAGCACTTCTGTTACTCAATCTGAAGAAGTAAACTTTGGAGCTTTCTTCCCGTTTTGATTATTGAACACTCTTCCCTTAAGTTCAATAAATAGAAAGGAGTGGTAGTATGTGGGAGATATAGAAATTTCATATAAGGAATCAAACTTCCAACATTAGCTGTGTAAACACATACACTCTTGTCGACAACATTTAGCTTTAACTGATAATTCTATTCTTCAACTGAAACATGCTCTACTATGCAATTTTATTGAACTCATTTTGTCCTTGCATCATGTAGATTCCTCTGGAGCTACTCGATCCCTTGAGGGCTCTAAGTTTACAGTTTGATGTAATGCCACTGGTTAAACAATGTGAAGAGACTATGGAGCGGTTTAAGCTAAACCAAAAGTTTGTCTCGGGGAAGAATGTAGAGTTATCATTTCCAAATACGGGGCCTCATTGTTGTTCAACTTTGCCACCACTTCCTTTCAGAAGTCAGAGGCTAAAACAATTGCAATTAACGGGCCAGTACAGTGATGTGAACATATATATTGAGGGTCATGGACTCATTATTCAAGCACATAAAATTGTTCTCAGCTTATGGAGCATCCCATTTGCCAGGGTGAGCCAACGTTTCAATCTATCATCTGCATGGCCATATTTTGATATTTGAAATTATTTATTTCCCTTCAAAAGTATCTAGTTTGTATTTTTAGAAATATTTTTGTTTTCACCATTGAACGGCCGGCTTGACTCAATGGTAAGCTTTCTTGCCATGGGGTTTGAGGTCGTTTGTTTGAATCAGTCTCTTGCCTAAAGTAGAGGTAAGACTGCTTAGTATATTCCCTACTCTAGTACCCTCACCCAGTGGGGACTAGAACTAGGTTGACCCTTTTTTCGTTGTTTTCACCATTGAGCATATCGTTATTTGGAAGGAGCATATTCTAAGAGGAAATGAGCTGTATGAAATAAATCCAATTGTTAGTGCTATTATATATTAGAAAATTGACTTTTTCTGACAGATAAATTCGAACTTGGGGGTATTATTTTGTTGAAAAATCAAGGTCTAATGAATATTGAATATTTTTCAACTCTACTGCCATGACATTGAGCTGGATTTCCATCATCACGTCTAACACATTTTTTTCTTATCATTTTCATATGGTGAAGATTTGCCTTGAAAAACCCCCATTCATGATTCATGGTATTGACATCCTTCATTCATGCTTTATCGTTGCAATATGATTCAGAACAGTATTTGTAGAAAAAGTGTTTTTTATGTAGCGTTTTTGATGATCCCAATCGAAGTTATACTTTGCAAGTTTGGTTTTTGTATTTTTTTTACTTCAACGGTTGGGGCGATTTATTTATAGATCTTCCTATGTATTCTTTCAGATGTTCACTAACGGAATGAGTGAAAGCATGTCTTCAGAGATTACTTTAAGGGATGTGCCTCCAGAAGTTTTCAAAGCTATGCTTGATTTCTTATACAGCGGGAAGCTAGATGATGCAGTTATTATGGATTCTGGTTCTCTGTTGCTGGAACTGCTTTTATTGGCTGACCAATTTGGAGTGACTCTTCTTCACCAGGAGTGCCGTAAAATGCTTCTAGATTGCCTCTCAGAGGTAGTTCGGTGAACTTGGCTTGTATATCAGTTGCTATTATAATGTTAGAAACATGACACCAGTGATCTTATTACATTATGCTACTTGAATTTGGTAGGAGAAGAGAGTTGCGGTTTCGGGGTTCCGAAAACAAAAGAGATCCATTTAATTTTTTGAATTATAAAATATTGATATTTCTCATCTACGTATTGCATGCAGGGATGGTGTCTCTTGGATGAAGGTCATACAACAGTTTTTCTATTTTGCACACATTTTATGGAGGAGGAGGAAGACAATTTTGGCAACTAATAATTCTATGGCCTTAGAAGCTAACCGTTGAACTTTGTTGCAGGACTCATTATGCCCACTCCTTCAAGCAGTTTCATCCATCCCATCATGTATACATATTAAAGAAACATGTCAGAGGAAATTCGCCAAGAATTTTGACTATTGCACTAGTGCAAGTGCTGATTTTGTCTCATTAGATGATACAACTTTCAGCAATATAATTCAGGTGTGTTTACCTTGGTAGATCAATTTATTGATACGATTTTAAGCACAAATAGCTGCATGTTTGGTAATACTCCCTCTGGTCCATAATTAAAGAGCTCAGAATTTGAATAGTTTTGGTCCATAATATAAGAGTCTGCCTCAAATTGCCTCACCCTTTAATGCAAGAATACCTATTTTGCCCCTAATCAATTTTGGGTTCATGAATTTGCTTATTGGCTGATATTATGAGGAGAGAGATGGTGAATAAATACGATGGAAAATCATCAATACTCACGGAGAATGCACCAATCTTTCTCTCCCTTTTTAATAGTTGTAACATTATAAATAAGGGCAATATTGGAAAAACAATTATATATTTTCTTGAGAAGTGTGTTTTGGTTCTCTTATAATATGCACCGGGGGGAGTATCTTATTTGAGGTTGTCTAAACATCCATTAAAAACAATTAAAGCTGGTGAATCTCTGCAAGAGTGCTGTTATGCTAGGCAAAGCTTTGGCTTAGAATGATAGTCCAAATTAACAATTGTTGGACGAATGTGTTTTTATAGTACCCATAAATTACATGGATTTGGAATTAATGAATGAACAAGAATTCAGGAGATAGCTGCAACTGCATTATGGGTTGGACCTTGTCTAGTTTTAATATTGGAACCATAAATATTATTTCCCACATTTGTAAAGCTAATGTATTCATGTAATATCTATAAATTGAAATCCACCAGACAATAGGTTTGATATTATTTACTTTACGTCAAAAAGTTGTTTAGTGAGCTCTCCCTATAAGATCATCTCACCTTGAACTAACATTTCATTGTTTGCATTTGAGTTTTGCAGCATCCAGATTTAACTGTTACATCTGAAGAGAAAGTTCTCAATGCAATCCTAATGTTTGGCTTGAAAACTCAAGAACTAGGTTCATGGGAAGTGGTGGATGAGTTGATGATAAATTCAAAGCCTGAACTTCTTTTTGGTGAGAGGCTTCAGTTAGTTGATGACTTGTTGCCATTTGTGAGATTTCCGCTTCTTCCATATTCCTTACTTCAAAAGGTGAATAAGTTCTGGATATGGATGTTTTTTTGGATAGCTTACAAAAGTCAGGTTTTCTTTAGCGATTGTATTTATTGTGCAGATACAGAGTAGCAACATTAGCAGACACATTCTAGTGTTTCAAAAGCTTGTAAGCTTCTTTTCTTCTCCCAGAGAAATGCTTCAGGGCATTTTTAACGGGCTCTTAGAATATAGTTTCTTATTATTTGTTTCTACTCTATTGTTAACAGGTTGATGAGGCTCTTAATTTTGTTGAAGTGAGACTGGCAAACCCAGAAAAGAAAGAGAAGTAAGTTTATAGAAAAAACCCTTGCAGGGGCTCAAATAGATTGATGCCTACCCTTTTCTTAATTTTTTTTAATATAAATTTCACTTTTACGGTAAGTTGGCTTATGATGGGTCTCTCTTCAGTGTTAGATTTCTTCACAGACGATCTAGTTACAAGGAGCTCCAGTATATATGTGATGGAGACAGCAATGGAGTCTTGTATTTTGCAGGCACATCATATGGAGAACACCAGTGGGTTAATCCTGTTTTGGCGAAGGTAAACCATCTAAATATTTTTTCTTTTAATCATTTTCTCCTTTTATAATTTATGCTAGTCCCTAAGTAACAAATTCCTTTTGGCAGACAATTACCATCACAGCTAGCAGCCCCCACTCTAGATACACTGACCCCAAAGTTTTGGTCTCAAGAACTTACCAGGCATGCATAATATTTTTATATGATTGACTGTTTTCAAGGTTTTTCCAAGTGTACTTGAACTTTGCTTGTCTGTCACAGGGAACATCATTTGCGGGGCCTCGATTCGAAAATGGACATAATTGTGCCTGGTGGATGGTTGACCTTGGCCAAGATCATCAGGTATAATGAAATGTTGATCATAAACTTTTAATGATGTTTTTTTGTTTTCTGGGCGAGTCATAGGCTCATGCATTTTATTTTGACTGTATACTGTAGCATGAGCTAAGAAATATACGATAATTTGGACCAAAATTGAGACAAAATAGAAAGTGATCTTATATTTAGGAACTTATCCACTTCCCTAAAGTGATCTTATATTTAGGAACGGAGGGAGTATAACTATACCACTGGTGAGCTGGCATCTTTAAGTTGTATTTTAATCCAGGCTGGGAATGTTACTTCAGAATCTGTTGTTTTTTACTTGACGGGAAATGAAGAGAAATGCGAAATGCTGAGAATATTTTATGGTCTAAAGATTTAACAGCTATATAAGTCAAGATTATCACCTGTTCACTCTGTGCAAAAAAGCATAACATCCTTTTCTAAAGAATGCCCTTTGATGGAGTTTGATAATTAAGAGCAATAGTTTGTTGGTTGGCTGACACTGGAGAAAAGCTGCATATGAGCGTATCATTTTGTTTTAATCAATTCAGCTGCATGTGTGCAATCCATGAATTTAAACGCAACAACTCTTTATCAGTCCATTCTGATGCAATGCAAAAATACTTTTGATGCAGCTAATGTGCAACCACTACACCTTGCGGCAGGACGGTTCCAGGGCCTTCATGAGATATTGGAATTTTCAGGTGGAGTATCTCTGGTATAAAACTACTAATTCATGTAGGAGCATAGTTTCTCTAATGTGTGTGAGTGATTTACTTCAGGGCTCTCTTGATGGCAAGAGCTGGACCAATTTGAGAGTGCATGAAAATGACACAACGGTGAGCAAGCCTTGTCAATTTGCATCTTGGCCAATTACTGGGCCAAATGCTCTGCTTCCCTTCAAGTATTTCAGGGTTCTTCTAACGGCTCCCACCACTGATGCCACCAATCCCTGGAACTTGTGCATTTGTTACTTGGAACTATATGGCTATTTCCTTTAGAACTGTCGTATACAACTATTACTTATTACTAGTTCGCTTGGTAAAGAGCCTTATTTGGAAAATTTCAGTCTTGTTGGGCTGTTAGTCCTGAGCACTTGTACTTAAGAACTTGTTTCTTTAAATGATATGGAAGTTATAGTTAAATTGTCGGGTCGTGTAGAAATTGTTGTATAGCGTTAAGCTGTCATTCCGTATGTCTTGTGGCATAAACTGAAAATGCTACTACTTCCTAACTTTTTTTATTCATAAGAAATAAAATTAAATTGCAAAAACTAAAAACCTACTACCTCCTAACCAATGATCATCTTTCCTCTAGTAATTTCTTCAGACAGTTACATATACATTAACTTCACTATTGTTGTTTACTGTTGCTGATAAGAAAAAAGTATTGTTGTTCGCTGCCTTCATTCAGCAGGCTTCTTCTTTGATTTGTTGCACACTTTTGACTGTTTTTTAGTGAATGATAATATAATTCATTGGAAATTAGAGCTATGGAGGATAACTTTAGAGTCTAAAGGTTTTAGAATAAGTAGGAGTAAGACGAAATATATGTACTGTAGTTTTGGCAGTAGACAAACTCATGAGGACATAGAAATTAAATTAGGAGAGCATGTTATACAACAGGTGAATAAGTTTAAATATTTAGGATCAATTATATAAGAAGATTGTGAGGTAGATGGAGATGTCAACAATAGAATTCAGGCTGGTTGGTGCAAATGGAGAAAAGCTTCTGGGGTTATTTGTGATCGCATGGTTCAAGATAGAGTAAAAGGAGAATTTTATCGAACAGCTAGTAGACCGGCATTGTCATATGGTAGTGAATGCTGGACAATTAAAAAACAACAAGAACATAAGATGGATGTGACAGAGATGAAAATGTTGAGATGGATGAGTGGGTATATACTAAAAGATAGGATTCGTAATGATCACATTCATGAAAGAGTTGGGGTAGCACCAATTTCAGAGAAAATGAGAGAATATCGTTTAAGGTGGTATGGACATGTGTAAAGAAGAGAACTAGGTGAGCCCGTAAGAATAGTGGAGCAGATGATAAGGGAGCCGTATATAAGAAATAGAGGGAGACCAAAGAAAACTCTTGATGAAGTTATTCAAAGAGATATGTTAGTGAAAAGTTTATCTACAGGAATGACTAGGGACCGAGCAAAATGGCATCGTGTGAGCCACGTAGCCGACCCTATTTAAATGGGATAATGTTTGCGTTGTTATTATAGTTTATGTGGATGGACATGTTCAAAGAAGAGAATTAGATAAGCCGGTAAGAATAGTAGAGCAAGGAGCCGTATATAAGAAATAGAGGGAGACCAAAAAAAACTCTTGATGAAGTTATTCAAAGAAATATGTTAGTGAAAGGTTTATCTCCAGGAATGACTAGGGACAGAGCAAAATGGCGTCGTGTGATCCATGTAGCCGACCCCACTTAAGTGGGATAAGGTTTACGTTGTTATTATTATAATATAAATATAATTCCCAATTTATTTCCACCTACTATCAAATTCTAAAATATTAACAATAATCTTACCAATTATTTAATATCTCTTCATTATAACTATATCATTAACATCTTTTGAAATAGATGATACTACATATATTTATTGTATCTATCAAACCAAATCCTCTCTGCGTACAATTATGCATTCAATTTATATTTTTGATATTCCCTTTAACAAATTTTTTTAAAAAGTATTATTATCAAATATAAAATACCTAAATCAAAATTATCTATATACTATAACCGAAACATTAAATTTTATATACTAATTATTTAAATTAGAATTAAAATTTTAGGTTGTCACAATTATGGTATATAGGTAATATCATATTCTTTTAAATAACTTAATTAATCATAAAAAAAATAACTTAATTAACATTTTTAATTTGATCAAATTAAGTAAATATGTCTTGTATTTAGAATGAGAGAGAGAGTATAAATTAAGAAACACACCCCTCCATTGCTTTGCTGAAAATTAAGATCACATAATCAATAGGGCTACGGTGCAAATCTAATACCCAACAATTAGCTAAAGTGCACCGAAAATAGCTAACAATTTCGAGAGGTAAATGTAGCATCAATTTATTGCAAAGTGGTGCAAATGTAATATCAATTTATTTCGAAGTGGTGCATATGTAGTAATTCCTTCAATGATAATGAGTTTGACCGTTTGTTTATAGGAGAATGCAGATGTGATATGTCCATATAACCATATCATTGACAGAATTACTACATATCGATTGATACTACATTTGAACCACTTCGCAATAAATTGATACTACATTTGACCCTCGAAATTATTAATTATTTTCAGTACACTTTGGCTAATTGTTGGATACTAGATTTGCACTTTAACCCAATTCAATAATATAAAACAATTAATAGAATACCAACTTTCACAATGTGACTTAAACGATTAAGACAAAAATTTGTAATAAAAAAGTGACATGGCCCATAACGAAGAGAGTATTATTTTTTTTAATATGTCAACCTGCACTTTTTATATTTTATTATTAACTACTCCCTCCGTTCCTAAATATAAGATCACTTTGGTTAATTTGGGGAGATTAAGGAAGACAATAAAATTACATGATCTTCCCAAAATCCCCTCAATTACTTAACTTTAAAAGGATGAAGAGCTTTCAATGAAAAGAGGGAGTATAAGGGTAGTTTGGGCAAAACTTGAGAAATAGGAAGTGATCTTATATTTAGGAACTTATCCACTTCCCCAAAGTGATCTTATATTTAGGAACGGAGAGAGTATTCAAGCAATTGACTATTCTAGTTTTGAAGTTCATTGCCTTCTCTCCCAACACAAGCGTTTTCTATAAAAATCAAACTTGAGAACTTAAGAAATTAAATGGTGCATTACACCGGTAGACCAACTATAATTGATAACCAATATGGCGTAGTTGTCAAACTTACAACTTGAATCTCCAAATTTAATGTTTTTTCCAATTTTAATTACTTAAGAAGTGTCACAAGTCAATTAAATTTGTATTAGATGTAAATTTGGTTAAACTCACAAGTTTGCACTTCAAATTTACCACTTCTACATTTTCAATTTACCAAATAATCTTGTTGTAATTATTAAGGAGAAGGAAACCATTTGACTCCTCTTGTCGACAATCAGAGTATTAGGGAGGTTGGAAATATATATATATATATATATATATATATATATATATATATATATATATATATAGACACACACACACATATATGAGGGGAGACGGAGAGAGATTATTGCAGGAACCCATGTCAATTGTGGTATGACCAATAATAACTTAACACATACGGCCGGTCTTACATGTAATTTTTAATCTGACGTGACACACTAAAAAAAAATTAACTAACTGATAATGACACATGGAAATATATTTTTATATCTACATATTGTTATTGTTATTTATTACTCCCTCCGGTCCTAAATATAAGACCCAGATGACTTTTTCTTGGAGATGTTAAGGTTACAATATATGTTATTAAATTATGATATATTTGATATATTTTTAGATTAATCATTAGTTTATAGGTTAAATAAACTAGTTTAAGGAAAAAAATTAGGAAAATCAATTTATAATTAACTTATTTTGTGCTATTTTAGAATTTTTCAAAAAAGTCAACTAGGTCTTATATTTAGGACCGGATGAAGTATTATAGTATAATTATTATTATTATTATTTATCTCGTCCGTTTTTTATATCGGTTTACACACAGACTCTATTCATCCCTAAATATAAGACCTATTTACTTAATTTGATTAGATTAAAGATATTAGTCGAGTTGGTTTTTTACCTTTAAAGATATTAGTTGAGTTGGTTTTTTCTTTGTCTAATTAGGGAGCATTCGTAAATAAATTGGGGAAATCTAGGTAAAAATTAGAAATAAATCTTATATTTAGGATCAAATTCATCACTTCAAATAGGTCTTACTTATATTTGGGACCAAAGGGAGTATTAAATTTTAATATTCATTTAAAAATTCCTAAAATCTAGACACTCTAAATAACATTTTTGTAAGTTGGGAGGGATTTTTGTGGGATTTCCCCTTTTATCTATGTACAATCGTACGGACTACTTTTGTTTTGATTTTTTGTTGTCCTTTTTTTCTATAACATGTTGTCCTTTTCTTTTTAAAAGAAAGGCTAAAGTATACTTTTGGTCCCTTATGTTTGCATCAAGTTTCAATTTAGTCGTTTATATTTGGAAAGTACACTTTTAATCCTTTTTTGTTAACACCGTTAGTTTAACTTAACGGAAAATACTAATTTAACAATTTTAAATGGTTATTAAATACTGAAAAATGTTTAGATTAAAATATTTGAGTGTAAATATTCTTATATTTTCAAAATATATCATTTTTGGTCCAATTTCATTATAAAATAATCAATTAAAATTGTTAAGTTAGCATTTTCCGATGAGTTAAACTAACGTTTGATTAAACCTAATGTCGCCCTTAGATTTATCAAATGAATACAATACTCAAACTCACTTTAGGTAAGTGATGAGTAAGGGTCTATCTCACAATTTGATTTCACAATCTTGCTTATCCTAGGAAAGAAATGTCACACAAATTACAAATAAAAGATATGAGAGATGATATCTAACTACAAACTACAATTAAAACCTAAGAAAACAATTAACAACTACAATTAAACCTAAAACAACTAGTTAGCCGAAATTAAGTGAGGAAGAATCAAGTGAGTTACCTCCCTCTCCAAGTTACTTTTGCACTTTAGGATGAATAGGCCTTATATGTTTGTGTATGTTTGATATATCTTAGCTAAATTCTTAAGATTACTTAAATCTAAGCAAACTAAAAGAATTTAACTAAGATAATCAAATCCAAAGCTCTTCTCATACTTTTCATACACCTTGACAAGATAGAACTAAATCTAGTATCTATTTATATAATCCACTTCATCAAACACATATAACAATTCGCATACATGCTTAAAGAAGCTACAAGAAATTAGGTCAAGGTTTTCATATGCAAAAGTACAAGAAAAGAGATTGACAAGCTTAAATCCTCCTAACCTAATGAACCTTAGATCAAAGAGAACAAAAGGTACAAGATGAAACAAGCTTGTAAACCTACAACAAAACTTCACAAACACATAATGCCGAAATGGATGCTCATCTTCTTGTGCAATTTCACTTGGAGAAGGACAGATGGAAGCTTAACCAAGCCTAGACATGGAGCAATGAGGTGAAAAGTGAGGAGAAATTTCGGCCATGAGGTGTATGTGGTGGAAAGAAGAGAGAAAATGGAGAGAAAGAAGATGAAGATGAAGTGGAAAGTGAAGGAATATGAGATGAAAATGAGTTTAGGGTTTATATATGGTGATTAACTTTGGGATTAACTCCCAAATGAAATGCTAATTCCCCATAAATGACATGTGATTGTGGGTTTATGGAGATGTATGGCCGAAATTGTGGGAGAGAATGTGAAGGAAATGTGAAGGGAAGTGAAATGGAAGTGTAATGTGTGAGGAGGGGCAAAATGGGAAAGTAAAATATAAGTGGGTGAATGTGGCCTCCATTTGGTCTTAATGCATTCTCTAAAGCTTCCTCCTTTTTCTCCTTTTCATTGTGCTTCCCTTTGTGCCCTTAATGAGGCTCCAACAACTTAAAATTTGAATTTGGAGTCATTTTTACCCCTTTTGGTAATGAGCAAATCCCTTGTTTTTGACAAAAGGGGTAATTTTTGTCTTATGCCTTTGCCTTTCCCTTCAAGCCATTTCCTTGCCACCAAAGCACTTCCAAGGGCTTGTGGGGTCCACGTGGGTCCCCCCTACACATAGAAAAGCACCACATAGTGAAAATGACCAAAATACCCTTGGTTGCTTAAAATGCAAGTAATTAAGCTAAGATTTTCCACTTAACCACATATAAGCATGTGCATATAAAATCACAAATAATGATCAAATATAACAATTAAATCACACTAATTAAGCCCAATTGCACATGCTTAAACATATAAAATTCGGTTTAATCAACGGTGTTAACAAAAAAGGATTAAAAGTGTACTTTCCAAATATAAAAAGACTAAATTGAAACTTGATGCAAACATAAGATAAAAAATATACTTTTTTTATCGAAATCAAAAATATACTTTATCCTAAAAGAAAAAAAAGAAATCCGTGCATGAGTGAGTGCAAGTGTGCCAGTGCTTGTTCAGTTAGAGGCCCAACCCAAAGTCCCAAACCAGCCATCATCTCCGACACGCACGCACGCACCACTCACGACCCCGTCGCCGCTTGGTGCAGCCGAGGAGCCATAGTCAGTCCATCCCCCACGTCGTTTGTTATTTGTCAAGGTACTTTTCCTTATTTTCATACTCCTATCTTTTTTTTATTTGATTCAAAGCATATGGGTTTTTGGTCACTTTGATCTCCTTCTCTCTTCTCAGCCTCAAGGTACTCTACCCATTCCCCAACATCCTTTTGCTGTTTTGTTTGGCTATTTTTTCATTTTTTTATTCATTTGCTCTTTCTGGTTAGACACTTATCCTGCCTTGGCTTCGTTTTTCCCTTCTTAGTTTATTTCCCATGTTTTAACATTGCTTGTGAGTTGTAAGTGCATATTTGCGCACACAATTTTTTATTTACTCATCTTTCTATTTCTATTGGTACAATCAATACAAAATAATACAGGCTGATTTGAATACAGAAGTAGGTGAAAAATGGAGGATGATTTTGATGATGCACGGAAAATCAGAAACATATGTATTTTGGCACATGTGGATCATGGAAAAACTACACTGGCTGATCATTTGATTGCTGCATCAGGGGGTGGCCTGCTTCATCCGAAGTTGGCCGGCCGGATTCGGTTCATGGATTATCTTGATGAGGAGCAGAGGAGAGCCATCACCATGAAGAGCTCTTCCATTTCGCTTCGTTATAAGGACTGTTCTATTAACCTCATAGATTCCCCCGTTCATATGGACTTTTGCAGTGAAGTGTCCACGGCGGCTAGATTGAGTAACGGTGCGTTGATTTTGGTTGATGCTGTTGAAGGTGTGCATATTCAAACCCATGCTGTGTTGCGGCAGTGTTGGATTGAGAGGCTCTCGCCTTGCTTGGTTCTTAATAAGATTGATAGGTTGATTAGTGAATTGAAGTTGAGTCCCATGGAAAAGTATATTCGGTTATTACGGATTGTGCATGAGGTTAATAGGATAGTTAGTGCATATAAGTCTGAGAAGTATTTGTCAGATGTAGATTCCATACTCGCTGGACCTTTGGGTGATGTGAATGTTGATGAGAATATTGACCTCATAGAGGATGATGAAGAGGATATGTTTCAGCCGCAGAAAGGTAATGTGGCTTTTGTGTGTGCACTAGATGGTTGGGGATTCGGAATCCATGAATTTGCCAAGATTTATGCGTCGAAATTGGGGGCTAGTGTTGTTGCTTTGCAAAAAGCTTTATGGGGTCCTCAGCATTTTAACTCAAAAACTAAAATGATTGTTGGTAAGAAGGGTATTGGTGGAGGAAGTAAGGCAAGGCCAATGTTTGTCCAGTTTGTTCTTGAACCACTATGGCAGGTATACCAAGGAGCACTAGAGGGTGATGGTGATAGAGGAATGCTTGAGAAAGTCATCAAGTCATTTAATTTGTCTGTACCATCTCGGGAAATGCAAAATAAAGACCCTAAGCTTGTGCTTCAAGCTGTTATGAGTCGGTGGCTTCCTCTATCAGATACAATATTATCTATGGTGGTGAAGTGTATGCCACGTCTTCTTCCAAAAAGAGAGGTTCTCGATGATGGGATTGACCAGAATGTGCTTGCAGAGGTAGAGCTTGTAAGAAGATCAGTAGAGGCATGTGATTTGAAACCTGAAGCTCCTTGTGTTGCTTTTGTCTCAAAAATGTTTGTCGTGCCAATAAAAATGCTTACTGAGTGGGGTTCACACGGGGAGGTCATGAACTATTTTGGTGATGGAGAGGGAGAATCAAATGAGTGTTTCTAGCATTTGCTAGGATATTTAGTGGAACTTTGTCTGCAAGACAGAAAGTTTATGTTCTTTCAGCTCTGTATGATCCACTAAAAGGGGAACAAATGCAGAAGCATGTCCAAGAGGCTGAATTACAATCTTTGTATCTCATGATGGGCCAAGGCTTGAAAGTAGTTGCATCTGCTAAAGCAGGTAATATTGTTGCTATCCGAGGCCTCAGCCAACATATTTTGAAAAGTGCTACACTCTCATCCACCAAGAATTGTTGGCCTTTCTCTAGTTTATCTTTCCAAGTGGCCCCGCCCCAACTTTAAGAGTTTCAATTGAGGCAGTTAGAGCTGAAGATATAAGTGCACTTGAGAAAGGAATGAGGCTTCTAAATAGAGCAGATCCATTTGTTGAGATCACTGAACGTGGAAGTGGAGAATATGTATTAGCAGCAGTAGGAGAAGTTCATCTTGAAAGATGTATAAAAGATTTGAAGGACAGATTTGCTAAGGTAAGCGTTGACGTCTCTGAACCTCTTGTGTCCTACAGAGAGACCATTGAAGGTTTTTCTGGCATGTTTGAAAATTTGAAAGCTCTTAGTAAGAGTTCAGGTTATGTTGAGAAAACAACACCAAATGGTCGATGTGTTGTACGTGTGCATGTCATGAAACTTCCATCCTCTTTAACAAAGGTACTTGATGATAATTCTGATGTATTGGGTACTGTTAAGAATTTAAATTCTCATATATCAGGTGTTCTTGAAAATGATAATCCAACTGAAGTGTTGAAAAAGCGCATATTGGATGCGTTGGAAAGTGAGATTTTGAGCACAAATGAAAATGACAAGGATTATGTTGACAAATGCAAGTCAAAGTGGTTAAAACTTTTGAGGGGGATATGGGCACTTGGACTTGGGCAAAGTGGTCCCAACATTCTCTTTACTCCTGATGTCAAAGCTGAGAGTAGTGAAAGCTCCATTCTAATACATGGTGATTGTCATGTATCTGAAATACTGGGTTTCAGTGATGAATCTATTGCTTCTAATGTAGAGGCTGAGACACCCTCAACTGTTAATGAAGCATTAAACTTGGAGACTAAGCGTCTTGAGAGTAGTGTCGTATCTGGGTTTCAACTGGCCACTGCAGCCGGACCCTTGTGTGATGAACCTATGTGGGGTTTGGCATTTGTCGTTGAAGCGTACATCAATCCCTATTCAGGGCAGAATAATGAATCTGAAACACACCTACAATCTGATCAATATGGCATCTTTGCAGGGCAAATAATCGCAACTGTCAAAGATGCTTGTAGAGCAGCTGTGCTTAAGAATAAGCCACGGCTTGTGGAAGCCATGTACTTCTGTGAGTTGAATACTCCTACTGAATATTTGGGTCCCATGTATGCTGTACTTGCTCGAAAACGGGCCCGAGTTTTAAAGGAAGAAATGCAAGAAGGTTCCCCTTTCTTCACTGTGCATGCATATGTACCTGTTTCTGAAAGTTTTGGTTTTGCTGAAGAGCTTAGGAATGGGACTTCTGGAGCAGCTAGTGCACTTCTTGTACTTAGTCACTGGGAAGAACTTCCTGAGGATCCTTTCTTTGTACCTAAAACTGAAGAGGAACTTGAAGAATTTGGAGATGGCTCTAGCGTGCTTCCTAATACAGCAAGAAAGTTAATTAATGTAGTCAGAAAATGCAAGGGCCTTCCAGTGGAGGAAAAAATAGTGCAGCATGGGACAAAACAGAGGACACGAGCTCGTAAAGTCTGATATGCGTAATCTTTTGTCATGTCATTAGCAGTTGAAAATAGAACTACAAGGCATTTTAGGAGATCTAAAACTGTAACCCTTTGTACACTATACTATGAGGAACAAATTTTGGTTGAGTTTGATTTATACAGTTTTGTCAATTACAATTAGTTTCATGATACCAACGTATTGTATACATGACTTCCATAATGATAATTGATTTTTTCCCAAAGAAACACTTAATTACGTGCCATGTCCTCAACTGACTTTCTTCTTGATAAAAATCATCAAATGCTATTAAAGTACATCCATGATTAGCTTCTGAGAGGGTAAACTTCTGATTATTCTATTGCTACATACGAAGGACACATTTAGGCATGTTATTATTGGTTAGAGTCGAAGGAACTGATTTCATGAGTTTATAGACCTGGTATCAATGATATGTATCTTTTTTGTATTTCATGTCAACAAGTGAGGCAACGTTACAAAAGCAGAAAGTAGAAAGATCATTCACAGACCACTTCTCAAGCGAGCCAAAACAGTAATTTGCTTCTTTCTTCATCTACTTTCACATTTCTCTATACATGGTGCAGTTGAATGTGATCTAGTCAAGTGGTTTGTGGATATTGGACTTGAGAGTGATGCCTTTTATGATTATCTCGTCACTGGGTCTTTGTTATTATGCAGTGGAATAATGATCTCTCTTATTTTCTATATTAGTGTGTTTAGATTTGCCCCCTCTTTTTGCTGGCTAGCATTTCCGAATAATGCTGAATTGTTTACTTCCTTAATGTTTGCTGGCTCATTCAAAACATTTCCTTATTTGCAGTTAGGGAAATAAAATGAGCGTTGGGTTATTTTGGATCTAACAACAGGGAAAATGGAATATAAGTGTTGTCATATGAATTACTCATTCCTTATTTGTCTGTGTACTGTACAAAATGAATTACTCATTCCTAATTAAATATTTCTTTTCCCCCTAATCTGATCTGTTGTGCGCATTTTATATTATCAAATTCAAAAAGATCTTAAGAATCTATTTTTGAAATTGACTCTTCTTAGAGGCCCTTTAATTTCTATGCAAACCAAAGATTTTATATTGATACGCTGCTGGAGATCTCTGTAATTACTTTACTTTGGCCAGGGATGGTGGCAGTGAAAATGGATTTTCCCTCTATTATGCATTAGTTGATATCTAAGCTTTTCAACATAGCTAGACAGGGCCATCTACAGGTTTTACAAGGAATGGGAACCTGACCTGGGGTTGGTGGTCTTTGCTGGCAAGGAAGTGAACAGGGGCCTTTTGGAGTTGGACACTTGAATGAATGTTAGAGATGACTTTGAAATTGATGACCAATATGATTATGAGTGAGTTTATCTTTGATTGGAGCCCTAAAATTATGATGTCTGAATGAGTGTTATGTTTTTTTATTTTGTTTCCTTTCCTTCCTCCCCATAGAGTCATCATTTTCTGTTATATCGCTGCCCACAGTTACTTACCTGGTTTTCCATGCACTACTGCAGTATATCTACACTGGGTGAACTGAGGTACCCAATTTTTCCATCTACCTTTCTTTGTATTCTCTGATATGTTGATTATGGAGATTGTTCTTGATTTCTGGCATGTAACTTTGTGACGGATAAATTTGAACTGGGGGTATTCATTTTGTTGAAAAATCAAGGTCTAATGAATATGGAATTTTTTCAACTCTATTCCCATGACATTGAGCTGGAGTTCCATCATCATGTCTAATACACTGTTATCATTATTAGTTTCATATAGTGAAGATTTCATTCATGGCATTGACATCATTCATGCTTTATTATTGCAATAATGATTTCAATCAAAGTTATACTTTGCATGTTTGGTTTTTGTATTTTTTGACTTCAACGGTTGGGGCGATTTATTTATAGATCTTGCTATGTTATCTTTTAGATGTTAACTAACGGAATGAGTGAAAGCATGTCTTCAGAGAATACATTAAGGGATGTGCCTCTAGAAGTTTTCAAAGATATGCTTGATTTCTTATACATCGGGAAGCTAAATGATGAAGTTAATATCGATTCTGGTTTTTTTTTGTTGGAGCTGCTTTTATTGGCTGACCAATTTGAAGTGACTCTTCTTCACCAGGAGTGCTGTAAAATGCTTCTAGATTGCCTCAGATGTAGTTCGGTAAACTTGGCTTGTATACCAGTTGCTATAAGAATGTTTGAAACACGATACTGATGATCTTATTATATTATGCCTCTTGAATTCGGTCGGAGAAGGGAGCTGCAGTTTGAGAGTTCCAAAAACTAAAGAGATCCATTTAATTTTTTGAACTATAAAATATTGATACTTATCATCTACATATTATATGCAGGGATGGAGTCTCTTGTGTTTTTGGGTATGTATGGATAATTTTTCTCTAAAGGAGCTTGGGTGACCATATATTTTAAGGAATAAGTTTGCGTAAAATAAAATTTAAATATAAATTACTAATTAATAATAGTTTATCAGTGAATGAAAATATGTACATACTATATTTTTTTTTGGGGGGGGGGGGGGGGGGGTTCAAGGTGTAGCTATGTTAAGATGCCCTAGTTATTGTAGAGTCACATTAATAGATATTTATATTGTGATGTTGTAGACTTTCCTTAAAAGCTTTGGGTGATTGATTACCTGTGAGCTAAGGAGCAATATGTAATTTAGAATGATTCTTTTGTATACTTATAAATTATGTATGGTTATAGTTTGAATGATTACATCTTAATTTAAAAATGTGAATTATTGATTATTGGTTTGTTCCTTTTCAAGAATGTTTGTTGTTAATGTTTTGATATATACTACCTCCGGTCCTAAATATAGGACCTAGTTGACTTTTTTTTGGAGAGATTAAGGTTGCGAAATAGGTTATTAAATGATGACATATTTGATATATTTTTATATAATCCATTAGTTTATAGGTAAAATAAACTAGTCTAAGAGGAAATTAGGTAAATCAATTTATAATTAACTTATTTTGCTTTTTAGGATTTCCCAAAAAATTAACTAGGTTTTATATTTAGGATCAAAGGGAGTATAATTAATAATATGTGAATGAGAAGTGGTTTAATTCTTTCCAAGCATGTTTGCTCTAGTAATGATATTACATTGTGTTATGGTATTTTAATTCAAAGTACATTTTAATTGTTAGTGAATGCATATATTTGTCATTACATGAGCATCTATGGTGGGATAAGGTTTCAAGTAGTATATGATGATAAATTCTTTTACCACGTGGTATATCATCATTGGGTGGACAGTGGATGATACTTATTAAGGCCTCTACACTTTCCTTTGCTAGAGTTTGCATGGAAGTTATGAGACATATAACGCCTCCTTATATTTGTTTTTTAAGGAGGGAATCCATAGTCAATTTTTGAGTTCTTTACATTCATCAGTGTATATCTCAAGTAGAGGTGTACAAATTTTTCTCATCGTGAAATGTCTTGCCCATCCCATACTATCTTGTGGCTTTTTGGGACAGAAAAAATTTTCAAGATAGGACAAATTCATCTTTGGGATAAGAAAGGACATGGGACGGGGTCGTCTTGATCTCATTCTGTCCTATCCCGTTTCGAATATAAATGTTTGTGCTTTTATATAATTCTTTTTAAAAAATACATATGTCATTTGAATCATGTATGAGATATGTGGCATTTTTATGAAAAACATAATCATAATAAATTTCATAATAAATTTTTAGCTTGTTATGTTGTATAAGATGTATATAGAAGTAATATTGAGCTAGTTTCTTTATTTGATACAAACAAAAGTGTTATATTTTTTGTAGGTTGATATTTTTAATAAAAAATTAAAAATATTTTCGAGATTTTCCTATCCCGTTTTGTCCTATCACGTTCCTGATCAGGATTGGACAAATTTCGAGACGCGATGGCACAAATTTTGGGACTAGACGGGACTCGAGGCGAAAACATTGTCCTGAGCTTTTTCTAGGATGGGACACAGGACAAGGGTGTCCTAATCCATCTAGTCAGGTGAACACCTCTAATCTAAAGTATTGATGAGCTTGGAATAATCTAGTTGTATGAATTTATTTCTATTGGACTATATGTTAGCCTTCAGCTCCAGCCAGCGGAATAAAGATGGACGGTGATATAAGAATGCACCTCTAATCAGGGCATTATACTTATTTAAACATAAAATGTTGTTTTATCTTGTATATTGGATATCCATGTAATTTTTTAGTGGCGTTTTTTGGAAAAAGCTAGAAAGTTTGTGGGGCTAAGCGACAAGCTTTTTGTAGTAGAACCTATAATACAATCATTAGATTGAAATGTGATATTAACCTCAAGGCGCATTAGCAAAAGGCCAAATCAATTCCATATACTAATTGTATTATGTAAACATCATTTTTCAATTTGAAACAATTATTTTATATTAATGCAGCTAATAGAGATCGAAATAAGAGAAGGAAATTTGTTAGGATGCATTGTTTTTTAGATGTCTTTGTCTTATTAAAATAGTGGGAAAATCACATCCTATAACAATTGAAAGGCCCTCCTTCAATTTAAGGAATTGGATTGGCAACTCATGGGACATGACTGTGAGTGATTTCCTTATTTTAAACCTGATCGTATTTTTCCCTAATATTTATGTGGGTTTCCAAAAATTTGTATGTATTTAAAGTTTATGTGTTTCACCAAAATTATTGATGGGAAAATGACAAATAAATACCTTCGAATATCCAAAAGGGCAAGTAAGGAACTCAAACTTCGAAAATGACAAGGAACTCCAAATTCCAAAAGGACAATTAAGGAACCAAATAATTGTTAATTGCTATATTCCAAATGTTAATAATTATGTTCTACTTGTTAATTTTTTATTGAAGTTCCTTGCTTGTTGTTATGATCACAAAATATATTGGTTTGAATGAGTTGGGCCAACAGACTTTAGAGGAAACCCAAGAAGAGCAGAGTGGACAAATGAAGCTCATTAGCAAGGATTCTGTTATGCCACATAAGAGTAACCATGTGAGAAGAATCACATGGAAGGCAAGGGAGAGTAATGCATATAAGAAGGACCTAGAAGGGAGGTTTTGGGTATTATGGAAATTTTTATGTCAAATGTTTCTCTCTGAATATCATATTCCTCTTCCTCTGAAATATCTTCTTTCTTTTCTGATTTGTATTTCATTTCTTCATTGTAAGCACTGTTACGACAATGTAATTTTCCCTTATTCTCTGTAGCTTGTGACAATTCAGTCAAGGATTCTATGTAATTTGTGAGATTTTCACTAGAAATTTAACAGAGATAGATTGCTTGTGTTAATTGTGTTCTTGGTTACGGTTCATCTCATTGGTGCTTTCATTCAATCTCTGATCCTAATGGCAGAGGATTTTACTGATGCTGAACTTGACGAGCTCGAGGCAGCAATTAAACATTTGGCTGCTCAGATGACACAGCGTGTGGCTCGTATGGATGTTCATCTTGACCGCTTGGCTACTCAAATAAAACAGCATACTATTCACATTTCTGATCATTATGACCGATTCGAGAATTCTCTTCAAACTATTCAAAGTAAAATTGAGTTTGTTGCTCAAGGTCTTGATGGCTTGTCTCCTTCTTCTCTAGTCATAATGCACAATCCACTTTCCTTGGCTGCTGAAAATACAGATGTGCTATCTGTAGTTGATGCGAAGCATGAAAATGTTGTTAATAAGGAAGAATATTCGATCACCATAGACAATATAGCTCCTATGCAATTCGGACATGTACGTGCTACTTCTTGGCCTGCCGTGACTCAATTGCAGAAGGAAGTATTTGTTCCTTGTGTTAATTCAGTTATGATTGTTCCAGCGATTAGGACAAATCACGTTTGGAGTATCACTTCCATTCTTGATTTATCCAACATTTGTGATTTGGGTTCTACCATGGTACAATGTTCCTTGCACAACTTTCTTTTTGTGATGCCTCGCAACTATTTGATATATTGCTGCAATCAATTACATGGTCTAAAAGTTTGTTTTCCATTATTGGCTCTATTCTATACTTATATCTTTGACCCTGGAATTACTAAGATGGCTCTTGGTGATGGTTTTAATCGTTTGATAGCATCTATCACCACTGGAATATTTGTTGTATGGACATGTGCTCTTCATCCTGTTGATGGTATGAATGTTTCACCTTCATATATTTGATACAACAGCCAAGTGATGTGACATACATGTATCATGTTTTTGTTGTCTACATTGCTCGTGTTTGCTTTGTTCTTATTACTGGTCAGCCATTGAACACATCTTGGTTCAGTCTTGATTTTATTTGGCCACTACTACAAGGCGGTGGGGTTGCTTTTGGCATTCTTGCAACTGATAATAAGTTCCTTTGTTCAGTTACTATCATCCTTTTGGGGTATCCTGTTTCTACACAATGTCAAGGCATTATTTCTAGATTGATTTTTTATCCTGGTATTTTCTTCCCTTTTCCTATGTTTAGGAAGGGTGATTTATACTCTTACAAGTGTTTGTCTCAAAAATTTGATAACCATGTGCTATTCTTGATTTCCAACAATCATTATTATCAAGGGGATTTCACTTGTTTTGAGACCAAACTTAAAATCAATTTCTCAGAGATACTTTCAATCTCACTATGTTGTAATACCTTTACTGCTAGATCAGTTCATTTGAACCTTTCAACAGTAGCAATGCATCCACTGTCATGGCTTCAATCTTTCACCATGTTTCCATCATTGATTTTGGTCTTTGATCCTAGCATTGTGAGGATAAAGTGGTGTTTATATGACCTTGGTGCCTATACTTTTTTGCCATGTTGGAGTTATTGTCTACTAGGTGCTCTTATGTTAAGCTCTCTTTGTTCTAATAAATGTTTGTGGGAATACATGTTGCTACCACCATTTTCAACCACTCTAGTGAAGACACATTTGTCTTGGGCACATAAAGGTTTGAACCAAGTTTTGCAGAGGAGTAATGACCAGAATACACAATGTGTTATTGATCTTATTAGCCACATCCTACTTCAATTTCATTACAAAGGAGATTTGGAAGTTGGCTGCATATATTCCTCTTGTAGTGGTCTCATTTTTTTGCCGAAGTTCGCACTACCAGAACAATTCAATGCATTACTTAAAATGTTGATACAACTTGGTTTATTATGTGGCTATTTTCTTTTGTATGGGCCAATGGAAAGCTTCCATATTTACAAGCCACGAAGTATTTTCTTGTTTTTTAGCATGCCCAAGCTTTCTGAATTGATGATAACAGGCGTTAGCTTTGACATGGGGTATTCCTATACCATGATTGACATTTATTTTGGAATATTGACAATTCATGCTGATTTGGCTTTTATTAAGGCAAGTTGTTTAGAGGTTGTTTTGGGGTCATCTTACCACTTGGATCTTCCACCCCTCGATCCCATTATTGTATGGGAAGATAAGCTTCAACCAAGACTTCCATTATATTTTCCATTGAATGTTATGGTTCAACTGAGTATTACACAAAGCGTTGATTACCCATATATGTCATCTTGTTGTTCTTGGAGTTTTCATATTTTCTTCTGCTGGAATGGTCTTGATCCACCCACATATACCACTCAGGAAGCTTCTCCAACTATGTACTCCAAGTTAGACCTTGAGGACAAGGTTTATTTTAATGGGGGAAGTAATGTTATGATCACAAAATATATTGGTTTGAATGAGTTGGGCCAGCAGACTTTAGAGGAAGCCTAAGAAGAGCAGAGTAGACAAATGAAGCCCATTAGCAAGGATTCTGTTATGCCACATAAGAGTAACCACGTGAGAAGAATTACATGGAAGGCAAGGGAGAGTAATGCATATAAGAAGGACCTAGAAGGGAGGTTTTGGGTATTATGGAAATTATTATGTCAAATGTTCCTCTCTGAATATCATCTTCCTCTTCCTCTGAAATATCTTCTTCCTTTCTGATTTGTATTTCATTTCCTCATTGTAAGCACTGTTACGACAGTGTAATTTTCCCTTATTCTCTGTAGCTTGTGACAATTCAATCAAGGATTCTCTGTAATTTGTGAAATTGTCACTAGAAATTTAATAAACAGAGATAGATTGCTTGTGTTAATTGTGTTCTTGGTTACTGTTCATCTTACTTGTCCTTTTGGAAGTTTGATACGCATAATAACATGTTGAAACAATATTGTATTTCAAATTCCATATTACTTTTATAGCTCCATATTAAACATGTACGTCTAACTAACACCTGATTACATATTTATTATAATGACGGTAATATTAATTATAAGTATCCAATTATTAAATATAATAATTAAAGGTAGGCATTACGAATTTATTATCTCATCAAAATCGAAGCTCTATCGTTTGAAGCTACGGTCGTAATAACATTCAGCGATCACTTTTGTTTGGCAAGTATTGCAATTGTTCAAGCTGACGTATGTATATTTATTCATTTGTTGCATCTCCATTATTAGCCTACTTTCTTATCACCTTATACATTAAAGGAAGAGCCATTGTAGTTTTGAAATTTGATTGATTGCTTTTTTGTTTATAGACTCTATTCACTGTAGCTAAGGTTGTTTTGGCGGGAGATGTTCTCTTTTCACTACCACAAATAACAAATCAATGTAACACAAAAGCAAAAATCCCCATTTGCTGTTGGACGAATCATTGTTCATTAGGCGTGCAGGCGTCATCAACTGGCAAACAATGGACCCCACTTCCTTCGTCCCTTTTGATTTCTCCATCCCACGTTTGCACTTCTTACTCCAATTCATCAGTGTGAGAAAGTGATATTGATGTTCACTTAGGAACCATTTCTTCTATTGCCTATTGGGTCCCAGTGGACATTTAGTTAGTTTTTTTTATTAACTGAATTTTTTATGTCAGAGGATCTCTTTGTAATTTGAAAGCAAACATCAATCACTGCAAAAAGAGGGCTTGTTCACGGGTTGTTCCTTTTGAGGTGTGTTTGGATGAGGCGACTTCTGGTGGGACCTTGTATATAAAGGCCAGGGGGGTTACGCAGATTGAGCATCTTCTCGAAAGTTCGCATCGCTGCCCCACAACTTTCCCTATTCACTGTTTTGACCTGGTCACTATATCTAAAGTGTTAGATAGAAGAGTTAGAGGTTTCGGTTTGGTTGGTGAGTGAAGAAACGTTTGATTTGATTTAGTATCCCCATACAAATGAAATGAGTCATTTTCTTACTCCGTTTTTTTGAACTTAGATGTCTGTGGTAATGTTGTTGCCTACTCAAAACAAACAATTTCAAATTTAACTAAGGGTCCCACCTATATCCTATGTCAAGACAGACAAGTGTAAGAAGGAAGTGGTCATATCTTGAAGCTTCTTTAAGAAGCTTTATGTATCATAAAGCAACCAGTTGGTACCACATTCACCTCACTGAACCAAACCCTCCCTAGAACATCTTGACAGAGATCACCACTCCCAGATCAAATACTCGCATACCAAGCACTGCGCCCTATCGTCAAGAAAAATGGCGTGCTGGAGAGAGGTGAAGAAAATTTCAGAGCTTGAAGTTGGTGTTTTTCGTGGAGACATCATAGTTAGGGTTGAGCCTATAATCTGAGTTCAACGTGTCTGCCATCCTCTTGGACCACATCGGCCAATGATAGAACAAGAGGGGGTCCACATTGTGGTCTTTGACAAAAGTGTATGTCCTTTCAAGTTTGTCCTTTTTTTTTTTCAGATCTCCTCATTTTAAAACTGATAATGATAACTCATCATCTCATACACATTAGGATATTTTCATTTTTTGTGTAGAAAATGAGGATCCTGCTTGAATGTGAGAATAAAAATGTTCTCAGCCGTGTTCGATGTATGTTTGCGGAGGAGAGGATCCTCCGTATAGGTCATTTTGAGGTGTGTTTGGATGAGGCGACTTCTGGTGGGACCTTGTATATAAAGGCCAGAGGGGTTACGCAGATTGAGCATCTTCTCGAAAGTTCGCATCGCTGCCCCAAACTTTGCTTATTCACTGTTTTGACCTAGTCACTATATCTGAAGTGTTAGATAGAAGAGCTAGAGGTTTCGGTTTGGTTGGTGAGTGAATAAACGTTTGATTTGATTTAGTATCCCCATACAAATGAAATGAGTCATTTTCTTACTCCGTTTTTTTTGAACTTAGATGTCTGTGGTAATGTTGTTGCCTGCTACGAGAGTGGCATGGAGGCTGTTGATGTGGGGTACTCAAGGGAAGTTATTCTCGTGCTTGAAGAACACGGTGTATTGGCTACAAGGTGTGCATTTTATATTTGGATTAATAAAAAGGTTATAAGCACTCTTTCTTGCTTATGTAACAAATAATTTATTTATTTCAGGGACCCGACCATACTCACATGTGTCTTTCATGGCCAATGTGCCGATTCAACTATTCGGGAGTATAATGGTGTTGATAAAGAGAAGCTCATTCTTGGAGTTGTGATGTATGCAACACACACCAAGGAAGGTATTGAGGGATCCTGATGTGTTTGAATTAAACCTGTTTTGTATGTGTTGAGTGTTACATTTTTTTTAGATTGTTTCAGTGAAATAATAAAATAACAAGTGAAGTGTTTTCATTTAGGGTAAGATAAATCAGTATGTTTGCATGTTGATATTGTGAAACCTATTTTGCATGTTATGATTGTTAAATGTTAAATGTTTTGAAGTTTTATGTTGCAATTAAAATAAATGCGCTTAGTACCTGCAAACATGAGCAAGTTAGCTGTATATAGTATTTTGTACATGGGAATTTAGAGAGAGAGTTCATTAGGCGTACAGGTCTTCATTTCAATACATGTTTTCACAGTTAACCATGTTACATGTTTTTTATTACATGGTTTCAGAGGAATAGTGAAATAATCTGTTTATACCTTTAAGATTTTGGTCATAAAGTCTGCTTACATGTCAGTTATTAACACACTTGTGTTTTTTTGACTTAGACTACCCAACTCTCTGCGACGATCATGATGCAACCAGGACCTATTTTAACCCTCCTTTCCCAAAGCTCCTGGAGGCGAGGAAGGCGTTGGTGGATCGGCTGAGCGAGATGTATAATAGGAATTCAATCCCCATGTTGTCACAGTCGTCCGAAGAGCCTGAGGGAAGCATGGACCATGTCTATTTATCCTGAGTGCTGTTACTTTTGAGCCCGGGTTTCTTTAGGATAGTATCACCCGTGTTGTCGCGGTTGCTTTTGTTGTGAATTTTGCTTTTGTATGTCATGTTTCCTTCAGTTGTTAACTAGACTCCTTGCTAAGCTACTTTGCTGTTTCAACTTTAGTCTGTTTCTTTTAGGGTCAGCCCTTCTACGGTTTATTTTGTACTAAGTTCAATTAGTTTGTAAGTTTTTCTTCTTTTGTGGACTACAAGCCGTGTATGGTTAAGTCTATGTATGAGGCATGAGTTGATGATATTTCTATCCAGGTGCTTTAATCCTTGGGCTCTTTTTGCACATTTACGCAGTGGATCGTTTTATAACACCTTTATAAATCTAAATATCGGGAAAGCCTTAAACAACTTATTTGCCAAGATTGGGGCTTGATTGGAAATATGGGTTATCTATACTTGCGACTAATTGTTTTTCTTCGTTGGTTGTGTTATAAACTATATGGTAAACACCTTCTAATTTGGCTGTTTAATTAAAAGAAAGTCACCTTTACAGATAAAGGATATTGATGTTCGCCTTTTCCTTTTATATGTACCTTACCTTAAATTATAGGCATATCAGTGACCCACATCCACAACGATCATTTTTGACCTTTTCGACCTGCCGTCATGGAACCCCTTGTCGATGAGTCATTATTAATGTAAATATGCGGGGTCCAATTTAGACTGACTTTTTAATTGGAGTCACAGGAACAACACTTATCTTTTCCATAGATTGGTGTTAACCACGTTTTAACACACACAACATGGAGAAATATACCTTCAAGGGGTGACAAAGTTGAGTATGAAAATCACCTTTTCAGTGAGAGATAGAATAATAATCCGTTGCATATTGGTGTTGGAAATGTCATATGAATAATATTTTATCAGTCAGAAAAAGTTGGCTAACAATTCACCTTTTGTTATTCTCCTTCTGCAGTCCATGGGTCCCACTGGACAGCCCATTTCACTGATATGCCTGACATGTGTTTCTTCTTACGAAACTCTGCTTTGAGGTCTCACATATTGTGAAATAGAATCACGGGTTTTGTGATTTATTTTTACCTCAAATGAGATTTGGCCAGTCCCATCATTAAGATTGCATCTTGCTTTATTATCTCCTTCAACCAATTAATCTCTCAATAAGGGATTTGTGGATAACATGACAGATTAGAACCAAGCGACTCTGAAGTTAAATGGTACCTTGGTGGTTTTGCATTGATCATACTGTAAACTTTATTATTGGTTATCGCATCTATTCCCAAGTCATTTTAATTTATCAAGCAGCAAAATAAAGAAAGATGCATGTTGTACTTATGCTCATAAGAGAATACTTAGTGGGCTTTTGTCTTGTGTGGTTATGTGTTTTGGTTCGTTTATGATTCACTTTTGGGCCTCAACTCTACAGGCCAAAGGTTTCAGTTTATTTCATGAGGATACTTACTTGAGTTATCGTGCTTGTGGAAATGGAAAAGTATGGAGACAGGTGTAGTTAGATATGGTTGACACCTTAAGTTTGTGTGTCTCTTAGTGGATGAAGGAGACCCAGGAACCGCTAGCAACTAAATATTGGTTTTAGTTGATTGTATCTGCTTCACCTTTAATATCTAATTAATCACTAGACTGCATTCCAACTACATTCCGCTTCACTTGGTTTGCATTCACGGGTGCATTGTCATCAACATTGTAGGTGAACACACAAGCATGCTTCAACCGCCAAAAAACACGGCAACAGAAAAGCCTGCACCTCTGTTGAAGAGCTCTGAATTTGGTTAATCTATAGCTAAATGTCTCTCGTGTTTAGACCTGAAATTACTGTGTGTGTTGCTTCGAGGTCTGCTCAATGGTTCAGTTACTTGTGTCTTCATTCAGCAAATTTGATGGGATGTATGTTGCCGTCAAATACAGTGTGATGGACAGTTTGACCACTAAAGTTTATTGCACATCGGATAACAACTTATGGATTGTTAGAAAAGGTTCGTTCCCTCATGACCAATATTGTGTGTATCAGACGATTTAGCGCATCTTTTGATGATTAATCCTCTGAAGATTGAAATCCAAAAGAAATTGGTCCTTATCTTAGTTCCTCTCTTTTTTATCCTTTCCTACTATATGAAGTGAAAACAACCTCATTCAACTACTCCATCTTTGAACTCAATTCAAACCCCATAATCAACCGGCTCTAACAGAACAAAAAACCAGACTTCCACAATGGCTAATCACAAACTAATTAATGAATTGACCATGCGTTCTGACTTGGTTAGCATGGTTGTCCAGTCTGGAGGAAGTGGCTTGTGTATGGGAAGGCGAATCCAAACCATACTTCTGCTGTGTGTTTTCTGTTGATTGATGCTGAGGTTAGATTTTTTTCATAATCATTCTTCTAGATAAGTTTATATTTTGTAAATTTGATTTTATATGAACCCCTTGAAATGCGATGGTTCCTCCATGGTTATGTTGTTTTAACAAAAAAAGACCAAATTATTTAGGGGACCAAAATTCAAGCCAGCGTGTTGATTAAGTCTGAACATGGAAGATTTATTAATGACGTTCATCCTGGCCTCGGAAGGTCTATGAATTTGATAAATTCACTGTCTCTGAGAATGAACATAGCTTTCGTGCCACTAATTACCGTTTCAAGATCACCTTTGGCCCTCAAACCTCTTACTACCCGGACGATGCTGAGATCCCTCACAATGCATACACCTTTATACCAATATCTGATATTTTGGCATTGGCACCAGAAAAAAAACTTGATTGCCTTATAGGTGACCATTTAGTTTTGTTCTCAATTAATTTACTTTTGTTTTTCATTTATTTGTTTCAGTGACCTTAACAAAATGTTTTGCGCCCAAATTAAGTCTTGTTGTGCTAATGTTGTCATTTCTTGGCTATAAACAGATGTTGTTGAATTTGTTAAGGCCATGGGTCAACTTGAAGAACCAAAAACACAATCGGCTTCTAAGTGTTGGCTAAGAATGATGTTACAGGATGAACAGTTATGAGTTCTTTTCTCTGTTATTTTTTTTCGGAAATTCATTTGTTTCCCATGTTTAGATGTAGACTATAAACATGTTAAGTTGTTTGTTTACAGGGAAAATGAGCTGGAATGTATTCTTTTTGGTGAGGCAGCCTCTGAGGCTGCTTTGGCTGTTGAAGATGTAACATCCCAATTTTCAAATTAAAAATAATACACAATTATTGAGGTGTCATTTAGGAAATTTGAAGTTTTAGGAATAATTTTATGATATTTTACATGATTTATGCATATTAAACCTTATCTACTTTAGAATTTAAAGAAATATAATTAAATAAGTCATTTGGAATTTGGAACTTTCATGAAAAGTATTGGGAAACCTAGATAATATTATGAAGGAAAGAAATGGAAACAATAATATGTACAAACTTTTGGGTTAAATTTATAATTAAGAATAAATAATAGGGTAGTTTGTTGTAATTTTCCCCAATATATATATATAAATACTCACCTCCTTCAATCTCCTTCTCCATTCGAGCCCTAGCGCCGCTGCCTCCTCCCTCTCTCAAGCTCCGTTCATCCTCCTCCCCTCGGCTCATCCAGCGGTCTCCCACACTTCCTCTTCCTCCCTAAAACTTCGAAATCGCGTTGGTTTCTTGTGCTTCTCACTGCTTCTCGCCATCTTCTTCGATTTCATCTCCCTTCCATCATCTTTGTTTTTCCGGCGAGTTCGACGTTCAACGGCGGGGGTGAGGTAAAGCTTTAACCTTTCTTGTACATCTCGCGTTCTCACCCTTCCCAACATCGTTTCTCATTTCTTCCTTGGATCTTCGTCGTGTTTCAGTTCTCACCGTCGGCTTCTTCGTTTTTCCGGTGAGCTTCTCGGCAGCGGAGGTCGCTATTGACGCGTGCGAGCTTGGCTTGGACCTAGGTGAACATTCTTAATCTTTTTGCATCCATTTATCTTCTGTTATGTGCGAGTTTTGAGGAGAGGCCGAGATTGGGTTTGAGTTTTGGGTTAAAAATCATCCAAAGAACTTATTAAGTTTTGGGTTAGAGTAGTCGAAGTGATTATTTGAACGTTGATTAAGGTTTTGTGAAGTTTATGCTAAACCCTAACTTTAGGGATTTTTGATTTCTCTGTTTGATTTGTTGATGCTATGTATGTGTGTGTGTGGTTGGTTCTGCATAGAGAAGTAAGAAGAGAATTTTGAGATTTGGTAAAGTTGGATAGTGTTGTTGTTTGTGGGTGTATAATGTTTCTACAAATCTTGGTTGAGATGGTTGGGTAAAAATTTAATTTGGGAAGTGATGTAGATTTTGTTTATGTTTGGATAGAAATTGTTTTGATTTTCTTTTGGCTTGAGAGATGTATATTGTCCTTTGGAAGTAACTTTTAGTTATAAGCATATAATGACATGAATTCTTGGCAACTTATAAGAAATAGGAAACATGGGTTGCTCTTCCCTTCTTTAACGATCCTGTTTTGGTTAAGGATGGAAGGTGTTGATGTAAAAATCGAAAAAAGGAAGCTTTGTAAAGGGTACATTCTTATTGTTCTAATTTTTGAGTTAAATAGGTGAAATAAAATGAAGTATCAGTTTGGACTTGTTGAATCATAAGATTTGATAATGTAATGGTTACGATTAGAGTTTTATAAAGGAGTAGTTGAAGTCATTATATTTTTAGAAGAAAACGTGTGTTGCAATAAGGTTTATAGCTTGAACTATACAGAATTATGGAAGTATGTTAACGATTAATGATGTTTGGTGTGTATATCCTAGTTTTGGAATTAAGTTAAGCATTAGGAGTTTATAGGACTTCCGTTCACTAACTCTGGTGTTACGGGTTGTGACTTTATCATTCTGTTCTTAGTGAATTTAAAAGTGAAATTTAAAGTGACAAAATTAAAAGAAAGGTTGAAGGGAGATGATAGCTATTGCTAGATAAAAGTCAATAAAGGTAGTAACATTGTGCTAACTAGATACTTGGCTTGTGGAGGCATATTTACAAAATAGGTTGTTTGGTTATTAATTTTGACTTCATTGATATACATGTAGAGTTCTTGAATTTAAGGGAGTTAGCTTATTGCCTTTGTTTTGATCAATTCTCCTATCGGTCCTTGGATGTTGAGTCGTGTTTCTATTTTGACCAAATTTTTCTGATTCCTTGAATGCTTGTGGGCCGAATTTAGTGAAATAAATGATGGAATATAAGTTACTAAGAGTGTTTCGTGGATTGTGTACTAAATACTATGGTGGTAAAGATAATTTTTGAATCTTGGAATTCTCTTTCAATGAGAATGGAAATAGTTAAGGAAGTTAATAGTAAGGAAAAGAGGTGATTGGTGACTTTTACTATTACTTTTGCTATTGGAATCCTTTGGTATAAAGGGTGTTGAGCATGATTGCTTTGTAGTGTTATATTTGAATTATGAAAATTATGTGATAGGATAGAGTTAGCTTTATTTCTTTGCTTTTTGTCTCAATCGTTTGCTTTGGATTGTATTATGTTAAGTAATGTTTATGAATTTGGATTTGTGTTTGAAAATGCATGTCTAGGACAGTAAAAGAATGGGTTTTGGTAGCATTATATAGATCGAGAGTGACGTTAATAAATATTCGCAAGGATAGTTATTCATACTCTTTACTGTATGGATGATAATAGGGGAATTCGCAGTGAAGGGTAAGGAAAGCAGCAAAGTGCTAAAGGGCGACAGGTAATCACACTTAACCTTGCTATAACAATGAGGGTGACGTTAGCTGGGATTTTCTTAAAATCCTTTCTCACCCTCTATATATATTATCTTTGAAAAATTATTTTCATACTAAACAGGCTATCGGGTGCCTTTCAAACATGATTATTTTCATATAAAGAAATTTGGAACTATATATATATTATCCTGTTTGGTGGTGGCCATTGATCTGGAATGGCGTGAAATGTATATTGGTATAGCATTTGTAGTGATTTGAGAGTTTATAATGATAGAAAAGGGAGAGTTATGTTGTGGAAAATCTGAGATGTTGAAGTGTTGAGGTATTGTAGGGAATTGCAAAAATGCATGATATTGATATTGTGATATTGAATGGAACCTTGGTTGAGAAGTTGAATATGGTGGATGAGAAATATAGGGATATGGTGAGCATTGCATGACACTGCTATTTATGTACCATCGCGCGATGATAACTGTCGATTGGCCAAGACAGTTATTTGTACTGATGATCCTTTTCGGATTGATTAGACCGGGGATCATAGGTCAACTTATTGAGAGAAAGTGACCTACGGTTGTTTGGCATTGGAGAGCCCAACCGTTCCCGTTCTGTAATGGAAACAGAATTGGGGTTCCTTCTCTGGAGATTGCCAGAGAGAGAAATTGTCCCCTCATTATGGAGAGGGACACAGTGTCAAATCATATAGTGAAGATTAGATGCTTGAATGCCCCGTGATGGCACAATGCATCTATAGGTGAGTGTGAGAGTTGCGGTGGTAGTATCATTAGATTGGAGACTGGGGAGATGATATTTAATTATTGTGGAATTGACTGAGGGATTTGATTGATATGTGGAAAGTAGAGATGGTGAATTTGAGTTGATTTGGATGTGACAGAGGGACTTGAGTGATGAATGGAAGAAGAGTTGACAAATATATGTATATATTACTGATTTTAAAATGTGGTACCCTTTAGACGCCCTCGCTACCGCACATCTCACTGTTATAGTGAGTTAAGCGGTGATTACTGGGACAAATTGTCTCATTCCACGATTACTCACATTTTTGCAGGTATTCATGCACAGGCGCGAGCATCAGGAAAGGGAATTAGGTAGTAGAGGTTATATAGTTTATTTGGAATTTTATATTGCCAATTTGTATAGGCCTGCATTCGTTTCCGCATGTATATATCTATTTATTGTTTAATATCAATCAGTTTTATTTATTAACCATGTTAGACAAATTCTTTCTAACATGGTTAGCTTTTAATTATCCATGATAGCATCTATATTGTATCAGGAAATCCTTTTCTATCATGGATAATGTTTTATTCACTAGAATATTCTTTTTCTAACTATGATAGGTATATTAATATTATGGAAAATCCTTTTCCTATCATAGTTAGTAAAGAGATTATAGAATTAAAATGGGATATCATTAGTTAATTAGGGACTAAGTAACAGAATGTTACAGAAGATGTAGAGGGTACATGTGTTATAGTTGTTCTGAACCTCGCAAGGCTCACATGGACTGACGATAGTAAGATTCCTCTCCATGACCAAATCACTTATGATTCTGGGGTGTCATCACTCTGGTGTTGCATTATTGTTTTGGAATATGTTTTAACTACAATTTTATGTCATAATTGTACCCACTACATGTAATCTGAGTATATGATTCAGCAATTTGTTTCTACTTATCTCTAATTGCTAATTTCACTTTATTAATTTTGTCTGTTAGGTCTTTTGTGGCATTACTTATTACATTAATAGAATTCTTTTTTAGTACTTTATTGTTTCTGATTTTGGCCACTGCTTGCAGTAAGGCTATTGTTTCATTATATTCAACTATACATGTCGTCTATATGATGTATATATAGTTTAAGTATGTTATTGTTCTTATGTTAATGCTGATGCTGATGAAATACATGAACTGAACAATATTAGATTGGATGTTTTTTGACATAAGTGCATTTGAAAGGCAATGTTGTTGATCTATCGATATATATGCTATTGACATTTTATCCTTATCTTTGTTGACACCTCTCCATATTTGCCGATGTACAATCACATTTGATTTATAGTAGAATTTACAGAGATATATTATCCTTTATATATTTTCAATTCGGACTAAAACCTTTGCACATCTTTCATTAAAATTTTTCACATTACTTATTTAGAACGTCGTCAAATTGCTTCATCATTTGGTGCAACACAAGTGCTGTTCAATCCTAAGATACCGGAAGTGGCCTCATTGCTAAAAAGGTACCTGAAGGTCAAATACAAACTTATTAAACTCAGCTTAGTAGTCATCTGACAAACTCTTTTGTTAATTTAGCATTGAAGACCGTGGAACCCCTTTAGCTACCCAATTTAATCAATCAATGCCTTCTCAGCGATACCGTTCCTCTGTTGGTGAATCCTTGCAAAGTGAAGCTGTTACTACATTGGATAAAATAGTGACCTTGAAAGATATGTCCTTCTCTTTTACATTAAGGATTAACTAACATTTTTGAGTGGCTATCTGATTAGCGGACTTTGCTCGCTCCAGGGAGCTGAAGTGGTCATTCATGTGGAGCTTGGAAAACTTGAGTCTCATTTGGGATGGAACTACGATGGCTGTCCTAAATGTGTTTCGAAGCCAAAACCCATGGATCCCAGGATCCAAATAGCCCTCATTACTGTCAGCTGATTGAACATGTTGATTGAACATGTTGGTTTAGGAATATTTGAATTGTATTTTTTTGAGAAGTGACTTTCTTCTGTAGGATGAGATTGACTTATGTGGTGAGCGATGAAACCGGTGAAGCATTTATCACATTCTGGGATAAGCAAGAAACTCAATTAATGAACAAGTCACTTGACCAACTCAAGCTAACTCTTGAACCGGTAATTTGATTACATTGATCAATTGTAAATCTTTCTGAATCTGATACTTGCTGAATTAGCACAGTTTCTTTTTCCAATGGTAGAAAAAGAGACTTACAGGAATCCCCAAGGAACTTGACATGCAAATGGGTAAGAAGCTTTTGCTTAGGATTAGATATAGTAAATACAGCAAGGACAACCCATGATCAATCCTCAATATTAGTGAATTTACTGTATGTGAAGATTTAATGGAACAATTTAACGCTGCAACCTCGGAGGTAATTTAATTGGTCAGGTTCACATCATCATATCTTGTTTAATAGCTCATAAATTTCATGGCCTATAATATTCACAGTCTGAAATTCATGCACAAGCCCAAACTTCGGCAGATTTTAATGCTAAGAATATTGAAGGGAAACACAACAAGGAGACATCCACATCAACAACATTTGGTACAAGTTCACAATCAATTGATCTTACTCAGGAGAATTCCACTGTTAATCGCAGTGATGATACTCCTTTAGTACAAGCTAAAGGGAAAAGGAGGAGTACTTCAACTTTGCATGGTGATAAGGCTATGGATATTCTCCTGGACTTACCTCTGGATCAACTATTCGCTCTGATGGAAGACTCCTCAAAACAATCAAACAGAAGAAATCTTAGGAAACAAAAATGCTCCCTTAATATTTTGGAAAGTCAGCTTTATCAATTAAGCAAGTTGTACTCTAATTTGTTTTAGTTCAAGTGCTGAACTTACTATATATTTTGGAGTGACCAAATTGATAGTCTTTGAACCTGTTTGGGGTCATCAGTGTAATTTGCTTTGTAGTCAGCCAATGTGGCCCTTAAACTCATATATAGGTCCCACATTTTAATTTGCTCTTTATGTTTTTTTGAGACTTATGATCCATGCCTGTCATGTTATAAATTCTTCAGACACATCTTCATCTCTATTGATCTGTATGTAGCATTTATCAGATATGATATTTATCGAAGTAGTGGTTGTCATCTATTGTGGATTAAATGAGTGCTTGCATATGTAATGTACACTTTGATGATGCCAAGTAGAACTTGTTAGAATCTTAAGTTTTGATGAAGACTAAAATATGAAAGAATGAATCAAGGACTTAGAAAACAATACGTTAACATAGAATCCCAAGTAAGAGTGCAACCAGATGTGGATTTACTTCTGGATAGACTAGGACTAGCGCTCGCGGATGAATGACTCATCCCCCAGCGAGAGCAAGTAATTCACTAGGGAAATAACTTAGTCTCAAGACTAAGCTAGGAGTCAACCGGAAGTGATTTTGCTTCCTGTTGTATTTAGACTGGCGCTAGCTGTTGGAATAGATGACACTAAGCGTCAGTGAACATAAGCCACGTCCAGTAGAATTGCTTCCGATAGCTTAGTGACTAGCGCTGACTGTTGGATTGAAGGACACTGAGCGAGAGTGAGTAATAGCGAATATAATCCTTCATCCAATGGATTCACTTCCGGATGTAGAAGTGCTTCCGGATACAAGAAAGACCTCTTAGACTCAGTACACTCCCACTGCATGTGACTATATGCTTATATTGTTAAACTAACATTCAAAGTGCAGCACACTAAGTAGAATTGCTTCCGGATGTGAACCTGCTTCCGCAAGCAATCAGAATGTCAGAATGTTCAGAAGTGCAGTGTCAGAATGCTTTTGTCATAGCAGAGTTGTCAGAACTACTTTTCAGAGATAAAGCAAGTCAACCCTGCTATGCATTGATGAAGCATTAATTGGGCAAACGGTAACAAGGGAAAAACGGCCATATTCAAACGGCTAACCCACCTACCAAGAGTCAGAATGTTTGAAGACTATATAAAGGAGCTCAACTTCATTTATGAAGCTAATAAATTATCTTTGACATTCTTGAGAGAAGTTAGAGCGAGAAACTAAGAAAATCTTCAAGTATTCAAAGCTGCCCAGAAAAGAGAAAGAGCATTTAACTCATTGAGTGATCTTTTCATCTACATATCTTGTACTCTTTGTAGTTAAGTCTCTTCGTGTTATAAGAGCATTGATTGTACTTAAGTGTGTAACACTATCTGTTCTTTAAGAGAACTTAGTTAGAAAAATCCTTTATTTGTAAAGGTAGAACCCTTGCTGGAAGTAAGGGGGAGCTAGTTAGAAAGGTTGCAAGTGAGCCTGAGTAAAACTTGTGGTTGTAAGGTTGCAAGTGATCCCGTTCAAAACTTGCGGTTGTAAATGTTCCAGGTGCACCCGTTGTAAAACCTGGGGATAGTGGAACTCGGCCTGGGTGGTTGAGAACTGGACGTAGGTCAGGAAGACCGAACCAGTATAAACTCTTGTGTTGTTTTTTTTGAGCTTTTATTTTATAGCCACAATTCACCCCCCCTCTTGTGCATCCATTACTTTCATTTGGTATCAGAGCGGGTCTTTCTCACTCGATTCCAACGAATCTAGAAAGCAAAGATCTAGTAATGGATACAGATTACTCCCTGCCAGATGTCTCTATTCAACCCAACAAGCCTCCAGGCTTTGATGGGTATAACTATCCATTCTGGAAGTTTCGAATGGAGACTTACATCAAGTTCAGCGACATCAGACTCTGGGATGTAATCGAATGTGGGGATCACACTCCACTAGATGAGGAAGGTTTTGCTAAGCAGCGATCCAGGTACACTAATGAGGACTATGCTCTAGTCCAACTAAATTATAGGGCCATGCACTACATTCAATGTGCTCTCAGCCCTAAGGAATTTCATAGGATCAGCCACCACAAAAATGCTAAGGATATGTGGGAGGCTCTTGAGGCTGCTCAGTCTGGAACCAGGGGAGTGAAAGCAAGAAGAGTTGAGATGTTGGTGGAAGAATTTCACAAGTTCGCCATGCTTAGTACGACTGAGCCAATCAGAGAGCTGGAGCTGAGGTTCACTCATCTCATCAACAACTTGGCCTCCTTGGGTAAGGACATTCCAGAAAGAGAGCAAGTCAGCAAGATCCTAAAAATCCTGAAAGGTGATTGGATCACCAAAGTAACCATCTTGCAGGAAGTCCAAGGAGAGTCAACCAGCTCCATCACTGCACTCTTTGGTTCTTTGGCTGAATATGAACCAACATTGCTGGCTCAGAGAGCTCCTCAAGCCTCATCCAAAGCCAAGAATCTTGCCCTTGTTGCTCCCAACAAGGAGATTGATGATGATGATGATGATGAGGATGATGAGGAGGAACTGGACGAAGAAGAGATGGCCATGATGGTGAGAAAGTTCAGAAAGTTCTTCAAGAAGAAAGGAGGCTTTCAGAAAGGTGACTCCAGTCAGAGGAAGGGATACAAGAAGGAAAAGGCCCCGGTGTGCTTTGAATGCAAAAAGCCTGGCCACTTCAAGGCTGAGTGTCCAAGCTTGCAAAGATCAAAGGGGAAAGACAAGAGAAAAGCCTTCGTGTCCTCTATCTGGGTGAATAGCTCAGATGACGAAGCAAGTGATGAGGAAGAAGTTGCCAACCTCTGCCTGGTAGCCAGAGAAGATGATGAGGAAACATCTTCAGATCTTGATCTCACCCACGAAGACAATGAGGTAACTTTCTCTGAACTGCAAGAGGCTTACAATGAGGTTCATGAAGAATTCTCTCGATTGTGTAAAGCCTATTAAGTGTTAAAAACTAAAAAGGAATCACTTGAGTCCAAGGTGGACTCACTAAGTGAAGAGCTAGCGGAAGCTAGAAAGCTTCCGGTAGTGGATGGCCAGGGTTCTCCCCAAACAGAACCCAATGCCCCAACACTTGAGAGCTGCCCTAATTGCAGCAAAATCTCAGCGGAGAAAGACAAGCTGCAAAATGCCCTGCAGAAGTTTACAAATGGATCAGAAATGTTAAATATAATTTTAATGAATCAAAGGGCATATAGGGATAGAACTGGCTTAGGATATACTCCTAGAGGGAAAAAGTGGGTGGAACCAAAAGTAAAGCCCTACTTAAAATTCTTCCACAAAGCCACTAGTCACAGCTCCTCACCTTTCAGCTTCTGTAACTATTGCAACAGGAAGGGACACTCCACGTCCACCTGTAATGCCAAGAAGCATGGAGCAAGTAGCTCTTACAAATGGGTCCCTAAAGGAACCAAGGCTACAAAGGATCCTCCACCTGTAAAGGAAACCAAGGGAGGACAAGGATCCCTAGCCTGGAAACAATCCACAGGGAAAACCCAAGAGCCTAGAGCCAGCACTAGGCCTGAGGCTCCGAATGATCATAAGCCCAAGGTCAAGGCTAACACTAGACCAAGGGCACTGAAAACTAATGACCGAGGACCCAAGAAAGATTGGGTACCTAAGCTTACTTGATTCTTCCAGGTGTGTCTCAAAGCATCCAAGAACAGAAAATGGTATATTGACAGCGGATGCTCGAGACATATGACTGGAGACAGAGACAAGTTCAAATCTCTGGTGATCAAAGATGGAGCCACAGTGACCTTTGGAGGAAATCAAAGTGGAAAGATCACTGGAGTTGGAGAAGTCGGACCAGTAAAGGACGTCTATCTAGTGGACGGTCTCTGTCACAACCTGCTGAGCGTGAGCCAGAGCACTGACAAAGGAAATTGGGTAATCTTTGATTCACATGAGTGCATAATAGTTGATAAGCAGGATCTGAACTTAGATAAGGCCAATTTAAAATGCAAACTTAAGGCAAACAGAAATGGAAACCTATATACTCTAGACTTATGTCAACAACTGGAAGAAAAATGTTTAATATCTAGTGATGAGAACAGTTGGCTTTGGCATAAGAGATTAGCTCATGTTAACTTTACTCAACTTGATATGCTAATTAAAAAGGAGCTAGCTATAGGTATTCCATCCTTTAAAGTAAAGCATGATTTTATTTGTGAATCCTGCCAACGAGGGAAGCAAACAAAGTCCTCGTTTAAAACCAAGAAGAAAGTCTCCACCAGCAGGCCCTTGGAACTAATCCACATGGATTTAGTTGGGCCAGCGAGAGTGAAGAGCTTAGGTGGAAACCTGTATGCTCTAGTGGTGGTGGATGACTATTCAAGGTTCACTTGGACTATGTTTCTTGCCTCTAAGCAAGATGCTTTTGATGCTTTTGTTGTCCTGGCTAAGAAAGTGCAGAATGAGAGAGAGCTCAAAATCACAGCCATAAGGACAGACCATGGAGGAGAATTTGAGAACCATAGCTTCTCTGAGCTATGTGAACAAAATGGCATCGAACACAACTTCTCAGCTCCTAGAACTCCTCAACAAAACGGAGTTGTCGAGAGAAAGAACAGGGTTCTGACAGAGATGGCTAGAAGCATGCTCAATGAGAAAGAGGTTTCTCAAGTGTTCTGGGCGAACGCCATGAGCACTGCTTGCTACATCTCTAACAGAGCCTATGTTCGCAAGGGCTTGGACAAGACTCCATATGAGCTGTATAAAGGGAGGAAGCCCAACATCAGCCACCTCAGAATCTTTGGATCAAAATGCTATGTGCATAACAATGGAAAGGTAAATCTGGGTAAGTTTGATCCAAAAGCTGATGTAGGTATATTCATAGGATATTCCCTTAGGAGTAAAGCATATAGAATATACAACATGAGAACTAGAATTGTAGAAGAATCAATGCATGTTGTATTCGATGAAACTCCTACATGGGGATAATCCACAGAAGATGATGAAATACTTAATCTTCCAAAACCACCATCATCTTCTTCACCACCAAAAGAAACACCAGCAAGCAATCTCAAAGAAGAAGATGAACCCAGTGATGAACCTAGAGTGCAGACCGTGCCTGATGAGGCACAGTTGCCAACAGCTAGGAGACATCACAGGGATCATCCTCTTGATCAAGTGCTTGGTGATGTTTCTTCTGGTGTCAGAACCAGAAGGCAAGTTCAAAATGAAGTTGAGTTTGGAGCATTTTTATCTCAAATCGAACCAACTTCAGTTGAACAAGCTCTTGGAGACTGCGACTGGATTATTGCCATGCAGGAAGAGCTAAATCAATTTGAGAGAAGCCAAGTCTGGGAACTTGTCCCAAGGCCGTCTCATCAATCCATAGTGGGGACCAAGTGGGTCTTCAAAAACAAACTGGATGAGACAGGTCAAATTACAAGAAACAAAGCCAGACTAGTAGCTAAAGGATATAACCAAGAAGAAGGCATTGACTATGAAGAAACTTTTGCTCCAGTCGCTAGACTTGAAGCAATAAGAATTCTTCTAGCCTTTGCATCCATGAAAGGCTTTAGATTATATCAAATGGATGTAAAGAGTGCTTTTCTTAATGGTTATATTAAAGAAGAGGTATATGTAGAACAACCTCCTGGCTTTGAGGATCACAAGCATCCCAAACATGTGTATAGACTAAAGAAAGCTTTATATGGCCTGAAACAAGCTCCTAGAGCTTGGTATGAGAGACTCAGCAGCTTCCTGCTGGGCAAAGGTTTCTCAAAGGGCAAATTAGATAATACACTGTTTATCCTTCACAAAGATAGAGATATGTTAATTGTCCAAATTTATGTTGATGATATTATTTTTGGGGCAACTAATGAAAAGCTTTGTGAAGATTTCTCTAAGACTATGCAGGGTGAGTTTGAAATGTCAATGATGGGAGAACTAACGTTCTTCCTAGGCCTGCAAATCAAGCAAAAGAAGAATGGGATATTCATCTCCCAAGCTAAGTACTGCAGAGAGCTACTTAAGAAGTTTGGGATGGATGAATGTAAGGAATATGACACTCCCATGAGCACCACTGCGCACTCGATGCTGACGCAAAGGGTAAATCTGTCAGTCTGCCCATGTACAGGGGAATGATAGGTTCCCTCCTATACTTAACGGCAAGCAAGCCTGATATTCAATTTAGTGTAGGCATGTGTGCAAGATTTCAAGCCAACCCCAAGGAGTCACACTTAACATGTGTTAAACGTATTTTGAGATACCTTGAGGGAACACAAGAACTTGGTCTTTGGTATCCCAGAGGTAACCAAGAGTTCTTGTGGGCTTACTCTGATTCTGACCATGCAGGTTATAAGACTGATAGAAAGAGCACCAGTGGACAATGCGCCTTCCTTGGTGGTTGTCTGGTGTCTTGGGCTAGCAAGAAGCAAACCTGCGTGTCTTTGTCATCCACTGAGGCAGAATATATTGCGGCTGCAAGCTGTTGTGCTCAAGTGCTGTGGCTAAAGAACCAACTGAGAGACCTTGGCTTGGAGTTCCCTGAGGCACCCATCCTCTGTGACAACACAAGCACAATCAGCCTCGCCAAGAATCCAGTTCAGCACACAAGGACAAAGCACATTGATGTCAGACATCACTTCATCAGAGACCATGTTCAAAAGAAGGATGTCAAAGTGCAATTTGTCCCCACTCAACAACAGCTTGCTGACATCTTCACCAAGCCTCTGGGGGTTGACCAATTTACTTTCATAAGAGGTGATTTGGGAATGGTAAACCCAAATGAGGTGTAACCTTTTATTCATTATACTTGATTGTTTAAAACCTACAACAATACTAACTTAGGCATCGGAGTGCCAATACGTGTTTTTGCAGGTCCTCAATGTTAAATCTTAAGATGTTGCAACCGGAAGCAAAACTACTTCCGGATGATCACTCGCTGACACTGGATGTTGAAACCAAGAGAGCGCCAGTGCCAGACCAAGGGACACGTCACTTCAGAAAACGCTTCATCTCCCTCCATGAGAAGTTGTGCCTTCTCTGATAATGTGAAGCGACACATGTCATAAGGTGCGCCGTTCCAATTAAAATGTTTACGTTACCCAATGTGTAAACGTTTGCTTTCATATGAAAAGACATGACCATTTTGCCCTCAGTAACTTTGCATATAAATAGGGTGTCATTTTCACTTTCACTTTTTACTTGCAAAAATTCACTCACCCACATATTCTCTGCATACATTCATCCATTTCTTCATCTTGTTCTTCATCTTCTTCTTCGCATTTCACCACAAACAAACCTTAAACCCTCACAACAATGGCCGGCTCACATGAAACAAACCCCAACACAAAGAAATCAACCTCTTCCAAGAAATCAAAGTCTAAAAGTGGGAAATCTGGGGATAAACATTCTGGAAAATCTGGGCAACGCGATGAACATCATGAAGATCGCCATGATTTTTCTGGGCAGACACAAGGAGTAAATGAGCAAGCCCAGGAGCAGCCTGGACATTCTGGGCGTGTACAAGAACAGCCTGAAGAGAATGTGCATGAACAAGAACAGCAAGCCCAGAAGAAAGGGAAGAAGAAGAAGGTTCAATTCAGCGAGGAGCCTTCTTCCAAGAGACAAAGGGTAGAGGAGGATGACCCTTTGATTTACAGAGATGGGGGTTTGGAGGCTGTCTCCTCCAAGTTTGAAACAATAAAGCCCTACTTCAACAATGGGCTGTTCATCGATCTGGGCAAGATTGATGACCTAGGGTTCCCTCATCTGCGCCCATATCTGGAAAAATACATGCCCTGGCTGGGGATCAAACAGGACTACAACATCAACGTCCTGCGAGTCTTCTGTCAATCCCTTTCTGAGAAAGTCAAGTACAAGAAGGTGGATGGGAAGGAGCAAATCCGCAGACTCACCTTCACTGCCACAGTCAGGGGGAGAACCTTCAGTTTCACCTGGAGGGACTTAAATGACTTAATGGGGATCACAGAAGAGGGCATGAATGAGTGGCTGTACCCCGAGTCACTAAAGTACAGCAAGGAGGAACTCGAGAAGCTGTATGGCACCGAAGGGAAGAAGGTGTCCAAGATGTCTGACTCCAACAGACTCTTGTATTATGTTTACTCCCGGATGATGACACACAAGGGAGGAAACTTCAACGAGTTCACCCTGCTGGACAACCCGTGGTTTCCCAGATTTCTCTCCCATCAGCCAATCAACCCCGGGCAGTTGATCAGCCTTGAACTTCACAGATGGATGGTTAACCACAAGGCTGGATTTCTTCCCTACCCCACCATCCTTGCCTTCCTCCTTGAGAAGAAACTGATCAAGGCCACATCTGACGTGGAGGAAGAGAATATCAAGTGTGCTCCAGTGGGGGCAACTAACATCAGCAAGATGGGCATCAAGTACCTGAGGCCTGCTAAGCCCACTCGCTCAGGATCACAGGCAGGCAGTGCCTCTCAGACTTCAGCCCCTTCTACATCTGGTGCAGGGGATCAAGAGGCTGACTCCCATCCCGGCCCAAGCAGAGTTGCAAGGGTACCAGCTACAGTCAAAGCCTTTGCTGAGGAAGTAAAGGAGGAAATCCTATTTAGGCTGCCTGACTCCCTGGTGGGTCCTCTCAGGAACGAATGTGATGCTGGGTTCCAGCAGCAAGGGGAGCGCATCCAGCGCTTAGAGGACAGAGTGGGTCAGATTGAGACTCAGCTTGCCAGGGTGGATGCCAAGCTAGATCTTATCCTCCAACACCTCCAGATTCCCCAACCACAACAAGGTAACCTACCACCACCCCCTCCTCAAAATCCTCCTCCTCCTCCTAATCACCCTCAACTTCCTCCTCCTCCTCCTCCTAATACTCAACAACCACAACCACCTCCACAAAATGACCAACAACCACACACATCACCAAACAATGACCAACCATCCCAACCTTCACCTAACCATGAATAACAACCCCAAGACACACCCCAACAATCTCCTCGCCAATCACCCCTTCACTCTCTCAACTCCCCATCTCCACTTAACTCCCCACTCGCACACCACCCAACGCCCCTACTCGCTCACCAATCAACCTCTCTGCCGGACCACCCCATCCTAACCCTACCAACCCCAACTCTGGACCAAGATCCAACCCATTGGCCGAGCAACTTGGCTTCAAAACTGCCATTCACCCCCTCAGCCACATCTATCTGAGAGATTACCCCCGCCTTCAGCAAATCCCTGAGGATCACTTACCATTTATCCCATTTACCCCACACTCTTCCACTGCCTTCACTGAATATTCCTCCACCTACCCATTCGAAGGTCTATTCGTAGATCCTACTTGGTTCCCCAACCAACCCGCATCCCCAGAAACTACCTTACCTACATCCTCCCCTGAACCCTCACCCCCAAAGAGATTTGGCCCTGAACCTCCACCCTCCTCTTCATCCACTCCATCCCTGGACCTCGCCCTTGTTGATGATGACAAAAGGGGGAGAGATGCTATGTCCACCCTTCGCCAGAGCATGAACACAAGGGATGTTCTCAGCCAGCCATCTCTCTGGCTTGATGAAGATATTACGGCCGCCCTGCGCCGAGCCTTGGAGTCCCAGAGATTGGGTGGTGCTGAGAACCTAATCAGAGGAGAAGCTATCAGTTTCATGCAGCAGCAAAGGACGGAAGAGCAAGGATCTAAATGGGACATGGTGGTATTTGAGCAGCATAAGCAACCCTCACAGCCTGAGTCATCTTCATCAGAGCCTTCTTCAACTAAGAAGAGTAAAAACATTGTTGAAGAAATCATGATGAAGTGGGGGCTGAAGAAGATCGACCATCCTCCCATTGTGATCGCCAAGCCAATCCCTACATCCTCTGGGCAAACGTCTGAGATCCCTACTTCTGAGCAATCATCTGCCCCTCCTCCTCCATCTGAGCCAGCAGTGACTTTCAGTGAGTCAAGGAAGAAGGTCGTTGCTAGGAAGCGTGCCAAAAAGGTTATTGCCTCCACTGAACCTGCTGAGAGTGAGGAAGAGACCCCACCTGACCAACCTGAGCAAGAAACTTCGTCTGCCCAAGTTGAGCAAGAGATCCCAGTAGTACAAGCAGTTCCAATTCTGAAGGAAGTCAAGTTGGAAATAGAGGACATGACTCCTGAGGAATTCGAAAAATATGGGTACACGGACAGACTATCTTTTGGTCAGATGGCTTGCCTGGATGCTGAGAGAGCATGTGCCAAGCCCACTCCATCAATACCTAAGAGCAAAGGGAAGGGTAAAGGGAAGGGGAAGAGGAAAGCCCAGGAAGTTGAGGAGGATCCCAACTTCCCTGTATGGAATGTGAAGATTCGGGCTGTCCACTTTCCTAATGGCGAGGTTACCCATTTCTCAGATGCAACAGGATTCCCAGGCTATGAGGAAGTAGAAAATATGAAGAGAGCCTTTGAGGAGTCTGTTGAGTCTGAGAGACTCAGAAGGGAAAGGGATGAAGAAGAGCTTCAACGGATCATTGCTCAGATTGACCGGAATGTGCATGAAGCCGAATTAGCCAAACTCCAGAAAGAGAATGAAGAGAGACAGAAGGAGAGGGAGAGGAAAAAGAGACACCAAATCTGAACCCCCAATCCAACCCTTTTAACTTAGAAATTTTTTCTTTGTTTTCATGCATATTTCATTCTTGCTTAGTGTAGATTACTTGTAAATGTTATTTGCTTGTATACTCTAACTTGTAATTCCTGTTCATCAATAATATCTGTCTAAGTTACTTGTACTTTATCTATTGCTTTTATTCTTCTACTAATCCTTTCATATGAACTTAATCGATAAAACTAAGTTTGTCATCATCAAAAAGGGGGAGAATGTTAGAATCTTAAGTTTTGATGAAGACTAAAATATGAAAGAATGAATCAAGGACTTAGAAAGCAATAGGTTAACATAGACTCCCAAGTAAGAGTGCAACCGGATGTGGATTTACTTCCGGATAGACTAGGACTAGCGCTCGCGGATGAATGACTCATCCCCCAGCGAGAGCAAGTAATTCACTAGGGAAATAACTTAGTCTCAAGACTAAGCTAGGATTCAACCGGAAGTGATTTTGCTTCCTGTTGTATTTAGACTGGCGCTGGCTGTTGGAATAGATGACACTAAGCGTCAGTGAACATAAGCCACGTCCAGTAGAATTGCTTCCGATAGCTTAGTGACTAGCGCTGACTGTTGGATTGAAGGACACTGAGCGAGAGTGAGTAATAGCGAATATAATCCTTCATCCAATGGATTCACTTCCGGATGTAGAAGTGCTTCCGGATACAAGAAAGACCTCTTAGACTCAGTACACTCCCACTGCATGTGACTATATGCTTATATTGTTAAACTAACATTCAAAGTGCAGCACACTAAGTAGAATTGCTTTCGGATGTGAACCTGCTTCCGCAAGCAATCAGAATGTCGGAATGTTCAGAAGTGCAGTGTCAGAATGCTTTTGTCAGAGCAGAGTTGTCAGAACTACTTTTCAGAGATAAAGCAAGTCAACCATGCTATGCATTGATGAAGCATTAATTGGGCAAACGGTAACAAGGGAAAAACGGCCATATTCAAACGGCTAACCCACCTACCAAGAGTCAGAATGTTTGAAGACTATATAAAGGAGCTCAACTTCATTTATGAAGCTAATAAATTATCTTTGACATTCTTGAGAGAAGTTAGAGCGAGAAACTAAGAAAATCTTCAAGTATTCAAAGCTGCCCAGAAAAGAGAAAGAGCATTTAACTCATTGAGTGATCTTTTCATCTACATATCTTGTACTCTTTGTAGTTAAGTCTCTTCGTGTTATAAGAGCATTGATTGTACTTAAGTGTGTAACACTATCTGTTCTTTAAGAGAACTTAGTTAGAAAAATCCTTTATTTGTAAAGGTAGAACCCTTGCTGGAAGTAAGGGGGAGCTAGTTAGAAAGGTTGCAAGTGAGCCTGAGTAAAACTTGTGGTTGTAAGGTTGCAAGTGATCCCGTTCAAAACTTGCGGTTGTAAAGGTTCCAGGTGCAACCGTTTTAAAACCTGGGGATAGTGGAACTCGGCCTGGGTGGTTGAGAACTGGACGTAGGTCAGGAAGACCGAACCAGTATAAACTCTTGTGTTGTTTTTTTTTGAGCTTTTATTTTATAGCCACAATTCACCCCCCCCCCCTCTTGTGCATCCATTACTTTCAGAACTATGTTTAGATATTTTTTGGAAACACAGTCAATCAGATTAAGTAAAATTAGAATTCTGGATTATGATATTATCTTAAGTTCTTAATAAAGAGGAAATTTCTCTTTGACTTCAGCCAACCAGCTTTTCTATTCTAAAATAATCATGTCTCTAAACCAAAGGGTAGTGCAGATTAAGTTAGCAAATTGTCTAACCTCCAGATTATTTCATATATGGTTCAGTGGTAATCAGAAGCAATGAGTTCACAAATATGATGGAAATGAATAAGGCTGATAATTAAAAAATGTCCTATTTATATACTGTGTAAGTTCTGCAGCCTCTTTAACGATGCTAAGTGCCTGTTACCATAACTCTGCCCCTGAATTAATATCAAACCAGCACATTCAAATGATAAAGCATTTGCTTTTCGCTTTTAGTCACTTCATACTTGCTGATTTCGCAGTTAATGCTTTGAAGGGTGCAATAATCAAAACTTGTGCCCATGTTTCTGTCCCAGTTTTGTGGGGACCTGTGCTGTCTTCAATTAATTATTATTTGTTGACAAAAGACTTATGTAGGTGGAAGGACAAGGATTAAGAAAGACAAAGCTCTTCACTGTTCTATTGCCTCAATCTGAAATGTTCCATTAGTTAACATTTGTATAACAGATAAGAGAAGAAAAAAATGAGTCAGTTGAACCAAGAAGAGGTCGATCCATGTACAAATGAATCTTACGTGGTTGACTTGCAATCACGAAATTCTGATAGTGTAGCATGGAAAAATGCAAAAAGAATCCCTCTTGCTGATATTAAGAATGTGTAGGAAAACTTGTCAAGAAGATTTGATGGTAAGTAAATGAACTTATTGTTGAACATTTGATGTATTAATGTGTGTTAGCAAGATTTTGTACAGACGTACATACATTTAATCTGTTTGAATTCAATGTAGGACCATCTAAAACTAAGAGGCAGAGGAAATTCATTAATGCAGATGAAGTAATAACTACTCAGAGGCAAACAGAAGTTGAGGTGTTAGGTAAGCAAAAAATGAAAGATAAAACGTGTGATATTGAATGCAAAAGATGAAACTATCTCCTCTGCATTTAATACACCTATATATACCATGTTTATAATGCCCCTAAATAATATTCAATGCAGATTCCACATTAAGCCCGCCTACTTGTATCCGTAAAAGTGCCAGATGACGTGGTTTGAGTAATATTCATGTGTCTAATTTGGGAGATGCATGGCCAACCTGAAACATGTTACTTCAACTACACTGATACAGAGACACTATTTAAATGTCCTTTCGTATTTATGTAGTCCAAAGGTTAATTATGATATCAGGTAGTTTTACTCCATACTCAATATGACGTTGAAGTTCCTGTCCTTTTACAGAAGGTGACGGTTCAGCTTCTATAGATCTAAACTTCAGATCAGGTAAGAATGTCACAATAAGAAAATAGAAACAACACCTGATTTACGGTGTGTGATAAAAGTCATCAATTGCATAATTGTTTCTTATACTTTATACATGAAATGAAGATGTAGTATATCTAACATGATTTTTTCAATGCTTTGCAAGTACCACACGTTGACATATCAACACAGGTTAGGCACTACAAAATGGTCAATTTTGACGTGAATTATGAGGACACAACTAATGTAGAGGAATATTTATGTCAAGATGAACAAGTTGGAAAAGGTGATGATACAAATTTTAAGTAAAACATTTAAGTATTTCATATAACATTTTTATGAATCATATGATAAATGTTGTTGTGCTGATTTGTGGTCATAACTTTAAATATTGTTCTTACTTGCTTCTCAGATCCGTGTATTCATGTTGATGAATCTAGCTACAACAGTCAGTGAACCAGTCATGTCAAAAAAGAAGAAGAGAAGAGGGCGATCAAAAATGAATACAACTTACATTGGTATTGTCATATTGTTTAAGTGATTTTGTACTCATTATAGTCCATGGAATTATCATCTCAACGAATTAGCTTTAAAATTATAAAAGATGGTCATGTTTATTTTATGGGCGAAGGCCCAAAAATGATACATAACTATTGACCAAGGAACAAAAATAGTACAGAACTATTCCAAGGTACAAAAATGATACCCAACTTTTACCATGTGATCAAAAATGATATTTTCACTAATATAACAATAATATTAGACATGAAATGTCCAAAATGCCCTTATAATCAAATAAACTTTGACCGGGCGGCGATTAATTTATAGGGGCATTTTGGACTTTTCATGTCTAATATTATTGTCATATTAGTGAAAATATCATTTTTGATCACATGGTAAAAGTTGGGTATCATTGTTGTACCTTGGAATAGTTATGTACTATTTGTGTTCCTTGGCCAATAGTTATGTATCATTTTTGGGCTTTCGCCCTTATTTTATAGATGAAGGTGACCCTGAATTTGAATACCTCTTTTGTGGTGCAAATATGTGGTTTAATGAGAGGGTGAATAAGGATAATAAATAAATTACTGGATACATGTTTAGTATGTGTTACCTGCAAGGAAAAGTAGTTCTTCCTCAAGTACATAATCCTCCTCTGTTGCTTAAGTCACTTTTTTTCAACAAAGAATCAGAGCTATCGAAGCAATTCCGCTTGGACATCAGACAATATAATAATATGTTTAGCTTCACATCTATGGGTGAAAAAATTAATCATGCAATGAATGATGGTAGAGGTCCATATACTTTTTCTCTTTTTGGAATGAACTATCATAGTATTGGTGACCTATTACCTCCTGTTGGCGTATTGTAGTTCGCGGTGAAACAGATGCATCTTGTACCGGTAGGCGTATTGTACTGCCCTTTTCATTTACCGGTGGCGCTAAATACATGATGAGTAACTACCAAGATGCAACGGTCATATGCAGGACAATTGGATATCCAGACCTTTTTATTACATTTACTTGTAATTCAAAATGACCTAAAATTACAAGGATTTGTGAAAAGTTAAATATTGATCCTTAAGAATGTCCACAACTATGCACAAGAGTTTTCTATTTGAAGCTTCAAACCTTGATGAAAACTATAAAGACTGGAAAGGTGTTTGGCAAATTGCGCGCAGGTATATTTGTGGACTGCCTTCATAATTGTTATATGTTTTGTAATACCAGCTTGCAGCGTTTGTTTTTTTACAATGTGTATGTTTGTCATTCCTTCACATATGTCATGTTTGCCTGCAGAAATCTATACAATTGAATTTCAAAAACGTGGTCTCTCACATGCCCTCATTCTGCTATTTATTGAAGAGAGTAATAAACCTTCTGATCCTGAATCAATAGACAAAATTATTTCAGCTGAGATACCAGATAAGGATGCTGATCACGATTTGTATGAGTTGGTGAAAAACATTATGATGCATGGTCCATGTGTTAAAAACAAGCGTAAGGCTAAATGTATTGTAGATGACAGGTGTGGGAAATACTTTCCAAATAATTTTGTGATGAAACAACTGTTGATGATGATGGGTATCCGACTTATAGGCGCAGGGATGATGGCCGCACAGTTGAGATGAATAAGGTTGTTTTAGATAATAGATTTGTTGTGTCTTACAATTCTCTCCTTCTACAAACATTCCAAGCTCACATCAACATTGAGAAATGTAACCAATCACTGGCAATTAAGTATCTGTTCAAGTATATCAGTAAGGGTAGTGATCGAGTTGTTATGAGGCTTTTTGGTAAAGGAGATGATGGAGGTCAACCTGCGATTATCGATAAGGTACAACAATTTGTTAACTGCAGGTACATTTCTGCTTGCGAGGCCTCATGGCGTGCATTTTTCATTTGCCAAATCAATAATATGTTGTCTATGAAAGTAATGTGGATGTCTCAAAGCTAATTGACAACCCGCGTGTGTGCGTGTCTCAATTTCTATCTTGGATGGAAATAATTGGTAAGGATGAGGAAGCAAGGAAACTAACGTACTCTGAGTTTCCAAAAAAAATTGTGTACCTGAAGAACAAGAGGATGTGGAAAGAACGACAAAAAGGAATGTCAATTGGATGTATGCCACACATTTCACCTTCTGCTGGAGGATTGAATAATTTGCGCCTTTTGTTAACAATTGTGAAAGGTCCAAAGAACTATGATGAGATGAAGACATTTTAAGGTGTCGTATACAAAACATTCAAGGATGCTTGCTTTGCACGAGGGCTATTAGATGATGACCGTGAATATATCTCAGCAGTGAAAGAAGCTGCTACTTGGGCATTTGGGCGAAGTTTAAGAAAATTATTTGTCAGCATGCTTTTATGTGGATCTTTGAAACAACCTGATATTGTTTGGAGAGAAATTCCAAATTTTCTTGCAGACGATCTTTATTATATAAACTGGCATGAAGCCGCACGTACAGGTAATGACTAATTTGGTTGCCATTTACACAATATATTATCATTATGTTAATTATCTTATATTTTTTTTAAATAGGTGTTTCTATAGATCAAGCTATGAAAGAAAATGCAACATTAAAGGGAATTAATTCTCTACTACATCTCAATGGAAGATCTTTATCTGACTTCAGTTGCATGCCATCAATAGAGCTTGGGAATGAAATTGATTGCCTAAATCACTTCATCATATAGGAATTAGCTTATGATCGAGCTGCTCTTGCAATTGAAGTCAAATCATTGTTGGCAGCTCTCAATGAGGATCAGTTAAAGGCATATAACGGTATCATGGAAGCTTCCCGAAAAAAGTCTGGGGTTTTTTTTGTGTATGGGTATGGAGGCACAGGTAAAACATTTCTATGGAATGCATTGGCAGCATCTATTCGTTCTACTGGTGGTATTGTTTTAACAGTTGCATCAAGTGGAATAGTAGCAACCCTTTTGCTCGGTGGATGAACAACACATACTAGATTTAGCATCCCTCTTCAAGTGAATGAGTTCTCTATGTGTTTTATGCGACAAAATTCTCCTCTTGCTGAGTTAATCAAGGAAACAACTTTAATAATTTGGGACGAAGCACCAATGATTCAAAGGTATTGTGTTGAGGCATTGAATAGAAGCTTACAGGATGTTATGCATTCTTCGTTGATCTTTGGTGGAAAATGTATTGTCATGGGAGGTAACTTTAGGCAGATATTACCAGTTATACCAAAAGGTTATAGAGCCTCTATAGTTGATGCATGCATCACTTCTTCTTTATGGAGACATTGTCATCTTTTTCAACTACATAAGAACATGCGACTTGGTTCTTCCGATGATCCTATGGTGAATGAAAGGATTAAATCCTTTTCTCAATGGTTGTTAGATGTAGGTGACGGAAAATTCAATGAGTCCATGGATGGTGTAGGTGATGTTGATATACCACCCAACTTATTGGTTGACGAAGGGACAAATCCTATTGCTGCTATTGTTGATGAAACCTATGACAATTTATTGTTACATTTGGAGGACAATACTTATTTTAATGACCGTGGAATACTAGCCCCAACAATTGAAATGGTTGATCAAATTAAACAAACACATGATTGAGGTTCTTCCTGGTGAGATGCATGAGTTTATTAGTTGTGACTCTGTTTGCAAGTCTTCTTATGATTCTGACACTGTTGATCAATTGTATACCACCAAATTCCTCAACACAATAACAACTTCTGGCCTACCACTGCACAGATTGAACTTGAAAGTTGGTACTCCGGTAATGTTATTGAGGAATATAGATTGAGAAGCTGACTTATGTAATGGTAAAAGGTTGAGAGTTTCTAAGTTGGGCCAAATGGTCATTGAGGGAATTACTTTAAATGATTTGAAACCTAATGAAAAGGTTCTTCTTCATAGGATGGATGTGAATCCTACGGAATCTAGGTGGCCTTTCAAATTTCAAAGGAGGCAATTTCCTATTACGTTGTCCTTTGCAATGACAATTAACAAAAGTCAAGGGCAATCATTGAAAAAAAGTTGGCTTATATCTCTATAAGCCTATTTTTACTCATGGTCAATTGTATGTGGGTTTATCTAGAGTTCATAGTGTTGATGGTTTAAGAATTGTTCTTGGAGAAAACGAACAAGAAAAAATGACTACAACAAAGAATGTGGTGTACAAAGAGATTTTCATGAGTGTCCATCACACTTATCACTAATGATATGTGTAGACTATTATCTTACTTTGCACTACACATTGTGAGTTTTTCCTGTTTTTTCTTTTTATTTTAAGCATATTTGTAGTTCATTAGTTGAAATAACTGTTTTTTATCTGCCCTGAATTGATATGTTGTCTTCCTAATTTGTTACAGACCTACTGCATTTGAAGTCCAAGCTCACCACACTTCAACTTGGAGTTGTAACTTCTGCAAAACTTGTCTTACTTCATATTATTGTTCTAGCTTTTAATGTATTAAACTTTACAATGAACTCTGCATGGTGCTTTACTAATCTTGCTTACATAGGCAGAAGTGGTTGTTGCATACTTTTGGTGTTGTAGTAACGTTAATTGGGAAGGCAACAACTGTTGATTTTTTATTTTTTGTTATAAATATGTACTATTTATGATTATCTATTATCCATTAATGGTATGAGTATGCTTAAGTGTGGACTATTTCTGTTTTACAATGAACTAATCAAAACGAGAGGAATTAAAGTATGGTTATTACAAAATATTTGATACATTTGATGATTTTATATAAAATGTTCACAATCGGTGTGGTAATTTGTTTTCACTCAAAAAGGGCAAAAAACCTACATATATATTAGTATGTATTGATATATGTGTACATATTGTCGCATATATATGTATATATATACATATTCTAACAGTGTTGGAGCAATTAATAAATATGTATTGATCTTATATTACAACATTTAATTGTAGGTATGACTGTAAATTATGTTGGGCGTTAAGATATGCTCCCCATGCAACGCACGGCAGTTTTTGCTCGTTTATTATAATAGAGCTGTTTATACTTGCCCATGTGTTTATATTTTTTCCCTTATTTTTATTCAAAAGATGTTTGAAGCCATGTGTTGCATTTAATGCATCCCTCTCCAAATGCATCCCTTGTGGGTCCATGTGAAATTTTTTGTCATGAAAGTTATATTTTATTAATTGTTGACTTGTCATGCACATGCAGATGTTCCTCCAAGGAAGCTCTCCTATATAAAGGGCCAAAGACCCATTGATAGATACACCCCTGCTTAAGTTTTCTCTTTGATGCGTTTTTTTCTTCAGAAAATGGACCACCTCATCCATAACCACATTGTTGGCCTTTCAGTTGGGTTTAGCAAAAACTACCTCCTTTTATCTGTTGACCGTATTTTTGTGCGTGAAAGAATCAAGCAAGTTGGTGACCCTCCACGTGTGATTAAAGAACACGACTCTGTCGACATGCTATGTTGGGATGCAGAGGTAGGTGGCATTTGTTTTTAATGCACATACATATTTATGGGCTGCATGCATTTTTATTTTTTACGTGAATCAAACTCATTGATATGTAATATATGGTTTGTAGGGTACAGGGTGCTGTGTAAGCTGATGAATGATAAAGCGATTGATGTCCACGACCAGATAATTTCCCCGAAACGTACCTACATGTTTTCCCATTACTTGGTCACCTCTCCTGGCTATGGTGTTCACCCTGAGTTCCACATCCGCCTTGATGAGTTAACTTCGGTGGACTTGATTGTGGAGCCCTTCATAGATAGAGTTTTCAACCTGCGATGTCCTAATGATATTCCTTCTTACCGGAGTTTTGCCGGTTTAATTTATGGTTGTGGATAGGGAGTATTTTTAAGAAACTTGATGAGGAGATATTATTTTTTTTGAAGAAACTATGTTAACAGGTTTATGTGCCTTTTGGTAGATGTCTGCGGCTTCGTTGACCATGCTTCTGAAGCTAGTGTGTGCCGCCATGAGAATGTTGTGACGATGAAGTGCCTTGTGCTGATGTCATCTAAACTCAAGGGCCTTGAAGGGTTTTGTTCTTGCACTTTTCTTGTCTATGAACTTAATGCTTTACGTGGTTGTTAGTTGAAATCAATACATTGACTTTTTTATGATCTCTGTAGAGGTGTGAAGGATTCTATAATCATTCACCTTCCTGGTGATTGGGTCGAGGCTGAAAGTGCTATTATAAGGGACCACGTGAGTAATAGTCTAACAATTCCATTTATTCTTATCAAGCATCTCAAGATTGGGAGGCCAACTTTCACAGGTATTTGGTTAGAACCTTCATGGACTATGAGTGTATGATATTTACATTTGGTAGATATTTTTATTATGCGTTTATGGTTTAATAAACGCCAGCTTATAATGTTTGTTTCTTATTTTTTTCCTCTTTATGTTTTGCAGGGCGCCCGGTCCTTCACTCTGTGTTTGCGATATTGAGATTCAGGATGTTATGGAGAAGAGAGCCGAGCTAATCTGTCCATGAGTGGAGCTGGCTGTTCTTGGCTGCTAGAGTCATTCTTTGTGTCTTAGTTGGTGGAGGTTTTAGTTATGTTGTATTTGTTTAGTCTTCATTTTGATGTAGTTGGTGTTGAATTCTCAGAGAATGTTGGTAGATTTGACCTGTCTTTGTGTGCAAGTTCTCTCAGGCGGTTGTGTTTTTTAATGTGCTTTTTTTATGCTTCTCAGCCTAAATGTGTTGTAGTTTCTTATCTTGTGTCGTCTCAGTTGAGTAATCAGTAGATGGTCATGTGTATTCCAGCAAATTGAATGAATTGTCGTTTTATGTTTGATCAATTTTTGGAATGGATCTCTTAGCCCATATTGACATTGAGCCCATAACTCATATATGTATTTGGATTTGACTTTTCAGCCTGCAAACTTTATACCACTGCATAAACATGTAAAATAGATTAATTTGCATACTTCCTTTGAAGATAATTTCCTTACTTTCCAGATGGCACCAATCATTGGATTTTTTTGAACAAGAAAATAAATACTAAGATTATACACATTGCACACTTATTCTTATTTTTTACGCTGTAACCATTGTACATCAGGTTTGTTGAGGGATTAATATTCCTTGTACCATCACTATTAATTACAAAATTTTGATATTTGGAAATTATACATCGTGCTAAAGTTCCCTTGATTGATGATCTAATTAGAAGTTTTAAATAAGGGAATTCAATATACCTTAAGCCATAATACACACCTTGTGTCACTACAGATGATAATATGCCAATTTCTTAGAAAATAAAAAAACAGAATAATGAACATACACTTGAGAAAATGGAAAGCCAACTAAAAAGTAAAGAATACTAAATTCTTCTGGTTTCACTTGGTTCGACTCTGCTGTAGTGGTGTTAACTAAACGGTCGAACCAGTCAAGCTCTCATCTCCCTCTACATTCTCGGATACACCTTGCACTATATTCATGTTGAATCTGGGATTTTGTGCAAAATGCTGTCAACCCACATTGTAGTTTCACCACAAGGATAGACGGAGGAACATATACTCTGATCGAACGATGGATGTATTATCATGTATGTTTCGGACCAGAGGTTTACAATATAGATAGGATGTTGTATTTCATGTGGGTATTGCACACGAAGGTGTGGATGATATGGGCGCATTGTTTCTTCGCACAAGATGAAATCAAAGTTGTCATATGCGTTCTGAATCTCCCATTCCCAGCTCCTAAGTCCAAGATTCTGCAGAAACCAGTACACGCATCTGAACACCACGTATTCCGAAGCATTCCATTGAATTGATCCAGCGTCTACTTCCCCAGCGTCGTTTTTGTAGATCCGAATCGTTAAGTTGTATATATCAAACTGTCATACCACTGAAAAAGGGCCCATAGTTATTTGCATTGAGGTTAGATAATTGGCCATCCACCATACAACAATGTTGGTAAGCATTTGATCACAAAATGGTTCATAACTTGCCATTGTTTTAGAATGAAAGTGTTATTAGTTTATCAACATGGAGTGAAATTATCGCTTTATAAAAGGGGCTTTTCGGTAAGCTTACTAATATCTTTTGTCAATATATCCTTAGTTTTTAATTACTAAGGATTAGGTTGAAATGAATGCTCGTCGCCTGTGAAGCGGTAATTGAGGCATTGGGCAGTGGAAATTGATTTGTTGCGTTCTCCAAAGTTTTCATGTACTTGCCGGATTATTTTTCAGCGGCGGTGGATGATTTCTCCTTCAAATAAAGTGGCTGGCTAAAGGATTTTTGTAGGCATATGTTCCTTGATCAGTGTGTCGAAACCTCGGACACTCCACAGGGTCACACATGTGAGTCTAACATTCCATAAATAGGTGACAGCTATATATTAAAGGCAAACAATTTTTTGTGTTTTTTTACCCTTTACACCATTCTTTTTTCTTTGTTTTGACTATACCATTGGTCCTCGTACTCTTGGAATTGCTGAAGTGTGTTGTCACTTTTTGATGTGTGAATGGACTGAATTGAAGCGACTCGATGTGTGTATTGGAATGGTTATTTCTTTAGGTGGATTTTCCTAAAGGTTTGTCTGAACATACTTTATTGTAGTCATATCAGTTGTATTTTGGTTTTCCAGTTGTCAGATGGTAATCATTCCAATAATACTTTATCCTATGCATATGGTTTTTCCTAAAAGGTCAGTGGTTGATAAATGCCTTGAACAAATTAGTAGTGTTGAGGTTGTGTGTTCTGTATTTGCTTTTTTTTTTGTTTGGTGGTTTTGTGGTTAGTTGTCCGAGGAAACAGTCTACAATCCTTACATGTGCTGTCAAGATATTTACAAAAAAATCAGAGTATAGGTCTCCATTTGACCTCTTTTTTTATGTCAAGAACTATGTGGTTGTTGTGGTCTTTGAGCCAACACTGATTTGGTTGGCTCGTACCGTTCAGATTATGTGGAGAGACATCACAAAACATCACTATTGTCTATGTTGTTCTTTTCACTGGTTTTTCGTTATGAAATAAGTTGTCATGTCACATAACACCAATTGAGTTACATATATAAGTTGATGAAATACCTTTCTAATTCTTGTGTGTTTAATAGTATGAATGCTAAAGGAAACAAAAATGCAGCTATATATGTATAGGAAAAATTAAATGGTCATATAAATATACATACACATACACATATACAATTGATCTGTAGGTGTGCCAAAATTATACTAAGGGAGTTGTTACTCGAAGGGGTGGTGTGGCCAATAGAAAATGTTAGGGTAATGTTGACAAATTATTTATCATGATGTTGAGAGGTCCTGCATTGTGTCAACTTACATTGTGGAAAAATTTAATTTGAAGATTTGATCAATTTGTGTATTCTGATGCCTTTGAATTGACATTGGTGGACTTTGCATCATATATTTCACAATGTAAGTATTGTAGGATATCAAAGGTAATTATTATTTGTTGCTTATATGTATTAGGTTGTCAATTAAATTGTCATTGCACATAGATAAGCTGATTTTCTGAACTGATATAGTGAAAAATCAAATGCTGGTTGGGTGGCTCTATGTCTCTCTTACAGGTTCAACAAGTATCCTTGATTCGGTTTGTTTGTAACCCTGAGTTATTGTGGACACACATTACACAGCATCACTATTGTCTATGTTTTGCTTTTCACTCTTTTTTCATTAGGAATTCAGTTGTCATGTCGCAAACAACCAATTGAGTTACTTCGATTTAGTCAATAAATTGTCTTTTTATGATTTGCGTGTTTATTAGTATGGTTGCTAATTGGCAGAGATATGCAGCTATATATGTCTAGAGTCCCATTCTATACTGTATCTTTCAGACCTATATTTGTATCATATCCATGAGTCAAAGAAGCTTTAGTCTATCGCCATGTGCAGGTCAGAGATTTCCCTTTATTAAGATGAAGTTGTGAATATGGTTAAAATTCACAAATGAATTTGTAAATATGTATATTGCAGTTACCTTTGATTACAATTTTAAAATCAAGTTTCAACAAGAATTCTAGAGTTGTGCTATTAGAAGCAATTTTAATGTCCTCATTTATGTCTGATACATGTTGTGATATCACATAATTCTTTTCAATAACTTTGCTCATTCACCCCTACTAGTGTCATTGTACTCAAGTATGGTCAATTCCCAAATTAAAAAGAAAATTAAATGTCCAGATAAATATACATATACATACACATGCACACGTGATCTGGAGGGGTGCCTGTACAATATTAAAGGCATTGTCACTTCAATAAGAATTCAGGCCAATAGGATATGTTAGGGTTATGATGACAAATTCTTTATCATGATGTTGATAGGTTCTGCATTGTGTCATCTTACAAGATGGAAATAATGTTTTTGACGGCGTGATCCATTTGTGTATTCTGATGCAATTGTATAGATGTTGTAGGCTTTTTCATGAAACCTTTCACAATGTCAGTAATGTAATATATCAAAGCTAATTGTGTATATCGATAATCTAAATTTATGATTTGATATTATATGTAATATCGGATGTTGCGAGGGTGGCTATATGTCTCTCTTACAGATTCAACTTTGAACATTGATTTGGTTGGGTTGTAACATTCATGTTTTGTGGACACACATTACACAACATCACCATTGCCTATGTTTTGCTTTTAACATCTCTTTCATTAGGAAATGAGTTGTCATGTCACATACCACCAATTGAGTTACATCGATTTAGTCAATAAACTGACTATTTGTGAGTTGTGTGTTTATTAATATAATTGCTCATTGAAAGAGATATGCAGGTATATATGTTTAGGCTCCCATTGTACACTAAATAGTTCAGACCTATATTTGTATCATATATGTTTGCTCTTTCTGCCATTGGTAGTAGTGCTCAAGACTTTTATTTTTTGAGTCTTTATCCATGGATATGATATATCCGACAGTGGTGCTTCTTTATTAATATTGAATGTGACAGAGTTGAGTCGTTATTGAGATGAAGCTTTGAGTATGTTTAAAATTCACAAATGACCTTGTAAAGTTTTATATTGCAGTCACAAGTGTGTCTAATTTAAAAATCAAGTTACTAGGCCCATTCTAGAGCAATGAGTTTAGATTCAATCTGATTTTCCTGGCTTAATACGGGTACAAGTTGTGTTATCACATATAATCTCTTGAATAACTTTGCCCATTCAATCCTCCAAGTGACCATGTGCTTAAGTAAAGCGAATTATCAACGTGAAAAATATTAAATGTTAAGATCAATATACTTGCACATACAAATACACACGTGATATAGAGGGGTAATTAACCAAGACTAAAGGAGTTGTCAGTGTGATGATTTGACACAATTTTTATAGTGAGAGTGATAGGTTTTTCATTGGGTCAAACTGTAATGTTTCACATAGGTATCAGGTTGTCAATCATGTTGCCTTTTTTGAACCTGTACATGGGGTAATCTATTTTTCTGATGTTGTTATTGTGAAATAAATGATGCTGGTAGGGTGGCTCTTTGTCTCCCTTGTATGGTCATCTAAGATTTACTTTCGCCACACATATGTCTTTCCTGTCATCACAGATGGTTCCCCCTATTTTTATTTCCCTTGAGTTGAGTATGTTTATTTATTGTTTATTACTTACATTGTATATATCTCTGGATTTGAAATTTGATTTTTCGTTTTTCCCGCCGAATCGACTATGAATTCTACCTATAAATGCAGCCAATACCCAATCACTTAAAGGTTATCAAAACAGTGAGTTTAGTTGGTCTTATAATTGAATTATTAGGAACCTAATTCATTCCAGCTTAACTTAGACTATCAAGAATCATGAAGAAGTCTGATAGAAGGCTTGTGAAAGATCTTGATGATCACACTGACTGCTGGACGATCTTAGTAAGAGTTTTTAGGCATTGGAATATGTATCAAAGGGCTGCTCCCAAGGACTTGGCTGCTATTTGCATGGTTCTGATTGATGAAGAGGTAAATGTGAAGTCATGGTTGAAATGATTTCCTTAATTCTTATTGAATAGTTTTCTCTATTACATGTTCTGTAGAATATTAACCGGACGAATTTCAATGTAAGGAACAACCATTCAGGCAATTGCAAACTCTAAGGCTCTGAACAAGTTTATTGGGACTGCACTGGAGAAGAAAGTGTATTTGATATCTAATTTTTCTGTTTCTCAAAACTTTGGTCAATACAAAGCTACTCATCATCCTTTTAGAATTGGACTTAGCACGTTCACAAAGATTGAGGAGGTTAATGATGACCTTCCATTGTACTCGTACTCCTTTGTCAAGTTGGATGACATAATGAAAATAAAAGAAAGGAAGGAGGCAAAATATTTAATTGGTATATTGAATGTTACTTCCATTGTTTAATTTTTATTTTTGGATGTCTTCTCATTTGAATTAGTGATGATATTTTGTTTATTCAGATGTTGTAGCATTTGTCAAGTCTATTGGTAAAGTTGAAACATACCGTAGGGATGATGAAGAGAAGAATAAGCTCCAACTTATTATCACTGATGACATGTGACTTCCCATTTGTATTTAACATTCATTTGGATTAGATTATAATTTTATGGTTAATTTTTTTTCTCAAGGGAGAACGAGGTGGAATGTGTTCTTTGAGATAAGTGCTCGGTTGAAGCTTACTCTGACTATTTTGTAAATGACGCGACACCGGTGGTTTTATTGTTTAATCTTGCACGCGTCGGATTCTCTTTGGAAGATAATTTTCCAATAACACACATACATGTTTTACGGTCTAATTGCTTAGACGTCTGATTAATGTGTGAATGATGTTGAATCGTAGGTGCGGCTCAGGTGTAAAATTCTTACAATGCGACAAGAGTTTTGTTTAATTCTGACATTGTTGAAGTCAATGAATTTATTGTTAAGAATAGGTAAAGTTTCAATATAGATGTGGATGTATGGTTTTCAATGCTATACATTATGTGCAAGAACCGTGAAAAGGGACCCAGATAGGGCTTCACGGTGGTTACAGAGTTTAGCCAATTTATTCCTACACAATTTAGCCAATAGGCTTCAGTCACAACGTTGATGAAGGAGCGGAGAGTTGTCATTTTTGAAATTCATGATCAGAAACAGGTTAGTTGATTTATAAGTATCCGTTGTGATGAGCCTTGTAGGTGTTATTAAGACTTGTCATACTTATAATCAGAAACACATCATACATATTTTCATACATGTTGATCATACACGTGTCTTTACAAGGAGAGTTTGTTCAACTTGTAGGGGGAGTATTTTGCAGTAATGTGTGAAATTCAGAAATTTGAAACAATCCATGGTTGGCATTATGATGGGTGCGCTAAATGTGGTTTAAAAGTGAAGGGTGAGGTTGAAGACTTTGTTTGCCCACAGTGCAAGAAAACACCTCAGGAAGTGGAACCCAAGTAAGTCTGATGAAGTTTTAGTTCATAGCAATCTAGATTATTTTGTAATCGTTATATATTCCGTTTCTTATATACTTACATTGTTTGGCAGGCTAAAGCTTCACTACTGTGTTTTTGATAGTAGTGGAATTCTCTTTGTTGTGTTTTGGGATCGTCTGGCTATTCAACTACTTAATAAGATAGCATCTCAACTAAAGTTCCTACTTAAGGAGGTTATCATTATTGCATTTTATCAGGACTATTTAACTTTTTGCGTGTCTAAACATTTGGCATGTTTTTGTGCTTTGTCTGGACGGTGATGAGTCCGAAGTTATGGATCATTTGGACTCTGCTGTTGGCAAGAGGGTCTTGCTTAAAATGCGTAGAAATGACTATAACATCAGATATCCACATTCAAGCATAAGTGTGACTCAATTTATTTTGTGTGAAGACTTGATGAACCAATTTCAAAATGCTGATGATGATGATGATGACTCAAATGGAGGCAGTGGTGGGGGTGAAAGAACTTTGTCAAATAAGAAGGTTTCAAGACAAGTTTGCTAAATCTTTATCAAATTGTTTCATATTATTCTAAGATGTCCAAGCAAGTTGATCCACCTTCAAGTCTAATGTTTTGTTCTTGTCTATATGCCATGGCAAAGAAATGTCCCAATGGATTCGAAGAGGTCCAAGCAAGTTGATCAACCATCATCTGAATCATCCGATTCTCAGCCCATTACACTGCTGGATGTAGAAGATGATGAGGATGAAGATGTTCTCATAGCAAAGTTAACACGTAGTTACAAGAAATAGGATGCAAAGGGGAAGAATAAAGCAAGTCAAATTGCGGAGAAGCTGAACATGATGGTGGGGGTGCATCTACTTCATCAAGAAAGGGGAAGTCCGCTAGGAGATTGACCAAGACAATTAAGCAAGAGTAGTGATGGTGTTAGTGTATTTTGATAAGTACTATAAAGGTTCTCCATTAGGAAACCTTTTTTATTTTGTTGTAATGGCACTTCTCTTTTAGACTAGCAATTAGTTATAAGCTACTTGGTTCTGAATCCTAGTTTGATTCCATTTCGATTTTAATGGTTAGGTCAGTAGTTATTGTTCAGCGTGAGATGTCATGCTTTCTAGTGTGACAACCTATTATGTATTGTTTTTCAATTTGGCATTTATTGTATGGTTGTTTGTCTTAACTTAAAGATGTTATTCAGCTTCCTTTACATCATAAATTGCAAGTTTTTTACTTAAGGAAAGTCATTGATGCTCTAACCCACATGGTTACAAACACTGAATTTTTAAGCCCGGTTACATTGTTGCTTAATTTTAGCTTTGCTAACACACATTTCTAACACACAATTCCAAATGGGTCATCCAGGTATTGGTGGTCTAAATTCTAAGAATAAACGAAGCCCATTATGTATTCGTTTGGGGAGATAATTTGGAAATTATATGTGCTTACTCTCTAATGCGGCATTACCTATACTTGGCACATTCAAATAACAACTAACATTCAAATCACTTGAAACACCCAATATACATGTTAATCGACGGACAATGGTTGGGCTTATTCATTGGGTACTTCATCCTAATAAATATTTGTTACCACGTTAAGTTGATGCAAGAAATGTTTAAAGGATAGAATGTAAATGACTTATCCATATATTCACAACTCTAATTCTTGGACAGAAATAATCAATAATTATAAAGCATAAAAGAAGAAATAAATAAAATAATTTTCGTTGGGCTTTAGTATTTGAAAGCCTAGCTTAAAAACAGTCTACCCCATGAAAAGGCCTTCTTGTACGCATTAACCCATACACATAATGAATGTACTCTATAAATAGGTGTAAGCCTTTGATAAAAAAAAGAAGGGTAAAGGGTCAAATCTAGCACTAAACTATTGCCAAAAGTACACCCCACATAAAAGTGAATTTCGTAGCTCAAATCTAGCACTGATCAAGTACAAATTGGGTCAGATGTAGCAAAACCGTCAATTTTGACGGGTTTGTCCGTTAAGTTTGACCCGAGTATGCCACGTCACCCAAGTTATGCCACATCACCCAGTTATGCCACGTCATCACCACATATATGAAAAACTTTAAAGTTCATATTTAGCACTCAAGTATTAGTAAAGTTTACCCAACATAAAATAACAATTTTGAGTTTCAAATATAGCACCCATCAGTTACAAAATGATTCAAATGTAGCAACTACGTCAATTTTTATGAGTTTGACTTTTAATTTTGACCTGAATAGGTCATGCCACTTGTCACATCGCCCTATTAGGCGTAATGTTACTTGGCACATCATCATCATCTTCACTACATCATCATCACATATCTAAAAATAAACTTCTGAAACCCACATCACCTTATTACAAATGTTGCAACTTCGTGAACATTTCATAGTTTGACCATTAATTTTGAACTGATGTAGCAAGTGACATGACACTTTTATATTTCGACTAAAATATCATATTCCAGCGGTTATAGAGCATACACAGCAGCGTTACCTAGATAGGAATATAAAATATTAACGTTTCGACATATAAATAGGCGCCACAACGTAATAAATTATTATTAAAAGTGTCATGTCACTTGCTACATCAGTTCAAAATTAATGGTCAAACCCTGAAAAGTTCACAGAATTGCTACATTTGTCATAGGGTGATGTGGGTTTCAGGGATTTATTTTCATTTATGTGGTGATGATGTAGTGAAGATGGTGATGATGTGGCAAGTAACATGGCCTAATAGGGCGATGTGACAAGTGGCATGACCTAATCAGGTCAAAATTAAAAGTCAAGCTCATAAAATTGACGTAGTTGCTATATTTGAACCATTTTGTAACTGATGGGTGCTATATTTGAAACTCAAAATTGTTATTTTATTTTGGGTGAACTTTACTAATACTTGAGTGCTAAATTTGAACCTTAAATTTTTCATATATGTGGTGATGACGTGGTAGGTGACGTGGCATAACTGGGTGAAGTAACAGGTGACGTGGCCTAACTTGGGTGACGTGGCAGGTGACGTGGCATACTCAAGTCAAACTTAACGGTCAAACCCATCAAAATTGACGGTTTTGCTAAATCTGACTCAATTTGTACTTGATTAGTGCTAGATTTGAGCTACGAGATTCACTTTTATGTGGGGTGTACTTTTGGGAATAGTTTAGTGCTAGATTTGACCCTTTACCCAAAAAAGAAATAGGTGAGGATGATTGGCGCGCGTTCTGCGAATAAGGGAGGATATTCTTGATAATTAATTCTGGTGAGCCAACTGAGAAAGGAAACTCATTTGCACACAATAGAGTTTTTTCAGGTCTATTTCTTTGCTACTCAAAATTCTTCAACTTGCCATCATCCACAAATTAGTTTATTCATCCCAATAGTTCGAACCACCGAGTGATGTCTACCCATTCAAACAAATTGCACACAAAGGCCTGTCCCACTATTCCACGGCTAAATCGGAAAAAACGATTGAGGAAGACTTGCAATGTGATGGGGGATATTACTAACAATCACATTTCTTCAGCCGAGTTTTGTTCTGAAAAGCTTGACTCGCAGGTTAGTGATATTCAATCTTTATCCATTTTACTGTTTTGGTTGTACTATGAACTCCTACTAGATTGTTTATTTTCTCAACAAAATGTTGTTGGAATTGAATTGAATATTTCATCGATTCCTTTTCAATGTTTGTTCTTGTTGTACAATGGTAATGCTCTCATTCATTCCTTGTGTATATCTTATATCAGTATTGAATATTATACATGTTTTGTCTTGTAGCTGTAAAGCAAATGTCTTTCACAAAAAAGCTTGAACAATCATTTAATCCAGAAGGTGTATTTAAGCGTAAGAGTGCAAGGTTTATTCAATACGAAAGGGCAGAAGAGCTGCAATCATTGACTCATGTATAAATTCATCACACATGTGGGACAACTGCTTAGTATTTCATCTCACCAAAAACATGAGATTAATGAGTAGTTCGTCCCTAGGAGATCAAGAAAAGCTAAAGTGGTTTTCTAAATGGCTACTAGACATTGGGGATGGTACTTGTGCAAATGACTCAGGTGGACAAATGAAGATAATCGTGCCAGGTACTTTGCTTGTACCTACTCAAGCAAACCCGCTTGACTCAGTTGTTTCAGTGATTTACAAATAATTGATTGTCAACTGCGCATCAAATGAATATTTCAATGAGCCTGCTATATTATCCCCAACAATCGAAGTTGTCAATAAATTGAATGAGCGTGTTCTATCATTGCTCCCAGGTGAAGCAAAGACTTACTTTAGTTGTGACTCAATATATAAGTCGACAGCAGATGACGAATGCATTGACAGCTTGTATACAACGGAATTTCTCAACACTATCAGTTGTTCTGGAATGCCACCACACAAGTTATCTGTCAAGATTAGGTCCCCTATTATGTTGATCCGTAATATTGACCAATCTACAGGGTTATGTAATGGAACACGTCTTCGTGTGACAAAACTAGGAAAGAGTGTGATTGAGGCAATTACTCTAAATGGTTCGCACCCAAAATGTGAAGGTCCTCATACATAGAATGGACATGAATCCCTCAGAATCAAGGTGGCCATTCCGGATGCAACGTAGGCAATTCTCGGTGATTTTATCGTTTGCAATGACAATCAACAAAAGCTAAGGGCAATCACTAAAGCATGTTGGAATACACTTGGTCAGGCCAGTGTTTACACATGGCCAACTTTATGTCACTTTGTCTAGGGTGCGTAATGTGGATGGTTTGAAGATATACATACCAGGCAATGAAGAGGGCAAGGACAATTGCACATTAAATGTTGTCTACAAGGAGGTGTTCCGGAATGTCTACAATAATAGTAATTGTACGATATGATTTCCAAACCAACTAAGCATTAACTAAATTATGAATTTGACTTAAAAAGATATAGTTGTTGGGTTTTTTACTGATGTTTGATGATTGGTAATTCGCTAATTTAGGAGGATGTTAGGAATGCCAGTTGAGGGATATGTGCAGCAGTTTTGTGAAGTAGGAGAAGATAACAACATTGGCTATCTCTCAATCTGCAGTTGTTGATGTAGTTTTCATCTTTTAAACATCAGTAGGCATTTCACTTTTTTACTGCTATATATGTCTGACGCTTTTAAGGGTTGTAGTTGCGATACGGTTCGTTTGAGTTATCAATAATGTCAATTGCTAAAGTAGTGTATTTGCCACGCATCGCGTGGCGGGAGTAAACGCTAGTTAGTTCACAATGGAGAGTCCACGGCAAACAAAACTAATTTAGCTTTTCTGGTCTCTTTCTTTGATTTGATCCTTCTCCTTTCCACCAATTAAAATTAGGATGTAGTATTTGAATAATTTTGTAGTCCGGAATAATGAAAAATATGAGTTAATATGCTACTATGTTCAAATTACTAAGAAAATGCAATGAACTGCCTCAACTTGGACTCTTCATGCATATATCTCAAATTCCCAATGTAATAACCTAAATCCAATGTTAATGTCCCATTATAAGTGAATAAAATCATATAACCACTGTGCACAATCACAAGGATGGTCGAAATTTGGCATTAAAATAAACATGTTTAAACATTGTGGATTGATGATTAACAAGTTGTTAGCTAGTTTGATCATTCTTTCTAATGTTTTTGTCTAAAAATTGTTTCTTTCTAATATGGAGATTGATAATCCAAACATATATCAAACCCATGAAAAGATAGAAGACAAATTGTTCTTTGAAAATAACTTTAAGGTGCTTGAAATTTTCATTTAATAATAACTAGAGGTTTTCAATTGACACTGAACATTAATGAAGTGGTATTTTAGGTTGACATGTCACCTTTTTATATCTTGCAAGTGAACATTTCAACATTCCTAAATTGAATATAGTTTTGATGGTTATAACGCACTTTTCTTTTGTTCTTTTGATTTCCCTCCTCCCCCTTTTGATACATGTCAACTTGAACATGCAATATATATGAAAAAGTCTATGTCAAAACTAACATATATAACTCTATAAAAATTAACATGACGCCTGAATATTAGCTACTTCTCCGTATTCTTGCAACTATATTCAGCCGTGAACTTACAAATCAAGTCCCGTTGAAAAAAAAGTGGGTTAAGCAAAGTAGAACCTATATGAGTAATTAATATTGTAAATGAATATTTAATTACAACAACAATAAAAGAGTTTTTACCCTTTTGAATAAGGTTAGATTTATGAATCACACAGAGATATTGTGCACTATTAATATATTAATATTTAATTAAAGGTGAAATAATTATCTTAATAAAGAAGTAATCCTTGTGTAGCAAAGTTTTGCTAAAAACTTGAAAGGGAACAACTCAAGGGCTTATCTGTTTTCCATGTGGCCAAAGTTTAATTAATGAGAGTCAAACTCTCTTCATCAAAATTTTAAAATAAAAAATTAGTTACAGTGGGGCCCTAATTAATCCCCATACATGTATTTTGCGCTTTGAACAAGCTAGACACCTATATTATTTATCCCATAGGCAGTATATTTTTGTTTAATTGAAAATTTAATAGAATCAGCAAAATTGTATACGACATTGAAGGATCTCAAAAAATACAAATATAAAAAGGTAATAAAACAGAGAACACTAGCTACCATCAATTTATTTAAATTTAAATACCCCACTTGAAATGTTTTTTCAAATATGAATATATTTATTTAACTATTCTTTTTTGATGAATTATGAACAGGCAGGTTTGGCCAAAATTTGTATGTGAACGTTGAAATAATAAATGAATGCAGCTTAAATTTTTACAATGCAATTTTCTTCCTATCTCTACTTTTTCCTCAATTCTGCCTTAGCTTCCTCTAACCTGTTTAGCTGTTATTCAGTTCAAAAAAAAACTTGTTTAGCTGTTATCTCTTGTTTATTGTTAAACATTTAAATTCAATCATAAGATTAGTGCATTTATAAATTCATTTGTATTCCTAAGCGTACTAAGCTATGAGTAAATCTCTCTCTCTCTCTCCCTCCCTCCCTCTCTCGCTCCCTCTCTCTCTCTCTCCCTCTCTCTCTCTCTCTCGCTCTCTCTCTCCCTCTCTCTCTCCCTCTCTCCCTCGCTTTCTCCCTCTCTCTCCCGCTCTCTCTCCCTCTCTCTCTCTCTCCCTCCCTCCCTCCCTCCCTCCCTCCCTCCCTCTCTCTCTCTCTCTCTCTCTCTCCCCATGTCAATTTAAACATGCGACATAAGTTCTTTCTCAAACTAACATGACATTTGAATATTTGCCAATCTTCCGACTTCATGCAACTAATTTTGTCAATAACTTATTAAGTATGCCCCATAGAAGAAAAAGAGTTAAGAAGAAATGGAATCTGAGAGTTACCAAATATTCACATTTAATTTTAAAGCTTTTATGAAGAACAATTTTTTTTTGCTCAAGCAAGAATAATTTAATTAAAAGTGAAAATATACTAATTTTAATTGAGAAATAATCATCCAACAAAATTCAGCACATAACTTCCAAGAATGCACATTAAGGGCATCTCACCTGTCCAAGCGGCTAAATTTTACTAAGATATAAATCTTTCTATATCATTATGTTGCGTGAAAACTCAGTTACACTCGTGTATTTTGTGGTTTGGATTAAGAGACATCTATTTTATTACTTCATCAATATATTTGTGATTGATTCAAAAATTCATATTATCAATACAATTGTGCATGACATGGAAATATCTCAATAAAATGACAAAAAAAACCATCAATCAATAGGTATTCAATGAGGTAACAGTAGCCCGGGGTTAATTTACTCAAATACTCCCTCTGGTTCGTATAATATAAGAGTCCAACATTAGAATCACGCTTCTTAACAAAACATGTGAAAGTTAGTTGAGTGTCAGGAGTTAATGTTTTCTTTTCAATAATGCTCATATTTATTATAATACTTTAAAAGAGAGAAATACATAAGTTTTAATAAATATTAAAGAGAGTTAGGGACATAGTAGGAAAAAATGCATGAAATGAAGAGAACATGTGAGGTGAACTTTTACATTTTTGACCAAAATCATTCAAATTTTAACTCTTATATTACAGATTGGGAATTACTCCATTTATATATGGTTTCACAAAGTTGGATTTATTTATTTAAAAAAATCTTATCATTTAATGCATGTCTGACAACTTTCCTTATAATTACAAATTAGCATATTTTTATTTATGGTTCTCTTAAAAGCTTTTCCATATAAGAAATCATAGATGCAGTTACATTTTTGACATTAAATTCAAAAGAGACGCTAAAACAAGTTTCACATTTTCTCTATATAAATCTTTCATTTCTTGATTATTGGCATCAATGAGACTATTTCTTGAGACCTTGCAAAATTCAATATAATGGAAGGCTCGAGCAGCCCAAAACCCTTAACAGGTCCAATTTCTTTCTTTATTATCATAAGGTTTATGTCTAATGACGATTATGTTAAGTCTTCATACATTAATGGTATCTCTTAATTTGTTTTAATTTATTTCAATTTTACAGCCAACGACATTGAAGACTTGTTTGGAAGCAAGAATCCCAACTTACTAGCATCTTCTTCATCTTCATCAAAGCCTCCTTTGGGACCAGTTCCTCTACTTCTGAAAATATCTAATAATAACTCTAACTCCCCTCTTTTTCCTACTGTTGAAGCTGTAATTACTGGTAATAAATCACAGCAAGACAAGAAGGAAAAGCTTCAAACACCTACTGTGTCTTCTGCTCAAAAGAATAATAATAATGTCACTCTCAATCTTGCTTCATATGATCAATACCATCTTGAAGCTAAGAATCAATTTGAACCAAAAACAAAAGTATCTGATAATTCCGAAGAAGCTAGGAGGCTCAGGAGGTAAATGTGTACCTTCGTTCAATGAATGAATTGATGAATCATAGATCTTCATTTGTTTATTAGTAATCATAATATAATATTTGCATTTGTGTGTCTAGAGTGATGTCAAATCGAATGTCTGCCCAAAGATCAAGATTTAGGAAGCTTCAATATGAAGCTAATTTGGAGAAGCAATACGCACAACTGAAGGTAACACACAAACACACATGGATAATGCTTTTCCAGAAACATGATATGGTTCTTTTTGAGGTTATTATATATACATTTTTTATGTGTGCAGAATCAGATTGCTTTTCTCAAGCCTCAAATTGAGGCATTTACCAATTTAAAGGACAAGTTGATGTTGGAGCAAGCAGTCTTAGCGCAACGATTTGCAGTTTTGGAGAATGAAACACTGTTTAGACAAGGTGTACATATGACACACACGCTCACACGCACACGCTCATCCATTTTATTAGCATTCTCTGCTTTGTTTGTGAAGTATACATTTCATTGAGTTGAAGTTGTAGATACTAATAGCTTGAATTTTCAAGTGGGATAGAACTTATCGCCTCCCATCATATATATCCTATATGTGAACTTAGTATATGATACAAGGCTATTGATTAGGACCTGTTTCATTACTGAGAATAATTTTGAGTAAAGAGGGATAATCAAATCTCTACATCCAGATCTCATTGGGTCTGTTTGGTACGAGTGGAGGGAGGGAAAATGGGCGGAGTGAACATTTTTGTTACATGAATTTATAAAAATTTGAGAAGTGAGGTTGGAAATCCTAAATTCATATATATAACTCTTATATTCAACATCTTATTTTTTATTAAAATATCACAACCCCACTTCTTCAATATTTAAAAACTCATCTTACAAAAATTTTCCTTCCCCTCCGCTCCTCCCCTCCAAATCCCTCGTACCAAACAGACCCTACATAATCTAACTTTTAGAAAGATTTCTATATTTTTTAAAAAATATTTTAATTGGTAAAATAAAAGGGAAAATTAATTTCAGGTCCCCCACAAGGGACTTAATACTAGAAAAGTCCCAAAAGTTGAAAATATTAATGTAGGGTCCCAAGGGACCTCACTTTAATATATTTAAAAAGTGAAAAGACAATTTTGCCCCTAGCCTTAATAAAAAAATACCCCACCCCCACCCCCTCCTCCTTCCCACAGCCACCCCTCCTCTACTTTTCAAATATAAAATTAAGTAATATCTTAAGTGTCATTTGTTCAAAAAAATTAATTCACTTCTCAAGCAAAATAGTGCAACGGAAAACTGATGAGAAGGCTTGAGGTTTTTAAATTTGCAGCTGAAATTGAAAGGAACCAAGCTGAAGTTTATGAATTGAGGGAGCTGGAGAAGCAACAGAAAGAGGCAGAAGCGCAAGCAATGATGACAGCTTTTGCAAATTTGGATACGCATCCCAATGTACAAGAAATATTTGTTGATACTGATATTTTAGCTCCAGGTTAGCAAATATTTATTTATATTTTTTAAAACAATCAAAAGCATATGCTCCTTCTGATGTTGTACAACTGATATTAAGATACATAAATATAGGTTAATTAAAATTAATCAAAGAGGCAATAATAAAATTGACGTAAAAATCTTACATTCTATGTTCATGCCTTTAAGTAATTATTGACCTAGAAAGTAATTTCTACATCACCCTATTGATCGACGTCAAAGGCTCACACAACTACATTGTTTGATTACTTGTCCCTTTAAAATTTGATTTTGAGAGCCCTCCTTGAAATTAAATTTTACAAATATATTTTTAAAAAAATTATTGAATTGTGTCATATAAATAAAAAAATTATTATCGCAAAAATCTGGAAGAAGAATATACATATAAATTTTTATTGATTTCTTAGGAATGTATCACATCTATATAATATAATATACTAGAACAACAACAACAAAGTCTTATGTGAGACTCATAAGTCCTTCCTCCCAACTTCAATTGAGTTTTGGATAGCTAAATAGATAAATGAAAATATCTATTTAACTAAATGAAAAAAGAAACTTAGATTGCCAATACTTCTATTAGTTAAATGTAAATGAATTTCTTCTGAGTATTTGAGTATCAGTGGATAAATAATTTTTTTTGTGTTTGAAGGTTTTGGGAACGTAGCAGAAATGTTAGAAATAGAAGAGGATGAACACACTATGGACTTGGACAATTTTTCCCCAATGAATGAGTTGAATGTCATTGTTAACTCTCCAAAGCCCAATGACAACGATGCTGATAGCTGAGAATTTTACTGTTATATATTTCGTCTTTTGATAAAACATGTTGCATGTAAGTGTTATTTTCATGTAGCTTCTGGGAACTTATAAACTTATTCATATTTCATTTTGGGTAGATTATTTCAGAGTGGGGTATAATTGTCAATTAATAAATTACCCCTCTCCCCTCCCCTCCTCTCTCCCTCACTTGAACCAAACATAGCCTAAGGTTTATGTGTACAATAATTGTGGCATATGTTGTACTTGCTTTTCAAGTTTTTAATTAATGAATCCCTATTGTGTGGAAATAATTTATTTCTTTTTGGCCATTATGCTTCATTTAGTTAGAGTGTTTCCATTTGCAAAAAAAAAAAAAGATAGAGCCTTTCCATATTGTTCCATATTGATTTACTCATGTTTTTATGAACAGGCAAACGATTTAATTTCTCTTGATATCATCCTCACGGTATTTTCACTTACTTATCAAATTTCAAATATTACAAGTCTTCATCATTAGAATGAACCAAATTACAGCTCACCATATATATATGTGTGTACACACACATTTATATATTGGAAAATTAATCTTTTAGTCTTTATATATTTGCGACAATGTGACTCACTCTTTATAAAACATGTTGCATGGGAAATGTCGTTTTCAAGAAGTTTCATGGTTCTTATATACTTTACATATGATTTTCCTTAACAGTTATGTTATATGTTGTACTTGATTTTCTGGTTTCTAATGTATATTCTACTGTTTTGTGGTAGTAATTTTTCTTTCCTTTTTGGGCATTATATTTAATCCAAATAGATTTTTTCCATGTTTAAAGAAAAGGTAGCCTTTCCATATTGATTTACTTGTGTTTTTAGGAAAAAGGAATTATAGTTTCCTTTGATATAATCCTCTTGTTAGTCCACTTATTTTTAAAATTTCAAATATTTCAACGGAAACTCATCATTAGATTGAACCAAATTACAGATCAGCATACACACACATATACATCCCTGTGTATAAACCAGTGGGGTAAAGAGCAGGTTTCTCTCTATAGACAGTGTTCATTTCTCTAGGTGTATCTTCAAGTGCAAGATCTACTATCAAATATTTTTATTTTAGGGGTTGTATATATGATTTAAGTGAAGGGGAATGAAACTAGTATTTTTATTATTTGAACTTTTTTTATCAGGAATTTTTATTATTTGAACTTAAATGAATTGAAAGAAGTATTCCAAAGGTTCTCAATAACTTGTATAGTAAGGGTTGTCACCTTCTAGTAGAGGTGGATCATAAGTCATATGAGAGTTCGAGGATTTAAAAAGCTAAGACATAAGTGCTTCATGATTGGAATTCAATTAAAAAGAGCTTCAAAGATTATATATGAATTAATTCTTGTGTACCAAGTCCCTTATCGCCATGGACATGTAAGCTAAAATTAAAATTATTTAGATCGCATGTTAAATTAGTGAAGATTTTGAAAACTATTACAAGCATATGCTAAATTTCATGTTGTTTGAATATAATGACATAAGCCGTGATTGTGAGATTGTGAGAAACATTTATATACTTGAGAGTGCTCACATCTTGCTCCTTGATTCTCACTTGCATTGCTGATTTTGTTACAAGTCCCACATTGGGGAGGTTTCCTCACAAGGGAGACCTTATAAGTCCTTGGCTCCCCAACCTCAACAGCTAGCTTTTGGGGTGTGGTTCTCCCAAGGACTTGTGCTCGTTACAATGGTGCTTTCATTGAGAGTCGGCCAAACAGAAAGGGCTACCTGCGGAGGGTTCTGACCGGAGGGGCTGACCAACAAAGGGTTGAGTGAAGCGTCGAGTGAAGTGTCGTAGAGTGAAGCCGCCGGGACACCGACTCGGCCGAAAAACCGGAAAGGGCTACCTACGAAGGGTTCTGACCAGAGGGGCTGACCGGCAAAAAGGCCGAGTGAAGCGCCGAGTGAAGTGTCGTAGAGTGGAGCCGCCGGGACATCGGCTCTCGAGGGGGGTGCATTGTTACAAGTCCCACATTGGGGAGGTTTCCTCACAAGGGAGGCCTTATAAGTCCTTGGCTCCCCAACCTCAACAGCTAGCTTTTGGGGTGTGGTTCTCCCAAGGACTTGTGCTCGTTACAGATTTTCCTCCGCATATTTTGATAATGTCTTCTTCCAACTTGAGATGTCTAGGAGTACAAAGGTCTAAGTGAGGGGAATGATTGTGCATGATTATTATATTATTTTATCCATTAATAATGGGAAATTAGCATTTGACCTTGGAAATTACATTGGAAATTAGGTAGATTCATATGTATGGCCCATGTTTAGGGAGTTAATTGCATCTTAATGGTAAAGTAAGCATATTGGAAAATTAGCTCATGCATTTCATGATTATTAATGGATATCCCTTACATACACTATAATTTTTCATTGTAGGAACACATGAGGAGGATCATATTTAAGAAAGAGGTAAATGATTAGACTTAATTTTATATAGTTTAACTTGTGCAAATGAGCTTAATTAGTGTGATTTAATTGTTATATTTGTTCATTATTGATGATTTTATATGTGCATGCTACTATGTGAAGAACTGGAAATTATTATTAGCTTAATTACTTGCACTTTAAGTAACCAAGGGTATTTTGGTCATTTTCACTGTTGGGATTATTTTTATATGTAGGGGGTCCCACGTGGGCCCCACATACCCTTGGAGGAGCTTAGGTGGCAAGGAAAAAGGCTAGGTGGCAAGGAAGAAGCAAAAGGATAAGAATTACCTCTTTTGGTAAGAAGAGGATAAAGTCACTTTAAAGGAATCTTACCAAAAGGGGCAATTTTGGCTCCAACTTCAAATTCAAATTGGGAGCACCAAAGAGGGTAATCTTGGAATTGGAAGAAAGCTTTTGAAGAGGAGAACAAGAGGGGAATGCATGGTACAAGTGGAGGCCATCATAAATTTTTCCATACATTTCCAAAAATACCCTTCCTTTCCCTTACTACCCATCTTGGCTTCTTACACGTACACACACCTTAACACTTCATTTTGGCCGACCTAACAACTCATAATCTCTCATGTCCAGCTCATTCCCAACCCTAATCCGCCTCATAAACTCATCTCCAACTTCATTTGACACATTCCTTCACTTTCCACTTCATCTCCATCTTCTTTCTCTTCATTTTCTTTCTTCTTTCCACACACACACCTCCATGGCCAAAATTTCCTCTCCATTTTCCACCTTCATTCCTCAATCCATGACTTCCTCTTCATCATCCATGTTCATCCTCATCATCTCGATGCTAGGCTAAGCTTCCTTCTTCCTTCTCCAAGCGAAATGCACTTTCAAGATAAGCATACATTCGACTTCCATGTATTTGTGAGATTCTTGTATTAGGTTTGCAAGTTTGATGTATAATGTACTTAGCTTTCTCTTTGATCTAAGGTTAGCTAGGTTAGGAACTCTTGTAGATTGAGGTTCCTACTTTAATATATAGGTACTAGATTTAGGTTCCTACTTTAATGTATAATGTACTTTAATATATTTGTGTGTTAAATGAAGTGAATGACATATATAGGTACTAGATTTAGTCCTATTTTGCCCTAGTATATGAGAAGCATAGAGAGAGCTTTTGTTTTGATTATCTTTGTTAAATTCTCTTAGGTCACTTGTAGATTTAAGTGATCTAGAGGATTTAGCTAAGATATATCAAATATTCTCAAATACATGAAGTCTAATTAATCCTAAAGTGCAAAAGTAGCTTGGAGAGGGAGGTAATATCTCTTGATTTCTCCTAATTTCTATTCAGCTAGTTGCTTATTTTTAGTATTAATTGTAGTTCTTAGTTAAATCAAAATCATCCTTATTGTGTTGTTAAATTGCGTGGCCATTAGACCTAAGTTTTGCAAGAAATTAAACTAGAATTGTGAATAGACCTATACTCATCACTATACCTTAGTGAGTTTGAGTATTGATTTTATTTGATAAGCCAAGGCGACTTTTAGGCGAATCAGTAAAGAAGGCAAATTTATCATCTTCGCCATGGCCGTGCAAAATTACTTCACCGTGGCTATCTACAATAAATCCCATGATCCAAAATGAAAACTTCACTAGAGTTGGTTTTGTGTCTAGACTCAACCTCCAACAAGGCTAAATGAAATTTGGGAATATAATAACAACTAGACATAACTCGCGTTGCGTGGGGAGCAGGAACTTATGGTTATAACTTGAGAAAACATTTCTATATCAACAACACCATGAATTATGAGTAATGACAACATATTCTCCACTGCCAATAAAACCATACCAACACTGCAACACAACCATGCTACCATCTGCTATTACTAAATGAACACAGAAGTTATAAGTGGGACACACAAAAAACATATATAAGTTCTAATGAAAACCTCTTAACGTTAGATTAAATAAGAGTTATAGGCTCTTCATCATCATCTAAAAGGGTTATAGACTCCTTCTCAAAGAGTGTAGGTGATTCATGTGTTTCCTCTTTCTTCTTTGTAACAGACCGCCTACCATATTTCTTATGAATGAATACATAAAATCCATGTAAGTATTCTCTTGTATAACAAATATATAAGTTCCTAAAAAAACAAAACCAATCATATTTATTTATCTAAAATTTCCAACCTTGTTCACTCTGTTTGCTGGTGGGTCATCATCAACATCAGACGCAACCTAGTCAAAATCACCCATCAAGTCATCACACTTTATGTACTGAATAACACTGATGGAGGGAGTTCAGATGATCCATGTTGTATTGATTTTTTCTAAGTTTGATGATCTCCCTCTTGCTAACAACATCCTCCAACTCCTCAGGAATATCATACTCCTTATTCTTCTGAAATAAAACCCACCAAATAAAATACCATCAATGCTTTAACTATTTTTGACCACATAACAATATAGATGTTATATATATGAATTATGAAATAAAACCACTTAAAGAATAAAGGGTTAAGGTGCATTTTTAGTACTCTAGAATATAGCAAAGTGCACATGACATAAGTTGTTCAGTTGTATTTTGTGATGTGCACTTTGCTATATTCTAGAGTACTAAAAATGCACCTTAACCCTAGAATAAATTTCAATTGAACAGTTGTTTTATGAACCAATTGGATGACCACCTTTTCCCAAAATACAACTGAACAACTGCTACTATCATCAGTTACTGTGTAATGTGACTTCAACCTATAACAATGGTTGAGAAAAGGTTGGTAAGAAAATTTCGGAAATACAAACACATTAATTGAGAAGCAACTTTAACAAATGAAAAAATATTTAGTGCAAGAGTGTTCAACCCACTTAGGCTCAACAGAATTTGGCTTATTCTTGCATAAGGGATATTTCAAATCCCCATCATCATCCTTAAGTTTGGCTGAGCACTTGGAACAACCATCATAAACCCAATTGTGAACTGTTTCCTACTTTTGAAATTCAGCACAAATGATAAAAGCATCACCCTGCAGATAAAATTACAGAACTATACCAAATCTTTTGAGGCTAGAAATATAGTCATATAGAATGCTACATCTACATGAAAAAACCTTTGTCTGGTCCACTATTGCAGATATTGGGATACGTGCTTGCGTGGACAACATTTTCCAAACGCAGGCAGACTAAACCCAACCCTGAAAATGCAACATCCCTCACATTTGAAACAAAATTTGCCAACGAAGAAAATAAGCTTCAAACACATGATTCCAAAGACTCCTGCAAAGTTATGACATCCTTGTGAAGAGGCTTGAACACAAACTCTTGTTACATCATTAACACTTTTTAGAACAGGAATGCCTAAAATGTGAGGCCAGACACAGAGCAGGTTCTTCACCGAAATGAAAGGCTTGCCTTCAACTTTCTTCCTCATCTTTAAAATCTTCTCACAATAATACTCAACACCAGCACTGCTCAAACAGACCTTGACTATGTTCGTGTCATTGCTACAAAATTCCAATAACCAAAAACTTTTGTAGATCTTCCTAAATGAAAACAACATATTTAAACTAACATCATAAACAGATTCTCACCTAGCTGCATCACGAAAACATGATTCAATCATAAGGATAAGTTCTCGGTCAAAACACTCACGGGAACTATTAAGATCAACATTTGGTTCATTGGCAACGAATCCACAGAGATTTAAAATTAATAACAACAAAAAATATAGTGAACATGATCATTCAGGGAACAAAACACGATGTAGCCAAGAACTTAATATACAAACCAACCAAAGTTCCACTGGAAAAATTACCACTGGGAACATCAGAAGGACATCTAAGGTTAAATACATGATCCACAAAAGGAATGAACAAAGTACGAACACCAGGAAACTCAACAAGCACAATATGCAACCTTGGGTGTACACAAAATCCAACATTATTTACGATGAAGGGAGAAATGGAGTAAGAACTGGATTCCTTCAAAATACTTGGTAGAGAAATCATGTCATCATGAGTACGAACTGATGCAAGCATACGAGTGCCATGCAAGAAAGGAATGTGTTTAAACAAACAAAAAATAAAATGTTACAACAAAATAATAGGAAAACAGTTTTAAAAACAACCTAGGCATCCCATAAAATGAAGTCGACGCTAGCAACACTCTTCATCGAGTGGAGGGGAAAGTCGAATATATGAAGTGAATGACGAATAGCAATGCGACCTACAGTTACAAACACATGCTTGCTACAAACACACTCTTAAGGGAGCCCCTCCGCCATCGTCGTTGACCCACCCTGCCGCAGCTACCTTTTCATCCTCCGTCGTCCCGCCATAGCTCTGTTCTCCTTATGGGAGAGAGGAGTGGTAGTAGGAGTAGAAGAAGAAAAAGGCAGTGAGAGAGATTAGAATCAGAGGAAGGAAATGCCTTTTGGGGCCCACCATTTTTGTTGTTTGGGTTTCATCTTCTCTCTCTCTCTCGCTGGTTTGCTTGCAGAGAAGGTGGTGAAAAAGAAGAAGAAGAAGGATCCTTCTGCAAAATACTTGTGCTTCCTTCTTTGTTTTTTATTTCATATAGCTTTTTTTGTGCAAATTAGGGATTTAGTGATGTGGCAGGGCTTGCCAACGTGGATTCACTTCAATTGTTGATTGTCATGCCACGTAGGTTAATGAATGTGGGCCCCACGCCAAAACACACTTCTGTTAGCTTCAACTTAACGGCGTGGCTAGATTTGTCTCATTTTGGTTTATAATGTCCGGTTTTGCACCATCGAAATTACGGGTTCCAAAGTTGTTCATTTGTCAAATTACAGTGGCTATTTTTGCCCCTTCGCCCTTAATTTTACAGCTTTTATGCAAGATCAGTTTTGATTGGCACAAGCAAGAATAATTCAATTAAAAGCTAAATTATAATAATCCTTATAAATAAATAATCCTTACACTATAAAAATCAGCCAATAACTTGCAAATTGCAATGATACAACTCGAGTGTATCTCTCTTGTTCAAGTGGCCAAATTTTATTGAGATACGAAACTTTCTTCATCTTAATGTTAAGACAAAAGCTCTATTACAATAGGATCATAATCCTTGTTATTTTGGCATTTCAATAAAGCGGTAACTATTTTAATACTAAATCAATATATTTGTGATCAATTCAAAAGTTATTATAATCTGAACAACTGTATGACATATATAGAAGGATCTCAAAAATAAAATGACAAAAAAATCAATAGGAATCCAATGGGGTAGTAGCAGCATCCAATGAATTTAATGAAATACCCCTTTGAAACAGTTTTCACAAAGATATATTTAATGCATGTCTAATTACTTTCCTTATAATCACTTATTACCATATTTATAATTATGGTTCTTTTAAAATTTTTTCCATACCCAAAATATATTAGATGCAATCAAGGACTTTTCTGCCATTTAATGCTAATGATACACTGCTATATAAAAAAAATCAAATTATCACTTTTCCTTTGTAAACTGGACATTTCCTAAACAATTAATCCTTAATGAGTGAGTTGGACGATATTGTTAAACTACTAAAGCCCAGTGATAACAATGTTGCTAGCTTAGAGTTTCCCTCTTATTGTTAGTTTTATGGTTGCTACATATTATTTTTTCTTTTAATAAAACATGTAGCATGGAAATGTGCACCTTGAGGCTATCTCTTCTATCTAAGTGGCCAAATTTTACCTAAATACGAAACTACTTTCGTTATTATAATAAGACAAAAACTCAATTAAAATGGGATCATAAGCCTTGTGATTCTTTCCGTTTGAATTAAGTGGCAAATATTTTAATACCAAATCAATATAGTTGTGATGAATTTAAAATGTAATATAATCAATACAATTGTTTATAATATACGAGGATCTCATAAAATAAAATGATGAAAAAACCATCAATCAATAAGTATCAAATGATGTAGTGGAAGGAAAATCCAATTAATTTACTAAAATAATATTTTTTGCATGATTTCCAGTTTTCCACAAAGATGGATATACTTATTTAATAAAACTTTTATAATTTAACCCATGTATGCTTACTTTCCTTGTATCAGTAATTACCATATACTCCAATTAATGGTTCTTTTAAAGTTTTCCATAATGTGACTAAAGTTTATGTGAATTATTAGGGCCGGCTCTCTAGTTGGCTCTATCTTCTCTCCCCCTCCTCTCAAACTTTTTGGGTGGTGGTGGGATCTCTTCTCTCGTCGTCGTACGAGTTTTTTCATCGGCGTCTCCTTCTCCGGTTCATGCCGGGGAATGAGACGTCTGTCACTTTCATTGGTCTGCTCTTATGTTTCTTTCATTTTCAAATAAATTGGTCTAGGAGTTTCGACAACAAGAGAAATTTCTTCTATTCAATCTTCATCTTATGTATTAGTTTTGTGGGTATATTTGTTTCTGTGAGATCTACTCATGGAGCTTCTTTGAAAACCAATTTGATTGGTTTATTGCCGATAAGAGGTGTGGATCCTTTGGGATGGTTCTTTGAACAACCACTACTCAATAACTTTTCTACCGATGACGGTTCTTTTCTACCCACAAATTCTCAAGAAGGAAAGATGAAGAAGATGATAGGGTTTTTGCGACGGCGGCTGCTCACTCTTGGCCTATCCATGTTCATCTTTTTATGTTTTCTATGTATTTTTGTTTTTGCAGACCTATTTTGTATTTTAATTTTCTAGTTTAATAAAATCTTTATGCTTCTTGATAAAAAAAGTTTTCCATAACCAAAATAGTAGATTCTATGAAGAATATTTTTCCATTTAATGCAAAAGAGACATTGCCCTATCCTAGAAAAAGAAATCAAATTCAATATGAGGGATGACATCATTACCACAACGATATTTGTCTCTAATCACACAAACTCATAAATCATCCTTCTTGGTCATCATATTTCATCCTAACTTCATAAGAAACATTGATTCTATAAAGTAGCATGTCATAACCCATTCCACCTCTTCTCTTTGGTTCAAATGTGTGGTCTGATATTCGGAAAATTTGGAATTAGGTGATTGCAAACAAGTTACAAAATAGTGTGATAGGTACTGTCAAATGGAGGTTAGAATGAAGTGGATGCTTTTCTATTAATTCGGCGAATAAGCTTCTAGCTGGGGAAGATGAAACTCAACATAATGGATGGGAGAAGCATGGAAAGTCCGTGCACCACATCGTTGTAAGAATTTGTTATGACTATTGATGCAAGAGAGTTTGCTAACTAATTCTTCGAGATGTGAGTGCCACTTGACTTTGGATAGCACATGCCCAATGTGTGAAGAAGAGTCTGAGGAAACTATTCATGTCTTCAAAAATTGTCATAGAGTGAAACGGTTATGGAAAAAGATTGTTCCTGAACATAGACAAGATACTTTCTAGAGTGGGAACTTGAAGCAATGGGTGTGAAGAAATATGAGGTTCAAAACAAATGAGGATAAGGAATGAATGTCTTTGTTCACTATCATTTGTTGGTGGATTTTGAAACGAAGAAATCTTGTAGTATTTGAGCAGAAAATTGTTTCTGATGAAGCAATTTTGGTAAGTGCCAAAGCTATGCAGAGAAGTATGAATATAACATTACGACAGATTGTAGGCACAAGCATGGATGGGCCAGTGAATTTCTGGTGAGGGCGGGATGGAAGCCTCCTGAGGATGATTGGATTAAATTAAATGTTGATGGCGCCTTTTCTCATGCTTTGAGTATCGCAGCTTTTGGGGATTTGCTAAGAAATATGAATGATGATTTTCTTGGTGGCTTGTGGCTAAATTATAGGAAGGTGATGGACTTTCTGTGGACTTTAATTTGGGCATGCATGCTTGGACTGGAACTTGCATGGGACTTGGGATATCGAAGAGTTCAGTTGGATTCTGACTCTAACTTTGTAGTGGGACTTCTATCGAATGCAATCAATGAGTCTCATCATAATTTTGAGCTTATCATGACAACTAAACGATTAATGGATAGAGACTGGGAGCTACGTATTACACATGTCAATCGTGAGTCCAATAATGCTACTGATTTTCTTGCTGAAAGTGGTCTACTTGCTCGGGTTGAATATGAGGATTTTCAGGCTCCTCCAAAACTAATGCAGTTTTTATGTTTGGATGGAGCAGTTTTTTCAACTCACTAGGAGTTTGCTGAGGTGGTTTCTTATTATTATCAAAAAAAGAAAAACAATTATATTGTTGAGCAAGCAATATAATATAATAACTAAACCGAGGTTTGGGCACCAAGCTTGTTCTGGCGTTTGGACATCCTTATTGTATGACATTATCTACTTTCTTTATGAAACTCTGCCTACTTTTCTTGGACTGTGATAGCAACTTATCATAAATCAGGAATATTCACCATCACATCCTATCCTCTTTTTGTATCTTATTTGTGTTATTTTCTATTTTGTTGGAGTTTTCCAATGAAAACATATGAGTGTGTCAAACAGAGAAGTCTCGCATTGTTTGAGAGGGAGAGGATACAATGATATATAAGCATGTGTCCTTAGCTCAAGTTAAAAAGCCAAAGGATTAGTGGATCTTTCAAACACAAATTGGGTCACAATGAGGTAAACGTAGTGAAAATCTGGCAATTTCCCACTGTGCCTGTGGTAATTTCAAAGTCATCACAATTTTACTTAGGGTAAAGGTGCAAAACTAGCCACCGTAAATTTTCAAATGGACAACTCTGCCACCCCTAAATTGGACGGGGCAAAACCGTACATTGTAAATAAAAATGGGACAAATTTAGTCTCGCCGTTAACTTAGGCAAACAGACGTTTGTTTTTGCGTGGGACCCACCTTCATTAATCTACGTGGCAAATTTAAGTGGGCTTGTGATTCTTGGGAAAATTAAATACAGGTCCCTTGTGAAGGACTTAATATTAGAAAAGTCCCCTAACTAGGGAACTTAAAGTAGAGTCCCTTGGGACTATACTTAAATTATTTCTGAGCACGTGGGCCCCACAGATAATATTAAAATAATCTACCCTCCTCCACCCCCCTTGTCTCTCCTATCTCCTCCCATCTTCTTCTTCCTCACCTGCATCTTCTTCATCTTCATCTTCAACAACGCCACAAGCACTAACCAAACTAAATGATTTCCATTATACTGACACATAAATGGACACCAAAAGATACACAAAGTGTAACACAATTAACATAAATTCACAATTGTAAATACTTCAACTCAAGCATCATAATCTCTCTAAACTTTCTAAAACTAGGCACACGCACAAGCATTGTCAACAACTAGAGAACTCTCATCTTCACCCTCAGACCTGAAAAAGAAATAACCAAAAGCAAGACCCACAACGATCGCCAATAACACCCCACCATTAAATGACATAACAGCCGAGCATAAGCAAATATCTGATCGCCGAGTTAATCCCAAAACGCAAAGCTCCGGCAAACTTACCACCCAGTTTAGCCTTACCTCCGGCGAGGTTTGATCGGAGAAGATGAAGGACGGTGGGGGTGGAGGGTGGGGCCGTGAGGGAGGGTTGGTGGAGGGGGTGAGATTTTTTTTGGGTGCTGGGTGGGTGGGGGGCCGCTGCCCAACCGAAGAAGACGAAGAAGATGGGAGGAGATAGGAGAGACAAGGGGGGTGGAGGAGGGTAGATTATTTTAATTTTATCTGTGGGGCCCACGTACTCAAAAATAATTTAAGTATAGTCCCAAGAGACTCTACTTTAATTTCCCTAGTTAGGGGACTTTTCTAATATTAAGTCCTTCACAAGGGACCTGTATTTAATTTTCCCAAGAATCACAAGCCCACTTAAATTTGCCACGTAGATTAATGAAGGTGGGTCCCACGTAAAAACAAACGTCCGTTTGCCTAAGTTAACGGCGAGGCTAAATTTGTCCCATTTTTATTTACAATGTACGGTTTTGCCCCGTCCAATTTAGGGGTGCCAGAGTTGTCTATTTGAAAATTTACGGTGGTTAGTTTTCCACCTTCACCCTTTTACTTATCTGTTTTTGCGAAAAGTACAAATAAATATAATCAATTAAATGACTTATCAGAGAATCCTATATTTTGGGGTTTTATTTTTTTATTACCCTTAAATCTTGAATCTGCGGTTGTTGTAAATAATATACCAGTTAAATGTTTAACGTGTACTTCACATGCTCATTATTTTTCTTGTCAATCAGAGTAATTTTGGCAATGTCTGAAAACCTCAGTAGTTAATAATATAACACTTTATTTTTTTAAAAAAGAATATTATTACAATTGTATTGAAAGTGTAAAATTTATACCCATAAAGACTTTTAACAAGATAATGACGTGTTCATTAAGGTTTAACATTCATCCTACAACCAATAGTCTTCCAAAAATAAATTACATAAAGGGCTTGTTATTAAAAAAAATATCATCAATACTCATTCATATTCTTAATATGATATAAATTAACTTTATTTAAAGGAATTAAATAAACAAAATAAGTTATTTAATGTTAATAATTAATTTATAAGTTATGTATATTTGTTTGAAAAACAATGACAAAAATATATGTATGTAAAAATAATTTATATATATATTGGTTTTTTATATGATAAAAAACTAAATTCAATATTACAACATGAATTAAGAATTGTGTGTGTACATCCAAACTCAAAAGTCAAACACCATGTACTTGAAATTGAATATGAAATTGAATATTGACCCCAAAATAGTAATACACATAACTGTACATTCATTTAATTAATTCACCTTTCACCATATCAGAAATTTCAGAACATACTCCCTCCGGTCCCTAATGTAAGAGCCCAAAATTTGAATGGTTTTGGTCCCTAATGTAAGAGCTCATCCAATATTCTCTCCTCATTTAATGCATTTTTTCCTACTTTACCCCTAACTCTCTTTCATATTTATTAATGCTTATGTATTTCTCTCTCTTAAAAGTACCATAATAAATATGGGCAATATTTGAAAAGTAGCATTAACTTCAGACACCCAACTAACATTCACATGTTTTCTTAAGAAGTGTTTTTTTGGCGGCTAGCTCTTACATTAGGGACCGGAGGTAGTATTTGTTAGCTTTCATTACAAGTGGACCTGTGCAATGACACGTATATGATCGTAAAACGTGTGAATGTAATGTACTACTATATGCTCTTACTTGTATATTTTATGTTGCAGATACATTGAGGTATTCATGAGGATCATTGGATTCTTTGAAAAATTAAATTAACAATTATTGGTTGTCAGTTGTTATACTAGTAATATTTGTCTTGCGTTGAAGCCATCGAAGCATGTGGTATCTGACCAAAAAAAATGAAGCATGTGGTGTTGGTTAAAATCGTATTAGATTTAATTACTTTCATATATGGTTAAGCAATTTTGATCAAAAATATATGGTCAAGTAAAAATGGCATCATATGCATATATACTTTTGTATGTTATTCATTTAATTTATTCAAAATATTTTTCTCCAAAAATAAATTTTTCGTAACAATATATATTGAGATGTTTGCAAAATCTTTTTCTACAATAATGAATTAAAGAATATGAAAAGTAAAGTCATTCAATTCAGAAAATTTAACAATGTTGATTAGTTATAACGATCAAATTTCATACAGAACAGATGAGAATTGAGATCATTCTAGCTGGTGTTAAAAAACATGTTAGAAAAAACTATTTCATTCGACAATTTATCGAGAAATTGATTATTTATCTAGTCTTTGTTTTATCTTCACCACCTTGCTTAAACAATGTGGTGGTTGATTGTCTTATCAAAATCAGCCTGTTTGAAGAGAAGCACACATAATAATAATTTTTTTAGGGGAAAGTTGCAAAAATGATATTAAACTTTACCTAAAATTGTATTTATAATACTGAAGTTTTGAGAAGTGCAAAAAGAGTACCCAATTTGGGGTTCAGGTGCAAATATAATATTTTCACTTGGGGGAAATAAAATTTAGATATGAAAAGACTCTTATGCCAAGACTCTTATGCCGGCATAAGAGTCTTTTCATATCTAAATTTTATTTTCCTCAAGTGAAAATACTATATTGGGTAAAGTAGGACGGAGGTGCAAAAATGATACTAAATTTTACCCATTTTTTGCACCTTCACCCATTTTTATACAAATAAGTCAATTTTCAAGTAGAACGAAGGTGCAAAAATGATACTAAATTTTACCAAAAAGTGCGTTTGTAATAAAGTTTTGCAAGGTGCAAAAATAGTACCCAACTCGAGATCCAGGTGCAAATATAGTATTTTCATTTAAGGGAAATAAAATTTAGATATGAAAAGACTCTTATCCCCCTCATTAAATTTTATTTAATAAGGAAGGAATGAGGGTATAAGAGTCTTTTCATATCTACATTTTATTTCCTTCAGGTCAAAACACTATATTTGCACCTGGACCCCAAAAGTTGGTACTATTTTTGCGCCTCTCGAAAGTTTTATTACAAACACACTTTTAAATAAAATTTAATATCATTTTTACACATTCGCCTTTTCAAGTACTACTATCTAGTTCTCAAGGACATTTTTATTATAGTTTTCAAAATGCAACATACTTTATTACAAAACATTTCAATACAGGATCGGAATCTTGTATTCCTAACCACACAAATTATTCCTTTATAAGAATAATATAATAATTGTCGATCTAGCAAACATACTGCTATTGACGTGTTTAAATGTGACTAGCTATGTTTTTATATATATGAAAAAACTGAACTTATTAATATATTATGATATGATTTGTAAAAATTCTATTAACATTTAAATTTTGACATTGGTATTTTTTGTTGCTCCTTTAAGTCATAAATTTAAAACTTGTCACCTAATTTGTTTAGATTAATGTGTTAGTTAAATTAATGAAGAAATTTACCCAACATATGAGATTTCACAAATCCCAAAACTTCGAACCCAAATTGAACTTAAGCCATGTTCTTGTTAATTAAACAAGAATAAAGCAGTGATATAAAATAAGAAGCACTGATACAAAAATCTGAGTTATAACTAGAATAATTCTAGAGAAGCACGCATACAAAATAGGAAGCTAATTAAAATAAACAAAAACCTAGTTGATTAATTCTATATTTGACCATTTTTTATGTTTCTTGAACATTCTGTTTTACAAAATGGAGTATTTCTCAATCATTTCATCCAAGACAGTGTTTTGGACTCGACAACCAGTTATTTTTAGGCCAAATGTAGACAACCCATTAGGGCTTCGAAATTTGAATTTGGTTATATTATAATATGAATTTGGGCTCCGATTTAAAATAGTAAAGCACCATAATTGCTCTTCTCTATTCCATGGTGGCTTGGGGATGTTCTGCTACTTGTCACCGAAAGCTCCACACAAATATTGATGCATGGCCTTATTCAAACAAATAATTCATGACATCCTTACCCTGCTACATGTCACCTTAAGCTACACACATGTAATCATCTATGTCATCACCCAAGTAATGATCCATGTCATCCTATATGTAAGAGGTTCCAAAGTCCAAAGAATAATATCAACATTTCAGCCTTAACATTCTAAAATTGTCCAAAAAAAAAACCTTAACGTTCTAGAGGTTACAGAGACTTATATTAAGAAATGTGTTATAGTGACTTAATATGATTAGAATAATAAATTTAAAAGAGATTCATTTTGACGTATAAAAAGAATCCCAGAATTAGTCTGAACTGCTTTATAATATATATTAACTAATCAACATTATATTAATAATAAATGTATTCAGTTTTTTACCAAAATCGTATTCGTTTTCAAGACTTCACTAATACACACATAATAATAATAATACAACAAATTAATGAAATTAGTTTGTTAACAATAATTTGATGAATCTTTAGCTTTCAAAAGTACGTTGAACCCCATTACAATTTAGCCTTGTGAATTTGCTTTAAAAGCAATTTTGTTAAGATCAACTATGTTTATAAATATTTATTTTACAATTATAAATCATTTAAAAAAGTTTGAACTGAATCATTTAAAAAATAAAAAACATTTATTTCTAAAACAAATACATCTGTATCATGCGCATATACATACTATTAGTGTTTTTTGTCATGCTCCAGCTATATATCTCTCAGGATTACATACTTTTCCATTATTGAGCGAATCTTTTTGGGTGACAAGGGCATGCACAACATCTGAGCTGTGATGTGGAAATTATTAGGGAAAAAAGGAGAAGAAAAGTGGGATAGCTTGATCATATGTAAGTATGTACTCCTTCCAGTCCTTAATATAAGAGACGACAGCCGCAAAAAAACGCTTCTTAAAAAAACATGTAAATGTTAGTTGAGTGTCTAGAGTTAATCATTCTTTTTCAATATTGCCCATATTTATTATGAAACTTGTAAGACAGAGAAATACATAAACATTAATAAATATGAAAGAGAGTTAGGGGCAAAGTAGGAAAAAACGCATTAAATGAGAAAATAATGTGAAATGAGCTCATATATTTTGTACCAAAGGGAGTAATTAACCTTTTCTTCCTAATCCCTTGAGTTAATATTATTAATTATGTTTAATTGATCCGTCCATTACTATTTAGCATTGGACTTCCAACGAATTCGATTCTTTATTACATCACTAAAAAAGATGTGGTCAAGCATTTTTGTATGCTTATTCGTCACGTGTTGTGGAGATGTTGTGGCCATTATTTACTCACTCACAATTTTACATTCAGTAATAACCAGCATTCAGCAACTCACACATATGATAAAACTCGGTTGAACTGGGTCGGCTCTCTTGAGTTGGCTCTATCCTCTCTCTCCCTCCTCTCAATTTTTTTGGCTGACAGTTCTTTTCCACCTATAAATTCTCATGAAGGAAAGATGAAGAAGAGGGTAGGATTTTTGCGATGGTGGCGGCTCACTCCTATCCATGTTTACCTTTTTAAGTTTTCTATATATTATCATTTGAATTTTCTTTTTTGCAGACCTATTTTGTATTCTAATTTTCTAGTTTAATAAAAAACATTTATGCTTCCTAATAAAAAAAGGCAATACACACATATACATATATAGTAATACAAAATTTAGGAAATTAATCATACTATTTCACCCTTTATAATTAATGTCACTTATTGAATATTTTTAAATGAGTAAAGAGTAAAAAAAACACATACTCCCTCTGATCCTTATTATAAGACACCAACTACATCCTTAATTAAAGTTGCTTTTTTCAACTCCACTCTTCATTAAATGACATGTTTCACATTTTTAACTATTAATCTCCATTAATGACATGGAAAAAGTGGGAAAAGAGCATTTAATGCGGCGATTGATTCTTTATATAAAGACCAAATATTATAGGTAATTGGTGTCTTAAAATAAGGACAGCATCAATGTACTTTTTGGACAAAAATGTACACATAAACTTTCATAATAAATGGTTCAAAAGTCATATATTCTGTAAAAGTAGTACACAACATCATTAACTTTTTTTCAATTTCTCTAACAACATTATATACTTTTAACGAATTACGTAATTTTTGAACTCAATATAAAAACATATGTATATTTTTATGGATAGCTTATGTGTATTGTTGATGCAATAAGAAAGCTAATGTATATTGTTTACCCAAAACTAAAGAGCAGTTAGTACTAGTGATATTTTGGGGAAAACTCATGTGTATTCTTTAATTTAACTTTTTTTATAATTTAAAAATTTATGTGAGTTGGATCCCAGAAAACCTAAAGATTTATCTATACTAACATATTGATAACTACATGCTTTAATGTATTAATAACTAAAAAGTACTAGTAATAACATGAACAATCATAAATTGTATTGGTATAAAAGAATTAAAAGTAAAAAATTTTGTATGTATGTCTTACATTTGAAATAGAAAATTTACAATAGCTAATGAAACTTTGACTCAAATGACATCAATCCCACCTCCTCATAAAGATGGTTGTGAGATCATTCCCAAGGTTGAAAATGTTTCGTTGTGTGAGTAGTTCCTCCTATAGAAAATGTTAAAATATGGGTAAAATTATTTAAAAGAAATATAAAATTTATAATGAGTTTATTCAAAAGATTGATCTTTTATAGATTTAATGGATATATTGAATAATATAATAAACTTCATCATGAATATATAATTGACCATCAAAATTATATAACCTACTCTCCTGTCTTAAATATAGAATCTATTGAGGGGAGTTGGCCTTGCTCCTAAATTTAGGATTGAATTCCAAGTTTTATTAATTCTTCTTAAATTATCCTTATTGGTGCTCCTACGACCCTAATCAAGTAAAGAAATGTGGGAGGGTATAATATTAATAAATTATGATTGAGGTGTTTCAGGAAAAAGCACAACATACAAATTAATATAACTAACACCCTTAATTTAAATAATCAAATTAGTTTTTATATTTATAGAAGTGTTGGAGTACAAATTAAAATAAAATATACTATGAGTCTAGTGATGTTTACAAAATTGTAATGATTGCAATTTATTCATCAAATTCTGTAAGCTAAAAGAAATAAATACATAGACTCCATTTATTCCTAAATATAGGATTTAGTTGGGGAAATGAGTTTTTTCCTAAATATAAAACTCATTTATAGCTAAATTTTAAGAAAGTTGTCATGAACTCCTGATTCCTCTTATGAAATCATTCTTTAGGAAGTTATGGAAATCAGAATCACTTTCTTCTTCTCCAAACCAAAGCTATCATGAACTCCTGATTCCTCTTATGAAATCATTCTTTTTTTCCCCTCAGTTTATGAAATCATTCATGGTTGTTAAGGATGTAAATAATTATTTGCATTGCAATTAGAATCTAATTTAGGAAAGCAATGAAATGTTTGATTGACATTGGTTTGCTAATAGGAGTATGGAGTAGTCTAAGTAGATTAAAATTCTGAAACTGATATATTAGTCAAATAAATATTTTTTAAGATGCCCCCAAAATTCCATTTAATTTGTTTAATTAGCTTATTTTCAATTATTTATTTCTTATAATAGAAAATAACAATTACCTCTGTCCTTATATAAAAACACACATGCTACAACCATGAGTAGTTGCTTTTCTTCAAATGTTGATGGGTCATATAGGTTGGATGTCTACTTTTTTATTTTTAAAAATTCATTTCTCCTTTTATTTTAAAAATTCGAAGGATTGAGTTAGAAAAAGTTAAGAGCAACTATATATATATATATATATATATATATATATATATATATATATATATATATATATATATATATATATATTATATAAATCTGGGAATAAATTAAAAGAGAGTATAAATAATCATTTATATACATGACCCATAAACTATTCTAGTTGAATCTAATCTAATCTACCTAATAACCCTAATGTCTCATACTTTATTCCTATACTTCTAAAATACTACTCCATCCGGTTTTTATTATAAGTCACCAACTACCTCTAATTTTTAGTTCCTAATATAAGTCACTAACCGCCGCATTAAATGTTTTTTCCCACTTTACCCCTGTTTTTATTGAAAATTCAAAATTGAAAATGTGAAACACATTATTTAATGAAGGGTGAAGTTGAAAAAAGTGGAAAAGTAAATATGAATTTCAAGACCCAACTACCATTCCTTGGTTTGTAAGAAATGAGTAGTTGGTGACTTATAATTAGGACCGGAGGGAATACTATACAGTAAGTAAAGATGTTAACATATGATATACTATCCTACATCTATTTTCATGCATCACACTTCATTGACCACCTCACTCACTCGGATTTTGTTTTTGGGATCAAAACCCACTAGGAAATTCACCCGTTAGGGCAAGGTTAAAGTACCTTAGGCAAATCAGCATGAAATCCAAAAACAAACCACTATCTTACTGACATTTTGATTTCAAGTTCCTATGAATTATTGTAGCACCAGAAATTGTTTTTTTTTTCAGAAATTTCGATGTGCATTTAAACATGCATTTACTTACTTTTGACCATAACATACGTGCATTCAAATATGCATTAATTGTCTGGCAAAAAATATGCATTAATTGAATATAGAGTCTAGCATCTTGTAAAATGACCCAATTTTTTAGAGGTAAAGGAACAAAATAACCATAAATAATTGTTCAAAATGCATTTAATACCAGATACAACACAATGGTGCAAAAATACCCATAATGATTGAAAAGTGGATAGACATGCACTTATACAACTCAATGGTGCAAAAATACCCACAAGAAACAAAATTCTGATAAACAATTTTTCAATGTGCGTCCTGCAAGTTTGCATAGACATGAAAAAGGTAAATCAAGCATTTCTGTTGTTTGATTTTGGTTCAAAGGTCAAAAATATACGTATGTTTTACAAAAAGATTACACAATATTAAACTTTCTTTAAACTAAATTTACACTTAAGCTTTTATATTAGGTTCAAAGTCACAAAATTCATTAAAAGTGTGTAGTGACCAATGTGTAATTTTCATTAAAAAAACACATTTGTTACTAGATGATCTTTTGGGAAAAGCACGTGTGTACTTTTTACCATTAAACCTTTAAATTTTTTATTGTTATTCTCTCAAATTTGATTTTATGTTGGATGATCTTTTGGGAAAAATACATGATTTTTTACCCTTATCCCTTTAAACTTTTTTAATCGGTTTTCTCTTTAATTAATTTTGTGTGTTAATTATGTCATATATAAAACATTTATAATTAAGTTACAATTTTGGTGCAGCTAAATAGGTATTTTTGTTATTAAGAGAACTAGATTAGGATTTTATCTAATTTTAAAATAAAATTAGTATTAATTCATAATTTATAATAATGATATAGCTAATTTTGGTGCAGATAAATCAGTATTCTTTTTCAAAAAAAATATTAATTTCAATGCAGCTAAGTCAATTTTTTCCAAAGAAGTTCAAATCAATATTTATCTAATTCTGAAATAAAATCATTATTCATTTTTTCTGGAATGAAAAATCATTGTTCATTTATAATTCATATTATATTACAGATTTTGGTAATTCTGGTGCAGCTAATTCATTTATAATTGTGATTTACCAACTCCATAAATCCCTCCCATCAGTGACATTTAAATGAGAAAAAATCAGAAGGAGCACACACCTTCAAACTTACGGGACTAAAACTCTGAGTGTGTTTGGTTGGAATTATTTTGAGAAAATAAGTAGCTTATTTTGAATAGTCAGCTTATTTGGGTGAATGATTTTTTCTATGTTTGATTGAACTTTTTTTCACCCAACTTATTCTAAATAAGATAGCTTATTCATAAGCCACTTTGGTCAACTTATTTCAGAAAAAAAGCCAGCTTATTTTTCTATCTTACATAAAAATGAGCCAACTTAAAAATAAGCCATTTTTCAACAAAAAGTCATCCAAACATGTTTATAATAATTCAAATAGGAAAATAAGCCACTTTTTCACAGTTCAAACATAAAAATAAGTCAACCTAGAACTTATTTTCTAACTGACTTAAAAATAAGCCAGTTAAAAAATAAGTTACTTTTCCACAAGTCGAAAAAAAAAACAACTTTTTAACCACAATAGATAGATATTCTACACCATTGGTTTGTACACAATGTCAGGTTGAACTGCTGTGCCTTTACGTTTTTTAAAGTAAAAATCCGCTTGTTTGTTGATAGATAAGACGTCTCAAGTCTCAAGTCTCAACATAAAAAAATGTAGAATTGGTTATCTCAATCGCAACTTACTCACCCAAAGCACCTTTGCTTCATCAGCAAATTCCACTTAATGGCCATTTGCAAATTTTGCGGTTTAATTGAACTCAACCCATGATTAATTAACCCTGCTCAGATTCCCAAAACACCAATAAACATTTTTTTTAAAAAGAAAAGAATAAAGGGAAAATTAATTTGTAGTCCCTCACAATGAACTTAATAGTAGAAAAGTCCCATAAACTCCACATAGAGACCCTACTTTAATATACTTCAAATACAAAAAGACCATATTGCCCTCCTTGTGAGTCTGTGACAAGGTCATGGGCAGGAAATGACGAGGTTATGCGCACGTTTAACAAGATCATGAACAACTCTAACGAGGTCATGACCCACCCTGTGATACGTTAATGGGCAAGCATTGACGAGGTCAAGGGCAGGAATGACAAGGTCATGCGCATTTATAACAAGTTCATGAGCAGGGAAGAAGGAGCAATATAGACTTTTTGTATTTGAACTATTTTAAAGTAAGGTCCCTAGGGACTATACTTTAATATATGAAGTTTATGGAACTTTTCTACTATTAAATTCCAGGGACCACAAATTAATTTTCCCATCAATAAACAAAAAGAAAGAAGCAGATAATGGAACTAGTTGACCAAAATCATCTTCCTCTGTCGTCTCTCCCATTCATTGGAGTTGTTCCATCCTAAGCATTTGCGTGTCCTGTCTCCTCTCTCTCTCTCTCTCTCTCTCTCTCTCTCTGTGGAGTTGTTCTCTCAGACTCAAACCAATCTCTTCTTCTCTCCTGCACAAAATCACACACAACAATAATTCACATATAAACCCCAACACACTATCCCACTCATTCATACTCTCAACTCCATTCATCTTCATCTCATAAAATACAATAATGAAGTGATCCCTCTTCTCTCTGCCTTTCTGGGTTCTTCTCATCTTCTTCATATTAAGTGAAGAAAGAGAACAAGATGTGGGGTTTAAAGCTGAGTGAAAAATTCAAGACCCCACAAGTTCATGCCCTCAATAATTCTTCATCAGAAAACAACACTAACATCATCAATGAACATCGAATCCAGTCATTAGGATCAAAACCCAAATCCAAAATCAACTCAATCTTAGAGATTGACTACAATCTTCCCTTTCCATTGCCTTCCTCTGACTCAATCGAACCACCCATTGACCCTTTTCTCAAACCCATCAATCTTATTGAGTCAATGTCTGAATTCTATTCTCGCCTAGAAAATTCCTCAATCTCTCAGAAACCATTGCTCTGTGTAGAACAGTACTCTCTTCTTCGTGGCCTTGCTGATCACAAGCTTCTTCGTCGATGTCTTCGAATTGCGAGACAAAACGCTGATGATGTTGTCACAAAGATTGTGCTTTCTGCTTGGTTAAGGTTTGAGAGGAGAGAGGATGAATTTGTTGGTGTTTCTTCTTTGGATTGTAATGGGTATGTTCTTGAATGTCCTAAGGCTAATTTGGCATCTGGGTTTAGTTCTTGTTCTGTTACAAGTCATTGCCAGTGTGTTCATCAAGTGAATCAGGATGTTGTTAGTTCAATTTCAGAAGTGGGTTTGAGTTTACTTGATGAAGAGAGTGATGTTTCGTTTTGTTTTGGGAATGAGGAAATTAAGTGTGTTCGTTTTAAGATAGCAGCTTTATCTGAGCCTTTTAAGGCTATGCTTTATGGTGGTTTTGCTGAGTCAAACATGAGGAAGATTGATTTTTCACTTAATGGTATTTGTCCTGAGGCCATGAGGGCTGTGGAGATTTACAGTAGAAGTAAAAGATTGGAAATTTTCTGTGTTGACACTGTTTTGGAGCTTTTGAGTTTTTCTAATAGGTTCTGTTGTGAGGAAATGAAGGCTGATTGTGATGCCTATTTGGCTTCTAGTGTTGGAAATCTTGATGATGCATTGACTCTCATTCATTATGGGTTAGAGGAAAGAGCTTCACTTCTTGTAGGGTCATGCTTACAGGTATTACTTAGAGAATTGCCAAATTCTTTGTATAATTCTAGGGTGATCAAAATCTTTTGTAGCTCTGAGGCTAAGGAAAATTTGGCCAGTGTTGGGTATGCTTCTTTCTTGTTGTACTATTTCCTAAGCCAGGTGGCTATGGAAGAAATCATGGCATCTAAAACTACTGTTATGTTGCTAGAAAGATTGGGGGAATGTGCTGTGGAGAAATGGCAGAAGGCTCTTGCATTTCATCAGTTGGGCTGTGTGTTGCTTGAAAGGAAAGAATATAAGGAAGCACAGCATTATTTCGAGGCGGCAGCCGAGGAGGGTCATGTTTATTCTTTGGCTGGTGTGGCTAGAACAAAGCACAAGCTAGGCCAGCCGTATTCAGCATACAAGTTGATAAGTTCTGTCATATTTGAGTATAAACCAGCTGGGTGGATGTATCAGGAAAGGGCTTTGTATAATATTGGAAAGGAAAAGAGTTTTGATTTGGATTTCGCAACCAAGTTGGATCCTTCACTTTCGTTTCCTTATATGTACAGAGCTCTGGCAAAGGTTGAGGAGAAGCAGATAAAGGCAGGGATTTTGGAACTAGACCGGATTATTGGATTTAAGCTCTCTCCTGATTGCCTTGAATTAAGGTGTTGGTTGTTTATTGCGGTAGAGGATTATAAAAGTGCCGTGAGAGATATTCGAGCATTGTTAACATTGGAACCAAACTTCATAACTTCACATGGGAAGATCAAAGGGGAATACTTGCTTATGCTTCTCACCAATAAGGTTGAGCAAAAGAGTCTAGCTGACCTTTGGATGCAACTATATGAACAATGGTCCTCTGTTGATGATATTGGTTCTCTGGCTATTATACACGAGATGCTAGAAAATGAACCCGGAAAGAGTCTTCTAGAGTTTCGTCAGTCTCTACTCCTTTTAAGGTGAGATTGCATTTATCTTTCTTCAATTTTCATTTGGTTTTGACTTGAGTTATTATTGCCTGTCTTGGACCTTCTGAGTATGTCTAAATTTAGTAGAATTGAAGAAATGATGAAATGTTGAATTCGAATCAAAATGAAATCTTTTGCTCCCTTCTTTTTGGCTTCCATTTTTGTTGATTCAAAAGCACCCTTCTGCTTCGGGTTTGTGTGTATGACTGGATTATCACATTAATACTGCTGAAGTCATTGTTGTTTGTATCTAAGATACTTTGTTGTTCATTTAAGTGCTTATTATATACACACACAATGGAACTATTGTCTACATTTAAATGAGTTACTTGCCTCTTTTGAACATTTAAGGTTAAACTGTCAAAAGGCTGCAATGCGTAGTCTTCGGTTGGCTAGAAATCATTCTAGTTCCATGCAAGAGAGGCTAATATATGAAGGGTGGATTCTCTATGATACTGGCTATCGGGAAGAAGCTCTGGCTCGGGCTGACAGGTCCATTTCGATTCAAAGATCATTTGAAGCCTTTTTCCTTAAAGCATATGTGTTGGCAGACACTAATCCTGACCCTATATCTTCGTCAAATGTTATCCAACTTTTAGAAGAAGCTCTTAAATGTCCTTCAGATGGACTTCGTAAAGGACAAGTTAGTAGTGATCTCCGGCTCTCTTCTACTGCTTTGATTTACTGTTAATCAAATATGTGTTCTAATATTATCTTATTGGCTGCTGCAATTTTCTATTTTTGCAGGCGTTGAATAATCTGGGCAGTATCTATGTTGATTGTGGCAAGCTAGATCTAGCCAAAGAATGCTACAAAAATGCCCTTGCAATTAGACACACAAGGGCTCACCAAGGTCTGGCACGCATATATCATCAGAAAAATCAGCGTAAATCTGCATATGATGAAATGACTAAGTTAATTGACAAGGCTGTGAACAATGCCTCAGCATATGAGAAACGATCTGAATACTCAGATCGTGAGATGGCCAAATCTGATCTTGACGTTGCATCTCAACTAGATCCTTTAAGGACATATCCATACAGATACAGAGCTGCAGGTACTTTTATGCCTTCAACACATCTCGTTTGTTATTTACCTTTGATTAGAGTCATAATGGGGATGATTACATTAGATAGTACCCAAATCAGATGAACTCAAACATTTTAGATTCCTCTTTTTTTTTGGGGGGGGGGGGGGGGGGGGGTTTGCATCTGTATGCCAATAACCTACAGATGTTTGATTACTATGAAGAGCTCTAAACTGTCAAAAGCATACATTCAGCATTAAATGAGATTCTAGATTTTCAGTGGATAATTATGAGTTTGCTATTGATGAGCCTTTATGGTTGCCTCTGTTTGTTTTGTACACAATGTGGAGGATTGAAGGAAGATTTTTAATACTATGAATTTTCGAACATTAAGTAGGAGTTTCACAATAACTGAACAAAGTGGTAATGAAATGAAATTTATAACTGTATCTGCACTTTTCCTCTGTTTTGGATCAATATGTCAAGTTAAATCAGTTAGTGAAACTGAAACTTATTCACTTGCTAAAACCACTTCACAATTGCTTGGCAATAGCTTTTTCTATCATTATGTATCACCATCTTTTTTATTGTGGTTAAACTCATTGTCTCGTTTGGCAACTTGTTTCCAATAAGTAGTTAGTCAAGTTGTTGGCTGGATACATATACCATACAAAAGTGAAATAAAATAGTAAATGCGAAATAGCACGAAGTTTTATTCTTTTTTACCCATTACAATCAAGATCATAATCCATGTACATCTGTTGCTTCAAAAGGAGGTGGTCCCTCCTATCCTTAATATAGTAGCTAGATAACTAATTTGTGGATATTAAAATAAGTTGATTAAGTTATACTCCCTCCGGTCCTAAATATAAGACCTGGTTGACTTTTTTGGAAAATCCTAAAAAAAACATAATAACTTTAAATTATAAATTGATTTGCCTAATTTTTTCCCTTAAACTAGTTTATTTTACCTATAAACTAATGGATAATTTAAAAATATATCAAATATGTCATGATTTAATAACCTATTTCGCAACCTTAATCTTTCCAAAAAAAAAGTCAACTAGGTCTTATATTTAGGACCGGAGATAGTATGTAACAAGTATATGTTTGTTTGCCTAGACTACCCTTTCTGATTATTTGAATTGTTTATTCTCTTGATGGAAACTCTCTTCATATGTGCAATTGTTGGGATACTTGAGGAGAAAATTGTAAACTTTGGGGACAAAGTGGATTGAAGTCTTATATTTAGAACCAAAGTTACCACCTTGTATATCTCCTATATTTACGATCAGATGTAGTACTCCCTCCGTTCCTAAATGTAAGATCACTTTCCATAATTTGGGGAGATTAAGGAAGGTGGTCAAATTACCTGATGTTCCAAAAATACCCTTCAATTAAATTGAAAACACAAATATACCCCTTCATGCTTCCAACTCAACCCCACAACTCAATTGTAAAAGGAGTATGGGGGTATTTTGGGTAAAACTTGGGAAAAAAGAGAAAGTGTTCTTACATTTAGGAACTTATCCATATCCCCAAAGTGATCTTACATTTAGGAACGGAGGGAGTAGTTAGGAATTAATAGAATGACTGATGCAAGGCTTTGATATTCTCATATACTCCCTCCGTTCCTAAATATAAGATCACTTTCCCTAATTTGGAGAGATTAAGGAAGGTGGTTAAATTAGATATAATTACATGATCTTCCTAAAATACCCCTCACTTAAATTTAAAAGACAAATAGGAACACCCTAAAATAACGTGCAATCTGAACCTCCCGAGTTTTTCCACGACATGACACTAAAATTCTCTCCTCTCTAAAATCTCATTTTTATTTCAATATAGATGAAAACGTTTACAGATGAAATCGGCTTTCAGATGAATGGACTTTAATCTGTAAATGAAAGAGGAAAGGGGAAATCAGTCTTCATGTACGACAAGAGGGAACTAAAATCCGAAATGAAAGAGGAATTTAGGGAAATCAAAATCCATGAGAGGTGAGGAAATCACATGCTTTTGAATTTCCTTTTCTTTATAGTATTCCGACGAAGAAGCTCACGAATCACGATGACCAAAATGAGTAATGGATAAAGAGCTTGATTTGCTTGATTCACCTGATATAGCAAATTATCTCTTTTTTTTTTTTAAATTCTACTGCAGGTCTTATTCTTCGCTTAATTTCTTCGTCCTCCTTGAGAATTAATTCGATCAAAGCCAAATTCTTGTCCATAGTTGCTTCTGACTTATGACAGGGATAAGAATTGCGAGTGTGGTTGGCCCAGAGAAGATGGTGGGAGAATTGAGATAGAAGTGAGGTGATTAAAGAGTATAGGGGTAATTTGGGCAAAACTTGAGAAAAAAGAGAAAGTGATCTTATATTTAGGAACTTATCCACATCTCCAAAGTGATCTTATATTTAGGAACGGAGGGAGTATAAATTTATATTATGTACTTCAAAACTCCATTTTATTGTTAATCCAGAAACACACAAGACCTTTGATATACGGTATTGTCCTTACATGCACTGTTGTTTATGACCAGTTCTGATGGATGAGCAAAAGGAAACTGAAGCTGTGGAGGAGCTCACAAGGGCCATAAACTTCAAGCCTGATCTGCAGATGCTTCATCTGAGAGCAGCATTTTATGAATCAATGGGCAATCTTACATTGGCTCTTCAAGATTGCCAAGCAGCGTTATGCTTAGATCCTAATCACACAGACACACTTAATCTATATCGGAGGACACAAAAGTCGAGCTAGTAACATTCAATACACTCATTCTATGAGTATCAGAGTCTTGAGATGTTGGACTGTCTTGTGTTAAAAATCCAGACCGCTGAAATTTCCCCCTCAAATGTAACTATTCAGCTGAAAATCTGTCCTTGCCTAGGACAGAAGGGGAGAATATTGATTGTGGATAGCCAAGCCAAAAAAGTATGATTGCGCCATTTGAATGGATACATGAGAGTTTTAGTCCAAAAAAATGGACAGATGAAAGTGAAGATTTATAGAAGAAACTCCATTTAAGTGTATTCTTGTGAGCCACGGCTCACCAATTACACCTTGTACAGTGATATATTTATGAGCAGATTCAAATCTCTTTACCCCAAAAATTTTACAATATTTTGGTAACTCTTGCTCTAGTTTTTGTCAAAGAGAATAGAATTTGTGTGTTCCGTGTTTCATTCAGGGTATAGCCATCAAGCGCTAGTGGAAATAATACCGCTCTCTAAATGAATTAATGATTCCTCTCATCTTAAGGTCTATTGAGTTTGTCAATTTTTTACAATCTACACAATATTCATTTTTAGCTACTCAATTGTTCCTACTCAAAGATGTTGATTTAGGCAATAAGTGGCCTCATACGTGTGTAGGAGAATATAAATTCGAGTCTTAGAGAGTATACTTGGTGGGATAGGCAAAAAATCCTTTCCGCTCTAAATGTTGAAACTTGAAAGAGATTAATCAAAAATCTAAAGCGGCTTTAGGACATTTTTTATTAAAGCAAAAAAAAATATTAATACTTAGACAAAAAAATGATGATAAAGAACAAGGTCATAGGCAAATATAATACAAATCTCAAGTATCTACAAAGTCAAATCCACATAAAGGCAAGCAGTCTCTTGTGATCACATTAGTCTTGTTAACCACCACCATAAAAGAATCTGAAACAAAGTTAAGATAAATGAAAAATTAATGCTCGTTTAGAGTTTCTAATTCTCAACTTAAAAACTCTGACACGATTTCTAGCTCTGCCCACCTAAGAGGAGATGATTTTGGTGTAGCTTCATCAGGCTGTATTGCTGTAATTTCCTTCAATGTTGCAGTAACCTCACTCATAGTTGGCCTTTTATCTGGCTCTGAATTCACACATTCTCTCATCACTTGGAACCACTTCTCAACCTCTTCTTCTTTCAAAGTGCTCAGTGTGGGGTCCACCACATCAATAAATGGCTTCTTCTCCCATCTTAGATATTCAGTTGCCCAATCTGTGAGAATTCCATTGTCCTCTGTATAGGGAATCTTACCTGTTATAAGTTCAAACAGTATTAAGCCAAAGCTATAAACATTTCCCTTTGTATAAGCTAATGGTGTTTCCAAGAGCCTTGTGGCTGCAGAAGGACCCCTTTTAATAGAACTGACAATCTCATTCCAGAAACTAAGATCTGATATTTTTGCAGCACAATCTTCAGTTAGGCATATAGATGAAGATAATAGGTTTGTGTGAGCAATTGGTGGTGTTAGTTTATGCATATGCTCTAGGCAGTAATCTATTCCCATGGCTATCCTCTTTCTCATTCCCCAGTCAAGTTGCTCAGCTTCTCTAACTGCAGGAGATACATGGTTGATGTCATGTGTCAACTCATGTTTCTTTCTACATGAGAGAAAATGTAATATATAATTATAAAAAAAACTATAATTATGGATAGGAAAGTAACTAATGAAATAACACCATGAATCCACAACTCATATAATGGGAAAAACTACCAAATATATAAATAAAATTATTGACATGGTATGCAAGTATCATAACCTACGACTCTAAAAATTGACAAGGATTCAGCAAATTAAAAAATATCCTGAATAAAATAGAAAATATTATGTAAACCTGATGTTTCTCTAACTCTTCAAATCATTAATATTTATCCCATAATAATTTGTAGTCTATCAACTCAGCTCTATTTGCCAGAAAGGGCATGCTAGCTGAGAAAAGCATGTAAAATTTGAACAGTTAAGTTGCTCACTGTGTAGATATTCATATAGAGTTCCACTTGGAGCATATTCAAAAACCATAATTCTTGTTAAAGGCTTCTTCTCTTCACAGAAACCTATTAGAATCACAAAATTCTTGTGGTTCACCCTGGACAATGTTTCTAACTGAAAAACCCGGAGAATGAAAAAGGTTACATTGACTTAATAGACAAATGAAAAAAGTGTATGTGTGTGTGTGTGTGTGTGTTTAAGCTACATTTTTTGCTTGGCTATACCTTCTTTTTAAATTGACTTTCCATATGTTTTGACCAGTTTTGATATGAGGTTGCTGTTGTGGATACTACAGCTATCTCAACACCACTAGAGAGAGTACCCTTATAAATAGTACCCTCAGGAAGAGATCCAATAATATTGCTGAAATCTTCACATGCTGCTTCAAGTTCTGCTCGTTTAAGACTTGGCACACCTAAATCACATATGCTTAATAACCATGCATATCTCAAATCGTTGTGGATATAAACTAGCCATAGGCTAACAAATAGTTTATCCGTATAAAAGTTCTCTCAGCTTGAAATGTAGATTATGAACCAAAAACATAGTAATCATATCCATATTCAGTCCTTGTGAGTATTCTTTATTCTTATAAACACAAGTCATTTTTTGGTCTATAGGTAAGGTCAAAGAAATTACTCTTGAGACAACATATTAATTTTTTTTTTCATAAAATTAAGAGTAAAGAGTCATTTTTCTGATTTCTCTTGAAAGTCGAAGGAATTGTAGGCATAGGATGATAGGTATGTTTTTTTTTTGGGTCAACATTTCCTTGGAAGTTGTTTAAAAAAGAGTTATGTCGCCCTAATAATAGGAAATGTTAACAGTGGACCTTAGCCTTTTAATAGTTAAGGTTAATATTGTAATATCCAAAGTGCTTTTGCGAATTTTCTTAAGCGTTTCAAGGCGACAATGAGGCATTTTTTTTTTAAAAAAAAGAATAGAATTCCCATAGCTTCTTTGTGAATATTTCCAAGTAAAAAATGACACTTGATCCTAAAATTTAACAATGGAATTTTAGTTTGAAATATGTTTCTAAACAAAGTACTACACGTGAAGAAAAAAGACTGAGTGGTACCTTTAACAAAAGCTTTCTGCAGCTGCCCACTCAAGCTTATAGGCCAAGGTTTTACAGTTACAACCTTTGTCTTACCAGAACATTTAACCTCTACCAGAACATTAAATTATAACTTTCTAGTTTTATATTACTTTAATCAAACACAACAAAAGATTGCTCCCATTACATTAAGTGATTAGTTAAATCTCTTTGATTTAGCACTCTTGCATTTTTTGTTGAAAAAAACTCTACATGGTGCAAATCCTACATTTTTCTTTACACATTTCATGCTTAGTTTAAAGACTTTTTTATTGAGACTTTTTTGTGCATTACTTAAATTTCATCATTCATGCAACGCATAGGGTTGGCAACAAGTTAAATTTTTTTTGATCAAAGGCAACAAGTTAAATAAGAGTTGGCAACAAGTTAAATACTACTCCCTCTTGTCTATAATATATGAGCCCAAAATTTGAATGATTTTGATCCAAAATATAAGGGCTCATCTCATATTCTCTCATCATTTAATGCATTTTTTCCTACTTTGTCCATAACTCTCTTTCATATTTATTAATGCTTATATATTTCTCTCTTTTAAAAGTAACATAATAAAAATGGGTAATATTCGAAAAATAACATTAATTTCAGGCACTCAACTAACTTTCACATGTTTTCTTAAAAAAAACATTTTTTGGCGGTTAGGCTCTTATATTACATACCAGAGGGAGTAATAGATAATTTATGAGTTATTAAGTACACCAACAAACAATTTATGAGTTAGCGAATTAGTTAATAGTGAAACTAGGAGGAAAAGCTATTGACGAGGATAACATGGTAATTGCCTATTTGTCAGTCATAACATGGTAATTGCCTATTTGTCAGTCTTCACTTTAATGTCTGTTGGTAATTAAAGATGTTATGAGACTTTTCAATTACTAGTCTCCTCCAATATGTGATACAAAAGCCCAAAATTTAAACAGATTTGATTTAAAATATAAGAGCTTACATTACATTCTCTCTTTATTTGTTGTGTTTTCAAAATTTGAATGATTTTTGTCCAATTCAAATGATTTTGTTCCAAAACTTAAATTCTTAAGTCAATATATTTACCAATGGATGGAAATGAAAATGGAAATGAGTCACGGGTAAAGATAGAAAGTAGAGGTAAATTAGGTAATGATGAGAATGTAAAGTTTATAAGACTCAGGAAAAATGTGAGACGAAGAGAGAAAGTTTGTGAGCACAGGAAATATGGAAATTACCTTTACATTTCCATTTCTCAATTCCTTTTATCAATTCAAGTGAAGCAAAGACTTATTTTGGTAAAAAAAAGTCGATACATTTATTTGCTGATTTAAAGTGATTTAAAAGTAATAGTAGTTCAATTTCGATGACATTTGTTACTTCATGGTTTGAAAAGACAAGTCCTTTTGAATAAGGTTAATGGCTTCCACATGAATGGTCATAGGGATTTACTTTTGTGCATCTCTTCCTAACAAAACGTCAGGTTTGATTAGACACCACCAAAATTTAATTTAAGTGGTCCAAATTTTTTTTTTTAATTAAAAGGCATATATTATTAAAAAAGTACGTTAGTCCATACAGCAGAAATTACATACTTATAAACATCTACATTATGTAATAAAAAAAGACTACGAAAACAAGTTGAAAGATAAGTGGTCCAAATTTTTGTAATATTGTCTTCGTATCAAAGATTGAGATCACCAATGACTGTGGGGACAACAAAGTTTCTTCGATTTGAATTTGTGTTTATTTTAGAATATATATATATATATATATATATATATATATATATATATATATATGAAAAGAGTTTAATATTGAAAAACATAAATAATTATTTTGATGTGTTCAAGAACAGATTAGTTTTAATTAATCAATGACCAACCTACAAGAGAAATGAACATATACTACAAGCCTGCACCAAATAAGACATCTACAAGTACACAAGTTTTCACATTTTTCCAATTCAGTTATACATTTTAAAGTAAAAGTATTTAATATGAAATTAATAAAGTCTGATCTTAAAATTTTAAATCCATATGATTGAATTTAAAAATAGGAAAATAGACATTAGTTCCAAGTCACTTTCAAGAGTCAAAATCTTTGAAATAAGAAACTCGTAGAAAAGAAAGGGATATCAAGCTAGAAAACAAAGTCTGACAAAATTAAAGCTACATCAGTGAAAATATATGAAGTTGATAAACTGAGTGATGTGAATCAAATGGATAGGCTAAGGATTGGTCTTCAAATTCAAAATCGCTTGTTACATCTGAAACTATGGAGACTTCTAGGCTTATTTTCAAGCTTTGTTGGTTTTCTCAGTTATGCTGTGAGTTCCACTTTCCACCAACTATTTGGTCAATGGAACTCTCTGAAGCTCATAATTTACTGTGTGGTGAGTTTATCTATCACCAGTTTATTCTTATTTTCTCAGAAATTGAGACTTTCAAGGAGTATGTTGATCAAAATTCATTTGGGTTTCTTGTTTCTGATCCTCACAACATTTTACTCTTTCTTTTACGATAAATCAATCAAAGGAAAACCAGACCTATTCAGTTTCATTTCTTGTGCTTCATTTGCTTTGATGTCCTTGAGCCTATCAAAGTTTACTAACCTTGGATTCGAAGGTGATCTCCTCAATTTCTTCCTAGGCTGTCTCATTGTACAACTCATGAAACTTCACTTGGTACTTGGCTTCATAGCAGCCATTTTCTGCTATTTCATCATTGTTCTTCGTCATCGTCCTCGTCCTAGTCCGGATCATCAGTCACATACAGGACACCTCATTGGAGCTCAAGATCACCAATTTCCTGTAACACAAATAGAAATGGAAATTGATGGTACTGTAAGAGAGATGAACCATGACAGTAGTAGTGATAATCCATCACTGACATTACAAACAAGGTTTGATGATCATGATGATGGGTACAATTGGAAGAGATATGAATCAAAACATGTGAGAGGAAGTGAAAAGCAAGTAAGCTTCTACAAATGCTCCATCCCAAATTGTCCAGTAAGGAAGAGAGTTGAGAGGAATGGAAATGAACAGGTCTGTGAAGTGGTTTATAAGGGTACTCATAACCATGGTATGCATTGGCTTACAATGAAGAGAAGCTCGTCGTTCGAAGCTCTCTATGCAAACCAACCTTTGAAAGCTTTCTTCTTCGATGAAAATCCTTATCAACAATTGCAGACTTGCGACAATGAAGAACTGGATCGAGGTGACTCGCCGGAGCACTCATCAGTATCATGTTAAATTGATGGATTTCAAGATAGTAATAATTAATATAGAAGTCAGCAGAGTGAAGCCAAAAGTAGAGGATATTCAGGTTGTAAAAAATTAATTTTCTCATGCACACACAAACATGTTATATATGATCTTGTCTAGCTTGTACCATTTCAGAAAATAACTTGAGGAAGATGATAGATATTATGATGAGTCTCACATTTGTTTGCCTCATGGGAAAAATGAGACTAGTTAGTTCAATAATATCCCTTAAAACTTGTTCTAATAACATGGTAATATAGCGCCAAAAACAAGATATTCAAGCTTAGATGGGCGAGTTCTCTCTCCCTCCCCTTGCCTCCCTACACACACACAAATCTCATACTCAAGTCTACTTCATAAGTTTTTAATTAGATAACTACTGGTATGTTTTTACGCTAGCATTTTCCCTTGTTCATGAAACATAGCACGATCCAATGGCTTTGTAGTTTTAAATTTGGCTCTTGAAGAAATCTCTAGTAATGAATGGCATTTGATCAAACTGGATATGAAAAAATGTCTTCTAATTTCCCATGAGGTATAAAAGAACTAAATTGGTATTATATTGTAATCTTCAATCTATAGTTTTTTACATACATTTCCTTGATGGTTTGAATTGATCCAAATGGATTTGGTTGGTATTAAACAAATATGAAGATTCATGTTATTTAGACCCGAACATATAAATCAATATGCATCATAAGCTACCAACAAGCACTTACTGCCCTCTATCCCTCATAAGATAGCCTTTGCAAGAAAGTACTATAAAATTAATGTGTGGCATTGAATTAAGAACTTCCACCAAAGAGAAACTAAAGTCAAGGATATGAAAACAACAGCTTAGATAAAACCATAGTATAAGGTTAGTGGAGAGCTTATATAACATCATTGAGATGTTGAACTTTAACATACACCGTACAACTTCATAAGTCCTTCAGACTTTCTTTGAAAATATAATTCTTAATAATATTTGAATTTCAATTTCAGGCTCTCTTTTCAAGCCTTGTTGGACTTCTTAGTTGCTCTATTTATTTTTCCATAATCAATTTGGTAAATGATGATGGGTAAATATGCAAAAATACCAATCATAATATATGTCAAACGTGCAGTAGGCACCATATTAAAATCTCAGTACCAAAATAAACGGAGGTTAACTCTTTTTAATTGCAGAAATAAAATCTCGGTGCAGCCAAGATTTTAACATGGTGTCAACTATACATTGACATATTATTATTAGTATTTTTGCACCTTTACCCAATGATGAATGAAACATACAAGCATTGAAGGGTTGACTTAACTCAATAGTAAGCTCGTTTGTCGTGAGTCAGAGGTCATGGATTCAAATCAAACTCTAACCACAAAGCATAGGTAAGGATGCCTAGTATATTTCCTTCCCCAACACCCTCACTAAGTGGAGACTAAAACTGGATTGGCCCTTCTAAAGGGCAAGTACTAATGGCTTGAAGTTACAAGTACTTCATTTTAGCCCACCCAAACATCAGTCCTAAGTTAAAAAATGACTTATAGGAGCTTTTGAAGTCCAATTGTGATTTTTGGGGCTCGTACAACTATGCCAAATACGCTGAAATTTTAAAGGCATAGCAGCACAGCTAAGCAAATTATAAGATTAATGAACAGAAGAGAAGAATGTGAGCCAGTAATCATATATTTCATTCCTAAGAGTTAAATCGATATGCCAAAAACAACATTAGGATATAATCTTGCATATAGATAGACTTATACCTTGCAACTTAAACATAGAAAAATTTCCTCATTAATATCACATAGTAGGATCAAACAAACACTTGTAGAAGTTTCAACTTACAAAGAAACAAACTACTCTCAATCAAATATCACATATTGAGATTCATAGAGATATAATAAAACAGCTCTCATCAACAAGAAATATTTACAGTTCTTATATCATGATGCCAACGTGACATTCCACCATATTATGTTTAGTGAAACATGTAGATATGAAGTCAAGGAATGAGCAAGAGATCTGGCAAGAAATAAGAAGTCAAGAGGAGGGGCAAAAAACAAAGCTCAATCACTTATATGGACAAATTTCCATCAGTACTACTGAATTGCTGGAGCAGAAGTAATACAGTTCATATCAACATACAGTCAGTTAATTATCCTTAAATTCATGTTTCCCCTTTAGCAGAGAGTTTGCATCTGAAATGATCCAAGCATTGTTGTCAAACTCGCGAGTTGACTCTCCGATTTTACCGTTTTTACGACACTACCTAACCTAAACAAAACGTGTCACGAGTCACCTAAATTTTCATTCTTTGAAAATTCAGTAGAAACTTACGTGTTTACATTGTGAATTCACCGTTTTTACGTTTCTACCTTACAGCAAATTGTGTTAACTTGCTACTAAACTCATTTTAATTATCTTTAATTGACAAAATTCAATGAATTTAAATATGAATTTCATAAAAAATTAATCTATTGAGGTTGATATAATATGAATATTGATATATTTAAATCTACTATCTGTATTTAAAATAAATTCAAGTCAATTTATTATTATTATTTGTATTCTTATTTAATTATATAAAAGAAATACATGTTTTTTTATAAATGTAAACTCTTACGAGTTTACGATTCGAGTCTACCGATCCGAGTTTACCTTATCTCCACGAGTTTACTTAAACTCACGAATTTGACAACGTTGGATCCAAGGAAAACTTGATGCAAATGCAAACAAATGATACATTTACGCAAATACAAACATTCAAACAAACAAAAGTCATGCTTTGTAATGATTTAATGAATCTGCAATCACAAGACTGTACAACAATGCTAATTATTTAACATCAAAGTTAATTTGCATTACACGAAACTTGGTTTAGATGATAAGATTATAGCACAATGGTAAGATTTTGATCAAAATCCACATATGAATATTTCAATACTTTATGCATTAAGTAAAATTATACATAAATAAATCATTTAGCAAGTAAATGCTCACCTCTCTGATCTTTCCATTGGAAACTATGACAATGTCTTCAACCCTCATCCCAGTTTCCACTTGTGAAATATGAATGTATGAGGTCAACTATGAAAATCTGAAAACTGAGACAACATTTCAGCGCCATTTGCCTACAAGGGCTTACCATAAGAAAAAAAGATGGAATGATACAAGCTACTCCTTCTGTTCTTAAATATAAGATCACTTTTAAATTTCTATTTGTTCCTAAATATAAACAACTTTCTAATTTTTCTCAACTTTTTCCCAAATAAAGTCTAATAATGCTTATCTGTAATAAACAAACAAGGGAGAGGGAAAGTAAGAATAAAGGTATATGGTTAGAATAGATTAATAATATCATATGCTAATAACTACCTTAGAAAAGTGATATTACATTTAGGAACTGAGGGAGTATATATAAATCTATCAATCTACAAAATATATTTTGCTTTTAATAAGTCAAAAATATATACATAAACAAATAACTTGTACTCCACGAGGTTTAAATTGACCCATTGCTTTTATTGTGGCTAAAACTGTAAATGAATCATCCACATCAAATTTTATGGTTTCAACTTCCACCTGGTCCCAGTCTTGATGTTTTAGCCAACACTAATAGTTTTAGACAAAAAGATTATAGACCATGAGGAAAAAATAATATGCTAGAATTTGCATTGAAACAAAAAATAAAAAATGTGTTAAAAAATCTATACAATAGTTATTTACATATGAAATCCAAAACGTTATGTCATGAATACAATACATATAGAAAGAAGACAGGTAAGAATGCCACTTAGCGAACATTAGCAATAACGCCAAGTCATCAATAACTTTAACTATATAACCAAAAATAAACAAATAACACCTTTGAAATCGTGAATAACACAGAAGGGAATATTTCACTGCCATAATGAGGCATAATTAAACAAGGATTAATGAATCGAGAGGTATTTGCCAATGATGTAGCAACACTCAGATATGATCTGATAACATGAGATTCTGTCAAGCAATTAAGATAAGAAAAAAGTAAGAAGGAATAAAAATTATTTATCAAACATATCCATTTCATCCTTGTAGTTAAAGGAGAGAATAAAAGCTAACAGATCATAATAGTTACTATATCTCCTGCAGCAAAAAAAACAGGATCAATAACAAACATACTAACAACACTAAATTAGAAACTCATCATCTGAAACTTTCTACAGAAAGCAGCCTTTGGAAACTCATCTTGGTGATGAAATCACCTCAACCATTGGAGACTCACAAGTCACTACAGTGAACAATTGGACTTCAACAAGTCAATATCAATGAGTTGCTTGCTGATTTGTGGGATGTAAGGATACTTTTAGATGTTGAGAGTCAAGGAAACACAAGATCAGAATATTCAAGCTAAGAAGCGTGAGTTTCCCCATATATATTATAATACCATATTATTTCTCCTTTGTGCTGTTTCATTATATAAATTACAATGTTTTTACAAAAGGTATTCTCCCAAAAAAAGGGATGCTAGCGCATTAAAAAAAACAAATCCAATCCTACAACAATGTATACAAAACACATAAAACCACAAATCCTTCATCCCTATGACGGTTCTGTTTGACCTATGTTTATCAAAACTCTACTTTCTATCATACACTGTAACTTTTTACACATATACACATCAATAAAGTGAACTTTCCTTTTCAAGGAGGCAGTAACAGTTTATCGTCACCTTCGGCTTCCAATTGATCCACTATTTCCATGAAACAAATCCTGTAGCTTTGCTTCAATGTCCTCGACCCCATACTTAACATATTTGTCAGCATGCTTCCCAAGTTCTGGAACATTCTCAAACTTTTTTATGAAATTACCATATGCAGGAAGCAATATCCTTTCCAGTGCAATCCTTATCTCTTCTCTTAGTTGATCATCATAAATAACCCATGTGGATTGGACCCTACATATATCTTCAAACTGCATGTTAAAAGATTTGATCTTCTCCTTCATAGATTTTGCAACAACACTAGATGACAACGACCCGCTTTCTACTTTCAACAAACCCAGCAACTTGCTCCATGCGCTTCTCTGATAGCTTAAATGGTATTGGCGGACTTTCGCAGTGTGTTTTCGGATCCAATCACCCCCCAAAAGGGTTCCAAGTTCCGTATCTCTTGCCTTCTGAACCATGTACCTCCCATTGTTCATCATAAAAACATAACACAATCCTGCATCCTTATAGATTTTCAATTTCGCTTCCAAATTACTCTCCAATAACTCCATGATCCACACCATTTGCACCGAAAGCGAAGAACACAACACATCACTTCCAATCTCATCATTATCAACCCTCATGTTCTCATCCTTCACCAATGCCAGTTTGTCATCAAAAACCTTCTCAAGCGTCTGGCGTGATCGACACGCCGCTCTAAGGTAGTTCATCACATAGCGAGTAATCGGGTGAAGGCCGCCTCCAGGAACAGCCAATTTCGTCGAGTCACACCGGATCAAATTCTCAAGCTCCACAAAAATCCCCCTAATTGCCTCACCCAATCTACCCCAAATCGAAACCGCTTCATTTTTCAAAAACACAGAGCACTCATCACAAAACAACGCCTCAAATTCAGGCACCAAATCACTCAATATCTCAAACACATCAACCATTCTAAACAATCTCTCCGGCGAGCGACTCCCAATCGCAACAGCGTCCACAAAATTCAGCAACTGAAGCGTCGATCCCCTGCAAATCTCGACGAAAGAGAGGCGAGAAGCGGAGGACAATCCGGAGAAAACGCGAGTGCAGATTCGTCGCTCACTGGGAAACAGAATGCGAAGAGCGACGTTCGAGGCTTTGATCCATTTGGCAATCTCGTCTTCCAGCTCCTGCCACGTCATCTTGTGGACATCTTCGATGCTTAGCTTTTGAAACCCTAACCGCGACAAGCTCTCCTCTGTGAATTCCCTTCGGCAGCTAGTATACGCGCGTGCACACTCCTTGCCGAACCCTGCGGCTTCCATGCGCTTTGCTATTTCGTGAAGATTCTCGATGGTTCTAGAAGGTAAAGCGTCGATTACGAGGTCGTGATCCTCCACTTCATCTTCAGCTTCAGCTTCGGCTTCGGCTTCGTCTTCGTCCGAGTCAGAAGGCAGGTTTTTACGAGTCGACTCGGTTTTTGAAACCGCCCGAGTCAGATCAAGCGACTCGCCTCCGCTTTCCATCAAACACCTGTGTGTGTTCCATCAAGGATAACAACAAAATGTGCCACGTTTAAGTACGTAAAGAAAGAATATTAGCAAATGATTTAAATATATAGTGTACTTCTAGATTTAATATCAAAAACATCATTTGATCTTTTTTAGTTTAAGGACCTCTAATTAATCATACAATTAGAATTCAGATTATTTTGTATGTAAGGATGGGGGAGTAGTTATATTATAATTATAATTAAACATGAACATAATATTCCTACAGTCTTCAATATAAGACCTTGACTTTTTGGAAAAACCCTAAGAAAACAAAATAAATTTGATTTTTCCTTAAACTAATTTATTTAACCAATAAATTGATAAATAATTATTATTAGGGAAGAAAGATAATTAAGATGAGGTCTCAAGAGTTGTAAGTTACTACAACTTCTAGGGCTAACAACAACTTATTAGACTCACATAACAACTCGTCGAACCTCATTTTAATTGTTTATTTCATATGCTTCTAATTAATTCTCCCTAATTAAAAATATATTAAATATTTCATCATTAAATAATCTAATGTACTTCTTTAATCTGCTTAAAAAAAAGTTAGACGGTAAAAAAAATCATCTTTAAAAAAAAAAGTCAACTACCATGGGATATTTTACTAGCATAAAATACACAGTATTATTATTTTATAATTTTATAATAAGTGAATAGGTAAGAACCTGAACTCGTCCTCGGCACGAAACATGGCTTGCTGAAGCATGTCATCGGCGCGTGTCAACAACGCGGCAACAGTTTCATCGGCAGCCAAGGGGCCCCACTCACCGATTGTGGCGATCAACTCATCGATGGCTTGGAGAAAGGCAGAGGAATCATGCGAGTGATCCCAGATCGGATGGTCAAACGAGACGTAGTGGGAGATCCTACGGTGGATAGAGCTGAGGGTATTCTCAAGAGAAGCATAGCCACGTGGACGATCAATCCCTGATAGCTTTTCCCGCGAAAATCTGCCGTCGAAGTTAGAGAAAATCTGAAGAATATCATCCGCCATAGTGTTATCTTGAGCCAACGACTTTGCTATGTGACGCGCCATAGCCAATAATTTCTCCTCACCGCTTTCAGCCATGTGGGTAAGCTAAGCTAAGCTCAGTAAAGCAAGCACTTCGTATTTGTTAGGTACTAAGAAACATACTATATAATTCTGATGACTCAAAATTGGGTTTTGAAGAAGAAGGGAAAGAAGATGACAAAGGTGGGTTCTTTGATGGTTCGAGAAATGGAGGAAGAAAACGCGTTTTCTGTTGGGGCAATGGTAAAGGGATAGGTGTAGAAGTTTGAATTTTGGAGGAATAGGAAAGTTCGTGGGGTATGGGAGAAGAAGAGGAATGTGAGAAAAATCATACGAGGACAAACAACAGAGTCAATGATAGACCTACGTGGAAGGCAGTTTTGGAGTGATGGACGTCAAAATTGTTAGTTTTTCTTTTGTTTTTTTTTAACAGCAAACAGGCATTTTAATGCAGAAGAAAGCTTTTGACTGAACTGGTGGATTACTTTAGATATGGTTTAATGTTTTAGGACTTTAGTCAAGGAGGAAATAGCTTGATTTAATAAAAATATAATATGTATTTTAACAATACTTCTAAATTAAGAAAAAGCTAACTATGTAACTTAATTTATTTAAAAATAAAGTAACAGAAAAATATACTTAGAAGTGAAAAAAAAAGAGGGGTATATTCAATTTTGAGTTTAATATTATATGAATACAAGGGGGAAATGGTTTAATTTTATGTTTGAAGTGAAAAATATTTGCACTAGTGAAATACTTTGTATATGGTTTAACTTTATAGGTCAAAGAGAAAATGGTTTGATTTAATCAAAAGTATCACAAATTACTAATAACAAAAGGCAATATGATCAAAACTAATACTCCCTTCGGTTCTAAATACAAGACCCAATTGACTTTTTTGAAAAATAATAAAAAAAAAGTAAAATAAGTTAATTATAAATTGATTTACCTAATTTTTTCCCTTAAACTAGTTTATTTTACTTATAAACTAATGAATAATCTAAAAATATATCAAATATGTCATGATTTAATAGACTATTTTGCAACCTTAACCTCTCCAAAAAAAAGTTATCTAGATCATATATTTAGGACCGGAGGTAGTATCAAAAACAGTGGCACTAAATTTATTTAAAAACAAAATGATTCATAACTTTATCGACATTTAAAATATTAAATTTGCTTTGGTGGGAAGGTTGGGTATAACCGTATAATTATATTTGAAGAACCTCATTTGGAGAATTGAATGGTGAGAAGTTTTTTGCAGCATGATATGGCAGAGAGTAGATTTTATAGTTAGAAGGAGGATATCCCTCTCATTTTATATAAAAAAAACTATTAAATTACATTTTTCGGAGTGAAAGATAAAAGTCATAGCAATCTTTATATTTGGAAATCTAAAAAAAACTGTAATCAATATTTTACTTAATAGTAATTTATAGTAAAACTCACACGAGAGTGTGTCTGACAGGGACAGAGGGAGCATATTCGATTTTGGGTTCATGGTTATTTGTTTCTTTTGCCAACATATTCAATTCTAAATTTGGTGAGCTACATTCTGTGGGTGTGGGTTTAGATTGGATTCCTTTTCTGGATTGGGGACTTTTGCATGACTTCTTCATTTTCACATATTGTTTTGTTTCTGGTCGTTCCACAATTTTACACGCGTGTCTTTACGACTTTACCTGATTATTGATCAGACATGGCCCATGATCCTGATCCATGGGGCCTACTTATTCAACTTGGGACTTCTAAGTCAATATTGTAGCCAAGGTTTTGTTCATAGATTTATTTGAAGTACTCCATTATTTAAATGACCTATTTCTCACATAATATTTAATGAATATTTTTGTAAACTTTTACAGATAATCATTCTTTCAAAAACTATTTATCATCAATTATAATGAATCCTTTTTCTATAAAAAAGACAAGTAATAAATTAGGAAAAACTTACCTCAAGTTCCCTCCATTAGGTTCTCATGTTCTTTTAATCCTGGAGTGACACATGTACTTTTATAAAACCTCATATAATAATCGTTCTTCATTCCGTGAATGTTTTGCTACTTACCTGCCTGGGTTTTTCTTCCCGTAACATTTCAATGATTTCTGTGTGGCTGGTAGCTCAGCATGTCAGGGTTGTCCACGATCGACGGATCGGAGATTACGGTGTACACCATCGAAGACGATGGAAGGAAGGCCTCCAACGATTTTTCCATCAAAGTTGGAGGCTTCGGCGCCGCCTCTTTTCCGAAATACAAGTGTCGTGAAAAGCTTCAGGTCGTCGTCCATGGCCGTACAGAAACCCTCCGCCATACGATGACGTTGATGATGATGAAGATGAAGGGAGAATATTAATGAAATAGGGTTATCATAATCGTGAAACATAGGATATTTTGCAAACGAAACATGATAATTGTAGACGTTGTTTTGTCAAGAATGAAGTCAAAATGTCAGTTGTTCCTCTCTAGTTGGTAATATGGAGAATCTGGATAGAGGAGCTTGACCTAAGTTAGGTCCAATAAATTAAAATGATAAAAAACTATATAGAATCCTTGAAAGATTAGGGCCTCGTTTGGTACTTTGGTAGAGTAGAATTAATTTTCATGGAAATAGAGATGGATTTGAGGTTTAAAAAGATGTTTCATATGACATGGAAATTAAGATGGAATCCTTGTACTTTTATATGTAAGAGTCAAATTTGCCCATATACTTTTAGGATAATTCCACTTAACACTTGATTTAACCGTTTCTTAATTGCCTTGGGGGTTAAAATCACAATTTTTAATCCAAGAATTGCAAATAGGGAGCAATCACCGGGTCGTCTCACTTTGTGGAGTCCTTTAACTACACTAATTAAGCTAAATGCAAATAAGGATTGACATAAAAGGGGTGTGATTTTTGGTGTTTTGAAACATTGATTAAATTTACTAAAATAAAGCAAAACTTGTTTTTGGTTGTTTTTAATTTATGAAAAGGTAAATTGCTTAGGTTTAAAATCAAATTAATGAAGGAGGGCTTTGGTGATGATTTTATGGTGCAAATGCTTCTTTCAAAGATATGGGAGTTCAAAAGGATCACCTAGTTTAATAGAAAAACCCCCAAGCAACCACTTGGGTCATCCAATTCCAATCAATAATCAATTAAGCAACCACTTGAAATTGACTATTGCTTGCAATTGGATTTAAGGTCCCTTAGTGTGTATTGGAAACAAGTTTGTAAATCAAAATCCTCTTTAAGGAAGTGCAACCACAACAACCTAATTGAAGCACTAGCTATTCAAACCAAGCAACCACTTAAAGCATGAAAAGCATCATGAATTAATTCACATAGGAAATAGGTAATTCATAACATTCAACATACAAACTTAGTATCTAATACATATGATATCAATCCATCACAAATATAAAGATAAAGGGTCTGATTGGATTCAGCTTCTGAGAATAGCTTATGGGTAAATAGCTTTTGGAGAATAGCTTTTGAGCAGAATAACTTTTCTGAAAAATAGCTTTTGATGAAATGAGAGTGTTTGGATTAAGCATTTTGAGAATAACTTTTAATAATAACTTTTGAGTAGAATATAACTTTTCTGAAAAATAGTTAGAATGAATAAAAGGACTAGAAGAGAGAATCAAATGTCCTCGAAGATTGTTTAATCAATGAATCATGTTGTTTATGCGGAAATTTCCCTTAAGTACTATAAACCCCAACAATCGGAAACATGGAACAAGGGAAAGGAAACTAATAAAAAGGAATAAACATTAGAATATAAGTTCAACAAAAATATCCATATATTGTATAAGTATATTAAATTTATGGGCATGTTATATTTACAATCTTGTCTTATTGGTACCATCATCATGGGCAACTTAAAAAAACTTTGAAATAGGGATTAATCCCTTTTAAAGTTGAAAACACAAAAAGGCCACAATCCTCTTATGTTACGGGTATAATATCCAATTGACAAGTATAACTACACTTGTCCTTCTCTTTAAAACATCAGCAAGAGAGCCTTGAAAAGTGTCTATCCGATCCAATCATAGAAAGGATAGAAGCCACTTAATGAAGATTTATATCACATTCCTTGTGGAAGGATGAAGAAATGGTTGAAAGTGTTGAATTTCGGGAAGAGAGAGGAAGAGAGGCTGAACTTTTGTTTTGAAGAGAATGTGAATGAAATGTTTTCCTGGCCCCCCTTTATGTGTTTTGGTCAAAATTTGGGTAAGGAATTTGGATTCAAGTGTTGCTGGGTCAGATCATATCAAATAGAGCCCAAAAACCTGAAAATTAGCTAAAAAATCGTGCACGAAAATCTTCATAAAAATGCCCAAAAGATATAATCAAATGTACTTGAAGATTGGTTAATCAATAAATCATGATGTTTAAGCACAAATTGCCTTTAAGTAGTATAAACACTAAAAATTGGAAGCACAGAGAAAGGGAAGGGAAAATGATGAAAAGGAGTAAAGGAATAGAATATAAATTCAATATAAATGTGTTACCTAGATTTCGTATAATCTAAATAACTTTAATAAAATAAAAATATTATGATTCTAATAACAATTGATTAACGTGGTATATGAATAAAATATGGACTATCTATTTCGAGGTATAAACCTGACCTAGAATAATCAAGCTTGAGGGCTGAATTCGATAATATAAACAGTAAATGAGAATTAAATAAGATAATCCCGAATTATGAATTAGAATTAACAGGAATAATAATTAAACGTAATGATATTGGATCATGAACTGGAAATAATAAGGGTAAAACGAAAGTTTGGTTAAATCTGATAAATAATGAGAGATAACTGAGATATGATGCAATAAGGATTGGAATAATAAAACATAAGGCGTAAACGAATATTATTAGATAGAACCTGGCGAGCTTTATTGAGTAGGATAATCAGAATACAAGATGAATAGCTGGTTACAAGAGATCTCTCAATACAAGAAAGTAAAAAGTGATTGTGTTCTTGCTCTCAGATATTCCGTACCCTAAACCCTAGCTTGGCCTATCTTATATAGCCTATGCAGCTCCACTTATTTCTCCCTGACGTTATGCCAGGTGTCCACCTCGAAGAGCCGTTGAGCTGCCAGGTCTCTAGCATGGCCAAGTCTTCAGCCCGAGATCTCCGCCTATGATCTCGGGCAGTCGCACTGACTGGGCGCACTTCTAACAGTCTAAGCTTCCACCTTGCCAATTAGCCGTTTATGTGCCTCTTCATCTTCTCCCAATTCATTAGCAGGGCCGGGTCGTCAGCCCGAGACCTTCGCCTGGAATTTCGGACAGTAATGTTGACTTGACTCAGCTTCACCATATCAGGTTTCCACCTCCCGAATTTTGTGCTCCACTAACACCCATTTCGAAATTCAAGTTTCTGTACGTTACTGTTAGTCGTCACGGTGTCCTTCCGTCATCTCATATCGGGCCGAGCCCATATTAATCTTTAGCGAGCCTAGGGGAATACAATAAATATTTCATATTGTACTACTTATGGGGATGCAATATTTTTTTGGGCTTCCCAAAGATATCTTGCTCGCTGTTAACTTGGACAAATCTCCCACTGTTATAAAGTCCTGTATAGGAGTAGATAGATGACTTGTGAATTTGCTCTATTCACAAGAGTTAGAGATTGAATCTCCAACTACTTTCTTATGAGACGAAAGTATTTACCAATCACGCCAACTTGATAGGTTTATGGACATACTACATTTACAATCTTGTGATTCTTGTTCAATTGAAACAATCATGGGTATCCTAGAAAACATTTGAAATAGTGATTAATCCCTTTTGAGGTTGAAAACGTAAAAGGGCGCAATCCTTTTCTACAACTTACATAATATTCAATTGGCAATTTTAATCACAACTGTCCCCATTTTGGTAGGCCCCAAACCAATAAATTGGTGTACAAGGTCTACAAGATGCTTGCTCAACCTTAGCTCAACCTTAGCAGTAGGGAGGAGTTGGAACATTAATTCTTATCAAGATTTTAAAATTCCAACTCATGCTTACTACACTTACACTAGAATTTCCAAATTCAAAAAAAGAAAAAATTCTTGCACAAAAAAAGACTAGAAAATTGACAATAGGTACTTAGTTGAACTAGTAAGTGGACTACATCCTCCGTAAGATGAGAACGCATGTGGACAACCTTGATCTCATCAAGCGAGTGGAAAACCTTGCTTATGTGGGCAACACTCTTACCCCGCGAGTCCGGATTAAATCGGGCGAGAAATTGGTACGGTGATCATGGTGTTTTTTTATTGGGCCAATCAGATATTATACCCATAGATTAAAGCCCAATAATTTCTGGTTTTACTTTTACCTGCCAATTGGTACGACATGCGTATTTTGCCTGAGACAAAATTAATAAAATTAGCTCAAACATTTAGGTCTCAGTTGGCTTCTTCTTCACTTGCATCAGTCCTCATCCCGAAAACTCTTGTTAAAACCAGAAGTCGAAGAAGAAGGCGTTGATCGAGAATCTTCGCTATTCATTCTCATGGCCTCCAAGTTTGGCTTAGCCGGCGGGATTCCCGAGCGAAGAGTACGCCCTATTTGGGACGCCATTGATTCCCGCCAGTTCAAGAACGCCTTCAAGCATGTCTCTGCCCTTCTTTCTAAGCACCCTAACTCTCCTTATGCCCTCGTAAGCCAGCCATATCTGCAAATGCATTTTCCATTTTGCCCTTTCGTGTTTTCTGTAATGTACTCCCTCTTCATATTGTTGATGCTACAAGGCGTCTTCGCTTGAAATTTAAGGACCTTTTTTTTTTCATTTTGGTTAGGTGTTTAGGGGATAATCGTTTTTTGTTTGGTATCAATAAGCATTCAAACTTGGTTTGCCATTTTTGCCACGCGTATTCTGTATTGTAATCATAGGAAACTGAAGTGAGCCACTTAAAATTGATTGATTTGCTTCAGTTTTTTTCTCTAGTCTAAACTAGCTTATTTGACTTATAAGCTAACATATTACTCTCACCGGTCCTAAATATATGACACTTTTTTTTTTGGAGATGTTAAGGTTACAAAATATGCTATCAAATTATGATATATTTGATATAGTTTTAGATTAGTCATTAGTTTATAGGTTAAATAAACTAGTTTAAGAAAAAAATTAGGTAAATCAATTTATAATTGACTTATTTCGCTTTTTTAGGATTTCACTGGGTCTTATATTTAGGATCGGAGGTAGTAAGGCCTATTTCTAACTTTTACCAACTTTTTCCCAAAATATCCTTATCAATGCCCCCTAACAATAGACAAGAAGAGAGGAAGTGTGGAGTCATAGCTCCCTAATGGTAGACAAGAGGAGAGGGAGTGTGGGGGAGAAGGTGGATAGTTAGGGTCATGTCAACATTCTTAATCTAATCAAATTAGGTAAATAGGTCTTATATTTAGGACCGGAGGGAGTATCTAATAATACAATATGAATCGTAATGGCTGGCTCATTTAGCTTCTTTAATCTCTTCAACAGAAGTCAATGAGCTTGTATTTTGGAACAGAGGAAGTAACTCATTATATGTTGGCATCTGTCTTGCAGGCACTCAAAGCTCTCATTTTGGAAAGAATGGGTAAACCAGATGAAGCTTTCTCTGTTTGTTTGAATGCCAAAGAGCTTTTGTTTACAAATGAGTCTCTTTTGATGGATGATCTTACTCTCAGTACGCTTCAGATTGTGTTTCAGAGATTAGATCACTGTGAGGGTTTTGCTTTCTTTTTTATGTGATCTTGTTACATGTTTATCAGCGTTAGGTGTCTAAAATATCTCCTGTTGACCAGTGGATTTGGCTACTAGTTGTTATGAACACGCCTGCAGTAAATTTCCGAATAATCTGGAACTAATGATGGGACTATTTAACTGCTATGTTCGTGAGTACTCTTTTGTGAAGCAACAACAGGTTTGCATGATTTTTTTTTTCTTATCATGTCTTCCATTTTGTTTTTAACAAATTCTGCTGCACTTTTTGTGGGGAATACTTTGTGCATACTTTAATCTGATTGGCAGACAGCTATCAAGATGTATAAACTAGTTGGAGAAGAAAGGTTTCTGCTTTGGGCAGTTTGCAGCATACAGTTACAGGTTTTTCTCACTACCTTATACTGCATTTCTTTGCCTTGTTATCTGCAAGTTAATTTGTGCACCTTGAGGCATGTTTATTTCAACAGAGAGATCAGGTTAAGTTGTCAAGGTGAGATGACATATATGAGAAAGTAGTAGAAAACTATAAATATGATTTATCAATGAGACTCCAGCAAGTAATAAGTGATATATGATGGACTTGCAGCATTGAGTTTTTGCTGAATAATGTTTTTCCCAATTTTTCAGAAACATGTCATTGTTTCCGACTTTCTTTTGGAGTTTGATACATTTGTGCGATTAATATGTTCTGGTTACATATTTGTTATTGCAACTGGACCCGTTGTAGGTATTCTGTGGCAATGGAGGAGAGAAACTGTTACTTTTAGCTGAAGGTTTACTGAAGAAACATGTTGCTTCTCATGGTTTGCATGAGCCTGATGGTGAGTTACTTCTCCCTCCTTATTTATCATGATCTGGCATAAAGTTTCTCTTAATGCATCATGTTTGTATTAAAGATTCTGAATTTGTTGCAGCTCTTATTGTCTACCTTTCCATTTTGGAACAGCAGGCCAAGTTTGGGGATGCCTTAGAAATCCTCTCGGGGAATCTCGGATCATTGTTGATGATTGACATTGAAAAGTTACGAATACAGGTATTTTCAGGATCTCCCCCTCTGTTTTGTTGCCTCTGTTTACATTTTGTGTTTTATACTTACCTGTCTGTTGTAAATTAGTAACCAATTTTAATGGGCAACTTGATATCTTGGAGTGATCCTGTGCTTGATTTGGTAAAGGTTGAAATTAAAAATATTTATGTAGACTCCAGGTTTGATGTGTTTGTGATTTTTCCTGTATTGTTAGAAAATTAACACGTGGTATCACATTTGTGAAACAAACTCTTCAAAAAAATCATTAACCTTGTATTGAAGTGTTAAGGATTTTGAGTTTTGATCAATGATTTCAATACAGAAACAAGTTGGACTGTTGATTCATTTCTTGTTTGACTTTTTTCATTTAAATGTGTCCTCTGACTTTAAGTTGACAGGGAAGACTTCTTGCCAGGGTTGGTGACCATGCTTCTGCCACAGCTATTTTTAAGAAGATATTAGAGACTTGGTATGCTTTTGCGCGTTGAATAGAGATATCTATATTTATATGTTAATGGCATTCATATGATATTTGTGATCTTGCTAGCAATAGTGGAAAAGTAGTTATCATGTTCTGTAAAAAGCTTGCTTAAAATTGAGGATCAAAATTTATTGTTTAGGACTATTGTTATTTGGTCTCCATTTTTTGAATCCTATCATTCATTCTGCTTGTTATTTGTACATTTATATGGGGTATATGCTAATGGTTTAGGATTTTAGTTGAAGTTCTATTTTTGAGTTTCTTGGGGGAAAACCATGTTAACTAAATTTCGTGTCCTTGTCAATGAGTTACAAGTATATTTATATCATTTAGGGATGCTAGTTTCCATTTGTTAAATTGTTATGATATGATAAATAGAGAGAAAGGGAAATAGAAGAGGGGTTAAAGAGAGTAGAGAAACAGAAAGGAAGAGACACTGAGAGAAACTTAATTGCACCGGAATTAATTAATTCATTAATCTGTCAATAGATGAATGGATACAATAGCATTGGGGACCTCATTTACATCTTATGATCCCATCTACCCTAACCCTAACGACTAGTAACAGAGGACAGTTTATTTATTTACATTATGATACCCCCTCCCTGGAATGACCCTGCCCTCAAAGGTGTAGCTTAATGAGGGTGTATCAAAGAAATACACAGAATAACTTAAAAATTAAACTTCGAAAGTTGCCACTAGAAAGTATAGTTCACTTTTTAGTTGAGCAAGTGATAACAGTACATCTAGCCCAAACTCTAAGAGCATTTTGGTCAATTCTAATCTGCATCACATCATAACTCACAGTTCTCATGATCGAAACTTGGCTCTAATACCATTATACTGCTGTAAAAACAAAATTAATAGAATGGTTAGACATAGATATGAAGCAGATACTGATTTTGGCTAGACTCCAAGAGCATTTTAGTCAACCCAACATTTTCTTGCCATTGAACAGATATGAAGTACTCATTTGTAAAGCGGATTATGATGGACTGATATTGTTCATCTCTCTTGTTTCCCGTCTCTGCCCCTCTTTCCCTAAGTCCTCTCTTTCTATTTTTCTTATCACAAGTTCTCAATACCATAACATGTATACAAAAATGTAGACATATATTCGTGGCACTTTTTCAGTTTTTTTACTGCTGATACCTTTTTGACTTTTTTGTTACTGTTGTCTCCTTTTTGCAGCCCAGATGACTGGATGTCTTTCCTGCATTACCTAGGCTGTTTGCTGGAAGATGACAGCATATGGTTTGATGAGGCTGATAAGGATCCAGTTCATCCGTCAAAGTTCATTAGTTGCAAGGTTTCCCACTTGACAGATGAAGAGGTGATGTTAATCCTTTAATGTTCCTTGTCAGTGAAATGAACATGAAGCAGAATTTTTCTATTTTGGTAGAATTTGACACATGCTTTGTGAGTGCAGTTCGACAGTCAAATATCAAATGCATTGGCTTTTGTACAAAAGTTACAAGCAGATCCAGTTAATAAATCTCTAAGAGGTCCATACTTGGCGACTATAGAAGTTGAAAGAAGGAAGCATTTGCGTGGGAAGGGGAATGATGATAGCATAATGGACGCCATTGTGCAATACTTTTGCAGGTATCTTGTTATATCAAACCTATTATCCTTTAAAAGTCTAATTTTGGTGCTTTTCAAATTTTATTTACATAGTTATCTAAGGAGTTTTTAAGATAAGTTAATAATGCATGGTGCCATTCAGCCGTGCAATCAATCAAAATGATGCTATATGTAGAGATTAGAGCTTTTCAATAATTTTCTTAGAAGACTTAGTGACTCTTCGTTGTCCAAGTGTGTAGCAATTTTCTTAGAGTCTGATTCCTTCCTCTCCTTTATGTTGCTTGAAAAGGTGCAACACTAAAAAGTGTAATATTGAAATTTAAAGACTTTGTTTTTCTGGTCATAGATTTGGTCACTTGCCCTGCTTTACTAGTGATGTTGAGATGTTTATCGAAGTGTTCAATTCCAATAAGAAGATGGAACTTTTGGAGAAGTTGAAGAAAAACTCTGATCCGTTGACAACTTTGCCAGCAAAGAATATTGGGCAATCTCTTTCCCTTTTCAAGATCCAACAATTATTGATGGGTGATATGTTTGAGTCTTCAGCAAGTGGTAGGTTTGGCAGAGTTGTGCACACATCTACATATTTCATCACTCAATTCAATATTTTTCTGTAAAACATGAAAGTTATACAAACTTCTAAGCCTTATTTGTTGAGTATTGACTGGTCATTTGTATATGATTGTCTGAACTTGTTTTAGAGCTTGAAGTTTGTTGTGCACAAATGGCTGAAATATACTGCAAAAGTGTTGCTTTTTCTAAGGACCTGGATCCACAGGAGAGCATGCAGGGTGAGGAGCTGCTTTCATTGATATGTAATTTGTTGGTTCAGGTATGTTATGATTTCAGAATTTGTTTGACTATGGCAAAACAAGGTTAAAGAGATAGCATTATTTCTGCTATAGTTCCTCCATTCCCTGTGCATGCTATCAAATTTGCATGTTTTGGTATGCAATATATTCTATTTTTTTCCATGTTTTTAGGGTTGGGGTAGGTACAAAAATGGACAATAAGCTCAAAGAATTTAAAACGAGCTTATAACATAATCGTTCAGATGGATAGTTCATTGCATGAAAGGTATTGTGTTGGGTTATCAACATCTTTTGTGCATTAATGGCTTGCAAGAGAAAATTCAGAATACTTATTAACTTTGGGATCACTAACAAGAAATTTATTAGGGTAATGGACCTAATCTACCTTCCAAGTAACCATCCAAGAGCACTGGGCACCCTGAACTAACAACAGACCCATATTTACACTCAAACTAACAACAGGCCCATATTTACACTCAAACTAACAACAGACCTAGTAAGGCACCGTTACCCACCAGGTCATAGGTTCGAACCCTTTGGAAGTCGTCATCCCCAAAATGGGGAATTCCGGCGGCGACTTCCGATTCGTCGGTTCCCCAAAGGAGGCCGGATACCGAAGGCTCTAAGCAAAGTAACCAAAGTGTTTAAAAAATACCCTGAGTGGACGGTCAATCACGTTTGACCGTTAATCTGCCCATGTGGCCGCCACGTAGATTAAATTTTTGCCACGTAGGATCAATGGTGACCTAATTTATCCTCCAAGTAACCACCCAGGAGCACTAGACACTTGAACTAACAATAGACTCATATTTACACTCAAAGTAACCAAAGTGTTTAAAAATGCCCTAGTGGATGGTCAATAATGTTTTACCATTAACCTGCTCATGTGGCCACCATTTGGGTTAAATTTTTGCCAAGTAGGATATGTCATGTGGGGCCCACATATAAAAAAACAATTCCCTCTGAGTGTGGAGCGGTGACTGTGTTGGGGGGAGGGTTAGGGCTGTTTGGAAGTGATGAAGAGAGAGGAGAGGGAATTGTTATGTGGGCCCCACATGACATATCTTACGTAGAAAAAATTCAACCCACGTGGCGGCCACATGGGCAGATTAACGGTCAAACGTGATTGACCGTCTACTGGGAGTATTTTTTAAACACTTTGGTTACTTTGGGTGTAAATATGAGTCTATTGTTAGTTCAGTGTGCCCAGTGCTCCAGGGTGGTTACTTGGAGGGTAGATTAGGTCCATTACCTTTATCCTACATGACAAAAATTTAACCCACGTGGCGGCCACATGGGCAGATTAACGGTCAAACGTGATTGACCGTTCAATCGGGGTATTTTTTAAACACTTTGGTTACTTTGAGTGTAAATATGGGTCTGTTGTTAGTTTAGGGTGACCGGTGCTCCAGGGTGGTTACTTGAAGGGTAGATTAGGTCCATTACCCAATTTATTAACTATTTAGTTAGTAGGTTAGTTGACCCCTTAACAAGTTGAGCAAATCAAGACCTTGAATATTTTACAGGGGTTTTTCCAGTTGAAGTCTAAGTAAAGTTTTTATTGTTTCCTTGGATTTTTACGTGTTACATTGATACTTAGGTTACATGCGTGATAATGTTTTAGTTCACATATAAACTTAGGTTACATGTGTGTGACATTGCATAATAATGTTATGGTTCACAAATAAACTTGATAATGATGTCTTGTACAAATAAGTCATTGGTAAAAAAACTATATGGATAGATGGATGATATCGCCACTTAACCTTTTAATATTTTCGTACAGATATTCTGGCGCACTAGAAATTTTGGTTATTTAGTTGAGGCTATTATGGTTTTGGAGTTCGGCTTGGCAATACGAAGGTCAGGAATTCTTTTGCATCAATCATATTTAGGAACCTAACTTAAAGGTGCTTTTGGTCAAGTGAAAATGTTGAGGTTGTGCAGATCTTGCTAGCATTCATCACCTCTGGCCCATGCCTTTTTTTCATTATTCAAATCTTGTAGATCTATATACCTTTTATCGTTTGTTGTGTGTATGTGTGATATCATTAACATGTGATTTTAAGCAATCATCTTTGAGAACACTTAGCAAAGTTACTGGGGAACCCTCTTGATCAACAATTTATTTAAGAATTTGGCTTTTGTGAGTGTTGCAAAGGCCTTTTAGCCTATGAATTTACTTGAGAGCTTGAGGCTGTAATTTCAAGGTTTTATCTTGCCCTTTATTCAGAAAGGAACACGCAATGGTTTGATTGTTATGCCCTTTAATCAAATTGTTCTCTCCAATTTGAAAGATTTGATTGTTGATAGTAGACATGTTGGTGTGTGATCCATGTAGTTGACTCGAACTCCCCGGATAAGGATTGTTGTTGTTGATGTCATTGTATCTTTGATAATTCGAGTAATGAAAAACTGTATTTGGTCACAAGATTATTGCCCAAATGAAAGAAACTTTTGAAGAACTAAGCTTTATGTACAATTTAATATATTGTTGAAAGGGTAAAGGTGCAAAAATACCATTGGTATGGTGTGGAAACTCAGAAAGAACATGAGAAAGACTGAGTAGATAGGGAGAAAGAGAGAAACTCAGAAACAGAAACTTTATTCAACATCAACGCAAAGTACAAATGATACCTGGGGGTTTATTTATAGCTCACTAACCCCTTCCTACTTGCCACTAACGGCCTCTCCTCACTAATCCTAATCAGCATTAGCCTAACTAACTGTAACAAACTGAATTAAAGTGCTAGGCCTACAGCTACAAAAACATAACCCGTATAACAGACAACATACATGCATATAACAGAAAATATAACAGACACATAACGGATCACTAATTGGGGATTTATTATATCATATGGTAAAATGTCAAAAGTGCATTTGGCACCATATTAAAATCTTGGGCAAAAAAAATACCAATGGTACATTTAAAGGGTGCCGTTAAAATGACTTAATTTCTGTTAACTATAGATGTGGGTCCCACGCTATTTGTAGTTACATTTTTGCACCTGAGACTTAAATGTGGCGGCGGCTGCACTTTTGACATCACAATTGATATTTTTGCACCTTTACCCTTGTTGAAATTGTTAAAATTTATTTTTAATTGGAATAGAATTTGTAAATATTGCAATCATATTTTATTATTATCATCTATCTTTGTTCAAAAACCAGATTTATGAAAGGTAGCTTTAGGAGTTTTGGTGCCTAACTTTTTGTTTGAACTAATAGATGTCGCTACCCGCAGTTGCAAGTGGGTTGCTGAATCACATGGCTATGGTCTCATTAATTTCTCTGAGAAATATGAAGCATGTAAATCTTATGTTGTTTTTACTGGTTATCTCCATTTTGGTGTTTGTGGTTTACTGTAACATAAGGCTGTCATTTGGTTGAGTTGATGTCAAAGTTTGCATCTATACTTAACATGGACTAAATATTTTTGTTTAGGACGGATCATTGCTTTGATAGTTCCAATTCGGCATTTATGGAGCATTTCTCTATTTTTTCCTTAATAACAAGTCTTGTAACTTGAGACCCCCAGATCTTGAGCTAAATTTTGATGTCTTGTGGCTGTGATGTTTCCTTCTCTGAAATAACTTTTTCTTTGTAGACATGTTTCACAGTACAAGATCTTGCTGTTGCACCTCAATTCTTATTTTGGTGCTCTCTCAGTGGCATATGAATGGTGAGGCATTGTGATTTTTTCAATATTTACCTTGTTAGCATTGCCAAAGCTTATTCTAGTATTTGTTCTGTTCAGGTATAAATCGTTGGATGTAAAGAATATCTTGATGGAAACCCTTTCTCACCATATATATCCCCAGATGTTAGTTTCTCCATTGTGGACAGAATTAGACAGTCTGTTCAAGGACTACCTCAAGTTTATGGATGACTACTTAAGAGAATCTGCTGATCTAACATTCCACGCATATCGCCATAGAAATTACTCAAAAGTATGTGTAGTTTTCAAAGGTTTTTCTTTCCATTTGCATTGTTGGAATTCACACATTTTGAATATAGAGCCAACTTCCTCTAAAGATCTGTCCATACTCTCTGATTAGCATGCATATAAACTGGAAAATCAACCCCTTCCCCCTACCCCAACTAAATCAGATTATTATATCAAGAAGGAAGTGATGAAAATGGATGATTAGTACATAAAAGTGACAAAATTTCTTTTAAATTGAAGGGATCATAATGAAACTGGATGAACCAAAAAAATTGGATAAGCATTTCCTGTTCTTTTGAATAATTGAAGTATGATGTGAGGCACAAATTTACGTTATATTTCAGGTGATTGAGTTTGTGCAGTTCAAAGAACAGTTGCAACGCTCTAATCAGTATCTAGTGGCTAGGGTTGAAACCTCTATTCTTCGGCTAAAGCAGAATTCAGATAATATTGAAGAGGAGGAGGTAATGAATGCCTTTCAACTTTGGCTGTTGGTGACTACCTGTCGAAAGCATATGACAATAGATTAAGTAAATAAATATTTTCTTAGGGCGTCCTTGAAAGCTTGAAATGTGGAATTGATTTCCTTGAGGTCTCTAACGAGATTGGATCAAAGTCTCTGACCTTCCTTGAAGACTTGCAATCTAGACCATGGTGGACGCCAACTTCAGAGAAAAATTTTCTTCTAGGTTAGTCTGTTTCCCAATTACTGTTTGATTTTAGAAGCAAATGATTTATTATGCTTGCGACTATATTGCATCAATATGTTTAGTATTGGCATTCTACCTATGCTTTGAGCAAAAGTCAAAGCCAAAATGAAAATCATATCACCTTTTCTCTTAGGAGTAGAAAAATTGATTGTGATACTGCCTTGAGTGCAGCTTAAGAAACATTCCTTATTCATCCTTAGTTTAAACTTCTACATGATGCCTTGTTAATGATTTTCTTCGTCTCATATATGGCTTTTCGCTCTAAAGTCAATATGGCTTGAACATGGAGATTGACTGTTGGTGGACAAAGCAAAATCCAATTACCAACATGATCATGATCATGACTTGTAGTTTTCATTGTCAGATTGGAGTAGATATGGATTGAACTATAAAACTCTTGGTATTGATGTTAACCCTTAAAAAGCTATTGGAAAATGAACTAAAAAAATGATAAAAAAGGAATAAACATTATTTTATGTTGTGAAACTATTTCCTACATTGTTGAGAGGAGGCAATCAACTGGAATGCTCAACAAGGACTCAGCTCTCTGTTTGGGCTATGAAATTCACAACCATTTCATCTTTGACGAGGAAGTAGTCTGCTTATGGTGTCTCTCCCTCTCTTCACGTTGTTTGAGTTCTGTATTGTGAGATTAAGACCTGCTACTCAGGAAACTGATGTTAACCCTTAATAATTTTATTTCAAATTGAAGTACTGTTCATTGTAAAAGATTGAGCTGTTATATGGAGATAAACTGAAAGGTTTTTTGTAGCTTTTTTGTTCTTTTAATTTGCAACCTTAATCATTGAACTTCTTTTAGCGAGTATCGTATCATTTGCCCATCTTACAAAGTAGAGCTTTAGATGCTCTGAAACTCGTGATGGTAATATAGATTATTTGTCTATATGTGAATAAACTGTGTACTTGGCTTCAATCCCAACCTCACCCTCAGGCTTCAAGCCTGCCTTTGTTTTCCAACAATATGTGAATACATCTGACATAACTGGTTTTGACTTTATTGTATTGCATAGTTTCTGTTAAGGAATTTTTTATTAGCTGATTATCGATCCTAATTTTGTGATGTTATGTATGGTATTATGTTGAATGTAATTTTGTATGATCACTTTGGTAATCTTAAATGACTGTTTTGTTGTTTCAGGACCATTTGAAGGGATTTCTTTTTGTCCTAAAAGAATTTCAGTAGGTTATTTTAGTCTTTGACAATTTTGTGGCCATTACAGTCAATGATGCCTCTTCCAATACAATGATTAACTATACGTTGTTTTTTATGTTTCCCTTTCCCGGCATATTTTGCCAACAAAATCAGATGAATGAAAGGGAGACAAGTTGCAAGAGAACGATCGAGAAGAGATCCCTAGTCCCTCGAATGATCTATCTCTCTATTCAAAGTGCTTCAGCATCAATGAAAGAGAATGTTGAGGCCAATGGTGCTGTTCCCCTTAAAGTCTCCTCAGAGTTAAAATTGTTGCTTGAGCGCTACACTCAATTGTTGGGATTTTCTCTGCAGGAAGCAGTAGATGTAATCATGGATGCAAGTCGTGAAAGGTCTTCTGAGGTATGATTATTCATCATTTTATACTATTAAAATATTTATGCGAGATTATGATACTATGTAGCTCCAAACATGGCACCTACACCAAACACTAATCCTAATATGATGTAGTTCCCTCCGGTCTTAATTATAAGATCACTTCGGGTTTTTTGAGAAATTTTCGATGCAAAATTAATTACTTTAAAATATCTATAGTTATCTTTTTTCCTCAGATATAATTTATCTTGTTAGCTATCTTATATTAATACCACATATAAGATACATTTAAATTAAATGTTCTATTTGGCTTCCTTAATCTCCACAAAAAGGTCAAAGTGATCTGATATTTAGGATCAGAGGGAGTAGTATTGCGAATTTCTAGCTCCTAACTGGTAAGATCAAAACAAAGCCAAGACAATGTATACAATAGTACTACTCTCATGCTATCCCAAGTTACCTGATGACTTAACAATGAAGCCTGTGGCTAGGTGGATTTAGCTATATGGTTTACACATTGCCATTGTCCTATATCTAAAACCAAATTTTTGGACAAATTAATAATCGAAAGGTAACATTCAATAACTTTGCTTTGTGTTTTCTCTGGTCTTCCTCTCACTCTTTAAAGATTTCCAAACTATTTGATCAACCCTCCTCATCTCATATCTAATGGCCTCCTTTGAATATCCACAACACCTTGAATGATTTTGTACTATTTTCTCCCAAAAATATGCTGCTCTTACTCTTCCATGTATAAGATTATTGTGAATTTTATCTTTTTCTTGTGTAAACATATTCATTTCAATTTATGTTTTTGTATTGCAAAATTCTGTTTTAGGTTACAACTAAAGAACTTATGCATAATTCTTAAAACCACTTGACAGGTTTTTGGCGCCAACTTGATAGACTGGTTAAATTTCATGGTCTTCTTAAATGCGTGGAACCTGAGTTCCCATGAAATATCCCAGCTAGATGAAAATGGTAATTGGCCCCGTACTTGGATTATCTTGGATTCATTGCTGGAGAAGTACATCTTAGAGAAGATGAGGAGCATGGAGTCTAAAATCTGTTCTCCTTGGAGCGATGTTCAGCGTCTTATACAGATAGTTACAGAACCTTTAGCCTGGCATGGACTTGTAATCCAGTCTTGTCTGAGATCCTGTCTTCCTTCTGGTAAAAAGAAAAAGAAGAGTGGGTCAGTAGATCATTCCTGCTCTAGTTTAGTTCGTACAATCGCCAATTCTGTGCCACATTTATCTAGTATACTAGAGGAGATCGTGAAATGGATTAAGGAATGGAAAAATACTCCTGAGGATGAGAGTGTGGAATGCATTGTTTCCCCTTTCAGAAACAATGAGCAAAATGATGGGCCCGGACAAATCTTTCACATTTTAGACTCATTTTTCTCCTCCAAAGATGGTACAGAACTCAGTGATAGGATCTGCCAATCACTAGAGTCCTGGAGCCCTGCTGATGTGGCAAGAAAAATGGTGACTGGGAAACATAAACTGCTGATGGAATTTTCTAAGATCTGCGAGTCAAAACTCAAGTCATTAAGATCAATGAAACAGCAGATAGCCCAACTCTGAGGGGATATCATTATTTTACTGGTCTTGAGGTTCTTTGCTTTCAGCTTTTTAATCAATTGATCCAAGTTATTGGAGAATACACATCCATATAAGTTTGCTGGTTTAGGAAAAATGAGCTTCCATTCTCCCTCCCTCTCTTTTTCTCTCTGGTTTTTGGGTTCTCAGTTTTGTCTAGCAGATACTGTTTGAGTTGTGTAACAGTTTCGTCGGTCTGCCATTTAGCAGCTTATTTTTGTTCCATTTCACTGTATCTGCTAGACTACCGTGTAAAATAAACAACACTCCCCTCACCCAAAAAGATTTTTTCCCCCCTTCGCCTGTAGCTATTTACTGTGCAGGGAATTTTGGCGATGTATCATTAGATTGATTGGTTTAAATGGAACTTTTCATTTTTATTATTTTTGCCATTCACTGATGAGTACAGTAGATATTTGGAATTTTTCAGTTAGTCCCTCTGAAGCAATTTAATGTCCAAGCCCCAAAAAATTATGAGATATCACAGCAGCCACTAGTTGGGAAATAAAATAATATCTTAAAAGTACTTACAAGAAAATATTATTTGTAGTACAAACATGAGAATTTTTAAGGTAAGCATGCTTATTTTCAAACCACGTTAAGGTATTTTCAAGATTTGTGTCTTCAAATTAAAATACATTCATGTGTGTTGGAAAAAAAATATCTATTGTAGAAATTTTTATTTGTCATACAAATGACGTAATTTTTTATAAAATATGAAGATTTTAGATTTAGTTATCTACTCCCTCCATTTCTAAATATAAGATCAGTTTTCCTAATTTAAGTAGATTAAAGAAGTTAGTTAATTTAGTTATTTACATATGATATTATCAATTTATCCCACCTATATACCTTTATCTTCACTCTCACTCTTTTTCTTGTTATTATAGATAAACATTGTAGGGTTAATTCGGGAACAAGTTGGGAAAAGTTAGAAAGTGATCTTATAATTAGGAACAAGTTAAATTTCAAAAGTGATCTTATATTTAGGAATGGATGGAGTATTTTGAGCTGAATGATTTAGTTATCTTTGAAATATCTTCATTTCCATTGGAAGTTAAGATAATTATTATTATTTTGGAAATTCTCATATATGCCTTCCAAATGATACGAGAACAATTAAATGGTTTCATCCTCAATATTTTGTTTCATCTTTACCTTAGTAGGTGCAATGATGCTGTTTCATAATTTTAGTATACACAAGAGGTGGTTTTATCTGACAACAATTTGACTAATAATGTTATATGATAGTGAATGTAGGGATTATAAGGGATATCACACATTGTAAAAAGTTTCATGTCTGAGTAAATTGGTGGTGTAATGGAGTATGGTATCAGTGATCTTTTACTAACATTGCCTTCTTGTTGGAGACATTGTCTTCTTCAATGGAGATGATAAAATTCATGATGTGATGTCAACGTATTACGAAAAAGGTTAAGGATCGTATATTTCCAAAAGTATGTGGGAATGATTATATAGGTCTCAAAAGTATTTTGTGGTCTAAATTTGCCTCGAAAGTTTATAAATTGTATGGTATATATTTGCTCTTTTTCGGTTAAAGGTTCACATTTACAGTAAACTAATTGACATTGTCCATTAATATTTTAATGGGAAAATAACAAAAAAAATGACACTTGAATTTGAGTTGGACAAAATGAGGTCTCCAATTCTAACTTGAACAAATAAGGGATAGTCCCCAATTTGTCCTAAATGAAGTTTGTGACTTTGTACCAAAAGAGTAGTTAACAGCGATACAAGGGTAACTGCAATACGTGAATAGTTACTGAGAATGATAGTTAATAGTGATATAAGGGTAGTTAATTGCGATACTTGGGTAGTTACCGAGTAACTACTCAAGTATCGTAGTTAACTACCCTTATATCGCTATTAACTACTCTACTTTTGGCACAAAGTCACAAACATCATTTAGGACAAATTGGAGATCATTCCTTATTTGTCTAAGTTGGAATTGGAGACCCACTTTACCCAACTCAAATTCAAGTGTAATTTTTTTACACATTTCTAAAATAAATTTGAGCTAATAAATACTTTCGGGGTAAGAGTAAATGTGATCCTCCGTGTATACTTTTGAGGTAAATATGACCGTTAATTCATTGAGGAAAAGATCAAATAATAAGGCAACATCACATAGAATTATTGATCCTACAATATTTGCCAGGCTATCAATGTAAATGATGAATAAAACGGATAAGATCCCCCCGTGGGGAGGGTTTTTGATCTTATGTCGCCAATGATGAAAAATGATGTCATCACCGTCACAGTTGAAAGTAGGGAGAGTAGATGGCACATATAAAATGGTTGAAATCTGAAAAGAGTGATGAAGGATTAATGAAAATGTGTTAAAGATAATGAAAATGTTTATAGTGTTCGGCACATGTTAGGTATAACTTAGTGGGTATTTTTTATCATATTTAACTTTGTAAAAAACTTAAGCATATTAACAGAAGTAAAATAATTTTAAGGGAATTGTCATTTTCACACTTTTTTTAAAGTTTAGAGTTACCTTTGAACTTTTTTTAAAAAAAAGTTAATATGCCATATGTTTTTTTTAGACCTACAATCAATCTGTTTTTTTTAGACCTAAAAAAAAGTCAATCAATCTGTTATAAATCTCAAATTCTATTGTTTTTGACCTACAATCCATTAAGAACTTCAAGATGCCATGCTTGAGTTTGTTTTAGTTTATTGAAATGTAGAGGTTGACATTGTCACTTACTATGTGTGTTATATGTACCAATGATAATCATACAATTCTTCCAAATATTGTTATGGTTTGGTTTAACTAACAAATTGATGGGATCAGTCTGAAAAGTCAGTTGTGGCGGTCTACCTAATACAACACAAACCAACTTAGTCACAAAACACATACTGAATATTGATAGTGTTACAAGTGCCATTCCCAATAATAAATAATAATGATAAAAATACTTAAATTAGTTAATATGCATAATGGAACTACTTCTGTTGAAAATAATATACCTAATGCGATGAAGATGTGTGATCATAATATCATATCAATTAGTGCCTAGATTTATGATTATTTAACTTGTTTTCAAGAAATGAGAGCTTTACAACACAATCTAATTCAATGCTTTCAGACCCGGTTGGCTTACTTTCTCATATGTTTTTTTTTTCGTTTAAATATTTTCTCATATGTTTTTCTTTAGTTAGTTTCCTTTTGGACTATTTGACCCATCACAATTTATAAAGCTCAGCGCAAAGATCTTTTACTACTGCTACTTTCAAATTGTTTTAAAAATTTTTAATCTGACTTGGTTGAATTATACCTGAAGATGAGGCTCTCAGTCCTAATTCATTTTGCTTTCCAAAATTTAAATGAATTTTTATACTCCTCAAACAGATTGCCCATATTAAGGGATTTCTTAATTAAGGCGTTCAATGAAAATGTCCATACATATATTAAATAATTAACAAAATTATTTATTAATGTCTACAAAATAATTATCTAATATCTACTATCGGGAAGAGTACGAATGGAAAAGAGTATGAATGGAGTTATAAAGTTTAAGAAATCGAGGTTGTAATGTATTTGGGAAAAGTCCTACCAAATAAAGATACGACTTTGTATTATCTTTATAATAATATAACGTTGTAGACATGGTGGACTTAGTAATTGTTCACGTCGTTTTCAGTAATTGTTCAAGTCGTTTTCTAGCGTCACTAGAAATGGTCAACTAGAAAAGCAAAAATCTACACTCATTGCCATGTTAAGGGAAACAGACGAGAAAAGATGTTAAAGCTAGAAAAAGGGACATTTAGTGATGCGAACCCACCAGGGATAAACCCGGACCCACAACAATCTAAGATGAACACAACCCCAAGAAAGCTAAACAAAGGTAGAACGATCCACTTGAACCCTTGAGCACGGAAGAACAAGGACCCGAAGTGTTGGAAGGCGTCACAAGGTTGATCAATCCTTGATAAGTCTGTTAGTTCAATAAAGAACCCTAGAGAGAAACCCTCTCAACAAAGTGCATAAAGCAACTTCTATTCTCAAATTCAAGTCTGCCTTCAAAAGAGGCTAACAAAGTATTTATAGGTTACAAAACAAGCAAAGTTTAACCTAATTTCGCACAAAAACAATGGGCCAAAATTAACAAGTGTCTAAGGCCCAAAATTACATTATTTAAGCCCAAATGAAGCTTCCCATGTGTAGCTATTGGTCCAAGCTCTTTAATTTTATGTCTTTGAGCCCAAAATATGCTCAAACAACTCCTTGTTCGGCCCAAATAACATTGGTGACGTTTTCAGCATCTTTGTCCTCAATTGTTGAACCAATTGCCATTTGCTTTGTCCATGCTTCTTGTACTAGCCCATTTAGTGCCTCCTTAATGCTCTTGGATCTTGCTCTTGTGATTGGTCCGCTTGGAATCTTCAAAGGATCATTTAAAGTTGATTTGTCTTCTTGCTGGATCTCATCATTTAGTCCTAGTGATTTGATAAATTTCATGGATAAAGGAACATTTAGTGTAATTGTTTAAATTGTTTAAAGACATTGTAAGGAAAACTCGTAAATACCCCTGATATATTTTTTTTATATTTGAGGGTCCAACTACCATTGGCCGCCGGAGCTATATCGTCCGCCACCTACGTCTACGATATTGGTAACTCATTAAATCATGTTCTCAATTCTTTTTTTTTGATACATTACATGTTCTCAATTCTTTATACAAAGTTGGTAAATCATTACTCTAGTTTAATAATCCTTTACATAATTATGCAAATAAATAAAACAAAATGATAATTAGACAAAACATATTGGTAATTCTTTACCTTATTTTGATAGTCCTTTTACAAAATTTTGGAAACAAATGTAAGTTGTCACTGACCCGAGCTCTACAGTTGACACTATTGACTACCAGATAAAACATATTGGTAATCTAATATCTAAAGTTGGTAATCCACTACCCTGATTTGATAATTATTTTCACAATTGTAGGAACATTATTAAAAATGTTGGTAATTGAACAAAGTATGTTCGTAATCCATTATCTAAAGTTGGCAATCACCGTACCATCCTAATCTTGTAATCATTTACACAATTTTAAGAACAAATAAAACAAATTGTCATGTGGGGGATTCTTTCCAGTGGTCGAGCTCTGGCGATCCCAGTAAATGATTACCAAAATAGGGTAATGAATTACCAACATGTTTTTATTAAATTACCAATTTGTTTTATTTGTTCCTAGAATTGAGTAATTAATATTATCAAATTAGAATAATGATTTACCAACTTTAAATAAAAGATTATCAATATATTTTAACCAATTGCCAACTATAAATTCATAAGTTTTAGTTGTAAATTATGAACTTAAAGTTTCATATTTTATGGCTGAGTAGTTAACTCTTAAGGCCCATTTGGTGGCCTAGAATTGGGAGATGGAATCAAAAAGAGGAAATGAAAATGGTGATTTACATATATTTCGGGGCCCACAAGTTTTCTCTCTTCATCTCACATCTTTCCTGGGTCCTACAAACTATACTTTCTCATCATTACCTAATTTAACTTTTCTTTCCATCTTTACCTCTTACACTCAATTCTATTTCAATTTCCATTTTCATTACATACTTTCATTCCAACCAAACGGGTCGCAAACAAAATAAAAATTGACGAGTGAGTAAAGACAATCGACTGATCAACTATCAACTAATCATTTAATAGCAAATTTAGAAATTTCTCTGTCCCGCAAAATAAAAAATAAAACTTAACGTAGGCACCTCCATTTCTGAGGGATTTCGTATTCAAATGTTTCAAATGTAATGATCCCATTTTGTTCTTATTTCTCTCCAAATTTTTTGAAAGATAACATGAGGAATATATACTTTTGTTAACTCACCATAATATGACAGGGTTCATCAAATAATTGTTTTTGCTATATATAATATTATAACTATAATTAAAAGGCTTAAGTATACATTTGGTCCCTTATATTTGCATAAGTTTCAATTTAGTCCTTTATGTTTGGAAAGTGCACTTTTAGTCCTTTTTTGTGAACACCGTTAGTTTGACTTAAAGGAAAATGTTAACTTAACAATTTTAAATGATTATTAAATACTGAAAAAATGTTCAAATTAAAATATTTGAGTGTAAATATTCTTATATTTTCAAAATTTATCTTTTTTGGTCCAATTTCATTATAAAATAATCATTTAAAATTGTTAAGTTAGCATTTTCCGTTAAGTTAAACTAATAGTGTTAACAAAAAAGGATTAAAAGTGTACTTTCCAAACATAAAGGATTAAATTGAAACTTAATGCAAACATAAGGGACCAAAAGTATACTTTAGCCTAATTAAACATAATTCATGATAAAAGTAAAATTATGTAAACCTATTGCATTATAAATTCAACGAGATCCTCTAATTCATTTTGCCTTCTTTGTTTTTTTTTTTTTTTGGCTCACAAACTATATGGCTGATGGAATTGTCAGAAGAGTAAACAAATTAGCAAATCAAACCTTACCATTTCATTTTGATAATTAACTATAATAAATCTAGACACCCATTTTGACTGGCTCATGGTAACAACTACGTAAAGATATTGTCTTCAGCCAAGTAAAATGTTCAGATGCTTAACAAGTCTAACTGAGGATCACTTCTTTGTGTGAAAATCTAAGACTATATCTATACAACATCTGCTCCACAGTTGATTGCGGCCAGTGGGTGCACCAAATCCTCTTTTATTGTTAGACTGATTGTCCTTTAATATTAAGTATACTGTTGACTCTCATGTCAAAGGCCCTAACTTGTACATTCAAATTATAAATAAAAATAAAAAGATAGATTCCATATAACCTTGCACTCTTTTCACTCTATAAATACCTGGACATCAGAGCAGTTTTAAGCCAGCTCCATTCAACAACGTCACAGATAACTATGGAGAGTTTCAATCCTCTTGGCAAGTTCAGTTGCCTCTGGCTCTTGCTCATCCTGCTCACTATCATTGCTTGTGTTGACTCTCATCCACCTGCAGACACTCACTACCATGAATTTGTTGTAAGTGTTAGCTTTATGACTATGACCTGCAGCTTATAATAGAAAAACTATTTATTGTTGTGAAGCTGGTTACTAATTAACTTGCTTTCAAATATTGAATGAAATAGATTAAAAATACGCTGGTGACGAGGCTGTGCAAGACTCTCAATGTGCTCACTGTAAACGGGCAGTTCCCAGGGCCAATGGTGGAAGCAAGAAATGGAGATTCCCTTGTTATCAAAGTAACCAATGCTGGAAGATACAACATTTCCATCCACTGGTAAGCAACATCACATTGATATAGAAAATTTTCACTTGTTTGACTCATCATGCTTGATATTTGATTTTCCTCATAATCTGACGTGCTTTTTAGGCATGGCCTTCGTATGCTGCGAAACCCGTGGGCGGATGGACCGAGTTATGTCACTCAGTGTCCAATTCCCCCAGGTGGGACTTACACATACCGCTTTACAATCAATAACCAAGAAGGAACTCTATGGTGGCATGCTCACACTGGATTCCTCAGGGCTACAGTCTATGGAGCTTTCATAATCTATCCCAAACTGGGTTCTCCTTATCCTTTCTCAATGCCCAAGAGAGAATTCCCCATTCTTCTTGGTAAATCTTGCAAGTTTTCTCAGTGATCTATAAACTCCTTTTAGCCATTGCAATGTTATTTTAGCTTAAAATAAACTCAATGAATTCAAGGCAGTCATAACTGATTGTTTGTGGTGATTGACAGGGGAATGGTATGACAGGGATGCAATGAGTCTCTTAAGGATGACACAATTTACAGGGGCACCTCCAAATGTATCCATTGCATACACCATGAATGGTCAACCTGGTGATCTCTATAGATGCTCCAGCCAAGGTTTTGAATATTTTCATATCACCACTACAAAGAAAATTGACATTCTATGAGGTTGAAAACGATAAAGAACTAAGTGAAACTCATTAAAAAATCATTTATGCAGATACTGTACGAATTCCAGTAGAACCTGGCGAGACAATTCTCTTGAGAATAATCAACAGTGCACTTGAACAAGAACTCTTCTTTTCAGTTGCCAACCACAGGTTGACGGTTGTTAGCACTGATGCTGCATATACCAAGCCTTTCACCACAACAGTCATTATGATAGGACCAGGGCAGACGGTCAATGTCCTCCTCACTGCAGATCAAACCCCAGGTCGTTACTACATGGCAGCACGTGCTTATGAATCAGCACAAAATGCTCCTTTTGACAATACCACCACTACTGCAATCCTTGAATACAAGTCTGCTAGCTGCAAGAATTGTGGGCAATTCTCAAGACCAATATTGCCAATTCTACCAGCCTTTAATGATACAGCAACTGCAGCTGCATTTGATGCTGGACTCCGGGGTCTTTCCCAGATTAAGGTATCTAAAGATGTTGATGTGAGTCTAAACTTCATAGTGGGGTTAGGATTAATCAATTGCACCAATCGTAATAGCCCTCGTTGCCAAGGACCTAATGGAACTCGCTTCGCAGCCAGCATGAATAATGTTTCTTTTGTACTTCCAAGAACTACATCCTTAATGCAAGCATACTATCAAGGGATGCCGGGTGTCTTCACCACTAACTTTCCTCCTGTTCCCCCACTGCAATTCAATTACACAGGGAATGTACCTCGAGGTCTATGGACACCTGCTCGAGGAACTAAGCTCTACAAGTTGAAGTATGGTTCCAAGGTGCAAATTATTTTTCAGGACACAAGCATAGTAACAACTGAAAACCACCCCATGCATATTCATGGATACCACTTTTTCATAGTTGGGTCAGGTGTTGGCAACTTCAACCCAGCAACGGATCCTGCTAAGTTTAACCTTGTTGATCCACCTGTGAGGAACACTGTAGGAACTCCTCCAGGAGGATGGGTAGCCATTCGATTTTTAGCTGATAATCCAGGTAATATGCTACTGACAAAATTTATTAGTTCGGCTCTTACAACTTGAATGAAAAATAACATAACTAGTAACATGATTGTCATATATTGCTGCAAAACAGGAATCTGGTTCGTGCATTGTCATATAGACACACATCTCAATTGGGGTTTGGCAATGGCATTCCTGGTAGAGAATGGAGTTGGACCGTCGCAGTCAGTAATACCACCTCCACCAGATCTACCAAGATGCTAGGATGAAGAATATCATTAGGCATAAATTTTATGCTCTTGAATTATCAGCTTGCTGTTTGAAAAGTGTCCAATTATTTTCCAAATAGTCAATAGTCAATGTGATTTTCTTAGTCATGCAATCCATATAGTCAATGTCAATCCCACCTACTGGGATAAGGCATGTCGTTGTTGTTATTGTTGTATAGGTAATGTGGTTTCCTTCTTCCATTCCTACTCCAGAATAGGATGGTTCACAATTAAAGTTACTCGTTTTCCCTTGATTGAGTGTGTAAGATTCTTCAAAGACAATAAAAGTTTAATGGTTTCTTATCATTTGTACTATCAGTCCTTTTGTTAAGGAAAAATAAATTCCGTTCAGACAAGTTGAAAGTCAAGGCATTAAACACAAACAAAAATAAAGATTATGTCAACTCTCAAGGAAACCAAATGAATCATGGATAGACAGGTAAACTTTAAACTCCAATATTTTATATGCTAGTTCCTGATCAATAGGATCTACAATCTTTGGTAGACCAAAGGCGGAAACTATACTCTGATTTTATCCTTCTAGCGGCTGGCAGACTGACCTACATTGTATGTAAGCAAACAGATAATTTAATCAGACCTCCGAAACAAACTGATGTATTATGTATATTTAGTTTTCCTGTGGACGCCATGTCCATACCAAGTAAGAACACCTAACCTGATCTAATAGCATCATAAGACCTATTTAATTGAGTTATTAATCAAATGAGTCGGATGCAACTGGATTGCGATGTATCATTTATTAGATATAATCATATGTAATTTGTTTTACTGTAGTTTATGTTTTTGAGAAATAAAATATACAGTTAGTAAACAGGGTAATTTAAGATATTTTATCATATATAATGATACCTGTATTGATTCTGAAACAATAAAAACGAAGCTTATAACCAAGAAGCAACCATTTGAAAAACAAATGAACAGGCAGTGGTCTTCTTTTGTGTGTGTGGGATGGAAAGGAAAAATGGCAGTGAAATTTAGCACACTTGTAACGATACTTAACAAAATGACTCTTATCTGATATTCTAAAAATAATACAGCTACCTAGCGGAGCTCAAATGTATCACATGTCAAGCTACAAATTTCAAGCACCGAGTATCATTGTGTACATTTTGACAACGATGTGAACAGAAGCGCATACCACATCTAACACAAGTATAATTGGCAGAAAACCCACAAACGGTACAAAAGTGGCGCCGGCAGGTTGAGCTTGGAGGTCCAACTGCTGCTTTCCAATAAGATGGAACATATGGGGGTAACGATTCCAGGTTTGCCTGCGTTTGTTAACAGAGTTATAGCTATGAAACCAAAAAAACAACTTTACAAACAAGAGATTGTCAATGTACATTGATTATGGTTTATTCACCTCATGTAAGAGCTCAAGGAAAGTTCTAGGAGCCTTCCTTGCTTCAAGAGCCTTTGCCTGCCGGGTTGTCCTTTTAGTGCCCTTTGACTGCTTCTTTTGTATATACACTACACAAACAGGTCCGAAAAGAGAACAATGAGAAGGACTTCTCAAAAACAGAATGGGAACAATGAGAAGAAATCCATTAACAACCAAATGCACATATTGAGCATAACACCTAACAACAGCCTGCTGTTTTGTGGACAAATTCTTAACCATCATGCATCATTCAAATGTTTCACTAATTGCAGACATGCTTTTCCACATACACCAATTGCCAATTACCGAATCAAAAGAATGAAATGGAATCAGATTCAGAAAACCAGTGTGACACACACACACATATACTCCCTCCCTAAATATTAGACCTAGTTGATTTTTTTTTAAAATTTTCAATTAAATATGTAACTTACAAAATTGATTTCTCAAAACTAGTTTATTCGACCAATAAGCCACTCCGTCATGTACTAAATATAACACCTATTTATCTAATTTTATTAGATTAAGGATGTTAGTTGAGCTAGTTAAAATCACTTAATATTATCAAAGCACCAACAATCTAACTTTGTTTCCACCTTCTTTCTTTTGCTTAATTTCTCCAAAAGAAGAGTATTATATTTAGGAATGGAGAAACTGTGTGTGTGTGTGTGTGTGTAAAGAAACCTTGATCTTCCTCATCCAGAGAAGCTTCATCGTCGTCAACAGCTTCTACAGCCTCAATTCCTGCATTATCATTCTCCAAAGCTTCGAGGCGAGCAATTGCAGCCTAACATTAGAAGTTCAAATTCAACATAACGATTGTAACGAAAATCCAAACACAGAATTCAACAGAGCCATAAATGTATTCAGAGTTTTCAACCTGTGTTCGATTGTCACTGCTAGCAAGCGCAGCAGCCATTCTGGGAGCAACCTTTCGTGTTCGGCTTGACATACGGCGAGGATTAGAGCTTTCGTCTTCCATTTTCTGCATAAGATGATCAAACTTGAAACCCTAAAAACCAAAATGTAGAAGCTAAGATCTTAAAAAGGACTGGAAAGAAAGAGATCAGACTTTGAAAACCTGTGAGCTTATCGGTGTCACTTCTTGAAAGTTTATTTTTTACTCTCTTCCCGGGTTGGATTGGCAGATTTTCAAATTGAAGTGAAAATCATCGAAAAAAGAATACTTCTGAGAAAAGAATCATTTGAGAACCTCGACTAAAAAAAGGAAAATAACAAATAAATACATTGACAAGTAAAACTTTCAAAAGGACAAGTAAGGAACTTCAATAAAAATTAAGTAATTAACAATTGGAACATAGTTATTAACATTTGGAACATAACAATTAACAATTGTCTGGTTCCTTAATTTTTCTTTTAGAATTCGGAGTTCCTTATTTGTTACTATTTTGGAAGTTTGAGCCTTTTGGATATTGAAAGATATTTATTTGTCATTTTCCCATAAAAAGTACTTCTGAGAAAAACACATTTTAAATCCTTTACTTGGCATTAATTTTTAATTCGAACAAAAATGTTCAAACCTTTTTTAACCTAATGGTTACGTGGTTAATCACCATTGCAATATTTGGTTTTTGTTGTTTTTAACAAAACTATTTGGGAGAATGACAAATAAATCTCTTCTAATTTCAAAATATCAAGTTGGTCACTATTAAATTGTTAATTGTTAATGATTATTAATGTCTATCCTAAAGTTGTTAATAGATATCATGAAGTTGTTATTAATCTCTTCTAAGAGTTCATTTTGTTATTGGCCATTTTGTTATGCAAAAACGAAACTCATGTTTAAAGCACAAGAACATGACTAGTCCAATTGCAAAAGTGGTGTTGTGTACTCTTTTTTCTGAATAAGACTTGAATGATGTTGAACCACGAGTTCATGTGATATTGCAGCTGCCAAAGCATGAAGTAGGCTGCTCGACTAATGGAATGGGCAATGATCAATATGGGATACCTTGCTGGCAAGTGCGATGGCGGCGGCATGGACTGTTTCTCTCTCTCTTTTTTTCTAAACAAGAGTAACAGAGTTAAAATATGCTGGGATGTTTGTTTCACCTTCAAAAATATGTCGGGGTATTGGGCACATCTTTACCATCCATCAATATGCTCATTTCATGCTTATCATACTTAGTTTAGGTGAGTTGGTCCCAACTCCCGAGGCTCACCAGGGATAGAGCGGGCACCATGACTCAAAGAGCGCTTATAAAGGTACATGTATATAGCATAGCAATAAAGTTCTCACACCAGCAGATTTTAAACCCACAACCTTGTGGTTATGAGTCAACCTCTTACCAATTATAACAACTTTGTTAGTGAGTCTCACACTTATATACAACTAATTAATCTGAATTATAAAATCTCCCAAATCTTGATTAGTGTCGTCAGGCTGAACAAACATATCAATGGAATTAGATTGATGGGTGTAGCTGTCCTCCTAATGCATTAGAAAAAAGAAACGAAGTTGGTCTCTATGGGCTATAATTGCATGTACATACTGATATAGTGTTACTATCTATCGGGCTACTTAGTCTAAAAAAATGGCTTCTCCTATAATGTCACCTAATCATCACCACTTTTGTAGTTGATTGTTTTAGTTTTAATCATCACCACTTTTTATTAATGAAGTATTAGCTTTACTTTTTGTGGGCCTCATATGATTATTTTTTAGGGTTAATAAAAGATTTCTAGCTGGATGATTTAAATGGAGAAAACTACTATAGTTATATATATGTTATAGTAAAGTCTAAGATAAGCAGGTAAAAGGAAGTTTTATCAAATATCTATTAGACCAACAATGTTATATGATAGTGAATGTTAAACTCTGAAAAGGCAACACGAACATAAGATGTGGGTGGTGGAGATGGAAATGCTGAGATGGATGTGTATGTGGTCATACGATAAAAGTAAGATCCACGATGAACATATTCGAAAACGAGTTGGCATATCATCAATTGTGGAGAAAATGGTAGAAAGTAGTTTAAGGTGATTTATACATGTTCAAAGAAGACAATTATATGTGTCAGTAAGGGAAGTTAATCAAATGATGTGGAGTCCTTCTAAAATAGAGAGAAGGAGATCGAAGAGAACCCTTAACAAATTAAAGTTATGGAAAAAGATCATTTGATCAATAAGATATCACCAAACATGGTCATTGATAGAAAACAATGGTGTTGTGTGACCCATGTAGTTGACCTCACTAAGGTGAGATAAAGACTACTTTGTTATTGTTGTTGTATTGTTAATTATTTTTTATTTTTAATGCATAATTTTAACAATAAATTAAAGTTTGTGCTCAGAGCATTTAACACAAGTTATTTAAACATATCTCTATTTCCTTTTCTCCTTGTTCCCTTTCGTATTTCCTTTCAACTCTTTCCCTCTTCCCCCAGCAGATGCGATAAAGAGTCCCTCTTGCGATAAACATGTAGGATTGTTAAAATGAATTAGTTAAAATGAATTATTGAAGGGAAAATCCCAAATAAATCCCTCTCAATACCCAAAAGAACAAATGAGGAACCTAAACTTCCAAAAGGACTATGAAGGAATCAGCACCTACCTGTCATTTTAAAATTTTGTGAAAAGACAAAATTGCTTCATCCTAAAACACAAATTACTACCCCACCCTAAACCCACCCTAACACCCACCGTCTCTCACAATTAGTGTTTTAGGATGAGGACAATTTTGTCTTTTCGTAAAATTTTAAAATGACAGGTAGGTGCTGATTCCTTCATAGTCCTTTTGGAAGTTTAGGTTCCTCACTTGTCCTTTTGGGTATTGGGAAGGATTTATTTGGGATTTTCCCATTATTTTTAACTCCAAACGCATCACCTTCACAGTCCAAATATGATAATATTATTGCAAATTATGCACCATTTTTCAAGATTTATGTGTATTTATATACTGTTTAAAAGTTTTTTTGGTAATGGACGCTCTTGACACTACACTTTATTGATAAATTTACAAGGAAAAAAGACAAATAAAGTCTTCTAAATATGTAAAAGGACAATTACGGTCGCTAAATTTCCAAAAGGACAACCAAGGTCACAGACATTAAATTAATCACTGCAGCATCCCCATTAACAACATGCAAATTTAACAATTGCATCATACATATTAACAATTAGCGCATAACAATTAATCACAACAACATTCTCATTAACCACAGCAACATTCTCATTCCAATTAACAACTAGAGTGTTGTTAATTGACCTTGGTTGTCCTTTTGGAAATTTAGTGACCTTGATTGTCCTTTTACATATTCAGGAGACTTTATTTGTCTTTTTCCCAATTTACAAACCCAAAAAGAATTTTATATGAAATGAAATGCAGCCAAAATGTATTATTGTACTATATAATTGAATAATATCAAGTAACTTGTTGGCAAAAAAAATATCAAGTAACTTACCTAACCTGGTTGAATTCTTTTGAAAAATATTATATATATATAAGACATGTAATTACTCATCATGGTTGAGGATTGAACTTGCTTTGTATGTGGAGAACAACTTCACAACTCTAAACTATAAAAATGCTACTCCCTCCGGTCCTATTTATAAGTCGCCAACCGCTACTAAATTTTGGTCCTTAATATAAGTCGCCAACTACCACTAACTAACTCATTAATTAAAGTTTTCCAAATATGCCCCTATCATTGAAAAAAGAGATTTCTTGGTTGCCTCATTATTGTTAGAATCTTAAGTTTTGATGGTGACTAAGGTATGATATGGTCTAGTACTTAAGAGAACATAATCAACACTTAGGAAGGATTAAATGACATGGTTAGAATCCTAAGTTAGATCACTTGCGGATGAAAGACTCATCCCCCAGCGGAAGCTAGTGAGTCACTTAGTCGGAACTCAGACTTGAGTGTTAGATCCTTGATACTAAGTTAGATTACAACCGGATGAGGATTTACTTCCGGATGGACTAGGACTAGCGCTCGCGGATGAATGTCTTATCCCCTAGCGGCAGCGAATAACTCACTAGGGAATTAACTTAGTCCATGAGCATTAGGTACACAAAACCGTAAGACTAAGTTATGATTCAACCGGAAGTGAAATTGCTTCCTGATGGATTTAGACTGGCGCTGGCTGATAGAAGAGATATAACCCCAAGCGTCAGTGAATAAGCCTCGTCAAGTGAAACTGCTTCGTGATAGATTTAGACTGGCGCTGGCTGATAGAAGAGATATAACCCCAAGCGTCAGTGAATAAGCCTCGTCAAGTGAAATTGCTTCCTGATAGATTTAGACTGGCGCAGGCTGATAGAAGAAATGTAACCCCAAGCGTCAGTGAATAAGCAACGTCAAGTGGAATTGCTTCCTGTTAGATTTAAACTAGCGCAGACTGAAAGAATAGATATAACCCTAAGTGTCAGTGAGTTTACCACGTCAAGTGAAAGTGCTTCCGATAGCTTAGTGACTAGCGCTGACTGTTGTATTGAAGGACACTGAGCGAGAGTGAGTAATAGCAAACAAAATCCTTCATCCAGTAGATTTACTTCCGGATGTAGAAGTGCTTCCGGATACAAGGAAAACCTCTTAGACTAAGTACACTCCCACTGCATGTGATTTAGTGTTGTTATACTACACATCCCATAGCATAAGTAAATGACACACCAAGTCACTTGGGAAGACTTAAGACTTAGAGTAACATGACGAGACTCACGCTGACTATTGAATTAGACATCCCCTAGCGTCGGTAGACAGTACACTAAGTCAGAACATAGTCTTAGCAAGATCGCTTTCCATAGCAAACAAGTTTCTCACAACATGTATAGTTCTTACTACACTTGATTATATATATATTACTCTGTTGGGACTAACAAGTATGTGCAGAACTTAGTTTTACTTCCAGATGCAAATGAGCTTCCGGATGCAAATATTCGTGGCACTGGAATTCAGAGACTAACTCTTGCAGAGCAAGACTGCCGCTTCCGGATGAACAATGAACGATGCATGATGATCATCCGTCAGCAGGATTACAAGAGTCAGAAGTACATATGCTCAGAAGTCAGTATGATGTTGACAGAGCAGAGTGGTTAGAATTGCTTTTCAGAGATAAAGCAAGTCAACCCTGCTAAGCTTTAATGGAGCGTTTAAGAAGATGTACTTCCCAACGGTAACAAGAGTTTAACAGATATTCAAACAACATTGTTACCTACCAAGCATGAGGAGTATGAGAGATAAGGAGAACATAATCTGAAGATTCATCAAGCAGTCAAAACTCATACTACCCACAAGAGTCAGAGCTCATAAGAGAGCTTCCGATAGCAAGAGAGCATCCAATAGCAAGCGCTCTTATCATTCATGGACCAATGCTTGGAAGACGAAGTTCCTCTATGCGATAGCAAGCAGAATGTTAGAGTCCACAAGCTTCACTTCAGATAGCAAGAGAGCTTCCGATAGTAAGTCTCTTAGCATCCTGGACTTATACTTGAGGAACGAAGTCCTCTCTGACAGCAAGCAAGAGTCAGACCGTACAAAGTGTTCAGATGTCAGAACGACTTTTGTCAGAATAGTATTGTCAGAACAGTGTTGACAGAACAGCATGGTCAGAGCACCTTTTCAGATAAAGCAAAGTCAACCCTGCTGTGCATTAATGAGGACAACGTAAACAAGGCCCCAACGTCTATAATCAAACGGTCTTATTGCCTCTCCAACGGCTAGATATTCAGAGGCTGGTATAAAAGGGATGTTCATCATTTTCTGAAGAGAAGAGCTTGAAAAAGAAGAGCTAGAGAAGAGAGAGCTTCGAGAGCTTCATGAGTTTGATGAGAAAAAGAAATAGAATGAAGAAGCTCAAGCCTACTGTCTGAAATATCCTTCTACTCTCTGATTGTAAAGTTGTAATACTCTTAGAGAGAATTAGTGGAGAGCAATCATTATACCTAAGTGAGTAGCATAATCTGTTCATTGAGTGAACCCACTTAGTTGAGCTTAAGTGTTTAGCACAATCAGTTCATAGAGTGAACATCCTATCAAACCTGTTCTAAAGCTTGTCGCTTGAAGAACAGTATTGTAATCATTATTAAATCATTGTCTGTAAAGACTGAACCCTTCTAGGTGTGAGGGGGAGCTGAATAGGTTGCAAGTGAGCCTGTGTAAAACTTGCGGTTGTAAGGTTGCAAGTGAGCCCGTGTAAAACTTGTGGTTGTAAGGTTGCAAGTGAGCCCGTGTAAAACTTGCGGTTGTAAAGGTTGCAAGTGATCCCGTAAAACTTGCGGTTAGGTTTGCAGGTTAGCCGTTAGCAAAACCTGTGGGTTGTTAGGTGAACCCGTGTTCGTAAAACCTAAAGTGTAAAGGCTTCTCTTGTGCCCGGTTTAAACAAGAATAGTGGATTGGAAATCTCAGGTGTAGCCTGGGGACTGGACAGGTCTGAGTGACCGAACCAGGATAAATTTATGTGTGCATAAATTTACGTTTAAACATTCTATTTTGCATCACATAACATACTGACTTGTGCATACCATTACTTATTATCATCATCACCAAGCACAAGCAGTCTTTCGGAAAAGAGTTTAAGTTTTTATTCCCTCACCCAATTCACCCCCCCCTCTTGGGTGACAGCCACGCATTTCAATTATGACTCATTTAATAATTGTGAGGAGGGGCAAAGATGGAAATGAAAAATAAAACAAGACCAATTTAATGATGTAATCGCCACTAACCACCATTCCTTGGTTTGTACAATATGGGCGGTTGGCGACTTATAAATAGGACCGGAGGGAGTACTTTACAATTGGTTGACAAAGTGCTGCTTTACAATTACCAAGATTAACCTAAAGTCGCTGAACAATAAAATCCACATACGGTTAAAACACTTAATTTTATAGTTGAGAGGATATAATTTGTTGGTAAGCAGAAAACTCCTGCCAAATAAAGTAATCTATTCTCATTATGCTGCAAATTTAATAACATTGTAAAAATGTAAAGGCAGTTGATATCGATTATTTTTGCAATTGTACGAGGTTGATATAAAAAATTGAACAAAAAAAAGGTTGATATAAAGTTAATTGAAGAATTCTATGATAAAATCTAATCCAGATAGAGGTTCCACTTTTACTAAACAAATAAGCACCTATTTAAAGATATTGTAACGATTTAGAATCAATTCATAAAATAATAAAAAACAAGAAGAATTATTATTTAGAGATAATATTATCAATGTAAGCGTAAAGATTTAAGATTCATGTCCCAACTATTCCAAATTATTTTTTTAAGTGGACATTTTTGTTTTGTTTGATGCCTCGTTTTATCATTTCCATTCATCTATTTGGTACAAAATATTTAGAAGGGAGGGGAGCGAAGATAAAATTAGTTGAATTTTCAAAAACTTAGAGAGAAGAAAGGGGTTAAAAGCTTTTAATTAATTTCACGTGCTTTTTATTTAGCATACTTTTCTTCATTAAAACTTAAAGAGGGAAGGGGTTAAGAGATGTTCCCACTCCTATTCATCATATAATAAAAATGGTAAATGGTTATAACCCTATTTTACCTTTCAAGTGACCACCGTGAACCACTGAGTACCCTAAATTAACACCGAATACAATTTCACCATTGAAGTAACTAAAGTGGTACAATTTCCCCCTGACTAGACAGATCCACCAATGGGTGTCGTCCACATGTTAGCATTACATTCGCGCTCAGGGTAATTAAAATTAAATCATTTTGGTTACTTCAAGGGTGAAATTGTACCCAATGGTAATTTAGGGTGCCCAGTAGTACATGATGATTACTTGAAGAGAAAAATAGGACCATTTCCCAATGGGTAAAATATAAAGATGAATAAATATCATTTTGATCAATAAAAAATTACTCAAGTATCAAATCACACAATGAATAATATATGATGTCAATTTTAGCTAAGAATACTAAAAAATATCATATTTGTTACAAAAGATTTAGAAGGGAGGGGAGCGAATATAAAATTAGTTGAATTTTCAAAAACTTAGAGAGAAGAAAGGGGTTAAAAGCTTTTAATTAATTTCACCTGCTTTTTATTTAACATACTTTTCTTCATTAAAATTTATAGAGGAAAGGGGCCGGGTTAAGAGATGTTCCCACTGTTAGAATTTTAAGTTTTGATGATAACTAATATCAATTATGGTCAATAAGATCACTAATATAAGATAAAGCAATCACTAGTATAGGTCTAAGACAAAGCGATCACTAGTTTTTAATATAGGACTTAGACAGTGCGATCACCAAACTAATGTAGAACTAAGGCATTGCGATCATTCATTTTATATAGACCTTAGACGGTGCGAACACCAAACTGATATGGAACTAAGGCATTGCAATCATTCATTTTATATAGACCTTAGACAGTGCGAATACCAAACTAATATAGAACTAAGGCATTGCGATCATTCATAGACCTTAGACAATGGGATAAGATAAAATGATCATCAGACTAAGTATTTTCGGATAAGCAATCACTTGACGAACTGATTGTTAACAACTTAGACAGATTGCTCACATTTAGAAGATGCGATCAAAGATCAAGAACATTTTTAGACAATGATCGAAATATCAATCAAGAACAACTTCCATTTTTAATCAGAGTAGTCTGAGTCAAACTGGATTGAGAAGTAAAAAGAACACCTTCGATCACACGAAGTAATCGAATCATCAAAGTTAGCGGTAATCGAAGTATCGAATGATTGATATTGTTATGCGCTTAACCTTTGATCTAAGTGTGCAGTGAACAATCGAAGAAGAATAATCAATGACTGATCGAAGTGGCGACCAGAAAGTAAATCAAGTACAAAGTACACTGTCATGATCAGAATGCTTTTTCAGAAGACGTTAGGCTCATTCCTCCACCATATAAGCACTCAAGGGAACTTCTCTCCTAAAATGAGCAAAGTATGCTGATAAAGCCTGAAGCTGCATTTAATGTTTATCATCTTCTTCAAGCAACATGAGAAGAACTTAGTACCAAGCATTAATTGAGCTCAACGGACACAAGTCTTCTTCTCTATGTATCAAACGACTATATCCTCCATTGAAGACTATAAATAGGCGAATGGAATTTTTTGCTCTTCACCGAACAAGCACCTACTCTCTGTCAAAAATCTTAAAGAGCATTCAAGTCACTTGTCCGATCATCTAAGCTTAAGTGTTTATCAACATCCGTTCATCTGTGAACTTATTTGCTGTTTTTAAATCCTCTTCTGTTCTGAGGTTGTTCTGAAGCTTGATGCTTTAGAACAGGGTTAGTACCTTACAGGTAGTAAGGGGGAGTGTTAGAGAGTTTCTTACACTGTAAAGGTTCTCAGGTGAACCTGTTGTAAAACCTGAAATTAGTGGAACCCAACGAGGTGTTGGTGAACTGGACGTAGGCAAGTGGTTGGCCGAACCAGTATAAAGATTGTGTGTTAAAGTCTTATTTGTTTAAATTTTTGATTAGCCCAATTCACCCCCTTTTGTGCATTCTCGCCTTTCCCCCACTCCTATTCATCATATAATACAAATGGTAAATGGTAATAACCCTATTTTGCCCTTCAAGTGACCACCGTGAACCACTGGGTACCCTAAATTAACACCGAATACAATTTCACGATTGAAGTAACTAAAGTGGTACAATTTCCCCCTAACTAGACAGATCCACCAATGGGTGTCGTCCACATGTTAGCATTACATTCGCGCTCAGGGTAATTAAAATTAAATCATTTGGTTACTTCAAGGGTGAAATTGTACCCAATGTTAATTTAGAGTGCCCAGTAGTACATGATGATTACTTGAAGAGAAAAATAGGACCATTTCCCAATGGGTAAAATATAAAGATGATTAAATATCATTTTGATCAATAAAAAAAAAGTTACTCAAGTATCAAATCACACAATGAATAATATATGGTGTCAATTTTAGCTAAGAATACTAAAAATTATCATTTTGGTCAACACAATCACATTTTGCCTAACCGCAGTCAAATAGTTGTCAAGTGTTGAAAAGTCATTAGCCAATCAACAATAGTTAGACAAAATTTGACAGTTTTGATTAAAATGATACTTTTTAATTATTTTTAGGAAAACTTGATACAATTATTGTTAATTATGTGAATTGATAATTGAGTAATTCGTAATTGCTCATTGCACAAAATGAAGTTTAATCCATATAAAAAAGAAAACATTTATATCATGTTTCTCATATATACATTTCTTTAATTCCTCCAATCACATATGACAATGAGTCATATTTTAAAAATATTGTCATTTAAGTATTGTATTCACATAAAATAAATAGAATACTTCATACATGCCTTGTAATTGGAGGACTTGATATAATGAACTGATATCAGTCTATCACTATGGTTTGGTTTGTATGAAACTTAACAATCTAATTTAAAAATCTTATCCTGTGTTTGTATTAACATCCTGGAAATATAAACATCCCGTGAAGAAGAAGGAGAAAAAAAACTTTTGGTTGAGCTTACAGTCGATCAATTGTGCGATGAATGGAAAAAAGCTACGATGATTTTAAAATCCACTTTTTAATGCCTGTTAAGGTTGAGTCAAGATTTGTGAATTATAGTAGCGACTGATAAAAGCTGAATTAAATTACTAATGAATTGACTTTTTTTAAGAAAAAAACTTTACTGAAATATATATCACATTATGTTAATTGAATTTGTCTTAATTTTGCAAAAATTACATAAAATAAAGCCAATATTGCATTTTCGAATGTTATGGGAAAATGCCACATACCCCTTTCTTTCTTTCTTTCTTTTTTGATAACAGCCACATACCCCTTTCTCTTCTTCAAGATTCCATATACTATCCTTTAAATTCGGAATAATATAAATTTTTTTACTGCTGAAAACATGTTAGTGTGTTACAACCCGCGGTGAAGTAAATATGATATTTATAGATTTTTTAAATTCTTTTCTGACCATTTTAGAGGATGTGATAAAAAAATAAATGCTAGAGTGAAACTACAGGTTCGAGTAAAAACCAAACTGCCAAAAAATTGAAGAAAACATCAAGTTGGAAATAAATTAGAGTAAATAAATTAACTATGTCACAGTTTAAAAAGGAAAATCTTCATAGACTAATTTTGATTGGCTAGTGCTCTCTTCCCCTTTTCCTTCCTCCATTGCATTCCTCTTATAAAGCTCTAAAGGAGTTTAATTACCGTAACAACTAAGGGAAAATTAGTGTCTACAGAAAATAAAAAAGGATTTATTTATCAAATCACATTGTTAGATGACTTAGTACAACAAAATCAAAGACTATATAATAGCTGCACAGTTGATTGAACCAGTGGGTACACCAGATCCTCTTTATGGTTAGACTAACTATATTTAAATATTAGGAACTGTCACCACATGGCTAAACAACATTTCCATTCCAGAACTCAAAATAGTCAGAATATAATATTAGGCCATTAGTTTTATATATAGCTGCACATTAGACCAAGTTTTGATCGTGTAACGCAAGGAATTATACTCCATAAAGTAAGAAAACAATGAAGATATCCAACATCCCTGTTAAGTCATGTTGCTTCTTCTGGTTCTTCTACTTATTCACTGTCATTGCATGCCTTGATTCTTTTGCAGCTGCAGAAACTCTCTACCATGAATTTGTTGTAAGTGTTGATTAGCTGCATGATCACAAGAGTACTATTTTTTGTTTTTGGCCTAATATCACAAGAGTACTTGATCTAGATCATTTAATGTTATGATGAATCTAGTACTGATAAACATTAAAAATTGATTGAAATAGATTCAAACCACGCCAGTGACTAGGGTGTGCAGAACTGTCAACATACCCACCGTCAATGGGGAGTTTCCTGGGCCAACTATTCAAGCTAGAAATGGAGATTCACTTGCTATCAGAGTAATAAATGCTGCAAGAGACAATATTACTATCCACTGGTAAGCAACATCAGTAATCACATTCATCTAGATAGATTTATATATTCTGAACATCTTCATAGAAAAAATGTTGGCTCATCATGCTTGATACTCACTTTCCAAACAATCTGTTATACCTTTAGGCACGGCCTTCGATTACTGCGAAATCCATGGGCAGATGGACCTGAATATGTGACTCAGTGTCCCATCCAATCGGGGGGAAGCTATACATACAGCTTCACAATCACTAACCAGGAAGGCACACTATGGTGGCATGCTCATGTTGGGTTCCTCAGAGCCACTGTCTATGGAGCAATCATAATCTATCCAAGATTAGGCTCATATTATCCATTCCCATTGCCAAAGCGAGAATCTCTGGTTCATCTTGGTACACCTCTAATTTTTCTACTCCCTCCGGTCCTAAATATAAGATTTAGTTGACTTTTTTGAAAAATTGTAAAAAAACAAAATAAGTCAATTATAAATTAATCTACCTAATTTTTTCCTTAAACTAGTTTATTTAACCTATAAACTAATGACTAATCTAAAAATATATCAAATACTACCTCCGGTCCTAAATATAAGACCTAGTTGATTTTTTTTTGGAGAGATTAAGGTTGCGAAATAAGTTATTAAATCATGACATATTTGATATCTTTTTAGATTATCCATTAGTTTATAGATAAAATAAACTAGTCTAAGAGAAAAAATTAAGTAAATCAATTTATAATTAACTTATTTTGCTTTTTTAGGATTTTTCAAAAAAGTCAATTAGGTCTTATATTTATGACCGGAGGGAGTATGTCATAGTTTAATAACATATTTTGTAACATTAAAATCTCTAAAAAAAGTCAACTAAGTCTTATATTTAGGACCAGGTAGTATTACAGATATCCTTTAATCTTACCTATTGCCATTTGAAAAGCAATTGAAGCTTATGAAATGATCAACACTATGAAGACTTCAATTACTATACTGTTGAAAAACAACAGTTTCGTGAATCATATACCCTTTCATAACATACTATTTTCTCATGATAAACAGGGGAATGGTTTGACAGGGATCCTGTGAGTCTTCTAAGGATGACAGATTTTACCGGAACACCTCCAAATATATCCATTGCATACACAATAAACGGTCAGCCCGGGGATTTGTACAGATGCTCCAGCCAAGGTTTGAAATCATTTCAACATGGTTGAACAAACATATCAAGAAAATGACTAGTAACTTGTGACAAATACTCATTGCAGATACAGTACGTGTTCCAGTAGAACCCGGAGAGACCATTCTCTTGAGAATAATCAACAGTGCGCTTGAACAAGAACTCTTCTTTTCAGTTGCCAACCACAGGTTGACTGTTGTTGGCACTGATGCAACTTACACCAAGCCTTTCACCACAGGAATCATCATGATAGGACCAGGCCAAACATATGATGTTCTCCTCACAGCTGATCAAATCCCAGGCCGATACTACATGGCAGCAAGAGCTTATGAATCAGCCCAAAATAATCCTTTTGACAATACCACCACAACTGCTATCCTTGAATACAAATCTGCTAGCTGCTGCAGCAATAATCCGTTTTCAACGCCAATATTGCCAGCGCTTCCGCGCTTTAATGACACACCAACTGCAACTGCATTCACCAATGGAATCAGAAGCCTTTCTCAGAATAATGTGTTCACAAATGTTGATGTGAGTCTGTACTTTGTTGTGGGGTTGGGATTAATCAACTGCACAAATCCTAACAGCCCGCGTTGCCAAGGACCCAATGGAACTCGCTTCGCAGCCAGCATGAACAATGTTTCTTTTGTAACACCAAGAATTACCTCCTTAATGCAGGCATACTATCAAGGTATACCTGGTGTGTTCACCACAGACTTTCCTCCTGTTCCTCCTGTACAATTTAATTATACTGGGAATGTCCCACGGGGCCTATGGACTCCTCTTCGAGGAACTAAGCTCTACCAATTGAGGTATGGTTCTCGGGTGCAAATAGTTTTACAGGACACAAGTATAGTATCAACTGAGGACCATCCAATGCATCTTCATGGATATGACTTCTTTGTAGTCGGTTCAGGTTTTGGAAACTTCAACCCGGCAACAGATCCAGCTAACTTTAATCTTGTTGATCCACCTCAAAGGAATACCATAGGAACACCTCCAGGAGGATGGGTAGCAATTCGATTTGTTGCTGATAATCCAGGTATTATGCAACAGAAAAATTATTAGTCTCTCTTACAACTTGTGTTATAATTTATGCACTAATAATGTACTTTTCAATCATTGGTGCAAAACAGGAATTTGGTTCATGCATTGCCACATTGATTCACATCTTAATTGGGGTTTCTCAATGGCATTCCTGGTCCAGAACGGAGTTGGACCACTACAGACAGTAATGCCACCACCAGCAGATCTTCCCCCATGTTAAAATAAAGAATATACCGTTATTAGCAAATTTTATGTTTTTGAAATATATGCTGTGTTGTGAATTCTCCTTAAGTATGGTTTTGTGCTATCTATCCATGTTCAGATCACGGTTATTCTCATTTATGATATTAGATGTATCATTAAGTATAAAGCTCTTGTATGACATTAAAATAGGAAATATGCTCCATTAAAATATTAGGGGAACTGATTCAGTATACAATAAGGAATTAAAAGGAAACACCTTGACTCTTTTTTGGCCGTGCCTAAACTGACACTTCTCATAGGGACAAGCTATTTTTCCCTTGACAGTTGACACTCGATCTCATGAACGTAGTAAGGAAATCAATGATTTATCAAACATTGAAACTATATTGTGATGAAGAAAGAACAAGAGAAATATATAACAAGACAAGAGCGTTTGCCAAATAAATAAATATTTAGGATACATAGCGGCGTTGAAGAAACCGCTGCAATGTGGAAATCTAAGATAAATTAATTTAATTTAGATAAAAACTATGCAAGTGTACGGATAGTATTTTAGTAAAGTGGTAAATCAAGGTCGATCCCACAGAGACTCAGACAATTAATAACTAGGCATTAGATCTTCTATTTTCATTCAAGTTGAGTAAATACAAGAAAATTGATTTTAATTACCTAATATCTAAGAAAATAAAATAAACAAATATTCACACAGATGAAATTCACGAGTCAAAAGAACAACCTAGGGCCACTAATCCCTTATCTGCTTCTTAGATTTTATTCCCACTAAATTAATTATGAATTAATTCAACTAGCTAATCTAGAGTACTAGTGTCTATAAATGTCTTTCGGTTTCCACTTATATCCTTGCCTAGTTTAATTACACAATGTCTTGCACTAATTTTGTAACATATTGTTACTAATTCCCTAATTAACCATCATTATAAGTTTTAATTAAACAATTACTTTGCTAACTATGATAGAAAATAAATCTATCATAGTTAGAAAATGAACTTCCTAATAGTTTATGTAATTATCCATGATAGAAAAGAATTTCCTAATACAATACGAATACTATCATGGATATTCAGCAGCTAACCATGTTAGAAAAGATTAACCTAACATGGTTAGAAAAAGGAGGCAACCTAATGATAAAGTATAATAACCTGTCACTATTACTGATTAACCAATATTATAGAATCCAATTATTATTACCTCCTAACTATGTGTCAAATACCACCAAATTGTAAAGTACCACTTTCTAATATATAGTTTACCTTAACCTAACTCAATTGCTAATTGAATCAATCCAAACAATGGAGTCTAACCATGTTAGTAAAAGATTCACCTAACATGGTTAGCAAAAGAATTTCTCTATAATTAAGAGATTGCATATCTAACTATGTTAGAAAAGAGAATCCTCTAACATAGTTAGCAAAAGAATCACCATCACCTAATGAATCACACAATCAATATCATAACCTTAATCTAACCATGTTAGAAAAGAATCACCTAACATGGTTAGAAAAGGAACTAACCAAACTATCTAAAAATAAACCATATTAGAGCGGGGCCCATCTAATATGATTATACACACAGGAAAACATAAAACACTCAATACATCCTCCATCTACCACATCAACATATTAGGAAAACCGAGTTTCCAATATACATTCATTCAAGTTCTCATCACCTGGAAAACAGAATATACATCAACCAAGCTTCACATATTAGTCAAGGTAGTTCCTGAACTATCACAGTAGCAGGAACAATGTTATATAACAACCAAAACATTACATTAAGTTACATTACAAGTCATACAGTCCACATATACAATAAAATTCACTCAAAACAACATTCATATATGCAGAAGCTGGTGCAGCCTAATGAAATGGCGATATATGTCCATAAAAGGTCACCTCTGGCCTACTTACTATATCAGTATGGGCCAGACGGCCCCTTCCCCTTCCTCTGCGCCTCCCCCTGGGCATGATCACCTGTAAAAAAAATAAAGGGAATGGGGTGAGACAAAACAATGTCTCAGTAATCACAACGTAACTCACTGTGACACTCAGAAGTGGGGTAGTGGAGTGTCTACAGGGTACCACAGTTTTCAAAACCTGCATAACCACATAATATATACACATATATACAGAACAGATACAACTATCTCTCAACAGACAAAAATAAGCGTGATTGACACTGTGCCCAGTCTCAAGTCTGAAAGCATGAAAAAGGGAGCACTTTAAATAGTGAAAACATCCCTGAAAAAGGGAGCACTATAAATAGTGGAGACATCCCTGGTTCCTTTACAATTCAAGGAACCTGTACTATTAACCTATCAATTTGCGCAAATCGATAGGTTACATCGGCCGATGGTACTAATAACCAGTGTCATGCAACATACAAAAGATTATATATAAATATGAATTTATATAAAGTACAGTTCAGTTGAAAGGTACCCTATAGCCCACGTTTAAGTATAACATAATCTGAATTCATTTTATTTATATATATAAATAAGTAGAAGAGGATGTTAGAAAATCCTCAACTACCATCACCCTCAGTATCACAGTCAGTTAAGCGTGATTACCTGCTAAACTTCACTACAGCAGATATACGCAGATAACAGTTATCTTCAAAGTCCGCTTGAAAGATCACCGTCTACAATAATGCCACAATTTAAAAATGGGTCAAGAAACTTTGTAAGTGACTTAACTCAACCTTTTAAATAACTTTCATTAACACTAAAAGTATAAAAATACTTCAATACCAAAACCACATCCATACCCTTTCCTTTTCCAACTTCTCTTTACCAAATCTTTACAATATCAATACTTTCAACCTTAATTATCTCTTGAAGAATTTATAACATTACCCACCATAACCACACCATCCTTTAAAACATCTATATCACTTTCAATCAATACTTTAACTTTCCAACTTCCTTTCAAACCTCAATCTATTCAACATTAACATTCCAACATCAATAAACAACCTTTAATCTACCAAAGTCACTTCAAATCAACACTTTAACTAACAAAATTCCTTACAAACATCAATCCTTCTAAAACCAACCTTCCAACATCACCAAACAACTTCATCAAGCATTTCTTAAGCACCAATTTATTCCAACACTCCTTTATGGACAAATCCCAATTTCAAAGAGTCATAAAATGCCTATAATATTCCCATATAACATTCCAACTTCCAAAACAACAAGAATATTTTCCCAAAAATCTCCAATTACTCAACTAAGCATTCCTAATATTTTGATTAAGCTCCTTATGTTCAAAAATGATCAAACTTACACTTCAACAACCCCTACCAACTCCATAAATTCCTAATTACTTCATTACCTCTAGAAATTCTAATTTCTCCCAAGAATACTTCATTTCAATATCCCAATTTCAGTATTAAGACATTAATGGTGAAAAATTCCAATATACTCCAAAACCCTAACTCCAAATAGGCAATTCTATCCAAAAATTCCAAAATCCAAAGGTGAAGATGCTTACTTAGTTTTCAAGGTGCAAAAGAGGGTACCACCACCGTCGGCCGCCGCCTAGCACGCCGGAAAACACCTCCCTTGGGTGGTAACCGAGTTAAAGTAAGAGAAAGGAAAGGGAAAATGAGAAATGAAGTTGGAACATGAAGAAATCACAAAAGAACTAAAGAAATTATCACCCACCTTCAACAACAACTCCCTTCGCCGGAAAAATAGAACCACCGTCGCCGGAAAAACACTCCAAACCGCCGGCCGAACTGGGAAAAGGAAAGGGAGTTGAGAAAATGACAAGAAAATGTTGGAAATGGAAGAACAACTCAAGGAAACCAAGAAAAATCAAACCTTTCCTTCCCAACCGCCCTTCACGTCGCCGGAACACCAAAACCGCCGCCGGAATCCATCGCCAGTCACTGTTCGAACTCGCCTTCAACAGACCCGAGAAGGAGAGAAGATGAAGAACATAAAAATGATTGGAGATCTTGGAGAGAGAGGGAGAGAGCCGAAGTGGTGAGGTGTGAAGAAGAAGAAAATGGTGAAAAAGGGGGGTGCGTCGCGCCAGCTTTCAGATGGAGGGGGGAGGAGTTCGAATTGTTGATAAGGAAGGGAAGGAGACCGTGTTTGGTTGAGGGGAAATAAGGGTGATTTTGGTTATTTAAAGCCTAAACTTGCTATAGTGTACTCATTTTGATTTAAAACCACTTAAACCAGCCTCCAATCTTCTTAAACTTCAAAATATTTTTAGCTTTACCATTCCCTCATATTTCAAACTCTTCATTTCTTTAGTAATTATATGCACATTAATTACCCAAAATTTCCAAAATCTCCAAAAAATTCCTAAAAATTCCAAAATTCCTAATTTCTCCTTTTATCATTTCCAAAACACTCTTTAATCCTGTATTAAATTTTCAGGATGTTACACTATGATAGAAAAGACTTTCCTTATTAATAGAAACCTATCATAGTTAGAAAAGTACTTTACTTATATTACAATCCATAATCAATATCTCTAGTTCTAATATCCCGTTTGATAGAAAAATATGCGGAAGCAGATGCAGGCCTATACAAATTGGCAATATACAACTTCAAATAAACTAATAACTTCTACTACCTAATTCCCTTTCCTGATGCTCGCGCCTGTGCATGAATACCTGCAAAAATGTCAGTAATTGTGGGATGAGACAATTTGTCCCAGTAATCACCGCTTAACTCACTATAACAGTGAGATGTGCGGTAGTGAGGGCGTCTAAAGGGTACCACATTTAAAACCAATAATATATATATACATGTCAAGTCTTTCATTCATCATTCAAGTCCCTCCATCCAAATCAATTCAAATTCATCATCTCTACTTTCCACATATCACTCAAATCCCTCAGTCAATTCCACATAACTAAATATCACCTACCCAGTCTCCACTTTAATGTTACTACCACCACAACTCTCACACTCACCTATAGATGCATTGTGCGATCCTGGAGCATTCAAGCATCTAATCTTCACTATATGATTTGACACTGTGTCCCTCTCCATAATGAGGGGACAATTTCCCTCTCTGGCAATCCCCAGAGAGGGAACCCCAATTCTGTTTTCCATTGCAGAATGGGAACGGTTGGGCTCTCAAATGCCTTAACAACCGTAGGGGCGGTTGGGCTCTAAAATGCCTTAACAACCGTAGGTCACTTCTCTCAATAAGTTGACCTATGATCCCCGATCCAATCAATCCGAAAAGGATCATCAGTACAAATAACTGTCGATTGGCCTATCGACAGTTATCATCGCGCGATGGTACGTATGTATATCAGTGTCATGCAAACCTCACAATATTCATTAATTTCAATCTCATTCACCATATTCAACTTCTTAACCACAATTCACTTCAATATCGCAATATCACTATCAGTGTCATGTAATCTCGCAATTCCCTACAATATCTTAACATTTCATCATCTCAGATTTTCCGCAACATAACTCTCCTTTCTCTATCATCACCATCTCTCAAACCACTACCCAAAAGCTATGCTATACACATTTCATGCCATTCCAGATCAATGGCCGCCACCAGAACAGGATAATATATATAATGTATAGAAAATCTTTTATACAAAAATAATCGTGTTTGAAAGGCACCCGATAGCCTGTTTTGTATAAAAATAATCTTTTAAAGATAATATATATATAGAGGGTGAGAAGGGATTTTACAAAATCCCTAACTAACGTCACCCTCAATGTTATAGCAAGGTTAAGTGTGATTACCTGTCGCCCTTTAGCACTTTACTGCCTTTTCCATTAGTCAAGCCTTACGAACTATACATGTCTAACACCATGCTTTCCTATTATTACACAATGCAATAATAGTAAGTAATGACCATTCAAGTATATAAGTTAAATAGCGTCTCTCTCTCCTTATGTGACTACCCAAATCTCAATTCTTAGTTATATCATTTTATAAAGTTAAATTATCTAATTTCTCATTCACTATCACTACATTCATAACAATCAAACATCATCTTTCACTTTCAATTCAAAATAATCACAATTCATAACAAATCATCATCTTTCACAATCAACAATTTCCATCCTTTTCCACGGCAACCAATGTGTTTATTTAGAATAAGCATGTGTCATGCTAGTTTGGAACATACTAACAAATAGCATAACAATACCACTCCATATTCAATTCAAATCAACCAACTCTATTTCAAAGCCCTCTGTAAAACTTAATATCCAAGTTTAAAACTGCACCTTCACCTAAAAATGACTATTCTATTTCAATCTCAACATTCACAAATCAAATTAAACAAAGTATTTGCTTTCCTTTCCTTTCATACCATGAAACTTTTATAGCTATGACATATATCAACAATCTATTTGAGTAACTTCAACATGACATCAATGTATAGGTCAACCTCACTCTCAATAAAGTTTAATGAAACTTTCAATTCAATTCCAACCTCACATCCTAGTCTAACAAAATGAACAGTGCCCAAGAACTCTTCAATCCCAAATTTCATTCAAATCCCTTGAGTAATCTAAGTTCATCTTATAACAAACTAATTTCTCTTCCAAAATCTAATTCAATTGATTAGTGAACCTCAAACAGCAAAACTTCATTCTTTCAAACAATTTCTTCTTTTAAACATTTTATCAAACACTTTAAGTACATACCAAACTCAACTAGTATTATTTTCCAGCTTTACACTTCACATTCCTACAATATTCATAGCAACCATCCAACAATCATAAGGAACTTAGGGAACCAGAACTTCCAAAATCCTCAAGACACTACAAAATTTGACATTAAAGCTTACAAACAACTGTCATTCTAATTCACCATTTTGTTCTCATAACCTGAAACTGAAACAAATAGAATCATACCCATAAATTCCACATATGACCACCACAACTTTACTCAATCAAACATGTAATATTGACTAGCAGTAAAGATATCTTTATTTTTAAGTAAACAATTCAAACAGATTACCCAAATATTTCAGCCATAACAGATCACACAATGCTCAAGCAAATAGTAATGGAATCACAAAAACATTATAGTTTTCCAGTCACATTCTGACATGCTAAATTCCATATCTAAGCTCACCACTCTACCAAAACTCAAAACCAACAAAGAATCCTACCAACCCATTAAACACAAGAATATATGTTTAATCATTCCACATCATCACCTAATTAAGACTTTCATTTGAACCTCACATGCAAATTAAATCCCATACTAAATCACAAGTGTTAACCTCAATGCATATCTAATTCAAACACTGTAATAGAATTTCTGTTAAGCCATATCAATTAAGCAATATCAACCAATGTCCTTATATTACCGCATACTCCTTCTCTCCAAATTAATGCAGAAATGTGTGTGTGTGTGTCAATAGAACCAGCAAAACAGAATCTAAAGATTAAATTATTAAACTCATTCACTACTAAACAATTTCGAAATCAGAAACAGGGGAGACATGAGAAATTTGACCAACTTCATAAACTCAATAAAATAACTTGCATGCTAGTTATACCTTCATGACTTGACAAGCAATATCACTACTCACTTCCAAACTTAGCATCCCAAATGTAAAACTAGTATAAGCATCCAGAGACAACAATCAAAAAGCATAGCAAGGGTGAAGGACATTAAAGTTTGCAAAATAACAAAAACTCAAATCAACATTCAAATCCTTCCTAGAACTTCAAAATCAAAGATTAAACATGGTTTTTGGTGGATTATCTGAAATGCGTGGCTGTCACCCAAGAGGGGGGGGGTGAATTGGGTGAGGTAATAAAAACTTTAGTTCTTCTTTTCGAAAGACTACTTGTGCTTGGTGATGATATTAAGAAGTAATGATATGCACAAGTCAGTATGTTATGTGATGCAAAATAAAATGTTTAAAGGTAAATTTATGCACACACAAATTTATCCTGGTTCGGTCACCCAGACCTACATCCAGTCCTCAGGCTCCACCTGAGATTTTCAATCCACTATTCTTGTTTAAACCGGGCACAAGAGAAGCCTTTACACTTTAGGTTTTACGAACACGGGTTCACCTAACAACCCACAGGTTTTACAACGGGCTAACCTGCAAACCTTACAGACACAAGTTTTACGGGCTAACTTGCAACCTATGGAGATTTAGAAAACTTCTAAATGCTCCCCCTTACAAATGTAAGATTATAATTATGTTCACTCTATGAACTGATTGTGCTAAACACTTAGGCTCAAAACTAACTCTCTCTAAGAGTGGGTGATGTTACTCACTTAAGTACAACTGAATCACTCTCTGAAGATTATCACAAATCTGGATCTGAGAGTAGTAGAAGATGTGTAGAACGAAGAATATGATATTTCAGATACTATGCTCTGTTCTCACTTTTTCTTCCATTCAAGCCCACTTCACTTCAGAAATGAAGAACATCCCTTTTATACCAGCCTCTGAATATCTAACCGTTGGAGAGGCAATAAGACCGTTTGATTATAGACGTTGGGGCCTTGTTTACGTTGTCCTTATTAATGCACAGCAGGGTTGACTTTGCTTTATCTGAAAAGGTGCTTTGACCATGCTGTTCTGTCAACACTGTTCTGACAATACTATTCTGACAAAAGTCGTTCTGACATCTGAACACTTTGTACGGTCTGACTCTTGCTTGCTGTCAGAGAGGACTTCGTTCCTCAAGCATAAGTCCAGGATGCTAAGAGACTTACTATCGGAAGCTCTCTTGCTATCTGAAGTGAAGCTCGTGGACTCTAACATTCTGCTTGCTATCACATAGAGGAACTTCGTCTTCCAAGCATTGGTCCATGAATGATAAGAGTGCTTTGCTATTGGATGCTCTCTTGCTATCAGAAGCTCTCTAATGGACTCTGACTCTTGTAATCCTGCTGACGGATGATCATCGTGCATCGTTCATTGTTCATCCGGAAGCGGCAGTCCTGCTCTGCAAGAGTTAGTCTCTGAATCCCAGTGCCAAGAGTATTTTCATCCGGAAGCTCATTTGCATCCGGAAGCAAAAACTAAGTTCTGCACACACTTGTCAGTCCCAACAGAGTTATATATATATAATCAAGTGTAGTAAGAACTATACATGTTGTGGGAAGTTTGTTATGGGAAGTAGTCTTACTTAGACTATGTTCTGACTTGGTGTAATGTCTACTGACTCTAAGGGATCTTTATTCCAATAGTCAGCTTAAGTCTCGTTAGTTTACTCTAAGTCTTTCTAAGTGACTCAGTGTGTCATTTGCTCATGCTATGAGATGTATAATAAGTCAACACACAATCACATGAAGTGGGAGTTCACTTAGTCTAGGATATATCCGGAAGCACTTCTCCATCCGGAAGTGAATCCACTAGATGAAGGATTTTGTTTACTATTGCTCACTCTCGCTCAGTGTTAGGTCACTTCAACAGCCAGCGCTAGTCACTAAGCTATCGGAAGCACTTCTACTGGACGTTGCTTACATTCACTGACGCTTAGTGTTATCGTGTTCTATCAGTCTGCGCTAGTGAAAGTTTATCAGGAAGTGATTCTACTTGACGAGGCTTATTCACTGACGCTTGGGGTTATATCTCTTCTATCAGCCAGCGCCAGTCTAAATCCATCAGGAAGCAATTTCACTTGACGAGGCTGATTCACTGACGCTTGGGGTCATTCTATTCTATCACTCTGCGCCAGTCTAAATCTATCAGGAAGCAATTTCACTTCCGGTTGAATCATAACTTAGTCTTATGGTTTTGTGTACCTAATGCTCATGGACTAAGTTAATTCCCTAGTGAGTTACTCGCTGCCGCTGGAGGATAAGACATTCATCCGCGAGCGCCAGTCCTAGTCCATCCGGAAGTAAATCCTCATCCGGTTGTAATCTAACTTAGTATCAAGGATCTAACACTCAAGTCTGAGTTTCGACTAAGTGACTCACTAGCTTCCTCTGGGGGATGAGTCTTTCATCCGCAAATGATCTAACTTAGGATTCTAACCTTGTCATCTAATCCTTCCTAAGGGTTGATTATGTTCTCTTAAGTACTAGACCATATCATACCTTAGTCACCATCAAAACTTAAGATTCTAACATTCTCCCCCTTTTTGATGATGACAAACCCATAGATGACTAGAGAACATAATTACACTTAGATCACTCCCAGAGCTATATTTCTTTCCCCAGTTCTCTCCCCAAATATCTAGACATCTTATCTATCTCTCAGCTCTAGACATCTCATGTCTCATCTCTCGCACATCTCATGTCTCATCTCTCGCTAGACATCTTATATCTCATCTCTAGACATCTCATCTCTCTCCCCCTTTTGGCTTCATCAAAATCCAACAGGTGCAAGCTAGCCTTAGGGATGGGGATACTTTTATCGTTCTCCTAGGAATGGGCTTTTTACCTAATATTTCTCCCTATGTATCGCTAATAAAGATTTGTCCTAGACTATTCAATACAATGTACGAGGACAGCAATAATGGCTCATGATCCTAAATGATTGTATTTTCCCTAAACATTATGTCGGATAGCTAAACATGTTTTTCAAGGAGATTGATAAATCAAATCTAATCATAATTAAGTTAAGATCAAAACATACAAAACAGTTTTCTTTTTGAAGGTGAAAATTCTTTCCAAATGTAAAAGAGATCAAAAGTAATTTTGATCCTCTCTTATTAACATGATATCAAAAACAATTTTGATGTGTTTAAAAATGATGATTATGATATCAAATGAAATATGTGATTTTAAATTCAAATGAGATGAAATCTGATACCTAATGAAATCAAATGAGATCTGTGAGTTTGAACTTGTGGTATCAAATGAAATGATTGAATGCCAAATGAAATTTGTGATACCATATGAAATGAAATCAAATCAAATGAATTTTGTGATTTTAAAAGTGCCAAAAATAATTTCCAAACAAATTGCATCACAACATCTTAAGAGTTTATTATCGATGACAGCATGTGACTCTCTATTTTCAAGGGATCATTAACAAGTAATGTCCATCTACTTTTCTTCTATATTGAAATTAATCATCATAAGATCAAGAAAAGAAGCATATAAGAGAGGTATGTTATCAATTACTTTCCAGCGTGTCATATAAAGGATACAGATGTGTGTGCTGGGATGATTTTCTAAGGCAGAGGATGATTTTGAGGTTAATGCAGATTGAAAAAAAAAAATCCTAAATTGACACCCTTACCAATGCCATGTATGCATCATATATAAGAGATGGTAAGGTGTAGATGTTACCACAGATGAGAGGTCCTCATACTCTATTAGACTCAGGAATCTGAATCATACGTAGATAAGCATGCTTCCTGACATCTTCAAGAGGTGTGCTATCTCAAGTGGAAACCCCTAGCGCAAGTGCTTTGATGATTCGCTTCGGCAAGCTGAGCTACAACCACAAGCAGACATGACTGGGCAGTCACTCTACTCTTCCCATGGTTCAATAGTTGGCCTGCTATCGAAGGCGCTGATTGTTGTGAAAGCAACCTTGCTCAAACTTGATGATTGGTCCTGCATATGCTTGAGGAAACAAGTGCTTTCTAATGGTCAGTGAAAGAACTTAAGATTTAACATTGAAGACCATCCTTAGGACATTCAAGTCAATCTGTGTTAATCAGCACAAGTTAATAATTTTAAGAAATCATGCTTGCTAATTGGTTTAAGAAAATATGAGCAATGATTATGTGAAACCTAATTTTGAAATTGTCTATACGTTCACATAGTTTCACTATCAAGACATGAACTCTATTTACTCTCATAGATAAATATCAATGTGATAGTACAGAGAGTATCAAACAGGTGGCATATCTTCAGAGTTTCATAAGCAAGTATAGTTCAATAAATATGCCGCAAGGATGTTCATGTTAGATCATGAAGACATATGAATCATCAACACAATGAAATTTTGAAAAGAAAATCTTCATCCTCACAAAAACGAAATACTGGAAATCTTCATGCTCACAGAATAGTTTGATTTTAAGACTAAATCCGGTTTACAAAAACAACCACATTTCAGCATATGATTACGAGAATAATTTCCAAATTTTAGCTCGAGTTCTTCTAGATATGCTCAAAGTGATCTCATTGTTCTTAGGATATCAACAAGCTTGAAATTAATACAGATTATAGCATGCTTGTGATACTATGTCATGTTTTACAGATCTAGCAGAGTTTAATTCAAGGCATTTCCTAAGATTTCTAATGCATGTCAGACAAGAGAGAGACTATCCATTAAATTTCACAACAGAATGTGTAAGGGATAGAAATGCTCATGTGTATTGGCGAAAGTTTCTCCGGTTTAGTATCGCCATTCCACACATCTTGATGAGAGACATTTTCATTGCCATTCTCTCTTGGTCATACTCATTGTTCAAGCTTCAATAATCTGTGTCAACATTCTTAAACCACAAACTTGAACCGAGATCATTAGTAGATTGAGAGCTTAAAGATGTAATTAAGAGGGATGTATTGTTCTTGAAACCATAGCTGCTTATGCATTGAAAACTTGATGCAAGAGATACCATATGAAATGGAAAATCAGAAATAACTTTTGAATGCTATCATGAGGTATGGTTGTCATGTAAGTTTAAAGAGGATCAGAATCTGTTTTGAAGGTTTGCATTTCAAAAAGGATCTTTCAAAAGTCAAGGTGAATGCATAAACTATTTTCTTTCATGAGAGGCGCCCTTAAAAGGATTCGCTGAGCATATATGAGTAAAACTGTTAAACCCATCATGCATTTACTACCCAAGTAATTATTCAAGTAAAGAGAAAGGTAGGAATGATATCACCATAGTTTCATTTGCATCAGGTAGTAGCTCGCTTGATTTTGGTTGGCAATGCAAGGATTCTATTTTCAGAGCAGCACCAAAATCTATGCGTGACGGATGCTTCTCAAGACTTGACTAAATGTTCAGATGAGGTACAGTCCTGTCTTGCCATTCCTTCGAATCTCCTTTCCTACAAAATACCAAGTAGTTCTCTTCGTTCTCCAGTATCCAAACTTGGATCTGACAGGTCAGTTTGTAGGAAGTGTAGAGTCCACATGCACTTGAGTCATTGATTATGCTTATGCCATTTAGAATCAACATGGATATACATGTTTATTGATCATGATAGTCATAGACAATATGTGAATTATGAACATTGTGAATTTCTTTAAACTTTCTTCTATAAGGAATGTAATGTTCATATCTAGGATGCTTTAAAGTAAAATCTCAATAGTTCCACCTAACATTTGCATAGGAGATTTTACTATTGCATGTTTCGACCTTAAGTGATCCCTTGCTTACCCAAGGGGATCTTCTATACTTATCCTTGATCGAAAGCACTTTCTTATGAGAGACAGAATTCATAGGCTTTCTCCATGTTGATCGAGGAATCCTCTCTCTCTTGTTCTTCTCAGGATAGTTGAATGGAACTCTCTGATAGTTTATCCTTGAGATAGAACCTTTGTTCCTTGTGGTTGTGCACTGCTTCTTATAATTGGACCAGGTGGTTGCAGCAGTGGCATCACCACGAGTTCTCTTCTTTGGGGCAGGAGCAACTCTTGATCTTTCCTGCACAAGTAAGGCACTAGAAGGATGTTTTGGTACCCATTTGTACTTGGGTCCTACATGGTTAGCACTGGACCTTACTTGTCCTTTAGGAATCCATACAAACTTATTTCTCACATTTGAATTTCTTCTAAGACTGCATGTGTGAGAAATATGTCCTAATCTACCACAATAATGACAGATAATGGAATGATAATCAAAATGAGGCTTTCTATCATTATCATGATTAGTTTTCTTTAGAAAAGCTTTTTGTTCCTTTGAAATTTCAGTTTCTTTTGAAAGCTTTTCTTTTTCCTTCAACACGTGTTTACAATCAAAACATTTTTCAAGACATGTTGAAGTTTTCCCTACCGATAGTGGGCTAGCTATCGGAACCACTAGTTCTTTAAAAGAACCCTCGGAAACTTTAGACGTAGAAGAAGAAATTAGTTTTTCAAGTTTCCTATCTTTTTCTTTTAAGCCTAGAAGTTCTTTTGCAAGTTTACAATATTCAGTATATAACTCATTGTATGCATCTTGCAAATCAGAGAGTTCAATTTCAGATCCAGATACCTCACTTTCTGAATCTTCTAGGCAGAGATGGATACTCTCTTCACTGAAGTCTGCTTCCTCAATATCAGCTTCCAGAAGCTCATCAGTAGATGATCCACAAAGAGCACGAGTTGAGCTTTGGACAGCTGTGCTTTCAAGAGATGGGTTAGAAGCATATATCACATCAAGAGTATTCCAAATATCTCTAGCACTAGAGCAATGTTTGATTTTCTGGAAATCATTTTCAGTTAAGCCTTTGTATAAAATTTGCATTGCTCTAATGTTTAAGGAAAACAAATTTTTCTCCCTTTCAGTCCAGTTTCCTCTTGGTTTGAAATCAAAATCATTTTCAAAAATATCCCACATTTTCAAACTAGTGGATTTTATAAAACTTTCCATTCTTGCTTTCCACCAACAAAAATCAATATTTTCTAACACAGGTGGAATGGTATGATCAAAGCCTTTGGAAAACATTTTAACCCAAATCAGCCAAGGTCTTTACACTTGAGATCGTTGGATCCTTTAAACAAGTAACCTGGCTCTGATACCAAATGAAATGCGTGGCTGTCACCCAAGAGGGGGGGGGTGAATTGGGTGAGGTAATAAAAACTTTAGTTCTTCTTTTCGAAAGACTACTTGTGCTTGGTGATGATATTAAGAAGTAATGATATGCACAAGTCAGTATGTTATGTGATGCAAAATAAAATGTTTAAAGGTAAATTTATGCACACACAAATTTATCCTGGTTCGGTCACCCAGACCTACATCCAGTCCTCAGGCTCCACCTGAGATTTTCAATCCACTATTCTTGTTTAAACCGGGCACAAGAGAAGCCTTTACACTTTAGGTTTTACGAACACGGGTTCACCTAACAACCCACAGGTTTTACAACGGGCTAACCTGCAAACCTTACAGACACAAGTTTTACGGGCTAACTTGCAACCTATGGAGATTTAGAAAACTTCTAAATGCTCCCCCTTACAAATGTAAGATTATAATTATGTTCACTCTATGAACTGATTGTGCTAAACACTTAGGCTCAAAACTAACTCTCTCTAAGAGTGGGTGATGTTACTCACTTAAGTACAACTGAATCACTCTCTGAAGATTATCACAAATCTGGATCTGAGAGTAGTAGAAGATGTGTAGAACGAAGAATATGATATTTCAGATACTATGCTCTGTTCTCACTTTTTCTTCCATTCAAGCCCACTTCACTTCAGAAATGAAGAACATCCCTTTTATACCAGCCTCTGAATATCTAACCGTTAGAGAGGCAATAAGACCGTTTGATTATAGACGTTGGGGCCTTGTTTACGTTGTCCTTATTAATGCACAGCAGGGTTGACTTTGCTTTATCTGAAAAGGTGCTTTGACCATGCTGTTCTGTCAACACTGTTCTGACAATACTATTCTGACAAAAGTCGTTCTGACATCTGAACACTTTGTACGGTCTGACTCTTGCTTGCTGTCAGAGAGGACTTCGTTCCTCAAGCATAAGTCCAGGATGCTAAGAGACTTACTATCGGAAGCTCTCTTGCTATCTGAAGTGAAGCTCGTGGACTCTAACATTCTGCTTGCTATCACATAGAGGAACTTCGTCTTCCAAGCATTGGTCCATGAATGATAAGAGTGCTTTGCTATTGGATGCTCTCTTGCTATCAGAAGCTCTCTAATGGACTCTGACTCTTGTAATCCTGCTGACGGATGATCATCGTGCATCGTTCATTGTTCATCCGGAAGCGGCAGTCCTGCTCTGCAAGAGTTAGTCTCTGAATCCCAGTGCCAAGAGTATTTTCATCCGGAAGCTCATTTGCATCCGGAAGCAAAAACTAAGTTCTGCACACACTTGTCAGTCCCAACAGAGTTATATATATATAATCAAGTGTAGTAAGAACTATACATGTTGTGGGAAGTTTGTTATGGGAAGTAGTCTTACTTAGACTATGTTCTGACTTGGTGTAATGTCTACTGACTCTAAGGGATCTTTATTCCAATAGTCAGCTTAAGTCTCGTTAGTTTACTCTAAGTCTTTCTAAGTGACTCAGTGTGTCATTTGCTCATGCTATGAGATGTATAATAAGTCAACACACAATCACATGAAGTGGGAGTTCACTTAGTCTAGGATATATCCGGAAGCACTTCTCCATCCGGAAGTGAATCCACTAGATGAAGGATTTTGTTTACTATTGCTCACTCTCGCTCAGTGTTAGGTCACTTCAACAGCCAGCGCTAGTCACTAAGCTATCGGAAGCACTTCTACTGGACGTTGCTTACATTCACTGACGCTTAGTGTTATCGTGTTCTATCAGTCTGCGCTAGTGAAAGTTTATCAGGAAGTGATTCTACTTGACGAGGCTTATTCACTGACGCTTGGGGTTATATCTCTTCTATCAGCCAGCGCCAGTCTAAATCCATCAGGAAGCAATTTCACTTGACGAGGCTGATTCACTGACGCTTGGGGTCATTCTATTCTATCACTCTGCGCCAGTCTAAATCTATCAGGAAGCAATTTCACTTCCGGTTGAATCATAACTTAGTCTTATGGTTTTGTGTACCTAATGCTCATGGACTAAGTTAATTCCCTAGTGAGTTACTCGCTGCCGCTGGAGGATAAGACATTCATCCGCGAGCGCCAGTCCTAGTCCATCCGGAAGTAAATCCTCATCCGGTTGTAATCTAACTTAGTATCAAGGATCTAACACTCAAGTCTGAGTTCCGACTAAGTGACTCACTAGCTTCCTCTGGGGGATGAGTCTTTCATCCGCAAATGATCTAACTTAGGATTCTAACCTTGTCATCTAATCCTTCCTAAGGGTTGATTATGTTCTCTTAAGTACTAGACCATATCATACCTTAGTCACCATCAAAACTTAAGATTCTAACATTATCTAGCCCAAAACAGAAACCCTTTTTCGGCCTCCCCTCTCAACTTGCCGAAAACAAAAGAAATTGAAGGAAAGGAAGCTCACCTAAGTTTGAGCCGAGCTTGCACACAACAATGGCGGCCTCCGCCGCCGGGAAATGGCCGGAAATTGGCCACTTGAATGGTAGGCCGAAAAGAACAACACAATGGAGAAGAAAAAAAAAATGAGAACGAAATGAAGTTGAGAAGAAGGGTATCTTAAAGAACAACAGAAAAATTGGCAAGGCTCACCTTTCCTTGTAACCGTCCGCCGCAGTGGACGTCGGAAATCGCCTTCGTCGCCGTTCACCGTGACTGGCCGGAAAGCAGAAGAAAGGCGAAGGGAAAAGGAGAAGAAGAAGGTTCGTGGATGAACCTGCGGCAGTCGATGCCGCCGTGTGGCCGCCGGAAAGCTCGCCGTCCGTAGGGAGAGGGCTAGAGATCAAAGATGAAGAGGGAGGAGAAGAAAAAGTGTGCGTTTGAAGAGGACTATGAAGGTTGTTTCATCAGCCTTCAGCGGCTGTCACCACCATGCGCGGCCGGCTCGAATTCGCCGGCGACGCCGGTGGGTTGTCGGAAGAACAGAGAGAGGGCAGAGGGTTCGAGTGTTGGGGAGGGAGAGAGAGAGCCGACGGTTTGGGAGGGGAGGGAGGCTAGGGTTTGTGAAGGAAGAAGGAGGTGGTTATATATGTATGATTTAGGGAAAAACTACAATTAACTACTCTATTGTTTATTCTTAATTATATTTCTAGCCCAGAAGTTTGTATATATTACTATATTCCCTTCTTTCCATCATAATATCTTCTACTATCCCAAATACTTGTTCATGAAAGTTTCTAACTCCAAATAATTATTTTAACTATTTTTCCTTAAATTCCAAAAATTAAGATTCAATAACAATAAATCTCCATAAATTTCTCCCTAAAACTCAAATTTCCTAAATAACACCTCAATAATTTCCAATTAACCTTGACCAAAATTTGGGATGTTACAATTTACCTCACCTTTTAGGAATTTTGTCCCCAAAATTCGCTACACATACACCTAACACAAAGAAAATACACAAGTCAACCTTATATTCGTCATATTACCTCTAATAATTTCACTACCACTTAATACATTCAACACCATCCTTCATCGTTTATCCTCATTCAATCTGTAGTGATCACCAATACTCATCCCTCATTTCCTAGCTAACCTTCATTTACTAGTCACACTAACCTCAAATTACTTGTTTTAAAATCCAATATAATCAATGTCCACAATATATGTTCACTTATATTCTCCAATTGATCAACCCATTGATTCCCCTCAACATGACTCTAACTTAATATATAGCTAACCATGTCAATTTCCTTATCAAAAATCATTTCAAACTGCATTCAATTTCCTATGAATCAATTTAAAACCATTCACTACAATTTCACCTTAAACTCTTCATCTCAACTAACTTCTTTATCTATTTAGTTTTTGTCATAATCACAACATCAAAATTCGTCACTAACCCCAATGGTCCTAACCTTTAAATAAAATTCTAATAATAACCTATCATAAAATCTCATTGTTTCTCTTATACTCTGAATAAGATTGTCAGTTTACACAGATCGTTCACCAATAATATATAACTACTCTAGTTACATCCACAACCTAAACAGTAATCCATGTCCAATAATCCTCAACTCCATGATCACCATAGTGTATTCACTCCATAATTCCCGATAAGAACTCAAATCTGACATATTATCCTACATAATTCCCAATTCATATCCAAGGTATGACTATAAGTCATCAAATTACAGTGTACTCCCTAATAATCCCCTAAATTATCATTAATCCAAAACCATGCCACTGACACTAGAATTCTCAATCAAATCATACCAAACCTCGAAAATTTAGTAGTTCAAACCTTTATAATTCAAAACTTTATAACACACCAAAAACGACCACTTTCAAACTTATAGTTTACTCTCTTGTAATGTTTCGAATAACAATTAGCAAAGGAGAAGCAAAAGAAATGGAACTTTTCATGTCTCTCTCATTCTCAACCCACGCAATATTAACAAACTTACTACTCACATGTTTACCTGGCAAAACTGAATTAAAATGACTTATATTATCTGTTAACTTTCAAAGTGACACATTACTTTCAATCATTAATTTTTCAGCGAATACATACATAAACATATACATACATACATACATGGATATTGATTCACTAAGTAAAGAATAACATCTTAATTACATCCTCAATCAAACTCACCTTTAGAATTGTCCAATTAGGACAGAATCAATTCACCTTTAGAATTGCATATCAAACAAATATACACAAACAATCAGTGACTAAACTTTCCAATTCCATATAAACTCCAAATAATCATCCATATAAAATTTGAATAACCAGTTTTAAACAAACACTTACCGTCCTTTCGTTTAGTAATGGTGGGGAAACATTTACTCATGAAGTAGTGAGGGCTACCAACATCAATAATTAAGGGGACTGCTCCAGTCACTAAATATAGTGAAGAAGCCTCCAGCCGCTTAACATAACTGGGCAACAATCCTTACTACCCATGATGATAGAATCTCCAACCATTACTAATTTGCTGAGTAGTTAAACACAAATAGAAAATAATAGAGTAAACAATTTATTTATAATAAGCAATAGATAGATAATTTAATCATCAACTAACAAATGCACCATCCAACAACAAAACAAAGCAAATAATACAATAATCTGTGCACTTGTATAAACACAATTAATAACAAAACACAATTTTTTTTAATAGGATTTTGGGTAAAACAAGTCAACATAACAAATCAATCCATCAATTAAACAAACCATTCAACAAATAAACTAACAAATACAATACAAGGTCAACAATTTTTATTCACATTGTATTAATTATTAATTGTCATTTTCAAGTTTCCATAATCCCTTAACCCAATAAGGTATCTCATGATGCCTCGACTATGGTTATGGCTAGCACATAACTATACTCGAGACCCCAGAGAATCATTCTTATTTCGTTATTCTTCCTAAATTCTTATTAGTGTCTTTGTTTATTTCATTTTCTTTCTATATTCTTCTCAATCTCTCCACATTACCTATTCAATTGCACTTATCACTCTCTCCCCACCGCGGGATGAGTGATAGTCCTCTCAAAATGGCCAGATATTCATGCACAGAAGGAAGGGAATACTAAGAATGTATATTGCCAATCTACATGCAATGCAGCACAGTCCTAGGTTATCGTATACCAAATACTGATAACCAAGTTGTAACATATTGTTACTAATTCCCTAATTAACCATCATTATAAGTTTTAATTAAACAATTACTTTGCTAACTATGATAGAAAATAAATCTATCATAGTTAGAAAATGAACTTCCTAATAGTTTATGTAATTATCCATGATAGAAAAGAATTACCTAATACAATACGAATACTATCATGGATATTCAGCAGCTAACCATGTTAGAAAAGATTAACCTAACATGGTCAGAAAAAGGAGGCAACCAAATGATAAAGTATAATAACCTGTCACTATTACTGATTAACCAATATTATAGAATCCAATTATTATTACCTCCTAACTATGATAGAAAAGACTTTCCTTATTAATAGAAACCTATCATAGTTAGAAAAGTACTTTACTTATATTACAATCCATAATCAATATCTCTAGTTCTAATATCCCGTTTGATAGAAAAATATGCGGAAGCAGATGCAGGCCTATACAAATTGGCAATATACAACTTCAAATAAACTATATAACTTCTACTACCTAATTCCCTTTCCTGATGCTCGCGCCTGTGCATGAATACCTGCAAAAATGTCAGTAATTGTGGGATGAGACAATTTGTCCCAGTAATCACCGCTTAACTCACTATAACAGTGAGATGTGCGGTAGTGAGGGCGTCTAAAGGGTACCACATTTAAAACCAATAATATATATATACATGTCAAGTCTTTCATTCATCATTCAAGTCCCTCCATCCAAATCAATTCAAATTCATCATCTCTACTTTCCACATATCACTCAAATCCCTCAGTCAATTCCACATAACTAAATATCACCTACCCAGTCTCCACTTTAATGTTACTACCACCACAACTCTCACACTCACCTATAGATGCATTGTGCGATCCTGGAGCATTCAAGCATCTAATCTTCACTATATGATTTGACACTGTGTCCCTCTCCATAATGAGGGGACAATTTCCCTCTCTGGCAATCCCCAGAGAGGGAACCCCAATTCTGTTTTCCATTGCAGAATGGGAACGGTTGGGCTCTCAAATGCCTTAACAACCGTAGGGGCGGTTGGGCTCTAAAATGCCTTAACAACCGTAGGTCACTTCTCTCAATAAGTTGACCTATGATCCCCGATCCAATCAATCCGAAAAGGATCATCAGTACAAATAACTGTCGATTGGCCTATCGACAGTTATCATCGCGCGATGGTACGTATGTATATCAGTGTCATGCAAACCTCACAATATTCATTAATTTCAATCTCATTCACCATATTCAACTTCTTAACCACAATTCACTTCAATATCGCAATATCACTATCAGTGTCATGTAATCTCGCAATTCCCTACAATATCTTAACATTTCATCATCTCAGATTTTCCGCAACATAACTCTCCTTTCTCTATCATCACCATCTCTCAAACCACTACCCAAAAGCTATGCTATACACATTTCATGCCATTCCAGATCAATGGCCGCCACCAGAACAGGATAATATATATAATGTATAGAAAATCTTTTATACAAAAATAATCGTGTTTGAAAGGCACCCGATAGCCTGTTTTGTATAAAAATAATCTTTTAAAGATAATATATATATAGAGGGTGAGAAGGGATTTTACAAAATCCCTAACTAACGTCACCCTCAATGTTATAGCAAGGTTAAGTGTGATTACCTGTCGCCCTTTAGCACTTTACTGCCTTTTCCATTAGTCAAGCCTTACGAACTATACATGTCTAACACCATGCTTTCCTATTATTACACAATGCAATAATAGTAAGTAATGACCATTCAAGTATATAAGTTAAATAGCGTCTCTCTCTCCTTATGTGACTACCCAAATCTCAATTCTTAGTTATATCATTTTATAAAGTTAAATTATCTAATTTCTCATTCACTATCACTACATTCATAACAATCAAACATCATCTTTCACTTTCAATTCAAAATAATCACAATTCATAACAAATCATCATCTTTCACAATCAACAATTTCCATCCTTTTCCACGGCAACCAATGTGTTTATTTAGAATAAGCATGTGTCATGCTAGTTTGGAACATACTAACAAATAGCATAACAATACCACTCCATATTCAATTCAAATCAACCAACTCTATTTCAAAGCCCTCTGTAAAACTTAATATCCAAGTTTAAAACTGCACCTTCACCTAAAAATGACTATTCTATTTCAATCTCAACATTCACAAATCAAATTAAACAAAGTATTTGCTTTCCTTTCCTTTCATACCATGAAACTTTTATAGCTATGACATATATCAACAATCTATTTGAGTAACTTCAACATGACATCAATGTATAGGTCAACCTCACTCTCAATAAAGTTTAATGAAACTTTCAATTCAATTCCAACCTCACATCCTAGTCTAACAAAATGAACAGTGCCCAAGAACTCTTCAATCCCAAATTTCATTCAAATCCCTTGAGTAATCTAAGTTCATCTTATAACAAACTAATTTCTCTTCCAAAATCTAATTCAATTGATTAGTGAACCTCAAACAGCAAAACTTCATTCTTTCAAACAATTTCTTCTTTTAAACATTTTATCAAACACTTTAAGTACATACCAAACTCAACTAGTATTATTTTCCAGCTTTACACTTCACATTCCTACAATATTCATAGCAACCATCCAACAATCATAAGGAACTTAGGGAACCAGAACTTCCAAAATCCTCAAGACACTACCAAATTTGACATTAAAGCTTACAAACAACTGTCATTCTAATTCACCATTTTGTTCTCATAACCTGAAACTGAAACAAATAGAATCATACCCATAAATTCCACATATGACCACCACAACTTTACTCAATCAAACATGTAATATTGACTAGCAGTAAAGATATCTTTATTTTTAAGTAAACAATTCAAACAGATTACCCACACAAAAAGCAAGTATTTTAGCCATAACAGATCACACAATGCTCAAGCAAATAGTAATGGAATCACAAAAACATTATAGTTGTCCAGTCACATTCTGACATGCTAAATTCCATATCTAAGCTCACCACTCTACCAAAACTCAAAACCAACAAAGAATCCTACCAACCCATTAAACACAAGAATATATGTTTAATCATTCCACATCATCACCTAATTAAGACTTTCATTTGAACCTCACATGCAAATTAAATCCCATACTAAATCACAAGTGTTAACCTCAATGCATATCTAATTCAAACACTGTAATAGAATTTCTGTTAAGCCATATCAATTAAGCAATATCAACCAATGTCCTTATATTACCGCATACTCCTTCTCTCCAAATTAATGCAGAAATGTGTGTGTGTGTGTCAATAGAACCAGCAAAACAGAATCTAAAGATTAAATTATTAAACTCATTCACTACTAAACAATTTCGAAATCAGAAACAGGGGAGACATGAGAAATTTGACCAACTTCATAAACTCAATAAAATAACTTGCATGCTAGTTATACCTTCATGACTTGACAAGCAATATCACTACTCACTTCCAAACTTAGCATCCCAAATGTAAAACTAGTATAAGCATCCAGAGACAACAATCAAAAAGCATACAAAGGGTGAAGGAAATTAAAGTTTGCAAAATAACAAAAACTCAAATCAACATTCAAATCCTTCCTAGAACTTCAAAATCAAAGACTAAACATGGTTTTTGGTGGATTATCTAGCCCAAAACAGAAACCCTTTTTCGGCCTCCCCTCTCAACTTGCCGAAAACAAAAGAAATTGAAGGAAAGGAAGCTCACCTAAGTTTGAGCCGAGCTTGCACACAACAATGGCGGCCTCCGCCGCCGGGAAATGGCCGGAAATTGGCCACTTGAATGGTAGGCCGAAAAGAACAACACAATGGAGAAGAAAAAAAAATGAGAACGAAATGAAGTTGAGAAGAAGGGTATCTTAAAGAACAACAGAAAAATTGGCAAGGCTCACCTTTCCTTGTAACCGTCCGCCGCAGTGGACGTCGGAAATAGCCTTCGTCGCCGTTCACCGAGACTGGCCGGAAAACAGAAGAAAGGCGAAGGGAAAAGGAGAAGAAGAAGGTTCGTGGATGAACCTGCGGCAATCGATGCCGCCGTGTGGCCGCCGGAAAGCTCGCCGTCCGTAGGGAGAGGGCTAGAGATCAAAGATGAAGAGGGAGGAGAAGAAAAAGTGTGCGTTTGAAGAGGACTATGAAGGTTGTTTCATCAGCCTTCAGCGGCTGTCACCACCGTGCGCGGCCGGCTCGAATTCGCCGGCGACGCCGGTGGGTTGTCGGAAGAACAGAGAGAGGGCAGAGGGTTCGAGTGTTGGGGAGGGAGAGAGAGAGCCGACGGTTTGGGAGGGGAGGGAGGCTAGGGTTTGTGAAGGAAGAAGGAGGTGGTTATATATGTATGATTTAGGGAAAAACTACAATTAACTACTCTATTGTTTATTCTTAATTATATTTCTAGCCCAGAAGTTTGTATATATTACTATATTCCCTTCTTTCCATCATAATATCTTCTACTATCCCAAATACTTGTTCATGAAAGTTTCTAACTCCAAATAATTATTTTAACTATTTTTCCTTAAATTCCAAAAATTAAGATTCAATAACAATAAATCTCCATAAATTTCTCCCTAAAACTCAAATTTCCTAAATAACACCTCAATAATTTCCAATTAACCTTGACCAAAATTTGGGATGTTACAATTTACCCCACCTTTTAGGAATTTTGTCCCCAAAATTCGCTACACATACACCTAACACAAAGAAAATACACAAGTCAACCTTATATTCGTCATATTACCTCTAATAATTTCACTACCACTTAATACATTCAACACCATCCTTCATCGTTTATCCTCATTCAATCTGTAGTGATCACCAATACTCATCCCTCATTTCCTAGCTAACCTTCATTTACTAGTCACACTAACCTCAAATTACTTGTTTTAAAATCCAATATAATCAATGTCCACAATATATGTTCACTTATATTCTCCAATTGATCAACCCATTGATTCCCCTCAACATGACTCTAACTTAATATATAGCTAACCATGTCAATTTCCTTATCAAAAATCATTTCAAACTGCATTCAATTTCCTATGAATCAATTTAAAACCATTCACTACAATTTCACCTTAAACTCTTCATCTCAACTAACTTCTTTATCTATTTAGTTTTTGTCATAATCACAACATCAAAATTCGTCACTAACCCCAATGGTCCTAACCTTTAAATAAAATTCTAATAATAACCTATCATAAAATCTCATTGTTTCTCTTATACTCTGAATAAGATTGTCAGTTTACACAGATCGTTCACCAATAATATATAACTACTCTAGTTACATCCACACAGGAAAGTTGGGGTCCTCCTCAACTTCCATGGCTTTCCTTTTCCCTTTGCCTTTACCCTTTCCTTTGCCCTTGCTTATTGCTTGGGTAGGCTTGGCGCTCGCTCTTTCAGCATCTAGGCAAGGCATCTGACCAAACGAGATCTTGTCAGTAAACCCATACCTCTCGAACTCTTCAGGAGTCATATCCTCTATTTCCAGCTTTACTTCCTTTAGAGGTGGAGGGGCATATAATGTTTGAGAGGGTGATTGAGTCTCAGATGCTTCAACTGCTTGAGATACCCTCTCTGACCCATGATCCCTAGAGTGACCACGAGATTCTTCTTCACTCTCAGAGGACTCAGAGGCAGCAGCACCCTTTTGAATACAGGACTTCGTCTTTTGTTTAGCTGTATCTGACTGCTGATGTAGGAGGAGGAGGAGGAGCAGAGGTTGGCTCAGAGGGAGGGATTGGCTTGGCTATCACAATCGGTGGATGGTTTTACCTTTTCAACCCATACTTCATCATAATCATCTCAACAATATTTTGACCAGGCACAGAGGGAGAAGGTTCAGAAGATGAAGGCTCTGGCTCAGGCTCAGAGGGCTGTGGGATTTCACCAAGTTGCTCAACCAATACCATTGCCCACTTTGACCTTTGCTCATCTGATCGCTGCTGTTGCATAAATCGGATGGCTTCCCCATGGATCAGACGTTCAGCATTACCCAATCTCTGGGAATCCATGGCTCGACGGAGGGCAACAGCTATATCCTCATCTAGCCATAAAGAGGGTTGATTTAGGATATCCTTCAAGCATTCAAAGCAGCCCAGAAAAGAGAAAGAGCATTTAACACATTGAGAGTTCTTTTCATCTACTTATCTTGTACTCTTTGTAGTTAAGTCTCTTCATTTATAAAGAGCATTAATTGTACTTAAGTGTGTAACATTACCTAATCTCTGGGAATCCATGGCTCGACGGAGGCCAGCAACTATATCCTCATCTAGCCATAAAGAGGGTTGATTTAAGATTTCTCTCCCCCTTTTGGCATCATCAAGAAGGGCGAGGGCCAGTGAGGAAGGATTGGGTGAAGTGGATGGTGGAGGGTCAGGGCCAAATGTTTTGGGTGGTGAGGTTTCGGGCGAGGATGTGGGTGAGGTGTTTTCTGGTGAATTAGGAGGGTTTGGGAAGAGTTCTGTGTAACATTCTGTTACCAATTAATTAATTAACCAATAATATTCATTTTAGATCTAATAACCTCTTTACTAACTATGATAGAAAAAGGATTTCCATAATATCAATGTCCTATCATAGTTAGAAAAGGAATTTCCTGATGATTAAATATTATCCATGATAGAAAAGAATTAACTAATACAACACATCTGCTATCATGGATAATTTATCGATAACCATGTTAGAAAGGATTTGTCTAACATGGTTAATAAACAAAACTAATTAATATCAAAAATAAATAGATATATATACATGCGGAAGCGAATGCAGACCTATAAATTGGCAATATACAATTCTAAATAAACTATATCATCTCTACTACCTAATTCCCTTTCCAGAAGCTTGCACCTGTGCATGAATACCTGCAAAAATATCAGTAATCGTGGGATGAGACAATTTGTCCCCGTAATCACCGCTTAACTCACTATAACAGTGAGTTGTGCGGTAGTTAAGGTGTCTAAAGGGTACCACAATTTAAATTCAGTAATATGTATATAACCCAAATCTTCTTCCATTTAACACTTCAATTCCCCTGTCACGTCCAATTCAAATCTATGCATTCGTTACTGAAATTCTCATTCATACCTTTCTCAAAACCAATTTCTCGGCTCACATTCATGTACAATCCCTGGTGCTCTACTCGTGCCATCCCGGAGGCACTACGCTCGAGCCCTATATATGTTCCAAATGAGTTGACACTGTGCCCCTCTCACAATGAGGGGGCAATTTCCCTCTCTGGTAACCCCATGAGAGGGAAACCCCAATCTGTCTCCAATCAGAAAGGGAGCAGTCCCTGTCTCCAATCAGAAGACTGCTGGTCACAGTCTCCAATCTGTTAACCATTGGTCACAGTCTCCAATCTGTTAACCCGTACAAATAACCGTTGATTGGCCTATCGAACGGTTATCATCGCGCGATGGTACATATGTCTCAGTGTCATGCAATGTCCATAATATCATTTTCAATATCTCACTCACCATTTCCTTTCAATATCACCAATCCATTCAAAACCATTCAATTCCTTCCCTTTACCTAACTATCATTATCCCTAACTAAGTACTACATAAATCCCTCACAATCTCAAACTCAACAATTCACACCCTTTCAAACCACAATCCTCTTTAATCAGAATATGGTACCTGTATGTCATACTATTCAAGAACTACCACCACTACCAGGATAATATATATAAAATGTAATTTAATCATTTATATAAAAATAATCGTGTTTGAAAGGCACCCGATAGCCTATTTTGTATAAAAATAATCTTTTAAAGATAATATATATATAGAGGGTGAGAAGGGATTTTACAAAATCCCTAACTAACGTCACCCTCAATGTTATAGCAAGGTAAGAGTGATTACCTGTCGCCCTTAGCATTTTGTTGCCTTTTCCCCTTTATCATGCCTTGAGGAATACGCAAAGCACCTCCTTTCCTATTATTACATCATGTAATAATAGTAGATTAATAATCATTCTATATCATGGATTATCTAACGTCTCTCTCGAATCCTAATGAAGTTATTACCCATCATTTCCCTTTTTCTTAGTTATTTTATCTTCTTGAACAGGTTACATGGTTTCCTAAGTCATATATATACAAATCAAAGCAATTAATCAATTTCAAGAGAGTAAAATCTCTAAATTCCTAGTACATATTCCATGGGTTTATTCTTCACAATTTCAATCAAACTCAATTGAAAAAAATTAGATCAATTCACTCACCAAAGCATATCAAATATTGGTGACATATATGCATCAATTCCTTCATGTAAAATAAAACATTGTATACCTCATAAATTCCAAGTAATAGCCATCATGAACATCAGTTCATATGTCAAACATTATGACCAAAGATGGACTAATGAAACAAATATAATTCATACAAATAAGAATTGGCATATATTAATACTTGTTTTTCTAACCATCAAATCGGCCAAATCAAGAGAAGAGCAAGAAAGCTTGTTTCCATACACAAAGCTTACCTCAATCAGAACTTAAACAATGTTAGTATACTTATAACTTTGACTTATGAACTATTTTAACTCCAGCAAATTTCTGGTTTATCTTCAGTTCCTCAACTACCACATTTACAACTTATCCTTTATCACTTTGTTCACCAATTTTTCCATTTATTCATTCGAAATAAAATCTGCAACATCTTCATCAAACTTGTAAAATTCATGAATACCTAATCACACCTCAAAACAATTAACAAGGATCATTTGTTAACTCTTAACAATGTTCAATCAGGGATATACCCAAATCTGGAAAATGTTTCAGCTTAATCCATATAAATTTAACATTCACAACAGTAACACAAATAAACTATATATATATAAAAAAAATCTTCTTAGCTACACAGCATTTTCAAGAGTATTCATTACAGAAGGTGCCTATTTAATGTGTGGTGTCTAAGATAACAGAAATTTAATAATTACACCATGAACAGAAATTGCACAAATTCAGTCTCAATACAAGTTACAGACGAAAAATGAATTGAGCCATAAAACAGAATTTTTATTCCTTGCACATAACATTCTTACTGCCAGAGTTCAGTCCACTTTAAAAAGAAACTATTTCAGCCACAACAGATCAATCAACGCTCAAGCAAATAGTAATGGCATCACAAAAACATTATAGTTTTCCAGTCACATTCTGACATGCTAAATCCCATATAATCCATACCTTTTCTTTTCAATCATTCAATGACATTTAAAAGTATTTTTAACACTAATTTATTTCAGCCATACTACTCATTTAAAGGTATTCAAGCAAGAAGGGCAAAACACTTTCAAAACAGAATATAACCAAAATATTATGATAAACTCCCAATATATCCATATTCATCTTTTCTCTTTTGTATTCCTAAGGCAATCAATAAAATGATGATTATGGAAACTGAAATTTAAGTACTCAATTCCACATTCAACCATATCAAAGCTCACCACTCTACCAAAACGCAACACCAACAAACACAAGAATGTATATTTAGTCATACCATGTCATCAACCAATTAAGACATTCATTCAACTCATTCATTACTGAACCATTTAGCCAAAGATAAAAGAGCAACAACTTTCAAAGCAACATGATTATTATTTAAACCCATGCATTAACATTCATATCATATAAACAAACAAGTACCAAAACCAAGCTTTCAAACCAAATCAACTTAAACTTGACAAACAACAGTTCCCATAACTCAAAATTTCTTAAGGGGAATTACAAGTCTAAGTTTTAACTTCCATTTATCTAGTTAAAATCGCCCAAAAATCAAAACCAATCGAAACCCTAACTCTCAAATCTCGCCCAATCGCAGAAAAGAAGAGAAACAGATTAAATGAAGCTACCTCACTCGTTTTTTGACCTCCCAATGTCTCGTCGGAGCTTCGCCGTCGCCGGAAATCGAAGAAGCCCGCCGGAAATCGCCCATTATAGGGCTGGCCGAACTGAAAAGGGAGGAGGGCCAAGGAAAAGATGAGCTGAAGTTGAAAAATAGAAGAACACTCAAGATACTACGATAAAAATCAAACCTTTGTCATCAAATCCCGTTTCCGCCGGAAAATGAAGAAACCCGCCGGAAAAATGAGCGAAATGAAGAGGAACAGATCGGCTTAAGCTTAGGAATAAACGTAAAGAGGTGAAGCTTCGGAGGGAAGTGAGGCCGACGGCGTTAACGCCGCCGTCGCCTGTGACCGCCGCTGGAAGCAGTGATAACGATAGGGAGGGTGGAAGGGTTTTAGTGAGAGGGAAGGAGGTGTGGTCTAGGGAAGAGAAGAGGCAAGGGAGGGGGTGTCGGCGCCGCCGCGCCGGAGGCCGCCGGAGTCGCGAGGCAGAGGAGAGGAGGGAGGGTCTGATGAGGGAGGGTCGGAGGCGGAGGGAATTTTGGGAGTGAAGGAGAAGGAAGGAGTATATATATATATATGTGAAAATTACCACTAAGTACCCTAACATTCATTCTGAATTATATTTTTAGCCCAGAAGTTTGTATTTATTACTATATCTCCTTCTTTCCATCACAATATTATCTACTATCCCAATTACTTATTCATGAAAGTTTCTAACTCCAAATAATTATTTTAATTATATTTCCTTAAATTCCAAAAATTAAGATTTAATAACAATAAATCTCCATAAATTTCTCCCTAAAACTCAAATTTCCTAAATAACACCTCAATAATTTCCAATTAACCTTAATCAAAATTTGGGATGTTACAATTTACCTCACCTTTTAGGAATTTTGTCCCCAAAATTCGCTAAAATTAACACCTAAAAGCGGAAAATATACAATTCAACCCTAACTATTTGTAAAGTTCTAACTATTAAACCATAATTTGATGTTTACTACACTATCCTTCATCCTGCATCTTCATTCAATTTGTAGGTCATTCATCAATTCCTTCTCCCACTTTTCTAGTTATCCTCCATTTACTAGCCATTTAAACCTCAAATCACCTCAAACTCATCCATAACAGTCTAGTGATAACCTATCACTCCGTCATAATAGTTTACAACATCAACATACACTCTAAGTCATCAATCCACAGTGTATCCTCAAGTGGTCACCCTAACCTTAATTCATGGCATAAATTCTTAAATTCCATTCTTCAAGCCAATTTCCGGTTACTAATCAGTTCATATCCATAATATAGTGTTTAAATCCTTCAAGTCAAAACTTCCCTCAATTATTTCTATTTCAATCCATTCAAGCTCGACAATCATGATTTTCCCATAATTCCCGACATTTCTCAAATCATAAATTCCTACTGTTTGATTCCAACTAAATAAAGAATGAAAATATTTCAATCCTTCTAATACCTTGATTTGAAACATGAAAATCATCACATAACCTTATGTCCCACCGAATTCTCAAGTATTTCCCTTAATCAACTTTAATCCTAAACCTTAAATCTCTCCTATTAAACATCAATCAATAGTCATTACTATGTAGCTCAATCATCAAGATCACAACTCCTCTCCTAATGTATTTTCGCATATGCTAATCAATTCATAAGAACAAACCAACTCTCTAAGTTCCTCTTCAAAATCTAGTGGTTTACTCAACCATAATCCAAGATCCCGCTTCTTAATTATTAGATAACAAGTTCACATTCCATTTCTAATTTTAGCTCAAAATTCTAATTTAATATATACTCATCCCTATCAACTTTATCATCAAATTTGTAATTGATTACTTTCAAGTCTAATAAATCAATGGAGGACGTTTGCTAAACTTCCAACCTATCACATCACACTCCACTAGCTTCCTTATCTATTTTGCTCAACCATAAACACAACTTTGAAGTTTCATCACTACTTCTAATCATCTCATTCTCATCCATACAAGCCTTATGTTAACACACCACAAAATCATAATACCTTTCCTTATCAATACATCACTCTAATTAGAACACATAGGAACTAACACCCAAATTAGTTCCTAACAGTAACAAACACAAAGTGGCATCAAAACTTGAGATTTCACCATGTACTCAAAAATAACACTTAAAGGAAATGGAAAATACCCACATTGAAGTGAATTTTCAAATAACAAGCATCATATAATCAACTTCATCCCCATAACTTCAAGTCATAACTTTATTATTCATACAATCTGCGTCACGAACTCTCATATAATCTATTATTTGTATATCATATTTCATCATTCACATGACAATCACAAAATAAATCCACTGCAATTCAACATAGAAACAGCCATACCACACAAATTCTCTTCACTAAACTCTCAAGTAAATATAGCAACAAGGCTTCCAAACATCATGAATGCACTTCTTGCATACATTTCAAACCAAATGGAGGCATAATCATACCAACCCATAACAGCAACTTAAGACAGAAAATTACAGATGCTTTTGAAGAATTATTTTGATTATTGACCACAAAAGATGCAGGGGATTAGTAAATATATATATATATATATATATATATATATATATATATATAACAATCTCATTTCAACTCTAATCAATCACTAAACATGTAAGTTCAATAACCAAGTATTAATCACATATGCATTTCAATTTAATCAGTTCCACACTACTCTTCCTTCCTTACAAAATCAGCTTTTATTTTGGACAAAACAGATTATTCAATTTTTGACATCCACTTGTATTATTAACAATCATTCCATAAGCTCAATTGCTTTATAAGAAATCAAATATAGTACTCCTTCTGATGTTCCAAAAACTTATTAATTGTCTAAGATGAATCACAAGTTCAAAAATACCTCATACCATTTTCATTCACAAGTCCATCAAAGTAGAGTAAGGAAGAAGCAAATCAAAACACATTTGCACATAGGGTATACATACAACAGATATATAAACCTTTATCATATTTACAACCATTTGATTATTAAGAAGAATGGGTTGAAAAGGTTCTTATGCACAATTTCATTTATCAATCAAGCAAATAAATCAACACAAACTAAACAAATAAGAAATAAAGTCAACAATTCTTAATCCACATCTTATTCATTATTAATCGTTATTTTTTAAAATTTTCTTAATCCCTTAACCCAATAAGGGATCTCATGATGCCTCGACTATGATTATGGCCGGCACATAACTATACTCGAGACCCCAGAGAAGCATCCTTATTTCGCTATTTTTCCTAAATTCTTATACATATCAACATTATTTCGTTATTCTTTCTATGTTCATCTCAATTTCTCCACAGTACCTATTCAATTTCTCTTATCACTCTCTCCCCACCACGGGATGAGCGATAATCCTCTCAAAAAGGCCAGATATTCATGCACAGAAGGGAATACTAAGAATGTATATTGCCAATCTATATGCAATGCAGCACAGTCCTAGGTTATCGTATACCAAATACTGATAACCAAGTTGTAACATTCTGTTACCAATTAATTAATTAACCAATAATATTCATTTTAGATCTAATAACCTCTTTACTAACTATGATAGAAAAAGGATTTCCATAATATCAATGTCCTATCATAGTTAGAAAAGGAATTTCCTGATGATTAAATATTATCCATGATAGAAAAGAATTAACTAATACAACACAGCTGCGATCATGGATAATTTATTGATAACCATGTTAGAAAGGATTTGTCTAACATGGTTAATAAACAAAACTAATTAATATCAAAAATAAATAGATATATATACATGCGGAAGCGAATGCAGACCTATAAATTGGCAATATACAATTCTAAATAAACTATATCATCTCTACTACCTAATTCCCTTTCCAGAAGCTTGCACCTGTGCATGAATACCTGCAAAAATATCAGTAATCGTGGGATGAGACAATTTGTCCCAGTAATCACCGCTTAACTCACTATAACAGTGAGTTGTGCGGTAGTTAAGGTGTCTAAAGGGTACCACAATTTAAATTCAGTAATATGTATATAACCCAAATCTTCTTCCATTTAACACTTCAATTCCCCTGTCACGTCCAATTCAAATCTATGCATTCGTTACTGAAATTCTCATTCATACCTTTCTCAAAACCAATTTCTCGGCTCACATTCATGTACAATCCCTGGTGCTCTACTCGTGCCATCCCGGAGGCACTACGCTCGAGCCCTATATATGTTCCAAATGAGTTGACACTGTGCCCCTCTCACAATGAGGGGGCAATTTCCCTCTCTGGTAACCCCATGAGAGGGAAACCTCAATCTGTCTCCAATCAGAAAGGGAGCAGTCCCTGTCTCCAATCAGAAGACTGCTGCTCACAGTCTCCAATCTGTTAACCATTGGTCACAGTCTCCAATCTGTTAACCCGTACAAATAACCGTTGATTGGCCTATCGAACGGTTATCATCGCGCGATGGTACATATGTCTCAGTGTCATGCAATGTCCATAATATCATTTTCAATATCTCACTCACCATTTCCTTTCAATATCACCAATCCATTCACAACCATTCAATTCCTTCCCTTTACCTAACTATCATTATCCCTAACTAAGTACTACATAAATCCCTCACAATCTCAAACTCAACAATTCACACCCTTTCAAACCACAATCCTCTTTAATCAGAATATGGTACCTGTATGTCATACTATTCAAGAACTACCACCACTACCAGGATAATATATATAAAATGTAATTTAATCATTTATATAAAAATAATCGTGTTTGAAAGGCACCCGATAGCCTATTTTGTATAAAAATAATCTTTTAAAGATAATATATATATAGAGGGTGAGAAGGGATTTTACAAAATCCCTAACTAACGTCACCATCAATGTTATAGCAAGGTAAGAGTGATTACCTGTCGCCCTTAGCACTTTGTTGCCTTTTCCCCTTTATCATGCCTTGAGGAATACGCAAAGCACCTCCTTTCCTATTATTACATCATGTAATAATAGTAGATTAATAATCATTCTATATCATGGATTATCTAACGTCTCTCTCGAATCCTAATGAAGTTATTACCCATCATTTCCCTTTTTCTTAGTTATTTTATCTTCTTGAACAGGTTACATGGTTTCCTAAGTCATATATATACAAATCAAAGCAATTAATCAATTTCAAGAGAGTAAAATCTCTAAATTCCTAGTACATATTCCATGGGTTTATTCTTCACAAATTCAATCAAACTCAATTGAAAGAAATTAGATCAATTCACTCACCAAAGCATATCAAATATTGGTGACATATATGCATCAATTCCTTCATGTAAAATAAAACATTGTATACCTCATAAATTCCAAGTAATAGCCATCATGAACATCAGTTCATATGTCAAACATTATGACCAAAGATGGACTAATGAAACAAATATAATTCATACAAATAAGAATTGGCATATATTAATACTTGTTTTTCTAACCATCAAATAGGCCAAATCAAGAGAAGAGCAAGAAAGCTTGTTTCCATACACAAAGCTTACCTCAATCAGAACTTAAACAATGTTAGTATACTTATAACTTTGACTTATGAACTATTTTAACTCCAGCAAATTTCTGGTTTATCTTCAGTTCCTCAACTACCACATTTACAACTTATCCTTTATCACTTTGTTCACCAATTTTTCCATTTATTCATTCGAAATAAAATCTGCAACATCTTCATCAAACTTGTAAAATTCATGAATACCTAATCACACCTCAAAACAATTAACAAGGATCATTTGTTAACTCTTAACAATGTTCAATCAGGGATATACCCAAATCTGGAAAATGTTTCAGCTTAATCCATATAAATTTAACATTCACAACAGTAACACAAATAAACTATATATATATAAAAAAAATCTTCTTAGCTACACAGCATTTTCAAGAGTATTCATTACAGAAGGTGCCTATTTAATGTGTGGTGTCTAAGATAACAGAAATTTAATAATTACACCATGAACAGAAATTGCACAAATTCAGTCTCAATACAAGTTACAGACGAAAAATGAATTGAGCCATAAAACAGAATTTTTATTCCTTGCACATAACATTCTTACTGCCAGAGTTCAGTCCACTTTAAAAAGAAACTATTTCAGCCACAACAGATCAATCAACGCTCAAGCAAATAGTAATGGCATCACAAAAACATTATAGTTTTCCAGTCACATTCTGACATGCTAAATCCCATATAATTGTTAGAATCTTAAGTTTTGATGAAGACTAAAATATGAAAGAACTTAGAAAGCAATAAGTGAACATATAAATCCCAAGTAAGAGTGCAACCAGATGTGGACTTACTTCCGGATAGACTAGGACTTGCGCTCGCGGATGAATGTTTCCTCCCCCAGCGGCAGCAAGTAATTCACTAGGGGATTAACGTAGTCCTTGAGCATTAGATATACAAAATCTTAAGACTAAGCTAAGTTCCAACCGGAAGTGAATTTGCTTCCTGTTAAATTTAGACTGGCGCTGGCTGTTCGAACATAATGACACTGAGCGTCAGTGAAAATAAGCCACGTCCAGTAGAATTGCTTCCGATAGCTAAGTGACTAGCGCTGGCTGTTGGATTGAATAGACACTGAGCAAGAGTGAGCAATAGTGAACAAAATCCTTCATCCAGTGGATCTACTTCCGGATGTAGAAGTGCTTCCGGATACAAGGAAGACCACTTAGGCTAAGAACACTCACACTGCATGTAACAATGTTTATACTGTTAGACTAACACTCAGTGCAGCACACTCAGTAGAATTGCTTCCGGATGTGAATCTGCTTCCGCAAGCAATCAGAATGTCAGAAGTTGCAGTGTCAGAATGCTTTTGTCAGAGCAGAGGTGTCAGGACTACTTTTCAGAGATAAAGCAAGTCAACCCTGCTATGCATTGATGAAGCATTTATTGGGCAAACGGTAACATGGGAAAAACGGCCATATTCAAACGGCTCTCCCACCTACCAAGAGTCAGATTGCATTGATTGTACTTAAGTGTGTAACACTATCTGTTCTTTGAAAGAACTCAGTTTGTAAAATCCTTTAAGTATAAAGGTTAACCCCTTGCTCGGTGTGAGGGGGAGCTAGTTAGAAAGGTTGCAAGTGAGCCTTGTGAAACTTGTGGTTGTAAGGTTGCAAGTGATCCCGAGCAAAACTTGCAGTTGTAAGGTTTCAGGTGAACCCGATTTAAAACCTGAGATATAGTGGAACTCGGCCTGGGTGGTTGAGGACTGGACGTAGGTCAGGTAGACCGAACCAGTATAACTCTTGTGTTGTTTTATTTGATCATTTATTTTTGAAGCACAATTCACCCCCCCTCTTGTGCATCCATTACTTTCATTTGGTATCAGAGCAGGTCTTTCTCACTAGATTCCAACGAATCAAGAAAGCAAAGATCTTGTAATGGATACTGACTACTCTCTACCAGACGTCTCTATTCAGCCCAACAAGCCTCCAGGCTTTGATGGGTACAACTACCCGTTCTGGAAATTTCGAATGGAGACTTATATCAAGTCAAGTGACCTCAGACTCTGGGATGTAATCGAACGAGGAGATCACACTCCCCTAGACGATGATGGTTTTGCAAAGGAACGATCCAGGTACACCAGTGAGGACTATGCTCTAGTCCAACTAAACTTTAGGGCCATGCACTACATTCAGTGTGCTCTTAGCCCTAAGGAGGTTCATAGAATCAGCCACCACAAAAAAGCAAAGGATATGTGGGAGGCACTTGAGGCTGCTCACTCTGGAACCAAGGGAGTGAAAGCAAGACGTGTTGAGATGCTGGTGGAAGAATTCCACAAGTTTGCCATGCTCAGCCCCACTGAGCCTATTAGAGAACTGGAGCTCAGATTCACTCACCTCATCAACAACTTGGCCTCGCTGGGTAAGGACATTCCTGAAAGGGAGCAAGTGAGCAAGATTCTGAAGATCTTGAAAGGTGACTGGATCACCAAGGTGACTATCTTACAGGAAGTCCAGGGTGAATCAACTAGCTCTATCACCGCTCTGTTTGGCTCCCTGGCTGAGTATGAGCCTACACTACTAGCTCAGAGAGCCCCTCAAGCCTCATCCAAGGCCAAAAATCTTGCCCTTGTTGCACCCAACAAGGAGACTGAAGAGGATGATGAGGATGATGAGGAGGAAATGGATGATGAAGAGATGGCCATGATGGTGAAAAAGTTCAGAAAGTTCTTCAGGAAGAAAGGAGGCTTTCAAAAGGGTGACTCCAGCCAAAGGAGGGGTTACAAGAAGGAAAAGGCTCCTGTGTGCTATGAATGTAAGAAGCCCGGTCACTTCAAGGCTGAATGTCCCAGCCTGCAGAAGTCGAAAGGCAAAGACAAAAGGAAGGCCTTTGTATCGTCTATCTGGGTGAATAGCTCGGATGATGAAGCAAGTGATGAGGAAGAGGTAGCCAACCTCTGCCTTGTTGCTCGAGAAGAAGATGAGGAAGTATCCCCAGAGTTTGATCCTATTCATGAGGATAATGAGGTAACCTTCCCTGAACTTCAAGAAGCATATAATGAGGTGCATGTAGAATTTTTCCGCTTATGTAGAGCATATAAAGTGTTGAAAGCTAAAAAGGAATCACTTGAGTCCAAGGTGGACTCACTAAGTGATGAGCTAGCGAAAGCTAAAACACTTCCGTTAGTGGAAGGACAGGGTTCTCCCCAAACAGAACCCAACGACCCAACACTTGAGAGCTGCCCTAATTGCAGCAAAGTCTCAGCTGAGAAGGACAAGCTGCAAAATGCCCTGCAGAAGTTCACAAATGGCTCAGAAATGTTAAATATAATTTTAATGAATCAAAGGGCCTATAGAGATAGAACTGGGTTAGGATATACTCCTAGAGGGAAGAAGTGGGTTGAACCAAAAGTAAAGCCCTACTTTAAGTTCTTCCATAAAGCCTCTAGTCATAGCTCCTCACCCTTCAGCTTCTGTAACTATTGCAACAGGAAGGGACACTCCACGTCCACCTGTAATGCCAAGAAGCATGGAGCAAGCAGCTCCTACAAATGGGTCCCTAGAGGAACCAAGGCAACAAAGGATCCTCCTCCTGCTAAGGAAACTAAGAGAGGACAAGGATCCCAAGCCTGGAATTATTCCAAAGGGAAAACCCAAGAGTTCAGAGCCAGCACTCGGCCAGAGGCTCTGAATAATCATAAGCCCAAGGTCAAGGATGACTCTAAACCAAGGGCATTGAAAACTAATGATCGAGGACCCAAGAAAAATTGGGTACCTATGTTTGCTTGATTTTTCCAGGTGTGTTTCAAGGCATCCAAGAACAAGAAATGGTATATTGACAGCGGATGCTCGAGACATATGACTGGAGACAGAGACAAGTTCAAGTCTCTGGTGATCAAAGATGGAGCCACAGTAACCTTTGGAGGAAATCAAAGTGGGAAGATCACTGGAGTTGGAGAGGTCGAACCAGTAAAAGATGTCTACCTAGTGGACGGTCTCTGTCACAACCTGCTAAGCGTCAGGCAGAGCACAGACAAAGGAAATTGGGTAATATTTGACTCACATGAGTGCATAATAGTTGATAAGCAGGATCTAAGTTTAGATAAGGCCAACTTAAAGTGTAAACTTAAGGCTAATAGAAATGGAAACCTATATACATTAGACTTGTGCCAACAGTTAGAAGAAAAATGCTTTATATCCAGTGATGAGAACAGTTGACTTTGGCACAAGAGACTAGCTCATGTTAATTTCACTCAACTTGACATGCTAATTAAAAAGGAGCTAGCTATAGGCATTCCATCATTTAAAGTAAAGCATGATTTTATCTGTGAATCCTGCCAAAGAGGAAAGCAAACAAAGTCCTCGTTCACAACCAAGAAGAAAGTCTCCACCAGCAGGCCCTTGGAACTAATCCACATGGATTTGGTTGGGCCAGCAAGAGTGAAGAGCTTGGGTGGAAACCTATATGCTCTAGTGGTGGTGGATGACTATTCAAGGTTCACCTGGACTATGTTTCTTGCCTCTAAGCAAGATACGTTTGATGCTTTTGTTGTCCTAGCTAAGAAAGTGCAGAATGAGAGAGAACTCAAAATCACAGCCATAAGGACAGATCATGGAGGAGAATTTGAGAACCATAGCTTCTCTGAGCTATGTGAACAAAATGGCATAGAACACAACTTCTCAGCTCCTAGGACTCCTCAACAGAATGGAGTTGTCGAAAGAAAGAACAGGGTTCTGACAGAGATGGCTAGAAGCATGCTCAATGAGAAAGAAGTCTCTCAAGTGTTCTGGGCGGACGCTATGAGCACTGCCTGCTATATCTCTAACAGAGCCTATGTTCGCAAGGGCTTGGACAAGACTCCCTACGAGCTGTACAAAGGGAGGAAGCCCAACATCAGCCACCTCAGAATCTTCGGGTCAAAGTGCTATGTGCACAACAATGGAAAGGTAAATCTGGGTAAGTTTGACCCAAAAGCTGATGTAGGTATATTTATAGGATATTCCCTTAGGAGTAAAGCATATAGAGTATACAACATGAGAACTAGAGCTGTAGAAGAATCAATGCATGTTGTATTTGATGAAACTCCTACATGGGGAAAATCCACAGAAGATGATGAAATGCTTAATCTTCCAAAATTATCATCATCTTCTTCATCACCAAAAGAAACACCAGCAAGCAATCCTAAGGAAGAAGATGAACTCAGTGATGAACCTAGAGTGCAGACCGTGCCTGATGAAGCACAGTTGCCAACAGCTAGGAGGCATCACAGAGATCATCCTCTTGATCAAGTGCTTGGTGATGTTTCTTCTGGTGTCAGAACCAGAAGACAAGTTCAAAATGAAGTTGAGTTTGGTGCATTTCTATCTCAAATCGAACCAACTTCAGTTGAACAAGCTCTTGAGGACTGCGATTGGATTATTGCCATGCAGGAAGAGCTAAATCAATTTGAGAGAAGCCAAGTCTGGGAACTAGTCCCAAGGCCGTCTCATCAATCCATTGTGGGGACCAAGTGGGTCTTCAAAAACAAGCTGGATGAGACAGGGCTAATCACAAGAAATAAAGCCAGATTAGTAGCTAAAGGATATAATCAAGAAGAAGACATTGACTATGAAGAAACTTTTGCTCCAGTCGCTAGACTTGAAGCAATAAGAATTCTTCTAGCCTTTGCATCCATGAAAGGATTTAGACTATATCAAATGGATGTTAAAAGTGCTTTTCTTAATGGTTATATTAAAGGAGAGGTATATGTAGAACAACCTCCTGGCTTCGAAGATCACAAACATCCAAGACATGTGTATAGATTAAAGAAAGCCTTATATGGCCTCAAACAAGCTCCTAGAGCTTGGTATGAGAGACTCAGCAGCTTCTTGCTGGGGAAGGGTTTCTCAAGAGGCAAACTTGATAACACATTGTTTATCCTTCACAAAGATAGAGATATGCTAATTGTCCAAATTTATGTTGATGATATCATTTTTGGAGCGACTAACGAAAAGCTTTGTGAGGATTTCTCTAAGACTATGCAGGGTGAGTTTGAAATGTCAATGATGGGAGAACTAACATTCTTCCTAGGCCTGCAAATCAAACAGAAGAAGAATGGAATCTTCATCTCCCAAGCCAAATACTGCAGAGAGCTACTCAAAAAGTTTGGGATGGATGAATGCAAGGAGTATGACACTCCCATGAGTACCACTGCCGCACTCGATGCTGACGCAAAGGGTAAATCTGTCAGCCTGCCTATGTACAGGGGAATGATAGGTTCCCTCCTATACTTAACGGCAAGCAGGCCTGACATCCAATTTAGTGTTGGCATGTGTGCTAGGTTTCAAGCCAACCCCAAGGAATCACACCTAACATGTGTTAAACGTATTTTGAGATACCTTGAGGGAACGCAAGAGCTTGGTCTTTGGTATCCCAGAGGTAACCAAGAGTTCTTGTGGGCTTACTCTGACTCTGACCATGCAGGTTATAAGACTGACAGAAAGAGCACCAGTGGACAATGCGCCTTCCTTGGTGGTTGTCTGGTGTCTTGGGCTAGCAAGAAGCAGACCTGCGTGTCCTTGTCATCCACTGAGGCTGAATACATTGCTGCAGCCAGTTGTTGTGCTCAAGTGCTGTGGCTGAAGAACCAATTGAGAGATCTTGGCTTGGAATTCCCTGAGGCACCCATCCTCTGTGACAACACAAGCACAATCAGCCTAGCCAAGAATCCGGTTCAGCACACTAGGACAAAGCACATTGATGTCAGACATCACTTCATCAGAGACCATGTTCAAAAGAAGGATGTCAAAGTGCAATTTGTCCCTACTCAACAACAGCTTGCTGACATTTTCACCAAGCCTCTGGGGGTTGAACAATTTACCTTCATTAGAGGTGATTTGGGAATGGTAAACCCAAATGAGGTGTAACTTTTTTTTTATACTTGGTTGTTTTAAAACTTACAAAAATACTAACTTAGGCATCGGAGTGCCAATATGTGTTTTTGCAGGCTCACAATGTTAAATCTTAAGTAAGCACTACCGGAAGCAAAACCACTTCCGGATGATCCTTCGCTGACACTGGATGATGAAACCAAGAGAGCGCCAGCACCAGTCCAAGAGACACGTCACTTCAGAAACGTTTCAACTCCTTCTATGAGAAGTTGTGCCTTCTCTGATAAGATGAAGCGACATATGTCATCAGGTGTGTCGTTCCAACTTAAATTGTTTACGTTACCCAATGTGTGATAATCTGAAGCGACATGACCATTTTACCCTCAGTCACTTTTCTTATAAATAGGATGTCATTTTTCACTTTCACTTTTTACTTTCACTCACATTTTCTCTGCACACATTCTTCATCTTCATCTGTGTTCTTCATTTTCTTCATACACTTTTTCGCATTTCACCTCACTTTAATCCTAAACCACTCTCAAATGGCCGGATCTGACATTTCAAATCCCAACCCTCCTCATCCAAAGAAATCCAAATCTGGAAAACAGCCTGAACGCCTAGAACAGTCCAGAAAATCTGGGCAACAAGATGAACACAGTGGGAAATCTGGGCGTGTTCATCATCATCATGAGAAATCTGGGAAATCCAAGAACAAGCATAAAAGGGTCAGATTTGAGGAAGAGCAGACCTCCAAACGCCAGCGAGCAGAGGATGATCTTACTGTGTACAAGGATGGGCCTCTTGAGGATGTTACCTCCAAATTTGAAAACACAAAACCCTACTTCACGAATGGAATGTTTATTGATCTGCAGAAGTTTGAAGAACTAGGGTTTGAACACTTGAAGGGTCATCTGGAGAAATACATGTGCTGGCTGGGGATCAACAGCGAGTACAACATCAACGTCCTGCGGGTGTTCTACCAGTCGCTCTCAGCCACGCCTAAGTACAAGAAAATAAACGGGAAGGAAACCATTGGTCGAGTCGACTTCAAGACCACAGTAAGGGGGAGGAAAATTAAATTCTCCTGGAGAGATATTAATCGCAAACTTGGGGTCACTGAAGAAAGTATGAACGAGTGGATCTACCCCGAGAGGCTGAGCCAAGAGGAGCTTGAGATGGTTTATGAGACCAATGGGAAGAAGGTCTCTGCTATGCCTGACTCCAAACGAGTGCTGCAATATGTCTACTCTCGCTTGATGACTCACAAGGGAGGGAACTTTAATGAGTTCACCCAACTTGACAACCCTTGGCTCCCCAGGTTCCTCACCATGCAGCCTGTCAACCCAGGGCAACTAATCAGTTTGGAGCTGCACCGATGGTGTGAAACCAAAGAGAAGAAACCTGGCCATCTTCCTTACCCCCAAGTCATCGCCTTCCTCCTGGAGAAATTCTTGATCAAGTCCACTGAGGAGGCTGACAATATTCCTTGCCTGCCCATAGGAGCAATCAACATTAGCAAGATGGGGATCAGATATCACAAGCCAGCAAGGGCCACTCGCTCTGGGTCACAGGCAGGCAGTGCCTCTCATACCTCAGTTCCCTCTTCATCTGGTGCAGGGGATCAAGAAGTAGATTCCCATGCTGGGCCAAGCCGAGCTGCAAGAGTGCCAGCGTCCGTAAGAGCCTTTGCTGAGGAAGTCAAGGAGGAGCTCCTCTTTAGACTGACTGACTCTTTGGTGGCTCCTCTCCGTGATGAATGTGATACTGGCTTCCAGCAGCAAGGGGAGCGAATTCAGAGGATCGAAGACAGGGTCGGGCAGATTGAGAATCATCTTGCCAGGGTGGATGCAAAACTAGATCTCATCCTCCAACACCTCCAAATTCCCCAACCTTCACAAGGTAGTCTACCTCCACCTCCTCCTCCCCAAAATCCACCTCCTCCTCCTCCCTCTGGCCACCCTCAACTTCCTCCTCCTCCTCCTCCTTCCAACACTCAGCAACCACAGCCATCCCCACAAACTGCCCACCAACCTCACTCACCCCCAAACAATGACTACCAATCCCAGCCATCACCTACCCATGACCAACAAAACCAAGACTCCCCTCAACAATCTCCTCGCCAATCCCCTCTCAACTCACCATCCACAACTCCCTCACCCACTCGCCCCAACGCACCTACTCGCTCACCTCTCAATCTCTCTGCTGAAACATCGTCTACCCTTGTCAACCCCAACTCTAGACCTAGATCCAACCCTTTGGCTGAACATCTAGGATTTCAAACTGCCATTCACCCCCTCAGCCACATATATCTAAGAGATTACCCCCGCCTTCAGCCAATCACTGACGAGCCCTTTCGACCATTCACCCCACACTCTTCCACTCCCTACACTGAGTATTCCTCCACTTACCCATTTGAAGGCCTTTTTGTCAATCCTACCTGGTTCCCCGAAACTGCCTCATCCCCAGACACTAACCCTTCTACCTCCTCCCCAGACTCAACACCCCCAAAACAATTTGGCCCTGAACCTCCACCCTCCACCTCATCCGCTCCATCCCTGGCACTCTCCCTTGTTGATGATGACAAAAGGGGGAGAGATATGCTGTCCGCGCTTCGCCTGTCTATGGACACCAGGGGTGTTCTCAGCCAGCCATCACTTTGGGTTGATGAAGACATCGCGGCTGCCCATCGCCGTGCAATGGAATCCCAAAGGTTGGGTGATGCTGAGAGCCTTATAAGGGAAGAAGCTATCCAGTTCATGCAGCAGCAGAGAACGGCTGAGCAAGGACCACAGTTGGAAATGGTTGTGTCTGAGCAAAATGAACATCCTTCACAGCCTGAGTCATCCTCATCAGAGCCTCCTCCAACTAAGACAAATCAAAATATCCTCGAGGAGATTATGATGAGGTGGGGACTGAAGAGGACCAGCCATCCTCCTATTGTGATAGCAAAGCCAATCCCTGCAACCTCTGGGCAAGAATCTGATATTCTCTCGTCTGAGCAAACATCTGCCCCTCCTCCTTCATCTGAGCCAACAGTCCAGTTCAGTGATTCTAGAAAGAAGGCCGTTGCTAGGAAACGCGCCAAGCACATTATTGCCTCCACTGAATCTGAGAGTGAGGAAGAAGAGACTCCCTCTGGCCAGCCCATGCAAGAGTCTTCATCTGCCCGTGTTGAACATGAGACCCCCGTAGTTCAAGCTGCTCCAATTCTGAAGGAAGTCAAGTTGGAAATAGAAGATATGACTCCTGAGGAATTCGAGAAGTATGGGTACACGGACAGACTCACCTTCGGTCAGATGGCCTGCCTCGATGCTGAGAGAGCAAGTGCAAAACCCACTCACTCAATAAGCAAGAGTAAGAAGAAGGGTAAGGGCAAAGGGAAAAGGAAAGCCCAGGAAGTTGAGGAGGATCCCAACTTCCCTGTATGGAATGTTAAGATATGGGCTGTCCACTATCCCAATGGAGAGGTTGCCTACTTCGATGATGCCACAGGTTTCCCTGGGTATGAAGAAGTAGAGAACATGAAAAAGGCTTTCGAAGACTCCATTGAATCTGAAAGGCTCAGAAGGGAGAAAGAGGAAGAAGAGCTTCAGAATATCATTGCCCAGATAGACCGGAACGTGCATGAAGCAGAGGTAGCCAGACTCCAGAAAGAGAGTGAGGAAAGGCAGAAGGAGAGGGAAAAGAAAAAGAAACACCAACCCTAACCCCCAATCCAAAAACCTATTTTTACTTAAAAATTTTTCCTTAGTTTTCATGCATCTCTCATTCTTACTTGTATATGTGATTTACTTGTACATGTTATTTGTTTGTATACTCTAACGTGTAATCTGTGTTTATCAATAACATCTGTCTAAGTTACTTGCACTTATCTATTGCTTTTATTTATTATACTAATCCTTTCATATGAACTTAATCGATAAAACTAAGTTTGTCATCATCAAAAAGGGGGAGAATGTTAGAATCTTAAGTTTTGATGAAGACTAAAATATGAAAGAACTTAGAAAGCAATAAGTGAACATATAAATCCCAAGTAAGAGTGCAACCGGATGTGGACTTACTTCCGGATAGACTAGGACTTGCGCTCGCGGATGAATGTTTCCTCCCCCAGCGGCAGCAAGTAATTCACTAGGGGATTAACGTAGTCCTTGAGCATTAGATATACAAAATCTTAAGACTAAGCTAAGTTCCAACCGGAAGTGAATTTGCTTCCTGTTAAATTTAGACTGGCGCTGGCTGTTCGAACATAATGACACTGAGCGTCAGTGAAAATAAGCCACGTCCAGTAGAATTGCTTCTGATAGCTAAGTGACTAGCGCTGGCTGTTGGATTGAATAGACACTGAGCAAGAGTGAGCAATAGTGAACAAAATCCTTCATCCAGTGGATCTACTTCCGGATGTAGAAGTGCTTCCGGATACAAGGAAGACCACTTAGGCTAAGAACACTCCCACTGCATGTAACAATGTTTATACTGTTAGACTAACACTCAGTGCAGCACACTCAGTAGAATTGCTTCCGGATGTGAATCTGCTTCCGCAAGCAATCAGAATGTCAGAAGTTGCAGTGTCAGAATGCTTTTGTCAGAGCAGAGGTGTCAGGACTACTTTTCAGAGATAAAGCAAGTCAACCCTGCTATGCATTGATGAAGCATTTATTGGGCAAACGGTAACATGGGAAAAACGGCCATATTCAAACGGCTCTCCCACCTACCAAGAGTCAGATTGCCTGAAGACTATATAAAGGAGCTCAAACTTCATTTATGAAGTCAACTATTATCTTTGAATATTCTTGAGAGAAGTTAGAGCGAGAAACTAAGAACATCTTCAAGCATTCAAAGCTGCCCAGAAAAGTAAAGAGCATTTAACACTTTGAGTGATCTTTTCATCTACATATTCTGTACTCATTGCTGTTAAGTCTCTTCTTGTTATAAGAGCATTGATTGTACTTAAGTGTGTAACACTATCTGTTCTTTGAAAGAACTCAGTTTGTAAAATCCTTTAAGTATAAAGGTTAACCCCTTGCTCGGTGTGAGGGGGAGCTAGTTAGAAAGGTTGCAAGTGAGCCTTGTGAAACTTGTGGTTGTAAGGTTGCAAGTGATCCCGAGCAAAACTTGCAGTTGTAAGGTTTCAGGTGAACCCGATTTAAAACCTGAGATATAGTGGAACTCGGCCTGGGTGGTTGAGGACTGGACGTAGGTCAGGTAGACCGAACCAGTATAACTCTTGTGTTGTTTTATTTGATCATTTATTTTTGAAGCACAATTCACCCCCCTCTTGTGCATCCATTACTTTCAATAATCCATACCTTTTCTTTTCAATCATTCAATGACATTTAAAAGTATTTTTAACACTAATTTATTTCAGCCATACTACTCATTTAAAGGTATTCAAGCAAGAAGGGCAAAACACTTTCAAAACAGAATATAACCAAAATATTATGATAAACTCCCAATATATCCATATTCATCTTTTCTCTTTTGTATTCCTAAGGCAATCAATAAAATGATGATTATGGAAACTGAAATTTAAGTACTCAATTCCACATTCAACCATATCAAAGCTCACCACTCTACCAAAACGCAACACCAACAAACACAAGAATGTATATTTAGTCATACCATGTCATCAACCAATTAAGACATTCATTCAACTCATTCATTACTGAACCATTTAGCCAAAGATAAAAGAGCAACAACTTTCAAAGCAACATGATTATTATTTAAACCCATGCATTAACATTCATATCATATAAACAAACAAATACCAAAACCAAGCTTTCAAACCAAATCAACTTAAACTTGACAAACAACAGTTCCCATAACTCAAAATTTCTTAAGGGGAATTACAAGTCTAAGTTTTAACTTCCATTTATCTAGTTAAAATCGCCCAAAAATCAAAACCAATCGAAACCCTAACTCTCAAATCTCGCCCAATCGCAGAAAAGAAGAGAAACAGATTAAATGAAGCTACCTCACTCGTTTTTTGACCTCCCAATGTCTCGTCGGAGCTTCGCCGTCGCCGGAAATCGAAGAAGCCCGCCGGAAATCGCCCATTATAGGGCTAGCCGAACTGAAAAGGGAGGAGGGCCAAGGAAAAGATGAGCTGAAGTTGAAAAATAGAAGAACACTCAAGATACTACGATAAAAATCAAACCTTTGTCATCAAATCCCGTTTCCGCCGGAAAATGAAGAAACCCGCCGGAAAAATGAGCGAAATGAAGAGGAACAGATCGGCTTAAGCTTAGGAATAAACGTAAAGAGGTGAAGCTTCGGAGGGAAGTGAGGCCGACGGCGTTAACGCCGCCGTCGCCTGTGACCGCCGCTGGAAGCAGTGATAACGATAGGGAGGGTGGAAGGGTTTTAGTGAGAGGGAAGGAGGTGCGGTCTAGGAAAGAGAAGAGGCAAGGGAGGGGGTGTCGGCGCCGCCGCGCCGGAGGCCGCCGGAGTCGCGAGGCAGAGGAGAGGAGGGAGGGTCTGATGAGGGAGGGTCGGAGGCGGAGGGAATTTTGGGAGTGAAGGAGAAGGAAGGAGTATATATATATATATATATGTGAAAATTACCACTAAGTACCCTAACATTCATTCTGAATTATATTTTTAGCCCAGAAGTTTGTATTTATTACTATATCTCCTTCTTTCCATCACAATATTATCTACTATCCCAATTACTTATTCATGAAAGTTTCTAACTCCAAATAATTATTTTAATTATATTTCCTTAAATTCCAAAAATTAAGATTTAATAACAATAAATCTCCATAAATTTCTCCCTAAAACTCAAATTTCCTAAATAACACCTCAATAATTTCCAATTAACCTTAATCAAAATTTGGGATGTTACATTCTGTGTTTCTTTCGAAGAAGGTGGGATGGGTGAATAGGCCATCAAAGGGGTAGGTAGAGGAATAAGAGGCCCATTGTCCACCTATCCTTCGAATAGGGGATTGGTCTCTGATGTAGTAGGTATGAAGTGGGTGATCAGGAGAGGTAAATCCAAGAGATTGGGCTATGGTGGGGCGAGTGTTAGGAGGAGGATTGGAGGGCCCTATGGGGTTTGGGGCTGGTGAATGGTTTGGGGAGTTATGTGGAGAGGGAGAGTTATTGGGGTTAAGGGGTGATTGGCGAGGGGAGTGTTGGGGAGAGTTCTGAGGGGAGTTGTGAGGGGATGGTTGATGGTCATTTCTGGGTGAAGTGTTGGGTTGTTGGTGATTCTGAGGGGCTGGTTGTTGTGGCTGTTGAGCATTAGGAGGAGGGAGTGATAGTTGATTAGGTGGAGGAGGTGGAGGTGGGTTAGGAGGAGGAGGTGGTGGTAAGTTACCTTGTGGTGGAGGGATTTGAAGGTGATTGAGGATGAGGTCTAACTTGGCATCTACCCTTGATAGCTGAGCCTCGACCCGACCTACTCGGTCCTCGAGCCTCTGGATTCTCTCCCCCTGCTGCTGGAAGCCAGTATCACACTGATCACGGAGGGGAGCCACCAAAGAATCAGTCAGCCGAAAAAGAATCTCCTCCTTTACGTCCTCAGCAAAGGCCTTGACTGCGGCTGTCACCTTTGGAACACGGCTGGGACCAGGATGAGAATCGACTTCTTGATCCCCTGCACCAGATACAGAGGGGGCTGTGGTATGTGAGGCACTCTCAGCTTGGGAGCCAGATCGAGTAGCCCTTGGTGGCTTGATGTACTTGATCCCCATCTTGCTGATGTTCATTGCGCTGACGGGCAAGCACTTAACATTCTCAGCTTCCTCAGTGGATGTGGATTTGATCAGGAATTTCTCCAAGAGGAAGGCGATGACCGTTGGGTAGGGAAGATATCCAGACTTCTTATTTTCAAACCACCTGTGCAGCTCTAAACTTATTAATTGCCCTGGGTTAATTGGCTGCTGGGTGAGGAATCTGGGGAGCCAGGGGTTGTCTAGCAGAGTGAACTCGTTGAAGTTTCCCCCTTTGTGAGTCATCATCCGGGAGTAGATGTATTGGAGTAACCGGTTGGAGTCAGACATGCCAGACACCTTCTTTCCCTTGGTGTCATAGACTTGCTCAAGCTCCTCCTTGCTGAGTTTCTCAGGGTGTAGCCACTCGTTCATATCTTCCTCAGTGACCCCGAGCATGGCGTTAATATCTCGCCAATTGAAACTTATATTCCTTCCTCTCACCGTGGCCTTGAAATTGACTCTGCGGATGGTCTCTTTCCCATTCACCTTCTTGTACTTGGCTTTGGCTGTGAGCGACTGGCAAAACACCCTCAGTACGTTGATGTTATATTCATTGTTGATTCCCAGCCAGCACATGTACTTTTGGAGATGTTCCTTCAAATGCCCAAACCCTAGTTCCTCAATTTTCTTCAGGTCGATGAACATGCCATGAGAAAAGTAGGGCTTTGCAGTTTCAGATTTGGAGGAAACAGCCTCCAGCGACCCATCCTTGTATACTAATGGATCATCCTCCACTCTCTGTCGCTTGGATGAAGGCTCTTCGCTAAACTGAACCCTCTTCTTCTTGCCCTTTTGCTTTGAGTGTTCATGTTGTTGTTCAGATTGCCCAGAATGTTCATGCTGTTTTCCAGATTTCCCAGATTTCGAATGCCCAGATTTCCTAGTTTTGGACTTCTTGGACCCAGTGGCTATCTCGATGTTTTGGTTTGATTCGTGTGAACCGGCCATTTTTTGAGGGTTTAGGGTTTGAATGAAGTGAATGAGATGTAATGCGCAGAAATGTAGAAGAAGAAGATGAAGAGGATGAAGATGAACAGGATGAATGTGATGATGAACTCGATGAATGTATGCAGAGGGTTTTGGGTGAGATTTGTGTGAGAAGTGAAAAATGAATGTCGCTGTCTATTTATATGCAATGTCACACCCGATGTAATGCACATAATGACTCTACATTGAAAACATGCGTTTGTTCATTGGGTAACGTTAAACATTTAATTGGAACGGCGCACCTTTTGACACGTGTCGCTTCACTCTGTCAGAGGAGGCACAACTTCCCATGGAGGAAGATGAAACGTTGAAGTGACGTGTCTTTTCCCAGACACTGGCGCTCTCTGTTGCTTTGAGTCATCACCCAGCGCCAGCAAAAGAGCATCTGGAAGTGGTTTTGCTTCCGGTTGGACTTACTTAAGATTTAACATTGGGGGACCTGCAAAACTAAGGATTGGCACTTCGATGCCTAAGTTAGCACAGTTGGCAGGTTTTAACAATTAAGCACAGATGTTTTCTGAATATTAAACTTCATTTTAACATTCCCAAATTTCCCCTTAAGAGGATAAATTGATCAATCCTCAGTGGTTGTTTGGTAACTATGTCTGTAGTTTAGAAACCATTCTTGCACATGCTTCCGGAAGTGTATCCGCTTCCGGATGCCAGGGTCCATAGATTTAACAATGACAGCCCTTATGGTTCCCCTTCCAAGGGACCAGCAAGTGCTAGCGGAAGCAAGTGTGATAGCACAAGGGGTATCGATCAGGTTGCATATTTTCGGAGTTTCTTAAACAAATATAATTCAATGAATATACCTTAAGAATGCTCATGCTAGATTATGAAGATATGTAAATTGTCAACACAATGAAATTCTAAAAGCCTTAGAGTCAACAAACTAGTTTAGTTTTAAGAATAAATTGGGTTTACAAAACAACCAAGTTTTTCAGCATATGATCTCAAGAATAATTTTCAAATCTTAGCTCAAGTTCCTTCAGATATACTTGATATGATCTTATTATTCTTAGGATATCAACAAGCTTTAACTTAACTCAGATTGTACTAAGCTTGTGATAATGTGTCAGGATATACATCTTTTAGTGAGTAGAGATTCTTAATAATTCTTTCTAGGCTGGTTATCTACACTCACTTAGGCTTGTATCCTATTGGCATTTGCCTTTGGATTTTCCAAATTTTGCAGAAATTAATTCAAGGCATTTCCCAAGATTTCTTATGTATTTCAGACTAAAGGGACTATCCATTAAAATCCACAATAGATGGAATAAGGGATAGAAATGCTCATATGATTGGCGAGATTTCCTTGAGATATCAGTACAGCCAGTTCCTCTCATCTTGATAAGGAGCATACTTGTTGACATTCTCTCTTGTACATCCACGTCGTTCAAGCTTTCATAATCTGTGTCAACATACTTAAATCACAAGCTTGAGTTGAGATCATTAGTAGATTGAACCTTTAAGATGTGATAAGGAAAATATTGCTCGACCTCATAGCCTGTCAGTTTACCGCTATGGATAGTGTTTTTAGCCAATAAATTCTTAAGCTAAGACAAGGAGCTTACACCTTATGCTCTTAAAAACTTGATGCAGAAGAAACCAAATGAAATGGAGAATCATAGAATAAAATTAATTCAATCATGAGGTATGGTTGCTATGCAAGTTTAAAGAGGATCAGAATCTTTGTTAAATTCAAAAGGCTAGCCATGATAAATTTGAAGAAAGTCTCTAGTTTAAAGTGTCAGAAATCTTAAAACTAATGAGATATTCATAACTATCACGAACAGATTCAAGTACTTCAAACAAAAATGGATTTGATGTGATTTAATTATTTTCAAAATAAGATCATCACAGGTTTATAAAGAAAATCAATATCACAGTATTTTGAACATTGTTAAGCCAATCATGTGATTAGACGCTACATGTTCTTTACATTCATTTCATAGAGCAATTTGATGTTTATCCTTAGATGCATGAGTGTCAATTGCCAATGAAATGAGTAAACATGCATTCATTACCCAATTAACCATTCAAATAAGGGAAGGGGATAAGAATGACATCACCAAAGCTACATTTGCGTCAAGTAGTAGCTTGCTTGATTTTGGCAGGCGGTGCTTGATCTTCTCTATTTCAAGAGTAGTAGCACCAGAAGCCTAGCATGAAGAACAACTTATTCAGATTTGACTCATTGCCAAGACCAGGTACGATCTTGAATATTGTTGTTCCTTTGGATCTCCTTTCCTACAAAATACCAAGTAATTTCCTTTTCCCATTTCTCAGTCTCCAAACTTGGATCTGACAGATCAGTTTGTAGGAAGTGTAAAGTCCGCATGCCCTTGAGTCATTGATTATGTTTATGCCATTTAGAATCAGCTATGACTATATGCACATGGTTTTGATCATGACAGCATGTTGACTATGAACATTGTGAACAACTCTCTTTTATATGGAATAGAATGTTCATATCCATGATGCTTGATGTAAGATCTCAATAATTCCATCTAACATTTGCATAGGAGATTTTACTATCGCATGCTTCAACCCTAAGTGATCCCTTGCTTACCCAAGCAGATCTTCTATACTTATCCTTGGCTTTAAGCACTGTCTTATGAGAGACAGAATTCATAGGCTTTCTCCATGTTGATCGAGAAATCCTCTCTCTCTTGTTCTTCTCAGGATAGTTGAGTGGAACTATGTGATAGCTCATCCTTGAGACAGAACCTTTGTTCCTTGTGGTAGGGCACTGCTTCTTATGATTGGACCAGGTGGTTGCAGTGGTAACATCAGCACGAGTTCTCTTCTTTGGGGCAAGAGGAACTCTTGATCTTTCCTGCACAAGTAAGGCACTAGGAAGTTTTGGTACCCATTTGTACTTGGGTCCTACATGGTTAGCACTGGACCTTACTTGCCCTTTACGAATCCATACACATTTATTCCTCACATTTAAATTTCTTTTAAAATTACATGTGTGAGAAATATGACCTGTTCTACCACAATAATGACAGATGATGGAATGATATTCAGAATGAGATTTCTTATCATTATTATGTTGGTCAGTTTTCTTTTCAAAGACTCTCTGTTTATTAACTTTTGAAATCTCAGGGTCTTTTGAAAACTCTTCTTTTATGACTGGAACTTTGGAAACCTTGGATGTAGAAGAAAAGATAGATTCCTCAAGTTTCGTATTCTTTTTCCTTAAGCCTAGAACTTCTTTTGCAAATTTACAGAATTCAATGTGTAACTCATTATATGCGTCTTGCAATTTAGAAGGTTCAAGTTCAGATACCTCAGTTTCTTCAGTTTCTGAATCTTCTAGGTAGAGATTAACACTCTCCTTACTACTGCTAGCTTCCTCAATATCAGCTTCCTGTAGCTCACGGATAGTTGATCCACAAGGGGCACGAGATGAGCTTTGGACAGCTTTACTTTCAAGAGAGTGGTTAGAAGCATACATAGCATCAAGAGTGTTCCAAATATCTCTAGCATTAGAGCAATGTTTAATTTTCTGGAAATCACTGTCAGTTAAGCTTTTATACAAAATCTGCATTGCTCTAATGTTCAAGTAAAATAAATTTTTCTCCTCTTCAGTCCAGTTTACTTTTGGTTTGAAATCAGAATCATTTTCAAAGACATCCCACATTTTGAAACTCGAGGATAGCACAAAACTTTTCATCCTTGCCTTCCATAAGTAAAAATCAGTATTTTCTAACAAGGGTGCGATAGTATGATCAAAACCTTCAAAACACATTTTATATCCCAAGTCAGCCTAGGTCTTTGCACTTGAGATCGTTGGATCCTTTAAACAAGTGACCTGGCTCTGATACCAAATGAAAAGCGTGGCTGTCACCCAAGAGGGGGGGTGAATTGGGTGGCAGAATAAAGCTTATAAAATTCTCCCTTTTTAAAACATTACTCCTTGTGCTTGATGAGAGTGACGATGAATCATCCCAAGCACAAGTGAGTATATACTGGTGTGGTGCTTGATGTGTAGATTAAATAAACAGAATATGCACACACAAGTTTATCCTGGTTCGGTCACTTCCAGACCTACATCCAGTCTCCAGGCTTCACCTGAGATTTTCAATCCACTAAACTTCTTGTTTAAACCAGGCACAAGAAAGCCTTTACACTTTAGGTTTTACGAGCACGGGTTCACCTAACAACCCACAGGTTTTGCAACGGGCTCACCTGCTAACCTTTACAACCACAGGTTTTACAACGGGATCACCTGCAACCTTTCAACCACAAGTTTTGCGGGCTAACTTGCAACCTATGGAGATTTAGAAAACCTCTAAATGCTCCCCCTCACTTTTGTAAGATAACAATTCTGTTCTTCAAGCACAAGCTTTAGAACAGCCTCTATCAATTAGAGGATTTGATAATATGTTCACTTTATGAACTGATTGTGATAAACACTTAAGTACAAAATGATTCTCTCTAAGAATAGATGATGTTACTCACTTAAGTACAAATGAATTACTCTCTAAGAATGTTACAATTCTAAGATCAGAGAGTAGAAGATGAGAGGAATGTAGAAATACAATATCTCAGACAATAGACTCTGTTCTTCCAACCTCTCTTCTGAATGTAGATGTTCCTTTTATACTCGGCCTCAAAACATTCAGGCTTGGACGGCAGATAGAATATGTCCGTTTGAATATAGCCGTTAATCCCATGTTACCGTTGAGAGGTACATCTTCATTAATGCTTAGCAGGGTTGACTTGCTTTATCTCTGAAAAGCACCTCTGACAACTCTGCTCTGACAAAAGCATTCTGACCTTTGAGTATGTGACGTTGACTCTTGTACTCTTGCTGACGGATGATCATCGTTCATCCGGAAGCGGCAATCTTGCTCTGCAAGTGTTAGTCTCTGAATCCCAGTGCCAAGAGTATTTGCATCCGGAAGCTCATTTGCAACCGGAAGTAAAACTAAGTTCTGCACAACTTGTTAGTCCAACAGAGTAGTATGTATAATCAAGTGCAGTAAGAACTATACATGCTGTGGGAAGCTTGTTTGCTATGGGAAGCAATCTTACTTAGACTATGTTCTGACTCAGTGTATTGTCTACTGACGCTAGGGGATGTCTATTCCAATAGTCAGCGTAAGTCTCGTTATTTTACTCTAAGTCTTCCGGAAACGATTCTGCATCCGGTTGTATTCTAACTTAGGATTTGATTTTAGTCTAATTCTTCCTAAGTGACTTAGTGTGTCATTTACTCATGCTATGGGATGTATACTATAACAACACATAATCACATGCAGTGGGAGTTCAATTGTCTAAGGAAGTTCTCTTACTTCCGGAAGCAATTCCACATCCGGAAGTACTCCTACTAGACGTTGAGTGTGGCTGTGTTATACTCACTGACGCTCGGTGTTGCCTAACTCAACAGTCAGCGCTAGTCACTAAGCATCCGGAAGCATTCCTGCATCCGGTTGCGTCCTAACTTAGTCACAAGGATTTTATACTCTTAATGTTCCTAGACTGAGTTATGACTTAGTGTATTTCTTGCTTCCGCTGGGGAATGACTTATTCATCCGCGAGCGCTAGTCCTAGTCCATCCGGAAGTAAATCCTCATCCGGTTGCACTCTTACTTGAGGTTCTATATTAACCTAATTCTCTCTAAGTGTTTAGCTTATTCTTTCATATTCTAGTCTTCATCAAAACTTAAGATTCTAACACTGATAACTTACTCTAGTGATATTAATAAACATTAACCATATAGGAATTGAAGCTATTATAATAGAAACAAGCAAAGAAAAAACATTTAATAGAAAAATTAATAAACATTTTTTATAAAATATTAATAAATAATAAAAAAATTATAAAAATATTAATAAATAATCGGGCCGGGCCGCCCGATTGGTCATGGAGCATATGCCCTGGTCCTGTCCTACCCGATGGTCAGGTCAGTCATGTCCTAATAGGGTTGGTTCCGGGCCACATCGTGACGGACCATTTTTCGTATATGACCGGGTCGGGTCATGGCGGGCCAAACGGACAACCGGGCTTTTGTGCAGCCCTACTTCTTACAATTCACCTCTCCTCTCTTCGTCTTCTCAATTCCTTCCTCTACTCTTATATCTATTCTACTTTGATTTTCCATATATTTTCATCATTCCCTTCTTATTAAAATATTACTTTTGTTTTTATAATTTAAATTTTTTTTAAATTTTTATTATGTTCTTAGATATATAGTTTTGTTGTTTTAACTTTTTGTACTATCATATAATTAAGGTATACTCTTTATTTATTATTTGATTTTAATTAATCTTTTACCCTTTTCTAATTATTGTTAATTTTTCTATTTATTTGGTTGTTCTTTTATTTATTTTTATTCTCTTAAATTTATTGTTAATGTTTAGATTTAATTTTTTTCATTTTTAATACTTTTTTAATTCTATTAATTTTCGATTATAATGACCAGTTTTGTAGGCTAGCAAATAAAGACCAATTTTGCAGTAATAATGAAATTAAGTGTATCCTTTTGCTGCCTTATTTTAGCATTTTTAACGTTACATTAGAGTGGGAAGTAGATGTTTTTTCAAATATCACATTACACTTACCAGCGATTACAATCCCTGGGAAAGAATTACAACTTACCACATTTATGAAAACGCTGGTAAGTTAATCTTTTTATTGTTGCAACCTATCATCAGTGTTTAGTGAAATACCTTTAAGTTAACTTTTTTAAAAAAATAACATTTACTAGCATTTGCACAAACACAGATAACTTTAAGTTTATCTTGAAAACAATGAAGTATTTTTTTAAAAAATAATAATAGTTTTGTTGTTTTAATTTTTTGTACTATCTTATAATTAAGGTATACTCTTTATTTATTCTTTGATTTTAATTAATCTTTTACCCTTTTCTAATTATTGTTAACTTTTCTATTTATTTTGTTGTTCTTTTATTTATTTTTATTCTCTTAAATTTATTGTTAGTGTTTAAATTTGATTTTTTTTTCATTTTAAATACTTTTTTAATTCTATTATTTTTTGGTTATAATGACCAGTTTTATAGGCTAGCAAATAAAGACCAACTTTGCAGTAATAATGAAATTAAGTATATCCTTTTGCCGCCTTATTTTAACATTTTTAATGTTAAATTAGAGCGGGAAGTAGATGTTTTTCAAATATCACATTACACTTACCAGCGATTTCAATCCGTGGGAAAGAATTACAACTTACCACATTTATGAAAATGCTGGTAAGTTAATCTTTTTATTGTTCCAACCTATCATCAGTGTTTAGTGAAATACCTTTAAGTTAACTATTTTTAAAAGATAACATTTACTGGCATTTGCACAAACACAGGTAACTTTAAATTTATATTGAAAAAAATTAAGTATTTTTTTTTAAAAATAATAATACGCCAACTTACAATTTCAAAAGTCCCTCTAGGATTTCTCGGTGCAAAATAAACATGGGGAACATTTAAGGCTAAAATTTCCAACTTTTATGAAACACTACGGTGTTTGTATATATGCCGGAAAATTGCATTCTCATAGTGAATTTTTCGGCGTTTTCTGTGCCTTTCCACATTTTAAAAACACTGGAAAGTAATGAAAATAACTGCCACCTTACAATATGTTTTTTTGTAGTATAGGTCATTCTCTTATATTGATGACATGAACATTTTTGACCATTTTTTCTAGTCACATTGACATTTTTGGGCCAAAAAAATACTTCATCTAATGTATGTTGTATTAGGTGCAATTTGAATCAAACTACATGAATTGAATGTATATATAAATTTCAAGTACATAATATTAATTGACTTAATTCATAATGATAGAAAGACAACAATGTACCTATACTTATGTATCTATACAGACTACAGTTCAACACTTTTTTGTCCTATAAGAAAACAAAAATACTTCCGATAAATCAGGCTATTAGGAAAATACTCCTACCAAATTAATCAAAATACAAAACATTAGCAACCCTTTTAATGAACGGTACTTGTTTGTCTCTTGCTGGTTGTTCATGGCTACTATATCGTCCCCCATAGAGGCATAGAGCTCGTTTATGTCGGAGACAGCATAATCTCACCAGATGATCATAATGAGAAATAAATGAAACTTATTAGCTTATCTTTGGGATATTCAATGCATTCTATTAGAAGCAGTCTCTTTGTTGACATTCGCACAGCCCTACACTGGAATATATCTAGGAAGTAAGTATCACGACCATGTCCCAAGGATTGGATTTAATTATTAAAAAGTGTCACAAAAAACATGCATTGAATATTATTCTGCAATTTTGATAAAAAAAATATTATTCTGCAAGAAATAACTATTAGTGTTTATAACTATTTATTTCATATGCTATAAAGTTTTTTGTGCATGGAACATCCGAAACATTTTTGACCTACAAATTAGGTTCATAGAGTACTCCTTCCGGTCCCTAATATAAGAGTCAGTCACCAAAAAAAATAATTCTTAAGAAAACATGTGAATATTAGTTGGGTGTATGGAGTTAATACTTCTTTTTCAATATTGCACATATTTATTAAGAAAGAAAAATACATAAGCATAAATAAATATGAAGGCTAAAATATACTTTTAGTTCCTTATGTTTGCATCAAGTTTCAATTTAGTCCTTTATGTTTGGAAAGTACACTTTTAGTCCTTTACCGTTAATTTAACTTAACGGAAAATGTCAACTTAACAATTTTAAATGATTATTTTATAATTAAATTGGGACAAAAATGGTAAATTTTGAAAATATAAGAATAATTACACTCAAATATTATAATCTGAGCATTTCTCAGTATTTAATAAACATTTGAAATTGTTAAGTTAGCATTTTCCGTTAAGTTAAACTAACGGTGTTAACAAAAAAGGACTGAAAATGTACTTTTCAAACATAAAGGACTAAATTGACACTTGATGCAAATATAAAGGACCAAAAGTATACTTTAGCCTAAATATGAAAGAGAGTTGAGGGTAAAGTAGGAAAAACACATTAAATGAGGAGAGAATGTGATATGAGCTCTTATACTAGGGACCAAAACTATTCAAATTTTGGGCTCTTATATTAAGGATCAGAGGGAGTATTTAAGAGTGCACCATTCCTCTATTATACTCCCTCTGATTCCTAATATAAGAGTTAGACGCCAAAAAAAAGCTTCTTAAGTAAACATGTGAATGTTAGTTGGGTGTTTGGAGTTTTGATGCTTCTTTTCCAATATTGCCAATATTTATTATAGTACTTTTAAGAGAGAGAAATACATAAACATTAATAAATATGAGAGAGAGTTAGGGGCAAAGTAGGCAAAAACGCATTAAATGATGAGAGAATATTAGATGAGCTCTTATATAAGGGACCAAAATCATTCAAATTTTGGGCTCTTGTATTAGGGACCAGAGGGAGTAATTGAATTGGAGCAATAAGCAACCCAATTTGCATAACAACTACAATCAAAGAATCGTCCATACTTCAAAATTGGTCTAGCTTAGTTATTACAATTTCATAAAAGACTAAAGTATATTTTTGGTTCCTTATGTTTGCATCAAGTTTCAATTTAGTCCTTTATGTTCGGAAAGTACACTTTTAGTCCTTTTTTGCTAACACCGTTAGTTTAACTTAACGGAAAATACTAACTTAACAATTTTAAACTATTATTTTATAATTAAATTGTACCAAAAATGATAAATTTTGAAAATATAAGAATAATTACACTCAAATATTTTAATTTGAACATTTTTTTATATTTAATAATCATTTAAAATTTTTGATGAGTTAGCATTTTCCCTTAAGTTAAACTAACTGTGTTAAGAAAAAAGGACTAAAAGTGTACTTTCCAAAAATAAAGGACTAAATTGAGCTCTTATATCAAGCCTTATAAGAACCAAAACATCACTCTCTGCAATATCAACCTACGCTCAATATGGGGGTATGGGGGCTTTGGCTCTCAATCTCACTCTCAACCTTCTTCGCTTCTCCATCAATTATCTGCCCATACCTTTCTTCCTTCTTTCCTATCAGTAAGTTTCTTATTAACTTGCTCGCCCGTTCCCATTCTAACCAGACGTATGCTTGTCGTCTCTGTAACTGAAAAGGGGAATTTGCTCTAATTTTATGGGCATGTGTCATAAGGGCATCATATTTATTTATATATATGTTATGAACCATAAAATCTTCTGTACGTATAGGTCAATTTATTTCTAAAGTACCTGCTATTGAGGTTTTTATCTCATTATGGTTTTTCCAATCTTTGCACAAGTCACATGTGACTACTTGTGTAAAGGCAAATTACATTCATGCATAAGAGGCTTAGTTCTTAGTTCTCGAAGGATCCCTTTTACACTTATTTATCTTTTTTATAATCTTTGGAGTAATTTTTTTGGGCTCTGATTCGGTGTTCATCACCCATATTTCTTATCACCTCTTCATCGCCACAAATAGATACAAATATATAAGGATATGGTGGCACTACAAAAAATTCGCTACTTGACGGCGTCCACTTAGCCGCGTTTGTGCCAAAAACACCGGCTCGTGTTTCGCGTTGCAGCGGTCTAACACAAACGCAACAATGTGTGATACAAAATGCTAGCTACGGGGGAAAAAACATTTTTTTTTATTTTTTTGTTTGTCTTCACACTTAGCCACGTTTGTAAACGCCGACATGTTTTTAATTTTATTCCCGCCAACATGCCTGCGTTTACAAACGCGGCAATGTTATATAATTACTTTTAAATTAAAAACATACCCGCGTTTATAAACGCAGGAAAGTAGGTTATTAATTGCAACAGTTGTAACCACCACTTTCCTGCGTTTATAAACGCGGGTATGTTAAAGTATTATAAAAGCTTCGCCGCGTTTCATGAATACCGGTATGTTAAAATATACTAAAAAAACATCCCGGCGTTTGTTATCGCGGGTATGGTAAAAAATAATATAAACTTCGCTGCGTTTACGAACGCCGGTAAGCAGCGAACTTCACCTATAAATACCGGCCTTCCCTCACTACATACTCGTCCCTTTCCTCTCCTCTCTTCCATCTTCTCTCTTCTTCTTTCTCTCTACTTCTTTTCAAATCTTTTGTTTTCAGTTTTAAAAAATTAACCATTATACTTTTTTTTTGATACAATAAAGCACTAAACTCATAGCATATTATGTGGCATCTCTTGTCTAACTTTAGCAGCAACATGAGCAGGCACTTCCTTAAACTGCACAACTCCAGCACCCACTGTCAGCGCATATCTTGCGAGCAAGTCAGCAACACTATTCCTCTCTCGATTACACCACAATATTTGGACATCCCATGCACGCCTACACAAAGACAGAATCTCTTCCATCTCATTTGTTCTATTCCCATCCATCTCACGTTATTGCTCAATATCTTGGACAAGTTCAAGACAATCAGATTCAAGTATGAGATGTCTAACACCAAACTCCCAGCTCCACTTTAATCCCATGAGAATAGCCCACCGCTCCGCTACGTAGCAGTCTCCTCTTCCCATATTGAATAAGAAGCTTCCCCTCACCTTTCCTTTATAATCCCTCATAACCCCCGCACACGCCGATGCTCCTCCATCCGGGTTACATGCTCCATTCACATTAACCTTCACATATCCTTTCCCAGGAGCTTCGCATCAATCAATATCCCTACCACGGTTCAACCCATGAGGTATACACTCCCCACTCCATGAGGCACATGCTCTAACTTTAGCAATAATAGTTTTAGCTGTTACCTCTCCATCATTAAATATCTTGCTATTCCTTGCGAGCCATAATTGTTGACAAGTTAGGGAAAATATAATTTGCCACGGAATATCATACACTTTAAATTGGGCCTTAAGATTCCATTCCATCCAATTTTTTATTCCTCCATAACTAAAAAAGGTAGAGCAATACCTTCCTGGTACCATTAATAACCAAACCTCTGTCGCCTTATAACAGTCTCGAAGAACATGTAAGTCGCTTTCAGGAAATCTTGCACAACATCCACACTCATCTGAAGTAGCTATATCACGCTTAACACGTTCTATATTTGTTAAAAGATTACCTCTACAAGCAAGACACATAAACATTTGCATCTCTGTGGCACATTCAATTTCCACACCTTCCTCCACTGCCATTCATCTCGCCTGCTATTATTCTCCACCTGGCTCATATACGCTGATCTAGTAGAAAAGTCCCCAGAAGCGGTATACCTCCAACTCGGGGAATCCTCCACATCCACATGAAGTCTCTGGTATATATAAAATTGTACGTACCATATCTAGTGTTAAGTACGGTACAAAATGATCTAGATTCCATTCTGATTGGACCAAATTTCATACCTTTAAGCATGTGCATTTGAGCTTAATTAGTGTGGTTTATTTGTTATATTTGATCATTATTGGTACATCTTTATGCGCATGCTTATGTGTAAATATTTGAAGAATAACAGCCATATTACTTGCATTTTATGAAACCAAGGGTATTTTGGTCATTTTGACTATGTGATGTGTTCCTTATGTAGGGGGGTCCCAAGTGGGCCCCGCACACCCTTGGTGGAGCTTAGATGGAGATAAGTTGGCAAGAAGAAAGGCTGGATGATAAGCACTCAAAGTCACATCCGGAAGCAAAGTTACATCCGGAAGCTGAGCTACATAAAGAAGGGAACTTACATCCGGAAGTTGATTTATATCCGGAAGCAAACGTGCTGGCGCTGGCGGACAAAGAGTTACATCCGGAAGTGGATTCTCATCCAGTGGATTCTCATCCAGTGGATTCTCATCCGGAAGTGAATGTGCTCGAGCTTGTGGTATGAAGTTTTGCATCCGGAAGCCAAAGTCCATCAGTCAGCGAGTGCAAGAGTCAGACTGCACAAATGTTCAGAAATGTCAGCTACTTTTCAGAAGTCTTTTGTGCAGAGTTAATTTTAAGGCAAAGACATCCCTGCAGCTTGAAGGTACTTGGGAAGCATCTTTCCAAATGAGGCAAAATGGGCGCCAATGTCAAATTTAAATCTGGAAGCCTCATTAAGGGCAAAAAGGGAAGCACAATCACTTGAAGAAAAAGGAGGAACCTTTGGAAATGCATGGAGATGAGATCTAGTCCACATTCATTCTCACCTTTTACCAAATACCAAAAATACCCTTTGGGCGTTAATTCCAAAGTTACTCACCATTATAAAAGCCCAAATGTAACTAACTTTCAGAGCTCTCTGATATCTGATCTTTCACTTCACTTTCACTTTCTCTCTCCTCTAACAAACTTTCTCTCAACTCCATCTTCATCTTCTTCACATCGCAACTTCCGCCATGTCCAGAACCTCTCATCTACCTTCATCCGCCTTCATCTCCATGTCAGGCTAGATCGCCTATCCTTCTTCTCCAAGGAAATGTGCTTGTAAAATTAACCTATGGCTTCATATGCTTGTAATTTTCTCTTTTAGGTTTCAAGCTATATGTAAATTTTTGCCTATGTATGTCTGGATCTAGGCTTATATAGGTTAGAGCATCTTCATTGTAGGTGTTCTACTTTATGTTAGCTTGTAATCTCTCTTGATTGTTAAGGACATGAAAACCGAGGCTTAATTCTTGTAGTTTCATACATGTAAGTGTGTGCGATTAGCTCCTCTTACATTTGTGAAATGAATTTGTTTCTTAAGTGCTATAGATTTGGTACTTAATGTTGCTTAGGTATGTTCTTGGCTTGAAAGAGCTTAAGCCTTAATTGAATTAGTTAAACTCTTGTAGACTTCTTTGATTAAAGAGATCTTGAGAATTTAACTAGTTTATATTAAGAAGAACAAGTGTATGAAGTCTGATTAAACATAAGCACAGATTACTTGGAGGAGGAGGTACTTTCCATTCCATACCTTCACATTTTTAATTCTGTTAGTTGTAGAATTTACTAGATTTAATTAGTCTTAGATATAAAACCTGCACACAACCTGCTTGATAATTTGCTTAACTTGTAATTAATTGACCTAAGCAAGAGATAAAACCGAACTGTGAATTGACCTAGGACTTGCTGCTAGCTACTGTAGTTTAATTCTAGTTTTATTTGCTTTAGCTCTTTTTAGACGACGAAAAAGAGTTAAATCAAATTGGCGCCGTTGCCGGTTTGGTTGAATTCTTTCTTGTCTTAGGTTTTTAATTACATTTTCTTAGTTTTTGTTGTAGGTGATTTTTAGTTGTAGGAATTTGCACTGATTTTTGCTGGTGTTTTTGTCTGTCATTTTTCTGGATTTTCTGGATTTTGCTGCATATTCTGCTGGTATTGGTGTTTGTCTTGCTGATTTGTTTTGCAGAGACTAATTGCTTGGCTGTTTTGTTTCCACTGCATATAGTTGCACTTAGTGAATTGCATGAACCCTACCACATCACTAGTGCCATTGGATAGAGAGATTAATAAGACTCTTAGAGAACTTACGAAAAAGAAAAAGCACGAGAAGCAAGCTAGTAAGCAACCTTTAGGATCCACATCAAAGCCACACAATTCATCTGTAGCTTCTAATAACACAGTCCTAGACCAGCATTTTATAATGGCAGAAAGGAGAGAGGACCATAGAGAACATGAGAGAGAGGCAAGAGAACATGAACATGAGCGTGAGCAACGTGAAAGGCGAGAGCAAGAGGATGAACATCATTTTGAGGGGGGTAGGCAATTACATGATGATGATAGACCTATGCGTGAATTCACTCAGTCATATGCATCATTTGCACCTCAAGGTTTTTATGCTAACCCTGCTAACTTTGAGATCAAAGGATCTCTTCTTGCTCATCTGCCTAAGTTTACAGGTTTTCCGCATGAGGATGCTCACACACACTTGCTTGGCCTCTATCATACTTGTTCCTCCATGAAGCCACCTAATGCAGACCTGGATGACGTTCTGTTGCGAGTGTTCCAGTTTTCCTTGGAAGGAAAAGCCAAGGAGTGCCTTCATTCTTTTAACTCTACAACACTTCCTTTTAACTCTACAACACTTCAATTGTCTTCCATTTGAGGAGCAAGTTTCAATAGACTTCAACATCAATCACCCAACCGGAGAACAGTGACAAGTAAGTAGCTATCTATTTTTACATTCTCTCTTCATTTAATGCGTTTTTTATGCTTTGCCCCTAACTCTCTTTTATATTTATTAATGCTAATGTATTTCTCTCTATTAAAAGTATCATAATAAATGTGGACAATATGAATAAGCATTACTAACAAATTTATCTACAAAACATTAAAAAATATAGGTTAATATACTGAGTTCAAATACTTGTAACATAACAAAATAAATAGGCCCTTTGTCTCGCAAGAAATATAACAAAACATTTCTATTGAGTAACCCAACGTTGACTGCAATGCTTTTAATTATAGAAGGAGCACTTAATTTGTTGTATTAATTGAAAGGGAAAAAATATATGTCATATAAACAAAATACTCTTATCTTTTTTATAGCCAATTATTTTTTGAAATGTTGTGAAAAATAAGACAATTGGCATTTAAATAATAACTTAATTTTGATAATGTTGAATAATAGATTTTATAGGGAAAAAAAGTTCAAAGTTATATAACTAAAATACCCTTAAATTCTTTATAGGCAATCAGATTTCGAAAGGCCGCGAGAAATAAAATAAATGCCATTAAAAAAACAGCTAAGGCGTCCGAAACGCTGAATGGGAAAATGATCTTGAATTTCTGATCGCCGAAAATCCTGAAGAAATCCCTAGTGACGATATTTTGGGAATACGCTGGAAGGAACCACTTAACAACAACGATAATTACCGAAGCTCAATGCGTAAATGAATAAATGGGCATATATCATCCAAAGATGCATTCTTAATAACCTTCTCCACCATATCTAACCAACCACCACGTAAAACACATATAACTATTTTTCCAGACCTGCTTTTAGGGGAAAAAAATCAATTCAGAAAAACGATGACAACCTTAAATTAAACCCAAATATACTTACCCGCCAAGTTTGTTTCATTTACCGAACAAGAGAATGCGCATTTCTTTATCCCAAAAACCACTATTTTTAACTTTACAAATAGGAGACACATAATGAAGGAAGCCAACAACATCTGGAAAAAAGAGAATTATCAAACAATCATAAAAATTAACTAAACTTGAGCGCAAGTGGGAAGGAAATGCACTTAATTATTAAGGAATAATAGTAAAAGATATACATGGTAATAAAACTAACCAAACAAACAATCTTCAGGCATCTCAGAGGCACTTAATTGAGCAGGAGTCCATATATCATAGGGAAATGAAGGAAACATCCCAACACAATCTCTGAGATTAGTTTCCTTGACAATTTTCATGTGATACTGAGTTTGGATTCCAAGACCACCATAATCAACTTTAGGCCTAATTATTTCACATAAATCATCTCCATGACTCCCTGACTATCCAACTGCAAAATCATCTTTGATGCCTAATTCAGGAAAAATTTAGTAAAAATTTAATCAAGTGTAAGACAAGTGTTAAATATAAAATACTAACCTTTTCATCATAGACTACTACGTCAATTGAAGACATGGTCTTCACTGAAGGTAGTCCCTCTCCCAAAAACTCAACATGCTCTACAAAATAAACCCTATCTATCTTTATGGCTACTGTGAAGGGAGGAGAAGTAGGGTGAACCATAGAAAGGAACAACATATCCGGGGATGCCATTTAAAATAGAACAAAGAGATACAATGAAATAAGAAAAATAACAGTGCTAGTATATATAGAATTCAGATGACTTGGGAAGCGAACAAATTCAGCAGCATAAATGATAATACAACATGCAGTTGAATATGTGGATATTAGGGGGTAAAGGTACAGTGTCAATATAAAAATCAATCACACTGCATTTAATACATATGGCCATGATGTCGTGGCTTACGAATAGGAATTAGCTGACTAGAATAAGCTATCAGTATAAGCGGCTCACGAACAAATTGTACATAAAATATAAGCCGACTGAAAAATAGCTAGACTGTCTTAACTCAGCTTGAAAGTTGAGATTTATATGATATATTGATACTGTCTCTCTCCTTTCTCCTTCTCTTCTGAAGCTCTCTTTCCATCTCTTGCTATCTCTTTTGTCTAGATTACAATTCTCCATCACATTTCAAGTATGAAGGATATATTATTTGACCAATGTTCCATGGACATGCATGTGAAAATTCTTCCTTTTTTGCCCTCACTTATCCCAATCATATGCTAAAAACTGCTTACCTCGCTAATAAGCGCTTTATTTGGTCAAAAAAAACTAATAATAGCTTTATAATTTGTTTTATTGATGAATATAGGAATGCAATTGAATTTGAGAAGAAGACATATGCTAGTAACCTTGAGCATAGACAAACAATGGACAAAATAAATTGAGATATAATAAGGAGATTACAAAGACATGCCAAAAGTATCGAAGTTTTAAGCCCATAGACAACCCGATTTCTAAATATACTTTTTGAATCACTTTAAACACATGTGAGAATAAATTGAGTTCAATTTTTTTATGTTAACTATGTTAGGAAAAATATTTAACTAATAAATAAGCAGCTAACATAGTTAAAAAAAATCTTCATAATGATTCAAAATAATTATTTTGTTAAATGGTCTAATTATGATAGAAAAGAAAACTTCAAAACATGAAAATATAACTATCATAGTTCGAAAAGAATAAATGTTATAAAAATAATCCATATCAGAAAATAAATTGAATAATTAAAATAAGCTAATATGTTAATAAAACAACAATTACAATTCCAATATATCCATGTTAGAAAAGGAACTTACTAAAACAACTATTGGGATAATATGGATAATTAAAAATAAACATCATTGAATACCTCAAATTCCACTAAGCAGCACTGAGCATATGGAAGTTTTTTAAGGGGAAAATTTACCTAGGAAGTTGCGAAAAATGGGGCAATATTGCCCTTCATGGATGGCAACCCGGCGTTGAAAGTTAAGTGAAAAAGTTTGACTACAAAATGTAAGGGTGACATATTATTTGGCACTCAAAATTCCAAATCATCTCCAACCCATCATAAGCTTATCATCCTCTTTCTCCCCTCCACCTCCACCTCCAATCTCCACCTCCACCTCACCAAACCAAACAACCACGCATACGCAGATCCTCACAAACTGTCCACATTTACACCTTAACATAGTCCAGCAACTAGTAACCACTACAATATCATACCATATACAATATCTTACATCGAAACAATTCTACCCATGTGGCAGCCACATGGGTAGATTAACGGTCAAACGTGATTGACCGTCCACTGGGAGTAATTTTTAAACACTTTAGTTACTTTGAGTGTAAATATAAGTCTATTGTTAGTTCAGTATGCCTAGTGCTCCTGGGTGGTCACTTGGAGGGTAGATTAGGTCCAACAATCCTACGTGGCAAAAATTTAACCCACATGGTGGCCACAAGTGCAGATTAACGGTCAAACATGATTGACCGTCCACTCATGGTATCTTTTAAACACTTTTGAGTGTAAATATGAACCTGTTGTTTGTTCAGGGTGCCCAGTGCTCCTGGGTGGTTACTTGGAGGGTAGATTAGGTCCATTACCCTAGATTATTTAGAAATGTATACAGCCAAATTTATATAGCTCTGCATTCACTTCCTCATTTTTGTATTGTAGTTTTATTTATTAACGTTAGATTATTCCTTTCTATGGTTAGTAATTAATTATCAATGATATCAATTATATTGTATTATTGAATTTTTTTCTATCATTGATAATGCATAAATTATTAGAAAACTCTTTTTCTAACTATGATAATATTGATATTATGGAAAACTTTCTTCTATCGTAATAAGTAACGAGATTGTTGAATTGAAATTCATATGATATAGTTAATTAGGGAAATTAGTAACAGAATGTTACAGTTGACATGACATGAAGTTGTTTATTGGTAAGGATCAACTAAATCGAACAATAATTGAGGGCACAAGGCGCAAGAAGAGAAAGAATGAATGTTTAAAAACAATATATAGAGCGATGAGAGAGAAAGAAGAGAGAGAGCGAGAGCGAGTGTGAGAACGAGAGAGAAGCCGTGAGCGAGATCGGAGTGGTGAGAGAATCCGAGAGAGAACCCCTGAGCGAATCCGACAACCAGTGAGATTTGAGAGAGAGTTAGCTAGAGATTGTGAGGGTGATAATACCATTCCAAACCTGAAAGAGCAGAGGGATGAGATTTCGAAGATGGAGTTAGGGTCTCCTATGCCGGCGGCGGTGGAGGGTTCTGTTGATTCCCAATCTGGTGGGGTGGATCTAAGAGCTAAATCAAGCAAAACAGAGGGAGAATTCTCAGGGGATGTGACTCGGATCCCAAGGGTGGAACCATGGATGGCGCCTGATCTGTCTAATCCTGAGAAGAATACCCAGCCTAGTCAAGCAAAGTCTTATAAGGAAGCCCTTAAACCTCAACTCCTCCCTGGTGATTATGAGGACAGAGACTTCCTGAATGACACGTGGGATGGCTCACTTTTAGGATGCAATCAGATTGAAATGGAGGACGGGATAGTGGTGACGGATTCCTCCTTTGGTCCTCATCTGGCGTTCACAGAGGCTGAGAAACAAAGGCTTGAGAGGAAGTGGTCAAGATCTCTGATAGTCAAATTACTGGGTGGTACCATTGGGTATATGCAGTTAAGAAGGAGAATCAGTATCCTCTGGGGGAAAGCAGGAAAGATTGATCTTATGGATATTGGTAATGGCTTCCATATTGTCTCATTCCACAGTATCGAGGACTATTATTTTGCCTTGGAAGGGGGACCGTGGATAATCCAGGGGCACTACTTAACTGTCCAGACATGGAAGAGAAACTTTACCCCCTGGAATGAATCAATTCAGAAGGCTGCTATTTGGGTGAGATTACCGGGGCTTCCGGGGGACTATTACGATAGGAAATTCTTCTTCAATTTGGGCAATAGGATTGGTAAAGCTATTCGGGTGGATGAAATGACACTCTATCGAACAAGATCCATGTACGCGAGAATGTGTGTGGAGGTTGATCTCAATGCCCCGCTACTTCCATCCTATTCTGTAGATGGTAACACCTTGAAGATTGAATATGAGGGTCTCCACCTCATTTGCTTCTCCTGTGGCATTTTCGGTCATTCTCAAGAATTCTGCCCCTCACGTAGAGCTCAAGAAGCACAACAGAAAGAGGTGGCTAAAACGAGTCAAAAAAATCAGGATACTCCTAAGCAAGGACATACATTGGAGGAAGGAGAGTCTGGAATCTATGGAGGCTGGATGGTAGCTCAGGATCCGAGAAGAGGTCGACGTCCAATTACCAAAGAAGCTAAGAAAGTGGAGACAGTAGGTAAAGGAAATAAAGCAGATAAGCAAGTTATGTCTTCCCGCTATGCTGCCCTGGTGGTGGAGGAGGTCAACCCGAACCAAGATGGCACTCAAGCAGAGGATAACACTGAGAAAACTCTGAAGATGCCACTGAAAGAGATAACAAATGAAAAATCAGCTTCATGTGGAAAGCGGAAAAGTAATAATCCGCCAAAAACTGTGTCAGGAGCTATGGAGCGAAACAACATGGGGAAGGAAGTTGACAATACTAGGGGAAAAGATAAAGGGGTACCAAAAGAGAAATTGGTGGGACCAGTAACAGAAAAGTTGGCAGGTAAGGCGAGCAATATGAGTAAGCAGAAAATTGAATCAGAAGGGTCTCTTAGAAATGCAGGGGCTACAAAGGGAGAATATGGGGGGCTGAAGGAGTCTTATCAACCGTCAGAAAAGAAGGGACAGCAGGATGGGAAAATGGAACCGCGTGAGATTATACACATGGAACATGCAGCCAGTGATGGTCTTAAGGAGAGCGATGGTGGTACCAACTCTATTCCACACTTGGGATCCGTGATCAAGCCTATAAGTAACATGAAGCCCCCTGACTTGATGACTCCCTCGTCAAGCATGGGGTTTGTTGTACTTGACAGGAATTTGGATCAAGCTTCTAGGACAGTGGCTAATGAAGTGGTCTTGGAGCCGTGTGATGTGGCACTTTTGGCCGGTAGGAAGAATTAGGTATGTCGTGGTTCATGCCTACTTCATCTATTGTTAGTTTCCAATGATTGTTGTTTGGAATGTGAGAGGTGCAGCCGGAAAAAGTTTCGGGCTTGCATTAAAAGAACTAAAGCATAATTCGAGACCAAGTATCATGGTGTTGTTAGAAACTAGATGCAGTGGCTCTGTGGATCAAAAAACAATTAAAAAGTTTGGTTTTAAATACCACATCATAGAAGAAGCTAGAGGGATGTCGGGAGGAATCTGGATTCTTTGGGATGATGATATGATTTCAATTACGGTTTTGGATCAGAAGCATCAATTTATTCATTGTCTTATCAATGGTTTGGGTCGTAAAGCTTGGATTTTTACCGCCATCTACGCAAGCCCGAGGGAAGTGGAAAGGAGGAGTTTATGGGAAAATTTAGTTGAAATCTCTAAAATTATCCAACTACCATGGATGTTAGCCGGAGATTTTAATGATATCAGATGTGCCAATGAACAGAGAGGAGGAGCTTTTGTCAATGAAGCTAAATGCAGAAACTTTGATGACATCATTCAACGCTGCCAGCTCATGGATATGGGGTCGGAAGGTCCCAAATACACATGGCGGGGCCTTATTTCTCAATTTGGGGGCAGACTATTTAAGAGACTAGACCGTGGACTTTGTAGTACAAGTTGGAGGAATGAGTTCTGCGATGCTTTCATCAGAATAGGACCCAGGATTCAATCGGATCATCATCCCCTGATGATCTATCTTTCAACCCCTAGAAGAGATAATAATTGGAGACCTTTTTGATTTGAGGCAGCATGGACCAGACACCCAAATTTTAAACCTTTTTTGAATCACCATTGGTCTGGACAGAATAGTGTGTGGGAGGAGCTTAGTTTACTGGAACCGAAGCTGCTGAATTGGAATAGAGATGTTTTTGGTCACATTAAACACAGGAAAAATACACTCCTGAGAAGACTAAGAGGAATTCAGGAAGCCTATCAGCGTCAAACTCACCGTAATACCTTTCTTGAAGATCTTGAAAAACAACTCAATGCTGATCTGCTGGAAGTGTTACACCAAGAAGAGATTATATGGTTTCAAAAGGCAAGAACTAGATGGCTGAATGATGGAGATCGGAATACCAATTATTATCATTCCAAAACCACGGCAAAGAGAAGGCGAATGCGTTTTTCAGTGCTTAGGGATGATGAGAATAATTGGGTTGAGGGAGAGAAGGCAATTGGTCAGATTGTCAACAGTTTCTTCAAAGATTTGTTCACTGAAAAGGAGGAGATTAGACCCTGGGTGACTACTAATCACAAGTGGCCGATCATTCCTCAGGAGGACTGGGCAGTGTTGGGGAGTCCTATCTCAGAGGAGGAAATTAAACAAGTAGTATTCTCTATTGGGGGTTTGAAAGCCCCGGGCCCTGATGGTTTTCCGGCTATTTTCTTCCAACAAAATTGGGAATTGGTAGGAAAAAGCTTACTTCAAACCATTAAAGACTTGTGGCACAACCCAGACAAGATCAAGATGACTAATAATACCTTGATTACATTAATTCCTAAAGTTGATCTCCCGGGAAAGGTTAGCCAATTTAGACCTATTTCATTGTGTAATGTGCTTTACAAGTGCCTATCAAAGGTGATTGTCAAGAGATTGAAAACAATCATGCCTGTTCTTGTTTCCCCGTTTCAAGTCAGTTTTGTTCCGGGCCGGAATATACATGATAATATAATCATTGTGAATGAAATGGTTCATCTTATGAAGAAGAAGAAAGGGAAAAAGGGTTTCATGGCCATCAAAGTGGACTTGGAGAAAGCCTATGACCGAATCAATTGGCATTTCCTAGAGAACGTGTTGAACGAAATAGGTGCCCCTAAAAACCTGTTACAACTAATAATGGGGTGCATTCATACCTCGACCACTAATATTTTGTGGAATGGTCAGAAATTAGATGATTTTCATACCTCTCGTGGCATTCGTCAAGGAGATCCAATCTCTCCCTATCTCTTTGTGCTTGGAATGGAAAAGCTCACCCACATGATCCTAGATAGAGTGAGAGAAAATAAATGGAGAGGGTTGAGAGCAGGACAGAGAGGCCCCCTGATTTCTCATATGATGTTCGCGGATGACCTTGTGTTATTCGCAGAAGCATCTACTAACCAAATTGATGTTGTTTTAAATTGTTTACAGGAATTTGGAAGCATCTCTGGACACAAGGTGAGCCAGGACAAAACTCATATCTATTTCTCCCCAAATGTGCAACATAGGATGAGGCGTGAAATCTGTTGCAAGAGTGGTTTCAAGGAAGTTCAGGATATAGGTCGGTATCTGGGGGCGAATATTTCTTCACCAAAGAGGAGGAGAGATAAATTCAAGTCAGTGGTGGAAAGTATGAGCAGGAAGTTGAGTGGTTGGCAAGCTGCAAGCCTTTCTCTAGCGGGTAGAATTACTCTAGTAAAGTCAGTTACAAGTGCTATGGTACTGTACCCGATGCAACATGAGAGACTTCCTCAAGGCATAGTTGCGGAGCTAGAACGTTTGCAAAGGAATTTCATTTGGGGTGAGGATGGAGGAAATAAAAGAAGACATGTTGTTGCTTGGAATCAATTGTGTAAGTCCAAAAATAATGGAGGGGTTGGAATCAAGAAACTCAAGCTTATGAATGATACATTTCTAACGAAGATTCTTTGGAATTTGAAGTCTAATCCTGATGATCTGTGGGTTCAAGTGCTCAAAGGAAAATATGGCAGGAATATGCAGGAGGGTAGCAGCCTTATAGCAAAGCCATCAGATTCCAAACTGTGGAAGGAGCTGAGTAAACTAGAAGATATTATGGGACAAAATTTTCACCAGCAAAATCAGGGGATGGTGTGGCAACCCTCCAGCAGCGGTCAGTATACAGTTGCTAGTACATATAGCTGGTTGTTGCAAGAAACTGAAAATAGCAGACAGAAGTACTGGAAGCTAATCTGGAAACTTCAAGTTCCAGAAAGAATTAGAACATTTATGTGGTTAGGTTCCCTACAAAGACTTCCAACCAAAGAGTTATCAAGTAAGTGGGATAATTCAGATGGTCAATGCCCGGTATGCTTTCAAGATATAGAGAAGCATCTCCATGCACTCAGAGATTGCCCCCTAGTTCAGAGCATATGGAGACAATTGTTGCCCAGGAACAGGTGGAATTTATTTTTTAATTTAAGCTGGGATAATTGGCTAAAGACTAACTTGTTATTCAGCAAAAGAATCTCGACAGAAGCTCAATGGCCGGAACTTTTTGCTGTTGGATGCTGGAGCATGTGGAAATGGAGAAATCAACAAGTACATGATGAACACTTCTCCCTTCCGAGAGATACAAGTTTGCAGATCAAATCCATACTTCAATCATATTGTTTGAAGTGGGAGTATGATTACCATGGAGCGCCTTCAATCCAAATTATTGATGTACAGTGGGAACTACCTAATCCAGGGTGGATTAAGCTTAATACCGATGGTGGTTGGTCTGAAAGTTATGGGGGTGGATGTGGGGGAACTATCAGGGGAGATAGTGGAGAATGGTTAAAAGGATTCTCTTCCAAAGTTGAAGGAAGGACTCCTTTATGTATCGAATTGGAAGCTATAGCTAAGGGTTTATGTATCTGTTGGGATTTAGGATTTCAGCGAGTTGAAGTTGAAACAGATGCTAAACTAGCTATTGAAGCCATTGAAGGGAAAACCATGGTTAGGGGATGCGAACACGTGTTACAACAAATACTAGAACTCAGTAGCAGAGATTGGCAACTCAAATTTGGGCATTTATATAGAGAAGGTAATCGATGTGCTCATCAGTTGGCAGAACTGGGAAAGAAGCAGCGCCAGAGAATAATTTTGTGGGATTCTCCTCCACAAGTAGTTGAAGAAATTTTAAGAGTAGATAATTCAGACCGTTCTTGGTCTAGAAGAGTACTAGTGTAGTTTTGGGCTATGCCCCTTTTGTTACCAAAAAAAAAAAAGAAAGAATGAATTTTGGTCTAGCGAGGTGAATTTCAATATGACGAGGGAGGTTGTGGTGGATGTGTGTGTGCGTGCTCGTGCTTGTGCGTGCGCTCGTGCGTGAGTAGCACGTGTGATAATAAGAAAAAGAGATTGGTTACATATAATCCCAATTTTATCATTACTTTATTATTATTACCATTTTATTATAATTTCCCCCCTTTGACTCTTTCCAAGTTTGTTACATATAATTATTTGTGCATGCATATATTTATTTTAAATTTTAATATTTATTTATAAACTCCTAAAATATAGATTGTTCGTTAATCCATATCAGTACATCTTAATTCATGTTAGATCTTATATCCTTTGCTTAACTCACCCGGTCACGCCAACTAATCTGTATAATATCCTCATCTTCAAATTAAATCCTCCTAGTCAACAACTAATGTTTTAGCTCTAATAAAAATTCCTCTAACACCTAAATCTATAATTGACCAACATAAAATTCTCAACAAACTAAAATACCTATTTTTTAGAATTTAATTCTCACCACTAAATCTATAAAAATGCTCCTATTAACATAAATATCTCTAATCTTTAAATTAAATTAAATCTATAAAAATATACGTGAATTCAAATTAACCACAGATTAAATTCTCATTCACCCATCTAAATCTCAATTACCTAAGACAAATTAAACCATTAATAGAACTAGGATACAAAAGGGACAAATAAATCTAGAGTTCATGAGCAAAATTACACAAACACACTTGGCCAATTTGGTGTTATTCTTCATATGCAAATTTCATCATTTGAGAAGGAGACGGAAGAGCCTTGCTACACATGCGTGGATCATGAATCTTGAAGAGGAATTGAGTAGAGAATGCCATGGAAGATGAATAAATGAAGTGAAAATCGAGGGAGAAAATTCGGCCAAAAGAAGATGAGAGGAAAATGAGATGAAGAATGAAGTTTGTGGTGGAAAGAAGAGAGAAAACTGAGAGAAAGAAGATGAAGATGAAATGGAAAGTGAAGGAATGAGTGAATGAGAGGTAAGATTAGGTTTTTGTGTGTGAAGAGGTGTTTGGCCGAAATGCACAAGAAAGGAAAATGAAATGTATGTGAAATTTGAGTGAAATGAAATGTAAATGAGGAAATGGATGTATGTGGATATGTTTATGGTCTAAATGCTTCCTCCACTTGATTCCACTCTTTATGCTCTTTCTCCTTATTTCTTAGACCATTCTTTGTGGTCTAAATGTATGTCAGACAGCGTCGGGTTAAAAAATGTAAATGAGTAATTTATAACCGGAGACACTTGCAAACTTCTTCGTACTTGTAAACACCTTATTTTGTCCAGACCCTACAAAATATTGTCATTGTGTCTTAGAATATAATTATTTTATATAATAAAAAAAAAGTGATAAAAAACAAAAAATTAAAAATGAAAAAAATATCAATTTGAACATGGAGATTGGAGATATGCATTAGACATCTTTGGGAAATTAGGTGGCAACAAAAAAAAGAAATTTTATCTAGTGTGATGAATACATTGGATTAAAAAGGTAGCCATAATATTTGAATTTTGATGTTTGCTTAACAAGAAGACTTTTTGCAGGTCTTGATTCTTGATTTGCTCTCATGGCCATAAATGTCCGCTCACCTTTCTCCATTTAAAGAGATTTACCAATTTTGCTCCATAATGAAAATGGAAGCAAGCCTTCATTTTTGAACTTAAATAGAAACAATTTACATATTGATCAAATCAAAACCAAAAGAGTATGAATTATTTAAATCCATATTGCTTCCATGCATATGTCAAAGTGAAAAAACTAAATCAGAAACATTATTTGAATATAATCCATTGTGGTTGATTAAATTAAATTGGCAATGGGAGGATTTTTCTGAATTTGCTCCATGGGCATTAAAAGCTAAAATCCACCTTATTGGTTGAATTCAAATAGGCATGAGTTATGCAGTGTAACGTGGCTACTTGTTAGAATGTGTGCTGAAAAAGATGGGCTGATTGGCTTTGACTTGCACACAACGTTTTAAGAGGAAAGGAGAGGAATTATGAATAGAAAATTATGCTGATTATGAAATAAATAAGGGAGAAGTTTTGGGCTGAAGAGACCCAACGGTCATATTTATTAGGCCTATATAAAGAGAGCAACTTTTGAGGAGAGGGAAGAAGGTAGTGTATTATGAGAGAGCCCCTAAAAAAGGAAGAGAGTGGTGTTTTATGAGAGAGTCTTGAAAAAAAAAGAGACAAAATACAAAGGAAATGAGAGAAAGGAGACAAGAGAAAAGAAATGGAGTGAACCATATATTTTATTCATCCTCCTATTTATGATACGATATACTCATCTCTCTTTTTTTTATATGTCTAATTGCTTACAATGTCAATGAATTTGTCAATGAGATTGAGGCATCTTGATATCAACTTTAGCATGTAATCTCATTGCTTTCCTTTTGGTCGATGCGTGAGGTGTATGTTTATCAACTTTTGAATATATTTCAATCATCTTCATGTTTGCTTTTACACTTGAAGCATGTTTTATGTGAACATGACCCTTCCCAATTCCTTGGCATGTTATCTTTGGGTATTCATAAGAAGTTGATATCCTCTAAATCTGTGACATACTTTCTTCCTAATTGTGTAAATGCTTTTACATGTTTTGATCTTCAATTGTTTCTTGCGTTTAATAAAAGTTAAAATATTCGTAAAATTGATTTTATCCAATACCACAGATCATCTATTCACTTGTTTATTTGCTAGCCAATCGTTCATAAGTTTTTAGTAAAAAAAATTATAAATATTGTGGTGTTTCTGCAAGTGAGATCGTACGGTCCTTTCACTTTGTCGTGTTTTTGCAGCATGGTTATGATCATTAAAGGTATTCAAATTCTAAGATACCTCTTATTTGCTCTTTTGATCATATATAATTGTCTTTTTATTTTGTTTTGAAACTGTAAAATCTCTTTTCATGAAAAAATAAAAATGAAATATCTTTTATAAAATAAATAAGTATGTTTCAAAATGATTTTTATCGTGTAAGGTTCTTGAAACCTTCCCAGGTAAAAATTGATTATTCTTCCGTGAGAGATATTAAATCTCCCCAGGAAGTTTAATCCAGTGCATTTCTAAAAATATATTTTTTAATAAACTATGTGTTTTTCTTGAAAAAAAACACAAACCAAATATAAACTTATTTCAAAAATCAAATAATCATTTTCCTAAAAAACACCAACCAAGTGACACGCTTTTCTACCTTTCGAACTACGTGGGCTTTGATCCCTTAAGGTTACGTAAACCCTAGGACACTAGTCCTAGGTCAAGTCAAATTATGTAAATACTTTTTTTCTTTTTAGTTTTTATTTTCATTTTTTTATATATTGATGGTGATTTATATGAAACTGAAATTAAGGTCATATTTAATTTTTAATAATTAGCTTAAGGCAACCGTTTTTATAGATAGGTGATGTGGGGTGCCTAAGACCTTTCACACGCATAATCGACTCCCGAACCCGATTTGGTTTGTAAAGAGTATTATTATTTTGAAAGGTTTTCCAAAATATCTATTTTAAAAATTTTTGTGGCGGCTCCATTTTTCCATTATAATATAATTTTTCGGGCACTACATTACCTCATCACAATCAGCAACATCTCTCACCACAATCTCTTTCTCGCTCTCATTGCCAAACTGTCATCCCCTCTTCTTCTCTCAAGACTTCGCCCCTTTCATGTTTTATCTCCTTCACTGAAGCTCGCGAACTCTGTTCTTTCCAGTGGTTGTAACACCCAACAAAATCATATACAATTTATAATAAAAATTATATTTACACTCTATTTTTAAAACAAAAACATAGTAAAACATTTAAGGTTGAGGTCAATGACAAAATAAATATAAAATAAAAGTGCTTACACCTCAAGTGTCTTCCTTTGCTTATTATTAGATCCTTCACCTAAAAATTGTTAATGATGGGGTGAGATCGACATCTCAGTAACTATTGAACTCTCCTAACATACACAAGCAAATTACATGTAATTACAATATAAAAGTCATTCTCATATTCGTCCGTACAAACTTTATCCATCTCAATTTACCTCTTAATTCACAAATGCGATTCATTCACATTAAGATTCTTTAATCATGCATAAATGCAGTATGCCTCCCTTATATCACCTCCACCCTTATACCGCTGACAGGAGCCATAGGCTAACATATAGTCCAAACAGAAATAAATCCAAATAACTAGATTATTCCAAGCTCACCAATACATGAGATATACCCTGCCAAAGGTATAGAGCTCAAACATGGACTATGGCTCCCCTCCTTAAAGAACAAATATAAGGATGTGTCACATGTCCCATAACTTCCATGCAATCCCTGACAAAAGGAAGACATAGAAGAAATGGCCCTGACAAGTACCACTGCCACCACTGTGCACCGAGTGGTGGCATACCACGTGGTAATAAAATTCACTATACAATTTCTCCTTCTTCTCCTCCTCTAATCCCTATCCCATCACAGATGCTCATGCAATGACAGATATATATACATTCACTAACAATTAAATATTCTTTGAATTTAAAATATTACAATACACTCTCTAACACAATATAATATCATAATATAAGCAAGCATGCTTGAAAAGAATCAAAGTATCTATCATTCACATATTACATATCAAAACAGTTAACAACAAGCATGCTTGAAAAGGAACAAACTAATTTAACAACAAACATGCTTGAAAAGGAACAAACTAATTATAACAACGCACATTTTTAAATTAAGAGGTAATCAGTAATCAGTCAGATTATAATTGTACATAACTTACAAGCATACGAAAGAATCATTCAAAGTTACTTGTTGCTCCAAAGTTCACAGGTAATCCACACAAAGTCACTTCAAAGCTCTCAATAAGCGACTACAAAATCACAAGTATATGTTTTTATTAATAAACTACCCAACACTAACTAAATAACTAAAGTTATTCTATTAATATTCTATGATCTCATCCTACCCTCTAAATTTATATTATACACATATAAACCCTTTTTGCTACATATAAACATGTTTCTTTATTTACAATTTATTTTATAATCAATTGAACAGAGTATTCATATAAGGGTATTAAATTTACTATACCATCATAACAAAAATAATGAGACTCGTTTGACGCATTATGGACCATAAAATCATGAGGGAGACTTATTAATATATACATGTATGTAAAATATATGTATCTAAATTATAAAAACTGGAAATAGTGATTGAGAGTAATAAAAACTTCTTGGAATAAGGTAAGAAAATAAGTCCAACTCAAAATGAATTATTACGAAAATATATACATACATTAAACTATGGGTGAGCCTTTAAAGAATAGTCATCCGAAAAGCACCACACAAACTAATCCATAACAGACAAATATTTGGGTATAAAATATTTAATAATATGTTAACACTTTTACAATTGAAAGCTAGATATGTAATGTAAGACTTGAAGTAGCACTAATGACACCGACGCAGAGTCCGGAGAGGAAAAATGAGCTATACTCATACACATAAATATACGTATGTGTGTGTGTGCATGTATATATATATATATATATATATATTTCATTTGAAAAAAAAGGAGAATTGAGATATAAATAAAGTAAAAGAAATTACCCTCCCCATGAATCAATCACTACGTTAACAGTAAAGTGAAAGGTTGGACATGATGTAAATATAATAATACATGTATGAAAATTTGGTTGGATGGGAAGGGCATATATGACTATATAAAATATGGTAGAATAAGGGATGAGGAAAGAAGAAAAAGGCAATTGAAAGTCACTGACATAATCCTATTTTCTGTTAGAAGGCATATACAACAAGAAAAAAAATAAGGAGAAGATAGAATGTCACCTAGTTGGGCAAAGTGAAGCGTTAAGGCGAGATGAAGCGGCAAAGTGAAAGTGCAAAGTGAGAGAGATTATGTGAGGAGAGATCTAGGGTTTTCCTTAGTTGGGCTATTTAAAATTGGACCCTTTTATTAAATAAAAGAATATGCACATTTTGTGTGTGTATATTGATTTCATTTTAATTATTTTCCATTTGCCCTCTTGATATAATAGTCATCCACAAATTAAAATATTATTAGCATTTAAAGTTTTGAAACCATTTTAATATTTCTTGCTACTCCAATCTTAAATAAATTTTTAAATATCTTTACGACAATTAATTTCTAAGTAATAAAAATATGGGATGTTACAGTGGTGAGGCTATTCGGCTTCAAACTCAAGTCATTGCCCTCTCCTATTTCTACCTTTGTTCTTGTGATACAGTGTGAATTTAAGTGAGAGGACGAGTGAGGTTTCTGTTTTAGAGGCAATAACTCATTAGAACGAAGTTTCAATTTGATTCATGGTTTTGTTTCTAAGAGTAGGATTTGAGTGTTTACTTGGTGTTTAAGAAGGATGTTTGAAAGGCCCAAATCTCTGGTACATATGGATGCGACATGTTTCTAATTAATCTATGGAAGAATATAATAAAGTTCATTGGTTCCACTTCATATTTGGTTTGTCAAGTTAAATTGAATCAGTTTGCAAATTGTTTCCTTATTCTCTCTGTTTTGTTTTAGGAGTTCTCTTTTCTTTTCGATTCATCATTGAGCTGGGATTTTTCTGTTTTGAATACATGGATTCATCTGTTTCTTTTGTATTAGAGTATGTTTTGATGCTCACATTTTTGAGTACTAAGAGATATAGCCTCTTCTCTTATTACCATTTTCAGTTTGGATTTTTGAATTGTGCAATCAGTTTAATCAAAGTTAAGTTCTTATTTTTCTCTAGTAATAGAAGAATGAAAAAATGATTTGAGTTTCTCTGTTCTAGTTTTTGGTTCGTATGAGCAAGGGAATTGATGTAATTGTAGAGTATGCATGTTAATCATCGATATGAGTCAAGTAGTGTATTGCAATTGTTGCTTTATTTTAATGTATAGTTCTAAATTTTGGTATGCTTTGGAAATCATCTTGAAATGTAGTTATGGGTTTTTCTTTCTTTACCGTTGATTCGGCCGATTAGAAAATGGGAAAAATTACTAATGAAGGCTAATCTTGAATTATATGAATGATATTAATTTCATTTGATCATTGATGGTCATGATTATCATATGAAGTGATGCTATGATGGCTATTACTTTAAGTCAAATGAAGTGTAATGGTTGAAAACTCTTGATCCTTGTAGTGATCAAGTTCTTTGCTAAATAGTATGTAGTTGGTGATTTGATGTCATGTTCTCTGGTTTGGTTAGGTGGATTAGTGGCTAACTATTACATGATAGTTTTTCTTATATGGAAATTTGGTATGTGTGTGTGCCTTGTATGTATTAAATTAGAAAAGAACTAAAAATAGGAATGATATATATCATAAGGGGTGGGTAGCATTGTTAGGATTGAGAGCAACATGAATAAATATTCACAAAGATAGTTGTTTATATTTTTTACTGTATGGTATGATAATAGGAGAATCTAGTAATAGAGGTGCTTGGAACTCCACGAGCAAGAATAAGGAGAAACAGTCGATTGCTTGCAACAAGTAATAGTTTATTTTGTACACACCAGGAATGCTTGTTTATTTTCTTTCAACATTAATAATACTGCTTCATATATTGATAAAGTTTATTTTCAGTATTTAAATTTAGAGTAAAGGTGCATTTTTAGTACTCAACAATATTGCAAAGTGCACTCAACATAATAGACAATTTTTGGGTGCATTTTTGACAAGGAACAATTAATTTCGTAGCTTATTTAGTGTCACCGTCTAACTAGGCTAGTTAGACCATTTTGAGGAACAATTTTGACCAAAGTAAGTGATGTGAAATAAATTGAACTATTATGTGGCTGCAATCTATTTAAATGAGGACATCTAAACCATAAATGGAAAGACAAACTTGGCCATTGAATTAATCTAATTAATGGCAACAAATCAAATCTTCAACGAACCCTCTCTCACTCAAGTAATGACACGCAGAAGTAATGACACACAACCTTAAATGTTATTTCAGAGTTTATGTAACATTGTGTTACTAATTACCTAATTAACCAATAATATATATTTCAATTCATTAAGCTCTTTACTAACTATGATAGAAAAAGGAATTTCCATAATATTAATATCTCTATCATAGTTAGAAAAGATTATTCTAATCTTTTATTAATTTATCCATGATAGGAAAGAATAAACTAATACAACCTGAATACTATCATGGATAATTAATAGCTAACCATGTTAGAAAAGAATCACCTAACATGGTTAGAAAAATAAACAACCTAATGTTCAATAATATCAAATACATATAAATATATGCTTACTAACCATGTTAGAAAAGATTTGCCTAACATGGTTATTAAACAGAACTAATTGATATTAAATAATAAATAAATATGTATACATGCGGAAGCAGATGCAGGCCTATACAAATTGGCAATATACACTTCCCAAAGAAACTATATAATATCTACTACCTAATTCCCTTTCCTGATGCTCGCGCCTGTGCATGAATACCTGCAAAAATGTGAGTAATCATGGGATGAGACAATTTGTCCCAGTAATCACCGCTTAACTCACTATAACAGTGAGATGTGCGGTAGCGAGGGCGTCTAAAGGGTACCTCATTTTAAATTTAGTAATATATACATATATCTGTCAAGTCTCCTTCCATTCATCACTCAAGTCTCTCTGTCACATCCAAGTCAACTCAATAGACAAAAATAAACATGATTGACACTGTGCCCAGTCTCAAATCTGAAAGCATGAAAAGGGAGCACTTTAAAAAGTGAAAACGTCCCTGGGGATCACTTTAAAAAGTGAAAATGTCCCTGGTTCCTTTACAATCCGAGGAACCTGTACAATTAACCTATCGATTTGCGCAAATCGATAGGTTACATCGGCCGACGGTACTAATAATCAGTGTCATGCAATGCTCACAATCCCTATCCTATATTCCATCAACATAACTCCCTAATTTTCTCTACACATCCTACGATACATCCAATCCACTGTACCTCTCAATATCCTTGTCAAAATACCAAGATCCCAATATCTATACACTCACATACACAGTCCAACAACATCACCAGCAGGATACTACTTATATAATGTGTCAAAATCTTTTATATGAAAATAATCGTGTTTGAAAGGCACCCGATAGCCTGTTTTATATAAAAATACCTTTTCAAATATAATATATATATATAGAGGGTGAGAAAGGATTTTAAAAATCCCCAACTAACATCACCCTCAATGTTATAGTAAGGTAAGTGTGATTACCTGTCGCCCTTTAGCACTCTGCTGTCTTTTCCCTATTTTCTTGGTCATGCCTTGCAAAGTATAAGCAAATCACATCCTTTCCTATTATTACATCATGTAATAATAATAGGTTAATAATCATTCTAAGTCATGAATTAACTAACGTCTCTCTCGTTTGTATATGGCTACCCATTTTCCTTACATTCATTTTTCTAATAAATCATTTCAACTCACTTAATACAATCCACTTCCATTCATATAAATCACATTGACAAATAAGTATAATTTATTACAGTAAAACATTCTATACACACATATTAACATTTTTGCAACCACCAAGTCATTTCACTTTAGAAATCAAATAATCAATAGCGATATTTATCAACCATAATATATCAAAGAGAAACAAACTATATTCTTATTGTTAATATGTTAACTAAAGCAAGAACCAAAAAGGGAAAGAACATCAATAATAGCTCACATCATTCCCATCATTCTCATTTTCCCAATTAATCATTAAATATAAAACATATCACACACACATACACACATTTACAGAGGATCAACCATACAACTCAACTAACTCTCCAATTATACAAGTAGAAATCATTTTAAGTAAGTCAACAAGCATAACTTTAACAAGTCAAATACACACAAACATGGCAGCAGATATTTCAATTATTAGCACATAATCCTTTTCCTAATTAAAACCACCAATACAATTTATACAAAACTAAGAAATGACATACATTGAAGTATTGTAAACTTCCTCTTAAGTGCAATTAGCAAGTGAAGGATACATACACGCGTACAAGGAACAATTTCAACAGTACCATTCTTTTTGGCATACATATGTCACGAATTCTCCTCAACCCCCATGTGTACTTTAGCATATAATTAACAAAGGACTTAATCATACACATGCATTCACAAGGACAGCCATACTTATTCACAAAGCACATTTGAATCGTCATTTTGATCAACTAAACATCACTCACCTGAAACTTTCAATCAGCCCAAATAGAATCATTCACTTACAAGACAAGAAACAAATTAAAGAGAGAATAAATCACTTGCAAGATAATAACTCCATTCTATTATTTACAGCACTATCAAAACAATGCATTGCATTGTCATGAGACACCCAACAAATCAAGATACTTTTATATAGCATATATTTATTATGGTTTTCGAAGCCCACATTTAAATCGGAGATAAATCAGAATTTTCCAATTAACATGACAACAGCCCATTCAATCCAAGAAAGGAACATAGAACATCAAGACTTATACATCCATAAGATAAACTGGTAAAGAATCAGCAGCTCTATTTCTCCCCCAAAAGTGATCAGCCTTGACAGATTAATTATGTAGACAATTATAATTACACATGCCATAATTTAATTCCAACCACAACACCATTTAACATTCTTACAACACCATTTATTCCAATTCTTCATTAAGGGAATGCATATCAAAACAGGGAAGCAAGAAAAGAAGATTAAATTCTCATATTCCAAGCATAAACTGAACATCTCCACACAAAAATAATTCAAGCAAGATCCAGGACATTCATATCATCAATTTCAACAACAAACCAAGCAGACATAACCAATTACAAGAATGATTCACATTCAGTCATGGAACCCACAAGTTAGGGTTTTACATAAACTTCACCAAACTTCAATCAACATTCAATTTAACACCTAGGACACTAAAAGATGAAGCTTTAGCTTAGTTTTAATTCATTTTTATGGCTAAAACCTAAAAACCAAAATCGGACACACCCTCTCAAACAGCTCAAAACGAAAAATCAAGGCAAGAAATGTTTAGAAATTGCTTACGAAGTTCCAAAAATGAGGGGAGGTAGCAAACCGCCGCTGGCCGCTGCTTAACTCGCCGGAAAACGGCCCCTCAATATCTAGGCCGACCAAAATCCAAAAGGGAAGGGAAGAGTAAGGAAAATGAAGTTTAGAAAAGGAACATGACTTAAGAAACCAAAAGAAACCGAAGAGCCTACCTCCAGCCGCCGTACGTCGCCGATCTCGCCACGGCTCGCCGGAAAACGGAAGCTAGGGCGGAGGAAGAAAGGAGGCCGATGGTGAAGGGAGGAGAAATGCAGGGAAAGGAGAGAAAGATGATGGATTTGTGAGGGGGGTGGCGCCGCCGCGCCTGTGGCCGCCGGAAATCGCGAGGGCGGAGGAGAAGGCGGAGGTGAGAGGGAAGAGGAACGAAGAAGATGAAGAAAAAATGAGAGAGGGGGGGGGGCTGCCGACAGGCTTTGTTTGGTTTGGTGTAATAAGGGGGGTTCTCTGATGATTTGTAGCCCAAACTTGTCATAGTGTACTCTTTTAGTTCTAAAACCATTTAAACCAATCTCCAATCTTTTTAAACTTCAAAATATTTTTAGCTTTACCACTCCCTCATATTTCAAACTCTTCATTTCTTAATTAACTATATGCACATTGATTACTCAAAATTTCCAAAAATATCACAAAAATTCCTAAAAATTCCAAAATTTTCCAAAACACCCTCTAATCCTGAATTAAATTTTTCAGGATGTTACAATTCTCCTCACCTTTTTAGAAATTTTGTCCCCAAAATTCACGGCACATACAACTAAACCAAAGAAAATACACATGTCAATCTTGCATTTTTCATCTTAACTTTAATAATTTCACTACAACTGAATACACTCAACATCATTCTTCCCCATTTATCCTCATTCACTCTATGGTAGTCGCCAATAGTAATCCAGTTACTCCTAGCTAACCTCCATTTCCTAGTCACCCCAACCTCAAATTACTTATACTAAAGTTCAATTTCATAATTGACAACAATATCCTCTTCAGAATCTAGTGGTTTCTTCAATTATAATCCAAGATCTCACTTCCAATTATTAGATAACAACTCCATAAAATTACATTTCTAACTTTAGCTCGTGATTCTAACTTAACATGCACTCATCCATGTCAACTTCAACATTAAATTTGTGGTTAATTACCTCGAATTTCAATAATATAGACCTCCGCTACACTTCCAGTCTGGCATATTACACTCTACTAGTTTCTTTATCCATTTTGCTTAGCTTATTAATCACCATCATCAATTACACTTAAACAACACTCACTTAACATTAAGAAATACTCAATTCAACTCTGTATTTTCATTTAACCTATAAATCATTCATCAATCCTCATGATACTTTCCTTAGCTATCCATTAATTCCTTCAGATTTTAGCAAGAATTCTCTTGAAATATGAGATTACTATCAAACTTCTATGAATCTATTATAAAACCTACGTCTTTAATACTTCACAAATTATCAACAATCCTTATTATACATGGTCTCTAATAGTCCTAAAAATGTCTCACAACACTTCACAAATTACACAAACAATTCCATCCTAAAACCAGTTCAATCTTGACAATGGCATCAACAATAAATTTATAACCACACATGTCCTCAAAGCAAAACAAATATCTTTTTCCTTCCCTTAGCAATCAGCCATAACAGAAAAATTGGTGCAAAAACATTTAACTACACCTGCAACAATGCCATTCGGCTTCACCAAATCATTAAATTCACATGCATTCATAGTATTTCGATTAACCCCACTTTAAGATTAACTTAAAACCTTCCATATTTGAAAGAGAATCAAGTCATCTATTTAAATATCTCTATCTAACACCACCATTTAAATCATTACAGTCCAATCACCCCTATTCCTATCAAACTCCAAGAACCAAAAGTGTTTAAAATAAGAAATCCTCATTTACTAGCTATGCTAACCTCAAATTACTTGTATGAAAGTCCACTATCCTAAATTGCAACACCTACATGATTATTTTCCCCAAATTTAATCAACTATCGTTTTTCCTTGATGTAATTCTAATACTAATAACACCCTAATTATTCCCTTCTTTGCTTTTCCAAACAAGTACCCTTCAAAAATACTATTCTATATCACATCAACTTTCCCAGTCCACCTCTTCAATTTCAGTTGTCTCCTCGTCATTCCTAAAGTCTCACATCTTAACTATTAAATCGGAACTCCCTAGAATTTCATTCCTTACTTATCTCATACCCTGATTTAATACCTGTTCCACCATGTCAACTTCCTTACCACAAACATTCCTAATTGCATTCAATTCCAATAATCCATTTAAAAGGTTATCTAGAGCTTTAACATAAATCCTCAACTTAACTAGCTTCTATCTCAACCACGATCTACAAGGTATATCCATCGTTACCACATTAAGAATCTCGAATTCAACAAATAATTTTTCTTAATCTACCCTACATAAACAACATATTATTCTAAGTCATCATGCTACAGATTAAATTTCCAATTATTTCCCTTAATCAACTTTAACCTACAACCTAAACTTCTCCAAACAAACATCATTTCTTAGTCATTATTGTGTAATCTAAACATCAAGATCACAGCTCCTCTCTTAATGCATTATCCCATACACAAAAACAATTCACAACAACTACCAACATTCTAAATTCCCCTTCACCATGGAGATATTCATCCAATAGTGAACTCAAGGTTTCTCTACGCTTACAACTTCACCAATTAAAATCCTCTCACAATAAATCTCTCAAATAACATAACTCAGAACATCTTTACTAAATGATATCAACATCCCATTTAACAACAGATAAGAATAGAACCATTCCAAAACCACAATACTTATTAACTCCAGAACAAACAGAAAGTTCATCGTTTCCTTTGAACATTTAAAGAAATTAACTTACAAATAATCATAACGCTAAGACTTAACAGAATAGAAACTAAAAAGATCATGAAAGAGTAAGATAAGCTCCTCTCATTACACTAATTAACTTGGACTTTTCTTCAACATAAAGATATATACTCAAGACATTTTTTTTAATTTGACCTTTAGAACACATATAATAGTTCATTCAACCACACCAGCATAATCGATACACTAAACAACCATCCGCTCGACGAAAATAATTTCATTCAAGCACAGAAATAATTTTACATTTAAGCATGAATCACAATCAACAATCACTATAATATATATCATGGTGGAGATTTCTAAAGAAAATTTCAAGTTTTACTACAATATCAATCAATTTAACAAACAAACAAAGCAAACCAGAACCAAAATCAACAATTTCTTATTTCACAATTTCACCAACCAATTTTCAACTATAAGTTTCATATTCATAGTAACAACCAAACTTTTCCAATTACATATTATTATCTTGCAAAACCTTTTCAATAACCTATAAAAATTTAATCAATAATCACTTTTAAACAAATAACTTACCATTATTTCGTTTAGTAATGGTGGGAAAACATTTCATGAAGTAGTGAGGGCTACCAACATCTATTATTAAGGGGGCTGCTTCCAGTCACTAAATATAGTGAGGAAGCCTCCGGCCGCTTAATATAAATGGGCAACAATCCTTACTATCCATGATGATAGGGTCTCTAACCATTACTAATTGAAAGATAATCAAAATATAATTTTATAATCAAATATCAAAGTGAATATTTTTTTTTTAAAACAAACAAATGATTTAAATAAAATTTCGATTAAAACAAATCAATTCATCAATGAAGCAACAATATCACAATAACTAAACAAATAATAAACAAAACAAACAACTCTTATCTCACATTATATTCATTATTGTTATTTTCAGATTTTTAATCCATCAACCCAATAAGGTATCTCATGATGCCTCGACTATGATTATGACCGGCACATAACTATATTCGAGACCCCAGAGAAGCATCCTTATTTCGTTATTCTTCCTAAATTCTTATAAACATCTTTATTTATATAGTTATTTTTACTATATTCATCTCAATTTCTCCACAATACCTATTCAATTTCTCTTATCACTCTCTCCCCACCACGGGATGAGCGATAATCCTCTCAAAAAGCAGAGTATCATGCACAGAAGGAAGGGAAACTATAGAATGTATATTTCCAATCTATATGCAATGCAGCACAGTCCAGGGTTATCGTATACCAAATACTGATAACCAAGTTGTAACATTGTGTTACTAATTACCTAATTAACCAATAATATATATTTCAATTCATTGAGCTCTTTACTAACTATGATAGAAAAAGGAATTTCCATAATATTAATATCTCTATCATAGTTAGAAAAGATTATTCTAATCTTTTATTAATTTATCCATGATAGGAAAGAATAAACTAATACAACCTGAATACTATCATGGATAATTAATAGCTAACCATGTTAGAAAAGAATCACCTAACATGGTTAGAAAAATAAACAACCTAATGTTCAATAATATCAAATACATATAAATATATGCTTACTAACCATGTTAGAAAAGATTTGCCTAACATGGTTATTAAACAGAACTAATTGATATTAAATAATAAATAAATATGTATACATGCGGAAGCAGATGCAGGCCTATAAAAATTGGCAATATACACTTCCCAAAGAAACTATATAATATCTACTACCTAATTCCCTTTCCTGATGCTCGCGCCTGTGCATGAATACCTGCAAAAATGTGAGTAATCGTGGGATGAGACAATTTGTCCCAGTAATCACCGCTTAACTCACTATAACAGTGAGATGTGCGGTAGCGAGGGCGTCTAAAGGGTACCTCATTTTAAATTTAGTAATATATACATATATCTGTCAAGTCTCCTTCCATTCATCACTCAAGTCTCTCTGTCACATCCAAGTCAACTCAATAGACAAAAATAAACATGATTGACACTGTGCCCAGTCTCAAATCTGAAAGCATGAAAAGGGAGCACTTTAAAAAGTGAAAACGTCCCTGGGGAGCACTTTAAAAAGTGAAAACGTCCCTGGTTCCTTTACAATCCGAGGAACCTGTACAATTAACCTATCGATTTGCGCAAATCGATAGGTTACATCGGCCGACGGTACTAATAATCAGTGTCATGCAATGCTCACAATCCCTATCCTATATTCCATCAACATAACTCCCTAATTTTCTCTACACATCCTACGATACATCCAATCCACTGTACCTCTCAATATCCTTGTCAAAATACCAAGATCCCAATATCTATACACTCACATACACAGTCCAACAACATCACCAGCAGGATACTACATATATAATGTGTCAAAATCTTTTATATGAAAATAATCGTGTTTGAAAGACACCCGATAGCCTGTTTTATATAAAAATACCTTTTCAAATATAATATATATATATAGAGGGTGAGAAAGGATTTTAAAAATCCCCAACTAACATCACCCTCAATGTTATAGTAAGGTAAGTGTGATTACCTGTCGCCCTTTAGCACTCTGCTGTCTTTTCCCTATTTTCTTGGTCATGCCTTGCAAAGTATAAGCAAATCACATCCTTTCCTATTATTACATCATGTAATAATAATAGGTTAATAATCATTCTAAGTCATGAATTAACTAACGTCTCTCTCGTTTGTATATGGCTACCCATTTTCCTTACATTCATTTTTCTAATAAATCATTTCAACTCACTTAATACAATCCACTTCCATTCATATAAATCACATTGACAAATAAGTATAATTTATTACAGTAAAACATTCTATACACACATATTAACATTTTTGCAACCACCAAGTCATTTCACTTTAGAAATCAAATAATCAATAGCGATATTTATCAACCATAATATATCAAAGAGAAACAAACTATATTCTTATTGTTAATATGTTAACTAAAGCAAGAACCAAAAAGGGAAAGAACATCAATAATAGCTCACATCATTCCCATCATTCTCATTTTCCCATTTAATCATTAAATATAAAACTTATCACACACACATACACACATTTACAGAGGATCAACCATACAACTCAACTAACTCTCCAATTATACAAGTAGAAATCATTTTAAGTAAGTCAACAAGCATAACTTTAACAAGTCAAATACACACAAACATGGCAGCAGATATTTCAATTATTAGCACATAATCCTTTTCCTAATTAAAACCACCAATACAATTTATACAAAACTAAGAAATGACATACATTGAAGTATTGTAAACTTCCTCTTAAGTGCAATTAGCAAGTGAAGGATACATACACGCGTACAAGGAACAATTTCAGCAGTACCATTCTTTTTGGCATACATATGTCACGAATTCTCCTCAACCCCCATGTGTACTTTAGCATATAATTAACAAAGGACTTAATCATACACATGCATTCACAAGGACAGCCATACTTATTCACAAAGCACATTTGAATCGTCATTTTGATCAACTAAACATCACTCACCTGAAACTTTCAATCAGCCCAAATAGAATCATTCACTTACAAGACAAGAAACAAATCAAAGAGAGAATAAATCACTTGCAAGATAATAACTCCATTCTATTATTTACAGCACTATCAAAACAATGCATTGCATTGTCATGAGACACCCAACAAATCAAGATACTTTTATATAGCATATATTTATTATGGTTTTCGAAGCCCACATTTAAATCGGAGAAAAATCAGAATTTTCCAATTAACATGACAACAGCCCATTCAATCCAAGAAAGGAACATAGAACATCAAGACTTATACATCCATAAGATAAATTGGTAAAGAATCAGCAGCTCTATTTCTCCCCCAAAAGTGATCAGCCTTGACAGATTAATTATGTAGACAATTGTAAGTACACATGCCATAATTTAATTCCAACCACAACACCATTTAACATTCTTACAACACCATTTATTCAAATTCTTCATTAAGGGAATGCATATCAAAACAGGGAAGCAAGAAAAGAAGATTAAGTTCTCATATTCCAAGCATAAACTGAACATCTCCACACAAAAATAATTCAAGCAAGATCCAGGACATTCATATCATCAATTTCAACAACAAAACAAGCAGACATAACCAATTACAAGAATGATTCACATTCAGTCATGGAACCCACAAATTAGGGTTTTACATAAACTTCACCAAACTTCAATCAACATTCAATTTAACACCTAGGACACTAAAAGATGAAGCTTTAGCTTAGTTTTAATTCATTTTTATGGCTAAAACCTAAAAACCAAAATCGGACACACCCTCTCAAACATCTCAAAACGAAAAATCAAGGCAAGAAATGTGTAGAAATTGCTTACGAAGTTCCAAAAATGAGGGGAGGTAGCAAACCGCCGCTTGCCGCTGCTTAACTCGCCGGAAAACGGCCCCTCAATATCTAGGCCGACCAAAATCCAAAAGGGAAGGGAAGAGTAAGGAAAATGAAGTTTAGAAAAGGAACATGACTTAAGAAACCAAAAGAAACTGAAGAGCCTACCTCCAGCCGCCGTACGTCGCCGATCTCGCCACGGCTCGCCGGAAAACGGAAGCTAGGGCGGAGGAAGAAAGGAGGCCGATGGTGAAGGGAGGAGAAACGCAGGGAAAAGAGAGAAAGATGATGGATTTGTGAGGGGGGTGGCGCCGCCGAGCCTGTGGCCGCCGGAAATCGCGAGGGCGGAGGAGAAGGCGGAGGTGAGAGGGAAGAGGAACGAAGAAGATGAAGAAAAAATGAGAGGGGGGGCTGCCGACAGGTTTTTAAGGAAGGGAGGAGGAAGGCTTTGTTTGGTTTGGTGTAATAAGGGGGGTTCTCTGATGATTTGTAGCCCAAACTTGCCATAGTGTACTCTTTTAGTTCTAAAACCATTTAAACCAGTCTCCAATCTTTTTAAACTTCAAAATATTTTTAGCTTTACCTCTCCCTCATATTTCAAACTCTTCATTTCTTAATTAACTATATGCACATTGATTACTCAAAATTTCCAAAAATATCACAAAAATTCCTAAAAATTCCAAAATTTTCCAAAACACCCTCTAATCCTGAATTAAATTTTTCAGGATGTTACAGTTTATGTTGTGATAAATAATTGTGTGATTTCTTTGTAAATTCAAGTCTAGAAGATTACCACCTTTTCTAACATATTTTTCTAACGATTCAATTACCAGCTGCCACTGATATCATCTTTAGAACCAGAAGAGAAAATGGAAAAAGTAATGCTATTTTAGTTCTATGAATGTAAAACTTCACTAGTAGCATGATTTTAATGATTTATATTAAATCTTATTCTTTTATTGTTGATCTGTTTTAGGTCTCACATGGTGAATCAAGTGACACTTGTGTTTCATCTCAGTCATCAGATGGTGCATTTGAAGACAAGGGTCCTGATTCCTCATCTGCAGACTTTAAGGCTCCAGAAGATTCCAACTCAAAGCGGAAGACCACAATGCTGAACTTGACACCAGACAGTGGAGGTCTTGGCCTTATTGATATTTGCACTCCTAATTTGAGTTCAAACAAGTCATCGATTAGGGTGAAAAAGGAAAAGTTGGCTTGAGTTATGTTAGTTAAATCTGTAGAGGCCATATGATAATATGTGTCAGACTTTATTTAGTGTTGTATTTTGACTGGGATTAAAGCTTGAGTTAGTTGTCTTTGATCAAGTTTGCTGCTACTTTCTATTGTTTATTTTGAAGGAGTCATGTAATGGCACTATTGAACTTTGTTGGTTATCTAATATATTTTTATTTTCCTCAAATCAGTTGTTGTTATGCAATTTCATTTAAAAAGTTCCTCATTTATTGTTTCATCTCATATTGAACTCAACATAACCTGCTCTATGCCCAAAACACAGCTCTGATTCAACATGTAAATATTCCTCAACAATATTCAACGTGCCCAAATCAATAACAGATATTTCGCTTTCTGCAAAACAAATAATGGATATGCCCTTATCAGGTTTTGGTTTTTATGTACTCTGAACTCTTTATTATTAAATATCAACATATCTATATTGTATTTCACTTATATTTAATCATCTGCATTGGTGATTTGAAGTGATGTGGTTTCAAGTGTGGTTAAGTTCCAACTAGATATCAATTGAAAATGCTGCACTAAGTGACAGATTGGAGTATGCCATTAATTATGACAGATTTTCTAAGTGTATTAAATGATTATAGCTACTGACTAAGACTATATAAGGCGCAGATATCAGATATGATTCTAACAGATATCGGATTAGGCTACCTTCACTAATATTATTAATAAATAAGTAATATGGTTTCAAAAAATGTGTGTCCTGCTTTTTATACTGCTAAGTATTATTTTTTTTGGTATGGTTTACTTCCAAACAAAATAATATGATGCAAGTCACTGAACATGCTACTTGCATCTTTATTTGGCTGTTATGCTTAAAGAGATGATGCAAGTTCATTTTGAAGATGCAAGAGCCATCAGTAATTTTCAATTTGGTATTAAGATGCTACTTGCATCAGTATTGAGGCATCCTCATATATATGATAAGTTGTTGATTAGGCATGTTCATGCTTCTGATCAGTTGTTAGCATGAATCTGATAAGTATATATCCATACTAAAACAACCTCTGTGATTGTTTAATTGATATGGAGGCATCTTCACATATCTAATGAGTTGTTGGCATCAAATCCAAACATACAGTCCCAATACAGCTGTCACTTTTTAAATTTAATAGATTTAAATAAATGTTATTATCAATTAACCTCCATTTATGATCAAATTGCAGGGCAACAATGATGACAACATGCCATTTTATTGGAAATAGCTTTCCCTCATTATTATTACCAACCAATTAAACCTCTTCTGCATGCAAAAGAAACAGTCTAACAGCTCTTACAATCTAATGATTCCTTTTTTGCATTCAGAATACCCATGAGACAGGTTTAGTCACGGCATGTTCATGGTTGCAGCAAAAGTGATTTCCAGCCATCCTATTTCCAGAGAAAGACTGCGCAGATGAAAGATACTTTATCCAGTGTAGATTCTTCTTTAACACATTAAGTTCTACTCTTGCTTGACTTCTTCTACATTGAATGTCAATCTCCTGTTATAATATTGAGGTTTTTTCAGTTCAAATGCCATGCTTATATTCATTACATTACATTTTGATATATATTGTAGTTGAAATGAGTTCAAAATAAAGCACACCACAGAAACACATTTAAGGTTATTCATATTATGATAAGATAGTATCACGTGAATATAATGAAGTATATGAATTAGAAGAGCTAAAAGCAGGTTTCTTAGACTGTCATACTGATTCCATCATCTGACTTTAGCAAGTTTGGCTAGCAATTTTCTAATTTCCTTAAAAGAAACATCTCTTTCACTGTTTTTTGTTGCAGCAACTCCATTTGACCATTAAATCTTCTCTCTCTCTCTCTCTCTCTCTCTCTATATCTGATTAAGTAGTCTCTTCTAGCTTTTGATGGTTCAATAGGCAGCTTCAATAATGTCCCGTTATGTCCTACTCTTGCTTCTTCCACATTGAATGTCAATTTCCTGTTATAATATTCAGATCTGTTTAGCTCAAATGTTATGCTTATATCTATTATTTATATATATTGTACTTTAAATGTATTAGGGATAAAGCACATCACAATAGCGCTGATGCATGACAATTTATTTGTGAACTCAATGTATAAGTGAAAAGCATTCAGGTACATAAAAGAATCACATCAGAAAATTTTTCAACTCATAATATGAACTTGACGCCAAAATTCCTTGTAGGCGTTGATCCTATACATGAACCTTTTATTATCTGTTCTCATATAATACCATTAGAATGATTGCCTTATTTCTCAATCATCCTATTCACCGCATACAGAAAAAGTTCACGTGTATTCTTTCATCTTTCTTGGTTTAGGAACAAGGTAAAATGCACGACAGTCCAACACCAAATCAGACTTATGGTGCTCAATCAGGATGTTCTTCGGTTTTAAACTCTTCAAGCAAACAAAATACTGGAAGAAAAAGAAATCAAGCAGAAAAAACAAAGCTTTCATCCAAAGCAAAGAGGACAGCCAAAAATAGTTCTCCCTTATCAGATATTACAAATATCACAATACTAGAGAGCCTCCCTTCTCTACTTCTAATGGTTCTGCTGAAGTTAGTTCTTTAAACTCATGTGAGAATTTCCATTATAAAAGTCAAACACCAATTAAGGAACTAAATTGTCAGTCAAAAAAGCAATTCATCACCTTTAGAGTGAGAGAAGGATCTAATAGAATTTCCAGATTGGTAAGAATACATATTTATTTTTTCACTTACAACTAATACACTTAAATTTCTCACATCTACTTTAACAATATGCAGGACACCATTTCAAATAATAGGAACCAGGGACATGATGGTCACAAGAATTTTCATGATGAGGTATAGTATGAAAATCATTCCAGCTTAGTTAATGTCAGTTCAAATTTTGAAAAATTAGTTTATATATAAGTGTCTTGGTGTTCTGGAGTAATATTAAGTTTTACTTGCAGGGATTGTCTATGACCTCTGGTCTTAATGAATCTGATGTTAGAATGCATCTTAATCAATTCACACAACAGTTTGATAACAGAACTCCTGTGGGCTTAAGATACAACAATATAGCCTTAGGTACATTTTTTGTGGATGTTACTTTTATATTTGAATATTAACTTACTGGACATCCAATTAATATTACTTTTCATGTCACTATGTTTTGCACTATTAAAGATCATATGGTGAATAATGGATCTACTAAATTTTGCAGAAGATCCTGAAACAAGCAAGGATGATGGAGATGAAGATGAAAGCGGAATTCAAGATACAGATGTTTCAAATCGCATAATTGAGTACATCGATGAAGGGGATCCAATTTACACATATCAATTCTGTGGTGCTATGATGTGGAGCAATGAAAGACTTAAAACAAAAAAAAAACAAGTGTACCGAAGTTCTCTTTATGCTGCAAGCAGAGAAAAATTCAAGTTCCTTTTTTCAAACCACCTCCTCAGTTGTTCAGGTTTCTATTTTTCGATAAGGGTACAACTGATTCGGAGAAGTTCCTTTCAGAAATACGAGCCTATAATAACATGTTCTCCTTCACATCAATGGGAGGGAAAATTGACCACACCTTAAATGCAAGTGGAAGAGGACCTTATTCCTTTGTCTTGGGGGGACAGAACTACCATTATTTGGGAAGTTTGCTTCCACCAGATAACTCAAAACCCATATACTCACAGCTCTACATACATGACACAGCCAACGAAATTCATAGTAGAATGGCAGTAGTCAGGTGACAATATACCAATTCAAGTCTTTTCTTCAATAATACTTATTCTGGTGTATATTGAACCAAAGTGGTACTAATTTGTTATTAAATTCATTGCAGAGGTAGCAACTCAAACGAATCAAATACTGATGAGGATATTGTTAGGAGGATAAAAATTGCCTTGATGATTCCAATTCACTGGTAAAGAAGTACAGAATGGCTTCTTCTATGTTGAAACATAACAAACATGTTGGTGATGATCCCATTGATGAGTTTAAAATGCAGATTGTACCTGATGAGGTACAAATGCCAACCGCTAGGAGACATCATAGGGATCATCCACTAGACCAAGTAATTGGTGATGTTTCTTCTGGTGTTAGGACTAAAAGGCAAGTTCAAAATGAAGTTGAGTATGATGCGTTTCTATCTCAAATTGAACCAACTTCAATTGAACAGGCCCTAGAAGATTGTGATTGGATCATTGCCATGCAGGAAGAGCTTAATCAATTTGAAAGAAATCAAGTTTGGGAACTAGTACCTAGACCATCTCACCAATCCATAGTTGGAACCAAATGGGTTTTTAAGAACAAGCTAGATGAGACTGGCCTAATTACTAGAACAAAGCCAGATTAGTAGCAAAAGGATATAACCAAGAAGAGGGCATAGACTATGAAGAAACGTTTGCTTCAGTCGCAAGACTTGAAGCCATAAGGATTCTTCTGGCCTTTGCATCCATGAAAATGTTTAAATTATATCAGATGGATGTAAAGAGTGTCTTTCTTCTTAATGGCTATATCAAGGAAGAGGTGTATGTTGAACAACCTCCTGGCTTTGAGGATCCTAGACACCCTAATCATGTTTTTAAATTAAGAAAAGCCTTATACGGCCTAAAACAAGCTCCACGAGCTTGGTATGAGAGACTTAGCAACTTTCTGCTAGGGAAAGGTTTCTCAAGAGGCAAACTAGATAGTACTCTGTTCATACTGCATAAGGATAGGCACATGTTAGTTGTTCAAATCTATGTTGATGATATTATATTTGGAGCAACTAACGAGGAACTCTGTGAAGAGTTTTCGAAGACAATGCAGGGAGAATTTGAAATGTCAATGATGGGAGAATTGAACTTCTTCCTAGGCCTGCAGATCAAATAAAGGAAAAATGACATCTTCATTTCCCAAACCAAGTATTGTAGAGAAATCCTCAAGAAGTTTGGGATGGATGAATGCAAGGAGTATGATACTCCTATGAGCACCACTGCCGCTTTCGATGCTGATATAAAAGAAGTTCTGTTAGTCAATCACTGTATAGAGGAATGATAGGTTCTCTATTATATTTAACTGCTAGCAGACCTGATATACAATTTAGTGTTGGCATGTGTGCTAGATTTCAGGCCAACCCCAAGGAATCCCACCTTACATGCGTTAAACAGATTTTGAGATACCTTGAGGGAACACAAGAACTTGGTCTTTGGTATCCCAGAGGTAAACAAGAATTCTTGTGGGCTTACTCTGACGCTGACCATGCAGGTTATAAAACAGATAGGAAGAGCACTAGCGGCCAATGTGCCTTCCTTGGTGGCGGTCTAGTGTCATGGGCAAGCAAGAAGCAGACTTGCGCTTCACTATCATCCACAAAGGCAGAATATATTGTTGCTGCAAGTTGCTGTGCCTAGGTGCTGTGGTTGAAAAATCAACTTCGAGATCTTGGCTTAGAATTTCCAGAGGTTCCCATTCTATGTGACAACACAAGCACTATTAGCCTAGCCAAGAATCCCGTTCAGCACACAAGAACAAAGCACATTGATGTCAGACATCACTTCATTAGAGATCATGTTCAGAAGAAAGATGTCAAAGTGCAGTTTGTTCTAACCCAGCATCAACTTGTAGATATCTTCACCAAGCCTCTAGGGATTGATCAATTTGCCTACATAAGAGGTAATTTGGGAATGATAAACCCAAATGAAGTTTAATTCTTCATTATAAACATGTGCTTAATTGTTAAAGCCTGTAAACTATACTAACTTAGGCATCAGAGTGCCAATCTTTAGTTTTGCAGGTTCCCTTGTGATAAGATCATGTGAACTTACAATGTTAAATCTTAAGTTTCTTTTTTCACATCCGGAAGCACATGCACTTCCACTAGCGCATGCAGGAACAATTTCTCAGCCTGAGCAAAGATGGTATTCGCAAGCAATATTGCTATCGATAGCAAGGACAGCTATTGAACCTTGGAATAAGTAGAGTGGCTGGACGTCATTTCTTCTACTCAGCGTGGGATCATGCCGCTTGCGATTGCTGCTCAGCATCCGGAAGAGTCCTTACTTAAGAATGAAATGACACGTGGCAAAAAGGTACGCCGTTTCAGCATTAAATGTTTACGTTTCCCATGCCTTCTCACATACACCCATTCCCACTACAAGTCCTCCACCAACCTTTGGCCCAGAACTGCCTTCTTCCGCTCCCTTCCCAAGCACCTCCATGGCCCTTGTTACTTTTGATGATGCCAAAAGGGGGAGAGATAATAGTTCAAGCGCTAGCCCTAGTCTTCCAGATATACAGACATATCAAGAAGGGGTTACCCTGAGACAGCCTTCACTATGGATGGACATGGACTTTGAAGCGATATTGAGAAGGGCAATACAGGAATCCCTTGAGTGCAAAAGGCAAGAAAAGGAAAGGGCTGAGAGAGAGCATCTCGAGGACTTAACCAGAATCAGAGAGGCAGAGAAAGCAGAGTTGAAAGAAATTTGGGATAGATGTGAGGAGGGGAGTGAACAAATCAGAAGAGAGAGGAATAAACACCACAGACTTTAGAACCAAACCCCTCATGCATTATCATACTTATCATTCTGTTTTAATCATGTTTGTAATGTCTTTACTGTCTATCATACTTATTCTATTTAATCAATGAAGTTCACTTATATGAATACATACATATGTTAGACCGTTGTATCTAATTGTAATTATGCTTTCATGGTTAACTATAGGTTTGTCATCATCAAAAAGGGGGAGTATGTTAGAATCTTAAGTTTTGATGAAGACTAAAACATGAAAGAACATAATGAACACTTAGGAAGAATTAGATGAAGTTAAAAATCCTAAGTTAGAACACTACAGGATGTGAAATCACAATCGGATGACTTAGAGCAAGAACAACGTAAGTAGCGCTTGTGGATGTAGTACACATCCCATAGCGGAAGTCAATTGAATACTAAGTCTGATCCTAGTTAACTTAGTCTAAGTGAAAAACTTCCCTTAGCTTGCGGAAGCAAGTAGGCTCATCACCGAGCGCAAGTGACCTTAACACTAAGTCTAATCCAAGTCTAAGTAGAATAGCTTCCTGTAGCAAAAATGCTTCCCATTGCACTTGATTATATTATTTTGTTGGACTAACATTTGCGTGCAGAACTTAGATTCACTTCCGGTAGCAAATGAGCATCTGATAGTGAATACTCTTTGTATTGCACATACTTGGACTAACACTTGCAGAACGAAGCATTGACTTACAGTAGCCAAAATCCATCCGATAGCAAGTACAAAAGTCAGAGACCGTACAAGTACTCAGATATCATAATTGCTTTTTTCAGAGCAGTATTGTCAGAGCTACTTTTCAGAGCTAAAGCAAGTCAACCCTGCTAAGCATTAATGAGCATTGATGTGGACAATGGTAACAAGGGATTAACGGATATATTCAAACGGACATATTGCCACTCAAGAACTGGTGTATTAGAGGCTACTATAAAAGGAACAACTTCATCATTTATGAAGTAGAGCGAACAACCGAGCATAACTCACAAAAGCAAAGAGCATTCAAGCATAATACCCTGAGAATATTCAGAAAGCTTTGAAAGTTCAAGAGAGCACTTAATACCTTGAGAGTTATTCTTATTGTACTCATCTTGTACACTTTGTATTTAAATCTCTACATTTATTGAGAGCATTCATTGTACTTAAGTGTTTATCACAATCTGTTCATTAAGTGAACTTTGCAGTAAATCCTTTTTGTAAAGGTTGAACCCTTGCAAGTAGTAAGGGGGAGTAAGTTAGGTTGCAAGTGAGCCCGTAAAACTTGTGGTTGTAAGGTTGCAAGTGATCCCGTAAAACTTTTGGTTGTAAAGGTTTCAGGTGAACCCGTGTTAAAACCTGTGATTTAGTGGAACTCAATCAAGGGATTGAGAACTGGACGTAGGTCAAGAGTTAGACCGAATCAGTATAAAAGAATTTGTGTTTGTGTCTTTATTTTTATATTGTTTTTGGAGCACAATTCACCCCCTCTTATGCATCCTCACTTTCAAAGTTAACACCTCCATTTGATTAATTTTTAAAGACTAACAATATATAATTAATTTGTCCAGATAGTTCGGTTTAAATATATATAAAACAAAAGTCGAGTTTAATTTATTCATTTAAGTAACCACAAAAAACTGTGACACATTCCAACACAAATAGCAAAATATACAGCTTGCATAATGCTTTAGATTTGCGTGAAAATACTGATCAAAAAAAGATTTGCGTGAAAATAACAACTTTTAGAAAAAAATATATCTAACACCATTACTATTAGGATAATAAATTAGTTAAGCAAAACATTTTTATTTTTGAAAAAGTTTTCTACTTGATTGCAAAAAATGTATACCTTTTTAAATATCATTTGCACACTGATTATTCATTTAACCACAAAACTGCTACCTCTAATAAATCCTTCGCTAAAAACAATTTAATAGTTTGCTATGCACCAATTAGTGATGTTAAAAGAAAATTAAAGTTGGAAAATCAATTTGTGCAGAAACAAATTAGAGGAATAGAGACAAGTACTTAACATCATACATATAAAAGAGACGTCTGTAGTAACTACGAGACCATGCAGACATTACACATTATACAAAACGACACAAAGCAAAAATTAAAATAACAGGACACTTACATAATTTGAACCACTTAAATGAACCAACAACACTTAACAAAACAACTAACATCCTCCTCTGAAAATTTAAATAGTAGTGATAACCTAGCAGTTCACAAAAGAGAATCCAAAACACTTAACAACGACATAACAAAAGCAAACGCCAACTATGTTGCCCCCTAAAGCAATAGACTCTGGCGAATCAATTGGCGTAGCTAGAACATACTCTTCACCAAGAACTTCGGCTCTATGATGTAGGACCTCAGGAAAGGATGGATCGAAAAGCACATGGGTTGCATGAGAGACAGATGCTAAAGTTGGATGACCTACCACCAAAAATCAAAAACATTGATTCAGAAGACCTTAATAGATAATTTATATAGCAATGATGATAATGGAATTGCAAAACTAATCTCTCATCCTGTCAACATCAAAAGAATGTCGCACAAATTGAATAATCACAAACATATCCTCAACCTCATTTAGACACTCATGTGCCCTTAAAGTTCCTCCAGCGCATTGACCATGTAAATAACATGTAACAACCTCACATCCCCTGAAAAGTGTTACAAGTGGGGTTAAGATAAGTATTAATCAAAATATAAACTAATATAATTTAACAAATATGTTATTAATCAAGACCCTGAATCCAACAACAACCAACTCACCAAACTTCATGTAGCTTTTTATCTTTCAGCTTGATACATACTGCTCTTCCATAAACACCATCCAAATCTTCAACCCTAGACTCATACATTGTCACTATTGTGCCACATAAATCTAACACAAAATATTAACAATTGCAATCACCAAGTTTAATGACCGACAAATTAATTCTGTCACAATAAACAGGTTACGACCTTTAACTAACCAATTATCCCAAAATCCCATGGATAACCGCTAGCAAACTCAAACGCACTTATCAGATTAAAGGAATGGGTAGGTAGCAGTTCTGTAACATCCTAGAAAAATTATTGAGAATTAACTAATGGATTATGAGTATATTTGTGGAACTAAAGTAACTTTTGGGGATTTAAAAGGTTTAGTTTCTCCTTATTTCGAGTAATAATAATAATAATAATAAAAAAAATATATATAGAATAAAACAAGTTATAAAACGAAAATTTATTTTTTCTTTTATAAAGTAGGATATTTTAAGAGAAAAATAGTTAGAGAATATAGTGGAGAAGTTTTAGGGATGTTGGACAAATTATTAAATAAATCTAAGAAAATTAGAGCATGATGGGATTTGAATTGGCCAAATTCTCCCTTAATTTGAAAGACTTAAATTTAGAGGAATTATTTTCACAACCAAAAGAGATCATACTTAGAGGAAAATTCAAATGTTAATCATAAAAAAATTTTGAATGTAATTATGAGATTTTATCATGAGGTCTAATAGTAATTTCATTCCTCTACCTATGTAATACTATCTCCGGTCCTAAATATAGGACCTAATTGACTTTTTTTTGGAGATATTAACGTTGCGAAATAGGTTATTAAATGATGACATATTTAATATATTTTTAGATTATTCATTAGTTTATAGGTAAAATAAACTAGTTTAATAGAAAAAATTAGGTAAATCAATTTATAATTAACTTATTTTGCTTGTTTAAGGATTTTCTAAAAAAAATCAATTAGGTCTTATATTTATATATTTAGGACAGGAGGGAGTACATTTGCTCTATTTTCCCTCTCCCATTAAAAAAAAAGAAAGAAAAAAAAGAGAGAAAAGAAAACGTGTCTTCTTCCTCCTCCCCCATCAAAACTCAATACCATACACAAACAACACACCTCCCTCCCTCATCTCTCGTTCTCTCACTCCTTGCACTTTCTCCTCTCCGTTGGACGGCCAGGGGTCGCCGGCGACGACGGCGATGGAGGGAGAAGACGCCGTGGCTCCCTTCATTTTCCCCATTCTTTCCTTTCTCTTCCAAGTTCTTGAATGATGGTGTTACTTGTTGGCCGGATTTGACTGGTGATTTGGGGTGTTTTCCGGTGATTTCTTGGTTCTATTGAAGCCTCATAAATCTAGGTGAACTTCTATCATTCTCTCCTCTTTCTTTTCATTGTTTCAAAGTTGAGTTTTGCTCAAAAGTTAGGGTTTTCGATGAATCCGAACCCTAGGTTAAATGGGTTAGATTATATGGTTTTAAAACCAAATTAAGATGATTTTTATGTTGTCTATGGGTTTAGATTTCTTGATTTTGGGTTAGGATGATGATTTGACAAATTAAAGTGGTAAAAGCTAGGTTTTGAAGGGTGGTTTTGAATTTTGTGGCAATTGTCATGGATTTGATAATTTCATTTGACTACTAATGCTTACAAATGATTGTTAGTGGATTAATGAGTTAAGATATGAGCTAGATTTCACTTTTGGTCATATAAAGTGTTGAAATTCCTCAAGTCTTGGGGGTATTTCGAAATTTATGATGGTTTTAGGTATTTTACAGATTCCCTTAGGTTGGTGTATCCAAATGGATGAATTCTATTTGTTTGGCTTGTTGGGGAAACTCTTGAATCAAATTTTGAGTTTAAAATGTTAGTTCTTGCATAGAATTTGGGGGTTGACATCAAATCTGATTGAGATAGCTGTTGGGTTCGATTTTATTGTTTTAAAATCATTTTTGGTTGGTTTCTAAGTACCCTATAGGTTTGAATTACTTGATTTTGGGTTAGAATGAAGTTTTGACAGATTATAGTGTTTATAAGCTATGGTTTATGGATAACTTCGAAAATGCAGCAACATTTTTAGGAATTTATGGTTCTAACTTGTTTAGGTAAGCTAAATGGTGATGATGATTGGTTTAATATAATTAGAGATAATCATAAGTGAAATTTTGTTTGTCAAAAGATTGATTAAGATAGGTTTAAGTAAAGAAATCCTTAGAGGTCCTTTGTAGTGGGGCTTTTGGATTTTATTTATAGTTGTGCAGTGGTGTTTAGGTTTAATGACGGTGTTAGGTAGTAAAAACAAAATTGTTTGATGGAATTGGGAGCTCTTGAGTGCTTTATAAGGGGGCTAAATTGTTGTAATAGATTAACTTGAGTATTGGGGACGATCTAGACTAATGATGCGAGAAGATTCAGGCTATGCTCAATTTGGTTAAGAGTGATAGTTGATTTGGAAAAAGTGTAAAAGTTTTTAGTTAGTTACCTGGAGTTGTTGTGCAAGAAAGAAAGATGGTGCTTCATGTGATTTATATTGATTCTAAAGATGTGGGTTAACATGTTGATTGACGTTAGTAAAAGATTAGGTGGATGATATCCGAAATATTTTAGTAGAGTTAGGCATTGATGGTTTTAGGACGATATGACGTCTAACTAGAGACTATGACTAATCATAAAGGTAGTGGGAAGTTACATATTAGTTGTTAAGGAGCATTATGGTTGAGAATGATATAGGAAAGTTTGAGAAAAATCATGTAGGTCTTGGATTGATGATCTAAAGTGAATTGTCACATAAGGCCTAAATATTTAAAATAAATGATGAGATTGAATTTTATAGTGAATAAGGGATGATCTCGCTTAGGTCTGTTTTAATGTCGTTAATTGATTATTGATGGTTGAGATTGTTACGGATTTGGAATATCAAAGATAGGATATCAATGGCATAAGGAGAATTTTCGACTTGTATTGAGAATGACTAATGGTTAATTGATATTGGGGATCAATAGGAAATTAATAATCATAGTTAATGATCTGGAAAGCCTTTCCTAAGTATGATTTTTGGGGTTTATTGATTCGATAAAGATAATTGAGGATGGGTAGTTATCTTGGACTTTATATGGTTTTAACTTAAATCAAGTCATATAGACATGAATTGTATTAACACAATGTTGTCGCATTGTCTAGTGATTGTGGATATCAGTGGGTCGAGTTGCGAGCGAGGACTTCATTGATATTGTATTGTCTTGATATGGAGCAGGTTCAAGTAATCACTCTTACTTTGATATAACATTGAGGGTGACGTTAGTTGGGATTTCAAAATCCTTTCTGACCCTCTATATATATATTATCTTTGAAAAGTTATTTTTATACAAAATAGGGTATCGGGTGCCTTTCAAACACGATTATTTTCGTATAAAGAAATTTTGAAATCTTATATATATAGTATCCTGTTTGGTGTGGATGATTTTGAGAGGTTATGAGGATAGAAGATGAATTAGTTGTTGAGTTTGAGATTGTGGTGAGTTAGGTTGATGAGAGACATTAGATGTTGTTGACTGGGGTATTGAAATGTAATGTGGATTTGAAATATCGTACATTGTTGTCAGGGAATTGGAAAGTTATGTTGATGGAAAGTATAAAAGGTTGTGGTTGGGATATTGAAAGTTATGGTGAGCATTGCATGACTCTGTTACATATATGTACCATCGCGCGATGATAACTGTCGATAGGCCAATCGACACTTATTTGTACTGATCCTTTTTCGGATTGATTAGACCGGGGATCATAGGTCGATTTATTGAGAGAAAGTGACCTACAATTGTTTTGGCAGTGTAGAGCCCAACCGTTCCCATTCTGCAATGGAAACAAAATTGGGGATCCTTCTCTGGAGGTTGTCAGAGAGGGAAATTCGCCCACTCATTATAGAGAGGGGCAGTGTCTAATCATATAGTGAAGATTAGATTCTTGGATATATGCCTCCATGATGACACGTTGCATATATAGGTGAGTGTGAGAGTTGTGGTAGTAAGGTGGTTGGATTGGAGATAGAGATGATGAAGTTTAGTTGATTTGGAAATGACTGAAGGAATTTGAGTGGTATATGGGGAAAAAGACTTGGTATATATATATACATATATTACTGATTTTAAAACTGTGGTACCCTTTAGACGCCCTTGCTACCGCACATCTCACTGTTATAGTGAGTTAAGTAGTAGATTACTGAGACAAGTTGTCTCACCCCATGATTACTTACATTTTTGCAGGTGATCATGCACAGGCGCGAGCAATAGGAAAGGGAATTTAGTTTCAAAGGTTGTTTAGATTATTTAGACATGTATATTGTCAAATGTATAGGTCTACATTCGCTTCCGCATATTTTTATTTGTATTGATATTATTGTTTATTTGGAGAATTGTAGTAGGTTGCTTCTTTTTCTAACCATGTTAGGTGATTCTTTTCTAACATGATTAGCTATTAATTATCCATGATAGTATTCAGGTTGTATTAGAAAATTCTTTTCTATCATGGATAATGCTTGTTATTAGGAAATTTTTTTTCTAACTATGATAGAGTCATTGGTATTATGGAAATTCTTTTCCTATCATAGTTAGTAAAGTTAATACTGAATTAATTGGGAAATTAGTAACAGTATGTTACAACTTGGTTATCAGTATTTGGTAGACTACTTTAGACTGTGTTGCATTGCATATAGAATGAAAATATACATTCTCTGAATCCCTTTCTTTTTGTGCATGATCACCGGCTTTGTTGGAGTTATATGGTTCGTCCCTTTTTTGAATTGCTTCCCCCGGTGTCCCACACCCTTCAGATGCAGACTAATCCGGAGTTGCCAGCCGGGATTCCCGTAAAGGGGTGACTGACTTCCCGGGGGTTCGAACTTAGCACCTTTGGGCTAAATGGCGGGATCCACACCTTGGGGATCCACTTCAAACCATCAAGCTACGCCCCCCGGGGCTATATGGTTCGTCCCTTGGTGGGGAGGATAAGGTCGAAAAAGACTTACTCGGATAACAGAATAGGTAGATTTGATTAAAAAGTAGATCTATTAGAAGAGGTTTAGTTTTGGTGGATATAGTTTTTCAGTTAAAGTGTAGGAGAGGAATTGTAGGAAAGTTAACTGAATGAGGATTTTTCTCGGGGGTCTCGATTATAATTATGTGTCGGCCATAATTATAGTCGAGCCATTGTGAGAGACTTTATTAGGTTAAAGAAGGTGGAATGTGACGAGTTGGTTTTATTGAAGATAGTAGGATAGTAGAACAAAAGAGCAGCTTCGCATTTACCTTCGACGAGTTGTTCAATGCCGAGAGGAATACCGCCGACTTGAGTCATCTTGAAAACTAAAGCAAAACCGGGATCTAATGTAGTGGAAGAGAAGCAGACAAGTAAATAAGCAAAACACAAATAAGGAGGAATAAAGAGAGAGAGATGTTTTTTGAATTTCAAAAATTTACCTGCAGCCTAGAAGGTCCAGCAAATTCACAGCTGGAAAAAAAAAATCAAATATAACTATATATTTTGCGTACAGAATCTTCATTTGCGTTCACACTTGGGATTGCTTTCATGCGTTTTCATTTATGGTTGTTTGTGGTTTTATTTTTCTGTTTAAAGTTTAATGATTTAATGTTATATTTTAATGCTCCATCATTAATTGTTAATGCTTTGTCTTCCCTTTTCCATTTCAGGGAGATGGTCTACACTTTTATCATTTCAATTTCCAACAACAAACTCTTCCCATCCCCACATCTCTCTCTCTTCTCCTTCCTTCCCAAAATCCAAACTTTTCACTTCTTCACCATAACTCTCATCGTCCTCTCCTCTGTCTGTAGGTACCCAATAATTTCAAGTCGAATTTCCTGAGCACTATCCATGGAAGCTCCATAGGTACCCTCCCCAAACAATTAATTAATTTTTAACTTTTTATCTTAAAATTTCTAGGTCTACGTTCGTTCCAGAGGCCTCTGTGGGGTTCGCCGGCAGTGAAGTAGTGGTGCTGGTGAAGTTATTGGGTTGAGGAGTGGATTTTGTTTTGCCAAACCACCATGACAATATACCCATGCTTCTTTATGGGAGAAGGTCAGATTTTTAGTTTAGATTTTGATTTCATTTGATTTGATTGGATTTCTCGGTAAGGCAAGACACTACTTGGTACTAGAGTCTACAAATACTCCTACCTATCTACTAGGTGAGACATATTCCTATGTTTTTTGGTTTGATTCTACTTCTGCCTCAGAGTCTGAATGTGATGATGAATTTTGTAGTGTCTATGGTGATAAGTGAATTATGACTTATTTGGCTTAAGTTTAATTTTCGATTGCAACTATTTACTCTTATTTTTTCATTAATTACTTATATAAAACTAAACATTCTTCTGATGCTCTAATAGATTGTATCTTGGCATGTGATTACTTTTTCTGCTTGGCCTAATTTTTAGAGATCGAAAGGACTTTGAAAATGATTAATAGATGGTAAAGATAAGTAATAATGGGTTTAAGGAATTCTATGTATTATTTCTGTTTGAACGAGAAATTTTATTTAATTCTTTTGTTTGGGTTTTGATTAAGTATGTTGTTTCTTTTCTTTTTGATTTCAGATTTTCAAGTGCTCCTGTTCAACTATCCTAAGTATGCTTGGTGTTTGATTCTCTGATAATTGAGCTTTGAATGTAATGGAAAGAGAGAAGTTAAGTTTTGATCATTTCAAATGTATGTTGTTTTTTTTTCTTTTTTTGGTCATATACGTGTGTTTTAAGAGTTTTATATTGATCACCTGTTCAAAGGAAATGCTATTGTAATTTTCAAGTGTTTTTTGTTTCTACATAAAAGGATTTTAATTATCTTGAAAGTATATGTGTGGTCAGATAACAATTTGAGTTTGCTTTTGTCTCCCAATATATGGCTTTCGATCTTCTTTAAGAGTCATTCCTTGGGTATATAACAAACGCTCATGCCAAAGCAAAAAAATCAAAAAGTCAAACCTTTGATAAAGGAAGATGTGATAGGAATAGAACTTAGGTACCCATTTTTTCAGGATCAGTAGATATGATTTGTTAATGAGAATGAAGACATCTTAATGGCAGAAGTGCATTAAATCTGAATCTCACCTGCTTTTTTCTTTGCGTATAAGTATTTGTCCAGTTTGGTTTCCATGTTAATTGACTTGATCTTTTGTTTTGTTAAATTAGCTTTTTTTGCAGGTTGCATCAATAATTATGATGAACAAGACAAAGGTAACATCAAACTACATTGATTTATTATATTCACCTTTAATTTCTGTAAATGATGAGTATTTCAATGTTTTTTTACAGAACATTTTTGGCCTTCATTCTGATTGGATACTGTGCTAGATCATTGTTTCTATTATATTTGTGTCTGATCGAATCACTTTTCTATTATATTTTTTGGTCACTTTTCGTCACTTTTTCATTATAATTTTTTGTGGTCACATTTATTGGTTCTACTTCTACATTTGAGAAAGTGGAAAACTAAGTTGTTTCGAGTACTGTTTGGTTTATGTCATAAATTTGTTTTTTCCTTAGGTGCAATTGAATACATTTCTGTCCATACCATAAACACTACCAACTACCAACCACAAGCTGCTAATAGGCACTATACTAAAAGACCTGCTCCTTATTGGTGTTGAAATCCATGAACGAACTTAAAGATGGGGCTCTTTGTCTCCCAACTCAAACAATACTCAGTCCATCTCATAAAAAGCCATACTTTACCTACAAGTCTGAGACATGTTATTAAGATTTTTGATAATGATTGAGATAAGTTTCAGGAGGATAATCTTTCAAGCTCATCTGTTAGAGAATGTTCTGTTTGGTTGATGTGTCATAAGAGGCTTCTGGAAAGAGTTAATTGATCTTCCTGCATCTTATAGATGGAGGCACCTTCAAAAATTACAAGTATGCATGGCATGGATTTGAAACCATAAACACTATTAAAATGTTTGATTACCTTGAAGATGTCGCCACTGTAACTCTCCAACCAAAAGCCCCATAGCATTCTATAGTACATAGCTCCCACAAATTACAGCATTTGGCTTCCCTTGCTATCATCGCTATCATGTGATTGTATCATGGGAAACTATTCCAAAGTTACCAAGAACTCCATAAAAAGGAAAGTTGCCAGCTAACCATGCTGAAAGAAATTGGTTTCTTTTTTTAATTACATGAGCAAATAATAGGTTGATGGTAAGAGATGCATGTCCGGTTATATTCTATTTAGTATTGTTAATCCAAACCAAGACTCAACCTTAGAGGAAGATTTTAGTACGTCAATGTTATCGATCATAATGCTTATACTTTTTTGGTTTGACATTGTTAAGTGTTACCTATCGTTGCAGAGTATGATAGAGAGGTTGCTTATGATGCTTCAAGACATGGATTTCCGAGTATGGTTATTCTTGGCAAGAAGGATTGGTGTTTTTTAACAGACATGGACTGGTCACAAAGAGCTATTCCTAGACATTTGGTTTGTTGCAGTTAAAACTTTTTATATATGATATCAAGTATTAGTATGATGTTCTTCAAGACATTCTTCTAATGAAAAGGTTATTGATTAAAGTTGTTTTTGTACATTATTTTGCTTCTTGGTTTTAGTTCTTTGTTAAGAATTTGTGTTTTTGGGACGATTGGAGTTCTTTTAGTGGTTTCTTAAGTCATATAGGAGACTATTCTCCCTTTCATTTGTGTGTAGTCTATGCCTAAGTGGGACTTCCTGAAATTTCTTAGACAACTATTTTCATAAATAATTATACATGTGGAAAACTTTTTTATTATCATTTTTGTGGTCACATTTATTGGTTCTTCTGTGTGCCAGTGGTTTTTAATTGGGAATTTGGAGCACCATGATGTATTAAAACGTCTATGTTAGTTGGAGAGACCAAATTTTCTTCGTTAGTCCTGTTAATATTAATACATTTATCCCATACTCAATAAACTACGCATTCCTCTTCTTCTCTCAGTCCTGAAACTAATTTGCTTCTGCCCCATTCAGGTTCTGTTGTCTGCTTGCATTTGTTTGATTTCAGGTTCTGCCCCATTCAGACCGAATTTGGTGCTTCTAACCATTTCAGGTTGTTACCTTGAATTGATTTGTTTTCTATGCCTTCATGATTTCTATTTTTTAATTTACAGGTTCTTTTGCCAACATCAATTTATTTTATTTGCAATATGCCACTCCAAATGGAGAAGACACGTGATAATAAAAAGACTTGGACTATTATACTCAAAGTACTTAGAAAATGGGAAGTTCGCAAAAAGTAACCTCCATTTATCATAAATTTTACACCCCTCATCCATAAAACAAACTAATATATGTATGAACTATTCTCTAATCAGATTCTATCATCAACGACAACCTCTTCTCTTCCCATAGTTTACCCGAAAGATCAGAATATGAAGTGGACAACGAAGAAACTACATCACCCACTACCTTGCTGTTCAAGACTATTCTGCTTAAAGAAAGGCAAAAACCAACAAGAAAAATCAGACATTGAAGATCTTGGGGTTGCTGAAATGTGCACACCACAATTAGGACCAAAGAAGCGTACCATCCGTGTGAAGGAAGAGAAGTTTCGTTAGGAAATTTATACTCTTGACAATTTGGCCAACACTTTTAAGTAGTAGCATTTATATTGTAATTTACAAAATAAAGTATAAGATGTACTTGCTGGACAGCTATGTACTTCCATTTGTTTGATTTTTATTTTTGTGGTGTGGTTTATCCTTAACATAAAACTACTGATGTAAAAACTTTTTCTCTAATACTTCTATTATGTTTTTCTACAAAAATTCAATCTCCCCTGTCAGTTATTTAATCACTGAAATTTAGTATCCATGGATCTGTCTATAATGCATAGAAATCAAATACTTGGATTATCTACCTTTAATATTTCACGTGTTATTTCCACAAAGCAAATAATTGGAAAAGAACCTTTTAATAATAAAAATGCAAAACTCACACTTATTACAATGTCAACACATTACTACAAGAATGGACAATACTGTTCTCCTTATATTACAGAGAGAATGAAATATTTTATCAGCATAAAAAAAGCATCTTTATAAAAAGCATCATTCCGATGGTTATATTAGAATAACATCTCATATTAAGATAGCTCTAAAGATAATAGCAGTTTATTCATCTACTTAAAATCCTACACTATTATGGTTTTTTATTGTGTAAATGAAATTGTGGTATTAATTACCATAAAAAACCAGCAACAAAAAAAACAAACAATAAGGGAACAAACTTAACAGCATATTTTATAGTCATCAACCGTTACTCATCCAATTAATAACCATTGAGGGCCATCATCCAATTAATAGCCATTGAGGGTTGCAAATACAACACGAAAAATGGATACCAAATCTCCACTATTTCAGTTCAAAAAAAAAATTTCCACTATAAAATTTATGCTCATTAAAGGTTCACTTGACTTGATCAGCTAGGCATCTTCTCTCATCGTTATGAGTTGTGACAATGATCACAAAGAGCTACATCCTTCTATCTCCGTTTCCAATTCTTTGATGAACTTCTAAAAATTTCATGACCATTATCACACAAATTATCTTTCAATCTTTCACTATCGTAGAACATTAGTACACCATCTCACAAAATATCTCGGGTCATCCAATAAACAAAGGCCAGACCCACCAAAACAATTGAATTTGAGGTACATAAATTTTTAACTGCACTACCTAAATCCATTGAATTACTTTACTTCCCAATATAAGTTAGATAAAATTTGCTGTTGTTCTCTCCTTAGTTTACTTGATTTCCCCATAAAAGTTAGATAAAATTGGCCATTGTTCTCTCTTTAGTTTCTAAAATTCTAGATCCCTTATATGACTTTTTATGTTATAGCAGTAGAATGAATCACTCTTAGATGGCAAATTTCTACCTTCACTTTTGTAAATTATGAGTAAATCATGTAAAATCCAAATATAACAAATGAAAAAAATCTATTTAAAAGTTTTTAACCTGAAAAATACTTGATAAAACAGAGTTTGAATTCACTCAAACACAAATTAGCTAACGGAAATTTTTTTTACTCATCCAGTATCTGCTTCTCACGCATAGAACATCCTTTAATTATTATCCAGGTCTGATTAACACAACATATTTAATTTACTAACCTGGTATATAGAAACTTTTTCAAGCCTAGCCATGACATGTGCCACTATATTCGATATTTCTTAGTACTACTGGCTAAATTAACATCAGAATCATTGATATTTACAAGATCTCTCTGTTCCAACAGCGCTATCAATTTCTGGATTTTTTCAATATCAATTTCGAGGTTATTTGCCAATAAAGTTAAATTACTTATATACCAATAATCATAACTCTGTTAATTACCTTTACAATAATCACAAAAGTTCAACCCGTGCATCGCACGGGTAGAACACTAGCCAAATTTGAGAAAAACATAAAGAAAATTCTGATTAAGTTATTTGTGCCATTTGCAAACTTCATCAGATTTTGATAAATTCCGTTTATCATTATGAAAATAATTAAAAACATAAGATTATACGACACAGAATTCATATTAAAGTATATGAATTGGAGTAGGACTAATAATCATGTTAATACTTAATTAATCTAAGATCAAGTGATAATAAAAATAGCATAACACAACAATATCCCCGTGCATCGCACGGGGTCTATCACTAGTTTACCTAAAAATCTAATTTATTCATATATAAATACACTTTACTTAAAAACCGGCACCAAAACAAACCATCTGTCCAAGCAACAACAGTAGGCTTGACACACATACCCCAACGCAAGAAATAAGCACTGACAGAAGGCATTTAATTTAAAATATTTTTTTACTATAAAATTATCTTTAATTAATTTATACTTAATTGAAATAGTAATCGGCTAAAATGAATAGTAAATCAAGAGAGAGCCAACAGATAAGCCAATTAGAAAATGAGCCAAAAAACAATGCCTTTGCAAAGATAGGATTTTGATTTCCCCTATTGTTTTTAGGGATAAAGGGCAAAACTACTCCGAAAGTTTCCACCAAGGGGCACTGAGTATATGGAAGTTTTAAAACTTTCGGGGTATTTTTTCCCTTTATCCCTTTTTTTAAATAACAGTTTGAAATTCGGGTTGGGACGGGCTAGCCCGCTTCTAATGCGGGTCGGGTTGTGATATTTCCAACCCACATAGAAACAGGTCGGGTCGGTCTAGCCTGCTTCTATAGCGAGTCGGGTCGGCCTGACCCGTTTAAAGCAGGCTAGTTCGTTTTTCCGACTCTAACTGAGGTCATGGATATATGTTTTTACATATGAGATTTTCTACGTGGAATTGAAAAAAAGTGCAAAAAAGTCTTTTGACATTATAATATGTTATACATATTTTAGCTTTATTGTTAGGTAACAACAAAAAAGACAAAGTTAGATATTAAAGAGTATATAGTTTTTTTAACTGAGATTAAAGAATATATAGTTTAATGATTAGAAAATTAGATGACTAATGTTAAAAATCTTTGAACGTCATAAACTTTTTTGAATTTGTTTACATTATAGTTTTGAAATTTAGACAAATAAATTATTCATTTAATTTGTTGGAAAATGATGTTGTCACAAATTTTTTATGCTTACTTTACTAATTTAATATTCAATTTTAATTTTTTTTAGGGATAAAGGGCAAAAATACCGCGAAAGTTTCCACCAAGGGGTACTGAGTATAAGGAAGTTTTAAAAGGGGCAAAAATGCTCTATTTTTACAACTTCCATGACATTTTTGCCCCTTTTAAAACTTCCATATATTCAGTGCCCCTTGGTGGAAACTTCCGGGGTAATTTTGCTCTTTATCCCTTGTTTTTAAATGTAGGTAACAGTTGATCTGATGAGACCACATCATTTTCACTTCATTTCCTATTCCTATTAACGAGATAGAACTCCCGCGCGATGCGCAGGTGATTTGACTTGCCAAGAATTCAATGAGGAAAATAATTATAGTACAATGTTATTGGATTGATCACTACAAAACTTAACTAACCCAATTAGTGAATTAAATATTTAGCAAATGAAGAAATGAGAGTGAAATTAGAAAAGAATAGCCTCTGCCTCTCTATTATATGAACGATAATTATTTTTTTTAAAAAAAATCATACTCAAAAGTCATAAAAGATAAACTACACAGTACAATAAAATATTGAATCTTCACTAGTTAACCAAAAATTAATTCAAATTGAACCAACCTCTATTACTTCAAAAGATTCCCCAGTCACGTGTACTTCTATCTTCCATTCTTTTGGAAATGGGCTGAACCCATTAAGAATGGCTCAATTAATTAGAAATATTCAGCAATAAATCAGAAATGATTGGGTTTAATCATTGAGTGATTTAGGGGATTATACAATTAATATATTCCTATTATGTTTAGTCAATTATTTTTTTTTTGCTGTTATTCTACAATTATGGAGAGATATTTTGTATTATAGAGAGATATTATGTATGATTTGATATGATCTCTCCTCCTCTATATATGTTTCATGTCTTATGATGAATAGAATAGGTTTTCAGTGCATATCTTTTACACATTCACCATTAACTTTCTCAAGCAAGAGAAAGGAAATCAAGCACAACATATTAGAAAAACTCCAATCACATAAATTAATTACTTATTTAGAAACACATGAAAAATCCAAAGTCATAGATTTTTACAAATGTTGAAAAGGTCAACAATGTGTAATCAGAAAACTCTCTTATTTCAAGGGCTTTACAAAATAGGAGAAGTATGTCATTCTCCACCCCACCCCCCAAAAAAAAATTCACCCAGTTAAGTTGAACCATAAAAACATAGCAGAAAGCAGGATCTTGTTGAGTAGCAATAGTCACAAAGTGGAAAATCCAATTATTGAAAATCTCTAATCTAAACTACCTACCCAGTGACTCGAATAAGATTAAAGAAAGCACCACATACCTCAATCCATTGTTAGAATCTTAAGTTTTGATGAAGACTAAAATGTGAAAGAACTTAGAAAGCAATAGGTGAACATAGAACCCTAAGTAAAAGTGCAACCAGATGTGGACGTACTTCCGGATAGACTAGGACTAGCGCTCGCGGATGAATGTTTCATCCCCTAGCGAGAGCAAGTAATTCATTAGGGAAATAACTTAGTCCATGAGCACTAGATATACAAATTCTTAAGACTAAGCTAAGATTCAACCGGAAGTGAATATGCTTCCTGTTAGATTTTGGCTGGCGCTGGCTGTTGGAACAAGATAACACTAAGCGTCAGTAAACATCAGCTACATCCAGTAGAATCACTTCCTGATAAACTTTCACTAGCGCAGACTGATAGAATGATTTAACACTAAGCGTCAGTGAACATAAGCCACATCCAGTAGAATTACTTCCGGATAAACTATGACTGGCGCTGACTGTTGAAATGAAGGACACTGAGCGAGAGTGAGTAATAGTGAACAAAATCCTTCATCCAGTAGATTTACTTCCGGATGTAGAAGTGCTTCCTGATACAAGGAATACCACTTAGGCTAAGTTACTCCAACTGCATGTGACTATATGTTTATACTGTTAGACTAACCCTCAGTGCAGCACACTCAGTAGAATTGCATCCGGATGAGAATCTGCTTCCGCAAGCAATCAGAATGTCAGAAGTGTCAGAATACTTTTGTCAGAGCAGAGGTGTCAGGACTACTTTTCAGAGATAAAGCAAGTCAACCCTGCTATGCATTAATGAAGCATTTATTGGGCAAACGGTAACATGGGAAAAACGGTCATATTCAAACGGCTCCCCCACCTACCAAGAGTCAGATTGCCTGAAGACTATATAAAGGAGCTCAAACTTCATTTATGAAAAAAAAACTGTTCATCTTTGAATATTCTTGAGAGAAGTTAGAGCGAGAAACTAAGAACACCTTCAAGCATTCAAAGCTGCCCAGAAAAGTAAAGAGCATTTAACACATCGAGTGATCTTTTTCATCTACATATTCTGTACTCTTTGTTGTTAAGTCTCTTTCTGTTATAAGAGCATTGATTGTACTTAAGTGTGTAACACTATCCGTTCTTTGAGAGAACTTAGTTAGAAGAATCCTTTGAGTGTAAAGGTTAACCCCTTGCTCGGTGTGAGGGGGAGCTATTTAGAAAGGTTACAAGTGAGCCTTGTGTAAAACTTGTAGTTGTAAGGTTGCAAGTGATCCCGTCCAAAACTTGCAGTTGTAAGGTTTCAGGTGAACCCGATTTAAAACCTGAGAGATAGTGGATCTCGGCCTGGGTGGTTGAGAACTGGACGTAGGTCAGGTAGACCGAACCAGTATAAATCTTGTGTTGGTTTTATTTGAGCATTTATTTTTGTAGCACAATTCACCCTCCCTCTTGTGCATCCATTACTTTCATTTGGTATCAGAGCGGGTCTTTCTCACTAGATTCCAACGAATACAGAAAGCAAAGATCTTGTAATGGATACTGACTATTCTCTACCAGACGTCTCTATTCAGCCTAACAAGCCTCCTGGCTTTGATGGGTACAACTATCCATTCTGGAAGTTTAGAATGGAGACTTATATCAAGTCCAGTGACATTAGACTCTGGGATGTTATCGAACGTGGGGATCACACTCCCTTAGATGATGATGGTTTTGCCAAGCCAAGAAGCAGTTACACCCCTCAGGACTATGTCATAGTCCAGCTAAACTATAGGGCCATGCACTACATCCAGTGTGCTCTCAGTCCCAAGGAGTTCCACAGGATCAGTCACCACAAGAATGCCAAAGATATGTGGGAGGCCCTTGAGGCTGCTCACTCTGGAACCAGAGGGGTGAAGGCAAGACGGGTTGAGATGCTGGTGGAAGAGTTCCATAAGTTCGCCATGCTTAGCCCCACTGAGCCTATCAGAGAACTGGAGCTCAGATTCACTCACCTCATCAACAACTTGGCCTCGCTGGGTAAGGACATTCCTGAAAGGGAGCAAGTGAGCAAGATTCTAAAGATCTTGAAAGGTGACTGGATCACCAAAGTGACTATCTTACAGGAAGTCCAGGGTGAATCAACTAGCTCCATCACTGCTTTGTTTGGCTCCCTGGCTGAATATGAGCCTACACTGCTAGCTCAGAGAGCCCCTCAAGCCTCATCCAAGGCCAAAAATCTTGCCCTTGTTGCACCCAACAAGGAGACTGAAGAGGATGATGAGGATGACGAGGAGGAAATGGATGATGAAGAGATGGCCATGATGGTGAAAAAGTTCAGAAAGTTCTTCAGGAAGAAAGGAGGCTTTCAAAAGGGTGACTCCAGCCAAAGGAGGGGTTACAAGAAGGAAAAGACTCCTGTGTGCTATGAATGTAAAAAGCCTGGTCACTTCAAGGCTGAGTGTCCCAGCCTGCAGAAGTCGAAAGGCAAAGACAAAAGGAAGGCCTTTGTATCTTCTATCTGGGTGAATAGCTCGGATGATGAAGCAAGTGATGAGGAAGAGGTAGCCAACCTCTGCCTTGTTGCCCGAGAAGAAGATGAGGAAGTATCCCCAGAATTTGATCCTATCCATGAGGAGAGTGAGGTAACCTTCCCTGAACTTCAAGAAGCATATAATGAAGTGCATGTAGAATTTTTCCGCTTATGTAGAGCATATAAAGTGTTGAAAGCTAAAAAGGAATCACTTGAGTCCAAGGTGGGCTCACTAAGTGATGAGCTAGCGAAAGCTAGAACACTTCCGTTAGTGGAAGGACAGGGTTCTCCCCAAACAGAACCCAATGACCCAACACTTGAGAGCTGCCCTAATTGCAGCAAAGTCTCAGCTGAGAAAGACAAACTGCAATATGCCCTGCAGAAGTTTACGAATGGCTCAGAAATGTTAAATATAATTTTAATGAATCAAAGGGCATATAGGGATAGAACTGGCTTAGGATATACTTCTAGAGGAAAGAAGTGGGTTGAACCAAAAGTAAAGCCTTACTTAAAGTTCTTCCATAAAGCCTCTAGTCATAGCTCTTCACCCTTCAGCTTCTGTAACTATTGCAACAGGAAGGGACACTCTGTGTCAACCTGTAATGCCAAGAAGCATGGGGCAAGCAGCTCCTACAAATGGGTCCCTAAAGGAACCAAGGCAACAAAGGATCCTCCTCCTGCAAAGGAAACTAAAAGAGGACAAGGATCTCAAGCCTGGAATCATTCCCAAGGGAAAACCCAAGAGTCCAGAGCCAGCACTCGGCCAGAGGCTCTGAATAATCATAAGCCCAAGGTCAAGGATGACTCTAGAACAAGGGCATTAAAAACTAATCATCGAGGACACAAGAAAGATTGGGTACCTAAGTCTGCTTGATTTTTCCAGGTGTGTCTCAAAGCATCCAAGAACAAGAAATGGTATATTGACAGCGGATGCTCGAGACATATGACTGGAGACAGAGACAAGTTCAAATCTCTGGTGATCAAAGATGGAGCCACAGTAACCTTTGGAGGAAATCAAAGTGGAAAGATCACTGGAGTTGGAGAGGTCGGACCAGTAAAAGATGTCTACCTAGTGGACGGTCTCTGTCACAACCTGCTAAGCGTCAGCCAGAGCACAGACAAAGGAAATTGGGTAATATTTGATTCACATGAGTGCATTATAGTTGACAAGCAGGATCTAAATTTAGATAAGGCCAACTTAAAGTGTAAACTTAAGGCTAATAGAAATGGAAACCTATATACTTTAGACTTGTGCCAACAACTAGAAGAAAAATGCTTTATATCCAGTGATGAGAACAGTTGGCTTTGGCATAAGAGACTAGCTCATGTTAATTTCACCCAACTCGACATGCTAATTAAAAAGGAGCTAGCTATAGGCATTCCATCATTTAAAGTGAAGCATGATTTTATCTGTGAATCCTGCCAAAGAGGAAAGCAAACAAAGTCCTCGTTCACAACCAAGAAGAAAGTCTCCACCAGCAGGCCCTTGGAACTAATCCACATGGATTTGGTTGGGCCAACAAGAGTGAAGAGCCTGGGTGGAAACCTATATGCTCTAGTGGTGGTGGATGACTATTCAAGGTTTACCTGGACTATGTTTCTTGCCTCTAAGCAAGATACTTTTGATGCTTTTGTTGTCCTGGCTAAGAAAGTGCAGAATGAGAGAGAGCTCAAGATCACAGCCATAAGGACAGATCATGGAGGAGAATTTGAGAACCATAGCTTCTCTGAGCTATGTGAACAAAATGGCATAGAACACAACTTCTCAGCTCCTAGGACGCCTCAACAGAATGGAGTTGTCGAAAGAAAGAACAGGGTTCTGACAGAGATGGCTAGAAGCATGCTCAATGAGAAAGAGGTTTCTCAAGTGTTCTGGGCGGACGCTATGAGCACTGCTTGCTATATCTCTAACAGAGCCTATGTTCGCAAGGGCTTGGACAAGACTCCCTACGAGCTGTACAAAGGGAGGAAGCCCAACATCAGCCACCTCAGAATCTTTGGGTCAAAGTGCTATGTGCACAACAATGGAAAGGTAAATCTGGGTAAGTTCGACCCAAAAGCTGATGTAGGTATGTTTATAGGATATTCCCTTAGGAGTAAAGCATATAGAGTATACAACATGACAACTAAAGTTGTAGAAGAATCAATGCATGTTGTATTCGATGAAACTCCTACATGGGGACAATCCACAGAAGATGATGAAATACTCAATCTTCCAAAATTACCATCATCTTCTTCACCATCAAAAGAAACACCAGCAAGCAATCCTAAGGAAGAAGATGAACTCAGTGATGAACCTAGAGTGCAGACCGTGTCTGATGAGGCACAGTTGCCAACAGCTAGGAGGCATCACAGAGATCATCCTCTTGATCAAGTGCTTGGTGATGTTTCTTCTGGTGTCAGAACCAGAAGACAAGTTCAAAATGAAGTTGAGTTTGATGCTTTTCTGTCTCAAATAGAACCAACTTCAGTTGAACAAGCTCTTGAGGACTGCGACTGGATTCTTGCCATGCAGGAAGAGCTAAATCAATTTGAAAGAAGTCGAGTCTGGGAACTAGTCCCTAGGCCGTCTCATCAATCAATAGTAGGGACTAAGTAGGTCTTTAAAAACAAACTGGATGAGACAGGTCAAATTACAAGAAACAAAGCCAGATTAGTAGCCAAAGGATATAACCAAGAAGAAGGCATTGACTATGAAGAAACATTTGCTCCAGTCGCTAGACTTGAAGCAATAAGGATTCTTCTAGCCTTTGCATCCATGAAGGGCTTTAGGCTATATCAAATAGATGTAAAGAGTGCATTTCTTAATGGTTATATTAAGGAAGAGGTATATGTAGAACAACCTCCTGGCTTTGAGGATCTCAAGCATCCCAAACATGTGTATAGATTAAAGAAAGCTTTATATGGCCTAAAACAAGCTCCTAGAGCTTGGTATGAGAGACTTAGCAGTTTTCTGCTAGGCAAAGGTTTCTCAAGAGGCAAACTTGATAATACACTGTTTATTCTTCACAAAGATAGAAACATGTTAATTGTCCAAATTTATGTTGATGATATTATCTTTGGGGCAACTAATGAAAAACTTTGTGAAGATTTCTCTAAGATCATGCAGGGTGAATTCGAAATGTCAATGATGGGAGAACTCACATTCTTCCTAGGCCTGCAAATCAAACAGAAGAAAAATGGAATCTTCATCTCCCAAACTAAGTACTGCAGAGAGCTACTCAAAAAGTTTGGGATGGATGAATGCAAGGAGTATGACACTCCCATGAGCACCACTGCCGCACTTGATGCTGACGCAAAGGGTAAATCTGTCAGCCTGCCCATGTATAGAGGAATGATAGGTTCCCTCTTATACTTAACAGCCAGCAGGCCTGACATTCAATTTAGTGTAGGCATGTGTGCTAGATTTCAAGCCAACCCCAAGGAGTCACATCTAACATGTGTTAAACGTATCTTGAGATACCTTGAGGGAACACAAGAACTTGGTCTTTGGTATCCCAGAGGTAACCAAGAGTTCTTGTGGGCTTATTCTGACTCTGATCATGCAGGTTATAAAACAGATAGAAAGAGCACCAGGGGACAATGCGCCTTCCTTGGTGGTTGTCTGGTGTCTTGGGCCAGCAAAAAGCAAACCTGTGTGTCCTTGTCATCCATTGAGGCAGAATACATCGCTGCAGCAAGTTGTTGTGCCCAAGTACTGTGGCTGAAGAACCAACTGAGAGATCTTGGCTTGGAGTTCCCTGAGGCACCTATCCTCTGTGACAACACAAGCACAATCAGCCTCGCCAAGAATCCGGTTCAGCACACAAGGACAAAGCACATTGATGTCAGACATCACTTCATCAGAGACCATGTTCAAAAGAAGGATGTCAAGGTGCAGTTTGTCCCCACACAACAACAGCTTGCTGACATCTTCACCAAGCCTCTGGGGGTTGACCAATTTACTTTTATAAGAGGTGATTTGGGAATGGTAAACCCAAATGAGGTGTAACTTCTATTTTATACTTGTTTTTAATACTCACAAAAATACTAACTTAGGCATCGGAGTGCCAATATGTGTTTTTGTAGGCTCACAATGTTAAATCTTAAGAAATTGCAACTGGAAGCAAAACCACTTCCGGATGATCACCCACTGACACTGGATGATTGCTCAAGGCAACCAAGAGCGCCTATCTAACCGGAAGCAAAACCACTTCCGGATGATCCTTTGTTGGGACTGAGTGTTGAACTAAAGCAAGCAAGAGCGCCAGTGCCTGAGCAAAGGGACACGTCACTTCAGAAAACGTTTCAACTTCCTCAATGAGACGTTATGCCTTCTCTGATAAGATGAAGCGACACGTGTCATCAGGTGTGTCGTTCCAACTTAAATTGTTTACGTTACCCAATGTGTGAAAATCTGAAAAGACATGACCATTTTGCCCTCAGTAACTTTTCCTATAAATAGGGTGTCATTTTTCACTTTCACTTTTTACTTGCATCATTTTCACTTTCACCATTCTCTCTGAAATTTTCTTCATCTTCATCTGTGTTCTTCATCTGTTCTTCAATTTCTTCATTCATTTCTTCGCATTTCATCTCTTTTTACCACCAACCCATACAAAAATGGCCGGATCTCATGAATCCAACCCAGTTACCAAGAAACATTCTTCATCCAAGAAACACAAGTCAAAATCTGGGAAATCTCGTCATGAACATTCTCGGAAATCTGGGCAAAATGATGAACATCATGAAGAACATCATGAACACCGTGAAGTTTCTGGGCAAACACCGGGGCAGAATGAAAATATTCAGGGTCAGCCTGGAACTTCTGGTAGAGTGGCAGAACAGTTAGTGGTTCCTGAACAAGAGAGGGAAGCCCTGAGAAAAGGGAAGAAGAAGAAGGTGCAATTTGCTGAAGAGCCTTCTTCAAAGAGGCAGAGGGTTGAAGAAGATGACCCTACAATGTACAGAGATGGGGCCTTAGAGAGTGTGGCCGCCAAGTTTGAGACATCCATTCCCATCTTCAACCATGGGCTGTTCATCGATCTAGACAAGATTGATGAACTAGGGTTTCCTCACCTTCGCCCTTATCTAGAGAAATACATGCCATGGCTGGGGATCAACTAGGACTACAATGTCAACGTCCTGCGAGTGTTCTGTCAATCTCTCACAGGAAAAGCTAAGTTCAAAAAGGTTGATGGAAAGGAGCAAATTCACAAACTCTCCTTCACCGCCACTGTAAGGGGGAGAACCTTCAGGTTCACGTGGAAGACGTTGAATGAAATGATGGGGATCACAGACGGGAGCATGAATGAGTGGCTATACCCTGAGTCACTAAAGTTCAGCAAGGAGGATCTCGAGAAGCTGTATGGCACCTCAGGGAAAAAGGTGTCCAAGATGTCTGACTCTTACAGGCTCTTGTATTACGTCTACTCCCGAATAATGACACACAAAGGGGGTAACTTCAACGAGTTCACCTTGATTGACAACCCTTGGTTCCCCAGACTTCTCAAACAGCAACCTATCAATCCCGGCCAGTTGATCTGCCTAGAGCTTCAGCGATGGTTGACAAATGACAAGTCTGACCATCTTCCCTATCCCACTATCATTGTCTTCCTCTTTGAGAAGCATCTGATCAAGGCCACATCTGCTGTGGAGGATGAAAATGTCAAGTGTAGACCTGTGGGAGCTACCAACATTGGGAAGATGGGCATCAAATATGTGAAGCCTGCTAAGCCCACTCGCTCAGGCTCACAAGCCAGTAGTGCTTCTGGGACTTCAGCCCCCTCTGCATCTGGAGCAGGGGATCAAGAAGTGGACTCCCATGCTGGGCCAAGTCGAGCTACAAAGGTACCAGCTACTGTCAGGGCCTTTGCAGAGGAACTAAAGGAGGAACTTATCTTTAGATTGCCTGACTCCTTGGTAGGCCCTCTCCGTGCTGAATGTGAAACTGGCTTCCAGCAGCAAGGGGAGCGAATTCAGAGGCTCGAAGACAGGGTAGGCCAAGTTGAAAATTATCTTGCCGGGGTGAATGCAAAACTAGACCTCATCCTCCAGCACCTACAAATTCCCCAACCATTACAAGGTAACCTACCACCACCTCCTCCCCCTCCTCCCCAAAACCCTCCTCCTCCTCCTCCTTCTGGTCACCCTCAACTTCCCCCTCCTCCTCCACCTAATACTCAACAACCTCAGCCACCACCACAAAATGACCACCACTCACCACCTTCCCCAAACAATGACAACCAATCTCAACCTTCACCTACCCATGCCCAACAAACCCAAGACTCTCCTCAACACTCTCCTCGCCAATCCCCTAGCCACTCCCCATCTACACCTTCCTCACCTATTCTCAATCGCCCTGGCGCCCTCTCCACTTCACTACTCCGCCGAACCTTCCCCCCATTCCAACCCTACCCATCCAAGCGCTAGACCCAGATCCAACCCCCTAGCCGAACACCTAGGTTTTAATACTGACAATCACCCTCTCAGTCAACTATACAGCCGAGACTACCCCACCACATCTCAAACCCCCATAGTCATTACCTCTCGAGACAACCCTGATGACATCTATTACCTCCGGGACCAATCCCCTATCAGGTGGACGGAACCACAACCTGATATCTACTACTCCACCTACCCCTATGATGGCCTCTTTACCCACCCTACCTTCTTCGAAAGGAACTCCACTTACTTTCCCAACCCTCCTCAAACTCCAGAACACCAATCTTCTCCCACATCCTCTACCTCTACCTTCTCACCCTCCCCTCCTAAGCGATTTGGCCCTGAACCTCCACCACCCTCCTCACCCACTCCATCCCTGGCCCTCACCCTCTTTGATGATGACAAAAGGGGGAGAAATACTCTGTCTGCTCTTCGCCTGGCCATGAACACAAGGGATACCCTCAGCCAGCCATCACTTTGGATTGATGAAGATATCGCGGCTGCTCTTCGCCGTGCCATGGAATCCCAAAGGCTGGGTGGAGCTGAGAGCCTAATAAGGGGAGAAGCCATCCGGTTCATGCAGCAGCAGAGAGCGACTGAGCAAGGACCACAATTGGAAATGGTTGTTTTTGAGCAGAATGTACAGCCTGAGTCATCCTCATCAGAGCCTCCTCCAACTAAGACAAATCAAAATATCCTTGAGGAGATTATGATGAGGTGGGGACTGAAGAGGACCAACCATCCTCCTATTGTGATAGCCAAGCCAATCCCTGCATCCTCTGGGCAAGAATCTGATATCCCCTCGTCTGAGCAATCATCTGCCCCTCCTCCCTCATCTGAGCCAGCGGTCACATTCAGTGAATCTAGAAAGAAGGCTGTTGCCAGGAAGCGTGCCAAGCATATTATTGACTCCACTGAATCTGCTGAGAGTGAGGAAGAAGAGACTCTCTCTGGCCAGTATGTGCAAGAATCTTCATCTGCCCATGTTGAACAAGAGATCCCAGCAGTACAAGCTGTTCTTATTCTGAAGGAGATCAAATTAGAGATAGAAGATATGACTCCTGAGGAATTTGAAAAATATGGATACACGGACAAGATCACTTTTGGTCAGCTGGGTTGCTTGGATGCTGACAGAGCAAAAGCCAAACCCTCTCAGCCAATACCCAAGGGCAAAGGAAAGGGGAAGAGGAAAGCCCAGGAAGTTGAGGATGACCCCAACTTCCCTGTATGGAATGTGAAGATCCGGGCTGTCCACTATCCTGATGGCGTGGTCATTCCCTTCGATGATGCTACAGGGTTCCCTGGGTATGAAGAAGTAGAGAACATGAAGAGGGCATTTGAGGAATCCATTGAGTCTGAGAGACTCAGAAGAGAAAGGGATGAAGAAGAGCTTCAGCGTATAATTGCCCAGATAGACCAGAATGTTCATGAGGCCGAGTTAGCCAAACTTCAAAAGGAGAGTGAAGAGAGACAAAAGGAGAGGGAGAGGAAAAAGAAAGACAAACCCTGAACCCTCATTCCAACCTTTTAACTTAGAAAAATTTTCCTTTGTTTTCATGCATATTTCCTTCTTGCTTAGTGTAGATTACCTGTATATGTTTTGCTTGTATGCTCTAACATGTAATCTCTGCTTATTAATAATATTTGTCTAAGTTACTTGCACTTATCTATTGCTTTTATTTTTCTGCTAATCCTTTCATATGAACTTAATCGATAAAACTAAGTTTGTCATCATCAAAAAGGGGGAGAATGTTAGAATCTTAAGTTTTGATGAAGACTAAAATGTGAAAGAACTTAGAAAGCAATAGGTGAACATAGAACCCTAAGTAAAAGTGCAACCGGATGTGGACGTACTTCCGGATAGACTAGGACTAGCGCTCGCGGATGAATGTTTCATCCCCCAGCGAGAGCAAGTAATTCATTAGGGAAATAACTTAGTCCATGAGCACTAGATATACAAATCCTTAAGACTAAGCTAAGATTCAACCGGAAGTGAATATGCTTCCTGTTAGATTTTGGCTGGCGCTGGCTGTTGGAACAAGATAACACTAAGCGTCAGTAAACATCAGCTACATCCAGTAGAATCACTTCCTGATAAGCTTTCACTAGCGCAGACTGATAGAATGATTTAACACTAAGCGTCAGTGAACATAAGCCACATCCAGTAGAATTACTTCCGGATAAACTATGACTGGCGCTGATTGTTGAAATGAAGGACACTGAGCGAGAGTGAGTAATAGTGAACAAAATCCTTCATCCAGTAGATTTACTTCCGGATGTAGAAGTGCTTCCTGATACAAGGAATACCACTTAGGCTAAGTTACTCCCACTGCATGTGACTATATGTTTATACTGTTAGACTAACCCTCAGTGCAGCACACTCAGTAGAATTGCTTCCGGATGAGAATCTGCTTCCGCAAGCAATCAGAATGTCAGAAGTGTCAGAATACTTTTGTCAGAGCAGAGGTGTCAAGACTACTTTTCAGAGATAAAGCAAGTCAACCCTGCCATGCATTAATGAAGCATTTATTGGGCAAACGGTAACATGGGAAAAACGGTCATATTCAAACGGCTCTCCCACCTACCAAGAGTCAGATTGCCTGAAGACTATATAAAGGAGCTCAAACTTCATTTATGAAAAAAAAGCTGTTCATCTTTGAATATTCTTGAGAGAAGTTAGAGCGAGAAACTAAGAACACCTTCAAGCATTCAAAGCTGCCCAGAAAAGTAAAGAGCATTTAACACATCAAGTGATCTTTTTCATCTACATATTCTGTACTCTTTGTTGTTAAGTCTCTTTCTGTTATAAGAGCATTGATTGTACTTAAGTGTGTAACACTATCCGTTCTTTGAGAGAACTTAGTTAGAAGAATCCTTTGAGTGTAAAGGTTAACCCCTTGCTCGGTGTGAGGGGGAGCTATTTAGAAAGGTTACAAGTGAGCCTTGTGTAAAACTTGTAGTTGTAAGGTTGCAAGTGATCCCGTCCAAAACTTGCAGTTGTAAGGTTTCAGGTGAACCCGATTTAAAACCTGAGAGATAGTGGAACTCGGCCTGGGTGGTTGAGAACTGGACGTAGGTCAGGTAGACCGAACCAGTATAAATCTTGTGTTGGTTTTATTTGAGCATTTATTTTTGTAGCACAATTCACCCCCCCTCTTGTGCATCCATTACTTTCATCCATTACTCTTGACTTCTTAAACAACTTTTTCTTCCATGTCATCTACCAACACTGAAGAAGAAATCAAAGAAGAAGAATAAAACATGGCGGGTGTCGTCTACTCTGAAGAAGAGAAAAACAATCACAAAATACCTTAGAAAAACATGAACTTGATAGAGCACAAAATCTCCTAACCTAGAAACCCTAGAGCCTTCTCCAAAGCTTTGCAATGATCAATCTATGAAACCACAACAATTCCTAAAAAAACCCACATCATTAGAAACTCTTGTTAGACTTAGAAGATGCGAAAGAAATACCCAACACTGTCAAGTAACTCAGAAATTCGAAAAGTACAACAAACCCCAACAAATTTCACCTTTAAATTAAAGAAAAAAGAGGGAAAAATAAACATAAGAAGTGACATATCATCCAAAGCAATCACCTCAGCGTCCTTAAACACGTCGGAACACCGACTCCCACCAGCGACAGCGATCAAACTCTCTTTTGTGTCCTATCGCATGAAGAAGGCAATGGTAAAAGGGGAAGTCGAAAATGGAAAGGTCAAGACAAGTTTTGCAAGATGAGATGAAGGAAGAAGAGAGAAACAAAACAGAGTGAAAAATACAGAGAGAAGAAGGAGCAGTTCGTCCAGTAAGCATATGGGAGGAGGATGAAATTAAAATTGAAATTCAAAAGAGAGAAGGGCGAAGGGGCAAAAATAGCCACCGTAATTTTCAAAATGGACAACTTTGGCACCCGTAATTTCGATGGTGCAAAACCGGACATTATAAACCAAAATGGGACAAATCTAGCACTCTTAAACATAGGTGTTAAGTTTGACCGTTAGTTGACTGGGAATGATGATATGACATAATGACGTGGCACCATGAGGCATTATGTGTCACTCCCATGCTGATATGTATATGACATGGCAAAAATGAAAAAAATTCCCAGTTCCCATAATCATCCTTCCTCTCTCATATTCCATCCCATAATCTCTGTACTTCTAAAAATTTTATTCATCACTCTCATCAAAGCCTCCATTGCAGCAACTAAATGAAAGAAGATGAAATTTGGGCAGAAAAAAGAAGATGGACTGGTGATGAAGACTGAGGGAAGCAAAACGTGAGTTTCAATACTGAAAATCGGAGAAGAAGCTCTCCAGCTCAGCTTACAAATTTGGTTATAACTGAATATGTTTTTCCCCTTTTCATTTTCAGATTCGTTTCCTTTTTTTCAGTTTCTTTTTTCAGTTTCTATCTCTCTCGCTTTTCTTCTTCAGTTTCTTTTTTACCCGCTCCTGTAGTATGACTGGATATACATATCAGATTATACATATCAGATTAATTTTTTTTCATTTTTGTCATGTCATATACATATCAGCATGGGGGTGACACATAATGCTTCATTGTGCCACGTCATTGTGCCATATCATCATTCTCAGTCAATTAACTGTCAAACTTAACACATATGCTTAATAGTGCTAGATTTGTCCCATTTTGGTTTATAATGTCCGGTTTTGCACCATCGAAATTACGGGTGTCAAAGTTGTCCATTTTGAAAATTACGGTGGCTATTTTTGCCCCTTCGCCCAAGAGAGAATATGTGGGAGGCTGATGAAAGTGAATTTGAAATTCAAAATGAAGGCTTTGTTGAGACATGTTAAGGTGAGAGAATTTTGTGAAGCAAAGCTTCCCGTGGAAGAAAATGAAAAGGGTGTGAAAAGTGTGTGAGTGAAGCAAACATCAAAAGAAAACACAAGCTGAGCAGTGGATCCCACGGACATGTGTCAAGCAGGCAGTGCTCCTTATGAACAGTAACCTGAGGCAGTTTATTGGGGTCTTCTGCTTTTATTGATATATAGATAGGATATTATCGGTATACTAAACGCTCTGCACTCTCAAATTCATTTTCCTTTCCACAACTCTGATTTATATTATCATCCACTCAAGTGTTGTTTGTAATCTTTATTGATTATATTAACTTTACTATCAAATTAAAATTTATCTGTGATACTCTGCTTCCATGGCGACTTCTTCTTTATGTATGTTTTGCTTTTATATGATTCTCATATTTTTTCAGTGTTGACTCCAGATGGAAAATATTTCGCTCAAAGACTTGGACGGAAAAAGGGAGACTTGAACTGTTATTGTCAAAGTGCTAAGAAAATGGGAAGTTCATCAAAAAGCTCCTCCGTTTTTTTCAGATAAAAGCTCCTCAGTTCACACCATGGAAATTGTGACCAAGAAATTCTCAGGTTCAATCATTTATTGGGAAAAACACCAAGTTAGCGCTTGAGGCAGAAGATGCATTAATATATGAGGGGAAAAATTGATTTAGCTTTAGGAGAGATGAACAGTCTGAATTCAAAAACAGTTGACAAACATGATGTAATTACAGAAAGCAATAAAGAATTGGATGTCACTAAGGCTGAAATGGCCTTAGCATGGAAGAAAGTTTAGCAACATGAAGTGCAAATGCATGAGTTACATCAAAACCTTGAACCAAGAAGGTTATTTAATGTTCCAATCGGCTCCTTTGCTAAGAACATGTCAATGTGCCCTGTTTTTTAACCACATCAATAACCCCTTTTTGAAAGGTCACATTGTATGTCATTTTCACCTTTCCATCCTATATTAAAAAACAAAACCTCAAATATATTATTGTCAAATGTTACTCTTATTAGATTAATTGAATTTACTTTGGTGATCTGCACATGTATTCTTTATTATTCAATATATAAATACAATCATAACCGCCTATGTCTTTGTCTTTGAACCATCGTTAATTTATACTGTAAAATTAAATTCTGTAGTAATAACAAGCGTCTCCGAGCATCACTATTTATTTTGAAAAAATTGTATTATACCTACCATAAATAAAAACTCCCCGTGCAACGCACGGGTCATCTGCTAGGCCAGAGATAGCATGTATTCCATCATTTTTTGTGCATGTTATTTTTATAAATGCCCCCTAATTTAGAGGCAATAAAACTATTTAAATATATAAACTTTTTCTATTTAATATAAATGCATAAATGGGACAAAAAAACAATATACATTTGCACAAGTTTTTATTAATTCATTTGTTTTGAATAATAAATAACTACAAATAAAATTGAGAAATTACAGTAAAGGGCTTACATATGAATATTTATGGAGCATGAAAATCTAGAAATTGAAATTATCTGGGAAGATCAACTACAAAAAGAATTAGTCCAAGTAAAATTCTAGATGAGAAGGTGCCCTGAGGAAATTTGGTTCACTTTTGGGGGCGGGGTTTAGATGGGGGAGGTTGGGGGTTGGAGTTTGACTCTTCTTTTATTTTTATACATGCGCAAGTTTAATTCTTTACTAAGTTAAAAATATTACATGTAATATAAATTTAAAATATTTGAAAATACAACTACCCAAAATATTTAGTTCAAACGAACTTGCAAATGGGGGAAACCAGGTGCCTAGGTGAAATTTGATTTATTTTTTTTCCGAGGGGGGTGAGGGGGTTGGGTTTGCATGGGGAGGTTCGGGATAATGTTTGACATTTCTTTTTGTTTTTAGACATGGGTAAGTCTGACTCTCAATCAATTTAAAATATTACTTTGTCATCTAAATTTATATTTTTTGAACCAATTAATTGATAATGATAATAGGTATCACATTGAAGTGAGATTTACATAATGGTTGGATAACACCTTTAGTGTCATTTTTAGGTGTTTTAAGAATATATATTTGGAGAAGTAAAAGGTTTTGGAGTTTTTATTTTCATTCTAGTTTAAATATTACACATGCATAATTTCTATTTTATTTTCTAACACATTTTAGTTCTTGCCAGTTCTATATTATTAGCATTTTGCCTTTAAAAAAATTTAGTATTAGGATTGGGAGCGTTTTGGTCACATTGTAAAAAGAGTTCTACATAATAGCAACATGGTGAATATAAGAGAATCAATATTACATGTTAATGTACCATTGTAATTGTAACATTCTAAGTATTCTTTTTATTTTTATTATTTATAACAAATTACTAAATAACTGGAATTTAACATCGTAAATGAATTTAGAAAGTTTCACACATTTTTAGGGAATTTGTTAGGATTTTATTTCCATTATAAGTGAAAGAAAATAATAAGGTATTTAGTTTTAGTTTGAGAATGACTTATTTTAGAAATTTATTTAGAACGTGGTGACATCCAAAAATTTTGATGTTAAAGTAAATTGTGATAATGCTAGATTTAATATATTTTTGATACATCGGAAATAAAAGACAACAAACTACAAGCTACTCAAAAAGAAAAACAACTAAGTAATGCCCAATGATGCGAAGAAATCAAAAGCTTCGTCACGAGTTAATAGGCGCAATCCAGGTCCCAATTGCAAAGCATGCTTAGCAAGGAGATCTGCATAAACATTTTCTTCTCTGCACCTCCACAACACATGAACCCTCCAATCCCTTTCTAACAGCAACTTGAATTCTGTGATCAATTCTACACTCTCATGTCGCACGAAGTCCTCTATATTTTGAAGCTCCACCATCTCCATCGTATCTGTCCATATTCTACAGTTCTTGATGTTCAAATTCCATGCTCTCCTTAACCCGCAGATACACCCCCACAACTCCACTTCAAAGCTATTCCTGGCTTTTATACCACAAGTGAAAGCCTCCATCAACCCACCATCTTGGCATGAAATGATTCCTCCACAGCCCGACACACCAACAGCCTTAGAGTAAGCCCCGTCAACACTTACTTCAAAAACTCGTTCACTATTATTATCATTCCCCTCCCTCTCAAGATTAGCATTAGAAGAAGAGTTATTTTTCTCATGAACTGAGTGGACTTGCTCATACAACGGGCAATGCCAAAAATTTCAGATAGCGCTTCTATCACACTAAGTGTAGCTCCTTGGTGTGTTCTCTCATTTCTCCTTCTCCATAGTAACCAACAAGTTATACAAAATAAAACGTTCCACTCCCCATGCTGGCCATTAGATCTCTTCTTTATATTCATTCTCAACCATTCATCAATATTACTATTCCAAAACTCATGATCATCATGGTGCACTCCCAACTCCAGCCATATTTCCTGTGCTTTTGGACAATCACGTGAAACATGAGAAATATTCTCTCCTTTATCAAGACAAACATCACATACACCAGACACATGTAGACCTCGTTCACGTTTGAATTCATTTGTGAATAGTCTATTTTGAGTCATTAACCATACGTGCATCTTACATCTCTCTGGCGCCTTCACTTTCCATAATTTGGGCCAAACATTATGATCTTCTATATTTGCATGTGTTAAGATAGAGTAAGCCGACTTCGTGGTAAACAAACCACTCTTTTCATGCATCCAGCGGGCTACCATATTATTATTTCTTTGAACAACCTCTATACCATCATGAAAGGAAGCCCACACATCTTTAACACCACTCCAAAGACGAGAGCCTTTCCTCTTCATATCAATAATAGGTAATAATAGATCATTGCCACACCTATATTTTCCCCTTATCACATTCGTCCATAAAGCATCGCTATTTGTGATTAAACCTCATCCCACCTTCATCAAAAGAGCCTTATTTTGTTGTCGAGAGTGACGCAGCCCCAGCCCTCCTGAACACCTTCGTTTACAAATTTCTCCCAAGCAACAAGATGAGTCCTCTTTTTCTCAGAAGTAGAGCCCCATAAAAAACCTCTTGAAAGCTTATCAACTTCATTACAAACATTCACAGGTAAAAGGGTTGTTTGCATGACATAATTGGGGATGGGAGAGATAGTAGCTTTAACAAGAGTACAACGACCTGCTAGAGATAATGAATGCACCTTCCATCCAGCTAACCTTGATCTTACTCTATCCACAACAAACTTGTAAGTATTCTTCGTTACAGTCTCGTGGTGAAGAGGAACTCCCAAGTATTTCCCAAGGTCAACGGCTCTAGTATATCCAAGTGCGTTACTTAACTCCTCCCTAACATTATGATTAACATTTTTGGAGAAAAGAACACGAGTTTTTGCATCATTAACTCTCTGTCCTGAAGCTCTACAAAACAATTCCATACAGTTCTTAATGATTCTCACTTGTCTCATACTAGCTTCTCCAAACAAAACAAGATCATCTGCAAAAAATAAGTGAGAACTAGGAGGCCCTTCCTTATTCAGCTTAATTGGTTTCCATTCCCCCTTATTCATCCGCTCCTGAATTAAATGAGCCAATTTCTCCATTCCTATAACAAATAAATATGGAGAAATCGGATCCCCCTGTCGCAAACCTCTAGAAGGGTTAAATTGCACTGATTTACTACCATTCCACAGAATTTGCATTGAAGGAGAAGTAATACACCATTCAAGTAGATCAATAATTCTATCCGGCAAATTCAGTTCCCTTAAACAGTCCAGAATGAAAGACCATTTGACTCTATCATATGCCTTCTCAAAGTCAATTTTAATGGCCATAAAACCCTTTCTTCCCTTCATAGACCGCATAGAATGTATCACTTCTTGCGCAACAATAATATTATCATATGCTAATCTACCAGGAACAAAACTGCCTTGGTTTGGAGAGATAATAGTAGGTAGAATGGGTTTAATTCTGTTCACCACTATTTTTGTAACTAGCTTATATATTGTTACACAAACTTATCGGTCTAAAATCTTTCAGCCTTTCCGGAAAATCAATCTTCGGAATTAGAACAACAAAAGTTTGATTAACTTCCCGGATATGTCGTGGATCCTCAAAAATCTTCATAATAAATTCGCACAGAGAAGAACATACCTTGCTCCATTGATTCTGAAAGAAAAGAGCATTAAAACCATCAGGTCCCGGAGCTTTCAAGGGTCCCATACTTCGCAGCACAGTTTCAACTTCTACTTGAGAAACTCTATTAACCATTGCCGAGAGCCACATCGGATTAACCTCCGGATATGTAATATCACATTTTATCTTTGTACCTGCAGGATCATCTGTTAGAATCTTTAGTTTTGATGAAGACTAAAATATGAAAGAACGAGCCAAACACTTAGAGAATATTAGATTAATATAGAACCCCAAGTAAGAGTACAACCGGATGTGGATTTACTTCAGGATGGACTAGGACTAGCGCTCGCGGATGAACGTCTCATCCCCCAGCGACAGCAAGTACTTCACTAAGTAATAACTCAATCTAGGAGCATTAGATGTACAAAACCTTTGAGACTAAGTTAAGATGCAACCGGATGTGGATTTGCTTCCGATTGCCTTTAGGCTAGCGCTGGCTGTTGGTATGGATAACGCTGAGCGCCAGTGAACATAACCCAATGTCCAGTGGAATTGCTTCCGATTGCTTAGTGACTAGAGCTGGGTGTTGGTTTGGATAACTCTGAGCGTCAGTGAGTAAAATATGAACATAACCCAACGTCCAGTGAAAGTGCTTCCGGATGTGGAATTGCTTCCGGATGTAAAAGAACTCCCTTAGACTAAATGAACTCCCACTGCATGTGACTATGTGTTAATATTGCTAGACTAACGTTCAAGTGCAGCACACTGAGTAATGTTGCTTCCGGATGTGAATCCGCTTCCGCAAGCAATCAGAATGTCAGAACGTTCAGAGCAGTGCAGTGTCAGAGTGCTTTTGGCAGAGCAGAGTTGTCAGAACTACTTTTCAGAGATAAAGCAAAGTCAACCCTGCTAAGCATTAATGAAGCATTAAATGGGCAAACGGTAACTTGGGAAAAACGGCCATATTCAAACGGCTAACCCACCTACCAAGAGTGAGAATACTTGAAGACTATATAAACAAGCTCAACTTCATTTATGAAGACATCTAATATCTTTGACATCTTGAAGCAAGCAAAAGAGAGAAACCGAGAAATCCTTCAAGCATTCAAAGCTGCCCAGAAAAGAGAAAGAGCATTTAACTCATTGAGAGATCTTTTCATCTACTTATCTTGTACTCTTTGTAGTTAAGTCTCTTCTTGTATTAAGAGCATTCATTGTACTTAAGTGTGTAACATTATCCGTTCTTAAAGAGAACTAAGTTAGAAAATCCTTTATTTGTAAAGGTTGAACCCTTGCTGGTTGTAAGGGGGAGCTAGTTAGCAAGGTTGCAAGTGAGCCTTTGAGTAAAACTTGTGGTTGTAAGGTTGCAAGTGATCCCGTCCAAAACTTGCGGTTGTAAAGGTTCCAGGTGAACCCGCTTGTAAAACCTTTTGATAGTGGAACTCAACCTGGGTGGCTGAGAACTGGACGTAGGTCAGGAAGACCGAACCAGTATAAACCCTTGTGTTGTTATTGTTTGATTTTTATTTGGTAGCACAATTCACCCCCCTCTTGTGCATCCATTACTTTCATTTGGTATCAGAGCAGGTCTTTCTGACTTGATTCCAACGAATCTAGAAAGTAAAGATCCAGTAATGAATACAGATTATTCCTTGCCAGATGTCTCTATTCAACCCAACAAGCCTCCAGGCTTTGATGGGTATAATTATCCATTCTGGAAATTTCGAATGGAGACCTACATCAAATCCAGCGACATCCGACTCTGGGATGTGATTGAACAAGGGAATCACACCCCTCTAGATGATGATGGCTTTGCAAAGCAGCGAGCCAGATACACCAATGAGGACTATGCTCTAGTCCAGCTAAACTTCAGGGCCATGCACTACATTCAATGCGCCCTTAGTCCTAAGGAGTTTCATAGGATCAGCCACCACAAAACTGCTAAGGATATGTGGGAGGCTCTTGAGGCTGCTCACTCTGGAACTAAGGGAGTGAAGGCAAGACGGGTCGAGATGTTGATAGAAGAGTTTCACAAATTTGCCATGATTAGTCCAACTGAGCCAATCAGAGAGCTGGAGCTCAGGTTCACTCATCTTATCAATAACCTGGCCTCTCTGGGCAAGGACATTCCTGAAAGAGAACAAGTCAGCAAGATCTTAAAAGTCTTAAAAGGTGATTGGATTACCAAAGTTACTATCTTGCAGGAAGTCCAAGGAGAGTCAACCAGCTCTATCACTGCGCTGTTTGGTTCTCTGGCTGAATACGAACCAACTCTGCTGGCTCAGAGAGCTCCTCAAGCCTCATCCAAAACCAAGAATCTTGCCCTTGTTGCTCCCAGCAAGGAGAAGATTGATGATAATGATGATGATGAGGATGATGAGGAGATGGCTATGATGGTGAGGAAGTTCAGAAAGTTCTTCAAGAAGAAAGGAGGCTTTCAGAAAGGTGATTCCAGCCAGAGGAAGGGATATAAGAAGGAAAGGGCCCCCAGTGTGCTTTGAGTGTAAAAAGCCTGGCTACTTCAGGGCTGAGTGTCCAAGCTTGTAGAGATCAAAAGAGAAGGATAAAATAAAAGCCTTTGTATCCTCCATCTGGGTGAATAGCTCAGACGAAGAAGCAAGTGATGAGGAAGAGGTTGCCAATCTCTGTCTGGTTGCCAGAGAAGATGATGAGGAAGCATCCTCAGATTTTGATCCCATCCAGGAGGACAGTGAGGTAACTTTTTCTGAATTACAAGAGGCTTATAATGAGGTTCACGAAGAATTCTCCCGATTATGTAAAGCCTATAAAGTTTTGAAAATTAAAAAGGAATCACTTGAGTCCAAGGTGGACTCACTGAGTGAAGAGCTAGCGGAAGCCAGAAAGCTTCCGGTAGCGGATGGCAAGGGTTCTCCCCAAGCAGAACCCAATGCCTCAACACTTGAGAGCTGCCCTAGTTGCAGCAAAATCTCAGCTGAAAGAGATAAACTGCAAAATGCCCTGCAGAAGTTCACAAATGGATCTGAAATGTTAAATATCATTTTAATGAATCAAAGGGCATATAGGGACAAGACTGGCTTAGGATACAAACCTAGAGGGAAAAAGTGGGTAGAACCAAAAGTGAAGCCCTACTTAAAATTCTTCCATAAAGCCACTGATCACAGTTCCACACCTTTTAGCTTCTGTAATTATTGTAACAGGAAGGGACACTCCACGTCCACCTGTAATGCTAAGAAGCATGGAGCAAACAGCTCTTATAAATGGGTCCCAAAAGGAACCAAGGCTACAAAGGATCCTCCCCCACAAAAAGATACTAAGGGAGGACAGGGATCCGGAGCCTGGAAACAATCCACAAGGAAAGCCCAAGAGCCTAGAGCCAACACTAGGCCAGAGGGACAGATTAATCATAAGTCCAAGGTAAAAATTAACACTGGACCAAGGGCTCTGGGAACTAATGACAGAGGACCCAAGAAAGGTTGGGTACCTAAGCTTGTTTGATTCTTTCAGGTGTGTCTTAAAGCATCCAAGAATAGGAAATGGTATATTGACAGCGGATGCTCGAGACACATGACTGGAGACAGAGACAAATTCAAATCCTTGGTGATCAAAGACGGAGCCACAGTTACCTTTGGAGGAAATCAAAGTGGAAAGATCACCGGAGTTGGAGTAGTTGGGCCAGTGAAAGACGTCTATCTGGTGGATGGTCTCTGTCACAACCTGCTGAGCGTGAGACAGAGCACTGACAAAGGAAATTGGGTAATCTTTGATTCACATGAGTGCATGATAGTAGATAAGCAGGATCTGAATCTAGATAAGGCCAACCTAAAATGCAAACTTAAGGCAAATAGAAATGGAAACTTATACACTCTAGATTTATGTCAACAACTGGAAGAAAAATAATTAATATCTAGTGATGAGAATAGTTGGCTTTGGCATAAAAGGCTAGCACATGTTAATTTCACTCAACTTGACATGCTGATTAAGAAAGAGCTAGCTATAGGTATTCCATCTTTTAAGGTTAAGCATGATTATATCTGTGAATCCTGCCAACGAGGAAAGCAAACAACGAGGGAACGATTGGACTCTTCAATGCCAAACAACCGTAGGGGCGGTTGGGCTCTTCAATGTCAAACAACCGTAGGTCACTTCTCTCAGTAAGTCAACCTATGATCCCCGATCCATCAATCTGAAAAGGATCCTCAGTACAAATAACTGTCGATTGGCCTATCGACAGTTATCATCGCGCGATGGTACAAATATAAATCAGTGTCATGCAATGCTCACAATATCCATATCCAACAATTTCAATCTCATCATCAATATCATGCACTTTTACCTTTTCCTTTCAATACCTCAATCTCAACTATTTAACTCCTTTCATCTAACTAACTATCAATACCCCTAACAGAAAAATATATGAACCCCTCACATCATATCCAAAATAAAACCAATCCAGTACAACCATCCACACCAGCCAAGATAATACATATAATGTTTCAAATTTCTTTTATACGAAAATAATCGTGTTTGAAAGGCACCCGATAGCCTGTTTTGTATAAAAAGAACCTTTCAAAGATAATATATATAAATAGAGGGTGAGAAAGGATTTTAACAATCCCCAACTAACGTCACCCTCAATGTTATAGCAAGGTTAAGTGTGATTACCTGTCGCCCTTAGCAATTTACGCAAAATCTCTCAACCATCCTTTCTTGATGCCACGAAAGCCTACTTGCATCCACTCCTAAAATAATATAGAGCATAATGATAAATTAATATCATTTCCCTTTATCATGATTAAACGTCTCTCTCGTATCCTTTCTTACTACCCAAATTTTCCCATTTATGTACCATGTCTTAATGAACCACATCAAACATAAACACACCATTACAATTAAACATTTGTATATGAACTCAAGAATAATCAAGACTCTATCAAGCACTTCCTCTTCATCAATATCATTCATCCAATTGAATTACAAGAGACTCAGGTAAGCAATTAAATACTCCAAGTAATCTATTTGGTTATTATAGAGACAAAGTAAGGAATTACAGATTTGGCACAAATCACACATTTATGAAAATTCACATGTCTCATCCTTTACTAATTCTCACCATTATTGATTCTACATCACAAACAAAACATGTCAACCATAGAAACATCAATAATCACCTATTCACCCCAAAAATGCTCACTTTAACAAAGGGAACTAATGCAGATTTCACGTCAGACCATTCAATTCGTCACAAACCACTTGAACATGGTAATAGTGATAGCAAAAATTAATAAACACACATGCATAGTAACAAATCAACAATATATATATATATATATATATATATATATATATATGCAAATAACATATTAATCACAACTCCAAGTACTCCCATCCCAAACCATATTTCAGCCCTTGAACACACAAGAGAACAAAAATAATGTTTGTTTCACAAACCTACATCCCTATGAACAATTACAGTCAATCATTCAGTTACACATACTGATTTGTCATTTTTGTACACAAACTCGAAACCAAAACAAACAGAACCAGACCCAGAAAAATCCACACAAATGGGCAAAAGAAACAATTTTAATCACTCACATATAACTTGTAATCCTTCACACTTCAAGAACCAATTATTTGTGCCAAAAATTAATCAAGGAAAAGTTATTCTTGCAGCAACACAATCACTTATATTTCTCAAACAATTTACATGGACAGAACCCCAAAACAGAACAAGAATTATTCCAATCCACTGCAAGAAAACAATGGCACACAAGAACTTTACTTTAATCCCAAACTATGCAAAGTATGTTTCAAAATTAATCTTAACCCCTCACTATAATTTAACTCAACTAACAAGATCCAAACACCAAAGTAACAACTCCCATGGTTAGAGGAACCAAATTCAAGGTTGTGAATTAACTCATACCCATTCCAAATCAAACAAGCAGTAAAATAAGCAAAGTCAAACAAGTTTTGTTGTTGTTTACTTAGAAATTTCGAGCCCAAAATCACTACAAACCCGCAGCCCTTAATCCCAACAATTAGGGTTTTATACAAAATTATCAAACCTTCAATCAATCCTTAAATCCTTTCTAAACTTCAAAAACCAACGCCTAAACATGCTTTTTGGTGGATTATCAAACCCAAAATAAAAACTCATTTTCGGATTTCTCTCAAGCTCACCGAAAATGAATGGAGAAAGGTATGAATATGAGGAAATAAAGTTACCTCAGTATGGTTTTGGTGTTGTATGAGTTGTGGGAGGCCGCCACCGCCGTGAAGCTCGCCGGAAATCGGCCATCTAGGGCTGGCCGACCCAAAAAAAAAACGAAGGAAGAATAAGGGAGATGAAGTTGAAACCAAGAAAGTAGCTTGAAGAACAACAAAGCACGAGTCTCACCGTTCACCGCCGTCATCCGCCGTCGTTCGCCGCCCACACTCGCCGGAAAACCAAACAAAAACGAAGCCAAGAGTTGTTGGGACGTGCAGATCGGCCGAGCACCACCAAGAACTGAACAACCCACTCGATTTTGAAACTTAAGATGGAAGAATATAGGTGGATAGGTGAAGGAAAATGATGAGAGGGTTGAGGGAAGTGAGGACCGAAGTTGTGCTTGAAAGGGAGAGGGAGGTCCGCCGTAAGGAAGGAGGGAAATCGGCGAGGGACTCCTTCATCCTTGCTTCCAGCCGCCGGCACCGCTGCGTGTGGCCGCCGGAGACGAAGAATGGTAGAGGGTGAGCAGAGAGAGAGAGACCGAGAAGATGAAGGAAGGGGAAGAGAAGTGAAATGTGTGTGTGTGTCGGCGGTTTTGTAAGGAGGGAGGGGAAAGACATGTTTGGTTAGGTGAAATAAGGGTGGTATATGATAATTTGTAGCCCAAACTTGCCATAGTGTACTCTTTTAATTTTAAAACCACTTAAACCAGCCTCCAATCTCCTTAACCTTCAAAATATTTTGAGTTTTACCATTCCCTCATATTTCAAACTCTTCAATTTCTTAATTAATTATATACACATTTACTACTCAAAATTTTCAAAATGTCATAAAAATCACCAAAAAATTCTAAAAATTTCAAAACTCCAAATTTCTCCATTTATTATTTCCCAAAACACTCCTTGATCTTGTATTAAATTTTCAGGATGTTACAATTCTACCCCTCTTAAATAATTTCGTCCTCGAAATTAGTAGAAATTATCATTAAATACAAGGGAAAAGAATAGTTTCTTGGATTGATAATCCTATTTCAAGAGGAAGAAAAGAAATTTGGATATAACTTTGGAAGATTAAACTCATTGGCATGGAGACTTCATTGCCATAAATGTTGTCCATGTATCAGAATGGAGATGCTAACAATGATTCCAAGAAATTATAGCCACTTTAGAGGCTATGGGTCACAATTTTCTAAAGAAATGTAGTTCATTGTGAGGTATGAAAGATGTTTTCTTACGATAAAGGTGAAGTTAAGTATACTAGCATCCATTATCATGTTCCTTTCAGGGATTCAAAAGAGGTGAAATCAAATCAAATTGAATTGAATGTATATAAACGTTTTGAACAAGGTTAGAAGCACTACGCAAGATAACTAGGATTATAACTAAAATTCCTTTCAAGTCCCAATTGATTCTGGTATACTAGCTAAATTAATGGACAAATTTGTCAATAATCACAATACACAAGTAATAGCAAGATCAATTTCACTGCATAAAATGGAAAAAAAACACTACTCTTTTTGCGTTCCCTTCCAAACAAATTAATGCATATTTAAGCCCTTTTCCATCAGCAACCAACTTAGATCATTGAACCCATTTCTTTGACACTAAACAGATTTTGAATTCACCTTACGTAATTCCTAACAAACAAGCTTCACAATTTCAAACATTTTTCCCAAGTTCACATCCAATTGCGTAAATCTACTCTCAACACTTTATAAGCATCACTTCCTCCTATAAATAAATCCAGCCTTGATAAAGGAAACCGTAGAAAATATGCAAACACTCATTCAACAAGTTCTTCAACCAATTAAAATCCTAATGCAAAGAAAACTCTTCATTTTTCATAATTCCAGTCGACCAAAACAATCCAAAGCTACCATGGTACAGATTTGATCATATGAATGCAATCAAATACAACTTTTAATCTAAAAACATAATTCCATCAATTCTCCAAAACTTATAATCTCAAATATGAAATTGGACATTCAAGTGCATAACCAATCAGCCCTTTGCATTCCTAATACTTAAATCAAACCTTAAGCCATCAACACAATTTCAATAATCGACCTTCCATTGGTGACCAAAACACAATCAAACAACTCTGATAATTACCAATACATGTGAACCATCACTCTCACTTCTTTAATCATCACCTAAGTATTTATCAGTCTTTAGACATAAAAGAGAATACAAATTAAACTCTAAACTACAAATTCTCCCTTATCAAAACATAAAGTTTGGGCTCTCCTAGTGATCACTTAAACTTGTTGTTTAAATACCATGCATAACAAAATTTTTCCATCAAACCTTTACTTGAAATCAAATACTATGTGTGCAAATTCTAATATTTATCTATCTACTTTGAGACACAATATAATTAACTTGAATCACCATTTCACAAACAACTTACCAGTCACATGTCAAGGTCTAAATAATAATCAACTAAAGCTATAATTAGGTAATTAAACACCAAATACCTTTTAATCACAAATATATCAAACTATTTCAAGTAGATGTCAATTAATATACCCACACATGTGTACAACCACAAATTATTGTATTAAATACACATATAAGCCCTAACTATAACACTAATACCAAACTCTCACTTAAATCCTACCGAACATTGACAATTAAGTAATTCAATCTTTAATAATTGGAGACTTTATGACACATTGAGTACAACCAATTTCAAACTTGTAGTTTACTTCCTAATAATATTTTGAACAAAGATTTGCACCAGGACAAAAGAAACAGAACTTCTCATGTACCTCCCTTCCAAATCAAGCATTATTAACTTGCCACTCACATTTTCACCTAATAGCACAATCAAATGTTGATCATAAAAGAGCAAGATCAAACAATCAAATTCACATCAGCAACAACATCACTTTTACATTCATGAAAACATACCAAGCTCTTTTCAATTTACAAGTAACTTTGTGTCACACCCTATCCAACATTGTTTCATATTTAAGTTAAAGGATATGACGATAGGCAGAAAGTTCCGCAAATAATCCAGCTAAATTCATTGTTTGAAACAACATATGAGCAAAATTCAGCTTTTATCAACATACTTTAACATGCATCAATATCTTTAAACTCAGCTATAACTACAATTCACAAGTTCACCAATAATTATCAACTGCAAGCTACTCATTCACATAGTATTAACAGTTAAATCCTTTCAATTACACAGTATTGATTGCAAAACTTAAATTTTTTTTTTACAAGTAGCCACATAAAAATTCAGTTAAAAATCACTTTTGAACAAAAACTTACCTTTCGAAGACATCCATCCATGAAGTAGTGAGGGCTACCAACATCTATTATTAAGGGGGCTGCTTCCAATCACTAAATATAGTGAGGAAGCCTCCAACCACTTAATATAAATGGGCAACAACCTTTCACTACTAATGGTGATGTGTCCTCCAACCATTAATAAATAATAAATTATCAATACATGTTACGAATAATCAAATAACAATTAGTGTAATAAGAGTATGATTACATTCAATTAGATCAAATAACTTATTAATCAACAAATTCATCACATACCAACAAAATAAAACAAGTAATATAAATAATTTGGACATCTAAATAACACAAATAATAACTGTTAGAATCTTAAGTTTTGATGAAGACTAAAATATGAAAGAATAAACCAAGCACTTAGAAAGCATTAGGTTAATATACAATCCCAAGTAAGAGTGCAACCGGCTGTGGATTTACTTCCGGATAGACTTGGACTAGCGCTCGCGGATGAACGTCTCATCCCCCAGCGACAGCACGTGATTCACTAAGGAAATAACTTAGTCCAGAAGCACTAGATATACAAAACCTTAAGACTAAGCTAGGATTCAACCGGAAGTGGATTTGCTTCCGATTATATTTTAACTAGCGCTGGCTGTTGATATAGAGAACACTAAGCGCCAGTGAACATGAGCCACGTCTAGTAGAAGTGCTTCCGATTGACTTAAGACTAGCGCTGACTGTTGGTATAGATAACACTGAGCGCCAGTGAACATAACCCACGTCCAGTAGAATTGCTTCCGATTGCTTAGTAACTAGCGCTGGCTGTTGGAATGAAGGACACTGAGCGAGAGTGAGTAAAAGTGAATATAACCCTTCATCCAGTAGTAGTGCTTCCGGATGTGGAAGTGCTTCCGGATACAAGGAAGCCATCTTAGAACTAAGTGAACTCCCACTGCATGTGACTATGTGCTTATATTGTTATACTAACGTTCAAAGTGCAGCACACTAAGTAAAGTTGCTTTCGGATGTAAGTCTGCTTCCGCAAGCAATCAGAATGTCAGAACGTTCAGAAGTGTAGTGTCAGAATGCGTTCGTCAGAGCAGAGGTGTCAGAACTACTTTTCAGAGATAAAGCAAGTCAACCCTGCTATGCATTGATGAAGCATTAATTGGGCAAACGGTAATATGGGAAAAACGACCATATTCAAACGGCTAACCCACCTACCAAGAGTGAGAATGTTTGAAGACTATATAAAGGGAGCTCACCTTCATTTATGTAGCATCTATTATCTTTGACATCTTGAAGAAAGCTAAAGAGAGAAAACCGAGAATTCCTTCAAGCATTCAAAGCTGCCCAGAAAAGAGAAAGAGCATTTAACTCATTGAGTGATCTTTTCATCTACATATCTTGTACTCTTTGTGGTTAAGTCTCTTCTTATATTAAGAGCATTCTTTGTACTTAAGTGTGTATCATTATCTGTTCTTTAAGAGAACTTAGTTAGAAAATCCTTTATTTGTAAAGGTTGAACCCTTGCTGTTTGTAAGGGGGAGCTAGTTAGAAAGGTTGCAAGTGAGCCTTGAGTAAAACTTGTTGTTGTAAGGTTGCAAGTGATCCCGTGCAAAACTTGTGGTTGTAAAGGTTCCAGGTGAACCCGTTGTAAAACCTGGGGATAGTGGAACTCGGCCTGGGTGGTTGAGAACTGGACGTAGGTCAGGAAGACCGAACCAGTATAAACTCTTGTGTTGTTTTTATTTGAGCTTTTATTTTGTAGCACAATTCACCCCCCCTCTTGTGCATCCATTACTTTCATTTGGTATCAGAGCGGGTCTTTCTCACTCGATTCCAACGAATCCAGAAAGTAAAGATCCAGTAATGGATACAGATTACTCTTTACCAGATGTCTCTATTCAACCCAACAAGCCCCCAGGCTTTGATGGGTATAACTATCCATTCTGGAAGTTTCGAATGGAGACTTACATCAAGTCAAGTGACATCAGACTCTGGGATGTAATTGAATGTGGGGATCACACTCCCCTAGATGAGGATGGTTTTGCAAAGCAGCGATCCAGGTACACCAACGAGGACTATGCTCTAGTCCAACTAAACTTTAGGGCCATGCACTACATTCAGTGTGCTCTCAGCCCTAAGGAGTTTCATAGGATCAGCCACCACAAAAATGCTAAGGATATGTGGGAGGCACTTGAGGCTGCTCACTCTGGAACCAGGGGAGTGAAAGCAAGACGAGTTGAGATGTTGGTGGAAGAGTTCCACAAATTCGCTATGATTAGTCCAACTGAGCCAATCAGAGAGCTGGAGCTCAGGTTCACTCACCTTATCAACAACTTGGCCTCCCTGGGCAAAGACATTCCTGAAAGAGAGCAAGTCAGCAAGATCCTAAAAATCTTGAAGGGTGATTGGATCACCAAAGTTACCATCTTACAGGAAGTCCAAGGAGAGTCAACCAGCTCCATCACTGCACTCTTTGGTTCTCTGGCTGAGTACGAACCAACATTGCTGGCTCAGAGAGCTCCTCAAGCTTCATCCAAAGCCAAGAACCTTGCCCTTGTTACTCCCAACAAGGAGGTTGATGATGATGATGATGATGAGGATGATGAGGAGGAACTGGACGATGAGGAAATGGCCATGATGGTGAGAAAATTCAGAAAGTTCTTCAAGAAGAAAGGAGGCTTTCAGAGAGGTGACTCCAGTCAGAGGAAGGGATACAAGAAGGAAAAGGCCCCGGTGTGCTTCGAATGCAAAAAAGTCTGGCCACTTCAAGGCTGAGTGTCCAAGCTTGCAAAGAACAAAGGGGAAGGACAAAAGAAAAGCCTTCGTGTCCTCCATCTGGGTGAATAGCTCAGACGATGAAGCTAGTGATGAGGAAGAAGTTGCCAACCTTTGCCTGGTGGCCAGAGAAGATGATGAGGGAGCATCCTCAGATTTTGATCTCACCCAGGAGGACAATGAGGTAACTTTCTCTGATTTACAAGAGGCTTACAATGAGGTTCATGAAGAATTCTCTCGATTATGTAAAGCCTATAAAGTGTTAAAAATTAAAAAGGAATCACTTGAGTCCAAGGTGGACTCACTGAGTGAAGAGCTAGCGGAAGTCAGAAAGCTTCCGGTAGTGGATGGCAAGGGTTCTCCCCAAGCAGAACCCAATGCCCCAACACTTGAGAGCTGCCCTAGCTGCAGCAAAATCTCAGCTGAAAGAGATAAACTGCAAAATGCCCTGCAGAAGTTCACAAATGGATCTAAAATGCTAAATATCATTTTAATGAATCAAAGGGCATATAGGGACAGGACTGGCTTAGGATACACACCTAGAGGGAAAAAGTGGGTGGAACCAAAAGTGAAGCCCTACTTAAAATTTTTCCATAAAGCCACTAGTCACAGCTCCACACCTTTTAGCTTCTGTAATTATTGCAACAGGAAAGGACACTCCACGTCCACCTGTAATGCCAAGAAGCATGGAGCAAGTAGCTCTTACAAATGGGTCCCAAAAGGAACCAAGGCTACAAAGGATCCTCCCCCAGGAAAAGAAACTAAGGGAGGACAGGGATCCCGAGCCTGGAAACAATCCACAGGGAAAACCCAAGAGCCTAGAGCCAGCACTAGGCCAGAGGCACAGAATGATCATAAGCCCAAGGTCAAGGCTGACACTAGACCAAGGGCACTGAAAACTAATGACAGAGGACCCAAGAAAGGTTGGGTACCTAAGCTTACTTGATTCTTTCAGGTGTGTCTCAAAGCATCCAAGAATAGGAAATGGTATATTGACAGCGGATGCTCGAGACATATGACTGGGGACAGAGACAAATTCAAATCTCTGGTGATCAAAGACGGAGCCACAGTTACCTTTGGAGGAAATCAAAGTGGAAAGATCACTGGAGTTGGAGAAGTTGGACCAGTAAAAGACGTCTATCTAGTGGACGGTCTCTGTCACAACCTGCTGAGCGTGAGCCAGAGCACTGACAAAGGAAATTGGGTAATCTTTGACTCACATGAGTGCATAATAATTGATAAGCAGGATCTGAACTTAGATAAGGCCAATTTAAAATGCAAACTTAAGGCAAATAGAAATGGAAACCTATATACTCTAGACTTATGTCAACAATTGGAAGAAAAATGTTTAATATCTAGTGATGAGAACAGTTGGCTTTGGCATAAGAGGCTAGCACATGTTAACTTTACTCAACTTGACATGCTAATTAAAAAGGAGCTAGCTATAGGTATTCCATCTTTTAAGGTAAAGCATGATTTTATTTGTGAATCCTGCCAACGAGGGAAGCAAACAAAGTCCTCGTTTAAAACCAAGAAGAAAGTCTCCACCAGCAGGCCCTTGGAACTAATCCATATGGATCTGGTTGGGCCAGCGAGAGTAAAGAGCTTGGGTGGAAACCTGTATGCTCTAGTGGTTGTGGATGACTATTCTAGGTTCACTTGGACTATGTTTCTTGCCTCTAAGCAAGATGCTTTTGTTGTCCTGGCTAAGAAAGTGCAGAATGAGAGAGACCTCAAAATCACAGCCATAAGGACAGACCATGGAGGAGAGTTTGAGAACCATAGCTTCTCTGAGCTATGTGAGCAGAATGGTATTGAACATAACTTCTCAGCTCCTAGAACTCCTCAGCAAAACGGAGTGGTCGAGAGGAAGAACAGGGTTCTGACTGAGATGGCTAGAAGCATGCTCAATGAGAAAGAGGTTTCTCAAGTGTTCTAGGCGGACGCTATGAGCACTGCTTGCTATATCTCTAACAGAGCCTATGTTCGCAAGGGCTTGGACAAGACTCCCTATGAGCTGTACAAAGGCAGGAAGCCCAACATCAGCCACCTCAGAATCTTTGGATCAAAATGCTATGTGCATAACAATGGAAAGGTAAATCTGGGTAAGTTTGATCCAAAAGCTGATGTAGGTATATTCATAGGAAATTCCCTTAGGAGTAAGGCATATAGAATATACAACATGAGAACTAGAATTGTAGAAGAATCAATGCATGTTGTATTTGATGAAACTCCTACATGGGGACAATCCACAGAAGATGATGAAATACTTCATCTTCCAAAACCACCATCATCTTCTTCACCACCAAAAGAAACACCAGCAAGCAATCCCAAAGGAGAAGATGAACCCAGTGATGAGCCTAGAGTGCAGACAGTGCCTGATGAGGCACAGTTGCCAACAGCTAGGAGACAACACAGGGATCACCCTATTGATCAAGTGCTGGGTGATGTTTCTTCTGGTGTCAGAACCAGAAGGCAGGTTCAAAATGAAGTTGAGTTTGGAGCATTTCTATCCCAAATCGAACCAACTTCAATTGAACAAGCTCTTGAGGACTGCGACTGGATTATTGCCATGCAGGAAGAGCTAAATCAATTTGAGAGAAGCCAAGTTTGGGAACTAGTCCCAAGGCCGTCTCATCAATCCATTGTGGGGACCAAGTGGGTCTTCAAAAACAAACTGGATGAGACAGGTCAAATTACAAGGGACAAAGCCAGATTAGTAGCCAAAGGATATAACCAAGAAGAAGGCATTGACTATGAAGAAACTTTTGCTCCAGTCGCTAGACTCGAAGCAATAAGGATTCTTCTAGCCTTTGCATCCATGAAAGGCTTTAGATTATATCAAATGGATGTAAAGAGTGCATTTCTTAATGGTTACATCAAAGAAGAGGTTTATGTAGAACAACCTCCTGGCTTTGAGGATCACAAGCATCCTAAACATGTGTATAGGCTAAAGAAAGCTTTATATGGGCTGAAACAAGCTCCTCGAGCTTGGTATGAGAGACTCAGCAGCTTTTTGCTGGGCAAAGGTTTCTCAAGGGGCAAACTAGATAATACACTGTTTATTCTTCACAAAGATAGAAATATGTTAATTGTCCAAATTTATGTTGATGATATTATTTTTGGGGCAACTAATGAAAAGCTTTGTGAAGAATTCTCTAAGACTATGCAGGGTGAGTTTGAAATGTCAATGATGGGAGAACTCACGTTCTTCTTAGGCCTGCAAATTAAACAAAAGAAGAATGGGATCTTCATCTCCCAAGCTAAGTACTGCAGAGAGCTACTCAAGAAGTTTGGGATGGATGAATGCAAGGAGTATGACACTCCCATGAGTACCACTGTCGCACTTGATGCTAACGCAAAGGGTAAATCTGTCAGCCTGCCCATGTACAGGGGAATGATAGGTTCCCTACTATACTTAACGGCAAGTAGGCCTGACATTCAATTCAGTGTAGGCATGTGTGCTAGGTTTCAAGCCAACCCCAAGGAGTCACATTTAACATGTGTTAAACGTATTCTAAGATACCTTGAGGGAACACAAGAGCTTGGTCTTTGGTATCCCAGAGGCAACCAAGAGTTCTTGTGGGCTTACTCTGACTCTGACCATGCAGGTTATAAGACAGATAGAAAGAGCACCAGTGGACAATGCGCCTTCCTTGGTGGTTGTCTGGTGTCTTGGGCTAGCAAGAAGCAAACCTGCGTGTCATTATCATCCACTGAGGCAGAGTACATTGCTGCTGCAAGCTGTTGTGCCCAAGTGCTGTGGCTGAAGAACCAACTAAGAGATCTTGGCTTGGAGTTCCCTGAGGCACCCATCCTCTGTGACAACACAAGCACAATCAACCCTGGGCAATTGATCAGCCTTGAGCTTCATAGATGGATGGTCAACAGCAAGGCTGGATATCTTCCCTATCCCACCATCCTTGCCTTCCTCCTTGAGAAGAATCTGATCAAGGCTACATCTGATGTGGAGGGAGAAAATGTTAAGTGTGCTCCTGTAGGTGCAACTAACATCAGCAAGATGGGCATCAAGTACCTCAAGAAGGCCAAGCCCACACGCTCAGGATCTCAGGCAGGCAGTGCCTCTCAAACCTCAGCGCCTTCTGCTTCTGGCGCAGGGGATCAAGAGGTTGACTCCCATCCCGGGCCAAGCCGTGCTGCGAGGGTACCAGCCACTGTGAAAGCTTTTGCTCAAGATATGAAGGAGGAGATCCTCCTTAGACTTTCTGACTCCCTGGTGGCTCCTCTCAGAAATGACTGTGATGCTGGCTTTCAACAACAAGGGGAGCGAATCCAAAGACTTGAGGATCGCGTGGGTCAGGTCGAGGCTCACTTGGGTCGGCTGGACGCCAAGCTAGACCTTATTCTCCAACACCTTCAGATCCCTCAACCCCAACAAGGTAACTTACCACCACCTCCTCCTCCACCCCCTCCTCCTCTACCTAATCGACCCTTACTTCCCCCTCCCCCTCCTCCCAACACCCAACAACCACAGCCACCTCCACAAAATGACCAACAACCACACACATCACCCAACAATGATCAACAACCCCAAACATCACCCAACCATGACCAACAACCCCAAGACTCACCCAACCATGAACACCACACCTCACCTGAACACTCCACTCAAGACTCACCCCAATACTCCCCTCACCAATCACCTCTTAACCCCAATAACTCCCCATCTCCACATACTTCCCCTAATCGCTCACCATCCAACACTACCGCCGGGCCGACCAATCCTAACCCAACCACATCTCACCAACCCATAGCCTTTACCTCACCCGATAACCCAGACCACATCTACTACCTCCGAGACCAATCCCCTATTCGATGGAAAGATAGACAACACGATGTCTACTATGCCACCTATCCTTTTGATGGTCTCTTTACCCACCCCACCTTCTTCGAAAGAAACTCCCTCTACTTTCCTAACCCTCCTGAATCATCCAACCCAACCTCCCCCACATCCTCTTCACCCACATCCTCCCCTAACCCTTCACCAACTAAACCATTTGGCCCTGAACGTCCACCCTCCTCTTCACCCAATCCATCCTCCCTGGCCCTCGCCCTTGTTGATGATGCCAAAAGGGGGAGAGATGCTGCCATCGCACTCCGCCATTCCATGGAGGCAAGGGATGTTCTGACTCAGCCATCCCTCTGGCTGGATGAAGATATTACTGCCGCCCTGCGCCGAGCAATGGAGTCTCAGAGATTGGGTGGTGCTAAGAGCCTAATCAGAGGGGATCGGTTTATGCAACAGCGGAGGTCGGATGAGCAAAGGTCAAATTGGGACATGGTTGTATTTGAGCAAAATGAAGAAATTCCACAACCAGTCTCTTCATCATCAGAGCCTCCTACAACTGAGCAGAGTAGGAATATTGTTGAGGAAATCATGATGAAGTGGGGGCTGAAGAAGGTCAACCATCCTCCCATTGTGATCGCTAAGCCAATCCCTTCATCCTCTGGGGAGACATTTGAAACTCATGCTTCTGAGCAAACATCTGCCCCTCCTCCTCCTTCAGCAGTTAAGTTCAGTGACTCAAGAAAGAAGGCAGTTGCCAGAAAGCGTGCCAAAAGGGGTGCTACCTCCACTGAGTCTGCTGAGAATGAGGAAGAGACTCCATCAGACCAACCTGAGCAAGAAACTACAACTGTCCAAGCTGAGCAAGAGATCCCCTCAGTACAAGCCATTCCAATTCTAAAGGAAGTCAAGTTGGAAATAGAGGACATGACTCCTGAAGAATTCGAAAGATATGGGTACACGGACAAAATTTCTTTTGGTCAGATGGCTTGCCTGGATGCTGAGAGAGCAAGAGCCAAACCTACTCAGCTAATAGGCAAAGGCAAAGGAAAAGGCAAGGGGAAGAGGAAAGCCCAGGAAGTTGAGGAGGATCCCAACTTCCCAGTATGGAATGTGAAGATCCGGGCGGTCCACTACCCTAATGGCGAGGTCACTCCCTTCTCAGATGCAACAGGGTTCCCAGGCTTTGAGGAAGTTGAAAATATGAAGAAAGCCTTTGAGGAGTCTGTTGAGTCTGAGAGACTCAGAAGGGAAAGGGATGAGGAAGAGCTTCAAAGAATTATTGCTCAGATAGACCAGAATGTGCAGGATGCCCATCTAGCCCAGCTCCAAAAAGAGAATGAGGATAGGCAGAGAGAGAGAGTGAGAAGAAAAAGAAACACCAACACTGAACCCTCACTTCAACCCTTTTACCCTAGAATTTTTCTTTGTTTTCCATGCATATTTCATATTTGCTTAGTGTAGATTACCTGTATATTTTATCTGCTTGTGTAATACTAACTTGTAATCTCTTGTTTACTTAATGATATTTGTCTAAGTTATTATTGCCTTATCTGATCATTGCCTTTAATTCTTCTTTTAATTCTTTCATATGAAATTAATCGATAGACTTAGTTTGTCATCATCAAAAAGGGGGAGAATGTTAGAATCTTAAGTTTTGATGAAGACTAAAATATGAAAGAATAAACCAAGCACTTAGAAAGCATTAGGTTAATATACATCCCCAAGTAAGAGTGCAACCGGATGTGGATTTACTTCCGGATAGACTTGGACTAGCGCTCGCGGATGAACGTCTCATCCCCCAGCAACAGCACGTGATTCACTAAGGAAATAACTTAGTCCAGAAGCACTAGATATACAAAACCTTAAGACTAAGCTATGATTCAACCGGAAGTGGATTTGCTTCCGATTATATTTTAACTAGCGCTGGCTGTTGATATAGAGAACACTAAGCGCCAGTGAACATGAGCCACGTCTAGTAGAAGTGCTTCCGATTGACTTAAGACTAGCGCTGACTGTTGGTATAGATAACACTGAGCGCCAGTGAACATAACCCACGTCCAGTAGAATTGCTTCCGATTGCTTAGTAACTAGCGCTGGCTGTTGGAATGAAGGACACTGAGCGAGAGTGAGTAAAAGTAAATATAACCCTTCATCCAGTAGTAGTGCTTCCGGATGTGGAAGTGCTTCCGGATACAAGGAAGTCATCTTAGAACTAAGTGAACTCCCACTGCATGTGACTATGTGCTTATATTGTTATACTAACGTTCAAAGTGCAGCACACTAAGTAAAGTTGCTTCCGGATGTAAGTCTGCTTCCGCAAGCAATCAGAATGTCAGAACGTTCAGAAGTGCAGTGTCAGAATGCGTTCGTCAGAGCAGAGGTGTCAGAACTACTTTTCAGAGATAAAGCAAGTCAACCCTGCTATGCATTGATGAAGCATTAATTAGGCAAACGGTAATATGGGAAAAACGGCCATATTCAAACGGCTAACCCACCTACCAAGAGTGAGAATGTTTGAAGACTATATAAAGGGAGCTCACCTTCATTTATGTAGCATCTATTATCTTTGACATCTTGAAGAAAGCTAAAGAGAGAAAACCGAGAATTCCTTCAAGCATTCAAAGCTGCCCAGAAAAGAGAAAGAGCATTTAACTCATTGAGTGATCTTTTCATCTACATATCTTGTACTCTTTGTGGTTAAGTCTCTTCTTATATTAAGAGCATTCTTTGTACTTAAGTGTGTATCATTATCTGTTCTTTAAGAGAACTTAGTTAGAAAATCCTTTATTTGTAAAGGTTGAACCCTTGCTGTTTGTAAGGGGGAGCTAGTTAGAAAGGTTGCAAGTGAGCCTTGAGTAAAACTTGTGGTTGTAAGGTTGCAAGTGATCCCGTGCAAAACTTGTGGTTGTAAAGGTTCCAGGTGAACCCGTTGTAAAACCTGGGGATAGTGGAACTCGGCCTGGGTGGTTGAGAACTGGACGTAGGTCAGGAAGACCGAACCAGTATAAACTCTTGTGTTGTTTTTATTTGAGCTTTTATTTTGTAGCACAATTCACCCCCCCCTCTTGTGCATCCATTACTTTCAATAACCAACAAACAATAATTGCAATTGGATTTCGATTAAAACAATCAAACAAAACTATTTAACAAACTAAACAAGAAACAAGGTCAATAATTTCTTATTCCACATCATATTCATTGTCATTCATTCATTCATTGGAATCATTTTAATCCCTTAACCCAATAAGGTATCTCATGATGCCTCGACTATGGTTATGGCTAGCACATAACTATACTCGAGACCCCAGAGAATCATCCTTATTTCGTCATTTTTCCTAAATTCTTATTAGTGTCTTTGTTTATTTCATTATTCTTTCTATATTCTTCTCAACCTCTCCACATTAGCTATTCAATTGCACTTATCACTCTCTCCCCACCACGGGATGAGTGATATTCCTCTCAAAATGGCAGATATTCATGCACAAAAGGAAGGGAATACTAAGAATGTATATTGTCAATCTACATGCAATGCAGCACAGTCCAGGGTTATCGTATACCAAATACTGATAACCAAGTTGTAACATTATGTTACTAATTCCCTAATTAACCAATATTATCTATTTCAATTCATTAATCTCTTTTTATATATTATCCATGTTACACATACTGATTTGTCATTTTTGTACACAAACTCGAAACCAAAACAAACAGAACCAGACCCAGAAAAATCCACACAAATGGGCAAAAGAAACAATTTTAATCACTCACATATAACTTGTAATCCTTCACACTTCAAGAACCAATTATTTGTGCCAAAAATTAATCAAGTAAAAGTTATTCTTGCAGCAACACAATCACTTATATTTCTCAAACAATTTACATGGACAGAACCCCAAAACAGAACAAGAATTATTCCAATCCACTGCAAGAAAACAATGGCACACAAGAACTTTACTTTAATCCCAAACTATGCAAAGTATGTTTCAAAATTAATCTTAACCCCTCACTATAATTTAACTCAACTAACAAGATCCAAACACCAAAGTAACAACTCCCATGGTTAGAGGAACCAAATTCAAGGTTGTGAATTAACTCATACCCATTCCAAATCAAACAAGCAGTAAAATAAGCAAAGTCAAACAAGTTTTGTTGTTGTTTACTTAGAAATTTCGAGCCCAAAATCACTACAAACCCGCAGCCCTTAATCCCAACAATTAGGGTTTTATACAAAATTATCAAACCTTCAATCAATCCTTAAATCCTTTCTAAACTTCAAAACCAATGCCTAAACATGCTTTTTGGTGGATTATCAAACCCAAAATAGAAACTCATTTTCGGATTTCTCTCAAGCTCACCGAAAATGAATGGAGAAAGGTATGAATATGAGGAAATAAAGTTACCTCAGTATGGTTTTGGTGTTGTATGAGTTGTGGGAGGCCGCCGCCGCCGTGAAGCTCGCCGGAAATCGGCCATCTAGGGCTGGCCGACCCAAAACCGACCCAAAAAAAAAACGAAGGAAGAATAAGGGAGATGAAGTTGAAACCAAGAAAGTAGCTTGAAGAACAACAAAGCACGAGTCTCACCGTTCACCGCCGTCATCTGCCATCGTTCGCCGCCCACACTCGCCGGAAAACCAAACAAAAACGAAGCCAAGAGTTGTTGGGACGTGCAGATCGGCCGAGCACCACCAAGAACTGAACAACCCACTCGATTTTGAAACTTAAGATGGAAGAATATAGGTGGATAGGTGAAGGAAAATGATGAGAGGGTTGAGGGAAGTGAGGACCGAAGTTGTGCTTGAAAGGGAGAGGGAGGTCCGCCGTAAGGAAGGAGGGAAATCGGCGAGGGACTCCTTCATCCTTGCTTCCAGCCGCCGGCACCGCTGCGTGTGGCCGCCGGAGACGAAGAATGGTAGAGGGTGAGCAGAGAGAGAGAGACCGAGAAGATGAAGGAAGGGGAAGAGAAGTGAAATGTGTGTGTGTGTGTCGGCGGTTTTGTAAGGAGGGAGGGGAAAGACATGTTTGGTTAGGTGACATAAGGGTGGTATATGATAATTTGTAGCCCAAACTTGCCATAGTGTACTCTTTTAATTTTAAAACCACTTAAACCAGCCTCCAATCTCCTTAACCTTCAAAATATTTTGAGTTTTATCATTCCCTCATATTTCAAACTCTTCAATTTCTTAATTAATTATATACACATTTACTACTCAAAATTTTCAAAATGTCATAAAAATCACCAAAAATTCCTAAAAATTCCAAAACTCCCAATTTCTCCATTTATTATTTCCCAAAACACTCCTTGATCTTGTATTAAATTTTCAGGATGTTACAGTGAGCAAGAGCGCCAGTGCCTGAACAAAAAGACACGTCACTTCAGAAAACGTTTCATCTTCTCACACCAAAAATTGTGCCTCCTCTGATAAAGTGAAGTGACACATGTCAAAAGGTGCGTCGTTCCAATTAAATGTTTACGTTACCAATGAACAAACACATGCTTTCATGAAGAGTCATTGTGTGCATTGCATCCATTGTAACTCTATATAAATAACCAACAGTCACTTCTTCTTTTTCACTTTTCACTTTCTCACCCAAACTCTCTGCATACATTCATCGTGTTCTTCATCTTCGTCGCATTCTTTTCATCTTCTTCATCTTCTTCTTCTTCAACATACTGCCATTTCATTTCCATTCCCTTCACCCTAAACCTAAACACAAAAATGGCCGGATCACATGAGACGAACCCCAACACTGAAACAACCAATATCTCCAAGAAATCGAAGTCCAAATCTGGGAAATCCAGAAAGCACCATGAACAATCTGGGCAGACTCAAGAACAGCAAGAACAGCCTGGGAATTCTGGGCAACAAGATGAACAATCAAAGAGGAAGGGCAAAAAGAAGGTCAAATTTAGCGAAGAGCCCTCTTCCAAAAGACAAAGAGTAGAGGAGGATGATCCTCTTGTGTACAGAGATGGGCCATTGGAGGATATTTCCTCCAAATTTGAAACTGTCAAGCCCTACTTCAACACCGGGATGTTCTTAGATCTGAACAAGATAGATGAACTAGGGTTTCCACACTTGAGGCAATTTCTGGAAAAATACATGTCTTGGCTGGGGATCAACCAGGAGTACAATATCAACGTCCTGCGGGTGTTCTGCGAGTCTCTCACTGCCAAGGTCAAGCATAAGAAGGTGGATGGGAAGAATCAGATTCGGAGAGTCACCTTCACTGCCACAGTAAGGGGGAGAACCTTCAGTTTCACTTGGAGGGACATCAATCGCCTGATGGGAATCACTGAGGAAGAAATGAATGAGTGGCTATACCCTGAGACACTCAAACTCAGCAAGGAGGAACTTGAAAAAGTTTATGACACCAAGGGGAAGAAGGTGTCTGGGATGTCTGACACCAACAGGCTCCTATACTATGTCTACTCCCGCTTGATGACACACAAAGGGAGGAACTTCAACGAGTTCACACTCCTTGATAATCCTTGGTTTCCCAGACTCCTCTCCCAGCAGCCAATCAACCCTGGGCAATTGATCAGCCTAGAGCTGCACAGGTGGATGGAGAATCAGAAGTCTGGAAGTCTTCCCTACCCCACTATCATCGCCTTCCTCCTGGAAAAGTATTTAATCAACTCTACATCCACTGAGAAGGATGAAAATGTTAAGTGCGTACCTGTGAGCGCAGTTAACATTAGCAAGATGGGGATAAAGTATCTCAAGAAGTCCAAGGCCACTCGCTCAGGCTCTCAGGCAGGCAGTGCTTCTCATACCACAGCCCCCTCTGTATCTGGCGCAGGGGATCAAGAGGTTGACTCTCATCCTGGTCCAAGCAGAGTTGCGAAGGTGCCAGCTACTGTCAAAGCCTTTGCCCAGGAAGTAAAGGAGGAGATTCTCTTTAGGCTGACTGACTCCTTGGTGGCCCCTCTCCGTGATGAGTGTGACACTGGATTCCTGCAGCAGGGGGAGAGAATCCAGAGGCTCGAGGACCGAGTAGGTCGAGTCGAGGATCAACTAGCAAGGTTAGACACCAAGTTAGATCTCATCCTCAATCATCTTCAGATCCCTCAACCACAAGGTAACTTACCACCATCTCCTCCTCCTAATCCACATTCACCTCCTCCACCTAATCAGCCATTACTTCCACCTCCTCCTCCTCCTAACACTCAACAACCACAGCAACCTCCTCCAAACAACAACCAACAATCCCAGACATCACCTAACCATGACCATCAACCATCACCTCAAAACTCCACACAAGGCTCACCCCAACACTCCCCTCGCCAATCACCTCTTAACCCCAATAACTCCCCATCTCCACATCCCTCCCCTAGCCGTTCACCATCCCCCACTTCCGCCGGACCCTCCAATCCTAACCCTACTCCTCAACCCACCATAGCCAAAAACCTAGGTTTTACATCTCCTGATCACCCCCTTCACACCTACTACCTCCGAGACCAACCCCCTATTCCATGGAGGGCTAAACAACCCGCCTCTTACTCCTCCACCTACCCCTTCGATGGGTTATTCACCCACCCCAACTTCTTCGAAAGAAACACAGTCCTCTTCCCCAATCCTCCTAACTCATCACCAGAAAACACCTCACCCACATCCTCTTCACCCACATCCTCACCCGAAACCTCACAACCCAGAACTTTTGGCCCTGAACCTCCACCCTTCTCTTCACCTACTTCATCCCTCGCCCTTCTTGATGATGACAAAAGGGGGAGAGATGCTGCTATCGCTCTCCGCCATACCATGGAAACAAGGGATGTCCTGAGTCAACCATCCCTCTGGCTAGATGAAGACATCACTGCTGCCCTCCGCCGAGCCATGGATCTTCAAAGATTGGGTGGTGCTGAAAGTCTGATCCGAGGGGAAGCCATCCGATTTATGCAACAGCGGCGATCAGATGAGCAGGGATCCAAGTGGGAAATGGTTCTGTATGAGCAACCTGAAGAAATCACACAGCCAGGGTCTTCATCCTCTGAGCCTCCTTCCTCTGAGCCTAGCGGAAATATAATTGAGGAGATTTTGATGAAGTACGGGCTGAAGAAGATAAACCATCCACCAATAGTGATAGCCGAGCCAATCCCTTCTCCTTCTGGGCCAACATCTACAAATCCTACTTCTGAGCCAACCTCTGCTCCTCCTCCCTCAGTAGTCAAGTACAGCGGCTCAAGAAAGAAGACAGTTGCTAGAAAGCATGCCAACAAGAGTACTACCTCTACTGCGTCTGCTGAGAGTGAGCAAAAGATTCCATCAGTTCAAGCTGAGATCATACCTGAGACTCAGTCATCCTCTCAAGAGGTGCATGCTCCTCCGATTCTAAAAGAAGTTAAGCTGGAGATAGAGGACATGACTCCTGAAGAATTCGAGAGGTATGGGTTCACGGATAAGATCTCCTTTGGTCAGATGGCTTGCCTGGATGCTGAGAGAGCAAGAGCCAAGCCTACCCAACCAATAGGCAAGGGCAAAGGAAAGGGTAAAGGCAAAGGGAAAAGGAAAGCCCAGGAAGTTGAGGAGGACCCCAACTTCCCAGTGTGGAATGTGAAGATCAGGGCTGTCCACTATCCATATGGCGAGGTCACTCCCTTCTCTGATGCAACAGGATTCCCTGGGTTTGAGGAAGTTTAAAACTTGAAGAGAGCCTTTGAGGAATCTGTTGAGTCTGAGAGACTCAGAAGGGAGAAGGAAGAGGAAGAGCTTCAAAGGATAATTGCCCAGATCGACCAGAATGTGAAGGATGCCCACTTAGCCCAGCTTCAAAAAGAAAATGAGGAGAGACAGAAAGAGAGGGAGAGGAAAAAGAAACATCACCCTTGAATCCCACTTCACCCTATGCATTTTACCTTAGATTTTTCTTCTTATTTTTCATGCATAGTTCATTTTTGCATAAGTGCAGATTACTTGTGAATTTTATCTGTTATCCTAACTTGTAATCTTTTGTTCATCAATGATAATTATCTTAGTTGGTTGTGCTTTATCTAATTGTTACTTTTAATTCTTTCATATGGACTTAATTGGAAAACTTAGTTTGTCATCATCAAAAAGGGGGAGAATGTTAGAATCTTAAGTTTCGATGAAGACTAAAATATGAAAGAACGAGCCAAACACTTAGAGAATATTAGGTTAATATAGAACCCCAAGTAAGAGTACAACCGGATGTGGATTTACTTCCGGATGGACTAGGACTAGCGCTCGCGGATGAACTTCTCATTCCCCAGCGACAGCAAGTACTTCACTAAGTAATAACTCAGTCTAGGAGCATTAGATGTACAAAACCTTTGAGACTAAGTTAAGATGCAACCGGATGTGGATTTGCTTCCGATTGCCTTTAGGCTAGCGCTGGCTGTTGGTTTGGATAACACTGAGCGCCAGTGAACATAACCCAACGTCCAGTAGATTTGCTTCTGATTGCTTAGTGACTAGCGCTGGCTGTTGGAATGAATAACACTGAGCGTCAGTGAATAAAATGTGAACATAACCCATCGTCCAGTGGAAGAGCTTCCGGATGTGGAATTGCTTCCGGATGTAAGAAAGCTTCTTTAGACTAAATAAACTCCCACTGCATGTGACTGTGTTAATATTGCTAGACTAACGTTCAAGTGCAGCACACTGAGTAATGTTGCTTCCGGATGTGAATCCGCTTCCGCAAGCAATCAGAATGTCAGAACGTTCAGAGCAGTGCAGTGTCAGAGTGCTTTTGGCAGAGCAGAGTTGTCAGAACTACTTTTCAGAGATAAAGCAAAGTCAACCCTGCTAAGCATTAATGAAGCATTAAATGGGCAAATGGTAACTTGGGAAAAACGGCCATATTCAAAGGGCTAACCCACCTACCAAGAGTGAGAATACTTGAAGACTATATAAACAAGCTCAACTTCATTTATGAAGACAACTAATATCTTTGACATCTTGAAGAAAGCTAAAGAGAGAAACCGAGAAATCCTTCAAGCATTCAAAGCTGCCCAGAAAAGAGAAAGAGCATTTAACTCATTGAGTGATCTTTTCATCTACATATCTTGTACTCTTTGTGGTTAAGTCTCTTCTTGTATTAAGAGCATTCATTGTACTTAAGTGTGTAACATTATCCGTTCTTAAAGAGAACTAAGTTAGAAAATCATTTATTTGTAAAGGTTGAACCCTTGCTGGTTGTAAGGGGGAGCTAGTTAGAAAGGTTGCAAGTGAGCCTTTGAGTAAAACTTGTGGTTGTAAGGTTGCAAGTGATCCCGTCCAAAACTTGCGGTTGTAAAGGTTCCAGGTGAACCCGCTTGTAAAACCTGGGGATAGTGGAACTCGGCCTGGGTGGTTGAGAACTGGACGTAGGTCAGGAAGACCGAACCAGTATAAACCCTTGTGTTGTTATTGTTTGATTTTTATTTGGTAGCACAATTCACCCCCCCTTGTGCATCCATTACTTTCAAGTATTTATTATATTTATTGAAAATTTGATCACTTAACAGTCAAAAGAGACTTTTAAGGCATGAAAACCAACTCTTTAAATGCAGAGAAATATTAGTAAGTGGGAAACTGGAAAGAAAAGATATTAAAGAATAATTCAATGTATTTATGGAGAGTATGTACTTTTAAATGTAAAGATTGAATCTTGTTTAAACTACTCTTGCTTATATAATACATGTATTGTACAGTACATACTTTTAGTGGAAGGACAACAAAATAACAACACATATTAACAACTTAAAAACAAAACGAAACTCAATAAAATTAAAGATTAGAAGATTTATTTCAAGTAAAAGTTTTCTTTATTTTTTATGTATGTTATAATACAACGAGCAAAATCTCTCGTGCAATGCACGGGGAGCTTTACCAATTTCTGAATTTAACTTCGTGATGATATTTGTTTTTAAAAAACACACAAATATAATAAATTTGAAGGACAAAAATTGTTATCATGAAAGTAAAGTTATGGTTAAAAAAAGAATATCATTTCATGTAATTGTTCAAAAGAAAAGAATAACATCATACAAATATCACGAAAGTAATAGTATCAAGAAACAAAAATAATTAAAAAAAGTAAAACTAATTCAAAAAAATTAGGAAGTATCAAATCTTTAGTATCTTGCACGATATTAGTGAGATATTGCATACATTTTCGCCGCGCTTCGCACGGTTTATTTATAATTATTACTAATTTACCAATAAAGCATTAGTGAGATCTCCTGTGCGATGCATAGTCTGATATGTATGACTTTGCCATGAAAGCACTACTTTGTAATCGTTCATGATACATTTAGCACTCTCGTATTTGAGAAGCTGCAATCAAAAAAATAAGCATATTGAAGATATCGAATCACAGAATAATATATTAAAATGACCATGGGAATTCACATAAGTTTAATCAAAATAGTAGCTTAAACTCTAATAACATTCAATAGCATCAAACTTACTTCAAAACATTTATCCAAAATAATACCAACAAATCTAATAAGGACAAATCTTTTCTCTACAACCAAAGAAAAATGGAAAAATAAACAAATGACCCTCTACTCTTTTTTAACAAAAAACTTACCCCTGTCCAAACCTCTAAGTGAAGAACGAATGAATAACAATCAATGGAAAGGCTCTCAGACCAATTTAGGACAACGATATAGCATGAGCCCTTTGCCCATAACAAAATAAAAGGAATAAATTTGTAACAACAATTAAAAATAAAACTGAACAGAATATATGAGCACACATAAACCCAAAAGGAAAGACACCAAACAGAACCAATGGGAGAGCATCTACAAAATGACCAATTGTCTTGTCTAAAACATTAAGCATAGGTCTCACATACTCCATCTATCTTCTCTTTCGAACTGTCATGAGCTTCTTGCATAGGGCCAGAAGAACCCTACTTCCTGTAGTATCAAAGATTAACCCAGAAAAGTTATATATTGCATGTTGATTTGAACAATTAACCTTGGTCAAGTAGACAAAACATCAACATTATGGAATAAATATAGACACATGGCAAGGAGGATTAGGACCAGTATTGTCAAAGACAAATATCTAACATTGAGATAGAAAAAGTTTTTTACTTAAATCCTAGCAATTCAATAGTCATAGATTGAAACTATGAAAAACAACTTAAATGAGTGGGCTTCTTGGATATTTGTCATCTAATGGTTTGACCATGGAAGCACTTTGCACTACATCATGTCACCTCCAAAGAAACTCCCACGCATGATGCATACAACCTCATTGTTCCCATGAAATGATAAGCAATGTAAAAATAAAGATTCAGGAAAAAGAGTGGAAAGATGATGGAACATTTCATACCTCTCAATTCAACATTGAGCTTAGAATCCTTCTTCACAACATCCACCATTTCTGCAAAAAGAACAAACATTATATGGACAAAGCAGAGATTCTCATTTCCAAAGAAAATGAATAACAGAAAAATCAGATATTCTAAAAGGAAAAGAAAGAGACCATCCCATATGCAGGCATTCTGCACGACAGATTACCTGGAGAGTCAATAACCATAAATGCAGCAAAGTATGAAATGATAAATTGTCCCAAGCACAACTCTTGTCATTGTCATTATTGTCAAGAAAACCGCAATCTAAGTAACCCTATAATAACAAATCAACTCATCTCTAGGAGACTACTAAACTGAACAACAACATAAAGAAGGCTACTTCCAAAAGGCTCAAAATATTAAAATGGAGTTGTGTCAATTCTTGCTTTTCCTACTGCTAAAAAAATACTTGCTACTCCTGAATTAGTGTTCATAAGTTAAACCCTTGATCCATCAAAGTTCTCTTGTGCCAGTAATGAAATAGAGTTGAATTATTTTTTTTCCGAATGAACTCCATCATAAGTGCCCTTGTTTGCCAAAGAACAAAACATATAAAATACTAAACCATCAATTAGCATGTTTGACTCAAAAGTTGCAGCAAAATGTAGGCAGTATGATATGCTTAACCATCAATTTCCGTCATCATCAGCAAAATGCGACCCTTCAATCAACTCTATTTCATCTTCATTCATGAACTTTCAGTTTTTCTCCATTTTTATTGAACTTTTCTCACTTTGAGAACGCAGAATCATAATTCTTTTGTTGCTGATTCAGATGCTCTCTCCTTTCTCTCAATCTCTTCATATGCCAAATCTGCTATCTCCCTTTCAATCTTCAATCTTCTCCATTTTTCTCAACAGGCAACACAGGGCAGCAGAATTAAAAAAAATGAAGGGAAGAATAAGGAGCATAAATTTGGATAATGAAGGTGACTCAGTATCTGATAAAAAAATGGTGACTCAATATCCAAAATGCTGTTGCTCCTTAAAAACAGAACACAAGTTCACTTTTTAACAGAACACAAGCTTTATCCTTACCATCAAAATAAACATAGCAACAGAGGCCTGAAAATAAGAATTATATTTATGTTCCATATCCAAATGAAAACAACGCTTCAGAAGCTTCACAAACTCACTATTTGCTCAAATGCTCTAACCAATATTGCATGTACTTCAAAAGGAACATAACTGGACAGACACGTAAATTTGTAATAGATTGAATTTATGCATCTAACCAATATTTTTGCATCCTACATTGCTTCGAAATCCTGCATCAATAAATTGAATTTGCATCAACCAAATATACTGTTAAAACTTAGACAAGTGTATCATATATAAATCAAACATTTCAATAATACCCTTTGGGAATATAGTCCGGTTGCGGCACCATGACTTTGCAGCAAACACAACCCCAAATTATAGAGGTTCAATATAGCAGTTGATATGCCGGAAAATTTCTGGGGAAAGATAAGGTAGCCAGAATGAAACAGTTGTATTCAACAAAAAAAATGTTAAAAAGTACAAAAAGCATGGCCTTTAAAATAAAAATACTTACTATCAAATGTGGGCAAATCACACTAAGGCAGCGACATGAACAAACCTCCCCCGCCTGTGAAATATCTTCTTAACCATTACTCAGAACATCTTCGACTAAACAAAGAAGTGAAAAGTATGAGAAAAAGCAAAAATGGAACTGTGAAAACATGGAGGTTAGAAGGAAGATTGGAAACCGAGAAGCCAAAAGACAGAGAAAGCCATTAGATTTCTGTAAACATGCAAGTAAAAGAAGAAGAAGAAGGAAAAAAGGTAATAAAGTTTAGAGCTTTCACAAGACCCAACTCAAATGAATAGGAAATTCAGAATGTTCAAAGGAGAAAGCTGAATGTTCAAAGGAGAAAGCTAACAGCTTTCTTTGGTAGAATGTGCTTACTTGATTGGGGAAGTGAGAAAGCTTGGCGTCCGTGTGGGAAGGGAATATGGGAAGGAGAAAGCCTGGACTCAGTTGAGTACGGGAAAGGAGAAAGAAAAGAGGAAGAGGGAGAGAGAAAAATAGAAGGAAGTACTATTCAGGCATCTTAAATCCCATTTGAATTTTAAATTTCAAAAACCATAAATTTTAAGTTTTTAACCACACATATTAAAAATAGAGCGCCAGAACCATCCCATAAATCTGAGGTATTGGTCCCACTGCATAGTCAAAAAGCAAATGTCTAATGAAAAGCAAATGGGTGCAACCCTGTGTTAAAGATGGCTTCCAAGAGAAGCTTTGAACAAAATCTCCTTTTGAGCGAGAAGATAACGTGTGTCAGGAATTGATATTTAATTGGTTGTCCAGTGGGACCCAACATTGGCCAAAAGGAGAAGGCCTTTATCCTTACCATCAATATGATTTTCTCTCACTGATGACATGGTGGAAGGAGTGGAACCGTGGGATGGAAAATACACATGTGAGAAGGCTGTGGGGCCCAAATTTTGGCCAACAATGTTTCACGTGGATGCCAAGCCTAATGAACAGTGTTTTGGCTAATAGCAAATGACCATTTTTCCTTTAGTGTTATATTGATTAGAGGACCATCATGATTTAGTAAATTCAATCATATAATAAGGAATAAATAACAGATACAAAGAATTCGTCAACACTTATATGATATATTTTCAAGGGTAGTGTAGTGACATATTCCAGAAAGTAGTTAAAACAATTTTTTAAAGAAGAATAAACCAAAAAAGTAAGAGCAATCCAGGGGATAAGACAGAAAGAAGCAAGCACCAAGAAAGATAAAGAGGAAATACAATACACGTATTGGGCGAGGAACAAATAAGATAGAGGGAGAATTAACAAACGAATGACGTCAATATTGCAATAAATAAAATAAAAGAAATTGACGAAAAGGGATACAATAAGAAAGGAAAAGGAACAAAGACCACGCCATGTATTAGCTCCAATCGCATCTCCATCTACATCATCATCATCACCACACCACACCACAACGCCAGTTTATTCTCTTCAACACCACCAAACCTATCTTTTCCAGCTCCCGTCTCTCTCTCTCTTCCCCTTTCAACTCTGGCTTCGCTTCTCCTCCCAACACTGTCCCCGTCCATGACAGAGTCTCTCCAACCAACCGCTCACCACCCATGCTTAGAAAGTATACCCATGCTTGTTAAAATGTGTGTGTGAACACAAATTCACTTCTTTCCTTATTTTAACGGTGAGATCCTTGTCCAGAAAACATTAAACCTGTGTTTGTCTAGTTGTTTTGTGTGGAAAGGAAATGGGACATTTTGAAGTTTTCAAGGAAATATTAGATAGATAGATTAAACATTACACACGAAGGGAACATATGAAACGGAAAACAAATATAAATCAAGTTTAAAAGTGAGATTGAACAAATCAACCTTACCTGATTTTGTTCCATGCGTGTATGACCACTGCTCCATGGCTTCTCCTCCCTCCATTCTCTCTACTTAAACTTTCTCTCTCTCTCACCTCGCGATTTCTTACTCCCCGCTGCAATTGATGTCTTAGATAGCCCTGAAGGCTCCCCACATGGTTGCAGCTCAGCCAGAATTCTCTTCAACAGAGTTGAAAAAAGAGAGATGAGGGAACACAGAAAATATAATTGTATTTTGGAGGTGTAAGATGAAAGAAAACTAACATTAATCTCTAGCATTGGTGAAAACGTTCCTATTTAAGGTGAGAGGAAGAAGCTTGTTTGAATTTGAATTTTGAATTTCCCCCTAAAACTCATCTATGTGAGGCTATCTGGTTCTCTTATTAGTGCTCAAAATAGGGCGACAGTAAGTAACATTAATTTGGGTGGAGGTTGGTGACGGGTGACCAATAAAGAACACTACTTATTTGTACATCGGGAGCCGAGAGGGGTAGGGAAAGAAAAATAAGAAGAGGAAAAGAGGCCCACAAATAAAACTTGTGATGATGTGCGTGCAGGGGAAAAGAGGCCCATGTAATAGAATAGAGGCTATACCCATGCATTCTAACTCATTGGTGTGAACGCACTTTAACTGATATGTTGATCTAGACGGTGAGATGTGTGTTCAGCACATCTTAAACCTGTTTTTTATCCAGTTTGAGTGTGAAAAAGAAACTGGACAATTACCAACTTTCAAGGGATATATTAGATAGATAGATAGATAATTGGTTGTTAAATTTAATTTAAGAATATTTATAAACCTTCTATCAAGAAGGAATTATTTTATGAATTATTATTTAGACTGTGTTCCTAGCTTTGTATTAGGGAAGAGACAATCCGTGATTTTCTGAATCATTAATGTGTCTTTTGAAAATATTGTAGCAAACCACAATAATGTCTACTCTTAGGGCCCGTTTGGTTGGTGGGAATGAGGGTGAGAGAATGGGATTGGGATCTCAATCCATGGTTTGGTTAGTGGTATTCCACTTAAGTGGGATTCCCAATCCCACTTAAGTGGGAATGACCCAATCCCACATCACCCCCTGGTATTGGTTATCTATTAGTGGGAATAATTACTTAAATTACGAAAATAACCCTAATCATACCTTTTTTATATACTTTTTTATTACACCTATTAATCATATCTATTAAAAATAAAACAATATATATATTTTACATTATCATCTCTTCTCACATATCGGTGAAAAAAATCTCTTCTATCTCAAGTCTCTCATCTCTTTCTCTTCTCAACCCTAATCTCCAGGCACATGATTTTCTCTCCTCTCTGGTTCTTCTCAATTAAAAAATTTCATCTTTCTTCATAACACATCAAAATCCCATCTTTTATTCTTATTTGATATTTTTAATCGAAATTCAATTCTTATTTGATTATGAAACTTAACGGTTGTGAAATTAAAGTTTCATATATCCACAGTTATAAACTATTATATGACCGTTGTTTATATAGATGACGATTCTTCTCTTTTTTATAACTAGGTGTATTTCAAAAAATAGTAAAACTTATAAATATGAGATATATTCATGGAATTATTTTTCGCTTACATATGAAACTCGTTCCTAACATAGGAGGGAGGAGGGGTGGGGGTGGGGGTGGGGGGCCGAGGAGGGAGGAGGGGTGGGGGTGGGGGTGGGGGGCCGAGGGGGGAGGGGGGGTGGGGGGCCGAGGGTGGAGGGGGGAGGGTGGGGGCCGAGGGTGGAGGGGGGAGGGTGGGGGCCGAGGGTGGAGGGGGGAGGGTGGGGGCCGAGGAGGGAGGAGGGGTGGGGGTGGGGGTGGGGGGCCGAGGAGGGAGGAGGGGTGGGGGTGGGGTGGGGGGCCGAGGGGGGAGGGGGGGTGGGGGGCCGAGGACGAAGGCTGAGGGTGGGGGCCGAGGTGGGGTGGGGGTGGGGGTGGGGGGCCGAGGAGGGAGGAGGGGTGGGGGAGAGGGTTTGGGGGTGGGGGCCGAGGAGGGAGGAGGGAGGGGGTGGGAGGGCCGAGGGTGGAGGGGGGAGGGTGGGGGCCGAGGAGGGAGGAGGGGTGGGGGTGGGGGGCATTTTTCCATGTCATAGACAAATCAGCATTGGGGTGCCACGTCATGTCTCACAGTGCCACGTCATTTGCCATATCAGCATTCCAATTGACTTAACGGTCAAACTTAACTCCAATTTTTAAGATGACTAAATTTGCCCCATTTTGGTTTATGGTGTACGGTTTTGCACCCTCGAAATTACGGGTGCCAAAGTTGTCCATTTTGGCAATTACGGTGGCTATTTTGCCCCTTTACCCTTAATTTAAATAGATAATGATATATCTTTTATTTATTGTGAGGTCATTAATGTCATTTTATAATTTATAACTAATTTTTTAAAAAACTAATTTAGCTAATCCCTCAAAATATTCCCTCATACCAAACTTAATTTTAAAAATTGAATCTTATCTCAAAGTCACTCTCACTCCCATTCCCAATCTCATTCTCATTCCCTCAAAATTATTCCCTCCAACCAAACGAGCCCTTAGGAAACTCTATAGCTAACTAAGGTCATTTTTGTAATTAATCCCAAAACCCTAATATCTACAATTTAAACATCCTTCCTTCTCTTCTCTCTTTAGCAAAATTGGCCGCTACACACACATAGCATATCATTCCATCATCACCATATTCGTTCACTCCTCTCCCTTTCTTCACAAACACTTTCAATAATCTCCCACCATCACCAAAACATACTCTCCTTCCCCTATATTCGAACACCTCTTTCCCTCAATCTCCTCTGTTCTCGTCCTTGTCTGACCGCCGTCCGTCGCTCCGGTGAAAGCTTTCGACGCCGGCGAAGGAAAACGGTTTCCGGCGAGAAGGAAGCTGCTCGGCATTTGCAAGCTCGAATTCGAACTCCCTGTAAGCCTCTTTTCTTGACCTCTCATCTTGTTTGCTTTTAATACGGGTGAGAAGAGGAAGGGAAAACTGAATGAGATATTGGGTTTTCTTTTATTCACATCAGGGGTAGGAATTTTAGTTTGAGATGCTTGCTTCTCTGTTTTACTGATTCAGCTGTTCTTGTGTGTTTGAAAATTTTGATTAAAAACCCAAGATAAGAGAGGTTATTGCTAATGTCATGTTTTATGGCTGAAATTCTGTTTGGCTTGGGACTTTCATCGATTTTGTTTCCTTCCTTGTTTTGTTCAAACATTTATTTTGTTTGGCTTAAGCTCTTCTTCTGTTTGGTTAATCTCCTTATTGTTGGTAAACGTGAGTATTGGAGAAGAGCTTTGAAGGGTAAATTGACTCTTTAAGATGTTGTATGTGACTTCGAATTCAAGTACGTTGTCGTATTCTTTATCGAGAGACATAAAAAGATGTATGATTTAATTTCTTTTATGGTTCAATTGTTTGATAGGAGAGGTACAGGGAAATGAATTGGAGGTGCTGATATGGCTGAATTAGTTTAGAGTTAAAGTTACATTTAAATGTGATCAAACTATAGAAAATAAAAAATAAATGGTGAGCTTATGATTGGGTTTTCTGAAAGGGATGAGACTTTAAAAATGATTAGGGGATGATGAAGTTTGAGAATGATGGGTTTATGGCATTGTAGCTTTCTTCTTTGTTTGATGAGGAATTTATTTCATACCCCTTTAGCTCAATTTTACATTGATTTCATGATTTGGTTTTATGGAGTATGAGATGTTGCGTTTTTGGAATTGGGCTGGTTACTATTTTGCTGTAAGTGTTGAAGTAAATTACCTGTGAGATATGCTTTGGTTTCAAAGAATGAGAAAATTGGGCTTTAATGGTGGAATTTGATAGAACTCATAGTGAATGCGATTAATGATGATGAACTGACTTTTCAAATGAGATTGGGAATTTCTGTCATTTTTATTTCTTCCCTTGTTTGTTTTGTTTCATATCTTTGCTTAGTTCCTTTTTATTCATTAACTGTGAATATGATATGATAAATTTTATAATATTGCTTTGCATGTTGCCTCTTGTTGGTGAATATTTGTTAGGTAAGCTTTGAGAATTAGAATGTGTAAACATGGTAGATTATTTAAAAGTCAAGAAAGTAACGTAAAAGGGGAATTGGGTAGTACTTCTAGGAACGAGAGCGACGTTAATTAGTATACATGACAACTGATTAATTTGTAATTATTAGTATGTGTCGTATTATTTCTTGTAGTTGTTTATTGACTCTTGAGCACGTGGGAGCTTACGTTTATTTGTGGTTTAAATGCAAGGAGGTAACTACTTAAACTTGTTTGCGTGTGTGTGCATGTTGGTAAGTATATAGGTTAGTTTATGAATTTGTGATGTTTATTATATGATTTATGAGAATTGATGATTTGTTTGGTTCACACCGGTTAATATGATTATAATTATGCCATTCCGGAATGGGGTTCCCTGTAAAAACCCCAGGGACTAAAATGAATAAGACAAATTGTACATGTTCAATAGGGTTGTTAGTCCCTATAGAACCAGTTCAAGCGAGGGTATATCGACCAGCGAGTCGTGAGTCCCTATTGAACTGAGATATTCCGGTGTGTTGTGTTTGATTTGATGATTTTTATTATTGATATTTGATTATTTATGTGTCGTCATTGATTGTGACTATTAATAATGTTTGAATTTATGAGAAATGTTTCTTTCTGTTATCTGATTGTTTGTAAATATGAATCTGTGCTGCTGTTATATGTCGTGGTAAATAAATATTTGGAATTGAAATTAATAATATGTTCATGCAACACTACATGTAGCACACACCACTTTACACAGTATTATCACACACCACCTTGCGGGCATACACATGCACGTAGTGCAAAAATGTACGTAAGCGAGTGGTAGTAGTTGCGATTTATGGGTCTACCCCAATCGTCATTACAGGTATTAGAGTGGGGCAGAAGTCATGGAGAAAGGATCCGAAGACTTGGGAATTAGGCAGCATGTTTTTATATATTTTCATATATTTGTTAATAATTTGTAAACTTCCTTAATTTATTTTCTTTGGATTATTTATGTCTGTGTATAATTTTAGGCTGGATAACTGTAATTATTTCTAAAACATGTTTATGTGCTTATTTGTAAATGATTATAAAAGAATTTAATCAGGTATTATTAGATTTGTTTAAATATCCATATTAGTCAATTTTTATCTAACATGGATATATCAGATTTGATAATTTTAAATAAACGATTTTCAATTGTTACTTTTATATTTGATTATAAAATGATTTATTTTAATTTATTTATTTCCAAATTACATGAAATCTTTTTCTAACCATGATAGTTTATTTGTGACTAAAATTCTTTTTCTTTCATGGTTAGCACATTAGCTTATATTTTATGGAAAATAAGAAAAATTGTTTTTCTAACTATGTTAGTCATCATTATAACATAAATATTTTTTCTAACATAGTATTGTAATTATTGTAGTTCATTAAGTTAAATTCTTTTTCTAACTATGTTAGCCGCTAATATCTTAACTTATATTATTTTTCTAACATAGTTAAACTTCAATTTGAATTAAGAAAAAAAATAGCGTAAAAATGGTTATATAAGTGTGGTTGTTACAAATAACATGTGATTATGTGCGCTATTATAGTCTTGTTATTCTTATTGATTGTGATATTGACAAAATTCTTTATCCTTGTAAAAATCCCACATGATCAGGGCAAAAAGATAAATCAAGGCAAACATGCAATCAATCAATCAGCACACAAGCATTGAGTAACATTTTTTATACAAGGTTCAATAGAAAGTAAATGTTACATTGTTTGTATCATTCATTTTTTCCTACAGCTTAAGGGTAAATAATTGCCTGTGTAAAAACTAAATAACATTTTGTTTTTTGAGTAACATTCATCCGCAGCTTAAGTAACATTTTTCCCAATAAGGTTCTCAACATCGATACAATGTGAGAAATGTTATTTAGATTAAGACCTCTAAAATGCAATACAAAATTTCATAACGAATAAAGATATGTATTAGTGACCTCATTTGGCAGTTCAAGATTTAATTGAACGGCAGATTTGTTTGAGTTGTGTGGCAAGAGCATTCCAAAAAGTGACAAATCCAGTGCCCGATGAATCCTCAACCATATAAGTTAATCACAATCTAAAAAAAAATAACAAAACATTTTAGCTAATCAACGTAGAAGAAGTCGCAAGTATGAGAATAGAGATAAAAAAAATACTTTTGGCTCAAGCTTATATGTTTTTTTTGCATCCTGGGCAAAACAATGCCCCATTTGGTTCTCCACTAACAAGAGGTTTTGGTAATGAATTACATTTTGAACACCCTTGATAAACCCAATCGTGTTCTGTCTCATTCTACTACCTCACATTGAACAACAAAGTCTTTTGCCTGATTATTCATTGAAACAAAGATCTCATATAACAAATAATCCCATATGCAAAGCAAAAGAAAAAGGAAACTTACAACTACTTGTTCTGTCATTTGGTTGAGAGGAACAATTGGTTGCGCATGAAGAGATTGGGAACTATCTCCTCTATTTCTCTGGGACAACCGAGGCTGTGTTAGTTGAATGGTTATAGGATTAGCTTGCTCTTCAGCATTGGGAAAAGATACTTCGATTAGCAACTCTACCAATACTTTTTTACAAACCATGAATGAATAATGTAAGATCCTAAGTTTAAATAATACTCCCTCCGGTCCTAAATATAAGACTTAATTGACTTTTTCTGGAAAATCCTTAAAAAAGCAAAATAAGTTAATTATAAATTGATTTACCTAATTTTTTTCCTTAAACTAGTTTATTTTACCTATAAACTAATGGATAATTTAAAAATATATCAAATATGTCATCATTTAATAACCTATTTCGCAACCTTAATATCTCCAAAAAAAAGTCAATTAGGTCCTATATTTAGGACCGGAGGTAGTACGTTTTTATCAGAGTTGTCCTCCGTTATGTCTAGATTAAAATAAATTCTTGTAGCACAAAATGAAGATGAAACTTGCCTATCATCTGCATGAAATAAAACGTGTGTGACACTGTGCCCGGTATAAAAATGGGACCGGTCTCTAGTCCGAAATCCCTGGTCCCGATCTCTAGTTCGAGGACCTGTACAACTAACCTATCGATTGCGCAGATCGATGGTTACATCGGCCAATGGTACTCATATCCAGTGTCATGCAACATACAAAAATTTTATATACCTATATACATCAAAAGTAAATTCTATTTAGAAAGGTACCTATAGCCCACATTTGAATATAAAGTACTCTGAACACATTATATATATATATATAACTAAGTAGAAGAGGATTTTAGAAATCTTCAACTACCATCACCCTCAGTATCACAGTCAGTTAAGTGTGATTACCTGTTCAAGCTCAAAAACAGCAATATATACCCTCAGCTATTGCCTTCCATGAGCTCCACTCAAAGCACCATCGTTCACAATCACACAATGAGCTGCTGATGGTCAAGACACAAAATCAGTGACTTTGACCACCCATTCAAACTAATTCTAAAATAATTTTTGAGTAATACATTACTTCAAACATCCATACTCTTTCATATACTTTTATACCCCACAATTCCCTTAACAATTTATTTGAAATTCCTTAAGTACTAACTTCACTATTTTTCATAACTCTTGCAAAACTAACCCACCATGTTAACCTCCATTAAAACAACGTTTTCATATTAAATTGGCCGATCAAAGTGACCTCCATAACTCACAAACTTTCACCACCCCCCGTACATACCATTCTTAAACAAATTTTTCTTTAATCCTACACTTTAATTCACAACTCCTTCTCAAACACAATTTCAAACGATTTCACTACTCTAACACCTTCATATCACCTACACTAACATTTCTTAAGCTCCAATTTAATTCATATTGTCCACAAAATTGTCATTTACTTTAAAGAAACCAAAAATGCCACAAATTTTGCAAAACAAACACCAACCACGAAACCAATATATTACTATCAAATTTACCACTCAAGGTGGCTTCCCAAATTCACCAACCTACTACCAAACTCCAAACTTTCTTTTACATAACCAAATTTTCTTTCAATCAACACTTTAACTTCTAAATTTCTTTCTAAACACCAATCAAACCAAAACTAACATTCCAACATCCTCATATAACTTTGACAAACCTTATCTAACCACCAATTTATTCAAATCATCCTTCATTAACAAAACCCCAATTCAAAGAGCCATAAAAAGCTTCAAAAATTCTCAAATAAATTTCCAACTTCAATAAACTTGAATACTTTCCCAAAAATCTTCAATTACCCAAATAAGCATTCCTAAAACTTTGTTCACAGCTCAAGTTCAAAAAAATTGGTCAACCCTACCCTTCAAAGAACCAATACCAACTCAAAATAAAAATTCCCAATTGCTTCACTTCTTACTGGAATACCCTCTTTTAATTTTAACATCACTAAATCAAGTCTTCAATCTCATTAACCTTCAAAATATTTTAAATTTCACCAAACCCTCATAATTCCTATTTTCCTAACTGTTTAATTAATTACTTTGGGCACTTATTTCCCTAAAACTTTTAAATTATCCAAAAATCTTCAAAAATTTCTAAAAGTCCCAAACATTTTCTAACTTTTCCCATTTATTATTCCTAAATACTCTCTAATACTGTATTTAATTTTTCAGGATGTTACAATACCAAACCTATTTATTTAACTCCTATATTTCAGTCTCTAATACTCTCTAATACTGTATTTAACAGAATGTTATTGGAGCTTGCAGAGCGTTATGGAGGATTTTGTCCTCGATCAAACAAAAGGAGGAAGCAATGGGAAATGAAGTTAATGCCAGATGGATTAAGGAATATAGGCACAAGGTTGAGCAAGAGCTTTCAAATATCTGTAATGATGTTATGACTGTGATTGATGAGCACCTCATTCCTTCTGCTACAGTTGGTGAATCAACTGTGTTTTTCTATAAGATGTGAGCTTTCATGTCTTATTCCCTTCTGAAAAAAATGTGTCATGATTTGTTTTCTATAGGGACATTATGACATGTTATTTGTTGCAGGAAAGTAGATTATTATCGTTATTTTGCAGACTTCAAATCAGGTAACGAGAAGAAAGAGGCTGCTGATCAGTTAATGAAAGCATGAGGTGCAATTCTAATTCTCTTATTTGTTTTACTTGTGTTTTACATGATAGTATAAGTTATCATCTACTGAATTCAATTAAGACTTTAATATTGTTAAGATAATCATGAACATCATAACTAATTTATCTTTCAATTAGTGGTGCATTATTTTATTATTTTAGTTTTTTAATGCTGAGAAGTCAAAGCCAAATTTGGAATCAGTATCTGGTGATTTTGAAATTCCAGTTAATTCATTGACTGCTCAAACTATGCTTATGCTGGGTTTTTGGGCCCTTCTCTCTAAACTATTGTGTGTTCTATATATAGCCGAAGGTGATCTGATCTGGTAGTATTTGTTCAGGAACCAACCAGTGGTATATTCTTAATCATATATTCTTGACTGGAGGCATAATCTTTTTAAAGCTTGTGCTTATTGGAGTTTCTGGTGTCAGCAAATCAAGTCTCCTTTTGAGGATTGCTGTAAGTTCTGAGCTTCTATCTCTTCTCTCCGTGATTTGCCTCATGTTAAGCATTCTCTGTTTGAAGTTTTAGTGTGTTTGGGACAACAACATTTGCACATAATTAAATAGGGTTTATGTTGTGATGTGCTAAATCAAACATGCCTTTAGCTTTTAAAAAGGCTGAACTCTGTAAATAGCATGAGTGACAAAAATGATTATTTTTTAGGCCAACTTTTATATTATTATATGGGTATTGAAGTCTGTATCAGTTTATTAATAATGGTAGTTTATGCCTTGTGTAGCAATTTTATTTCTGTTTAGTATTTTTCAAAGGAAAATCAAATGAAGTCTGCTGATTTTTTTCTTTCATTTCAAACCAGGTTGATTCGTACCTGGACAGCTATATCAGTACAATCAGAGTTGACTTTGTAAGAATATATATCACCTGTTGAAGGTTAAGTTTTAGTTATTGAAGATTTGAAGATATATGACTAACTATTTGCCATGCTCTTTTCTGCAGAAATTGAACGGTGTAACAAGATGAGAAGACTATCAGACTTCAAATAGTAAGTCCATGATATTTTATCAGTTAATTAGATGCTTATAATTGTTTTGGTGGAAACTTTTGCCTTATTTAGCATTAATCTTTGTACTGCTTTGGAATTGTCTGAATTTTATTTATGAAATTCAGTTTCAATCAAAACTTAATGGTTTAAAGCTATGCAATCAACCTCCAGTGGTGTCTGTCGATTTCAGTTTTTCAATCAGCTATATGAAACTTAGTTTCAATCAAAACATAATGGCAACAACTATATGCTCATTGGTATTTCAATTTTCCAAGAAGAAGGATCTGTGTTCAATCACAGGCTAGGGAAGACCTAATCACTAAAGAGCTTGCCCAGGGTCGGTAGAGAGGAAAGAGCAGGGTGTGGATACAGGTGAAAGGCTCTATCCTTGCTGATTTGCTCCTTAAATAAAGAGTTAAAAGTTTGGGCTAATATGGTCAGCTATGATTCAATTATCACATAATGATTACTTGATTAGGCTGAATCTTATTGCTTCATTTCTCTTCAGTGTTTCTGATAAAGTTTTTCTGATCCAATACATCTACATCCTTTATTTGTTTTTTGATAATCAAAATTGTGGGTATGCTGTATATAGGAGAGTCATTGCTTAAGCAGAGACTCTGTCATTGGCTATGAAGACTAAAACGCCACAGCCATAGCTGTATCATGTTTCTTCATGAGTTGACTTCAAATCTTTATCAGGTGTGTGGTTAGCTGTATCAAATTTAATTTTTTCCTTAGCTTTAAAAGCTTAACCTATCTTAAGCTTCTATGATCCTCTAAAACATCAACTTTTTTACTTCTGAAATAGAGTTGAAAATTTGAAGATATTATCCCTTGTAGGTTAAGTTCCAGTTATTGAAAATTTGAAGATATATGACTAACTATTTGCTATGCTCTCTTCTGCAGAAAACTCGAACAGTTGAACAAGATTTTCACTCACATGTTTGGTTAAATGATGTTTTTGCCCTTTGTTGGTTTGCTTACAGTGTCTAGAGGGTCCACAAGTGTTTTTTTATATGTAAGATGGAAGCACAAGAAAATGGACAAGGTGGTCCCAATGCAAGCACAAGTGGGACTAATGATTCTGCAGAGGTTAGTATTGAAGATGATGCTTTCCTATACTTGTCAAATAATGAGATTGAATTATTAGGAGAGTGAGGACCTAATTAAGTAATTATGATAAGTATGGAGAAGGTGCTATCATGGGATGTGGTGGATTGGCTGTGTTAATATGTAAATTTGCAGCTGAATTGGCTGTGTTGTTTTAGTGCTAGTACGGAGGTGGTATGATGAATTGTTGAGCTTGAATGATGATAGAGCAACATGCAAAAATGTGAGTGCTAATATGTAAATTTGCTGCTGAATTGGTTGTTTTGTTTTAGTCTATATACAGATATGGTTTGCTGCTGAATTTGCTACTAATATTTTGTTATGAGCCATATGTTGAATTCATTAAACCCTGCTGATATGGTTTAATAAATAACTCAGCAAAACATTTGATCTACCTACTGATATGGTTTTAGGCTGATATAGTTTGTTTTGAAAACCTGAAACACGAAGCAATAGGCTGCTGAATGTTAATAGACTGATATGATTATAATAAATAATTCTTATACGGTTTCAATTTGCTGCTGGAATCTGATATGGTAATATGGTAATAGGCTGATATGGTTTATTCTGATATGGTAATATAAGTTTTAATTTGCTGCTGAATCGGTAATAGCTCTCACATGCATTTTGCCTGAAAGTTTTCCCCTGCAGCAGTCATAAAGGCATGGGTCTGAAAGTGCCCAACAACCCAAAGGGACTTAGGGACATTCAAAACCATGTGGAGGCAGAGCATTTTACAAGCAGCAGAGGAAAATTGGATTTGGGGTTTTCACGTGTTGGAAAAAGTACGCCCTTTTATGGGCACATTAAACATTATGGAATTAAATATAATTTTATTTAATAAATCAGATAAATGATTTAATTGAATAAAATTCTATTTATTAAATAGAACAAAAAGGTTTTATTAATTCCATTATAAATAGGGATCAGGGTATCCCTTATCATTAACGATGGTGGTGAGAGGCTCTCATGTGTGGAGAAGCCGTCTTTGAGAGAACGAGTTCTCTCTCTCCAACGTTCCTATCTCTCACAGTTTTCCTTGAGAGGGTGATTCGCTGTGCGAATCTGATTCGGGTTCTCGTAACCCGGTTCTGCGTGAGCTGAATCCTTTGGGATTCTTGGCTCCCTGTTTTTGTCACGGCTTTCTTTGTTTTTATTCTTACAGGAATTCTAGAGATCATGTTCGAGTTCGAAGCTCCGGGATCTGGGAACACCGATAAGCCGGGTAATCACTAAATTCCTTCATTGGCATCAGAGCCACGATGATTCTGAGGCTGGATTTGAGGTAGGCCTCTAATCAATTTTCCGCTGCGTTGCATGTTATAAAATAATTGTATGTGAGTTCATTATTTTATTAATATGCTAAATATATACGTTTTATATTTCTGGGTTTATTGAACATGAATGTGTTTCATTGTTGTTTTGTGAAAATTCTTTGTCATCTGATAAATTATTCGAAAAGCCTAGAATGTTTATATACCCGTGTATATTTTTCTTGAATCTGCAAATATATGATATGTTCAAATATGCTTAGAAAGTTATCGTTCATGTTATGAAATATGGATATGCTTTGAAAGTTTATTTTAAAGATGCATCAGCGAGTATGAATTTGTATGCTTTCTGGATCTGGAATGTTTTCACTTGATAAAGCATGTTCGTGTGTTCTTGAATGTTTTTTGTAAATAACATGAACGCGTGTGTGGAACTAATCAACAACTGTATCCACAATTTCTGGATTATTTTTCTGTTGTTTGTTGTTTAAAGGTAATAAACCTGTGTGTTAAAAATATTCCGGATTTCCCGGTCAAAAGCGCCGATTTTTCCTCACCGGCCGTACACGTTTTTTCGCGAATCTGGGTCCGTAATTTTCGAATTTTTACGAATACTTATAGCCATAAACGTGTAGATCTCGTCGAGACGATTCCAACGGCGCAAAAATCGCGTCAAACGGAGTTCGGATGAGAAAGATATGACTCCCTGAAGTTTCGGGGTGCCGCCGGAAATGGCAGGCTCGCCGGAGCTCCGCCACCGGGAAAGTCGCCGTGAAAATCGTCGGCGAGGTGAGGAAGAAGAAAGGGTCAGGGGGTAAAACGGTAATATCGCGTGGTTTAGTGAAACTGTGCGTTTATGTGTTCTGGGGTTTAAATAAAAAAAAAAAGGAAATTTGGGCTGTGACCCAATATAAAAAAAAGGGGGTGATTTTTTTTTTTGAAACTTCTGGGCCGTCAGTTTGGCCCAGATTAATTTTTTTGGCCTGTTTCATTTTTTTTGGGCCTATTTTTTTGGATTAATAATTAATTTTTTAATTAATTAATAATTATTTAATTAATTATTTTTCAAAAAAAAAACGAAAATCCTTATTTTTTCCTTTATTTTTTTTAAGGTATGTGGGTCCAAATATTTTTTTTATTAGACACATAAATTGATTTTGTATCAATTAAATAAGGATGAGTGATCCTTATTTGACCTAATTGATTATGTATCAATTAAATTAATTGTGTATTAATTAAAATAGAAATAAGTGATTTTTATTTAACATTATAATTGATTATGTGTCAATTAAATTAATTGTGTATTAATTAAAATAGAAATAAGTGATTTCTATTTAACATTATAATTGATTATGTATCAATTAAATTAATTGTGTATTAATTAAAATAGAAATAAGTGATTTCTATTCAACATTATAATTGATTATGTGTCAATTAAATTAATTGTGTATTAATTAAAATAGAAATAAGTGATTTCTATTTAACATTATAATTGATTATGTATCAATTAAATTAATTGTGTATTAATTAAAATAGAAATAAGTGATTTCTATTTGACATTAAAATTGATTATGTATCAATTAAATAGAAATTCAGTAATTTCTATTTTACATATATATGTGAATAATCATGAATTAAACTTACATAAGTGATGTAAGTTGTCTTTAAAATTGATTGAGATTCTTTGTGAATTCTTTAATTTTTTTTCTTTCATGATTAATATATATGAATCATGTGTTTAATTTAAAATATTTTTTTGGGACCAGTGTTTTAGTAAAATTAATCATATGTTGATTAATAACTCCTTTTGGCAACGCAAACCAGAAATTACCCCCGACATCAGTGTTTGATGCTATGAACACTAACAAAAGGTCACCGTCTACTTCACAAAATGAATCAAACGTTCCATGAAGGAACAAGTCTGTGTGACTATGGATTCTAAAGATGAAGTGAAAGGACCTGACAATATAGACATTGTCTAGTACACCTATGAGGACAAGATCATAAATGTGGTTGATGTAAAATACTGTGTGTATCTAATTTCCATTACCATGATCTAGTCCAATAAGGTGAACTACCCCTCTTCCTCAAAAAGGTTTGGAAAAACGCTTTCGACCACGGGATATAAATTTATTTATTGAATTACATGTGTTGTTTTTCTGATTAAATAAATTTAATACTCAAATTGAGTGGGAGTTAAATTTATTTATTGAATTACATGTGTTGTTTTTCAACTTAATAAATTTGATACTCCAAATGAGTGGGAGTTTAATTTAATTAATTTCATGTGTTGTTATTCTTAAATTTAATACTCCAAATAAAATTTATAAATGAATTACATATGTTGTCATTCCATTAATAAATTTAATTGAGTGGGAGTTTAATAATAATATGCAAGTGTTGCCATTATTATTTTAAACTATTATAGTTCAGAGAATATAAGAAAAACTTAATAATGAATAGCGAACTAAAATGAGTTGGATGGGGGTCAACCTAGTTGATTCCTGAAAACAAAACTAGTAAGCTACCATTGTTGACTTTTTCGGAGGATTCATAGAACTATTAATCTCAAGAGGAGATTATTTATGCATACTTTATAGAAAAATATCATTTTGATGTCTATATGTATAAAAACATATTCATCGTTGTCCTTACCAGAAGTGAGACGATGAATGGAGAAAAGTATGACATGTGTCGTCATAAGATCTCCTATGTCCTGGTGGAGCAAAAAGTGTCTAAGTCCTAAACCGTGTTCTTCCATAGTACAATGCAATTATTCCATAGCGGGAACAACATGCATACAATGTATGGAAGAGGAATTAGGGCTTTTACTGACGTCGCTCACCAAATCCCGCTTAAGGATGACCAAATGGATCATGTGGAACCAAAAGGTCAGACAATTTAAATTAAAGAAATTATTTTTCATTAGTTGAAAAGTAAGTCCAAGAATGGCAAGGGATCCCAAAAGAGGAAAGAGGATCCTAAAGACTTAAAAGGGAACAAGTCCCTTAAGAAAGGGGGAAACAAGCTAAGAAACACGATCTTTCGTAGATCAAGTGTTATGCTTGTAGAACTCCCAACCACTATGCTAAGGGACATACAGACCATGAGATTAGAAACCGTCAAAACTTTACGAACTTTCTCCGATTACCAACAAAAGGCATGTGGCTTTACGTTGGAACATTACGAGAATTGTTGTCAAAAGGATTGGTACCTACAAATTAAATTTGTATGGAGGCCAATTTTTGACGTTAGAGTGAAGTTATATACGTGTCAGATGTCCGGTGATATCTTGGGTCTATTATTTCTTTAATTAAAATTTGTGTATAATGTCAATATTGTTGACATTAGTAATGAGACAGATCTTTTCAGATTTTGGATATGTTCCAAAAATGTTTCCTTGTTTTAATGAAATTGAGATTTCATCTCTTGTTATTCAACATTATTTAATGTTGATTACGATACATATCATGCTATATATTAGAATATATTTTTGTCATAACGATATGACTAAATTATTCAAATAAGGGCATGTTGTGTGATGTATCAAAAGGGAATAGTCCCTATGTGAGAATCGTCTTGCATATAAGAGCACAAGGAAACCTTTCAGAAAAGGAACCAATGCAGAGTACCCTCTTATACTTATTCATTTGAATATTTGTGTATCTATAAATATAAGGGCACATCATAGAGCATGATACTTCATTACTTTATCGATGATTTTTTTCACGGTATTAATAGTATACTTGATCTCTCAAGTCTGAAGCATTGTAATGTTTCGGGAAGTATCCAAGTTTGGTAGAGAACAAACTTAACTTTAAGGTGAAAACCCTCAGAACTGATAGAGGCTGAGTACCTCTATGGACAGTTCAATATACTCTATGATGAAAGAGAATCGTTATATAGATAACAATTCTTGGCACACTACAAAGTGGTGTTGCTGAAGGAAGGAACAAAGTCCTTCTTGTTATGGTTAGGTGAATGATGTCTATGATAGATGTGTCTATCTGCTAAAGAGTGATACACTCTCAGCTATGACATTCATACTTAATCATGTGCCTTCGAAATCAGTCACCACAACACCATATAAGTTATGGACAGGATGCAAGTTGGACTTAACAATCCTAAAACCATAAGGGTTAGCGTCCTATTACCAAAATTTGTTTTACAAGTTTGGAAATGTTGGGGTATATAGAACTTCAGGTATCTTTGTAAGATATTTTGTAAACTCTAAAAGATATGTCTTCATTAGTGAAAATGAGGACGGATCAGTGACTGAAGTCGAGTTTAGAGACGCAATATTCAATGAATCCTTTTTTCCTAGTAGAGGAAGCCTTAGGTATTCCAAAACTCTAAGTGAGTATGACGAATAAGAAGACTATACTCTGTTAACTGCTCCGAGTGGGAGGATTTAACCATTTTCACTAGATGACAATGGTGACTACAATCCATCACAGGAAAGTGAACCTGTTGAAATCCCAATTCGTAAAAGCCAAAGGGTTTTTCCGTTGAGGGCGCAGTACTTAATCCTCAGTCCAAAAGATGATGAGGAGAATTCTTTAAGTGTCAGAGATACACACTTTCAGATCTGGCTAAGGAAAATTGGCAAAAGGCCAAATAAGAGAAATGGATTTCATGAGAGCTAACAGAATGTGGGAATTGATTGATCTTTCAGAAGGCCGAAAAGCTATTGGGAACAAGTGGGTTCTCAAATATAAGCAAAAGGCTTATAGATCAATCGACAAGCCCAAAGCTCGATTGGTAGCCAAAGGGTATACCTAGCGAGAAAAGGTAAGTCAAGAGGACTCCTTCTCTCCAATGGTAAGTTTTAACTTGATTAGTTTTATATTGGTTTTTGTAACCAACCTAGACTTGGAAATACATCAAGTGGATGTGAAAATCGTTACCCTCAATGGAGGACTAGATGAATTGTTTCTTACACGAAACAACCTAAAGCTTTGTGCAATAGGAAAGCGAACAAAGAGTTTGCAAGCTCCTAAAGTCCATTTGTGGACTGAAATAATCATCTAGACAATGGAATTTGAAGTTTCATGAGACTTTAACTTCATTCGACTTCGAGATGATCGAAGAAGACCATTGTAAAACGATTGTGAGGTAATTTGTGAAATTATCTCTTTATTTTCCTTTCTAGGACTAGACCTATGAAGTTAAAACAATCAAATACTAATGTCTTTGAATTTCTAAGTGAAATACATGGGTAGAGCAGTAAATATCTTGTATGTCAAGATATAAAATGGATTGTTCAAAGAGGATGCTGTCATTGTCATAACAGACATACATAGCAAAAAATCCCGGAATAATTCAATATTGAGTGACTGCAAACCTATGCATACCCTTATGGTGAAAAGACATTATCTTATGGGAGATATGTGCTTGTGAAACAATCCGAGGTACAATGCATGAAAAGAGTCTCATACTCAAGCGTGATTGAAAGTCTAATGTACACTGTGTTGTGTGCTAGACTGGACATATGTTTTGTCGTTGGCTTTGTAAGCTGATTTCAGTTTGTGAAGCTGAAAATCAAATTATATGATACCAATAGGGTAATAAAGTAAAAGTTGTGCTATAAAGGAGAAAGTCTCCATCTTGAAGGATACTCTAACGCCATTTGGGCAAGAGATCTGGATGGAGGACACTCAACTTAGCAAACTTGATGACACCATCATCTATAGAATCTGAATGTGTGGTTTGTGCGGCTACTATTCGAAAAGTTGTGTGACTTAAAAGATTCTTAAAAACGTATAGGCATAAATGGTATGGATACCATTGCGACAGTGAAGTCGTGATAGCCTACACATTGGACTCTAAGGATCATAAAAGACTAAATATATAGATATCAAATGTCATTTTATAAGAGATGTGATCTCTTAGAAACGAGTGATTGTTCAGTACTATTTCCACTCACTAAATGTTTGCTAATCCACTCACTAGCTTAAAAAGCGTTTTAAGCACAAGCAACATTTGATGTATAAAATGATGCATTTTTCAATTCGTTATTGTTTTCGCACATATATACAAAGCTATGTGTTTGTATATAAAAGCATGAATGTAAAGTATGCAATATGTCGTACAGACCCAAGGAAGGTTAGTCCACTCACACGGATAACCGTCTTCTATATTTGTTGGAGGTATGAGAAGATAAGACGTGCAAGAGATCATCATGTGTCGATGAATACTTCACATAGGTCGACCCAATTAGTTTGGGATATGACAATTCGTGTCATGATAAGGAGTACACATGTATTCCGTTGGGTCTGTAGCCAGGCATCAAATTCTCCTGTGGGAGTTTAGGAGTCCGTTGAGGGACTGATGTCTGTACGGTGATTATATTAAGAAATCGACATATGACAGTTGGTCGATCACCGTAACATGTAAATCGTATTACATGTGCTCAATTAACCGCAACTGGGACGTAGATGGAAAATCCCTGATCCATAACGGTGTGAATCCCAGACATATGTAGGAAGAGAAATTGTTCTTTCTACCGATACCCTTGTGACTTAGACGTCATCAAGGATGCTTGTATTTGTGACTGCTACTCTAGCTAAACATCTATGGTCATGAGAGTTCCGGCCTAACGAGTAATAGCTGGGCAAGCGACAAATTCAAGCAAAATTGATGTTTAGTCAGAAAGGAATGGTCTTAACTCGAAACACACATGTAACGCTAGATTTCCATGATCGATCCCTTACTAGAAGTGCTAGTAAGTGTGGAATTCTAGGTGCACGTGAAGGCATCTGAGTTAATGAGTACATATTAGCTTGTGAGGGATTGAGAATGCCACTTGTGTGTGAGTTAGCCTGGGGAATCTGAGACAAACGGACTGAGAATCCATATGCATTGATGTCCTTACATTCTGATCCTATTCCAAGGAATTCTAGTTTGTAAACATCTGAATTGCATAGATTGTGCTCGCGCGGTCACGGCGAACGCCCGATACGAATGCTCAAGAAAACAGATCGCAAGGTGGTGTGTCCATCAAAGTGCGAGTGGGAGATGTTGGAAAAAGTACGCCCTTTTATGGGCACATTAAACATTATGGAATTAAATATAATTTTATTTAATAAATCAGATAAATGATTTAATTGAATAAAATTCTATTTATTAAATAGAACAAAAAGGTTTTATTAATTCCATTATAAATAGGGATCAAGGTATCCCTTATCATTAACGATGGTGGTGAGAGGCTCTCATGTGTGGAGAAGCCGTCTTTGAGAGAACGAGTTCTCTCTCTCCAACGTTCCTATCTCTCACAGTTTTCCTTGAGAGGGTGATTCGCTGTGCGAATTTGATTCGGGTTCTTGTAACCCGGTTCTGCGTGAGCTGAATCCTTTGGGATTCTTGCCTTGTTTTTGTCACGGCTTTCTTTGTTTTTATTCTTACAGGAATTCTAGAGATCATGTTCGAGTTCGAAGCTCCGGGATCTGGGAACACCGATAAGCCGGGTAATCACTAAATTCCTTCATCACGGATACCCACACTGGCGAAATTATAATTGATGTATCATTTAATGTTTAGAAATTTTGCAATGACATTATTGTTCAGTAGTACAAAAATACCTATGGTGTTAGAAACAACACCATGTAGTCTATTACCAGCAACACTATATTTTTTGGAGCCAACTATGGCCTAATTGTGTTATCAACAACACTATTTTTTGGTGCGTAACTTTAGTGGTGTATATTTTGGTTTAGGATATTTGTGGCCTTACTTTGTGACCATTGTATATTTTTGTTGACATGGATACCAGTGTTTGTTCAACCGTCTTTTGTACGTTGCCATTGGATATGTAATTTAGCCAAACATGTTTTGAATGACTCACACTATTTTAGCTTGTGCATTGTATTTGCCAATTGCCATGTTATAAAAACTTTTAAAATAGACTACAACATAATCTTAATTTGAATCTAATGGGGAACAAAGCTCATAATTGAGGGGAAATGAGGCCAAAGAATGGTTATACAAAATGGTCTACAAACTAATAATTAATGTTATCTCCACTGTCTGCTATTTGCATGGGTACATGTTTATTATTGCGTTTTGCATTTTGTTTGGGTCAGATTATGATAAATGCTAATATTTAAAACAATCGTATGAAGCTCGGGAAACGGGACATTGTCAATTCCTAATTGTTTTTTATCTTAATTTTTCTTTTTCATAGAATAATTGCTCCTATGATAAAAAAATAGAATAGTTGCTCCTTTTTATGATTTGTATAACTTCTCTTCTTTACTGAGAAATTTTCTTTATTCAAAACTATGATTTATGCTAAGCTAAATTATTCATTATTTTAAATTACTGTGCCAAAATATCTCTTCCATGCAACACACGGGAGAATCATTGATTAATGAAGGCTTTAAACAAAGTTTACTCAAATTTGTCAAGTTTATAATTTCATGTGCCTATTTTTTTTCATTAACACATTAATACTTATGATGAAGTTGTTAAACCCTATTAGAGAGTTGTTAGTCCCTACAAACAAGTTGCTAACCATTAAGAAAACTGAGCAATCCTAATTTCTTGGAAATCAAATCAGAATTAGTAGAATGAATACACTCAAATCAGAATTTGCATTCAAAGTAGCAGTACAAAATTCAGATTTTCTGAACAAAAAATTGTTAGAATCTTAAGTTTTGATGATAACTAATAGCAATCATAAGACATTGCAATCAGGAAATAGACATAGCAATCATAAGACATTGCAATCAGGAAATAGACATAGCAATCATAAGACGCTGCAATCAAGATAAGACAAAGCGATCACAAGACATAGCAATTAGACTAAGACATAAGTGATCACTAGATAGTTGCGAATTGCGATCATGTATAACTTAGAATCAAGCGATCATGAAATAATAAAGAATATCAATTAGAGCAAGTGTAAGGAAAGCTAAGAAGATTAGATCACGGACTGATCGGAACTATAATTAGTGATTGGAGTATCAAGTGATTGAAACTGTTATGCTTTTAACATGTGATATAAGTGTGCAGCATCTGATCGTAGCAAGTGCAATCAATGCCTGATATCAGAAGACGTTAGGCTCAGCCTTCCGCCATATATGCTCTCAAGGCAACTTCTCACCTAAAAGAAGCAACATTTGCTGTCAAAGTTTGAAGATGCATTTATTGTTCATTCTTTTCTTCAAGCAACATGATAAGAACCAAGTACCAAGCATTAAATGAGTTCAATGGATTCAAGTCTTCATCTCCTTGTGTCAAACGACTATATCATCCATTGAAGACTATAAATAGCACAGTGTAATTTATTGCTCTTTACCGAACTATCTGAACTTGCACCTACTCTCTGTCAAATTTCTTAAAGAGCTTTTAATTCATTGCGATCACAAGTCTAAGTGTTTAACAAAATCTGTTCATCTGTGAACTTAGTGAGATTAATTAAATCCTCTTCTGTTTTGAGGTTGTTCTTAAGCTTGGAGCTTTAGAACAGGGTTGTATCATTACGAGTAGTAAGGGGAGTGTTAGAGAGATTCTTTCACTTGTAATGAATGTGAACCTAGTTTTAATAATAGTGCATTATTTTTATACTTTTTAAAGAGTAAAGATTTTTTGAATAAAGATAATGTTCTAACAGATATCAATTTTAAAAAATATTTTCTTATTTGAAGAAAAATCAATGTGGATAAAGTTTCCCTAAAATTTAGCTGCCACCATGCGAAACTTGTTTGTTTATCTTATTTTATTTTAATTGTGAAAATAGTAAATAAAGTAAGTAATCTAATAAAGGAAGGCAAAAAATAGTTTAAAAAAGGAGCTTGGTCAAATTAAAAGTAATGATCAAGCAGGTTTGTTAGCAAACAAGGAGAGTTTAAATACATTTTTTTATCAAGATAAATATATAAACTTTATATTTTATATATAAAGTAATTATATATTTTATATTTTAATTTGTTGTTTAAGTTTTTAAACTTTCCTTGTTTTGCAGGTTTGTTAGCAAAACAAGGAAAATTTAAATACTTAATCAACAAATTAAAATATAAAATATATAATTAAGTATTACTAAAATAGTATAAATATCCAAATAGTGAAAAATTTGAGAGGTGTTTAAGCAACTGTTATAAAAAAGAAAAAAGAATCAATGGTTATATAAGTTCTTAGTCCTTAGGTTCAAAAAAACAAAAACTGGCAAAAAAAAAAAAACCCTAAATTCCTAGTCCTCTCCTCCCATCACAAACACGACTCCTTCCTCCCCAATCCATCCTCTCTTCACAATCTCTCTCAAATCAATCTTCTTCCACGTAGCTTCAATCGCCCTAGCAAAATCCCAAGCGAATCTGTCTCACATCTTCTCATTTTCGTTCGATTCCTTCACCTCACCCTCACTCCATTTCTTTCATTCCTCTCGGCGACTCCGACGCTGTTTTTCCGGCGACGGCGAACTCATTGAGACATGGAATCTCTTATTCAAAATCAGGTAGCTCTCGTCTTCCTATTTCTGCTTCCTTTTATGCGATTTCGGGTGTGATTGAGTGAGGACCGATTTAGGATCAAAGTTTCAATCTTTAAATTGATTAATAAATAAAATAAGTTCAGTTTGAATCTGTATATTCTTCTGCATGTGTGATTTTCATTGCATTAATGGATTCTCTGATTTTTTTTTTCTTTCTTTCTCTGTTTCTGGCACATACACTTGTTCTTTCCTCCAAAGCTTCATTCAAGTAAATTATGCAATGTATAAATGTTATCTGGAATTGATTTCAGTACATATATCTGATTTTGATATTTTCTTGCTCTCTTGCTTTCATTGACCTAATCAGTTTCTGGTGTGAGTGTTTAGAATATGTGAATACTGTCTTGTATATGAATGATTACAGTTATAACCAAGGTTGCATGTTAGGTTTTGAATGAAAGCTATCATTAATCCTAAATTTTGTTTTCCCCAAGCTTGGAAGAATATTTTCGGTTCAACATGCTAAAGAATTGTTTGGATAAGGAATGTGAAGTGGAATAATGTATGCTTGCTGTTTATATGATGCATTTTGGAAATTATTGATGTTATGCTGCATGACTTAATTGATATAAAAGAGATTGGTATTCTTATGTTGTTGAGAATGCTACATATTTGAGTCAATGATGAATTGATGGTGGAAGATGATATGATTGATTGGTGAAAAGATAATATGGATTATTTGTGAATGGTAATGGTTTTGATTGGTAGATTGTTGATAATTGAAAGATAATTGATTGTGATTTACTGGGTTGGTTATTTACCTGATTCTTTCCTAATTTGAATTGTTGTATGGTGATGTGATCTCACTAACTGGATGAAAATGGATATATTATGTTTGGATGGAAAAAGGGTTGTTGTGCTTTGTCTATCGATGCTCTCTTTGCTCTGAATTTTGATATCACTTTTAGCAAGCTTTAGACAATCTAAATTCTGTTTTGTAATCAAGTATTGAAGTGATATGTGAAATATAAGCATGAAAGCTAATTGGATCTCCATGAGATTTGTTAGGTGGGGAACTTTTGCAAGAAGTTCTACCTTATTTTCATTGAATTCTTCTTTGCATACTTTGAAAATAAACTAAAATAAATATAAATGAGTTGTCTTTTCTTCCTCTGATGTGGTGGAATAGTGTATAATAAAATATAACTAAATATAGATGATCTAATTATAAGATGTATACTTGATTGATCTGATTTCTTTGGATTATTGGTTTAGTTATTGATTAATTGATTGTTGGCTTTAAATTGAATTTTAAAGTGACCCTAAAATAATAAATAGAGAAGGGGATTGGGTAGTATTACAGGATGAGAGGCGCTGAATATATATGTATCATGTATGAGTGGACATTAATTCACTATTATTACATGGTCTAATAGTAGGGTGGATTGTGGATTATATTCTCAAGGCATTTAAAAGAAAAGAAGATTCAGATTGTAGTATTAAAGGAATATTCCTTCCTTTTTATCAAAAAAAAAAAAAAGAATATTGGTTAGAGCCCATGTAGCGGGTAATTTCAGTCATATAAATAGCATGCTATGAATTTTGAAAATGAACTGTATTAAATATGAGCATTGAAATCTTATACCTTATATGCTTATGTGGTATTATTTATGATTTTTGGAGTGCTCCAGGCACTGAAGGGTTGCACCCTCTTTGCCAATTTTATCATTAAGTATTGGTGATATTAAACCGTGAATGGTATCACCATGTAAAATGTTGGTCGGTGCATATCGCACCTTGTGTGATGGAGAGATGTCGCTCTATGGTATGCAGCGAACATATCAATGTGTCATGGAGTGGAGGCGTTATATACGCGAAAAGGATATAAGAATCATATCACTCATATGAATGCAGTGTTATAAAACAAATGATAATGAATGAAATAAATGCTATTGGGATTCTTTGAATCTCACCGTTTAAAAAAAAACTGCAGATAACAAGGAGAAGAGTAGAGAACAAAGTATTTTATCATATAAAGCAGAGATGTCTGCTAGGCTCGTATGTGCTTAGAAGTTGCCAGAGTTTATGTTTAGATCTTTGAGATCAATTCTTGTAACAAGCTATTAACTTGTATTGCATACAAGTAGTTAAGCTATCACCTGAGATAGCTGGTTTGTGTTTAGACATAATTGTAAGTTAGAACCATTCATGAAAATATAATTCTTATGTAGTTATATTAACTTGTCCAGGTGTAGATAATTTACAGATTTGATAGAAACTTTTGTTTGCGTTGTTTAATGAATAGATGGATCACTTGATTAATTGATTAAATTGCTACAAATATAGTAGGAAAAGTTAGGCGTTACAGTGGGCAAGTAAAGGACTTCACTTGGTGTAAAATTTGAATAGTTTAGCCATTAAAAATGTATGTAGAAAGAAAATGTTACATATTGGCCATGTTTTCAAGCTTTGATATAAATTAAACTTGTATCTCAGTTTGCTTAATTCACTTTGTGCACCTAAAAGGCAGTAAGTAACAATTGTTGCAGATTTAGCTTTTTCCTTTGTGTTTTACATATCTGGCTAATTGTTTTCAACACCCTCTGTGCTTAGACGTTTGTTGATTGGGCCTTTTGTCTTTCTCTCTACAGGGTTTGCCATGCTTTGTGTCTAATTCTTACTCATCTCAGGTGAGAGTAAAACCTTCCTTGTATTATTCTCATATTGTTCGTCAACACCCTTTGCGATTCTCCACATCCCCCTCACTTGATTTCAACAAGAAGAGATATTTGCGGAAATCACTTTGTATTCAATCTATTGACGCAGCTCAGCCTTATGACTATGAATCAAAACTTGCCATTGAATTTCAGAATTCTCAGAAGCTCAAGATTGCCATTATTGGTTTTGGAAACTTTGGTCAATTCCTTGCTAAGACCCTCACACGCCAAGGACACATTGTTTTGGCTCATTCTCGCTCTAATTACTCTGATGTTGCTCGTAAACTTGGTGTTTCTTTCTTCCATGATCCCAATGATCTCTGTGAGGAACACCCTGAGATTATTTTACTTTGTACATCTATAATTTCTACTGAGCAAGTGGTGATGTCTCTTCCACTCCAGAGATTGAAACGAAGTACATTGGTTGTGGATGTGCTTTCAGTGAAAGAGTTCCCTAAGGATGTGCTTCTAAAAACCTTGCCAAGTGATTTTGACATTATTTGCACACATCCTATGTTTGGACCTGAGAGTGCCAAGCATGGATGGAATGGTCTTACTTTTGTGTATGACAAAGTACGAATTGGTGATGAAGATTCAAGAATTGCTCGCTGTGAAAAGTTCCTTGATATTTTTGCAAGAGAAGGGTGTAAGATGGTTGAGATGTCATGTTCTGATCATGATAAATTTGCTGCAGAAACCCAATTCATCACACATACTGTTGGGAGGGTTTTGGGTATGTTAATGTTAGAGTCAACTCCAATAAATACAAAGGGGTATGAGAGTTTGTTGGAATTAGTAGTGAATACTTCAGGAGATAGTTTTGATTTGTATTATGGGCTCTTTATGTTCAACAAGAATTCCTTGGAAATGTTAGAGAAGTTGGATTTGGCTTTCGAGGCTTTAAGGAAACAACTTATTGGGCATTTGCATGATGTTGTGAGGAAACAGTTATTTGAGAATGCTGGAAAGCAAAATGGTGTGTTCAATAACGTTCAAAAAGTACTCTCCAAAGATACAAGGTAACTTTTTGTTAGAAGTTGTCTTCTTTCCACGTGAAGTCTAAAATTTTTCGTGGAGTCTAAAATTTTGAGTTCAAATCAATCTCTACATAAAAGCAAAGTTATGATTGTCTAGTATATTCCCTTTCCCAACACCCTCACCAATCATAACAGTTAATGTAATACAAAACATAAATGGTAAATCGCTTTTACGCGGAAAACTTGAAATGTTTCCCTTCTATTCCCTTATATTTTTAGAAATGGGGATGGTATTATTAATATATTGACAAGGTCTATTTTATCATAACATATGATGTTACTTTGCAGATTCCATGGTGTTACTCAGATGTCTTCCAGCCAGCTTGATGAGAACTCAAAGCTTAAGATCGGAGTAATTGGCTTTGGCAACTTTGGCCAGTTTCTTGCAAAAACTATGGTGCGCCAAGGCCATGAAGTTTTAGCCTTCTCTCGAACAAACTACTATGATGTGGCCCAGCAATTAGGGGTTTCTTATTTCAATGATGCAGATGATTTTTGTGAACAACATCCTGAAGTGATATTGCTTTGCACTTCCATTCTATCAACAGAGAAAGTTCTCAAGTCTTTGCCTGTGCAGAGACTAAAGAGAAGTACCTTGTTTGTAGATGTACTTTCCGTCAAAGAATTTCCTAGAAACTTGTTTATTCAACACTTGCCACCCGATTTCGATATTTTGTGCACTCATCCTATGTTTGGACCCGAGAGTGGAAAACATGGGTGGAAAGGTCTTCCCTTTGTCTTTGATAGAGTCAGGGTTGGAAAGGATGAATTGAGGATGTCTCGATGCGATCAGTTTCTTGACATCTTCGCAAGTGAAGGGTGCCGAATGGTCGACATGTCATGTGCTGAGCATGATTGGCATGCGGCTGGATCACAGTTTATTACACACACTGTGGGTAGGATTTTGGAGAAGTTGCGTTTGGAAGCAACACCCATCAACACAATTGGCTACGAGACTTTGTTGCGTTTAGTTGAAAACACTGCAGGAGATAGTTTTGATCTGTACTATGGCCTTTTCATGTATAATGTAAATGCAATGGAACAACTAGAGAGACTGGACCTAGCTTTTGAATCATTGAAGAAGCAAATATTTGGTCGCCTACATAGCGTCTACCGCAAGCAGTTATTTGAAAACACTGATAAATTACATTCTTTACTAGACAAGCGTATGTTGCCAGAGATTTCTAAAAATAGCACAATGGTATCATCCTTGCCAGAGATTGCGGAAATTAAATAAAAAATGATCAGGTTCTCATTTTGTTTCATGTCTGTTTTCCCGGCATGTGTTATATTTTTCTTTTAGGTAGAAAACCAGTAGGATTATTGTTTTGACATGTTTGATTTTAGGTATGAACGTTATTTCGGTAAGGATTGACTTTGTTCTATTACTTGTCATCCTCTTGCAACCATGAGAGAATTTGTTTATTTTTTAAATTCCACATGTTTTGATAAATGTACTTTAAAATTGATTAACAATTAAAGTGGCGTGGAATTTAAAACCTTCTGTGCTTTTTCTCTAGAAATTCGTAGTTGGAATCATTATTTGGGGCCTTGATGTAATTTTTTTTTTATTAAAGAAAGTTTTAGGACCTCCGTTTCTAAATATAAGATCATTTTCCAGAATTTGATTATATTGAGTATGTTAGTTATTATCATATCATATTACCAATAGGACCTTACTTAGGTCAAGTTCCTTTCTCTAGGTTCTCAAGTTCTTTTAATATAGGAGTGAAATGTGTCCTTTTATAACAACCATCTATTCAATCTAATGGCCAGGTGTCACTCCTATATTAAAAGAACTTGAGAACCTGGAGAAAGAAACTTGATGTAAGTTTTTCCCTTACCAATATATCCTAACTATAAACCTTTATTCGTACACGCCCTCTCTTATTTGTTAATATATATTGGGTTAAATATCAATTTGGCCACCAAACAATTAACAAAGTATCAATTTAGCCACCAAACAATAAATGGTCTCATTTTAGCCAATGAACAATAAAAGTGGATCAAATTGGACAATGAAGAATAAAAAGGATCAAATTGGCCAAAGAGACTTAACAATTATAAAATTATAGGGTTAAAAGACTTTCTTATCCCTCATTTTATTAAACTTGTGGGCCCACTCTTCCTCTTCCCATCCCAAGCCTTTCTCTCCTACCCCGCCCACCACCTACTTCCTCCACCACACCTCACCGTCAAAACCAACACAATACATGACCCACCGTCATCACCCATTATATACACAAACACAGTATACGAAATCTCAATCAAAGGCATGTGGGACCTTCGCTCAGTAGCTGGAAGTTATAGTAGAACAGATAGTTTATTCACATGGCATGAAACACTCTTAGATCACACGAATTTCAATCCTCACAAACCATATTCTTCATCATAAAATAAAAAATCAATACATGGTATAATGAGTATTTGTTTTGCCCAAGTTGGGCGAAAGGATGAGGCTTGAGGTGATCAGGTATGCTATAACAACTATTTTGAAGTTTTGAACCCCAACTCGAAGAAAATCGTTGGATTTGTCAAGCACCTAGTTTGGGGGTTTTAGCAAAATCTGTCTTAAATCACAAAATCTCTTCAGGAAGCTTTCATTGTGGAGCTTAAGCTTGCTCTAATGAGTTTGGAAGTCCTGAAAAAACTCAAACCCAATTTCGTATTCTTCTGTCAATGTCGCTCAAAATCAAAGAAAAGAGGTAGGTATAGAGAGAAGAGTAAGTAATGGTGGTGACTGGAGAGGATGAGGATACAATGGGTTCGACCTTAAAAAACGATGGTGGAGGGAGGTGTTTTGGGTTTATCGGCGGTGAGATGTGGTGGGAGGATGGGAAAGGAAGACTTGGGATGGGAAGAGGAAGAGTGGGCCCACAACATGTTTAATAAAATGAGGGATAAGAAAGTCTTTTACCCCTATAATTTTATAATTGTCAAGTCTCTTTGGCCAATTTGATCCTTTTTTATTGTTCATTGTCCAATTTGATCCACTTTTATTGTTCATTGGCCAAAATGAGATCATTTATTGTTTGGTGGCTAAATTGATACTTTGTTAATTGTTTGGTGACCAAATTGATATTTAACCCATATATATATATATAAAGCATTATTAGGGTTAATTTGGGAAATAGTTGGAAAAAATAAAAAATAATTTTATATTTAAGAATAAATTGAAATTTGAAAGTGATCTTATATTTAGGGACGACGGGAGTACTATTTTAAAATGATTGATTATTGATTATTTACTCTCTCTTTTTTTATTTTTTTGATAACATGATTATTTACTCTCTTGTATAGAGTTTACATTATTTTCCTCTATATATTTTGATTTAATCAAACTGAAGAATGAAGTTGATCAACCCAACATTATTTATCTTAAGTTGAGTGGTGGATTCCAATGCTCTATGAACATATGAAATTCGAGTCGAAATACAATTTTTCCGATGTATGTTTTGTTCATAACATAAAATATTGATAGCTTTGTCTAGTATAGTATTTCATCTGCTCCAAAAAGTCTTTATTTTGAGATATATTAAATAATATGTGGATGTTCATAATTAAAAGAATTTATAGGATTCCTTGTGACTAAACTATATCATATAACTCACATAGTGAAAGGTTTGATTATACTACAGGTGAACATTCTAATTTTGGTTCGGTTTTTCGGCAAAAACCGAAATAACCGAGAATCGAATTGCATATATCATGAAAATGGAAGTGAAACCGAATTATTTTGGTAACCGAATCGAATTAAACGAAATAGTTCTGTTTTTTACCAAAAAAACGATGTTTTTACTTTATAATAAGTTTGATAATTTTTATTTTAAAATATAACACAATATTTTATATTGATATATTGCATATGATTTTTAAATTAAAATAAGAAACACAAGTTATAGATTGAAGATTTAAATTTTAACTTATCTAAAGAAAAATATGATAAAATAATAATAGTTTTTATTTTTTAAATATTTCAGTTATTCGGTTTTAATTGAAAGTTTTTAAGAAGATGACGAATTGAAAATAAAATACTGAAAAACCGAATTTCAAAAATCGAATAAGAATAAAAAACTAAAATAACTGAGCTGAAAAAACCAAATTTAATTTTGTTTGGTTTGATTTTCAGTTTGATTTGTTCACCCCTAAAGTACATTGCTCTATATCTGCCAAATATGCTTTTGATGAAAAATGATAAGGAATTAAACAAACTTCAAAAAACTTCTATAAACCACTCTTAAGATGATTGGAATTTAAAACTTGAATTCCTTATTCCAGTCTTATTTCTTTTTTTTATTACATTTCCAGTCTTATTTCTACTAACTCATAATTTCTAATAATTTGAAAGCAATAATTCTTCTTTTGAAATTCGAATGTAATCATAATTATTCTATGGGCAATGACTCTATTTTGCCATTCAAGTAACCACCATGGACCATTGGGCACCCTAAACTAACATTGGGTACAATTTTATCCTTGAAGTAACCAAAATGGTCAAATTTTACTATCTGACGAATGTAATGTTGACACGTGCATGGGAAAGGGAATAGTCTCTATGTGAGAATCATCTTGCATGTAAAGAGCACAAGGAAAATGGAACCAGTGAGAGTACTCTCTTATACTTATTCATTTGGATATTTGCAGATCTATGAATATTAGAGCACATCATGGAACATCGTACATCATTACATTTATCAATGATTTATTTTCAGGATATTGCTATGTATACTTGATCTCTCTTATGTCTAAATCATTAGAATGCTTCGAGAAGTACCTAATTAAGTTTGCTAGAGAATCAACTTAACTTTAATGTGAAAGCCTTGAGAACTTATAGAGGTTGAGAATACTTATGTAAACAGTTCAAGATTCTCTGTGATAAAAAGAGAATTGTATGTAGATAACAATTCTTGGCACACCACAATAAAATGGTGTTGCTGAAAGAAGGAACATAGTTCTTCTTGTTACGATTAGGTGAATAATGCCTCTGATAGTGCTATCTATCTGCTTAAAAGTGATACATTCTCAGTTTGGACATTCATTTTTAATCATGTGTCTTCAAAATCAGTTACCACCACCATGAGTTGTGGATAGGATGCAAACTGGAGTTAACAGTTCTACGACCATAAGGGTCACTGATCTATTTTCGTAACTTGTCTCAAAAGTAGTGAAATGTTAGGGTATAGAGGCTTGAAGTATCTTTGTAAGATATTCTATGAACTCTAAAAATTATATGTCTTCATTAGTGAAAATGAGGACAGATTAGCGACTGAAGTCGAGTCTAGAGACGCAATAATCATTGAAAAAGATTTCCCCAGCAGAGGTATTCCGAAAAACTCCATGAGAATAAGGAATAAGAAGGCGACACTCAATTAACTGCTCCGAGTGGAAGGATTAAACTATTTTCACTAGATGACAATGGTGACCACAATGCATCTGATTTAACCATGAACCAATCTCCTTGGGAGTTAAAATCACAATTTTAATCCAAGGATTGCAAATAAGGTGCAATCCTGGATCGTCTCACTTTGTGGAGTCCTTTAACTACTCTAATTTAGCTAAATGCAAATTAGGATTGACAAAAAAAGTTTTAATTTTTGGTGTTTTGGAAATCATTGAGAGAAATTAATTAAAAGATAGATGACAATTGTTTTTGTGATTTTTGATTAAGTAAAAGGAAAAAGTTGGTTGGTTTTAAATCAATGTAATGAAAAGGGCTTTTGGTGGTGATTCAATAGTTCAATTACTTCTTTAAAAATATTGGGAGTTAAAATTTTCATCAAGTCTATTAAAAAAAAATCCTAAAGCAACCACTAAGGGTCCTCTAACCCTAATTGATGTCAAATCAAACAATTAGTTGAAACTAGTCATCTCTTAGGGTTAAAGTTAAGCCCCACTTGATGTGTATTAAATATAAGTTTGAAAACCACTTTCCTCTTGAGAATGTGCAAACACAACACCTCAATTGAAACATTAACTATACAAACCAAGTAACCACTAAAGCAAGTATAGTCTTTGGTATCAACATAGGAAATAAAACATACATAACATTGATAATCAAACTTAATGTTCAACACAAGAATATCAATCCAACATAAATAAAAAGATAAACTCACATGTCTCTAATCCAAATACATAAGAGAAAGTGAAATCACAACCCTTAAGTATAAAGTATAAAGCATAAGACAAGAAAAACTCCCCTAAGTTGCCCATTAAAGTCTTGAACCATCTTCACACCACCAAAATCTCAAGAATGTTTAGTCACTTATAGTGGATAGAAGCCCAAATACACCCAAGGTTGCTGCCATGGAAGGAGATGAAGGTTGGAGAAGATGAGTGGTAGACAGTAGAGAGAGAAATGGTGAGAAATTTGGAGTGAAATGGGGTGGATTTGAGTGGGGATTCAGAAAAATGATGCAAAACCCTAAGAGATATGATATTTTCAACCTTGGGGGAGCTTCCAAATGGTTTTGGGGATGATAGGAAGCTTTTATAGGGTCAAGAAACCCTAAAAATCGCGTCAGAATTTTTGTTGATACGAGAAGTTCGCCGTGGGTCCGCCATGACCAACCCGCAACCAAGCCAACATTGTAATGTTCACCGTTGGTTCACCGTGGCCAATCCACAGCCAATCCAAAATGATTCTACCAATTTTAGGTGTTGTTCGGCCAACCCACGACTAACTTTCCAGCTTTTTTCATTTTGGATGTTTTCTCCTTGTGCTTTGCTTCCATGATCTCTTTGAGTGTTTTCTCCCATTAATCTACAAGAGATTAAGACTTGAAGTAGCATCACAAGGTTCTTAAAAGGTGAATGAAAATAAATCAAGTTAAATATGAAAAAACTAGCCTTCACTAGAACAAATTCCAACAACTTGTGCAATAGTTAGAATCTATGCTAATTATGTGCAATTATCATCAAAATATGTACTAATTCAATGGTTTTGTCCATGAAAATATATGCAAAAGTATGGTTCAATCAGCATCGCAAGTGATTAAACCTAATGTCGCCCTTAGATTTATCAAATAAGTACAATACTTCAACACACTAATGTGTATAGTGAAGAGTAAGGGTCTGTTCACAATTTAGTTCCAAATCTTACTTTGATTAGGTAATGTATCACACAAATTAACCTAGGAAAAATGATTTATAATTGTTAACTAAACAACTACAATAAAAAAACTAACAGAAAAAAACTAGAAGTGGCCGAATTGAATAGAGATGGTAAATTCAAGAATTAGTGTCTCCTCCTTCAAGATTTCACTTGCACATTGTTTATTAACCTAGCCAAGATTGCTTGTTGGTAGTTAATTAGTTTAACTAAATGAAAACCACATTTAATTAGACTAACCAACTCTAAGACAACCTCTCCTACACAATTCATTGATGAAGATGACTTAGAAATCCTAAAACCATGTAAGTCATTCACAAGCTAATCAAACACATACAAAATCTTATATATGAATGAAAAGCAAGCTACAAAAGTATATCAACAATGTCTCAATCACATAGGAAAGGCTAACCAAATCATAGCTCATAGTTTGAAGTAGAAATGTGAAAACTCAACACTTCTAACCTAATGCTTCCTAAATCCTAGGTCACAAAAGGCAAGTATATACATCTAGAGCTAAGATTCAAGAAATACAAACAATTCCTTGGCCAAATTGTTGATGATTCTTCATGCAAGCCACATCGTGAAGGAGAAGAGGAAATGCCTAGCAAATCATGCTTTGCACTCCAATCTTGGTGAGGAATGAGGTGGAGGAAGTCATGAATGAAGGATTTAAGGTGGAATATGGAGGTGAAATCTTGGCCAAGAAGTGAAGTATGTGGAAGAAGAGGGAAAATGAAGAGGAAGAAGATGAAAATGAGATGGAATGTGAAGGAATGAGATATGAACATGTGATTAGGGTTTATATATGGTGATTAACTTTGGAATTAGCTCCCACATGAAATGTTAATTCACCCTAAATGACATGTAATTTGTGTTAATGGAGGGGTTAAATTCGGCCAAGGCACACAATGTAGAAGAAAGAAGGTGAAAATGGGGGTAAAATGGTAATTGTAGGTGATAAATGAAGTGGGTGTGAGATATATGAATGGTCAATAAGCTTCCACCTCACTCCTTTACTTTATGCTCCTTTTACTCTTTCCAAAAATGCCCTCCAAGTGCCTTTTGAGTTTGAAATTTGAATGTTGGCACCATATTACCCTTTCGGTAACATTTTTCAAAGTGCAAATCCATTGTTTTTGATAAAAAGGGTAATATTTGTCCTTATGCCTTTGCATTTTGATCTCATGCTTCTCCTTGCCCTCCAAGCTCCTCATGGGGTATGTGGGGTCCACTTGGGACCTCCCTACACATAAAAATGTGGTAGATAGTAAAAATGACCAAAATACCCATAGTTGCTTAAAGTGCAAGTAATTAAGCAAATATTAATCAATTTCGAACACAATAGCATGCACATGATATATATCAATATAATGAATAAAAATATCAATTAAACCCCACAAATTAAGCTCAAATGCACATGCTAAGTTATATAAAATTAAGTCTAATCAGCAGAAAAGTGAACCTATTGAAACCCCAATTCGGAAATACCAAAGGGATGAAACCCGGAGAGAGCGTTTTTCCGTTGAGGAAGTAGTACTTAATCCTCAACCGGCAAGACAATGAGAAAGATCCTAGAAGTGTTACACATACACTTTTGGATCCAGATAAGGAAAATTGACAAAAGGACAAACAATAGGAAATGAATTTCATGAGAGCTAACAAAGTGTGGGAAATGGTTGATCTTCTGAAAGGCCAGAAAACTATTGGAAATAAGTGAATTCTCAAATATAAGCAAAAGACTAATGGATCAATGTATAAGCTCAAAACTTGATTGGTAGTCAAAGGGTACACCTAACGAGAAAATGTAAATTAAGAGGACACCTCTCCAATGATACGTTTTAACTTGGTTAGGTTTATATTGGTTTTTGTAGTCAACCTAGACTTAAAATTACATCAAATGGATGTGAATATTTGTTTTTCCTCAATGGAGGATTAGATGAAAAGTTTCTTACATGAAACAACCTAAAACTTTGATTAATTTAACCTAATATTCCTTTTTTATAACAAAAAGTTTAGGTGAATTGATTTTCGGAGGCTTAGAGAGGTAGTCTACCAACAAAGTCGTCACACCAGCGGGATTCAAACTCACAACCTCAAAATTATGAGGCAAACCTCTTATCAATGAGACCAACCTTTTAATTATCTTGTAAACCCTAAACCTAATATTCCCAACCTCGTAAAAAGTAGAAATTGGAGGGGCCTTATTGTAATTGCCCCTTACTCTAAACGCTAATTTTCACGCCGATTTCCTCACTCCTTCCTCTCCAATCAATCAATCCACGGACCACGGGTTGCTTCCTCACTTTCTCTGCAAAGCACTTGCTTGTTGCTTGGGATTTATTAAAGCTTTAAATTTCTGATTTCTATAGGTTTCTTTGAATCATAAAGCGGTATTGCTTGGTTGATTAATTGAGTTCTTGTTGAGCTGTTGATGTTGGGAACTTTCCTGCTCTTCCTCCTTCCGATATGAGTTCTGTCAATGGGTGTTCAAATTTGTGTTTTAGAGTCATATATAACATAGTTGGTGGCCGGTTGTAAGCTTTTATTTCAAATTTTGTTAAGCTTTAAGAAATTTCCCGACATTCCAGGTTTTTGTCGCTATAAGGTTCAAGTTTGATCTGTTTTAGTTTTAAAGATAGTCAGGAAACTATAAAGCTTCTGAACTGAATGTGTGTTAGCATATCAGTATACTGTTGCACGTTCTGTTATGCTGCAAGGGTGAAGTTTATTTTCTTTTTCTTCTTCTCTGTTCAGCTCGGTTTACTCCAGTGAGGATAGTGCATTTTCTGATGGTATTAGACATAAATTGGTAGTTCTTTTATTTATGGCTGACAATGGAGTCAATATTACATCTTAAGTATGCTTAAAATCTTCATTTTAGCTCAATAAAATTATACAAATATTAGGATTTGTCAGAGTGTGATTTTCATTTGGTTTAAGAGTTAATTGACTTTCCGTTTTGTCTTTCTGTGTTTCGTTCTGTTTATTGGCCCTTATAGAACTCTTTGATTTTTGTTTTTATTAAAACGAAATTTATCACACTATAACTGGTTTTTGAGGTTGATTATTATCTGAAGTGATTGCATTTGGGATTACAAATTAATCAATATACTGACACTATCTAATTCAACACACAAAATATATAAATCGACTCATTTCATATCATTACATTACATCAATCTCTCGCTAAAAAGAAGTTGATTTAAGCCTATATATTTAAGAAAAAGTATTTGTTGTTTTCAGGTGATTGTAGTTGCTGCCATATTCACATTTTGCAACTGGAGAGAGAGATGGGCGGACGAAAGCAACGGAAGCGAAAACACCGTGAAAACTCCTTACCACGCGACGGAGGAGGAGTAGGAGAACGATCCATCAACGACCACCTCTTTCTTCGTCGTGGCCCCCACTCTCCTCCTTCTCCTTCTTCCCCATCATCCCTCCAAGACCTCGTAACCCTCAAGAACCGTGAAATCCAATCCCTCCTCCTTGATAACCAACGCATGGCCGCCACACACGTGGCACTCAAGCAAGAGCTCTCGGCCTCCCAACAAGACATCCGCCAGCTGTCCTCCGCCGCCGCAGAATTGAAGCTCCAGAGAGATATTGAGGTTCGCGATATCTTCGAGAAGTCCCTCAAGATGGACGCTGAGGTTCGCGCCATTGAAGTCATGAAATTGGACTTGGCTCAGGTGAGGGCTGATGTCAAGGAGCTCATCGAGGTCAGGAAGGACCTCACTTCGCATTTGCAGGTCATTGAGAGTGAGCTTGCTAGGGTTCGCGAGGATTCAACTCAAGTCGCCGCTATTAAACCAGATATTGAGGCTATGCGCCAGGAGATTATACGAGGAAGGTATGTATGTACTCCCTTCGTTCCTAATATTATTACATTAATAATGTCAGTTAAGTTAATTATTAACACATGATATTACCAATTCAGCTTAACCATATATACCTTTATCCCCACTTTTCTCTAACTTAATTATTATACATAAACATTGTTAGGGTTATTTTGGAAAAAATTAGAAAGTGATACTCCCTCCGTTCCTAAATATAAGATCACTTTGGGAAGTGGATAAGTTCCTAAATATAAGATCACTTCTTATTTTATCTCAAGTTTTGCCAAAACTACCCTTATACTCCCTCTTTTCATTGAAAACCTCTCCTCCTTTTCAAGTTAAGTAATTGAGGGGATTTTGGGAAGACCATGTAATTTTATTGTCTTCCTTAATCTCCCCAAATTAACCAAAGTGATCTTATATTTAGGAACGGAGGGAGTATTATATTTAGGAATGGAGTGGAGGGAGTATGTTTCTGCTACGCCTAATTGTTGGAATGTACCTTTATTTCTGATAACATAAGTATGAAAGATGAATTGAGGTGACTCCTCTCATTTCGCGTTGACTTAAACTTTTGTGGTAGAAAGGAAAACCTAACACTAACACCTACACACACATATGAGTGAAAGCATTATTTTGAGTAGAATGGAAATTGTGTTCAAAATATGTACAAGTTATATAGGATATCATAGGGATATAGTTTATCCTTTAGAAGATAGTTCTATTTCTATTGATGAGTGAAAGCATTATGTTGAAGCAAGGTTGCATTGTTGATCCTTGCCTTGGGAGTACAATTTGTGTGAGTGAAAGCAACAATTTGTTTATCTGTCCTATCAGCATCATTTATTTATGAGTGAGAGCAAGGTTGCATTGGTGTTCCTTGTCATGGGTGTACAAATGAATGACATTCTATGTATGGAATAGAAGGTATGGTGTTTATATGTTTATGCCTTTATGGACAGATGAATGTGGATGGTTTGTTTTTTTGAAGAATTAGTTTGCACTAAAAAACTGATCATATTTATTTGAGAACGTAATATTGCACTAATACTTCAAAAAAAAAAATGAGGGTGAAGGTAGCAATTCACAAAATGTTAGTGGGCATGTGGTCGTTCTTATTGCTTTACACCCCTATCCATCTCTATTTATCTAGGGCAGTGGTGTTTAATGGTATGATACTTCTGCATTATTCTGGAATAATGACAGTTTATAACTTACAAAAGAAAGAGGCAATGTTTTTTTCGTAAGCTATTACAGACTTCTTATATGTGTTTGCTGCTTGTTTCATCGTTGATATTATAACTTTTTCAATAGTCACTTATTAGGTACTCGCTTGTACTTTTTAATTAGTTGATCAAATATGCATGTGTTTGTGTTTTTATAAGTCTCAGTACCTCTTTAACTCAACCTTAAAATTGTCAAATTTAGTAAGTTCACCCATATCGATGCATGTTTAGAGTAAAAGTAACACTTTTTATACCAATGGGTAGTTGGTTGAGCTGGTAAGTGGGCTACAACCCCCGTAAGGATGAGAACGCGTGTTCGAATCCCGGGAAGCGCTCTCATTGGGAGAGGGGACAACCTTGTCTATGTGGGCAACACTCCTACCCCTCGAGTCCGGATTAAACCGGGCGGTGATTAACCAAAAAAAAAGTAACACTTCTTATCAAAAACAAAAAGTAACATAATGTGATGTATCAAGTAGGGGAGAAAAGACCTATTGATGGGAGAACAAGATAAAGTTTAATTAGAAGATTGAAACAAGTGCTGTGTGATCATTGTGGTATTTAGATTGAGTATTGTCATTTAGCAAGTGTTTATTCCTATCTGATGATGGGACTAGCAGAAGTCCAGTCTATTTTTTATTAGATTTAAATAATAAAATATTTATGATGTTTACTAGTTTGTGGCCCTAATTGGTGTCATCCACATTTCTTCTACTTATCATGACTTTTTTTTATCGGAGTAATATAGTTTCTGTAGTCATTTCAGTGAAGGTATAAGTTCTTAACAAACAGATTCGAGATACAACGATAGTTTTATTTATTCAGTGATGTCTGCAATACATGTAGTCCAGAAGGGTTTTTGCCAAATAAAAATTGTAGATTACAGTCAGGAAAAGAGTATGCTTACATCCATTGAAATCTAAGACAGTAGATCTGAAAAAGAATATGCTAATGGAAGAAATGAACTCTACAGTAAATTAATTGATTTTGGACCCATTTGGATTTTTGAATTGCACTATGCCAAGAACTTTTTAGCTATGGTCTCTGTTTATCTCCCTGCATCTCTGAAAAATATTTAAGGCTTATTTATTTGTAAGAAACAGGCACTAAAGGACTGGAAAATAGAAGGATTCTTCCAGCTATAATATTTGGTTGTGACTTGTGACCATAAATACGAGAATGGAAACTTCATAAAGGAATAATTACTGCCACTGTGGAATCAGATTGGGATGCCAAATAGGCCCCAATGCCCCTTACCCTCATCTTTCCTTTTGCATCTTTCTTTACTTCAACATCTCTCCATTACCAAATATGCCCAATCAGTTGCTATAAAAAGATCTGAATTTGAAATTTGGAGAATCATTTAAAGATCATGGACTGGAGAACCTTGGTCATGGCTTGCAATAAGACTTGAAATATTTGCGATTGAAAATTAAAAATTAGCTGGAAGTAAAAGATTAGGATTGCTGATTGAAAATTTGCTGCGTAGTATATTGACAATCATACTTGTTCCAGTAATCTATGGCGCCTAGCATGCATCTAGGATGACTTGCAAAGAAACACTGGCTTCTATAATTTTTTTGGGATAAATTCTAGAAATGTGGTTTCTTTATCAAGAAAACCAGCATAGGAAGAAGGAAAAAAATAAGAGACACTCTAGCTCTTAGAGATGCAAAATGTCTGCAAGAGTACAAAGCAAATTCTGGGTGCCATCTTGCTTAATTTGGTTTGAGTTGTTTGTTGATATCTGAATTCCTTAATCCTTAAAAAGTTTATCAAGTCCATTTCCTTTGTACCTTGTTAAATTACCTGGCAATCTAGAATAAGCAAATCTCCAACTGCCTCTAAACCTCAACTATCAAATTTTTCAGCAATTTCATTTAATCTCCTTTAGGAAATTGATTTTCTAGCTCTAACTTATTTGTAAAATTTGAAGATATTGGTGTAAATTATGTTATAATCTGTATCATTGGTATAGGGTTCAATATTATTTCGACATGATATCATATCTTCATTTTCATTAATGCCAGTGCTCATCTACCATGTATATACCCATTTCCTGATGATATAATGTCATATGGAAATAATATCCATATTCGTCTATTGATACAGATTCTAACAATAATTACACTAATATCATCGCATAAACCATATATTATTTGTTTTGTGGAACCTATAACTCACTAATGTGGGTCTTTGATGGAGGATATTAGCATAGAGTGATCCCAGTAACCAATCCCACTAACTGAGATAAGGCTTTTGTTTGTGTTTTGGTCTTATAATTCACAAATGTAAAGGAGATTAAGAACAACAGCTCAAGATCTACCATACGCTCTTTTTTATATTTTCGGCAGATTGACATGGTTATATCTTTCTATAACTGTTAGAGAATCTCTTTGATATTGTTTGAAGAATCTGTTTGATATGCATAATCTCTTTGATATGCATTTATGTTTGATTGATTGTATTTTCCATTTTCATATTCTCTCCTCTCCTATATAATGTTTCACCACCATTGTACAACCTATCAATAAGAGAAATCATTTCTTCTTCCAAATCTCTTCTCTCCTTTTATCATGATATATCGAACTAAACATGTCGAAATTGATAGACATTACATTAAGGAGAAAGTAGAGGCGGGGATCATGACATTGACGTATGTCCATTCTTCTGAGCAGATTGGTGATATGATGACTAAACCACTTGACCGACCTACATTTGAGAGATTCCGAAGCAAGCTGGGAATGCTTGACATATACTCTCCAGCTTGAGGGGGAGTGTTAGAGAATCTCTTTGATATTGTTTGAAGAATCTGTTTGATATGCATAATCTCTTTGATATGCATTTATGTTTGATTGATTGTATTTTCCATTTTCATATTCTCTCCTCTCCTATATAATGTCTCACCACCATTGTACAACCTATCAATAAGAGAAATCATTTCTTCTTCCAAATCTCTTCTCTCCTTTTATCAATAACTATAGATGGCCCTATAGATGGGTCCCTATTTTGGTTTGGAGTTCTGGAACATTCCTCTCTGTAACTATAAATTGGTCCCTATTAGAACTCTGCGATTTGTTGAGTCTGAGGTCCTCGTTGAAAAAGAGGATGATATTAGGAAGCATTTGGACATGTAATTGTAATTCTTTGGCCACAACCTAAGAAGGTGACAAAATCAAGAAGGGCCAAGAACTCAGAGTAGTTGACAATGATGTCAATGCAACTTCCTATAGTCATGAAATTCAATATACTTTCAGCTAACATTCTGTGACTAGTGGTGGCACTCCATTGTTTGTTCCAAGTTCCTCTCTTTGCTTCAAATTTGTGCCATACCTTGTACACGTTGATCATTGGGAGCAAGGATCTCTTGGGAGGTGGTATTAATATGTTATTGTATTAAATAAGAGAATGTGGTTAAAGGTAGTTGGGGTTTTATTGGGTTGTTGATGTCAATGACTATTAGACCGTTCGAATTGTAGGCTATAAATAGGAACCAAAGACTTTTGTATTTCAGATTGTTGATAGTCAATATCGTGAATTCAATCAGTTTCACTTGTCTCTCTGTTTCTATTCTTCTAATACTGTCTCTCTCCTTTCTCCTTCTCTTCTGAAGCTCTCTTCCAATCTCTTCTTTCTCTTTTTGTTCAGATTACAATTCTCCATCACATTTCAAGTATGAAGGATATATTATTTGACCAATGTACCATGGACATGCATGTGAAAATATTTCCTTTTTTGCCCTCACTTATCCCAATGATATGCTAAAAACTGCTTACCTCACTAATAACCGCTTTATTTGGCCAATAAAAACTAATAATAACTTTATAATTTGTTTTATTGATGAATATAGGAATGCAATTGAATATGAGAAGAAGACATATGCTAGTAACCTTGAGCATAGACAAACTATGGACAAAAATATTATCATTATGACTCGTGAAGTTGAAAAACTACGAGTTGAGCTGTCTAATGCGGAGAAGAGGGCTAGAGCCGCAGCTCCTGCCTCTTCAGTGACTTTTCTGAATCCAAGTAAGTTTTTCTTCATGCAAAAGAAGTATCACATGAACGTTAACTTTGTTTAACACTTTTTGGACTTGTCCGCATTCAGGCCCTGGCTATCCTCCAAACTATGACAGTCCTGAAATGGGATATGGAGGTTTTGCATATTCTGACTCTTTTGCCATGCATCAGGTATGCATCAAATTTTCTGTATTATTTCATATTTTAACAACCTAGAAGTTATTACATCGGAAAAACATATGGTTTTTTTTGGGGGGGGGGGGGGGGGGTTTGCATTTGAAATAACACACCCCACTTTCTAGTTGCTGCACACAAGTAACCAGAAGAAAAAAGGGAGTGAGAACAGTGCTGCTTAATGCTTATCAAGTGTAAGCATAAACAACATTATACAAGATTAAATTGTATATTGGCTACGTAGTATATAAAGATATAGGACAATCAGTAGAATTAAGCTTTTTCCACGTCAGGCCATTTCTACAAGAACATTTTGGCAATTTTGCTTTCGTCCTGTTTAAAGGACTCCCTTTGAAGTCAATAATTTTCATTTTTGAAAAATTATGCAAATTAGTGTATTTTATGTGCCAACTGACTTAACTATATTCCTTCATTTTTGAAATGAACATGAAGACATTTCATTCCATTCCACCGAAATTTATTTCTTAATGTATAGAAAACTGAAATGATAGTGATAATACCTGGAAAATAAGTGCTGCTGTAAGTATTCATAAATCGTGTTATCCTTTTTTCTCTATCTTTGGCCAACATGAAAAGCGGATAAGTAGAAATAAATTTTTTTTCTTATCAATGAATTGTAACAAATGATATACTTTGCCAACATTATCAGATTCAAGGCGGTTCTAATGCTCATCCTCAATATGCATCTGGAGCAGCTCTGCATCATCATCCTTATGATGTACAACATATTCCTAGATAGCCGTTCTATCAATTTGTTTTTAGGGATACGGGTTATATTTTCCTCAAAACTATCCATTAAGGATCATTTAGTATCCAAATGTGGTTTTAGAATCAATTTTGTTCTGGAAATTACTAAAACTAGCATACGATGCACGGGGATGTTTTATTTTTAATGAAAATAAATAATCATCTTAATTTAGATGTAAAGGTAAATGTATATTCTCACGTACTTAAATGCTTCAAGTGAATGAAAGTTTTATATATGATGAGAAAATAGTTTATTTAGCACAATATATATTAGGAAGTGGAGTACAGAAAAAATTATAAAATATCAACATAATTATATATTTGGTACGATATAATGAAATCAATTGGTTGCGGTAAAAAAAATTTGAAGGTAACAGATTTAATGGTATTATAATATGATTGAAAATGAATAATGAAAGATGGTAAAATTTGCACACATTTTTTTTCAGAATAAATTATATGTACATGGGCAGGAAATTAATACTTTTGCTATTAATCAATTGTGTATGCCTTGTAGATTTATTACAATGGTACTTTAGCCCACAATACTAATTCTTCTAGATTTCAAGTTGCAATTATGTATAACTCTTTTAACAATATGACCACTATTCTCCCAAATCTGAATACTAAAATTTGTCAAAGGAAAAATGTTAGCAACTCCAAATTTTTTAAACAATTGTTTGAGATAATTAGAATACACCCTTAGAATAATTTGAAAATTTAAATTTTATTAAAACAAAAGAAGAGCACACTGCATTCCGGACTCCGTCACAAAAAAGTTCCCACTTAAAAGCTTATGATCCAACATTAATTCACTTGATGGTCCCAAATGAATCAATTGTCCCCAAATGAATCAATTGCTAGTACATTAATATGGTAGTAGCTTGTACATTACAATACATTAATAGTGTGCTTTCAGAATCTAAATAACAATAATCATAATACAATGTTGAGTAGTGATCCATTGATTCCAATACTGTATAAATCAGAGTAACCAACGAAATTGGAAGCAAGACTTCACTGTTACAATAGATTATATCAAATTCTATTGTTAACAACAATATTCAAAGCAAGGTTTAATTGTCTTGAATGGGACAATTGCTTCCACAAATTAAACTTGTATTTATATGCTTCATTGACTTTGTGCAGCTAAGATTAAGAGTGGAACAGAGCTTAAATGATCATCCATGGCCAATGCAATTGGATATACTACTTTGTTTCTTGTACATTCAACTATAAATTATGATTTAATCATGTCCACTTATCCAGCAAGCAACCCACACCCATATGGAGTGGAAACACATTTAGTGCCCCCTTATCCAAAAAGCATCCTTGTTGAAATGTTCTCGCACTCAAGGGAAGCAGCCAACCAACCTATCCCAGAATTTGTCCAAAAAAAACCTATCCCAGAAAAAGAAAAGATATGAACACGAAAGCAAAATAAAGTCTCAATGCTAGTTCGTCCAAAAAAAAGTCTCAATGCTGGAAACAAATGAAGAAATGAAACAATTTGACCCCAGCCCAATATCAACTATAAATTCACATGACTTTTATGAAAAACTTGTCAAATGAATGCTTGAGAAATTAAACATAGTTGGATATGAAATGACAATAGAGGCTTAAAATAAATTACAAGAGTACTTGAACACAAAAGGGAAAACACATTGATAAAAGGGACAACCCTTCTATTTGATAATATTTTATGTTTTGGCCTTTTGATTCTTGTTGGAGGTTTATTAGTTTCTAAATTTTAGAGCCTGTCTATCTAACACTGGTTGCTTAAGTTAGCAAAAATGGGAGTTATGTTAAACTAAATAGAAATATCTACTTTCATGTAGAATGAAATGTTGAATATTAACTTGACTGGAAATTGGTTGCTTAAGCTAGCATGAACATGAAGGGGAGTTACTTCATTCAAAGCAACACACTTTCTGGCACTTCAGCTTTAACAGTTAACAGTGAAACGTAAAACTTTACCATCAAATAAAGCAACAAACTCTTGCCTATCCATAAGCTTCGTATCTTCCGGGTCCTTGTGGCACTTCATTTTTCTAAAAAAAATGCAAAGCTATCCAATAAGACAAATCGGTACAAACACGTCAAAAACTAAGGTCATTGAGCACATGGGGTTGATAATTAATGGGAAGTTGGTAGTAGTTGCTAATCTGAATCAACACCAATTACCAGAAATTCAGAAACATTTTTCAATCTACATCAATCATGCTCAGAAATCATAAAAAGTTTTTTTCCGAATATGATTAACACTCCAAGAATATTTGCACTAATATATAAAAGCTTTAAAGCAAGCTCATATCTGTGTTGCTAATGAGTAAATAGCGAATAGGCAATGAAGCCAGTGCCACCAATTCCTCGACTGACTTCCTCAGCTGAGGGAAAAGGTTGGGACCCAGACAACTCCTTTTTACTAAAAAGCTACATCTATTTGCATTAGATGCTTCTTCTTCTCATTTCCTTTTGATTCTGTGTAGTGAATGTTTAAACAGGGTTCCTGCACAACAATAAATAATATAAATTGTTTTAGGCCTCTTAAGATTGAAAAAATTGAAACAAAGGACAAATAGAACCTAAAAATAAGAAAACTATCCGTCAAACAATTGAAAGTAAAAATTCCATGGACTAAAAGATCATGCCAAAGAGAAGGAAATCGCATGGGCTTATTTCTAACATAATGAAACAGTCGATGACTTATCTAAATTCAGAAAGAATACCAACTACTATTTAAACAGCACTACCATGAGTTTGAGCGTCCATCATCTATGATTCAATACAAAATTTATTAGCAGCAACATTAGCAGAGAGAAGAAAGTTGTATACAAAACGAAACACAAATATATAATTACTAAGCATAGATATATAATTACTAAGCATGAGTTCAATCTCTGTGGCAACAGTAATGGTTTGACACAAACTTAGAAAAATAGCCAATTTAAAAGCAATGGAAATAATAATAACTATTAATCTTAACTTTAATCTATATATAGTTGATTGATTAGTCAAGCCAAGTATATATATACGTGATTGATTGGTCAAGGAAAAATCAACACTGTGAACAAAGAATAAGGCTCAAACAAAAAATATTGCACAAAAACTAAATAAGTAGTTTGGTGTAACTAATCAGAAAAAAAGCAGTAGCTTTACCAATAAATCCAATGCTGAAAAGGGAAAAGGAAATTAAAAACATAGCAGTTCTTTCCGTGAAGTTGTCCATGTATTTCTTTGTGCCACATGAGAACCCCCTCAATTAATACAGACATATTAATTGACAATATCAAGTTGAAGCCAAGTCTTAAAACAGGTTTGATGATTGTGTTTGAAGGGCAAAGTGGATAACATAAAGGTAAGAGTTAAAGAGAGAAAGGGATTGTTTGGTTCATAAAGGAAGTATATTTTTCAAATCTATCTCATGAGGTCATATAATGTAACACACACACACACACAAAATAATAGGAATTTGTTAAAATAGTAGATAAACGTAGTATAAGACACATTGATTGAAAAGCATTCGAAAGAATTATACCAAATTACAAAAGTATACTGCTCTTTGCATGGTTTTATTAATGCACTTGGGTTTATTTTTCTGATGATTAATCTAAATTGGGTTGAGGCGATTATGCTGGAAAAGATGCATGAGTATTGGAAGGTAGGATAGATATTTCATGAATGATTTCCTCTTGTATCTTTGCTGATTTTGGGTGTATCTGAATCAAGGGATTATTTATTTGGTTATTTTGAAAAATTCAGAAGACTAAATAGACAGAGGAAGATGCAATGCATACCATTATCATGATAAACATTATCCCCATGATTTTTATACCTGGCATTTTGTCCCCATCTGAATCTTCAAGAACTTCAAGGTAGTGAAAAAAGGAGGGAACGACAATGTCAAGCATACAATAACTGCCAAACAAAAAATCACACATTTTATTCAGGTAAGGTGAGACAAAAAATTGCTATTGTTGGTCCAACACCTTGCCATTAATAGCTGAGTTAAGGTAAAGGAATTATAACAGATACTTGCTGCACAATGTCACCATTTTCAAGCCTAAATGGTATTAAATGTGATGCATGCAAAAAATGTACAGAACTGGATGTGTGTAGTTATTTTACCTTTTGAAGAACTTTCTCCTAATGCATAAAACATTTTGACAACAAAAGAAAAACATCTCAGTATGATTTATCATCTTGGAAGATCAGTGGAATTATTCATATTTCAGAAGAACCATTAATAAATCATAAACAAACTATAGCCAATCTGATATGAAACTTTATATGGGTACTGCACCCCTCTTGCTCTTACTCGGCCATAACAGAATTGTAACCAGTTCTGCCAAACTACAACAGTAAGTGCAATAGACTATAGCAACAGAAATAACAACAACTACCCTAACTACTTTACAAAACAAACAGAAACGAAACTAACTACCCCTCTTTCTCCTAGGGATTTTTATCTAACACAATCCCACCAAAACAAATAAATATCAGTGGGTCTATTTCCGAAATTCCAACTTGGTCTCACAGAAAGTGGAGCATTCCGGTGTGTGATGCTTTTTGATAAAGATAAGCTTGGTAACAGAGAAATCAAACATTTGGCATGTATTGAATCATTGATTGGTGATGAAAAAAAAACGCTATTCATGAATGCAGAATGAAAAGCACCAATGTTGCCTCAAACTATTATCCATTTTGGATATAAATTGGCAATTCATGAATTTTAGTATCCTCCAACACCACATGATACATATGTATCTCCTAAAATCCGTAGAAGGATTGAACGAGATAATTCAAATAATAAACAAGAATCAAATCAAGGATAGATTAACAAGTGCTTTTTATTGATACTTCGTGAAAGTGTGTTACAGGATGATGCCTGTCCTTTACTTGAACACAACACACATATATAACGACATCCAAGACACTACTCACAAGACAGTTACATACAGGACGGTTATTCACAAGACGGTTACATACATTTATAACTATACAAGACAGTTAACTACAGGACCCACTACACGAGACGGTTTCTTCTTGTCTTGCTCCTTTGCTCCCCACGTGTCCCATACATTAACTCCAGCTTTCTTCTGTCGCCACATGTTCCTGCACGTTCAATTTCGAATTTGGTTACAGGAAACGACTATACATTACAATCATTCAATCACGTCCGTCAATCTGGCTTAGGTAATTTGAAAATTACCCGTTGGGGGATTTAGGGGAAACATTTACTCCCCCAACTCCACGTGGCGTAGATCAAACGGCACGAGGAGTTGTGTCTATTCTGGCCCGTCGATTTCAAACCTACAGACGCCATTTCCCAAGATGATCATTCACTTGCTTATGAACATCCAAATATTTTGACGGCAGTCACTTTCATTTATCTTCTTGTTAACACTTTGAAATTCATTCTTTAAACTTAGTCTTTCTTTGCGTCGAGTGGGCGATACTATTCAAGTAAGTATGAGATTTTATTTTTGTACTTGTTCTTCCTGTATCTTAAATGCCTTTCCTTTATTTTGAACTTTGCTTTTGAATTTCTCAGATTAGGGGTTAAAATTTAAGTTTTTAAATAATGTATAGATTAATTTTTTGTAGGCGTTGTTTGATTTAAGTTTATGCTTTTGCATCCAACTCGTTCCCCGATGGATAAATCAAACGAGAATGTTGTGGGCTTTAACCCTATCCCAAAGGAATTAGAGGAAGATTTGATAGATGCAAAGCTTATGGAAAAGAAGAGTGGTGATGAGGCTCCAATGGTCACCGATTATGAAGTCGCTAGGTTTCCTGATACCTTTAATTTAGATAGGAGTTTGATGATCCGTGCCCCTAAACCGGAGGAAAGATTGGATTGGGGATGTAAAAACTGGACTACAATGGTCACTGATTTCATTAGGATTTATCCTTTATTTCCTCTGCCTCCCTTGATCTTGGAATTATGCAATTTTTATGATCTTGCTCCCTCGCAGCTTATGCCCGCTGTTTGGTATGTCATGTTAAGTTTAGAAGTATTGGCCCAAAAACTAGCCATCAAGATTTCATTGCCAGATGTCTTAAGTTGTTACAGTTTTGGGAGGAAGGCTAATGGGTTATTTACTCTAACTAAAACTTCTGCTAAGCATTTGGTTATAATTCCTGAGGATTCTGCAAGATTATGGAAGCGGAGGTTTGTAGTTGTGCATAAATCTTGTCTTGTTTCTGCTGGCCAGGATGTTCGCACAGAATGGCATAAGTTGTGTAAGCATATCAAGCTTATTTTTTCAATAATTATATTTAGGTTTGTTATGTATTGATTCTGAAATGCTTTAATTTGATTATATTTTTATTTTGTTTCATTTGTAGTCAGGGCCGAAGATAAAGAAGTACCTGTTAATCCTAAGACTCAAGAGATTATAGATGCTATTATGAGCTTATCTGATGAAGAAAGATCGTACACCAACTTGTTCAACATGGGTGAGCAATAATTCTCTCATGTGCATCGTTAATGATTTTGATAAATTTTTGTAATGACTTATTCTTGTGTAATTTTGATGTTTAGTTCCTTCAAGCAAAAAGAGCAAAGGACTCAAAGATCCTCCAAAACTTCATGTTAAGGATATGCCAAAGATTAGGGGAAAGGGAAAGAAATCTGAAGGGAGTATTGACAGTTCCTTAGCTTTAGGATCGGTTGCAAGGAGATTGAAAGGAAAGAAAAGGATTGCTTCAACTGCGAGAAAGATTTCTAATGATCCTCCAATCAAGGAAGTATCTCAGAGTGTTAAAAAGCTTAAGGTCGTTGAAACCATCAATTTAGACATCCCTAATGACCCTATTATTGAAGAATCTCCAAATGCTGATCTTGTAATTGCTGAAGTTTGAACCAAATTAGCCCAAGAAGATTTGAGGAACAAAGGTGAAAGAATAGTTTTGGATTTTCCTGCATCTGCTTCTGTATCATCTGATTTTGAAGGGATTCGTGAAGAATGCTCTAAGTTCCTTTTCCCTCAAGATGAAATATTGCTATTGTCTGCTGGTGATCAAGGTTTACTTCACTGTTTGATAAAGGAATCTTTAAGGGTAAGTTCTTCATAAATCATTTTTGTTCTATGTTTTGTTATGTTAAGAATTTTTTGTGTGGATGTTTATTTTTTATCTTTGTTATTAGGTGAATCAAATGGCCACATTGATTGAGAGGAGATTTGAAGAGCGCGGGCTAAAGGTTGGAGAATTGATTATGGAACGCGAACAACTCCTTAAGAGAGTTCAAGAACTAGAAATTCAAGCTAAACAGAATAATTCAGTCATCTTGTCTATCAAGACGGAGCTTTCCCAGAAAGAAAACTTGGCAACAAAACAGATACAAGCATTACAACATGAACTCACTGGTGTTAAGCATGAAGCTATGGATGCAAAAGAAGAACTGAAACTGGAAGAAATCAAAGTTTCTAATCTTGAGAAGAAGCTTGAAGAACTCCAACATCAGTTGAAGATTGAATCTGGTAAAGAGAAGGAGGGAATTGAAGAGCTTAAACATCAGTTGAAGGTCATGATGGATAGAGAGAAGGAAGAGGTTGCCAGGTTCATGTTATATCAGAAGATTAAAGTAGTCAAAGAAATGCAATCCAGTGGTCTTGATATATATGATGCTGACAAGTTAATTGATGAATTTGATGAAGAAGGATGGTCTTGGCCTTCATCAGGAAGAGGCGTAGATGAAGAGGATGAAGAAGATGATGAAGTGAGTTCAACTCTTAACCCTTCCAAGACTAATCAAGATGTCCGTTCTACTGGAAAATCTAAGGCTTCAACTTCTCAAGACAAAGACGTTTCAGATGACAAGTAGGATGACAAGGAGCAAATTAAGGATTTTAGGATTGTTGATGTTTTATTGTTGTTCTGTTTATGTTTTGAATTTGATGTTTGAACAATGTTTTATGAGATGTATTAAGTTATATCCGTATGTGACAATTATGTATTTGTTTGGATATTAATATATGCAGTTATCATCTTTACTACTGTTTAAACTTGATATGTTGAACCTATAACATTAATAATCCTATAACATTTAAGATTGGATAACATGATTCATACCTTATTGAGTATCTGGTCAGAGCTTTGAATGTCTTGGGTTTGATATTAGTTTCAGGGTCTGAATAAACTGGTACAAAATAAAAAAGGGCAAAGGTGCAAAAATATGACTAAACTTTACCCTAAGTTGCATTTCTATGACTAAAGTTTCGCAAGGAGCAAAAAAACCACTAAACTTGGGATCGAGGTGCAAAACTATGATTTCCGTCAACTATGACGATGTTGACCGTTAGTTTTCGACTTGTAGGATGCTGAGTGTGCAATAATGACCATGTGGCATGCTGAATAGACTCTTTATTGGTGTTATGTGGAATAAGGGGTAAATGTATTTAAAATAATGCAAAAAATATGATTATTTTATTCTAACAACAGACTCATATTTGCACTCAAAGTACATTTACTTTAAATACATTTACCCCTTATTCCACATAACACCAATAAAAAGTCTATTAAGCTTGCCACATGGTCATTATTGTACACTTAGCATCCTACAAGTCGAAGACTAACGGTCAACACCGTCATAGTTGACAGAAATCATAGTTTTACACCTCGATCCCAAGTTTGGTGGTATTTTTGCTCCTTGCGAAACTTTAGTCATAGAAATGCAACTTCGGGTAAAGTTTAGTCATATTTTTGCACCTTTGCCCAATAAAAAATTATTCAGATATGTGATCAGGGTTTATTAGATTTGAACTCACTAGTGATATGCAATACCTTTGATCTGGTTCTGATTTCAGGTTGGGTCCCAGGAGCAATATATATGACTTGACAATAAACAAACTATCTAACTGTAAAATGCAAATAGGAAAAAAAATTATAAAAACATGTCTTCGATTATCATGTATAAATGTGATAATAACATCCGATAAAATTGAAATGTGTACCTTTAAGGAGGTTTAACTAAGCACTTGTATACACATTATTACTCCCCTCAAATTCAATATGAAATCATAATGAATTTGACAAGACGTAATGCTCAGGTTTTGATTTCTTTAGAAGTAGATTCCGATTAACAGTAATAACGTTTCAGGTTAATTGCATTCCAACTTCTTGGAATTGAGTTACCTTTGAGATCTTTCAACTTGTACGCTCCTGGTCCACTTATTTCTTCTACTATGTATGGTCCTTCCCATGTTGGACTCAGCTTTCCATCTTTAGCTTCTTTAGAATTTGGGAAGACTTTTCTGAGAACAAGTTCACCAAGTTCAAAGCTTCTAATTCTCACATGTTTGTTATACTGTTTCGCAAGACGTTGTTGATATGTTGCCATCCTGATTAAAGCCTGTTCCCTTTTAGCGTCCAGCAAATCCAGTTCATATGACAAATTTATATTGTTTAGCTCCTCTCGGGTCCACTTGTATCTTAAACTTGGCATCCCATATTCTACAGGGATCATGGCTTCAGTTCCATAAGTTAAAGAGAATGGAGTTTCTCCTGTTGCGGTCCTGGCTGTGGTCCTATAAGCCCATAACACTCCTGGTAATTCTTCTGCCCATTTACCCTTGGCTTTTTCAAGACGTTTTTTATTGAATTCATAATAGTTTGTTACTTGATTCTGCTTGGGCGTTGCTTTGAGGGTTTCTGGGAGTTGAAAATTTCAATTTAACTCCCCATTTATCACAAAATCGACGAAATTTTGAACCTATGAATTGTGAGCCATTATCACAAACAATTTCTTGTGGCAAACCAAACCTGCATAAAATATTCTTCCATACAAAATCGATCACTTCATTTTCTTGAATTGTAGCATATGCTCCAGCTTCAATCCACTTAGTGAAATAATCTGTAGCCATTAACAAGAAGGTCAATTTCTCTGGTGCTGTTGGTAATTTTCCAACAATGTCCATTCCCCATCGCATAAAAGGCCATATTGGCGCTAGAGAATGTAACAACTCAGGATGCTGATGGATCTGGGGTGAAACTTTTTGACAACTTTCACATCTTCGGACTAACTGTTCAGCGTCACTGTTCATGGTAGGCCAGAAGTATCCTGCTCTCAAGACGTTTCTAACCAATCCGCGATGACTTGAGTGATTTCCACATTCACCTTCATGAATTTCACGAAGGACGTATTCAGCATCAGAATCTCCAAGACATTTCATCATGGGACCTGAGAAAGACTTCTTGTATAAATCGGGGCCAATCATGTCAAATCTTGCAACCCTACTCAAGACCCTTCTGGCTTCATTTTTGTCCTGAGGCAAAGTTTTGAACAACAAATATTGCATCAACGGAAATCTCCAATCTAGAATTAGGTCATGTGCTCGGATTTCTAGGCGTTGGGCTGTGATGACTGATTCAGGAACTAAAATAATTGGAATTGCTCTTGTTCTTGGACAAGGGATTGATGAACCCAAATTTGCTAAAGCATCTGCACGTTGATTATCTTCTCTGGGAATCTGAGTTATCTTGTAACTCTCAAAAGTTTTCAGCAATGTCATAGCCAAGTCATAGTACTTCTTCATTCTAGGGTCTCGTACCTGGTATGAACCCTCAAGTTGTCTTGAAACCAATTGGGAATCGCACCTGATTTCAATATGTTTTGCCTCTAATTCTTTCAGGATCTTGATCCCATGTAACAGAGCTTCATACTCAGATTCATTGTTTGTAGCTTTGAAAGAACATTGGAAAGCTTGTTCTATTATATCTCCTGTTGGGGATTCAATTACTACTACTAGACCTGTTCCTCGCGCATGTGTTGAACCATCTGCAAATAAAATCCATAATTCCGGGGTGGCAGGTTGTTCAAGAAGTAAAATTTCTTCGACTAAATCTTCTCGGGTATCAGGAGTGAATTCTGCAATAAAATCAACCAATGCTTGTGACTTTATAGCAGTTCTGGGTATGAAACTAATGTCAAATTGGCCTAACTCTATAGCCCATTTGACTAATCTTCCTGACAAATCTGGTTTTGCAAAACGTTTCTTAAAGGATGAGATGTTACCACTATGATTGGATGACATTGAAAATATGGGCGTAGCTTACGAGAGGCCATTACAAGAGCGTAAGCTAACTTCTCTACAGGTGGGTATCTTGTTTCACAGGACAACAATGTTCGACTAACATAATAAACAGGAAATTGTTTACCTACTTCATCTCGTACTAAAGCAGCACTTATTGCATGATCTGAAATTGCCAAGTACAACTTTTCGCCATCTTCAGGTTTTGATAATAAAGGTGGGTTCATCATGTAATTCTTTAATTCTTGTAAAGCCTGCTCACATTTTTTATCCCAAACAAACTTCTGGTTCTTTCGTAGAATCTGGAAGAAAGAATGGCACTTGTCTGATGATCGAGAAATAAACCTGTTTAATGCAGTGACTCGTCCTGTAAGCTTCTATACATCTTTTGCATTTCTGGGTGAAGTTATTTGAAGGATTGCAGTGACCTGATTGGGATGAGCTTCTATTCCTCTCTGTGATACCAGGTACCCAAGAAACTTTCCTGAAGTCACACCGAATGAACATTTTTCTGGATTAAGTTTCATGTTATATTTTCTCATGATTGAGAAACTACAACTCAGGTCTTTAACATGGTCATTTCCTTTTAATGATTTGACTAACATATCATCAATGTAAACCTCCATAGTTTTCCCAATTTGTTCTGCAAACATCATGTTAACAAGTCTCTGGTAAGTTGCTCCTGCATTTTTGAGGCCAAAGGGCATCACTTTATAACAATAGGTTCCCCTATTTGTGATAAAGGATGTTTTCTCTTGATCTGGAGGAAACATTGAAATCTGGTTGTATCCAGAAAATGCGTCCATAAAAGTTAACAACTCATGACCTGATGTAGCGTCAACTAAACAATCTATATGAGGCAAAGGAAAATAATCTTTAGGACATGCTTTATTCAAATCAGTGAAATTAATGCATACACGATGTTTTCCATTCTTCTTAGGTAAAACCACTACATTTGCTAACCAATCAGGATATAACACTTCTCGTATTGCTCCATTGGACAAAAGTTTACAAACTTCTTCATTTACAATCTTGTTTCTTTCAGGATGTTGTTTTCTTCTCTTCTGTCTTATTGCTTTGAATGTCGGATCTACGTTCAAGTGGTGCGAGATGATTTCTGGATTAATTCCAGTCATATCTGCATGTGACCAAGCGAAGCAATCTTCATTTTCCTTTAAAAATGAGATGATCTGAGATTGTATATTGGGATCTAAATCTTTCCCAACATAAACTTTTCTATCAGGTTTTTCAGGATTCAGGATAATCGGGATTATTTCTTCAGGATCTTTCTCTCTGGCTGGTACACTTGGAACTCGATGCTGTAATTGCTATGCGGGATGTTTGCCTGAGATCTTCAATGTAGCTTGGTAGCATTCTCTTGATGCTAGTTGATCCCCTCTAATTTGACGTACTCCCCAGGGTGTGTCAAATTTGATTTTCTGATGTAAAGTTGAAGGCACAACTTTCATCTTGTGTAGCCACGGGCATCCGAGAATAGCATTGTAAGAAGAAGGGCAATCCATAACATGGTATGTGAATGTCTGATTCATTCCAGCAGCATAAGTAGGCAAATTGATGATGTCCATAGATTTATCTGCTGCTCCATTTCCAAATACAAGGGTTGTAGGGTGATAGGACATCTCAGATTCCATATTCATTTCTTTCACAGTTGCCAAATAAATGATATTGACAGAACTTCCAGGATCAACCAATACACGTTTAACTCCACAATTAGACAAGGTAATAGATATTACCAGAGCATCATCATGTGTTGGATCATTAACTTCATCATCTTGGAAGGTTATAGGACCTTCCTTCGATTCATTACAATCATCTTCAGGTAAGGTAATGTTGGCAGAATGAACTAATGCTCTTGTATGTCTTTTTGCTGCTGAGTAACTTGTTCCACTTACATTGGATCCTCCTGAAATGAAATTAATTACCTTCGCATGTTGGGGAGGTGCTGTTGGAGTTCCTTTGTTTGAAGTATTGTGGTCTTGCTCTATGAATTTCTTGTTGGATTTGTTCAGCAAATGATTCAAGTGACCTCGCTTTAACAACTCAGCCACTTGGAATCTCAGGGAAATACAATCTTCAGTTCTGTGTCCATGATCATCATGGAATTCACACCATTTCGACTTGTCTCTTTGCTCTGATGGGGTTTTCAATTTTCCAGGCCATTTTACCGCTTCTCCCATCCTGAACATCTCTTTCACCAACTCTTTTGGTGGTAAGCTTATCCCTTGCTCATCGATTCTTGGAGGTGGTGGTCTATTTGATCTTGTGGATTTGTTATGTCTTCTTCCCGGTCATGTTGCACATTGGGATATGGTTCTGCATTCCAAGATTTGGAACTTTTTTCATCTTTCTTCCTTCTTTTGTCAGAATGTTGATTATCAGGTTTCACAAAGCTCCCATACCGGTTTCTATTATCTTCTTCCCAACGAATTTCTCTCAAAGTTTTCTGCATCAGTTCTGCCCAACTTCTTGGAGGAGACATGGTTAATTCCCTATAGAGTGGCATTGAAGGGAATAAACCTTTTCTGAATGCATTAATGCAAACCGCTTCATCCGGGTTGGTTATCGTCAAACGCTCTTTATTGAATCTACCCAAATAATCCCTCAGAGACTCACCACTTTCAATATGCAAGTGATACAAGTCATCTGCAGTTTTCTCCAATCTCTTGCTACTAGCAAACTGGTGAACAAATTTGTCATATAAATCTGCAAATGATGATACTGATCTTACTGGTATTTTGATGTACCATTGTAAAGCACATCCTGTAAGAGTCATTCCAAATCCACGACACATGCATGCTTCGCGAACTGATCTGGGGATGGAAATTGCCAGCATTCTTTGTTTGTATTGGGCCATATGTTCATCGGGGTCAGAAGTTCCATCATATAAAATAAAGGTAGGATAAACCAGTTTTTTGGGTAGTTTGGCATTTGCAATTGAATCGATGAAAGGAGAATCTGTGTAACTTTTAACCGTATTTCTATTCATTGCAGTTTGAACTCCTGGAACTTGTTTCATTGCTTCTTTTAAAATCTCCAATTCCTGTTCAAGGCGAGCCACGACTGGATTGGACTCGTCTGTTGCTGCAACTGATGGTGCTCTGGATTGCGAAACAATGATGCTGGGGATTCTGGGTTTTGGAGGAGGCATAACAGAAGGAGTAGGGGATCTGGCATCTTCCATGTATTCGTCATTTGTGTTGCTTGACATCACGTCATCCTCAATATCTATATGTGGTTCTTCATCATCGTAGTCATAATCTTCTTGAGAAGATGTGAAATCAATGATAAACTCTCTACTAGCTTCTTGTCGTTTACGTGATTGAGAACGAACTTGTCCTGAAGTTTGTCTCGTCTTCGGGTGGAAATGATCAGGTTTCATCTGGGTTTGATCTACTTTTGGAGTCGCCATCTTTAATTCCAAAAGTTGCAACTTCAATTCTCTGTTTTCACTTGATAAGGACTTCAACATTGCATATTGCTCTCTTTGTTGGTCTTGCATGTTTTTCAGGACTTGAAAAAGTGGATCTGGATCCTTCTTGGTACAATTGACATCAGATGAATCCTCTTCTGTTTCTTCAACTTCAATTGCTTGTTTTTCGGGAGTCTCATCTTCATTGATCATTGGCTTCTTTTCAGGATTGAGGGGTTTTTCTGGGTTTTCATGTTCCATTTCATGGACTGCTTCTTCAGGATTCGGCTTCTTGCTCTCAGGTTGAGCAGAGGTCGAAGGAATGTCTTCTGGATTGATAGAACCGAATTTCATCTCGATTCCCCATGGTCGGCGCCAAAATGTATCTTCTAAAATCCGTAGAAGGATTGAACGAGATAATTCAAATAATAAACAAGAATCAAATCAAGGATAGATTAACAAGTGCTTTTTATTGATACTTCGTGAAATTGTGTTACAAGATGATGCCTGTCCTTTACTTGAACACAACACACATATATAACGACATCCAAGACACTACTCACAAGACAGTTACATACAGGACGGTTATTCACAAGACGGTTACATACATTTACAACTATACAAGACAGTTAACTACAGGACCCACTACACGAGACGGTTTCTTCTTGTCTTGCTCCTTTGCTCCCCACGTGTCCCATACATTAACTCCAGCTTTCTTCTGTCGCCACGTGTTCCTGCACGTTCAATTTCGAATTTGGTTACAGGAAACGGCTATACATTACAATCATTCAATCACGTCCGTCAATCTGGCTTAGGTAATTTGAAAATTACCCGTTGGGGAATTTAGGGGAAACAACATACACGTGAAGTCATGTAAAAAACTTGCTACTATATTTGAAAATGTGCAGTGTTTCTAAATTTAAACCATGTTCATTGAGGAAGATAACATAATACCTAATCTCGTTTCTTTCAGTCTGTCCATAGTTCGCCCCGTTCATATTACTCTTGCCATTCACTTCAATCACGTCTCCATCCCTATCAGTAACAAATACTACCTTCCGTCCTAAATATAGGACATAGATAACTTTTTTTAGAGAGGTTAAGGTTGCAAAATAGTCTATCAAATCATGACATATTTGATATATTTTTAGATTATTCATTAGTTTATGAGTAAAATAAACTAGTTTAAGGGAAAAAAATAGGTAAATCAATTTAAAATTAACTTATTTTGCTTTTTTTAGGATTTTTCAAAATAGTGAATTAGGTCTTATATTTAGGACCCCAGGAGTATAATTTAGTCACTAATAAGAACTTGAAAAGCATTTTTCTCTCACTCTATAGATCTAATGATTAACGAAATCCAGTAAAAAATAAGTCAAAAATCAAATCAGGAAGTAAAAGAATACCAAAAAATAGAATGTAAAATGTTAAAATAATGAATAATCAATATCAAACTATCAAAAAGTAGGAAAATTAAATTCTCACCTGTTTGTCAGGAAACAATTATTCAAAGTAACTAACAACCAAATATATTCTTACGGTGAAGAAGTGATGTGGGGATGAAGAAGTGAGAGTTATGGGAAGAAGAAAAGTGACAATGGTTTTGGGGAGGAAGGGGAAAAGGGATGTGGGGATGGGAATTTGTAGAACTCACTTAAAGGGCCCTAATGGAAGAAAGGAAGGGAACTGTGGTAACCCGTTACCCCTCTCTTATCTCTCCTGCTAATTCAAAATTCAAATGATGATTGACACGTGGCCAATTTAAATGCTAAACTAGACTACTCTCTTGCGACCCGTATGGCTACATACCTGGATCATTGTTAGAGTCCACACCGAGACCAGAACCCCACCCGTTGCAGCCCAAGAGATGGAATCCAGGATTATTCGTGGGTGCTGAAGACTACTACTAACTCGGTGGAGGATCATTCTGAGTAATTGGAGATAAAGTTACCGAACTTGGGGAATGCCCACTATGACACGTGGATAGCTCCTGTCTTACACCACAACACGTGATCCCAGAATGTGTTGTGGCAGTTATCCCGGATGCAGTTTAGTTCAAATAAGATGTCTTGTACTTTGTAAAATTAATTCTGTAAGATTGGCTAAGAGAACCATCTTGTAAAGAACTCTGTTTGTTTAATTTCAAGAAGTAATTTCCAGATTATTATTAGTGTGATCAAGTGTTGTTTATTTCGTATTGCTTTAATAAGATTTTTAGGGCATTACATTTGGCGCCCACCGTGGGGCGAAATTTGAATTTCTTCTCTTTATTCTTAAGTCCCAGATCATGGAAGACGACGCAACGTCGCCGCTCAATCCCAATGCGCCTACACGTTCAAACATCCAAGAGATTTCCTCCACAGGATGTCCTGGAAGGAACGCTCAGGAGCCTGACCAGAACATCCCAGAAAACGACCCGTTGCTACTCACTGTACAACGGTTACAAGAGCAGCAACGAGAACATTTCGCCATGTTGAAGACGCTATCAAACGAGAATAGGAACCTGAAACTCGAAATCACTGAACTAAGGATGACTCGCCTCCATATACCGGAAGACAACGTGGAAGACGAACAACCCATCCCAAGAGTGATCTCCGAGAGTACGCACCACAGAAATCCAGATCCCAGATACTAGAACCCAGAGCAGCAGCTTCGACTTGGTGAAGACCAAAACGAATACCGATCCCGACGCACAGAACAATGGGATAACTACCAGATTCTAGAACAAAAATCTCAACATACTTAACCAGAAGAAGGGCACAGAAATCCAGAGCATAAACACCATCACTCCAAGAAAAAAGAGAGATATCAGAACCCGGAGAACAAATCCCAAGACACCAGAATGGAAGTTAGGTACCAGAACACGGAATATGATGACCCAGATTATAACCCCAAAGTAGAACTCTCAGACGAGGATGAAGAAGGAGTTGGAAGTTCAAACGACACACTCGAGAAACCCGAACCTCCTAAGAGGCCACGACGACACTTGGCCTCTAAAATAACCGTTCCCAGAAATTCAACATCCCGAATACAGAAATTGCGAAGAACATACCCGGAAATTAAGCGGATGCAATGAGAGTTGGATGAACTAAAACCAACCATGTTTCAACTCCCAGGAGCACCGATCCCCTTTGAAAAAAATGATCCTTCCAGTTATGCAGATTCACCATTCATTGAGAGCATTTCCAGAGCAAAACTACCTTCCCGATTGGTTTATCCAGCCATCACGCCTTATGACGGTTCCACAGACCCAGATCACCATATGGCACATTACAAGCAACACATGTTCGCCATCACAGTTCCTGAGAAGGTACGTGAAGCATGTATGTGCAGAGGATTCAGAATGAGTCTCACGGGACCCCCTCTTAAATGGTATATGCACCTCCCGGTGGGTCCCATCGCTACGTTTGCTGAACTACATGATTCTTTTGTAAGTCAGTTTGCAAGTAGCAAACGGTTAGATAAAACCGCCGACGACCTGTACAGACTCCACATCAAACGGGGAGAAACCCTTCGTAGTTTTGTCACCCGATTCAATAAGGAACGGTTAGAAATAGACCATCCCGACGAAATGACATGCATTAATGCATTCCGGAAAGGATTATGGACTTGGATGCCCTTGTATGAAGAATTGACTAAATGCCGACCCAAGACTTGGACAGAAGTCATGAGGAGAGTATTGGCTGAAGTCAGATTAGAAGAGGATCGAATGAATCGAGACTACGACTCACCTGAATCCCAGTCTAGTCACGTCGGTAAGAACAGAAAGAGAAAAGATCGATCCGAGAAGCCTCCCAGAGCAGAATCCTACTCGAACTCGAAGAAAGCCCCAGAACGATCCGGGAGATCCACCCGATCTAGCAGACCACCGGCTCCTCGAGTAGAAGAACAAGGGTTGAAGCTATCCGCAAAGGAGTTAGTAAAAGAATTGGGAAAAATGGGAGACCAAGTGCGATGGCCTGGAAAGATAAAAGTACTCCCGGAACAACGCGATAAATCCAAATGGTGTGATTTTCACCAAGATCATGGGCACAGAACTGATGATTGCATATCCTGGCGCTTCCAAGTCTCAGAACTCCTAAAAAGAGGTTACTTGGAACATTTACTCGAAGCATCAAAGAAGCAGAACCAGACAGACAGGACGGTAAATGAAATGCGTGGCTGTCACCCAAGAGGGGGGGGGGGTGAATTGGGTGGCAGAATAAAAGTTAAAGTTCTCTTCTAAAAACTGATTGCTTGTGCTTGGTGAAGGAGATGACACGTTATGTTTTGCACAAGTATGGTGGTGTGGTGCTGGAAATAAGAATGTTAAAGACAAACTAAGCACACACAGATTTATCCTGGTTCGGTCACTTCCAGACCTACATCCAGTCCCTAGGCTCCACCTGAGATTTTCAATCCACTAAACTTCTTGTTTAAATCAGGCACAAGAAAGCCTTTACGCTTTAGGTTTTACGAACACGGGTTCACCTAACAACCCACAGGTTTTGCAACGGGCTCACCTGCAAACCTTTACAACCACAAGTTTTACAACAGGATCACTTGCAACCTTTCAACCACAAGTTTTGCGGGCTCACTTGCAACCTATGGAGATTTCGAAAACCTCTAAATGCTCCCCCTCACTTTTGTAGGATAACAATATTGTTCTTCAAGCACAAGCTTTAGAACAGCCTCTATCAATTAGAGGATTTGATAATATGTTCACTCTTATGAACTGATTGTGATAAACACTTAAGTACAAATAATTCTCTCTAAGAATATTACAACTCTAAGATCAGAGAGTAGAAGATGGGAGGAATGTAGAAATACAATATCTCAGACAATAGGCTCTGTTCTTCCAACCTCTCTTCTGAATGTAAATGTTCCTTTTATACTTGGCCTCAAAACATTCAGGCTTGAGCGACAGATAGAATATGTCCGTTTAGCCGTTAATCCCATGTTACCGTTGAGAAGTCCATCTTCATTAATGCTTAGCAGGGTTGACTTGCTTTATCTCTGAAAAGCAACTCTGACAACTCTGCTCTGACAAAAGCATTTTGACCTATGAGTATGTGACGTTGACTCTTGTACTCTTGCTGACGGATGATCATCATTCATCCGGAAGCGGCAATCTTGCTCTGCAAGTGTTAGTCTCTGAATCCCAGTGACAAGAGTATTTGCATCCGGAAGCTCATTTGCATCCGGAAGTAAAACTAAGTTCTGCACATACTTGTTAGTCCAACAGAGTAGTATATATAATCAAGTGCAGTAAGAACTATACATGCTGTGGGAAGCTTGTTTGCTATGGGAAGCAATCTTACTTAGACTATGTTCTGACTTAGTGTATTGTCTACTGACGCTAGGGGATGTCTATTCCAATAGTCAGCGTAAGTCTTGTTATTTTACTCTAAGTCTTCCGGAAGTGATTCTGCATCCGGTTGTATTCCATCTTAGGATTTGATTTTAGTCTAATTCTTCCTAAGTGACTTAGTGTGTCATTTACTCATGCTATGGGATGTGTAGTATATCAACACATAATCTCATGCAGTGGGAGTTCAAGTGTCTAAGGAAGCTCTCTTACTTCCGGAAGCAATTCCACATCCGGAAGTACTCCTACTAGACGTTGAGTGTGGCTTTGTGTTATACTCACTGACGCTCGGTGTTGCCTAAGCCAACAGGCAGCGCTAGTCACTAAGCATCCGGAAGCATTCCTGCATCCGGTTGCGTCCTAACTTAGTCTCAAGGATTTTATACTCTTAATGTTCCTAGACTGAGTTATGACTTAGTGTATTACTTGCTTCCGCTGGGGGATGAGTCATTCATCCGCGAGCGCTAGTCCTAGTCCATCCGGAAGTAAATCCACATCCGGTTGTACTCTTACTTGTGGTTCTATTTTAACCTAATTTTGTCTAAGTGTTTAACTTGTTCTTTCATATTTTAGTCTTCATCAAAACTTTAAGATTCTAACATTCTCCCCCTTTTTGATGATGGCAAACTAAGTTATCCAATTAAGTTCATATGAAAGAATTAAAAGTAATAATCAGATAAGGCACAAAGAACTAAAGACAAATATCATTTATGAGTAAAAGATTACAAGTCAGATATGTATAACAGCATTTAAAATTTACAAGTAATCAAAACTGTGCAAGTTTAGCTATGCATGAAAAATATGAAGAAAAATTTCTAAGTTAAATGCATAAAGTAGAGTGGGGTTTATAGGCGGTGTCTCTTTTTCCTCTCCCTCTCTTCTTGCCTTCGCTCATTCTCTTTTTGAAGTTTGGCTATGTGGGCATCCTTCTCTCTCTGGTCAATCTCAGCAATTATACTCTGAAGCTCTGCCTCTTCCTTCTCCCTTCTGAGTCTTTCAGATTCAACGGATTCCTCAAAGGCTCTCTTCAGATCTTGAACCTCAGCATACCCAGGGAACCCAGTTGCATCGGAGAAGGGAATGACCTCGCCATTGGGATAATGGACAGCCTTAATCTTCACATTCCACACAGGAAAGTTGGGGTCCTCCTCAACTTCCTTGGTTTTCCATTTCCCCTTGCCTTTGCCTTTACCTTTGCCCTTGCCTTTCACTTGGGTAGGCTTGGCATTCGCTCTTTCATCATCTAGGCAAGCCATCTGACCAAACGAGAGCTTGTCAGTCCATCCATACCTCTCGAACTCTTCAGCAGTCATATCCTCTATTTCCAGCTTTACTTCCTTTAGTGGCGGAGGGGCATATGACTCTTGAGAGGGTGACTGAGTCTCAGGCGCAACTTCAGCTTGAACAGATGGAACCTCTTGCTCACTCATAGTAGGCTCAGATGTACCAGTACCCTTTCTGGCAACATGCTTTTTCCTGGACTGGCTGTAGCTGACCACTGGAGGAGAAGGTGCAGAAGATGGCTCAGAAGGAGGAATTGGCTTGGCAATCACAATAGGTGGATTGTTTTGCCTCTTCAGCCCATACTTCATCATAATCTCTTCAATTATGTTTCGGCCAGGCACAGAGGGAGGAGGCTCAGAGGATGAAGGCTCTGGCTCAGGTTCAGGCTCAGGCTGTGGGATTTCATCAGGTTGCTCAACTAATACCATTGCCCATTTTGACCTTTGCTCGTCTGAGCGCTGCTGTTGCATAAATCGGATGGCTTCCCCATGGATAAGACGTTCAGCACTACCCAATCTCTGATAATCCATGGCTCGGCGGAGGGCAGCAGCTATATCCTCATCTAGCCATAAAGAGGGTTGAGATAGGATTTCTCTCCCCCTTTTGGCATCATCAAGAAGGGCGAGGGCCAAGGAGGAAGGGGTGGGTGAAGAGGATGGTGGAGGTTCAGGGCCAAATTTCTTTTTCTTTGGGGGTGAGGGTTTAGGTGGGGATGTGGGTGTGGTGTTTTCTGGTGAAGTAGAGGGGCTGGGTGAAGAAGGAGGGCTAGGGAAGAGGGCTTTGTTTCTTTGGAAGAAAGTGGGATTGGTGAATAGGCCATCGAAGGGGTAGGTAGAGGAGTAAGAGGTGGGTTGTTCAGCTATCCTCCGAAGAGGGGGAAGGTCTCTGAGGTAGAATGTATGAAGTGGGTGATCAGAAGAGGAAAATCCAAGAGATTGGGCTATGGTGGGGCGAGTGTGAGGGAGTGGATTGGAGGGCCTTATGGGGTTTGGGGGTGGTGACCGGTTGGGGGAGTTTTGGTGGTTGGATGTATTAGAGTGACTATGAGAGTGGTGAGGTGAAGGTGAGTTGTGAGGTGAGGGTGAATGATAGGGTGATTGGCAAGGTGAGTTTTGAGGGGTTTGGTGAGAGGAGTTGTGAGTGTCAGACTCATTTTGTGGTGAAGTTGGATGTGGGTCATTCTGAGGGGGTGGTTATTGTGTATTAGGAGGAGGGAGTGATGGTTGGTTAAGTGGAGGAGGTGGAGGTTGGTCATTTTGTGGAGGAGGGGGTGGAGGTAGATTGCCCTGAGGTTGAGGAATCTGGAAGTGGTTAAGTAAACGGTCTAATTTGGCCTCGACCCTTCCTAGGCAATTCTCGAGGCCCTGGATCCTCTGCTCCTGCTGTTGGAATCCAGTGTCACACTTATCACAAAGGGGAGCCACCAAAGAGTCAGACAGCCGAAAAAGGATCTCCTCCTTCACTTCCTCAGCAAATGCCTTTACTGCAGCTGACACCCTCGGAACACGGCTTGGACCAGCATGAGAATCCACTTCCTGATCCCCTGCACCAGATACCGAAGGGGCTGTGGTGTGAGAAGCATTTCCTGCCTGTGATCCAGACCGAGTGGACCTTGCCGGCTTATTGTACCTGATCCCCATTTTGCAGATATTGGCGGATCCTACGGGCAAGCACTGGATATTGTCAGCGTCCTCAGTGGATTTGATCAAGGCTTTCTCCAGGAGGAATGCAATGACTTGAGGATAGGGAAGATGGCTAGGTTTCTTGTCCTTGGTTTCACACCACCTGTGCAGCTCTAAGCTAATAATCTGCCCAGGGTTGATCGGCTGCTTGGTGAGGAACCTGGGAAGCCAAGGGTTGTCGAGCTGGGTGAACTCGTTGAAGTTCCCCCCTTTGTGAGTCATCAACTAGGAGTAGATATATTGAAGTACCCGGTTGGAGTCAGACATGGCAGAGACCTTCTTTCCCTTGGTCTCATATACTTTCTCAAGCTCCGCCTTGCTGAGTTTCTCAGGGTGGAGCCACTCGTTTATACCTTCCTCAGTGACCCCGAGCAAGTAGTTGATATCTCTCCAAGTAAAATTCATTGTTCTCCCCCTGACTGTGGCTTTGAAGTTGACTCTGCGAATGGTTTCTTTTCCGTTCACTGTCTTGTACTTTGCTTTGGCTGTGAGCGACTGGCAGAACACCCTCAGCACGTTGATGTTGTACTGATTGTTGATCCCCAGCAAGCACATGTACTTTTGGAGATGTTCCCTCAAATGCCCAAACCCTAGTTCTTCAATTTTCTCCAGGTCGATGAACATTCCATGATGGAAGTAGGGTTTCGCAGTTTCAAATTTGGAGGAAACAACCTCCAATGGCCCATCTCTGTACACAAGAGGATCATCCTCCTATACTCGCTGTCTTTTAGAAGCAGGCTCTTCACTAAACTGAACTCTCTTCTTCCCCTTTTTCTTCGAATGTTCTTGTTGATGCCCAGATTGCCCAGAATGGTCATGAACTTGCCCAAATTTTCCTGATATCGAGTGATGCCCAGATTTCCCAGACTTAGATTTTGATTTCTTGGAGGCAGTGGCTATCTCAGTGTTGGGATTTGTCTCATGTGATCCGGCCATTTTGTGTTTAGGGTTTTAAGTGAAGTGTATGGAATGAAATGGCAGAAATGTAGATGAAAAAGATGAAGAAAGTGAAGAACAGTGTGATGAACTTGATGAAGATGCGATGAATGAGTTCAGAGAGTTTTGTGGGTGTAATTTGTGTGAGAAGTGTGAAAAATGAATGGCGCTCCCTATTTATGTAATGTCACAACGGATGGAAAACTCATAATGACTCTTTATTGAAAACATGCGCTGGTTCATAGGGAAACGTAAACATTTAATTGGAACGGCGCACCTTTTGACACGTGTCGTTTCACTTTGTCAGAGGAGGCACAACTTCCCATGGAGGAAGATGAAACGTTTTGTGAAGTGACGTGTCTCTTCCCAGACACTGGCGCTCCCGGTTGCTTTGAGTCATCACCCAGCGCCAGCAAAAGAGCATCCGGAAGTGGTTTTGCTTCCGGTTAGACTTACTTAAGATTTAACATTGGGGGACCTGCAAAAACTAAAGATTGGCACTTCGATGCCTAAGTTAGCACAGTTGACAGGTTTTAACAATTAAGCACAGATGTTTTTTGAAGATTAAACTTCATTTTAACATTCCCAAATTTCCCCTTATAAGGATAAATTGATCAACCCTCAGTGGTTGTTTGGTAGCTATGTCTGTAGTTGAGAAACCTTTCTTGCACATGCTTCCGGAAGTGTATCCGCTTCCGGATGTGAGGGTCTTTAGATTTAACATTGACAGCCCTTATCTTCCATACTAGGGGACCTGCAAAACTTTCATGATTCGACAGCACTCCTTGCTATCGATAGCAAATTTGCTTGCGATTGCCATCTTAGCTCAGGTTGAAGAGTATCTCTTGTAAGTGCTACCGGAAGTGGATCTGCTTCCGGAAGTGAAAGACTTGAGATTTAATATTGACAGTTCTTATGGCCTTTTCACTAGGGGACCTGCAGGTGCTAGCGGAAGCATATGCGCTTCCGGATGGTCAGTGGAAAAACTTAAGATTTAACATTAGTGTACATGCTGAGGACTTTCCAAGTCACAAACTTATGTTAATCAGCTCAATATAATAATCTTAAGAAAACGTGCTTGCTTGTTGGTTTGGTAAAACAGGAGTATTAATAAAGTGAAAACAGATTTTGGAAATTTAGTTCACAATTTCATATGATTTCACTATCAAGTCATGAACTTTACTCATACTTTCTTGGATAAATACCAATGTGATAGTACAGGGAGTATCGAACAGATTACAAATTTTCAGAGTTTCATAAACAAGTATAGTTCGTTAAATATGCCTTAAGAATGTTCATGTCTGATTATGAGGGCATGTGAATTGTCAATACAATGAAATTAAAAAAAACTTTAATATCCATAATCAAGTTTCCAAAACGACCAAATTCTCAGCATATGATCACAAGAATAATTTTCAAATCTTAGCTCAAGTTCTTTCAAGTATGCTTAATATGATCTCATTATTCTTAGGATATCAACAAGCTTTAACTTAATTCAGATTGTACTAAGCTTGTCAGGATATACAGCTTTCAGTGAGTAGAGATTCTTAATAATTCTTTCCAGGCTGGTTATCTACACTCACTTAGGCTTGTATCCTATTGGCATTTGCCTTTGGATTTTCCATAATTTTGCAGAAATTAATTCAAGGCATTTCCTAAGATTCCTAATGTATGTCCGACAAGAAAGACTATCCATTAAAATGCACAACAGAAGGAGTAATGGAAAGAAATGCTCATATAAGATTGGCGAGATTTCCTCAAGATTGAATTCAGAACAGCCATTTCTTCTCATCTTGATAAAGAGCATACTCGTTGACGTTCTCTCTTGTACATCCACATCGTTCAAGCTTTTATAATCTGTCAACATACTTAACCACAGACTTGAACTGAGATCATTAGTAGATGGAGACTTAAGATGTGATTAAAAATTATTGCTCGAGTTCACAGCCAGTCAGTTTATCGCTAAGAATATTCAGGATTAGTTTGTAAACACAAGATTCTAGTTGATGATTAATAAATGTCAATATTATGATAGACAGTCAAGATGTTTTAATGATTCATCAGTAGCACAGGCTATCTTTGATTTGAAAGTTTGCATTTCAAAAATCTTTCAAAAGTCAAAATGAATGCATAAACTATTTTCTTTTGTGAATGGTGCTTTTTCAAAAAGAAATAATTTGATATGCACAAGGATATATATATATATGTGGTTTTGATCATGATAGTCAGACAACATGTAGGTTATGAACATTGTGAATTTCTTTGAACTTTCTTCTCTTAGGAATATAATGTTCATATCTATGATGCTTGATGTAAAATCTCAATAATCCCATCTAACATTTGCATAAGAGATCTTACTTTCGCATGCTTTGACTCTAAGTGATTCCTTGCTTACCCAAGGAGATCTTCTATACTTATCCTTGGTTTGAATCACTGTCTTATGAGAGACAGAGTTCATAGGCTTTCTCCATGTTGATCGAAGAATCCTCTCTCTCTCTTGATCTTCTCAGGGTAGTTGAGTGGAACTCGGTGATGGCTCATCCTTGAGACAGAACCTTTGTTCCTTGTGGTTGTGCACTGCTTATGATTTGACCAAGCGATTGCACCAGTGATATCACCACAAGTTCTCTTCTTTGGTACAAGAGGAACTCTTGATCTTTCCTGTACAAGTAAGGCACTAGAACGAGGTTTTGGTACCCATTTGTACTTGGGTCCTACATGATTAGCACTGGACCTTACTTGTCCTTTAGGAATCCATACATAGTTATTCCTCACATGTAAATTTCTTCTAAAGCTACATGTGTTAGAAATATGACCTGTTCTACCACAATAATGACAGATAATGGAATGATATTCAGAATGAGATTTCTTATCATTATTATGTTGGTCAGTTTTCTTTTCAAAGACTCTCTGTTTATTAACTTTTGAAATCTTAGGGTCTTTTGAAAACTCTTCTTTTATGAATGGAACTTTGGACACCTTGGATGTAGAAGAGAGAATAAATTCCTCAAGTTTCCTATTCTTTTTCCTTAAGCCTAGAGCTTCTTTTGCAAGTTTACAGAATTCAATATGTAACTCATTATATATGTCTTGCAATTCAGAAGGTTCAAGTTCAGATACCTCAATTCCCTCAGTTTCTGAATCTTCTAGGTAGAGATCAACACTCTCTTCACTGCTGCTAGCTTCCTCTATATCACCTTCCTGTAGCTCATGAAGGGTAGATTCACAAGGAGCACAAATTGAGCTTTGGACAGCTTTAACTTCAAGAGATTGATTAGAAGCATACATAGCATCAAGAGTGTTCCAAATATCTCTAGCATTAGAGCAATGTTTAATTTTCTGGAAATCACTGTCAGTTAAGCTTTTGTATAAAATTTGCATTGCTATAATGTTCAAGTAAAATAATTTTTTCTCCTCTTCAGTCCAGTTTACTTTTGGTTTGAAATCAGAATCATTTACAAAGACATCCCACATTTTGAAACTCGAGGATAGCACAAAACTTTTCATCCTTGCCTTCCATAAGGAAAAATCAGTATTTTCTAACAAGGGTGAGATAGTATGATCAAAACCTTCAAAACACATTTTATATCCCAAGTCAGCCTAGGTCTTTGCACTTGAGATCGTTGGATCCTTTAAACAAGTGACCAAGCTCTGATACCAAATGAAATGTGTGGCTGTCACCCAAGAGGGGGGGGGTGCATTGGGTGGCAGAATAAAAGTTAAAGTTCTCTTCTAAAAACTGATTGCTTGTGCTTGGTGAAGGAGATGACACGTTATGTTTTGCACAAGTATGGTGGTGTGGTGCTGGAAATAAGAATGTTAAAGACAAACTAAGCACACACAGATTTATCCTGGTTCGGTCACTTCCAGACCTACATCCAGTCCCCAGGCTCCACCTGAGATTTTCAATCCACTAAACTTCTTGTTTAAATCAGGCACAAGAAAGCCTTTACACTTTAGGTTTTACGAACACGGGTTCACCTAACAACCCACAGGTTTTGCAACGGGCTCACCTGCAAACCTTTACAACCACAAGTTTTACAACAGGATCACTTGCAACCTTTCAACCACAAGTTTTGCGGGCTCACTTGCAACCTATGGAGATTTAGAAAACCTCTAAATGCTCCCCCTCACTTTTGTAGGATAACAATACTGTTCTTCAAGCACAAGCTTTAGAACAGCCTCTATCAATTAGAGGATTTGATAATATGTTCACTCTATGAACTGATTGTGATAAACACTTAAGTACAAATAATTCTCTCTAAGAATATTACAACTCTAAGATCAGAGAGTAGAAGATGGGAGGAATGTAGAAATACAATATCTCAGACAATAGGCTCTGTTCTTCCAACCTGTCTTCTGAATGTAGATGTTCCTTTTATACTTGGCCTCAAAACATTCAGGCTTAAGCGGCAGATAGAATATGTCCGTTTGAATATAGCCGTTAATCCCATGTTACCGTTGAGAAGTCCATCTTCATTAATGCTTAGCAGGGTTGACTTGCTTTATCTCTGAAAAGCAACTCTGATAACTCTGCTCTGACAAAAGCATTCTGGCCTCTGAGTATGTGACGTTGACTCTTGTACTCTTGCTGACGGATGATCATCATTCATCCGGAAGCGGCAATCTTGCTCTGCAAGTGTTAGTCTCTGAATCCCAGTGACAAGAGTATTTGCATCCGGAAGCTCATTTGCATCCGGAAGTAAAACTAAGTTCTGCACATACTTGTTAGTCCAACAGAGTAGTATATATAATCAAGTGCAGTAAGAACTATACATGCTGTGGGAAGCAATCTTACTTAGACTATGTTCTGACTTAGTGTATTGTCTACTGACGCTAGGGGATGTCTATTCCAATAGTCAGCGTAAGTCTTGTTATTTTACTCTAAGTCTTCCGGAAGCAATTCTGCATCCGGTTGTATTCCATCTTAGGATTTGATTTTAGTCTAATTCTTCCTAAGTGACTTAGTGTGTCATTTACTCATGTTATGGGATGTGTATTATATCAACACATAATCTCATGCAGTGGGAGTTCAATTGTCTAAGGAAGCTCTCTTACTTCCGGAAGCAATTCCACATCCGGAAGTACTCCTACTAGACGTTGAGTGTGGCTTTGTGTTATACTCACTGACGCTCGGTGTTGCCTAAGCCAACGGGCAGCGCTAGTCACTAAGCATCCGGAAGCATTCCTGCATCCGGTTGCGTCCTAACTTAGTCTCAAGGATTTTATACTCTTAATGTTCCTAGACTGAGTTATGACTTAGTGTATTACTTGCTTCCGCTGGGGGATGAGTCATTCATCCGCGAGCGCTAGTCCTAGTCCATCCGGAAGTAAATCAACATCCGGTTGTACTCTTACTTGTGGTTCTATTTTAACCTAATTTTGTCTAAGTGTTTAACTTGTTCTTTCATATTTTAGTCTTCATCAAAACTTTAAGATTCTAACAGTAAACTGTGTGAAGCCTACACCTGCAAACCCACCAGTCCCTACCAAGATGATTAACTTCGTTAACGGTGGATCATGCATCACGGGAACCAGTTACTCTGCTGCCAAGAGACATATCAGAACCCTGGCCAACCAGATGGAATCCTTAACTATAGGTGGCAAGGACTTAGAAGCCCAGGAAGGACCATTGGCATTCTTTGACAACGAAATCAATGACCAGAACCATGATGATGCTCTTGTCATCTCGATCCACCAAGCCAGCTGTGAAGTTAAAAGGGTTCTCATAGATCCGGGAAGTTCTGTCAATATCATCTACCTGAACACAGTTAAAGAAATGAACATGGAGCCGGCCATGTCATATTACCCCACCATCTTGGTATTTGGTAACGGCGCAGCGGACAAGTCAATGGCCGTAGTTAACCTAGCAACATACGCTGCTGGGATCAACCAGACGTTTACTTATCACGTCATGGATTGCCCGTCGCCGTACAACGCCATACTAGGACGCCCTTGGCTCCACCAGATGAAAGCAGTACCATCCACCCTGCACCAGCGAGTTAAATTCTACACTCCTTGGGGGGTACGCCAGATCAGAGGGGACTAGAAAACGTCCCGGGAATGCTACCAGACTTCCCTAAAGAAGTCTGAAAACTCCCAGCCTAGCAATTACAGGGATCATCCCTGAAACTTCAAATCAGGGATGAATCGACCACAGGACTTGAGGCCATCCAAGTCGACCCGAACCAACCAGACAGAAAACTCCTCGTCGGAAGCGATCTTGACATAGACCTGAAAAACCAAATGGTAACATTCTTGACCCAGAACCAAGATTGTTTCGCTTGGTCTTATTCCGACATGACTGGGATTGGCCCCCAGGTCAGCCTACACAGGTTAAATGTAGATCCTAGACACAAATCTGTTCGACAGAAGCGCCGTAAGTTTGGTACGGACAGAAACCAAATCATCCTGGAAGAGGTTCAAAAACTACTAGCAGTCGGGTCAATAAGAGAGGTGACTTATCCAGAATGGCTAGCCAATGTTGTAGTAGTAGCCAAGAAAAACGGGAAGCACCGTGTTTGTGTAGATTTCACGGACCTGAACAAAGCCTGTCCCAAAGACTTCTTCCCGTTACCACACATCGATATGATGGTAGATGCCACGTCTGGACACCAGATGCTAAGCTTCATGGATGCTTTTTCCGGATATAACCAGATCAGGATGTACCCACCTGATAAACTCCACAATTTCACATATTTCACTTCACATTTATCTTGGATTGTACATGATTTTTGAGGACACATAGATAAAAATATAAAGAATTTGAGGTGAAATGAACAATACATGGAAATCATACTTTTGTGAAATTTGGAGTTAAATTGTTGTTTGTTTTGAGTGTAAAAGCTCATCAACCCTCTTTCTATCTTGTGTAGGAAGAGGTGCTCAAGTATAGGAGGAAGAAAAATCAAGAGGATGAATAAGGGAGCAAAAAGAAGCATGAGAATTGAAGAAACGCGATCGGTGCCCACAACGGCGCCCATGTGCACGCTGTTGGGCGCCCTCGCGCCCAAAACGGCGCCCATGGGCGCGCTGTTGGGCGCCCCTGCGCCCAAAACGGTGCCCATGGGCGCGCTCTGGGCGCGCCCCTGGAGAAGACTACATTCAGCTACGCGTTTTGTCTGAATTTTACATGGTATAAAAGCTGAAACTTAGGGCACTTAAAGGGGGACTTTGAAAACACGAAAATAGACACTTCTAGGGGACTTTTGGGAGTCTTGAAGAGCTTGAAGAACATTGGGGAAAACTTGGGATTCAAGTGGGAAGCTTGGAGAGATTTGAGTTTCCTTCATTTGTGGTTGTATATCTTCTTCCCTTTTCTTCATATCTCTTCAATGAACTCCTTCATAGTTTTAGGGTTTGTTTTATTTATATTTATGTGTAACTAAAACCCTAATCTAGGGTTGCTATGAACCTATTTATGGATTGAACCATCTACTCTCTCTTTGTTTAAGTAATTAATGAAGTATATGTGTAGTTTTTATCTTGCTCTCTATTTGTTTTAAGTGCTTGATCACCACTTACTTAGTTAAATGAAATATGACTTGGGAAAGTGTATTTTGTTTTAGAACTTGGATAAAAGCATGTTGGACTTGAAGTTTATGGTTTTAAATGGATGGTTTGTTGATAACATAGAGATATAGTTATTGACCTAACATAGTCATAATTAGGGTGGTTGAGAAAATGAGCTTGCATTTATTGTGACAAGAGATTGTGCAATAAATGCTAGCATAAATTTGATCTTGACTTGGGAAAGCTTTTTCAAATGATTTTGAACCCTAGACTTGCACATATTTTCATTTAATCACTTAAAGAGGAGAGGAAAACTTTGGTTCATGAAGTAAATAGGGGATTATCAACCCTAGGCCTTAATTATAATAGTTAACTCGTGTTTGAAACTCCAACTCTTTTTACATTCATATTTAAAACTCATTTCTTACTTGACAAATCAAACTCTCAATATGTTTTTACTTAAAACAATTAAGTACACAATTAGTGCTAATCACTTTGTTTAAACAACAATCTCTGTGGAACGACAACCCTCTACTATACTACTTTTGACGACCCGTATGCTTACGAAAGCGCTCCAAATCTGCGTTAAGTCAATGGCGCCACAGCCGGGGATTGTAGTTTAAGCAAAAGTTTATTCTCTTGTGTTGAGTAGCTTAATTGTGTGATTAATTGCTTTTAAGTAACCTCTTTTCTTATCTTGTAGTAACTTGGTGTTTTGTTGTTTCTAGCTACCTTGAGTGGTAGAAATAACTTTACCTTGGTTGCCTTGCTTATTTTCATTTTTGGTTACTTTGATACTTGTGATCTTGTAGTGCTTGTAGGTGCTCCTTTTTGTAGGTACTCATTTTTTGGTGCATGCAACACATTGAGTTTGGTGATGACTTGGAAGTAGTGCTTGAAGGGGTAACTAATCTTGAGCAAGAGGTTGAGGTTGAAACTGCAACTATGGCGGAGGATGAGTATGATCATGCCACGGTTAATGATTTTGCTAGTCGGAACTTGAGAGGAACTCAATCTTGCATTCGGATTCCGGATGTGCAAGCAAGGAACTTTGAGATCAAGCCGGTGATGATCACAATGCTTCAAATGCATGGGATATTTCATGGTCTTTACAATGAGGATGCCAACAAACACTTGATGTATTTTTTGGAGGTATGTGATTCGTTCAAGCAGAATGGGGTCTCAGCTGATGTTCTTCGACTGCGTTTGTTCCCTTTCTCTTTGCAAGGAAAGGCTAGGGAGTGGTTCAACAACTTACCAGAAGGTTCTATTACCTCTTGGATTGAGCTTGAAGCTAAGTTCCGAGCTTGGTTTTTCTCTGATGACAAGTCTGTTGAGGCTAGGGATGAGTTCTTGAGTTTCAGGCAACATGATGATGAGACTCTCTATGCTGCGTGGGACAGGTATAAGATGTTGATGAAGCAATGCCCTAATCATGGAGTGGACAAGTGGGTGATTGTTCAAATTTTCTGCACTCGCCTTAATCCTCAGTCTAAGGCAATGGTGGACTCTATGACTAATGGTGGGTATCGGAATGTGCCAGTGAATGAAGTATTCCGGTTGTTAGATCAGCTATCGGCCAACAATTCTCAAGGGACAGATAGGAGGATTCCTCATTCTTCCTTTGCTCCTGAGAAGGATACCGCTACTGCCCAGTTTGCTTCTATGCTCTCTGTACTCAACAAGCGGTTTGATGTTTTAGAAACTCATATCAGAAAGGGTAGTGCTTAAGGGGTGCGAGCAGTTCAGTCTACTCCGGTTGTCTGTGAACAGTGTTATGATGTGCATCTACCAGATCATTGTCCTCTCTATGCCACTCCAGAATCTGTGAATTATATGGGAAGAGGACAGAACTCTCAGAACAATCCTTACTCTCAGACTTACAATCCAGTGTGGAGAAATCATCCCAACTTTGCCTGGAACCAAGGGCAAAATGTGAATGCATCATTGTACTCTGGTGCAAAGGCCCCTTACCCACCTGGTTTTCAAAATCAACCTAGACAAATACCTCCTAAAGAGGAAGAATCTGAGGTGGAGAAAATGTTTGCTCAGATCATGGCCGGACAAGAAGCACAAAGGGTGTATAATGCTAAAAATGATGCCAAAACGGCCAGTCATGAGACTTCTATCAGGAATATTGAAATACAGATAGGCCAACTTGCCGCTCAAATGAATGCCTCCCAAAGAGTAACCCTACCAAGTGACACCATTCCTAATCCAAGAAGGGAAGGCAAGGAGGAGTGCAAAGCAATATTCTTTAGAAGTGAGGGGAGAGTGCCTAATATGCCTCAATCTTATGAAAAGAGTAATGAAGTTTCTGAAGTTGTTGCTATTGATGGAGATGACAAATTTGAGGATGGTCTTGTAGTTGTGGATGATGAAAGTAAGAAGAGAAGACAAGTTGAAAGAGCTATTGTTGATAGGGCAAAAGCAAAGAAGGGGGAATGTGAACAGAGAGAAGATAAAAAGCCCAAGACAAATGGTCCTCCTCCGTATGTACCTCCGGTCCCATTTCCTCAAAGACTAAAGAAGAAAGAAGGAGATGCACAATTCAAGAAATTTTTAGATATGTTCAAACAATTGCACATCAATGTCCCTTTTGCAGAGGCGCTTGATAAAATGCTAAAATATGCCAAGTTTTTGAAAGAAGTGTTGTTAAAGAAGAGGAGATTCAATGAATTTGAAACTGTAGTTATGAATGAAGATTGTAGTGCTATCCTCCAAAGAAAGCTTCCACCCAAGTTGAAGGATCCGGGGAGTTTCTACATTCCATGCAATATTGGAACGAGCTTCCAAGGAAAAGCCCTTTGTGATTTGGGGGCAAGTGTGAATTTGATGCCCTCTGCTATTTTTAATCGACTGAGTTTGGGTGAAGCAAGACCTACTACAGTATCACTACTCCTTGCTGATAGGAGTATATCTCGTCCTAAAGGGATTATTAAAAATGTTTTGGTGAAAGTAGACAAATTCATTTTTCCAGTTGATTTTATTGTTATTGACTGTGAGGTGGATCCAAACATTCCTATCATATTTGGGAGACCCTTCCTTGATACATCTAGAACTCTTGTTGATGTGGAAAAAGGTGAAATCACTTTGAGAGTTGATGATGACCAAGTAAGCTTCAATATGAACAAGGATGCGGAATATTTTGATGATTCCTCTCAATGTTCTTTTGTTGATGTACTTGGTTCTGGTTGTCAAGACAAGTTTGAAGCTTCATTGAGTAATGGTCATGTGGCATCGTCATTAGTGGAAGAGGAAAGACTTGAAGATGTGCATAATGTTAGCTCAATGAATTTGTGTGATATGGATGCTAGTGGACATGAAAAATTTGAGTCGTTTGAACAAGTAGGTGTATTTCCTCAAAATGATTTTGAACATGGTCAAAGGGTTTTGTTGTATAATTGCAAGATCAAATTATTTTCAAGGAAGGTGAAATTTCGTTGGTCAGGACCATTCACCGTTGTGCAAGCCTCTGATTTTGGCGCTGTGGAGTTAGAGAACAAGAAGGGTGAAAGATTCAAAGTGAATGGCCAACGACTGAAGCATCATTGGGGTGGTGAGGTGGATCGTGCATCGATCTCACTAATTCTGGATGATCCCTTTTGAAAGCAGCGAAGAGTCGAGCTAAGGACTATAAACGAAGCGCTTCTTGGGAGGCAACCCAAGTTCTCAACTCTTTTCTTTTATTTTGATGTTTTATCTCACTTTAGGTTAGCTTGGATGTGTTTGTTTTTGTGTTTCTTGTGTGTAGAAAGAAAGGTATCAGCTTGATACATGGATGACTGATTGGTGAGGAAGTTGGAGCTTACATTTTTGGAAAGATTGAAGAGTCTACAAGGGGGAGTACATATTAACCTTCACCTTTCATGCATTTTCAACTTGTGTTTATGATGATGAGCTGTTCTTGAAGCATAGATGCTTATGTGTTTGAAATTGAGTGATATAATTGATTTCATCATGCTTGGTGCGTTACTGTTGGTAGCTATCATTTATAACACTTTGATCAATGTTTTTGGTGTTGGGATAATTAATTAGACTTGATTGGATGTTTTGATGTGAATTGGGGAAAGATTTCAAGTTGAATTGAAGTAAAAAAAGGTGGCAAACGGCGCCCCAGGCGTGCCCGTGGGCGCCACTCTCTGGAATGGCGCCCATATGGTGCCCATTTGGCGCCCATATGGTGCCCGTGGGCGCGCTCTGGGCGCCACGGTGCCCAAACGGTGCCCACGGGTGCCAAATGGGCACCGATTACAGCATTTTTCAAAAAAAAAAAAAAACTGGTGTTCATCTTTTTCCTCCATACTCACTATCTCTTATTCTTCATCCTCTTCCTCATGCCCACATAATTTGCATTAATGCTTGAATGATTTATCCTAAGACATGCATTTTGCTCCCTTTGTGACTATACTTGTCTTGATGACTTGTGTGATTTGTGTGTGTCTCTTTGCTACATCTCATTTCTTGGTCAACAGTGCGGCCACTGTTTGTTTTAAGTTTGGGGAGAGATGTGAGATTTGCATACCATACTTAAGTTGTTGCTTTAGTTTTTGATGAGTGGACTATAAGTTCTCTTGAAATTTTCTAGAAAGTTCAATGATCGCAATTAGTTGAATAACTGTGGGGTATAAGGAAAAATAGATATGTATGCATTGCATAACATGAGTTGTCACATTAAAGCAAATCTTTTCATGATTCTAATGAGTAATTTGTGCACATTGGAGGTTAGGGTGTATTTGGAAGGGTTTGATGAAGGAAGATTTGCAATAAACCAAATATATGCATCTGTTTTCATTTGAAAATTTCAAAATTCCTTTTGGAAAACTTCAACATTTTTCACAAATTGCACATAACTTTGAAAAGTGATTGAGGCAGTTCTTAAATGCGATTGAACCTTTCAAGCTATCCTTGATGATATCCCATTTGCACCCTTTTTTAGCCTTATAAAGAAAAACCATGTGAAATTTCTTTTTGAAACCCACATTGGACTTAACCCTTACAGCCCAAAAAACCATGAACTACCTGAATCTTGAGATAACGTACATTTCATTGGTAGTGAGGATTAGTACGGTTGTTAAAGGTGTGTAAATGTAAGTACATTGTGAGAAGGGAAATATTAGTTGTCAAAGAAAAGTTTGTACTCCTAAGTCGAGAAATGATGAATGAATTGCAAAAAAAAAGAAAAAAAAAGAAGAAAAAGAGAAAAGTAGAAAAAGAAGAAAATGAGTATGAAAAAAAATGAATGATGCAATAAGACTAGGAGTACAAAGAATCAACTTGAGATAAGTTTAGGGGAATTTTGAGCTTTTTGGAAGAAAATTTGGTGTACTAGTGAATGGAATGTTAGTTATCTCAAGACATTTGAACTCCTTTTCCCATTCTTTCAAATAGCTAGCCACTTAAAAAATCCCTTAGCCCCATTACAAGCCTTAAAAAGTCCTCTTGATTTTGAAGTTATGTGCTAAAAGTTTAAAATTGAGAAGAGTGAAGAAAGGAATGAGAAATTTGAAAAATGACAGCATATTCATGATTTGAGGTTATTGCAAAAGGACTAGAGAACTTGGAAAAATTCTCCTAACCTCATCACACACACACCTACTCATTGAATCTTGAAAAGCTTGTTTTAATGTAGCAAAACATTTATCCTTGCATACATCCTATGTTTTCCATACATCACATAGTGATGGCAACATATGAGAACAAGTATTTCAATCAAAGTAAAGTGAGCTTATAGTCAACTCCATAATATTTTTGAAAATTTGCTTGAGGACAAGCAAGAACTTAAGTTTGGGGGAGTGATAAACTCCACAATTTCACATATTTCACTTCACATTTATCTTGGATTGTACATGATTTTTGAGGACACATTGATAAAAATATACAGAATTTGAGGTGAAATGAACAATACATGGAAATCATACTTTTGTGAAATTTGGAGTTAAATTGTTGTTTGTTTTGAGTGTAAAAGCTCATCAACCCTCTTTCTATCTTGTGTAGGAAGAGGTGCTCAAGTATAGGAGGAAGAAAAATCAAGAGGATGAATAAGGGAGCAAAAAGAAGCATGAGAATTGAAGAAACGCGATCGGTGCCCACAACGGCGCCCATGGGCACGCTGTTGGGCGCCCCCGCGCCCAAAACGGCGCCCATGGGCGAGCTATTGGGCGCCCCCGCGCCCAAAACGATGCCCAGTGAAACATACCTCCTAATAACACATTTTTAATCTACTATCTTTCACCTAATTAAACACATATTCAAAATAACCCAAACAAATGGTGTCTAACCATGTTAGTAAGAATACATCTAACATGGTTAGAAAAAGGAAAACGATATGATTTAAAATAGATACCCTAACCATGTTATTAAAAGATTCACCTAACATGGTTAGCAGAAGAATTTCTCTATTATGAAGAGATTACAACCATATGCTTAAAACATATCTAACTATGTTAGAAAAGAGAATCTCCTAACATAGTTAGCAAAAGAAATTAAACTAGCTACATAAAAGGTAATCATATTAGAGCGGGGCCCATCTAATATGATTATATACAGCTACAACATAAAATCAAATAATACACCTTCAATATATCACATAATCATGTTAGGAAAATGATTTCCTATCTATAACCCATCCAAGTCAACCTGTATCCATAAATCCACGTCCTTTCCACAAGTCATCATTACACTGAACAAAGTGTAATACAGCAATAACGGACATATTTGTTAAAATAGTCCCTTAATCATCATAAGGATCAATACCACAATTCATCAACCACTTTAGATTAAATCAACAGAACAAGTAAAACAACCATTCAATAATACAACTCATTCAAACTAACATTCATAAATGCGGAAGCTGATGCAGCCTAGTGAAATGGCAATATATATCCCTATAAGATCACCTCCGGCCTACTTACTGCATCAGTATAGGCCAGACGACCTCTTCCCCTTCCTCTCTGCCTCCCTTAGTGCATGATCACCTGTAAAAATAATAAAGGGAATGGGGTGAGACAAAACTATGTCTCAGTAATCACTACTTAACTCACTGTGAGACTCAGAAGTGGGGTAGTGGAGTGTCTACAGGGTACCACAGTTTTCAAAACCTGCATAACCACATAATATATACACATATATACAGTACAGATACATCCATCTCTCAATAAACAGAAATAAACGTGATTGACACTGTGCCCAGTCTCAAATCTGAAAGCATAAAAAGGGACCACTCTAAAATGTGAAAAATATCCCTGGTTCCTTTACAATCCGAGGAACCCGTACAATTAACCTATCGATTTGCGCAAATCGATGGTTACGTCGGCCGACGGTACTAATAATCAGTGTCATGTAACATACAAAAGATTTATATAACTATGAATATATATAAAGTACAGTTCAGTTGAAAGGTACCCTATAGCCCACGTTTAAGTATAAAATAATATGAATTCATTTCAATTATATATATATAAGTAGAAGAGGATTTTAGAAATCCTCAACTACCGTCACCCTCAGTATCACAGTCAGTTAAGCGTGATTACCTGTTCAAGCTCAATAACCATAAATCCTAGCAGCAATTGTTTTCCGTGTGCTCCACCCGAGTCACCGTCGTCTATAATCACGCAGTGAGCTGCTGATGGTCAAGACACAATATCAGTGACTTTGACCACCCAATCAAACTAATTCTAAAACAATTCTGGAAGTAATAAACTACTTCTAACATCCACAACTTTCTATATTCTTCTAACCCTTCACAATTCCTTTAACCATTTATTTATAACTCCTAAAGTCTTACTTTACCATTTCACATCACTCTTGGCCAAAATTACCCCAATCATGTAAAACTCACCAAAAATCACTCCATTAATATTAATTTAGTACTCAAAGTGGCTTCCTAACTCACAAGTACCTCACCACAATTCAAACATACCTTTACCTAACCAAATTCTCCTTTAATCAACACTTTAACTACTAAATTTCCTTACCAACCGCAATCCAACTAAGACAAATATTTCATCATCCTAATATAACCTCAACAAACATTTATTAACCACTAATCTTTGTCACTACCTTTCACATCATCAAATCCCAACTTTAAAGCACTTTAAAGGCTAACATAATTTCAAAACAACTTGCCCAATCTTCAAGAAACACTCATTACTCTCATACCTTTCTTTTTCTCTTACCCATTTGATTATATTCCTAAAATATTTAAGTTCTCACCATTTCTCATTGTACTTGGCAACACTAACCAACAATCTAAACCCCACCAAAACCACCTTATTCATATCCATATGACAACTAAATGTGCCTCCCAATTTCACAAATCTTCCATCAAACTCCAAACATACCTTTTACATAACTAAATTTCCCTTTTCTTCAACACTTTATCTTCCAAACTTTTTCTCAAGTATTAATACAAACCATTCCAACATTCCAGCATGTTCATAATACTCTAATAAACCTTTCTAAGTCACCAATTCAATTCATACATCTCAATTAATCAAACCTAACTTTAAAGATGCCAAAAATGCTCACAAAATAGCAATTTAATTACCTATCCCTAAATCATTCCATCCACCACCATAAATCCTTAATTAATACCTCAATCAATCATAATCTTTCCAAAATTTACTAATCATCCACCACATTCCAATCATAACTTTGCATAACCAATTTTCCAAACTTTATTTACCAACTTTATCCTATACACCATTTCAAACAATTTCACTCCTCCAACATCTTCATAATACCTACAACAACATTTATTAACATCCAATTTTTATCCATACTACCCTCATAAACAAATCTCCACTTTAAAGAAGCCGAGGATGTCCACCAAAATTGCAAAACATTCACCAACTACCAAACCACTTCTTTAACATCCCTTTGACAACTCAAAATGGCCTCTCCAATTTCCTAACCTTCCATCACCATCCAATCCCACTATTACATAATCAATATTCCCTTTCTTCAACACTTAAACTATCTAAACTTTTTCCCCAACTACCGTTTCCAACTATTTCAACATTCTAAAATCATTATATAATCCTTAACAAGCACTAACTATCCACCAATTCATTCAAAACATTTTTCATTAACAAAACCCCAACTTAAAGAGGCATAAAAATGCTCCAAAAATTCTCAAAAATAATTCCCAACTTCAATAAACCTAAATACTTCTAAGAATAATCAATTTACCACTAATACATAAAATAAATTCTCATTTAAAGCTCAATAGATTTATTCATGGTTAAACCCTAACTTAAAAGAGGAAGCTTTATGTGAAAAATCAACTACACAAGAGGCTAGAGGCTTACAAAGTGCAAGAATGGAAGAAGAGGGAGTTGGCCGCTGCCGGCCGCCGCACAAGCTCGCCGGGAACAGCACCTTGATGGCTGGCCGAGCTGAAAGAGAGGGGAAGCTGTTGAAAAAGGCGAAATGAAGTTGGGAAAGGGAACACCACACAAGGAACTACAAGAAAAATCAAGTCTTTCACCTCTCACCGTTATCCACGCCGGAAAACGAACTCGCCGGCGCCGGAAAAAAAAGAAGCCGCTGCTCCATCCAAAGCAACAGATCGGACTCGAGCTTCATGGATTTGTGGAGGAGAAGAGAGATGAAACACAAAGGAGAAAGCTTTTTGGAGAGGAAGGGCCGAATGGTGAAGTGTGAGGAAGAAGAAAATGGAGAAAATGGTGAAGGGGGGGGGGTCCGTCACGTTTTCTGAGGAAGGAGGGAGTCGGATTTGTTGTTAAGGAAGGAGGGAGGGCCGTTTGGTTGAGGAGAAATAAGGTGGTTTGAGATAATTTGTAGCCCAAGCTTGCCATAGTGTACTCTTTTTGATTTAAAACCACTTAAACTAGCCTCAAATCTCCTTAACTTTCAAAATATTTTTGGTTTCATCATTCCCTCATATTCCAAATTCTTCAATTGCTTATTTAATTATTTGGGCGCTTAATACTCAAAATTCCCAAAATATTCTAAAAATCACCAAAAATTCCTAAAAAAAAGTCTTAAATTTCCAATTTCTTTATTTATTATTTCCTAAAACACTCCCTAATCCTGTATTAAATTTTTAGGATGTTACACCCAGCGCGCGCCCCTGGAGAAGACTGCATTCAGCTACGCGTTTTGACTGAATTTTACATGGTATAAAAGCTGAAACTTAATTAGGGCACTTAAAGGGGGACTTTGAAAACACGAAAATAGACACTTCTAGGGGACTTTTGGGAGTCTTGAAGAGCTTGAAGAACATTGGGGAAAAATTGGGATTCAAGTGGGAAGCTTGGAGAGATTTGAGTTTCCTTCATTTGTGGTTGTATATCTTCTTCCCTTTTCTTCATATCTCTTCAATGAACTCCTTCATAGTTTTAGGGTTTGTTTTATTTATATTTATGTGTAACTAAAACCCTAATCTAGGGTTGCTATGAACCTATTTATGGATTGAACCATCTACTCTCTCTTTGTTTAAGTAATTAATGAAGTATATGTGTAGTTTTTATCTTGCTCTCTATTTGTTTTAAGTGCTTGATCACCACTTACTTAGTTAAATGAAATATGACTTGGGAAAGTGTATTTTGTTTTAGAACTTGGATAAAAGCATGTTGGACTTGAAGTTTATGGTTTTAAATGGATGGTTTGTTGATAACATAGAGATATAGTTATTGACCTAACATAGTCATAATTAGGGTGGTTGAGGAAAGGAACTTGCATTTATTGTGACAAGAGATTGTGCAATAAATGCTAGCATAAATTTGATCTTGACTTGGAAAAGCTTTTTCAAATGATTTTGAACCCTAAACTTGCACATATTTTCATTTAACCACTTAAAGAGGAGAGGAAAACTTTGGTTCATGAAGTAAATAAGGGATTATCAACCCTAGGCCTTAATTATAATAGTTAACTCGTGTTTGAAACTCCAACTCTTTTTACATTCATATTTAAAACTCATTTCTTACTTGACAAATCAAACTCTCAATATGTTTTTACTTGAAATAATTAAGTACACAATTAGTGCTAATCACTTTGTTTAAACAACAATCTCTGTGGAACGACAACCCTCTACTATACTACTTTTGACGACCCGTATGCTTACGGAAGCGCTCCAAATCCGCGTTAAGTCACCACCAGATCAAGAAAAAACATCCTTCATCACGGATAGAGGAACATACTGCTATAAAGTGATGCCATTTGGTTTAAAGAATGCAGGAGCCACTTACCAAAGGTTGGTAAACAAAATGTTTGAAAACCAGATCGGGAAATCTGTGGAAGTGTATGTAGACGACATGCTAGTCAAATCCCATACTCCAGAACAGCACATCCCGAACTTACAAGAAGCATTCAAGATCCTGAAACAATATAACATGAAGCTCAACCTAGAGAAATGCTCATTTGGGGACAAATCCGGGAAATTCCTAGGATACTTGGTCTCAAGTAGAGGCATTGAGGCACATCCCACACAGATAAAAGCCATCCAAGACATCTGCTCTCCCAGAAGAGCAAAAGATGTGCAAAAACTAACAGGCATGATAGCAGCCCTGAACAGATTTATCTCCCGCTCCTCTGATAAAGGCCATCCTTTCTTCAAGACACTCAGGAAAAACCGGAATTTCGAATGGGATCCCGAATGTGAAACAGCCCTACAAAGCCTCAAAGAATATCTTTCCAAACCACCACTCCTCTCTAAACCAAGATCCAACGAGACACTCCAGTTATACTTATCCGTATCCGGACACGCTGTCAGTGCCGTGCTTATACGTGAAGAACCTAGAGTCCAATACCCAGTATACTATGTGAGTAAAACCCTCCTGGACGCTGAAACCAGGTACTCGCCAATTGAAAAGCTGGCATTGGCCCTAGTCATGGCATCCAGGAAATTGAGGCCATACTTCCAGAGTCAGCCCATACAAGTTGTGACATCTCATCCACTCAGGGCCATATTCCAGAAGCCTGACTTATCTGGCAGATTAGTCAAATGGGCTATCAAACTCAGTCAATACGACGTATCATACGTCCCGAGAACAGCCATCAAGTCCCAGATACTTGCGGACTTCACAGCCGAGTTTGCACCCGAAATCCAGAAAAGTGTGGCTAAGAATCTGGTCTGCATGACCAACAAATCGATCCCAGATACCTGTATCTTGTATGTCGACGGATCAACACATTCGAAAGGAACTGGGCTCGGAGTAGTCATCCAGTCACCAACCGGGGTCACCATGGAGCAATCCTTCCAGTGTGCTTTCAGAGCAACCAACAACGAGGCCGAGTATGAAGCATTAATCATCGGGATGCGCTTATTAGTAGAACTCGGAGCAGAAAACGTGGAAATATGCTGTGACTCCCAACTTGTGTCCAAGCAAATTCAAGGAGAGTACCAGGTAAAAGATTCCCGAATGCAAAGATATCATGGCTTAGCCAACTCAATATCAAAATCTTTCAAAGAATTCAAATTAACACAGATACCCATAGACGGTAATAAACATGCCGACGCATTGGCAAACCTTAGATCCACAATACCAAGTTCCAGAACACGGGCCATCTCAGTTATACGATTAACCGAATCAGTACTAACAACTACGCCCGTTCACATTGTGCAGGCAAATTACCAGCCAGAAGATTGGAGGTCTCCAATCTATTAATACCTGGACACAGACATAATCCCAGACGACCTGAGCGAAGCCAAGAGAATCAAGCAACGAGCATCCCGATACCGAATATTCAGAAATGAACTCTACAAGTGGTCTTTCGCCGGAATCTACCAGAAATGTCTTGGCCCGGAAGAGTCTGAATATGCACTGCGAGAAACACATGAAGGCGATTGCGGCAACCATTCCGGATCCAGAAGTTTGGTTAGAAACCTTTTGAGGGCAGGTTATTTCTGGCCTAAAATGCAGCAGAATGCGAAGAAACTTGTCTCGAAGTGTGACAAGTGCCAAAGATTCGCACTGGCACTGCAGCAACACCCGGAATTCCTCCACTTTCTCACCCCTGTATGGTCCTTCATGAGATGGGGAATGGATATAGTCGGGAAGTTACCACCAGCACCCGGGAAAAGAGTGTTCTTACTAATGGTGACCGATTACTTTACAAAGTGGATAGAAGCAGGAGCATTTCAACAAGTCCAAGAACTAGAAGTCATCGATTTCATCTGGAAAAACGTAGTCTGCAGGTTCGGATTACCCTATGAAATCATGTGTGATAATGGGTCCCAATTCATTGGTTCGAGATTCAGAAAATTCTGCAAAAAATGGAATATCAAACTAAAATTCTCGACTCGCAGGAACCCGCAGTCAAATGGCCAAGCGGAAGCTAGTAACAAGACAATCGTATCCTCTTTGAAGAAATGATTGGAGAAAGCCAAAGGGAAATGGGCAGATGAACTCCCGGCAGTACTATGGGCTTACAGGACAACGACCAGAACACCTATGGGAGAAACACCTTTCTCCCTGACTTACGGAACAGAAGCAATGATTCCTGTCGAATACGGACTTCCAAGCTTGAGATACAAATGGACAAATGAAGAGATCAACAACATCAACCTGAACTATGAGTTAGATCTCCTAGACTCCAAACGAGAGAAAGCCCTAATCCGGATGGCGTCTTATCAACAACAAATAGCACGCCAATACAACAAATACATCAAAGAAAGACACTTCTAAGTAGGAGAGCTAGTTCTACGCAAAGTGTTCCCAAATACACCAGAGTCCAGAGACGGGAAGTTTAGTCCAAACTGGGAAGGTCCCTACCAGGTAGAAAGCATCACTGGCCCAGGATCTTACCAGTTGTGAGACTCTAAAGGAAAGCTACTCCCCAGAAGCTGGAACGCAATACACTTGAAAAGGTATTTCCCCTGACACCTGCATCCACTTTCAATAATTAAATGTATATCTTGGTATAACGCTGACCTAAGCTAGAGCATAAATACCTAACTTCCCGGAGCCAACATTCAGGCAATACCCAGAACCAAGTTCTATCATCAGGAACACTCTCCCGATGTTATAACTTCCCGGAGCCAACATTCAGGCAATACCCAGAACCAAGTTCTATCATCTGGAACACTCTCCCGCTGATATAACTTCCCGGAGCCAACATTCAGGCAATAAGCAGATCCAAGTTTTCTAAATAAAGACATCATCCAGACGTTCTAACTTCACGGAGCCAAAGGTTTAAATCCACTACAGACACAAGTTCCACCAACTGACCACACATCATTTGGTACAACTTCCCGGAGCCAAAGGTACATAATACTTATGTTCTAAAATCACCTCTTTTATGTTATTTCTTTTATTCATTCACTTGTTAATTTAGAACGATTATAATGTAATTCAAACACATAGTAGCTACTAACCCGATGCATAACCTGTAGACTACCCAGAATCCCGAAAGATGTTATGGATGACGATCCAACACATCCCCGACCAACCAGATTCCAGTGTCTAAGGTATACCAAACTGTAACCAGACTGACACGAACCCCAGGTTCTAATTAATTCCTGTTTTAATTCTCTTTTCTCTAACACAACCTGATCTTGTTTGTCTAACCAGATCATTGAACCCGATACGGACGCACACAAATTGATTCCCGGAAGTCAAGTCAAAATACCAGACGAATACACGCCAGAACACAAGTAAGCATATAAAACTTGCCTATTATAACTTCAAAGTCACATGTTCGAAAGCACAAAATACATAGCATACAAGCATTAGTCGATAAAACAAACTAGTTCGAAGAACAGATTCAAAGAACAAAACACGAAACTAAAAAAGAAACTACTACATAAAGATGTCTAAGCATCTTTCCCGTCCGCCCCCTTTCCGTCAACTTCATGCGAATCCCCGTTGCCTTCTGCATCATCAGGAGTGCGCTTCCCATACACTTTAGGGTGAGAATTGACCTCCTCTTCACTCTCTGAATCATCCTCGCTATCACCCGACAAAGGCATGGAGTAACCCTCATCCTGGAACTCCTGCTCCAGTTCCTTCAAATCCCAGTTAGCGCTCCCTCCTGCTTGAAACTCCTTCACCATCCGGATGCGCTCAAACAACATGAACTTCGAGACTTCCCGTCTCTCTCTTTCAACCAGAGCTTGAGCCTTCTTATCACTCTTGCCTTTCTCTTCTTCCGAATGAGCAAGCTGCCTCTTCAAGTCCTCAATCGTGGTTTTCAGACCCTCTATCGTGATATCTGAGAGTTTTACTTCCTCCTTTGCATCTACAATTTCACCCCGAGCATCTTCGAGATCCTTAGTGACCTGTTGTAGTTTCGCCTCGACTGTGTCCTTATACATCTTAGTCGTTGCCTGGTAGTCCTCGTACTGCTTCATCACCTCCAAACTCAGAACCACCGACCACACTACCGGCATCAACTGGGATGGTGCCAAGTCATAAAAGCGACAAATCTCCAGAATCAGACTCGAAAGGGGAAAACATGGATACAACTTCAAATAGTCCGTGCACAGAGTAGTCCAGTTGTCACTACCCCAATCCAAATGTTCTTCTGGTCTTGGAGCCCTAAGCAGCAATGATCGATCAAGACCCAACTCGTCCGGAAAAGCGGCTACGTCACTCTCCGAAAGCATGGGAGCCTCATCGTTATTCTTCTTCTCCATTAACTTCCCATCATGTAGTTCCTCCACCAACTCAGGAGGAATAGGATCAAAACCCTTCGATGCAACTTTCTTCGAAACACCAGAAGACGAAACGTTCCCAACCTTCGGCATGTCTTTCTTTCCTGATTAATAGAACACCATTGCATCAGTTTAAACCAGAAACCTTGGGTTAACACACAGGTTGGACCTCTCCATGAGTCAACAGAAATAACCAAACCCAGAAAGACCACTTAAGTGTGAGAAGGAAAAAGAAGGCGAGAAGCCCATTAACACCACTTAGGCATTAACGTACTAGAATAAACTAAACAAAATAAGCAACACAACGAATCAAATTGTCCATATTAATTTGTACTCACCAGAGAGCGTGACTTGTTGTTGATAATGCAGGAACAGAGACCAGATTCCTTGAATGAACCAGAATACCCAGAAACTTCGAACCAGAAACGAAAGTACAAGAAGTTACCAAAAAGTCAAATTTATAAGACTTAAAAGGTGTCTGAATAGGAAACTCCTCGATCCAATAGCTATTTGGGTGAGATCTCAACGGATGGTGATTTGACCAAATTTCATACCTTTAAGCATGTGTATTTGAGCTTAATTAGTGGGAATTAATTGATATATTTGATCATTATTGGCATATTTTATTGCGCATGCTTATTGGAATTAATTGGTGAATATTAGCCTTTTTCTTGCATTATTAAGAAACCAAGGGTATTTTGGTCATTTTGACTATTTGATGATATTTTAATGTAGGGTGGGTCCCACGTGGGCCCCACACATCCTTGGTGGAGCTTAGTTGGCAAGGAGGAAGGCTAGTTGGCAAGGAAAATGACATAAAGCAACAATTACCATTTTTGGTAAAAAGGACAAGACACTTTTGGAGCATCTTTCCAAATGAGGAAAAATTGGCTCCAACTTCAAATTCAAATTTGGAGACCTCATTAAGGGCATTTTTGGGAGCACAATCAATTGGAGAAAAAGGAGAGACCTTTGGGAATGCATTTAGCCCACATCAAGTCCACATTCATCCACATTTGCCGCACAATTCTGAAAATACCCCTCCTTCCATTAACCTCACACCTTTCGGCCTTTACCCTTAAACCACCATCAAAAATATCTTTTGACAGCTCATAACCTCCACTTGACAGCTCATTAACTCCCTAAGCCAACTCATCATCTAACTAACTCACTTACTTAATCCTCAACTAACTTCATTTGACACATTCCTTCACTTTCCATCTCATCTTCATCTTCTTTCTCTCCATTTTCTCTCTTCTTTCCACCACATACACCTCATGGCCGAAATTTCTCCTCACTTTTCACCTCATTCCTCCATATCCATGCTCGGCTAAAGCTTCCTCTCCTTCTTCTCCAAGGAAATGTGCTTGTAGAACTCAACAATTGGCTTCATATGCTTGTAATTTGCTCTTTTAGGTTCCAAGCTAGATGTAAGTTTTTGCCTATGTATGTCTAGATTTAGGCTTGTATAGGTTAGATCATCTTGATTTGAGGTGTTCTACTTAATTGTGGCTTGGAATCTCTCTTTTATGTTAAGGACATGAAAACCTTGGCTTAATTCTTGTAGTTTCATACATGTATGTGTGTGCGATTAGCTCCTCTTGCATTTATGGAATGAATTTGTTTCTTAAGTACTGGATCTAGTGCTTAATGTTGCTATAGGTATGTTCTTGGCTTGAAGGAGCTTTAGGCTTGATTAAATTAGTTAAACTCTTGTAGATTTCTTTGATTAAAGAGGTCTCAAGGATTTAACTAGTTTCTATTAAGTGAAACAAGTATATGAAGTCTAATTCATCAAAGCACTAAGTACTTGGAGAAGGAGGTGACCTCTCATCTCATACTTTTACATTTTAATTCGGCTAGTTGTTGTTTTTGTTAGATTTAATTTGTAGTTGATCGTAAAAATCACTCTCATACATATTCATAATTTGCGTGACATTGATCCTTAGAATTAGCAAGATTAAACCTAGATTGTGGATTCGACCTAACTCACCACTACTACCTAGTAGTTGAGTATAGAATTGTTTTGATTAACCTTTTTAGGCAACGAAAAAGAGTTAAATCAAGTGGCGCCGTTGCCGGTTTAGGTTACATCTTGTTAGTTTTAGGTGTTAGTAGTCACAAATTTAATCTATCGTCACTTGTGTTCCATTCGGTTACTCTGGACTTGTGAGCATAATTCTGATTTTGTGCCTTTTGGACATTGCTCATTACTTTTCTGGACATATTTGTGCTGTTTGATGCTTAATTGGCTGCTCTAGTTAGCCAAACTATTGTTAGGAAATTGTTCAGAAAGTTGCTGGAATTTGTTGTCTGACTGTGCTGGAATTTCAGGTTCCTTGTTTTTAAAACTGGGAGCAATCTACTGCACAATAAATAAAACTGTTTTACCAGGATAATCTACCAGATTTGAGCTTTCTTTGGACATATTATTTGTGTAGAACTGATTTGTATATTGCCTGGAACAATTCGTTGAAGTCAGACTGTTTGTTGGAAAGTCCCTGTGTGACCAGTTTGCTTGCTTGTGCAATTATAAATTGTGTAGCTCGAATTTGACCAAACTTGTTTCTTGTGGTTAAACTACACATTTTAAACTTTCCAGGGACATATTACTTGTTGCTAGACTCCTTCTGTATTGTCTGAAAATAATTTTTGAACTCTGCCCTGTGTGCTGGAAATTGCTCTGAAACTCTGTTTTTACTTCCTCACTAGTTTTACAACTGGGAGCAATATATAACGAATTTTGAGAAACTGTTTTAACTGGACAAACTACAAGTTTTGAGCTTTCATTTGATATATTATTGGCCTCAAAATTCGATTCCTACTGTCCAGCGTGAATTTTTGAAATTTCCCTGTTTTGCTGGATTTTCTGGACTATTTCTGGACAACTTGGGATTATATTCTGTTTGTGCTGCTGGCTGGTTGTTGTGGTTTGTTTGCAGGGTTTTGTTGGTTTGTTTTGCCCATTTTTGCAGGACATTTTAACGCTTGTTCTTCATGGATGAAAGAATGAATGACTTTGCAAGGCCATATGCCTCATTCTCACCTCATGGCATGGCCACCAATCCACAACAATTCTATGGGAGGAGATCTCCATTCCAAGAGCATAACCCTTCCACCAACACATACCATCAAGGATGGGAGGACCATCCAAGCTTTGGGTTAGGGGGAGGAGGTTATGCTACTCCTTCACATGCTTTTCAAGATCAACAAGGGTATGCTCCTCAATATCAAGATTATGATCCTTACCAAATGGGGCCTACTTCTTCTTGTGCTCAGAGGCCGGATGTGTATGCCTATCAGGAAGCTTATCCATATGAGCCTAATCCACCTCCTCATGGCTATGGGCACAATTTTTATGATAATCAAGAGCCTTTACAAAGCTATGTTCCTACACATATGGAGCAGAATGACTTCTTTCATGCTCAAATGCCCAATGAGTATGCTTCTCCAAGTCCAGATTCTCCCTCTTCTAGTACAGAAGACTTGATGATGCAAATGTGTACATCACTTATGGAGAAGATGAATGAATATCAAGAGAGACTTAAGGAGAACATTTGTTCAATTGTTTCTCAATGGGTGAACGAAAGGGCCGAGGAAGAGGCAAGGCAAGGTGACCTCCTTTCCAATATGGTTGTAAATCCTAATGACATGAATTTGGAGGGAGGAGTTCAAGTTGAATCAATTCCTTGCTTTGATGAAGAAGAGCATGAACCTCAAAAGTGCCAAGAGGCTGATCCTAGGATTGAGATGGATGTTGCAAATCCACCTAGCACCTTTGAGTCTAATGGAGTCTTACCTAGTGCTTCACATAGTGATGATCTTGATGATTCTATGACTTGTTCATGTGATGAGTTGAGCATATGCGTTGACTGTTATGAGGGTAAATATCCTCTTCTCGTGGAATTCCATAGAAGACAATTGAAAGAATTGCAACCAGCCAATGATGATGTTGTCTTGGGTGCTGATACAATGGATGAGGCTACTTCTAGGGGTGATACACATGTTGAACATCACTCTAATTCCCTAGAGAAGAATGAGGAGGTTGAGGAGCAAGAAGTGACCGGATTGCCCTCTTCCATTGGGGAGAAAGACCAAGAGACCGAGAGCTCCCTTCTTTTGGAGCAAGAGGTCTCGAAGGCGTTTATACGTGATATGGTGCAACAGTCTCAGCCTAAGGATGATGAGCAAAATGGACAGCATCCTACTCCAGTGACACATGTTCCTGAGGAAGTTCATAGTGAGGCAGAGAACCCTCCTCCCTTGGTTGGAGAATGCCCAGAGGCCGAGAGCCAATTTCGTATTGAAGAGGAGGAGCATAAAATTTCTAAAGTAGAATGCAAGGTGGAAGCGTCATTGGCACAAGAGCTTGAATCTTTCTCTACTTCTCAACTCGTGCATAAATCATCTCAAGGTATAATTTTTGATCCTACACTTGTTACCTTTCCTAGTTCAAGTAACTTAGGGAAGAAGACATTTCATGAGCTTGTTCAGAGTGTAATCCTTGATTTGTTTTCTATGCTTGAGTTTAATGTGTCATTGCTGGTTGTTCTTGAGCCACTGCCTACTTATGCTAAGCCTTCATTTAATATTTGCATATATAAGAAAGCATGTAGGCCATATACATTGTTGTTTGAAACTGTGGTAGAACAGCAAGTAAGTCCCTTGCGCTTACTTTCACATGAGGATGAGCATACATCTTCCGGTTTATTTGATTCTTGCTTGGTGAATGTTAATGATGCTTGCATGAACTCTCTTGCTGATGATTCTAGTATTGTGAGCATGCGTCTTGATGTTCCTAGTCCCAAGCATGATGACTGTGATCTTGATGATGTTGGTACATTTACACACTCCTTGTCTAGCTACACCCCCTTGCACAAGGGATGTTTGTTCAATTTTGTGGATCCAGCTAGGTTGGAAGGAGTGCTTGCTCTGATGATGGAGGCTGGAGTTCAATTGCAAGAAGACTTGCGTTTCTATACCTTGTATACAATTTTGGATTGGCGGAGCCGATTGAGGCGCATGCGTGCAGACAGTGCTTTGCAAGGAGAATCCTCTACCTTGAAACTTGCTTTGCAAAGCCATACAAAAAGTTTGATGGGGAGGTCAAATGGAGATCACTGGTCAAGTGCTTCAGAGGGGCAACATCTTGATTCATTTCATGATTCTCACTCGATTTCCATATCTTATGGTGTTCCTTCTAAGCATGTATATTTTGATTTTCCTAGTGCTCCACTTTGTTTATCTTGGCATGCCTACAACCCCTTGCAAAAGGGACGTTTGTTTCATGTTGTAGGCACTTTTCGGATGCACAAGGAATATTGGGAGTTCATTAAGGCGGTAAGGGAATTTACTAGGAAGCTCCAAGCCTCATGCGATGCTTTTGGTAAAAGCATAATGAAGAAGCTTCAAATTGGCCGACTTCACCAACTTCATGGCCATAAATTCCTATTCTTCAAGGATAACTTCAAGCTGCCCTAAAGGTTGCTTCTATCCTTTCCTCACTTGCTTTGATTAGTTAATATCTTAAGTGTGGGGGAAGATATTTGTTTAGAAAAATTAGAAATGTGTTTAGGTTTATGTTTGAGTGTATTGTTTTAGGTTAAAAAAAACAATAAATAAATAAATTCACTAGTGCTCGGGGATGCCTATTTGCTTCCGGAAGTGTTGCTGTGGAAATAGGATTTTGCATCCGGAAGTGTTTTGGCTATCGAAAGCGTTTCACTTAGATTATGTCAACTAGGAACGGATTAGTGTTGAATTGACTCCCGCTACCGGATGAGTTCTACATCCGCCAGCGTCAGTGCTAAGGGAAATAAATTTGCTTCCGCCAGCGGAGTCTAGTTGAGCTTCCGGTAGCATTTTTGCTTCCGGTAGCGAGTTCACTTGAGTCTAAGTTTAGTTTGGCTTTGATAGCATTTGTACATCCGATAGAGCCTTAAGTTAGAAATCTGAAGCTTGAGGAGCTTCCGAAAGCACTTTTGCTTCCGGAAGGGAGATTACTTAGAACATCCGAGTATGGTTGAGCTTCCGGAAGCACTTTTGCTTCCGGAAGGGACTTAACTTAGAGTAAGAAATCTAAGTCCACTTTTGCATCCGATAGCCATTTTGCTTCCGGTAGCATTTTTGCTTCCGGAAGCGGAAGCCTAGTGACTTGAGTCTAAATCCAGTTAGGCTTCCTGAGCGTAAGTGAGGAAAAAATTCATACTATACATGTGTATTAGGTTGTGCTTAGTATGTGTTTGTTTGTAAATAATACATGTATTGGCCATTTGTATGCTTGGACTGTCTGGCCTTTTATGTTGCTACCTTGCCTTTGAAATGCATCTTCCTACTTGATTTGATTGGTCCATTGAGGACAATGCATGCTTTAAGTGTGGGGGAGGTGTATTATGTGCTTAAAAGTGGTTTATTTCAAAGCTCACACACTTAATTTTTGGACTTCATTGACATAATTTTCTAAAAAAATTTTTGACTTGATTTTGGCTCTTGAAAGCAAATGGAATTGTCCTCTAGTGTGTAAGTAGAAATTTTGGAATGAGTACTTAGGGCATTGCATGGGACACTTTTAAGGTATAAAGAGGGTGTTAGTTTCTCATTTAACTTTTCTTAAGGAGGAAGTGACTGATTAGAGTAAGCCATAAAAGTGAGAAGCCTCCAACCGAATTGAGTGGGCCAATAGTTACTTGACCTCCTAGAACTTGTCCTAGCTCTTGTTCAAGATCACAATGCATGGCATGATTGAAAATGAAAGGGGCGTTTCTTTCTAAACCCTTATGACCTAAACACTAAGCCAACCAAATATTATCCTTTGATTTAACCCCTTTGGGCCATTCACTATTCTTTTCTATCACCTTGACCAATGTGTGAATTAGTGACTATAGCATATGCTTGCATTCATATTAGTGTTGTATTGTTGTATCTAGTGAAAAGCATGCTACATTGTGAGAAATAAAAGATGGCCGAGAGCCACATTGAAAAGAAAGAAAAAAAAGATGGCCAAAGGCCAAGGAAAACAAAAAGAAATAAAGAAAAGAAATAAGGCCAAAGGCCTAAGTAAGATAAAAATAGCACAAAGTGCTTGAGTATGCCAAAGGCATAAGAGTGGAAAGGAAAAAAATGAGAGAAGCACAAAGTGCTTGAAAAAAGAGAGAGATGTAGCATGTTTAGTGGAATTGTATTCATTGTATTGCATGCATATGTGGTGATTACTTGTTCATGTCATTGGTCGTTGACTACTTTCCATCATTCACCATTCATTATTAGCCTTCCATTCAACCCATAAAGTCCTCTAGATTTGGTTGTGTCATGCATAATAATGGGTGGAGAACTTAGAGCTATTACAAGCCTATGGTGATGGTCAAGTGCATTGAGCCAAAGAGTGATCACAAGACCCTAGTTAGACATTTTTCCTAACTTGAGTGAATGAGTGTAAACACTTTATCCGGTGAGGAAAAATCTCAATTGGCACTCCTCCTTAAGTCTAGCTGCATGATAAACTTGCATTCGCTTTGTATTCTTAGATTTGGCCCATGCGATGTTTTAGGGAAAGGTTCAAAAAGTCAACTTGTATTCTATGACAATTCCAAGTGCCTTCACTATGCTTAATGATTGAGTTAGTCTTTTAATATGACTTTGCCCGGAGTGCAAAGATTAAGTGTGGGGGATTTGATTTGACCAAATTTCATACCTTTAAGCATGTGTATTTGAGCTTAATTAGTGGGAATTAATTGATATATTTGATCATTATTGACATATTTTATTGCGCATGCTTATTGGAATTAATTGGTGAATATTGGCCTTTTTCTTGCATTATTAAGAAACCAAGGGTATTTTGGTCATTTTGACTATTTGATGATATTTTAATGTAGGGGGGCCCCACGTGGGCCCCACACATCCTTGGTGGAGCTTTGGTGGAGCTTAGTTGGCAAGGAGGAAGGCTAGTTGGCAAGGAAAATGACATAAAGCAACAATTACCATTTTTGGTAAAAAGGACAAGGCACTTTTGGAGCATCTTTCCAAATGAGGAAAAATTGGCTCCAACTTCAAATTCAAATTTGGAGACCTCATTAAGGGCATTTTTGGGAGCACAATCAATTGGAGAAAAAGGAGAGACCTTTGGGAATGCATTTAGCCCACATCAAGTCCACATTCATCCACATTTGCCGCACAATTCCGAAAATACCCCTCCTTCCATTAACCTCACACCTTTCGGCCTTTACCCTTAAACCACCATCAAAAATATCTTTTGACAGCTCATAACCTCCACTTGACAGCTCATTAACTCCCTAAGCTAACTCATCATCTAACTAACTCACTTACTTAATGCCCAACTAACTTCATTTGACACATTCCTTCACTTTCCATCTCATTTTCATCTTCTTTCTCTCCATTTTCTCTCTTCTTTCCACCACATACACCTCATGGCCGAAATTTCTCCTCACTTTTCACCTCATTCCTCCATGTCCATGCTCGGCTAAAACTTCCTCTCCTTCTTCTCCAAGGAAATGTGCTTGTAGAACTCAACAATTGGCTTCATATGCTTGTAATTTGCTCTTTTATGTTCCAAGCTAGATGTAAGTTTTTGCCTATGTATGTCTAGATTTAGGCTTGTATAGGTTAGATCATCTTGATTTGAGGTGTTCTACTTAATTGTGGCTTGGAATCTCTCTTTTATGTTAAGGACATGAAAACCTTGGCTTAATTCTTATAGTTTCATACATGTATGTGTGTGCGATTAGCTCCTCTTGCATTTATGGAATGAATTTGTTTCTTAAGTACTGGATCTAGTGCTTAATGTTGCTATAGGTATGTTCTTGGCTTGAAGGAGCTTTAGGCTTGATTAAATTAGTTAAACTCTTGTAGATTTCTTTGATTAAAGAGGTCTCAAGGATTTAACTAGTTTATATTAAGTGAAACAAGTATATGAAGTCTAATTCATCAAAGCACTAAGTACTTGGAGAAGGAGGTGACCTCTCATCTCATACTTTTACATTTTAATTCGCCTAGTTGTTGTTTTTGTTAGATTTAATTTGTAGTTGATGGTAAAAATCACTCTCATACATATTCATAATTTGCGTGACATTGATCCTTAGAATTAGCAAGATTAAACCTAGATTGTGGATTCGACCTAACTCACCACTACTACCTAGTAGTTGAGTATAGAATTGTTTTCATTAACCTTTTTAGGCGACGAAAAAGAGTTAAATCAGATGGGAGCAGTCACATCTACCCGCGTCAACGAGAGTCAAACACGTGTCGCTGTGGGGGAGTTAATGTGGTAACCCATTACCCCTCTCTTATCTCTCCTGCTAATTCAAAATTCAAATGATGATTGACACGTGGCCAATTTAAATGCTAAACCAGACTACTCTCTTGCGACCCGTATGGCTACATACCTGGATCATTGTTAGAGTCCACACTGAGACCAGAACCCCACCCGTTGCAGCCCAAGAGATGGAATCCAGGATTATTCGTGGGTGCTGAAGACTACTACTAACTCGGTGGAGGATCATTCTGAGTAATTGGAGATAAAGTTACCGAACGTGGGGAATGCCCACTATGACACGTGGACAGCTCCTGTCTTACACCACAACACGTGATCCCAGAACGTGTTGTGGCAGTTATCCCGGATGCAATTTAGTTTAAATAAGATGTCTTGTGCTTTGTAAAATTAATTCTGTAAGATTGGCTAAGACAACCATCTCGTAAAGAACTCTATTTGTTTAATTTCAAGAAGTAATTTCCAGATTATTATTAGTGTGATCAAGTGTTGTTTATTTCGTATTGCTTTAATAAGATTTTTAGGGCATTACAGGAACAATGGAAGAAAGGAGACTTACCTTCTCCACCAGTCACTATCGTCTTCGTCGTTTTTGTTAATGGCTAGAAGATGAGAGAATGTGTAGCAGTGAATTAAAGTATTTTTATATTTCAATGAAAGAGGAATATGAACCCAAGAAAACCACCTCGGGAACTCAAACTAAGCGGCGAGCGAAGGGTCATCAGACGCTGAGATGTTCAATAAATGAAAAGGGACCACTAAACAATACTTTAAAAAGGCCACTCCTACCTATCCGCACAACAACAAACATATTCCACACAAAAGTACAATCTAACACAGCACAAAGGAAATTTAACTTAGATAAAAACCAAATCAAAACCGGTTTTCAATGTGAATGCGAAGGAGATTTCCCACGGGTAATTACTTGATATACTTGATTGATTGATGGAGCAATATTGCCCTACTTTAATTTAGATTTAACCAATGGGTAGTTAGTAGAGCTAATAACTGGGTTACAACTTACAACCGCTATAAATAAGAATGAGAACGCGTGTTCGAATCTCGTGAAGTCCTCTCATTGGGAGAAAAGACAATCTTGCTTTAACCTTGTCATAATACTATCTCTCATCTTCCCCATTCTTTCCCAATTTCAAAATAAAAAATCTAAATGCTATAACAATATTTATCTACTACACTAATCAGACGCTTCTTTTCCAAAAATCTGTGAGCTCACACACATGGATGGGTGGTGAGAACCAATATTTGCATTGTTATATTTAAATTTTCTCATTTAAGTTTTTGATTGAGCTCAATGGCAAATGATATTTCTGAATAAGAAAAGATCAATACACCACTCAACAACAAAGATGTAAGCTCCATACTTACCTGTCCTAATTCCCACCCGTTGCCAGAGCTTATTGTTACCACCGGTAAATCTCGATGAGATCAACAGTTTTATCTCATTTGAATTTCAAAAATTGATGTTCTCATACATTTTATAAAATCAAGAACCAAACTTCAATTATCCATCATTGGAGAGAAAGAAGTCGCAAATGATGAAAAGAAAGAAGGGCGATAGAAAATGAGGAGAGAGTGATTGTGTAACATCCCATATTTTTAATATTAGAAATAAATTATTTTGCTACATTTAAAAATTTTATATTTAAGAATATGATATATTATGGGTCAAAAAGAATTATTAAATTTGTTTCAAAATGAAATATGTAGATTAATTTTATTTTAGGAGAAAAAAATTGATTAAACTAACATTAGATATCTGGGACTAAAATGTTTGAATTTCAAAGAAAAAGACCCAAGTTTAAAAGAAAGCCCAATTACGCAAACCCTAGTGCTCTCTTCATATAGTTCCTCCCTATTTCTCCCTCACAATTTGCGGCTGTTGCATAACTTCATTTTATCAAGCAAGGTGCTCTTTTCTCTACTTGGTCTTCTTTGTTGTTTTTATCCCATTCTTACAAAAATCATGTCATGTCAATCACTCTTTTTGTTCCTTTTTCTTTTACTTAACAAAGTTATATTAT